>JBBFKN010000043.1:0-1236638 GCA_039654755.1 Calcarius lapponicus
AACCCTAACCCTAGGCAGGTAAATCAGCCTAGGGTTAGGGAAGGTCCCAAGGAAAAAGGGCTGGAGACAGCCATGTTGTGGCAGTTTTGCGCTCTCTTTGGGATGCCTTTTGCAGCTGCAGTGTGCCTGGAGCTCAGGGCTTCCTGGTTTGAGAAACCCTAACCTTAGGCTCAACCCTAACCCTAACCCTAGGCAGGTAAATCAGCCTAGGGTTAGGGAAGGTCCCAAGGAAAAACGGGGGGAGACAGCCATGTTGTGGCAGTTTTGCACTCTCTTTGGGATGCCTTTTGAAGCTGCAGTGTGCCTGGAGCTCAGGGCTTCCTGGTTTAAAAAACCCTAACCCTAGGCTCAACCCTAACCCTAACCCTAGGCAGGTAAATCAGCCTAGGGTTAGGGAAGGTCCCAAGGAAAAACGGGGGGAGACAGCCATGTTGTGGCAGTTTTGCGCTCTCTTTGGGATGCCTTTTGCAGCTGCAGTGTGCCTGGAGCTCAGGGCTTCCTGGTTTGAGAAACCTCAATCCTAGGCTCAACCCTAACCCTAACCCTAGGCAGGTAAATCAGCCTAGGGTTAGGGAAGGTCCCAAGGAAAAACGGGGGGAGACAGCCATGTTGTGGCAGTTTTGCGCTCTCTTTGGGATGCCTTTTGCAGCTGCAGTGTGCCTGGAGCTCAGGGCTTCCTGGTTTGAGAAACCCTAACCCTAGGCTCAACCCTAACCCTAACCCTAGGCAGGTAAATCAGCCTAGGGTTAGGGAAGGTCCCAAGGAAAAAGGGGTGGAGACAGCCATGTTGTGGCAGTTTTGCGCTCTCTTTGGGATGCCTTTTGCAGCTGCAGTGTGCCTGGAGCTCAGGGCTTCCTGGTTTAAAAAACCCTAACCCTAGCCTCAACAATAAACCTAATCCTAGGCAGGTAAATCAGCCTAGGGTTAGGGAAGGTCCCAAGGAAAAAGGGCTGGAGACAGCCATGTTGTGGCAGTTTTGCGCTCTCTTTGGGATGCCTTTTGCAGCTGCAGTGTGCCTGGAGCTCAGGGCTTCCTGGTTTAAAAAACCCTAACCCTAGGCTCAACCCTAAACCTAACCCTAGGCAGGTAAATCAGCCTAGGGTTAGGGAAGGTCCCAAGGAAAAACGGGTGGAGACAGCCATGTTGTGGCAGTTTTGCGCTCTCTTTGGGATGCCTTTTGCAGCTGCAGTGTGCCTGGAGCTCAGGGCTTCCTGGTTTGAGAAACCCTAACCCTAGGCTCAACCCTCACCCTAACCCTAGGCAGGTAAATCAGCCTAGGGTTAGGGAAGGTCCCAAGGAAAAACGGGGGGAGACAGCCATGTTGTGGCAGTTTTGCGCTCTCTTTGGGATGCCTTTTGCAGCTGCAGTGTGCCTGGAGCTCAGGGCTTCCTGGTTTGAGAAACCCTAACCCTAGGCTCAACCCTAACCCTAACCCTAACCCTAGGCAGGTAAATCAGCCTAGGGTTAGGGAAGGTCCCAAGGAAAAAGGGGTGGAGACAGCCATGTTGTGGCAGTTTTGCGCTCTCTTTGGGATGCCTTTTGCAGCTGCAGTGTGCCTGGAGCTCAGGGCTTCCTGGTTTGAGAAACCCTAACCCTAGGCTCAACCCTAACCCTAACCCTAGGCAGGTAAATCAGCCTAGGGTTAGGGAACGTCCCAAGGAAAAACTGGTGGAGACAGCTATGTTGTGGCAGTTTTGCGCTCTCTTTGGGATGCCTTTTGCAGCTGCAGTGTGCCTGGAGCTCAGGGCTTCCTGGTTTAAAAAACCCTAACCCTAGGCTCAACCCTAAACCTAACCCTAGGCAGGTAAATCAGCCTAGGGTTAGGGAAGGTCCCAAGGAAAAAGGGGTGGAGACAGCCATGTTGTGGCAGTTTTGCGCTCTCTTTGGGATGCCTTTTGCAGCTGCAGTGTGCCTGGAGCTCAGGGCTTCCTGGTTTGAGAAACCCTAACCCTAGGCTCAACCCTCACCCTAACCCTAGGCAGGTAAATCAGCCTAGGGTTAGGGAAGGTCCCAAGGAAAAACGGGGGGAGACAGCCATGTTGTGGCAGTTTTGCGCTCTCTTTGGGATGCCTTTTGCAGCTGCAGTGTGCCTGGAGCTCAGGGCTTCCTGGTTTGAGAAACCCTAACCCTAGGCTCAACCCTAACCCTAACCCTAACCCTAGGCAGGTAAATCAGCCTAGGGTTAGGGAAGGTCCCAAGGAAAAAGGGCTGGAGACAGCCATGTTGTGGCAGTTTTGCGCTCTCTTTGGGATGCCTTTTGCAGCTGCAGTGTGCCTGGAGCTCAGGGCTTCCTGGTTTAAAAAACCCTAACCCTAGGCTCAACCCTAAACCTAACCCTAGGCAGGTAAATCAGCCTAGGGTTAGGGAAGGTCCCAAGGAAAAACGGGTGGAGACAGCCATGTTGTGGCAGTTTTGCGCTCTCTTTGGGATGCCTTTTGCAGCTGCAGTGTGCCTGGAGCTCAGGGCTTCCTGGTTTGAGAAACCCTAACCCTAGGCTCAACCCTCACCCTAACCCTAGGCAGGTAAATCAGCCTAGGGTTAGGGAAGGTCCCAAGGAAAAACGGGGGGAGACAGCCATGTTGTGGCAGTTTTGCGCTCTCTTTGGGATGCCTTTTGCAGCTGCAGTGTGCCTGGAGCTCAGGGCTTCCTGGTTTGAGAAACCCTAACCCTAGGCTCAACCCTAACCCTAACCCTAACCCTAGGCAGGTAAATCAGCCTAGGGTTAGGGAAGGTCCCAAGGAAAAAGGGGTGGAGACAGCCATGTTGTGGCAGTTTTGCGCTCTCTTTGGGATGCCTTTTGCAGCTGCAGTGTGCCTGGAGCTCAGGGCTTCCTGGTTTGAGAAACCCTAAGTCTAGGCTCAACCCTAACCCTAACCCTAGGCAGGTAAATCAGCCTAGGGTTAGGGAACGTCCCAAGGAAAAACTGGTGGAGACAGCTATGTTGTGGCAGTTTTGCGCTCTCTTTGGGATGCCTTTTGCAGCTGCAGTGTGCCTGGAGCTCAGGGCTTCCTGGTTTAAAAAACCCTAACCCTAGGCTCAACCCTAAACCTAACCCTAGGCAGGTAAATCAGCCTAGGGTTAGGGAAGGTCCCAAGGAAAAAGGGGTGGAGACAGCCATGTTGTGGCAGTTTTGCGCTCTCTTTGGGATGCCTTTTGCAGCTGCAGTGTGCCTGGAGCTCAGGGCTTCCTGGTTTGAGAAACCCTAACCCTAGGCTCAACCCTCACCCTAACCCTAGGCAGGTAAATCAGCCTAGGGTTAGGGAAGGTCCCAAGGAAAAACGGGGGGAGACAGCCATGTTGTGGCAGTTTTGCGCTCTCTTTGGGATGCCTTTTGCAGCTGCAGTGTGCCTGGAGCTCAGGGCTTCCTGGTTTGAGAAACCCTAACCCTAGGCTCAACCCTAACCCTAACCCTAACCCTAGGCAGGTAAATCAGCCTAGGGTTAGGGAAGGTCCCAAGGAAAAAGGGCTGGAGACAGCCATGTTGTGGCAGTTTTGCGCTCTCTTTGGGATGCCTTTTGCAGCTGCAGTGTGCCTGGAGCTCAGGGCTTCCTGGTTTGAGAAACCCTAACCTTAGGCTCAACCCTAACCCTAACCCTAGGCAGGTAAATCAGCCTAGGGTTAGGGAAGGTCCCAAGGAAAAACGGGGGGAGACAGCCATGTTGTGGCAGTTTTGCGCTCTCTTTGGGATGCCTTTTGCAGCTGCAGTGTGCCTGGAGCTCAGGGCTTCCTGGTTTAAAAAACCCTAACCCTAGGCTCAACCCTAACCCTAACCCTAGGCAGGTAAATCAGCCTAGGGTTAGGGAAGGTCCCAAGGAAAAACGGGGGGAGACAGCCATGTTGTGGCAGTTTTGCGCTCTCTTTGGGATGCCTTTTGCAGCTGCAGTGTGCCTGGAGCTCAGGGCTTCCTGGTTTGAGAAACCTCAATCCTAGGCTCAACCCTAACCCTAACCCTAGGCAGGTAAATCAGCCTAGGGTTAGGGAAGGTCCCAAGGAAAAACGGGTGGAGACAGCCATGTTGTGGCAGTTTTGCGCTCTCTTTGGGATGCCTTTTGCAGCTGCAGTGTGCCTGGAGCTCAGGGCTTCCTGGTTTGGGAAACCCTAACCGTAGGCTCAACCCTAACCCTAACCCTAGGCAGGTAAATCAGCCTAGGGTTAGGGAAGGTCCCAAGGAAAAACGGGGGGAGACAGCCATGTTGTGGCAGTTTTGCGCTCTCTTTGGGATGTCTTTTGCAGCTGCAGTGTGCCTGGAGCTCAGGGCTTCCTGGTTTGAGAAACCCTAACCCTAGGCTCAACCCTAACCCTAACCCTAGGCAGGTAAATCAGCCTAGGGTTAGGGAAGGTCCCAAGGAAAAAGGGGTGGAGACAGCTATGTTGTGGCAGTTTTGCGCTCTCTTTGGGATGCCTTTTGCAGCTGCAGTGTGCCTGGAGCTCAGGGCTTCCTGGTTTAAAAAACCCTAACCCTAGGCTCAACCCTAACCCTAGGCAGGTAAATCAGCCTAGGGTTAGGGAAGGTCCCAAGGAAAAACGGGGGGAGACAGCCATGTTGTGGCAGTTTTGCGCTCTCTTTGGGATGCCTTTTGCAGCTGCAGTGTGCCTGGAGCTCAGGGCTTCCTGGTTTGAGAAACCCTAACCCTAGGCTCAACCCTAACCCTAACCCTAGGCAGGTAAATCAGCCTAGGGTTAGGGAAGGTCCCAAGGAAAAAGGGGTGGAGACAGCCATGTTGTGGCAGTTTTGCGCTCTCTTTGGGATGCCTTTTGCAGCTGCAGTGTGCCTGGAGCTCAGGGCTTCCTGGTTTAAGGAACCCTAACCCTAGGCTCTGTAATAACCTTTTCCAAAAGCAGGTAAATCACCTAGGGTGTAGGGAAGGTCCCAAGGAAGAAGGGGTGGAGACAGCCATGTTGTGGCAGTTCTGCACTTTTCTTGGGGTGCCTTTTGCAGCTGCAGTGTGCCTGGAGCTCAGGGCTACCTGGTTTAAAAAACCCTAACCCTAGCCTCAACAATAACCCTAATCCTAGGCAGGTAAATCAGCCTAGGGTTAGGGAAGGTCCCAAGGAAAAAGGGGTGGAGACAGCCATGTTGTGGCAGTTTTGCGCTCTCTTTGGGATGCCTTTTGCAGCTGCAGTGTGCCTGGAGCTCAGGGCTTCCTGGTTTAAAAAACCCTAACCCTAGGCTCAACCCTAAGCCTAGGCAGGTAAATCAGCCTAGGGTTAGGGAAGGTCCCAAGGAAAAACGGGGGGAGACAGCCATGTTGTGGCAGTTTTGCGCTCTCTTTGGGATGCCTTTTGCAGCTGCAGTGTGCCTGGAGCTCAGGGCTTCCTGGTTTAAAAAACCCTAACCCTAGGCTCAACCCTAACCCTAACCCTAGGCAGGTAAGTCAGCCTAGCGTTAGGGAAGGTCCCAAGGAAAAACGGGGGGAGACAGCCATGTTGTGGCAGTTTTGCGCTCTCTTTGGGATGCCTTTTGCAGCTGCAGCGTGCCTGGAGCTCAGGGCTTCCTGGTTTGAGAAACCCTAACCCTAGGCTCAACCCTAACCCTAACCCTAGGCAGGTAAATCAGCCTAGGGTTAGGGAAGGTCCCAAGGAAAAAGGGGTGGAGACAGCCATGTTGTGGCAGTTTTGCGCTCTCTTTGGGATGCCTTTTGCAGCTGCAGTGTGCCTGGAGCTCAGGGCTTCCTGGTTTAAAAAACCCTATCCCTAGGCTCAACCCTAACCCTAACCCTATGCAGGTAAATCAGCCTAGGTTTAGGGAAGGTCCCAAGGAAAAAGGGGTGGAGACAGCCATGTTGTGGCAGTTTTGCGCTCTCTTTGGGATGCCTTTTGCAGCTGCAGTGTGCCTGGAGCTCAGGGCTTCCTGGTTTAAAAAACCCTATCCCTTGGCTCAACCCTAACCCTAGGCAGGTATATCAGCCTAGGGTTAGGGAAGGTCCCAAGGAAAAAGGGGTGGAGACAGCCATGTTGTGGCAGTTTTGCGCTCTCTTTGGGATGCCTTTTGCAGCTGCAGTGTGCCTGGAGCTCAGGGCTTCCTGGTTTGAGAAACCCGAACCCTAGGCTCAACCCTCACTCTAACCCTAGGCAGGTAAATCAGCCTAGGGTTAGGGAAGGTCCCAAGGAAAAACTGGGGGAGACAGCCATGTTGTGGCAGTTTTGCGCTCTCTTTGGGATGCCTTTTGCAGCTGCAGTGTGCCTGGAGCTCAGGGCTTCCTGGTTTGAGAAACCCTAACCCTAGGCTCAACCCTAACCCTAACCCTAGGCAGGTAAATCAGCCTAGGGTTAGGGAAGGTCCCAAGGAAAAAGGGGTGGAGACAGCCATGTTGTGGCAGTTTTGCGCTCTCTTTGGGATGCCTTTTGCAGCTGCAGTGTGCCTGGAGCTCAGGGCTTCCTGGTTTGAGAAACCCTAACCCTAGGCTCAACCCTAACCCTAACCCTAGGCAGGTAAATCAGCCTAGGGTTAGGGAAGGTCCCAAGGAAAAACGGGGGGAGACAGCCATGTTGTGGCAGTTTTGCGCTCTCTTTGGGATGCCTTTTGCAGCTGCAGTGTGCCTGGAGCTCAGGGCTTCCTGGTTTGAGAAACCCTAACCCTAGGCTCAACCCTAACCCTAACCCTAGGCAGGTAAATCAGCCTAGGGTTAGGGAAGGTCCCAAGGAAAAAGGGGTGGAGACAGCCATGTTGTGGCAGTTTTGCGCTCTCTTTGGGATGCCTTTTGCAGCTGCAGTGTGCCTGGAGCTCAGGGCTTCCTGGTTTGAGAAACCTCAACCCTAGGCTCAACCCTAACCCTAACCCTAGGCAGGTAAATCAGCCTAGGGTTAGGGAAGGTCCCAAGGAAAAAGGGGTGGAGACAGCCATGTTGTGGCAGTTTTGCGCTCTCTTTGGGATGCCTTTTGCAGCTGCAGTGTGCCTGGAGCTCAGGGCTTCCTTGTTTGAGAAACCCTAACCCTAGGCTCAACCCTAACCCTAACCCTAGGCAGGTAAATCAGCCTAGGGTTAGGGAAGGTCCCAAGGAAAAAGGGGTGGAGACAGCCATGTTGTGGCAGTTTTGCGCTCTCTTTGGGATGCCTTTTGCAGCTGCAGTGTGCCTGGAGCTCAGGGCTTCCTTGTTTGAGAAACCCTAACCCTAGGCTCAACCCTAACCCTAACCCTAGGCAGGTAAATCAGCCTAGGGTTAGGGAAGGTCCCAAGGAAAAAGGGGTGGAGACAGCCATGTTGTGGCAGTTTTGCGCTCTCTTTGGGATGCCTTTTGCAGCTGCAGTGTGCCTGGAGCTCAGGGCTTCCTGGTTTGAGAAACCCTAACCCTAGGCTCAACCCTAACCCTAACCCTAGGCAGGTAAATCAGCCTAGGGTTAGGGAAGGTCCCAAGGAAAAACGGGGGGAGACAGCCATGTTGTGGCAGTTTTGCGCTCTATTTGGGATGCCTTTTGCAGCTGCAGTGTGCCTGGAGCTCAGGGCTTCCTGGTTTGAGAAACCCTAACCCTAGGCTCAACCCTAACCCTAACCCTAGGCAGGTAAATCAGCCTAGGGTTAGGGAAGGTCCCAAGGAAAAAGGGGTGGAGACAGCCATGTTGTGGCAGTTTTGCGCTCTCTTTGGGATGCCTTTTGCAGCTGCAGTGTGCCTGGAGCTCAGGGCTTCCTGGTTTGAGAAACCCTAACCCTAGGCTCAACCCTCACCATAACCCTAGGCAGGTAAATCAGCCTAGGGTTAGGGAAGGTCCCAAGGAAAAACGGGGGGAGACAGCCATGTTGTGGCAGTTTTGCGCTCTCTTTGGGATGCCTTTTGCAGCTGCAGTGTGCCTGGAGCTCAGGGCTTCCTGGTTTGAGAAACCCTAACCCTAGGCTCAACCCTAACCCTAACCCTAGGCAGGTAAATCAGCCTAGGGTTAGGGAAGGTCCCAAGGAAAAACGGGTGGAGACAGCCATGTTGTGGCAGTTTTGCGCTCTCTTTGGGATGCCTTTTGCAGCTGCAGTGTGCCTGGAGCTCAGGGCTTCCTGGTTTAAAAAACCCTATCCCTAGGCTCAACCCTAACCCTAACCCTAGGCAGGTAAATCAGCCTAGGGTTAGGGAAGGTCCCAAGGAAAAAGGGGTGGAGACAGCTATGTTGTGGCAGTTTTGCGCTCTCTTTGGGATGCCTTTTGCAGCTGCAGTGTGCCTGGAGCTCAGGGCTTCCTGGTTTAAAAAACCCTAACCCTAGGCTCAACCCTAACCCTAACCCTAGGCAGGTAAATCAGCCTAGGGTTAGGGAAGGTCCCAAGGAAAAACGGGGGGAGACAGCCATGTTGTGGCAGTTTTGCGCTCTCTTTGGGATGCCTTTTGCAGCTGCAGTGTGCCTGGAGCTCAGGGCTTCCTGGTTTGAGAAACCCTAACCCTAGGCTCAACCCTAACCCTAACCCCAGGCAGGTAAATCAGCCTAGGGTTAGGGAAGGTCCCAAGGAAAAACGGGTGGAGACAGCCATGTTGTGGCAGTTTTGCGCTCTCTTTGGGATGCCTTTTGCAGCTGCAGTGTGCCTGGAGCTCAGGGCTTCCTGGTTTGAGAAACCTCAACCCTAGGCTCAACCCTAACTATAACCCTAGGCAGGTAAATCAGCCTAGGGTTAGGGAAGGTCCCAAGGAAAAACGGGGGGAGACAGCCATGTTGTGGCAGTTTTGCGCTCTCTTTGGGATGCCTTTTGCAGCTGCAGTGTGCCTGGAGCTCAGGGCTTCCTTGTTTGAGAAACCCTAACCCTAGGCTCAACCCTAACCCTAACCCTAGGCAGGTAAATCAGCCTAGGGTTAGGGAAGGTCCCAAGGAAAAAGGGGTGGAGACAGCCATGTTGTGGCAGTTTTGCGCTCTCTTTGGGATGCCTTTTGCAGCTGCAGTGTGCCTGGAGCTCAGGGCTTCCTGGTTTGAGAAACCCTAACCCTAGGCTCAACCCTAACCCTAACCCTAGGCAGGTAAATCAGCCTAGGGTTAGGGAAGGTCCCAAGGAAAAAGGGGTGGAGACAGCCATGTTGTGGCAGTTTTGCGCTCTCTTTGGGATGCCTTTTGCAGCTGCAGTGTGCCTGGAGCTCAGGGCTTCCTGGTTTGAGAAACCCTAACCCTAGGCTCAACCCTAACCCTAACCCTAGGCAGGTAAATCAGCCTAGGGTTAGGGAAGGTCCCAAGGAAAAACGGGGGGAGACAGCCATGTTGTGGCAGTTTTGCGCTCTCTTTGGGATGCCTTTTGCAGCTGCAGTGTGCCTGGAGCTCAGGGCTTCCTGGTTTGAGAAACCCTAACCCTAGGCTCAACCCTAACCCTAACCCTAGGCAGGTAAATCAGCCTAGGGTTAGGGAAGGTCCCAAGGAAAAAGGGGTGGAGACAGCCATGTTGTGGCAGTTTTGCGCTCTCTTTGGGATGCCTTTTGCAGCTGCAGTGTGCCTGGAGCTCAGGGCTTCCTGGTTTGAGAAACCCTAACCCTAGGCTCAACCCTAACCCTAACCCTAGGCAGGTAAATCAGCCTAGGGTTAGGGAAGGTCCCAAGGAAAAAGGGGTGGAGACAGCCATGTTGTGGCAGTTTTGCGCTCTCTTTGGGATGCCTTTTGCAGCTGCAGTGTGCCTGGAGCTCAGGGCTTCCTGGTTTGAGAAACCCTATCCCTAGGCTCAACGCTAACCCTAACCCTAGGCAGGTAAATCAGCCTAGGGTTAGGGAAGGTCCCAAGGAAAAACGGGGGGAGACAGCCATGTTGTGGCAGTTTTGCGCTCTCTTTGGGATGCCTTTTGCAGCTGCAGTGTGCCTGGAGCTCAGGGCTTCCTGGTTTGAGAAACCTCAACCCTAGGCTCAACCCTAACCCTAACCCTAGGCAGGTAAATCAGCCTAGGGTTAGGGAAGGTCCCAAGGAAAAACGGGGGGAGACAGCCATGTTGTGGCAGTTTTGCGCTCTCTTTGGGATGCCTTTTGCAGCTGCAGTGTGCCTGGAGCTCAGGGCTTCCTGGTTTAAAAAACCCTAACCCTAGGCTCAACCCTAACCCTAACCCTAGGCAGGTAAATCAGCCTAGGGTTAGGGAAGGTCCCAAGGAAAAAGGGGTGGAGACAGCCATGTTGTGGCAGTTTTGCGCTCTCTTTGGGATGCCTTTTGCAGCTGCAGTGTGCCTGGAGCTCAGGGCTTCCTGGTTTAAAAAACCCTAACCCTAGGCTCAACCCTAACCCTAACCCTAGGCAGGTAAATCAGCCTAGGGTTAGGGAAGGTCCCAAGGAAAAAGGGGTGGAGACAGCCATGTTGTGGCAGTTTTGCGCTCTCTTTGGGATGCTTTTTGCAGCTGCAGTGTGCCTGGAGCTGAGGGCTTCCTGGTTTAAAAAACCCTATCCCTAGGCTCAACCCTAACCCTAACCCTAGGCAGGTAAATCAGCCTAGGGTTAGGGAAGGTCCCAAGGAAAAACGGGGGGAGACAGCCATGTTGTGGCAGTTTTGCGCTCTCTTTGGGATGCCTTTTGCAGCTGCAGTGTGCCTGGAGCTCAGGGCTTCCTTGTTTGAGAAACCCTAACCCTAGGCTCAACCCTAACCCTAACCCTAGGCAGGTAAATCAGCCTAGGGTTAGGGAAGGTCCCAAGGAAAAACGGGTGGAGACAGCCATGTTGTGGCAGTTTTGCGCTCTCTTTGGGATGCCTTTTGCAGCTGCAGTGTGCCTGGAGCTCAGGGCTTCCTGGTTTGAGAAACCCTAACCCTAGGCTCAACCCTAACCCTAACCCTAGGCAGGTAAATCAGCCTAGGGTTAGGGAAGGTCCCAAGGAAAAATGGGGGGAGACAGCCATGTTGTGGCAGTTTTGCGCTCTCTTTGGGATGCCTTTTGCAGCTGCAGTGTGCCTGGAGCTCAGGGCTTCCTGGTTTGAGAAACCCTATCCCTAGGCTCAACGCTAACCCTAACCCTAGGCAGGTAAATCAGCCTAGGGTTAGGGAAGGTCCCAAGGAAAAACGGGGGGAGACAGCCATGTTGTGGCAGTTTTGCGCTCTCTTTGGGATGCCTTTTGCAGCTGCAGTGTGCCTGGAGCTCAGGGCTTCCTGGTTTGAGAAACCTCAACCCTAGGCTCAACCCTAACCCTAACCCTAGGCAGGTAAATCAGCCTAGGGTTAGGCAAGGTCCCAAGGAAAAACGGGGGGAGACAGCCATGTTGTGGCAGTTTTGCGCTCTCTTTGGGATGCCTTTTGCAGCTGCAGTGTGCCTGGAGCTCAGGGCTTCCTGGTTTGAGAAACCCTAACCCTAGGCTCAACCCTAACCCTTACCCTAGGCAGGTAAATCAGCCTAGGGTTAGGGAAGGTCCCAAGGAAAAACGGGGGGAGACAGCCATGTTGTGGCAGTTTTGCGCTCTCTTTGGGATGCCTTTTGCAGCTGCAGTGTGCCTGGAGCTCAGGGCTTCCTTGTTTGAGAAACCCTAACCCTAGGCTCAACCCTAACCCTAACCCTAGGCAGGTAAATCAGCCTAGGGTTAGGGAAGGTCCCAAGGAAAAAGGGGTGGAGACAGCCATGTTGTGGCAGTTTTGCGCTCTCTTTGGGATGCCTTTTGCAGCTGCAGTGTGCCTGGAGCTCAGGGCTTCCTGGTTTGAGAAACCCTAACCCTAGGCTCAACCCTAACCCTAACCCTAGGCAGGTAAATCAGCCTAGGGTTAGGGAAGGTCCCAAGGAAAAAGGGGTGGAGACAGCCATGTTGTGGCAGTTTTGCGCTCTCTTTGGGATGCCTTTTGCAGCTGCAGTGTGCCTGGAGCTCAGGGCTTCCTGGTTTGAGAAACCCTAACCCTAGGCTCAACCCTAACCCTAACCCTAGGCAGGTAAATCAGCCTAGGGTTAGGGAAGGTCCCAAGGAAAAACGGGGGGAGACAGCCATGTTGTGGCAGTTTTGCGCTCTCTTTGGGATGCCTTTTGCAGCTGCAGTGTGCCTGGAGCTCAGGGCTTCCTTGTTTGAGAAACCCTAACCCTAGGCTCAACCCTAACCCTAACCCTAGGCAGGTAAATCAGCCTAGGGTTAGGGAAGGTCCCAAGGAAAAACGGGTGGAGACAGCCATGTTGTGGCAGTTTTGCGCTCTCTTTGGGATGCCTTTTGCAGCTGCAGTGTGCCTGGAGCTCAGGGCTTCCTGGTTTGAGAAACCCTAACCCTAGGCTCAACCCTAACCCTAACCCTAGGCAGGTAAATCAGCCTAGGGTTAGGGAAGGTCCCAAGGAAAAACGGGGGGAGACAGCCATGTTGTGGCAGTTTTGCGCTCTCTTTGGGATGCCTTTTGCAGCTGCAGTGTGCCTGGAGCTCAGGGCTTCCTGGTTTGAGAAACCCTATCCCTAGGCTCAACGCTAACCCTAACCCTAGGCAGGTAAATCAGCCTAGGGTTAGGGAAGGTCCCAAGGAAAAACGGGGGGAGACAGCCATGTTGTGGCAGTTTTGCGCTCTCTTTGGGATGCCTTTTGCAGCTGCAGTGTGCCTGGAGCTCAGGGCTTCCTGGTTTGAGAAACCTCAATCCTAGGCTCAACCCTAACCCTAACCCTAGGCAGGTAAATCAGCCTAGGGTTAGGGAAGGTCCCAAGGAAAAACGGGGGGAGACAGCCATGTTGTGGCAGTTTTGCGCTCTCTTTGGGATGCCTTTTGCAGCTGCAGTGTGCCTGGAGCTCAGGGCTTCCTGGTTTGAGAAACCCTAACCCTAGGCTCAACCCTAACCCTAACCCTAGGCAGGTAAATCAGCCTAGGGTTAGGGAAGGTCCCAAGGAAAAAGGGGTGGAGACAGCCATGTTGTGGCAGTTTTGCGCTCTCTTTGGGATGCTTTTTGCAGCTGCAGTGTGCCTGGAGCTCAGGGCTTCCTGGTTTAAAAAACCCTATCCCTAGGCTCAACCCTAACCCTAACCCTAGGCAGGTAAATCAGCCTAGGGTTAGGGAAGGTCCCAAGGAAAAACGGGGGGAGACAGCCATGTTGTGGCAGTTTTGCGCTCTCTTTGGGATGCCTTTTGCAGCTGCAGTGTGCCTGGAGCTCAGGGCTTCCTGGTTTGAGAAACCTCAACCCTAGGCTCAACCCTAACCCTAACCCTAGGCAGGTAAATCAGCCTAGGGTTAGGCAAGGTCCCAAGGAAAAACGGGGGGAGACAGCCATGTTGTGGCAGTTTTGCGCTCTCTTTGGGATGCCTTTTGCAGCTGCAGTGTGCCTGGAGCTCAGGGCTTCCTGGTTTGAGAAACCCTAACCCTAGGCTCAACCCTAACCCTAACCCTAGGCAGGTAAATCAGCCTAGGGTTAGGGAAGGTCCCAAGGAAAAAGGGGTGGAGACAGCCATGTTGTGGCAGTTTTGCGCTCTCTTTGGGATGCCTTTTGCAGCTGCAGTGTGCCTGGAGCTCAGGGCTTCCTGGTTTGAGAAACCCTATCCCTAGGCTCAACGCTAACCCTAACCCTAGGCAGGTAAATCAGCCTAGGGTTAGGGAAGGTCCCAAGGAAAAACGGGGGGAGACAGCCATGTTGTGGCAGTTTTGCGCTCTCTTTGGGATGCCTTTTGCAGCTGCAGTGTGCCTGGAGCTCAGGGCTTCCTGGTTTGAGAAACCTCAACCCTAGGCTCAACCCTAACCCTAACCCTAGGCAGGTAAATCAGCCTAGGGTTAGGCAAGGTCCCAAGGAAAAACGGGGGGAGACAGCCATGTTGTGGCAGTTTTGCGCTCTCTTTGGGATGCCTTTTGCAGCTGCAGTGTGCCTGGAGCTCAGGGCTTCCTGGTTTGAGAAACCCTAACCCTAGGCTCAACCCTAACCCTAACCCTAGGCAGGTAAATCAGCCTAGGGTTAGGGAAGGTCCCAAGGAAAAAGGGGTGGAGACAGCCATGTTGTGGCAGTTTTGCGCTCTCTTTGGGATGCTTTTTGCAGCTGCAGTGTGCCTGGAGCTCAGGGCTTCCTGGTTTAAAAAACCCTATCCCTAGGCTCAACCCTAACCCTAACCCTAGGCAGGTAAATCAGCCTAGGGTTAGGGAAGGTCCCAAGGAAAAACGGGGGGAGACAGCCATGTTGTGGCAGTTTTGCGCTCTCTTTGGGATGCCTTTTGCAGCTGCAGTGTGCCTGGAGCTCAGGGCTTCCTGGTTTGAGAAACCTCAATCCTAGGCTCAACCCTAACCCTAACCCTAGGCAGGTAAATCAGCCTAGGGTTAGGGAAGGTCCCAAGGAAAAACGGGGGGAGACAGCCATGTTGTGGCAGTTTTGCGCTCTCTTTGGGATGCCTTTTGCAGCTGCAGTGTGCCTGGAGCTCAGGGCTTCCTGGTTTGAGAAACCCTAACCCTAGGCTCAACCCTAACCCTAACCCTAGGCAGGTAAATCAGCCTAGGGTTAGGGAAGGTCCCAAGGAAAAACGGGGGGAGACAGCCATGTTGTGGCAGTTTTGCGCTCTCTTTGGGATGCCTTTTGCAGCTGCAGTGTGCCTGGAGCTCAGGGCTTCCTTGTTTGAGAAACCCTAACCCTAGGCTCAACCCTAACCCTAACCCTAGGCAGGTAAATCAGCCTAGGGTTAGGGAAGGTCCCAAGGAAAAAGGGGTGGAGGCAGCCATGTTGTGGCAGTTTTGCGCTCTCTTTGGGATGCCTTTTGCAGCTGCAGTGTGCCTGGAGCTCAGGGCTTCCTGGTTTGAGAAACCCTAACCCTAGGCTCAACCCTAACCCTAACCCTAGGCAGGTAAATCAGCCTAGGGTTAGGGAAGGTCCCAAGGAAAAAGCAGTGGAGACAGCCATGTTGTGGCAGTTTTGCGCTCTCTTTGGGATGCCTTTTGCAGCTGCAGTGTGCCTGGAGCTCAGGGCTTCCTGGTTTGAGAAACCCTATCCCTAGGCTCAACGCTAACCCTAACCCTAGGCAGGTAAATCAGCCTAGGGTTAGGGAAGGTCCCAAGGAAAAACGGGGGGAGACAGCCATGTTGTGGCAGTTTTGCGCTCTCTTTGGGATGCCTTTTGCAGCTGCAGTGTGCCTGGAGCTCAGGGCTTCCTGGTTTGAGAAACCCTAACCCTAGGCTCAACCCTAACCCTAACCCTAGGCAGGTAAATCAGCCTAGGGTTAGGGAAGGTCCCAAGGAAAAACGGGGGGAGACAGCCATGTTGTGGCAGTTTTGCGCTCTCTTTGGGATGCCTTTTGCAGCTGCAGTGTGCCTGGAGCTCAGGGCTTCCTTGTTTGAGAAACCCTAACCCTAGGCTCAACCCTAACCCTAACCCTAGGCAGGTAAATCAGCCTAGGGTTAGGGAAGGTCCCAAGGAAAAAGGGGTGGAGACAGCCATGTTGTGGCAGTTTTGCGCTCTCTTTGGGATGCCTTTTGCAGCTGCAGTGTGCCTGGAGCTCAGGGCTTCCTGGTTTGAGAAACCCTAACCCTAGGCTCAACCCTAACCCTAACCCTAGGCAGGTAAATCAGCCTAGGGTTAGGGAAGGTCCCAAGGAAAAAGGGGTGGAGACAGCCATGTTGTGGCAGTTTTGCGCTCTCTTTGGGATGCCTTTTGCAGCTGCAGTGTGCCTGGAGCTCAGGGCTTCCTGGTTTGAGAAACCCTAACCCTAGGCTCAACCCTAACCCTAACCCTAGGCAGGTAAATCAGCCTAGGGTTAGGGAAGGTCCCAAGGAAAAAGGGGTGGAGACAGCCATGTTGTGGCAGTTTTGCGCTCTCTTTGGGATGCCTTTTGCAGCTGCAGTGTGCCTGGAGCTCAGGGCTTCCTGGTTTGAGAAACCTCAACCCTAGGCTCAACCCTAACCCTAACCCTAGGCAGGTAAATCAGCCTAGGGTTAGGGAAGGTCCCAAGGAAAAACGGGGGGAGACAGCCATGTTGTGGCAGTTTTGCGCTCTCTTTGGGATGCCTTTTGCAGCTGCAGTGTGCCTGGAGCTCAGGGCTTCCTGGTTTAAAAAACCCTAACCCTAGGCTCAACCCTAACCCTAACCCTAGGCAGGTAAATCAGCCTAGGGTTAGGGAAGGTCCCAAGGAAAAAGGGGTGGAGACAGCCATGTTGTGGCAGTTTTGCGCTCTCTTTGGGATGCTTTTTGCAGCTGCAGTGTGCCTGGAGCTGAGGGCTTCCTGGTTTAAAAAACCCTATCCCTAGGCTCAACCCTAACCCTAACCCTAGGCAGGTAAATCAGCCTAGGGTTAGGGAAGGTCCCAAGGAAAAACGGGGGGAGACAGCCATGTTGTGGCAGTTTTGCGCTCTCTTTGGGATGCCTTTTGCAGCTGCAGTGTGCCTGGAGCTCAGGGCTTCCTTGTTTGAGAAACCCTAACCCTAGGCTCAACCCTAACCCTAACCCTAGGCAGGTAAATCAGCCTAGGGTTAGGGAAGGTCCCAAGGAAAAACGGGTGGAGACAGCCATGTTGTGGCAGTTTTGCGCTCTCTTTGGGATGCCTTTTGCAGCTGCAGTGTGCCTGGAGCTCAGGGCTTCCTGGTTTGAGAAACCCTAACCCTAGGCTCAACCCTAACCCTAACCCTAGGCAGGTAAATCAGCCTAGGGTTAGGGAAGGTCCCAAGGAAAAAGGGGTGGAGACAGCCATGTTGTGGCAGTTTTGCGCTCTCTTTGGGATGCCTTTTGCAGCTGCAGTGTGCCTGGAGCTCAGGGCTTCCTGGTTTGAGAAACCCTATCCCTAGGCTCAACGCTAACCCTAACCCTAGGCAGGTAAATCAGCCTAGGGTTAGGGAAGGTCCCAAGGAAAAACGGGGGGAGACAGCCATGTTGTGGCAGTTTTGCGCTCTCTTTGGGATGCCTTTTGCAGCTGCAGTGTGCCTGGAGCTCAGGGCTTCCTGGTTTGAGAAACCTCAACCCTAGGCTCAACCCTAACCCTAACCCTAGGCAGGTAAATCAGCCTAGGGTTAGGCAAGGTCCCAAGGAAAAACTGGGGGAGACAGCCATGTTGTGGCAGTTTTGCGCTCTCTTTGGGATGCCTTTTGCAGCTGCAGTGTGCCTGGAGCTCAGGGCTTCCTGGTTTGAGAAACCCTAACCCTAGGCTCAACCCTAACCCTAACCCTAGGCAGGTAAATCAGCCTAGGGTTAGGGAAGGTCCCAAGGAAAAAGGGGTGGAGACAGCCATGTTGTGGCAGTTTTGCGCTCTCTTTGGGATGCTTTTTGCAGCTGCAGTGTGCCTGGAGCTCAGGGCTTCCTGGTTTATAAAACCCTATCCCTAGGCTCAACCCTAACCCTAACCCTAGGCAGGTAAATCAGCCTAGGGTTAGGGAAGGTCCCAAGGAAAAACGGGGGGAGACAGCCATGTTGTGGCAGTTTTGCGCTCTCTTTGGGATGCCTTTTGCAGCTGCAGTGTGCCTGGAGCTCAGGGCTTCCTGGTTTGAGAAACCTCAATCCTAGGCTCAACCCTAACCCTAACCCTAGGCAGGTAAATCAGCCTAGGGTTAGGGAAGGTCCCAAGGAAAAACGGGGGGAGACAGCCATGTTGTGGCAGTTTTGCGCTCTCTTTGGGATGCCTTTTGCAGCTGCAGTGTGCCTGGAGCTCAGGGCTTCCTGGTTTGAGAAACCCTAACCCTAGGCTCAACCCTAACCCTAACCCTAGGCAGGTAAATCAGCCTAGGGTTAGGGAAGGTCCCAAGGAAAAATGGGGGGAGACAGCCATGTTGTGGCAGTTTTGCGCTCTCTTTGGGATGCCTTTTGCAGCTGCAGTGTGCCTGGAGCTCAGGGCTTCCTGGTTTGAGAAACCCTATCCCTAGGCTCAACGCTAACCCTAACCCTAGGCAGGTAAATCAGCCTAGGGTTAGGGAAGGTCCCAAGGAAAAACGGGGGGAGACAGCCATGTTGTGGCAGTTTTGCGCTCTCTTTGGGATGCCTTTTGCAGCTGCAGTGTGCCTGGAGCTCAGGGCTTCCTGGTTTGAGAAACCTCAACCCTAGGCTCAACCCTAACCCTAACCCTAGGCAGGTAAATCAGCCTAGGGTTAGGCAAGGTCCCAAGGAAAAACGGGGGGAGACAGCCATGTTGTGGCAGTTTTGCGCTCTCTTTGGGATGCCTTTTGCAGCTGCAGTGTGCCTGGAGCTCAGGGCTTCCTGGTTTGAGAAACCCTAACCCTAGGCTCAACCCTAACCCTAACCCTAGGCAGGTAAATCAGCCTAGGGTTAGGGAAGGTCCCAAGGAAAAAGGGGTGGAGACAGCCATGTTGTGGCAGTTTTGCGCTCTCTTTGGGATGCTTTTTGCAGCTGCAGTGTGCCTGGAGCTCAGGGCTTCCTGGTTTAAAAAACCCTATCCCTAGGCTCAACCCTAACCCTAACCCTAGGCAGGTAAATCAGCCTAGGGTTAGGGAAGGTCCCAAGGAAAAACGGGGGGAGACAGCCATGTTGTGGCAGTTTTGCGCTCTCTTTGGGATGCCTTTTGCAGCTGCAGTGTGCCTGGAGCTCAGGGCTTCCTGGTTTGAGAAACCTCAATCCTAGGCTCAACCCTAACCCTAACCCTAGGCAGGTAAATCAGCCTAGGGTTAGGGAAGGTCCCAAGGAAAAACGGGGGGAGACAGCCATGTTGTGGCAGTTTTGCGCTCTCTTTGGGATGCCTTTTGCAGCTGCAGTGTGCCTGGAGCTCAGGGCTTCCTGGTTTGAGAAACCCTAACCCTAGGCTCAACCCTAACCCTAACCCTAGGCAGGTAAATCAGCCTAGGGTTAGGGAAGGTCCCAAGGAAAAACGGGTGGAGACAGCCATGTTGTGGCAGTTTTGCGCTCTCTTTGGGATGCCTTTTGCAGCTGCAGTGTGCCTGGAGCTCAGGGCTTCCTGGTTTCAGAAACCCTAACCCTAGGCTCAACCCTAACCCTAACCCTAGGCAGGTAAATCAGCCTAGGGTTAGGGAAGGTCCCAAGGAAAAACGGGGGGAGACAGCCATGTTGTGGCAGTTTTGCGCTCTCTTTGGGATGCCTTTTGCAGCTGCAGTGTGCCTGGAGCTCAGGGCTTCCTGGTTTGAGAAACCTCAACCCTAGGCTCAACCCTAACCCTAACCCTAGGCAGGTAAATCAGCCTAGGGTTAGGGAAGGTCCCAAGGAAAAACGGGGGGAGACAGCCATGTTGTGGCAGTTTTGCGCTCTCTTTGGGATGCCTTTTGCAGCTGCAGTGTGCCTGGAGCTCAGGGCTTCCTGGTTTAAAAAACCCTAACCCTAGGCTCAACCCTAACCCTAACCCTAGGCAGGTAAATCAGCCTAGGGTTAGGGAAGGTCCCAAGGAAAAAGGGGTGGAGACAGCCATGTTGTGGCAGTTTTGCGCTCTCTTTGGGATGCTTTTTGCAGCTGCAGTGTGCCTGGAGCTGAGGGCTTCCTGGTTTAAAAAACCCTATCTCTAGGCTCAACCCTAACCCTAACCCTAGGCAGGTAAATCAGCCTAGGGTTAGGGAAGGTCCCAAGGAAAAACGGGGGGAGACAGCCATGTTGTGGCAGTTTTGCGCTCTCTTTGGGATGCCTTTTGCAGCTGCAGTGTGCCTGGAGCTCAGGGCTTCCTTGTTTGAGAAACCCTAACCCTAGGCTCAACCCTAACCCTAACCCTAGGCAGGTAAATCAGCCTAGGGTTAGGGAAGGTCCCAAGGAAAAACGGGGGGAGACAGCCATGTTGTGGCAGTTTTGCGCTCTCTTTGGGATGCCTTTTGCAGCTGCAGTGTGCCTGGAGCTCAGGGCTTCCTGGTTTGAGAAACCCTATCCCTAGGCTCAACGCTAACCCTAACCCTAGGCAGGTAAATCAGCCTAGGGTTAGGGAAGGTCCCAAGGAAAAACGGGGGGAGACAGCCATGTTGTGGCAGTTTTGCGCTCTCTTTGGGATGCCTTTTGCAGCTGCAGTGTGCCTGGAGCTCAGGGCTTCCTGGTTTGAGAAACCCTATCCCTAGGCTCAACGCTAACCCTAACGCTAGGCAGGTAAATCAGCCTAGGGTTAGGGAAGGTCCCAAGGAAAAACGGGGGGAGACAGCCATGTTGTGGCAGTTTTGCGCTCTCTTTGGGATGCCTTTTGCAGCTGCAGTGTGCCTGGAGCTCAGGGCTTCCTGGTTTGAGAAACCTCAACCCTAGGCTCAACCCTAACCCTAACCCTAGGCAGGTAAATCAGCCTAGGGTTAGGCAAGGTCCCAAGGAAAAACGGGGGGAGACAGCCATGTTGTGGCAGTTTTGCGCTCTCTTTGGGATGCCTTTTGCAGCTGCAGTGTGCCTGGAGCTCAGGGCTTCCTGGTTTGAGAAACCCTATCCCTAGGCTCAACCCTAACCCTAACCCTAGGCAGGTAAATCAGCCTAGGGTTAGGGAAGGTCCCAAGGAAAAAGGGGTGGAGACAGCCATGTTGTGGCAGTTTTGCGCTCTCTTTGGGATGCTTTTTGCAGCTGCAGTGTGCCTGGAGCTCAGGGCTTCCTGGTTTAAAAAACCCTATCCCTAGGCTCAACCCTAACCCTAACCCTAGGCAGGTAAATCAGCCTAGGGTTAGGGAAGGTCCCAAGGAAATACGGGGGGAGACAGCCATGTTGTGGCAGTTTTGCGCTCTCTTTGGGATGCCTTTTGCAGCTGCAGTGTGCCTGGAGCTCAGGGCTTCCTGGTTTGAGAAACCTCAATCCTAGGCTCAACCCTAACCCTAACCCTAGGCAGGTACATCAGCCTAGGGTTAGGGAAGGTCCCAAGGAAAAACGGGGGGAGACAGCCATGTTGTGGCAGTTTTGCGCTCTCTTTGGGATGCCTTTTGCAGCTGCAGTGTGCCTGGAGCTCAGGGCTTCCTGGTTTGAGAAACCCTAACCCTAGGCTCAACCCTAACCCTAACCCTAGGCAGGTAAATCAGCCTAGGGTTAGGGAAGGTCCCAAGGAAAAACGGGGGGAGACAGCCATGTTGTGGCAGTTTTGCGCTCTCTTTGGGATGCCTTTTGCAGCTGCAGTGTGCCTGGAGCTCAGGGCTTCCTTGTTTGAGAAACCCTAACCCTAGGCTCAACCCTAACCCTAACCCTAGGCAGGTAAATCAGCCTAGGGTTAGGGAAGGTCCCAAGGAAAAAGGGGTGGAGACAGCCATGTTGTGGCAGTTTTGCGCTCTCTTTGGGATGCCTTTT
Organism: Calcarius lapponicus; assembly: GCA_039654755.1. Lineage (NCBI taxonomy): Eukaryota > Metazoa > Chordata > Aves > Passeriformes > Fringillidae > Calcarius > Calcarius lapponicus. The sequence continues at coordinate 20,944 of JBBFKN010000043.1, forward strand.
GCAGCTGCAGTGTGCCTGGAGCTCAGGGCTTCCTGGTTTGAGAAACCCTAACCCTAGGCTCAACCCTAACCCTAACCCTAGGCAGGTAAATCAGCCTAGGGTTAGGGAAGGTCCCAAGGAAAAACGGGGGGGAGACAGCCATGTTGTGGCAGTTTTGCGCTCTCTTTGGGATGCCTTTTGCAGCTGCAGTGTGCCTGGAGCTCAGGGCTTCCTGGTTTGAGAAACCCTATCCCTAGGCTCAACGCTAACCCTAACCCTAGGCAGGTAAATCAGCCTAGGGTTAGGGAAGGTCCCAAGGAAAAACGGGGGGAGACAGCCATGTTGTGGCAGTTTTGCGCTCTCTTTGGGATGCCTTTTGCAGCTGCAGTGTGCCTGGAGCTCAGGGCTTCCTGGTTTGAGAAACCTCAACCCTAGGCTCAACCCTAACCCTAACCCTAGGCAGGTAAATCAGTCTAGGGTTAGGCAAGGTCCCAAGGAAAAACGGGGGGAGACAGCCATGTTGTGGCAGTTTTGCGCTCTCTTTGGGATGCCTTTTGCAGCTGCAGTGTGCCTGGAGCTCAGGGCTTCCTGGTTTAAAAAACCCTAACCCTAGGCTCAACCCTAACCCTAACCCTAGGCAGGTAAATCAGCCTAGGGTTAGGGAAGGTCCCAAGGAAAAAGGGGTGGAGACAGCCATGTTGTGGCAGTTTTGCGCTCTCTTTGGGATGCTTTTTGCAGCTGCAGTGTGCCTGGAGCTGAGGGCTTCCTGGTTTAAAAAACCCTATCCCTAGGCTCAACCCTAACCCTAACCCTAGGCAGGTAAATCAGCCTAGGGTTAGGGAAGGTCCCAAGGAAAAACGGGGGGAGACAGCCATGTTGTGGCAGTTTTGCGCTCTCTTTGGGATGCCTTTTGCAGCTGCAGTGTGCCTGGAGCTCAGGGCTTCCTTGTTTGAGAAACCCTAACCCTAGGCTCAACCCTAACCCTAACCCTAGGCAGGTAAATCAGCCTAGGGTTAGGGAAGGTCCCAAGGAAAAACGGGTGGAGACAGCCATGTTGTGGCAGTTTTGCGCTCTCTTTGGGATGCCTTTTGCAGCTGCAGTGTGCCTGGAGCTCAGGGCTTCCTGGTTTGAGAAACCCTAACCCTAGGCTCAACCCTAACCCTAACCCTAGGCAGGTAAATCAGCCTAGGGTTAGGGAAGGTCCCAAGGAAAAACGGGGGGAGACAGCCATGTTGTGGCAGTTTTGCGCTCTCTTTGGGATGCCTTTTGCAGCTGCAGTGTGCCTGGAGCTCAGGGCTTCCTGGTTTGAGAAACCCTATCCCTAGGCTCAACGCTAACCCTAACCCTAGGCAGGTAAATCAGCTTAGGGTTAGGGAAGGTCCCAAGGAAAAACGGGGGGAGACAGCCATGTTGTGGCAGTTTTGCGCTCTCTTTGGGATGCCTTTTGCAGCTGCAGTGTGCCTGGAGCTCAGGGCTTCCTGGTTTGAGAAACCTCAACCCTGGGCTCAACCCTAACCCTAACCCTAGGCAGGTAAATCAGCCTAGGGTTAGGGAAGGTCCCAAGGAAAAACGGGGGGAGACAGCCATGTTGTGGCAGTTTTGCGCTCTCTTTGGGATGCCTTTTGCAGCTGCAGTGTGCCTGGAGGTCAGGGCTTCCTGGTTTGAGAAACCCTATCCCTAGGCTCAACGCTAACCCTAACCCTAGGCAGGTAAATCAGCCTAGGGTTAGGGAAGGTCCCAAGGAAAAACGGGTGGAGACAGCCATGTTGTGGCAGTTTTGCGCTCTCTTTGGGATGCCTTTTGCAGCTGCAGTGTGCCTGGAGCTCAGGGCTTCCTGGTTTGAGAAACCCTAACCCTAGGCTCAACCCTCACTCTAACCCTAGGCAGGTAAATCAGCCTAGGGTTAGGGAAGGTCCCAAGGAAGAAGGGGTGGAGACAGCCATGTTGTGGCAGTTTTGCGCTCTCTTTGGGATGCCTTTTGCAGCTGCAGTGTGCCTGGAGCTCAGGGCTTCCTGGTTTGAGAAACCCTAACCCTAGGCTCAACCCTAACCCTAACCCTAGGCAGGTAAATCAGCCTAGGGTTAGGGAAGGTCCCAAGGAAAAAGGGGTGGAGACAGCTATGTTGTGGCAGTTTTGCGCTCTCTTTGGGATGCCTTTTGCAGCTGCAGTGTGCCTGGAGCTCAGGGCTTCCTGGTTTAAAAAACCCTATCCCTAGGCTCAACGCTAACCCTAGCCCTAGGCAGGTAAATCAGCCTAGGGTTAGGGAAGGTCCCAAAGAAAAACGGGGGGAGACAGCCATGTTGTGGCAGTTTTGCGCTCTCTTTGGGATGCCTTTTGCAGCTGCAGTGTGCCTGGAGCTCAGGGCTTCCTTGTTTGAGAAACCCTAACCCTAGGCTCAACCCTAACCCTAACCCTAGGCAGGTAAATCAGCCTAGGGTTAGGGAAGGTCCCAAGGAAAAACGGGGGGAGACAGCCATGTTGTGGCAGTTTTGCGCTCTCTTTGGGATGCCTTTTGCAGCTGCAGTGTGCCTGGAGCTCAGGGCTTCCTGGTTTGAGAAACCCTAACCCTAGGCTCAACCCTAACCCTAACCCTAGGCAGGTAAATCAGCCTAGGGTTAGGGAAGGTCCCAAGGAAAAACGGGGGGAGACAGCCATGTTGTGGCAGTTTTGCGCTCTCTTTGGGATGCCTTTTGCAGCTGCAGTGTGCCTGGAGCTCAGGGCTTCCTGGTTTGAGAAACCCTATCCCTAGGCTCAACGCTAACCCTAAACCTAGGCAGGTAAATCAGCCTAGGGTTAGGGAAGGTCCCAAGGAAAAACGGGGGGAGACAGCCATGTTGTGGCAGTTTTGCGCTCTCTTTGGGATGCCTTTTGCAGCTGCAGTGTGCCTGGAGCTCAGGGCTTCCTGGTTTGAGAAACCTCAACCCTAGGCTCAACCCTAACCCTAACCCTAGGCAGGTAAATCAGCCTAGGGTTAGGCAAGGTCCCAAGGAAAAACGGGGGGAGACAGCCATGTTGTGGCAGTTTTGCGCTCTCTTTGGGATGCCTTTTGCAGCTGCAGTGTGCCTGGAGCTCAGGGCTTCCTGGTTTGAGAAACCCTAACCCTAGGCTCAACCCTAACCCTAACCCTAGGCAGGTAAATCAGCCTAGGGTTAGGGAAGGTCCCAAGGAAAAAGGGGTGGAGACAGCCATGTTGTGGCAGTTTTGCGCTCTCTTTGGGATGCTTTTTGCAGCTGCAGTGTGCCTGGAGCTCAGGGCTTCCTGGTTTAAAAACCCTATCCCTAGGCTCAACCCTAACCCTAACCCTAGGCAGGTAAATCAGCCTAGGGTTAGGGAAGGTCCCAAGGAAAAACGGGGGGAGACAGCCATGTTGTGGCAGTTTTGCGCTCTCTTTGGGATGCCTTTTGCAGCTGCAGTGTGCCTGGAGCTCAGGGCTTCCTGGTTTGCGAAACCTCAATCCTCGGCACAACCCTAACCCTAACCCTAGGCAGGTAAATCAGCCTAGGGTTAGGGAAGGTCCCAAGGAAAAACGGGGGGAGACAGCCATGTTGCGGCAGTTTTGCGCTCTCTTTGGGATGCCTTTTGCAGCTGCAGTGTGCCTGGAGCTCAGGGCTTCCTGGTTTGAGAAACCCTAACCCTAGGCTCAACCCTAACCCTAACCCTAGGCAGGTAAATCAGCCTAGGGTTAGGGAAGGTCCCAAGGAAAAACGGGGGGAGACAGCCATGTTGTGGCAGTTTTGCGCTCTCTTTGGGATGCCTTTTGCAGCTGCAGTGTGCCTGGAGCTCAGGGCTTCCTGGTTTGAGAAACCCTAACCCTAGGCTCAACCCTAACCCTAACCCTAGGCAGGTAAATCAGCCTAGGGTTAGGGAAGGTCCCAAGGAAAAAGGGGTGGAGACAGCCATGTTGTGGCAGTTTTGCGCTCTCTTTGGGATGCCTTTTGCAGCTGCAGTGTGCCTGGAGCTCAGGGCTTCCTGGTTTGAGAAACCCTAACCTTAGGCTCAACCCTAACCCTAACCCTAGGCAGGTAAATCAGCCTAGGGTTAGGGAAGGTCCCAAGGAAAAAGGGGTGGAGACAGCTATGTTGTGGCAGTTTTGCGCTCTCTTTGGGATGCCTTTTACAGCTGCAGTGTGCCTGGAGCTCAGGGCTTCCTGGTTTGAGAAACCCTATCCCTAGGCTCAACGCTAACCCTAACCCTAGGCAGGTAAATCAGCCTAGGGTTAGGGAAGGTCCCAAGGAAAAACGGGGGGAGACAGCCATGTTGTGGCAGTTTTGCGCTCTCTTTGGGATGCCTTTTGCAGCTGCAGTGTGCCTGGAGCTCAGGGCTTCCTGGTTTGAGAAACCTCAACCCTAGGCTCAACCCTAACCCTAACCCTAGGCAGGTAAATCAGTCTAGGGTTAGGGAAGGTCCCAAGGAAAAACGGGGGGAGACAGCCATGTTGTGGCAGTTTTGCGCTCTCTTTGGGATGCCTTTTGCAGCTGCAGTGTGCCTGGAGCTCAGGGCTTCCTGGTTTGAGAAACCCTATCCCTAGGCTCAACGCTAACCCTAACCCTAGGCAGGTAAATCAGCCTAGGGTTAGGGAAGGTCCCAAGGAAAAACGGGGGGAGACAGCCATGTTGTGGCAGTTTTGCGCTCTCTTTGGGATGCCTTTTGCAGCTGCAGTGTGCCTGGAGCTCAGGGCTTCCTGGTTTGAGAAACCTCAACCCTAGGCTCAACCCTAACCCTAACCCTAGGCAGGTAAATCAGCCTAGGGTTAGGGAAGGTCCCAAGGAAAAAGGGGTGGAGACAGCCATGTTGTGGCAGTTTTGCGCTCTCTTTGGGATGCTTTTTGCAGCTGCAGTGTGCCTGGAGCTCAGGGCTTCCTGGTTTAAAAAACCCTATCCCTAGGCTCAACCCTAACCCTAACCCTAGGCAGGTAAATCAGCCTAGGGTTAGGGAAGGTCCCAAGGAAAAACGGGGGGAGACAGCCATGTTGTGGCAGTTTTGCGCTCTCTTTGGGATGCCTTTTGCAGCTGCAGTGTGCCTGGAGCTCAGGGCTTCCTGGTTTGAGAAACCTCAATCCTAGGCTCAACCCTAACCCTAACCCTAGGCAGGTAAATCAGCCTAGGGTTAGGGAAGGTCCCAAGGAAAAACGGGGGGAGACAGCCATGTTGTGGCAGTTTTGCGCTCTCTTAGGGATGCCTTTTGCAGCTGCAGTGTGCCTGGAGCTCAGGGCTTCCTGGTTTGAGAAACCCTAACCCTAGGCTCAACCCTAACCCTAACCCTAGGCAGGTAAATCAGCCTAGGGTTAGGGAAGGTCCCAAGGAAAAAGGGGTGGAGACAGCCATGTTGTGGCAGTTTTGCGCTCTCTTTGGGATGCCTTTTGCAGCTGCAGTGTGCCTGGAGCTCAGGGCTTCCTGGTTTGAGAAACCCTAACCTTAGGCTCAACCCTAACCCTAACCCTAGGCAGGTAAATCAGCCTAGGGTTAGGGAAGGTCCCAAGGAAAAAGGGGTGGAGACAGCTATGTTGTGGCAGTTTTGCGCTCTCTTTGGGATGCCTTTTACAGCTGCAGTGTGCCTGGAGCTCAGGGCTTCCTGGTTTGAGAAACCCTATCCCTAGGCTCAACGCTAACCCTAACCCTAGGCAGGTAAATCAGCCTAGGGTTAGGGAAGGTCCCAAGGAAAAACGGGGGGAGACAGCCATGTTGTGGCAGTTTTGCGCTCTCTTTGGGATGCCTTTTGCAGCTGCAGTGTGCCTGGAGCTCAGGGCTTCCTGGTTTGAGAAACCTCAACCCTAGGCTCAACCCTAACCCTAACCCTAGGCAGGTAAATCAGTCTAGGGTTAGGGAAGGTCCCAAGGAAAAACGGGGGGAGACAGCCATGTTGTGGCAGTTTTGCGCTCTCTTTGGGATGCCTTTTGCAGCTGCAGTGTGCCTGGAGCTCAGGGCTTCCTGGTTTGAGAAACCCTAACCCTAGGCTCAACCCTAACCCTAACCCTAGGCAGGTAAATCAGCCTAGGGTTAGGGAAGGTCCCAAGGAAAAAGGGGTGGAGACAGCCATGTTGTGGCAGTTTTGCGCTCTCTTTGGGATGCCTTTTGCAGCTGCAGTTTGCCTGGAGGTCAGGGCTTCCTGGTTTAAAAAACCCTAACCCTAGGCTCAACCCTAGCCCTAGGCAGGTAAATCAGCCTAGGGTTAGGGAAGGTCCCAAGGAAAAAGGGGTGGAGACAGCCATGTTGTGGCAGTTTTGCGCTCTCTTTGGGATGCCTTTTGCAGCTGCAGTGTGCCTGGAGCTCAGGGCTTCCTGGTTTGAGAAACCCTAACCCTAGGCTCAACCCTCACTCTAACCCTAGGCAGGTAAATCAGCCTAGGGTTAGGGAAGGTCCCAAGGAAGAAGGGGTGGAGACAGCCATGTTGTGGCAGTTTTGCGCTCTCTTTGGGATGCCTTTTGCAGCTGCAGTGTGCCTGGAGCTCAGGGCTTCCTGGTTTGAGAAACCCTAACCCTAGGCTCAACCCTAACCCTAACCCTAGGCAGGTAAATCAGCCTAGGGTTAGGGAAGGTCCCAAGGAAAAAGGGGTGGAGACAGCTATGTTGTGGCAGTTTTGCGCTCTCTTTGGGATGCCTTTTGCAGCTGCAGTGTGCCTGGAGCTCAGGGCTTCCTGGTTTAAAAAACCCTATCCCTAGGCTCAACGCTAACCCTAGCCCTAGGCAGGTAAATCAGCCTAGGGTTAGGGAAGGTCCCAAGGAAAAACGGGGGGAGACAGCCATGTTGTGGCAGTTTTGCGCTCTCTTTGGGATGCCTTTTGCAGCTGCAGTGTGCCTGGAGCTCAGGGCTTCCTTGTTTGAGAAACCCTAACCCTAGGCTCAACCCTAACCCTAACCCTAGGCAGGTAAATCAGCCTAGGGTTAGGGAAGGTCCCAAGGAAAAACGGGGGGAGACAGCCATGTTGTGGCAGTTTTGCGCTCTCTTTGGGATGCCTTTTGCAGCTGCAGTGTGCCTGGAGCTCAGGGCTTCCTGGTTTGAGAAACCCTAACCCTAGGCTCAACCCTAACCCTAACCCTAGGCAGGTAAATCAGCCTAGGGTTAGGGAAGGTCCCAAGGAAAAAGGGGTGGAGACAGCCATGTTGTGGCAGTTTTGCGCTCTCTTTGGGATGCCTTTTGCAGCTGCAGTGTGCCTGGAGCTCAGGGCTTCCTGGTTTAAAAAACCCTAACCCTAGGCTCAACCCTAGCCCTAGGCAGGTAAATCAGCCTAGGGTTAGGGAAGGTCCCAAGGAAAAAGGGGTGGAGACAGCCATGTTGTGGCAGTTTTGCGCTCTCTTTGGGATGCCTTTTGCAGCTGCAGTGTGCCTGGAGCTCAGGGCTTCCTGGTTTGAGAAACCCTAACCCTAGGCTCAACCCTCACTCTAACCCTAGGCAGGTAAATCAGCCTAGGGTTAGGGAAGGTCCCAAGGAAGAAGGGGTGGAGACAGCCATGTTGTGGCAGTTTTGCGCTCTCTTTGGGATGCCTTTTGCAGCTGCAGTGTGCCTGGAGCTCAGGGCTTCCTGGTTTGAGAAACCCTAACCCTAGGCTCAACCCTCACTCTAACCCTAGGCAGGTAAATCAGCCTAGGGTTAGGGAAGGTCCCAAGGAAAAAGGGGTGGAGACAGCTATGTTGTGGCAGTTTTGCGCTCTCTTTGGGATGCCTTTTGCAGCTGCAGTGTGCCTGGAGCTCAGGGCTTCCTGGTTTAAAAAACCCTATCCCTAGGCTCAACGCTAACCCTAGCCCTAGGCAGGTAAATCAGCCTAGGGTTAGGGAAGGTCCCAAGGAAAAACGGGGGGAGACAGCCATGTTGTGGCAGTTTTGCGCTCTCTTTGGGATGCCTTTTGCAGCTGCAGTGTGCCTGGAGCTCAGGGCTTCCTTGTTTGAGAAACCCTAACCCTAGGCTCAACCCTAACCCTAACCCTAGGCAGGTAAATCAGCCTAGGGTTAGGGAAGGTCCCAAGGAAAAACGGGGGGAGACAGCCATGTTGTGGCAGTTTTGCGCTCTCTTTGGGATGCCTTTTGCAGCTGCAGTGTGCCTGGAGCTCAGGGCTTCCTGGTTTGAGAAACCCTAACCCTAGGCTCAACCCTAACCCTAACCCTAGGCAGGTAAATCAGCCTAGGGTTAGGGAAGGTCCCAAGGAAAAACGGGGGGAGACAGCCATGTTGTGGCAGTTTTGCGCTCTCTTTGGGATGCCTTTTGCAGCTGCAGTGTGCCTGGAGCTCAGGGCTTCCTGGTTTGAGAAACCCTATCCCTAGGCTCAACGCTAACCCTAACCCTAGGCAGGTAAATCAGCCTAGGGTTAGGGAAGGTCCCAAGGAAAAACGGGGGGAGACAGCCATGTTGTGGCAGTTTTGCGCTCTCTTTGGGATGCTTTTTGCAGCTGCAGTGTGCCTGGAGCTCAGGGCTTCCTGGTTTGAGAAACCTCAACCCTAGGCTCAACCCTAACCCTAACCCTAGGCAGGTAAATCAGCCTAGGGTTAGGCAAGGTCCCAAGGAAAAACGGGGGGAGACAGCCATGTTGTGGCAGTTTTGCGCTCTCTTTGGGATGCCTTTTGCAGCTGCAGTGTGCCTGGAGCTCAGGGCTTCCTGGTTTGAGAAACCCTAACCCTAGGCTCAACCCTAACCCTAACCCTAGGCAGGTAAATCAGCCTAGGGTTAGGGAAGGTCCCAAGGAAAAAGGGGTGGAGACAGCCATGTTGTGGCAGTTTTGCGCTCTCTTTGGGATGCTTTTTGCAGCTGCAGTGTGCCTGGAGCTCAGGGCTTCCTGGTTTAAAAAACCCTATCCCTAGGCTCAACCCTAACCCTAACCCTAGGCAGGTAAATCAGCCTAGGGTTAGGGAAGGTCCCAAGGAAAAACGGGGGGAGACAGCCATGTTGTGGCAGTTTTGCGCTCTCTTTGGGATGCCTTTTGCAGCTGCAGTGTGCCTGGAGCTCAGGGCTTCCTGGTTTAAAAAAACCCTAACCCTAGGCTCAACCCTAGCCCTAGGCAGGTAAATCAGCCTAGGGTTAGGGAAGGTCCCAAGGAAAAAGGGGTGGAGACAGCCATGTTGTGGCAGTTTTGCGCTCTCTTTGGGATGCCTTTTGCAGCTGCAGTGTGCCTGGAGCTCAGGGCTTCCTGGTTTGAGAAACCCTAACCCTAGGCTCAACCCTCTCTCTAACCCTAGGCAGGTAAATCAGCCTAGGGTTAGGGAAGGTCCCAAGGAAGAAGGGGTGGAGACAGCCATGTTGTGGCAGTTTTGCGCTCTCTTTGGGATGCCTTTTGCAGCTGCAGTGTGCCTGGAGCTCAGGGCTTCCTGGTTTGAGAAACCCTAACCCTAGGCTCAACCCTCACTCTAACCCTAGGCAGGTAAATCAGCCTAGGGTTAGGGAAGGTCCCAAGGAAAAAGGGGTGGAGACAGCCATGTTGTGGCAGTTTTGCGCTCTCTTTGGGATGCTTTTTGCAGCTGCAGTGTGCCTGGAGCTCAGGGCTTCCTGGTTTAAAAACCCTATCCCTAGGCTCAACCCTAACCCTAACCCTAGGCAGGTAAATCAGCCTAGGGTTAGGGAAGGTCCCAAGGAAAAACGGGGGGAGACAGCCATGTTGTGGCAGTTTTGCGCTCTCTTTGGGATGCCTTTTGCAGCTGCAGTGTGCCTGGAGCTCAGGGCTTCCTGGTTTGCGAAACCTCAATCCTAGGCACAACCCTAACCCTAACCCTAGGCAGGTAAATCAGCCTAGGGTTAGGGAAGGTCCCAAGGAAAAACGGGGGGAGACAGCCATGTTGTGGCAGTTTTGCGCTCTCTTTGGGATGCCTTTTGCAGCTGCAGTGTGCCTGGAGCTCAGGGCTTCCTGGTTTGAGAAACCCTAACCCTAGGCTCAACCCTAACCCTAACCCTAGGCAGGTAAATCAGCCTAGGGTTAGGGAAGGTCCCAAGGAAAAACGGGGGGAGACAGCCATGTTGTGGCAGTTTTGCGCTCTCTTTGGGATGCCTTTTGCAGCTGCAGTGTGCCTGGAGCTCAGGGCTTCCTGGTTTGAGAAACCCTATCCCTAGGCTCAACGCTAACCCTAACCCTAGGCAGGTAAATCAGCCTAGGGTTAGGGAAGGTCCCAAGGAAAAACGGGGGGAGACAGCCATGTTGTGGCAGTTTTGCGCTCTCTTTGGGATGCCTTTTGCAGCTGCAGTGTGCCTGGAGCTCAGGGCTTCCTGGTTTGAGAAACCTCAACCCTAGGCTCAACCCTAACCCTAACCCTAGGCAGGTAAATCAGCCTAGGGTTAGGCAAGGTCCCAAGGAAAAACGGGGGGAGACAGCCATGTTGTGGCAGTTTTGCGCTCTCTTTGGGATGCCTTTTGCAGCTGCAGTGTGCCTGGAGCTCAGGGCTTCCTGGTTTGAGAAACCCTAACCCTAGGCTCAACCCTAACCCTAACCCTAGGCAGGTAAATCAGCCTAGGGTTAGGGAAGGTCCCAAGGAAAAAGGGGTGGAGACAGCCATGTTGTGGCAGTTTTGCGCTCTCTTTGGGATGCTTTTTGCAGCTGCAGTGTGCCTGGAGCTCAGGGCTTCCTGGTTTAAAAACCCTATCCCTAGGCTCAACCCTAACCCTAACCCTAGGCAGGTAAATCAGCCTAGGGTTAGGGAAGGTCCCAAGGAAAAACGGGGGGAGACAGCCATGTTGTGGCAGTTTTGCGCTCTCTTTGGGATGCCTTTTGCAGCTGCAGTGTGCCTGGAGCTCAGGGCTTCCTGGTTTAAAAAACCCTAACCCTAGGCTCAACCCTAGCCCTAGGCAGGTAAATCAGCCTAGGGTTAGGGAAGGTCCCAAGGAAAAAGGGGTGGAGACAGCCATGTTGTGGCAGTTTTGCGCTCTCTTTGGGATGCCTTTTGCAGCTGCAGTGTGCCTGGAGCTCAGGGCTTCCTGGTTTGAGAAACCCTAACCCTAGGCTCAACCCTCTCTCTAACCCTAGGCAGGTAAATCAGCCTAGGGTTAGGGAAGGTCCCAAGGAAGAAGGGGTGGAGACAGCCATGTTGTGGCAGTTTTGCGCTCTCTTTGGGATGCCTTTTGCAGCTGCAGTGTGCCTGGAGCTCAGGGCTTCCTGGTTTGAGAAACCCTAACCCTAGGCTCAACCCTCACTCTAACCCTAGGCAGGTAAATCAGCCTAGGGTTAGGGAAGGTCCCAAGGAAAAAGGGGTGGAGACAGCCATGTTGTGGCAGTTTTGCGCTCTCTTTGGGATGCTTTTTGCAGCTGCAGTGTGCCTGGAGCTCAGGGCTTCCTGGTTTAAAAACCCTATCCCTAGGCTCAACCCTAACCCTAACCCTAGGCAGGTAAATCAGCCTAGGGTTAGGGAAGGTCCCAAGGAAAAACGGGGGGAGACAGCCATGTTGTGGCAGTTTTGCGCTCTCTTTGGGATGCCTTTTGCAGCTGCAGTGTGCCTGGAGCTCAGGGCTTCCTGGTTTGCGAAACCTCAATCCTAGGCACAACCCTAACCCTAACCCTAGGCAGGTAAATCAGCCTAGGGTTAGGGAAGGTCCCAAGGAAAAACGGGGGGAGACAGCCATGTTGTGGCAGTTTTGCGCTCTCTTTGGGATGCCTTTTGCAGCTGCAGTGTGCCTGGAGCTCAGGGCTTCCTGGTTTGAGAAACCCTAACCCTAGGCTCAACCCTAACCCTAACCCTAGGCAGGTAAATCAGCCTAGGGTTAGGGAAGGTCCCAAGGAAAAACGGGGGGAGACAGCCATGTTGTGGCAGTTTTTGCGCTCTCTTTGGGATGCCTTTTGCAGCTGCAGTGTGCCTGGAGCTCAGGGCTTCCTGGTTTGAGAAACCCTAACCCTAGGCTCAACCCTAACCCTAACCCTAGGCAGGTAAATCAGCCTAGGGTTAGGGAAGGTCCCAAGGAAAAAGGGGTGGAGACAGCCATGTTGTGGCAGTTTTGCGCTCTCTTTGGGATGCCTTTTGCAGCTGCAGTGTGCCTGGAGCTCAGGGCTTCCTGGTTTGAGAAACCCTAACCTTAGGCTCAACCCTAACCCTAACCCTAGGCAGGTAAATCAGCCTAGGGTTAGGGAAGGTCCCAAGGAAAAAGGGGTGGAGACAGCTATGTTGTGGCAGTTTTGCGCTCTCTTTGGGATGCCTTTTACAGCTGCAGTGTGCCTGGAGCTCAGGGCTTCCTGGTTTGAGAAACCCTATCCCTAGGCTCAACGCTAACCCTAACCCTAGGCAGGTAAATCAGCCTAGGGTTAGGGAAGGTCCCAAGGAGAAACGGGGGGAGACAGCCATGTTGTGGCAGTTTTGCGCTCTCTTTGGGATGCCTTTTGCAGCTGCAGTGTGCCTGGAGCTCAGGGCTTCCTGGTTTGAGAAACCCTATCCCTAGGCTCAACGCTAACCCTAACCCTAGGCAGGTAAATCAGCCTAGGGTTAGGGAAGGTCCCAAGGAAAAACGGGGGGAGACAGCCATGTTGTGGCAGTTTTGCGCTCTCTTTGGGATGCCTTTTGCAGCTGCAGTGTGCCTGGAGCTCAGGGCTTCCTGGTTTGAGAAACCTCAACCCTAGGCTCAACCCTAACCCTAACCCTAGGCAGGTAAATCAGCCTAGGGTTAGGGAAGGTCCCAAGGAAAAAGGGGTGGAGACAGCCATGTTGTGGCAGTTTTGCGCTCTCTTTGGGATGCTTTTTGCAGCTGCAGTGTGCCTGGAGCTCAGGGCTTCCTGGTTTAAAAAACCCTATCCCTAGGCTCAACCCTAACCCTAACCCTAGGCAGGTAAATCAGCCTAGGGTTAGGGAAGGTCCCAAGGAAAAACGGGGGGAGACAGCCATGTTGTGGCAGTTTTGCGCTCTCTTTGGGATGCCTTTTGCAGCTGCAGTGTGCCTGGAGCTCAGGGCTTCCTGGTTTGAGAAACCTCAATCCTAGGCTCAACCCTAACCCTAACCCTAGGCAGGTAAATCAGCCTAGGGTTAGGGAAGGTCCCAAGGAAAAACGGGGGGAGACAGCCATGTTGTGGCAGTTTTGCGCTCTCTTTGGGATGCCTTTTGCAGCTGCAGTGTGCCTGGAGGTCAGGGCTTCCTGGTTTAAAAAACCCTAACCCTAGGCTCAACCCTAGCCCTAGGCAGGTAAATCAGCCTAGGGTTAGGGAAGGTCCCAAGGAAAAAGGGGTGGAGACAGCCATGTTGTGGCAGTTTTGCGCTCTCTTTGGGATGCCTTTTGCAGCTGCAGTGTGCCTGGAGCTCAGGGCTTCCTGGTTTGCGAAACCTCAATCCTAGGCTCAACCCTAACCCTAACCCTAGGCAGGTAAATCAGCCTAGGGTTAGGGAAGGTCCCAAGGAAAAACGGGGGGAGACAGCCATGTTGTGGCAGTTTTGCGCTCTCTTTGGGATGCCTTTTGCAGCTGCAGTGTGCCTGGAGCTCAGGGCTTCCTGGTTTGAGAAACCCTATCCCTAGGCTCAACGCTAACCCTAACCCTAGGCAGGTAAATCAGCCTAGGGTTAGGGAAGGTCCCAAGGAAAAACGGGGGGAGACAGCCATGTTGTGGCAGTTTTGCGCTCTCTTTGGGATGCCTTTTGCAGCTGCAGTGTGCCTGGAGCTCAGGGCTTCCTGGTTTGAGAAACCTCAACCCTAGGCTCAACCCTAACCCTAACCCTAGGCAGGTAAATCAGCCTAGGGTTAGGGAAGGTCCCAAGGAAAAACGGGGGGAGACAGCCATGTTGTGGCAGTTTTGCGCTCTCTTTGGGATGCCTTTTGCAGCTGCAGTGTGCCTGGAGCTCAGGGCTTCCTGGTTTGAGAAACCCTAACCCTAGGCTCAACCCTAACCCTAACCCTAGGCAGGTAAATCAGCCTAGGGTTAGGGAAGGTCCCAAGGAAAAACGGGGGGAGACAGCCATGTTGTGGCAGTTTTGCGCTCTCTTTGGGATGCCTTTTGCAGCTGCAGTGTGCCTGGAGCTCAGGGCTTTCTGGTTTGAGAAACCCTAACCCTAGGCTCAACCCTAACCCTAACCCTAGGCAGGTAAATCAGCCTAGGGTTAGGGAAGGTCCCAAGGAAAAACGGGTGGAGACAGCCATGTTGTGGCAGTTTTGCGCTCTCTTTGGGATGCCTTTTGCAGCTGCAGTGTGCCTGGAGCTCAGGGCTTCCTGGTTTAAAAAACCCTAACCCTAGGCTCAACCCTAACCCTAGGCAGGTAAATCAGCCTAGGGTTAGGGAAGGTCCCAAGGAAAAACGGGGGGAGACAGCCACGTTGTGGCAGTTTTGCGCTCTCTTTGGGATGCCTTTTGCAGCTGCAGTGTGCCTGGAGCTCAGGGCTTCCTGGTTTAAAAAACCCTATCCCTAGGCTCAACCCTAACCCTAACCCTAGGCAGGTAAATCAGCCTAGGGTTAGGGAAGGTCCCAAGGAAAAAGGGATGGAGACAGCCATGTTGTGGCAGTTTTGCGCTCTCTTTGGGATGCCTTTTGCAGCTGCAGTGTGCCTGGAGCTCAGGGCTTCCTGGTTTAAAAAACCCTATCCCTAGGCTCAACCCTAACCCTAACCCTAGGCAGGTAAATCAGCCTAGGGTTAGGGAAGTTCCCAAGGAAAAATGGGTGGAGACAGCCATGTTGTGGCAGTTTTGCGCTCTCTTTGGGATGCCTTTTGCAGCTGCAGTGTGCCTGGAGCTCAGGGCTTCCTGGTTTAAAAAACCCTAACCCTAGGCTCAACCCTAGCCCTAGGCAGGTAAATCAGCCTAGGGTTAGGGAAGGTCCCAAGGAAAAAGGGGTGGAGACAGCCATGTTGTGGCAGTTTTGCGCTCTCTTTGGGATGCCTTTTGCAGCTGCAGTGTGCCTGGAGCTCAGGGCTTCCTGGTTTGAGAAACGCTATCCCTAGGCTCAACGCTAACCCTAACCCTAGGCAGGTAAATCAGCCTAGGGTTAGGGAAGGTCCCAAGGAAAAACGGGGGGAGACAGCCATGTTGTGGCAGTTTTGCGCTCTCTTTGGGATGCCTTTTGCAGCTGCAGTGTGCCTGGAGCTCAGGGCTTCCTGGTTTGAGAAACCTCAACCCTAGGCTCAACCCTAACCCTAACCCTAGGCAGGTAAATCAGCCTAGGGTTAGGGAAGGTCCCAAGGAAAAACGGGGGGAGACAGCCATGTTGTGGCAGTTTTGCGCTCTCTTTGGGATGCCTTTTGCAGCTGCAGTGTGCCTGGAGCTCAGGGCTTCCTGGTTTGAGAAACCCTAACCCTAGGCTCAACCCTAACCCTAACCCTAGGCAGGTAAATCAGCCTAGGGTTAGGGAAGGTCCCAAGGAAAAAGGGGTGGAGACAGCCATGTTGTGGCAGTTTTGCGCTCTCTTTGGGATGCCTTTTGCAGCTGCAGTGTGCCTGGAGCTCAGGGCTTCCTGGTTTAAAAAACCCTATCCCTAGGCTCAACCCTAACCCTAACCCTAGGCAGGTAAATCAGCCTAGGGTTAGGGAAGGTCCCAAGGAAAAAGGGGTGGAGACAGCTATGTTGTGGCAGTTTTGCGCTCTCTTTGGGATGCCTTTTGCAGCTGCAGTGTGCCTGGAGCTCAGGGCTTCCTGGTTTAAAAAACCCTAACCCTAGGCTCAACCCTAACCCTAGGCAGGTAAATCAGCCTAGGGTTAGGGAAGGTCCCAAGGAAAAAGGGGTGGAGACAGCCATGTTGTGGCAGTTTTGCGCTCTCTTTGGGATGCCTTTTGCAGCTGCAGTGTGCCTGGAGCTCAGGGCTTCCTGGTTTGAGAAACCCTAACCCTAGGCTCAACCCTCACTCTAACCCTAGGCAGGTAAATCAGCCTAGGGTTAAGGAAGGTCCCAAGGAAAAACGGGGGGAGACAGCCATGTTGTGGCAGTTTTGCGCTCTCTTTGGGATGCCTTTTGCAGCTGCAGTGTGCCTGGAGCTCAGGGCTTCCTGGTTTGAGAAACCCTAACCCTAGGCTCAACCCTAACCCTAACCCTAGGCAGGTAAATCAGCCTAGGGTTAGGGAAGGTCCCAAGGAAAAAGGGGTGGAGACAGCCATGTTGTGGCAGTTTTGCGCTCTCTTTGGGATGCCTTTTGCAGCTGCAGTGTGCCTGGAGCTCAGGGCTTCCTGGTTTAAAAAACCCTATCCCTAGGCTCAACCCTAACCCTAACCCTAGGCAGGTAAATCAGCCTAGGGTTAGGGAAGGTCCCAAGGAAAAACGGGGGGAGACAGCCATGTTGTGGCAGTTTTGCGCTCTCTTTGGGATGCCTTTTGCAGCTGCAGTGTGCCTGGAGCTCAGGGCTTCCTGGTTTGAGAAACCTCAATCCTAGGCTCAACCCTAACCCTAACCCTAGGCAGGTAAATCAGCCTAGGGTTAGGGAAGGTCCCAAGGAAAAACGGGTGGAGACAGCCATGTTGTGGCAGTTTTGCGCTCTCTTTGGGATGCCTTTTGCAGCTGCAGTGTGCCTGGATCTCAGGGCTTCCTGGTTTGAGAAACCCTAACCCTAGGCTCAACCCTAACCCTAACCCTAGACAGGTAAATCAGCCTAGGGTTAGGGAAGGTCCCAAGGAAAAACGGGGGGAGACAGCCATGTTGTGGCAGTTTTGCGCTCTCTTTGGGATGCCTTTTGCAGCTGCAGTGTGCCTGGAGCTCAGGGCTTCCTGGTTTGAGAAACCCTAACCCTAGGCTCAACCCTAACCCTAACCCTAGGCAGGTAAATCAGCCTAGGGTTAGGGAAGGTCCCAAGGAAAAAGGGGTGGAGACAGCCATGTTGTGGCAGTTTTGCGCTCTCTTTGGGATGCCTTTTGCAGCTGCAGTGTGCCTGGAGCTCAGGGCTTCCTGGTTTGAGAAACCCTAACCTTAGGCTCAACCCTAACCCTAACCCTAGGCAGGTAAATCACCCTAGGGTTAGGGAAGGTCCCAAGGAAAAAGGGGTGGAGACAGCTATGTTGTGGCAGTTTTGCGCTCTCTTTGGGATGCCTTTTACAGCTGCAGTGTGCCTGGAGCTCAGGGCTTCCTGGTTTAAAAAACCCTAACCCTAGGCTCAACCCTAGCCCTAGGCAGGTAAATCAGCCTAGGGTTAGGGAAGGTCCCAAGGAAAAAGGGGTGGAGACAGCCATGTTGTGGCAGTTTTGCGCTCTCTTTGGGATGCCTTTTGCAGCTGCAGTGTGCCTGGAGCTCAGGGCTTCCTGGTTTGAGAAACCCTAACCCTAGGCTCAACCCTCACTCTAACCCTAGGCAGGTAAATCAGCCTAGGGTTAAGGAAGGTCCCAAGGAAAAACGGGGGGAGACAGCCATGTTGTGGCAGTTTTGCGCTCTCTTTGGGATGCCTTTTGCAGCTGCAGTGTGCCTGGAGCTCAGGGCTTCCTGGTTTGAGAAACCCTAACCTTAGGCTCAACCCTAACCCTAACCCTAGGCAGGTAAATCAGCCTAGGGTTAGGGAAGGTCCCAAGGAAAAAGGGGTGGAGACAGCTATGTTGTGGCAGTTTTGCGCTCTCTTTGGGATGCCTTTTACAGCTGCAGTGTGCCTGGAGCTCAGGGCTTCCTGGTTTAAAAAACCCTAACCCTAGGCTCAACCCTAACCCTAGGCAGGTAAATCAGCCTAGGGTTAGGGAAGGTCCCAAGGAAAAAGGGGTGGAGACAGCCATGTTGTGGCAGTTTTGCGCTCTCTTTGGGATGCCTTTTGCAGCTGCAGTGTGCCTGGAGCTCAGGGCTTCCTGGTTTAAAAAACCCTATCCCTAGGCTCAACCCTAACCCTAACCCTAGGCAGGTAAATCAGCCTAGGGTTAGGGAAGGTCCCAAGGAAAAACGGGGGGAGACAGCCATGTTGTGGCAGTTTTGCGCTCTCTTTGGGATGCCTTTTGCAGCTGCAGTGTGCCTGGAGCTCAGGGCTTCCTGGTTTGAGAAACCTCAATCCTAGTCTCAACCCTAACCCTAACCCTAGGCAGGTAAATCAGCCTAGGGTTAGGGAAGGTCCCAAGGAAAAAGGGGTGGAGACAGCCATGTTGTGGCAGTTTTGCGCTCTCTTTGGGATGCCTTTTGCAGCTGCAGTGTGCCTGGAGCTCAGGGCTTCCTGGTTTGAGAAACCCTAACCCTAGGCTCAACCCTAACCCTAACCCTAGGCAGGTAAATCAGCCTAGGGTTAGGGAAGGTCCCAAGGAAAAATGGGGGGAGACAGCCATGTTGTGGCAGTTTTGCACTCTCTTTGGGATGCCTTTTGCAGCTGCAGTGTGCCTGGAGCTCAGGGCTTCCTGGTTTGAGAAACCCTAACCCTAGGCTCAACCCTAACCCTAACCCTAGGCAGGTAAATCAGCCTAGGGTTAGGGAAGGTCCCAAGGAAAAAGGG
Source organism: Calcarius lapponicus (assembly GCA_039654755.1). Taxonomy (NCBI): domain Eukaryota; kingdom Metazoa; phylum Chordata; class Aves; order Passeriformes; family Fringillidae; genus Calcarius; species Calcarius lapponicus. Next base: position 39,166 of record JBBFKN010000043.1, read on the forward strand.
GTGGAGACAGCCATGTTGTGGCAGTTTTGCGCTCTCTTTGGGATGCCTTTTGCAGCTGCAGTGTGCCTGGAGCTCAGGGCTTCCTGGTTTGAGAAACCCTAACCCTAGGCTCAACCCTAACCCTAACCCTAGGCAGGTAAATCAGCCTAGGGTTAGGGAAGGTCCCAAGGAAAAAGCAGTGGAGACAGCCATGTTGTGGCAGTTTTGCGCTCTCTTTGGGATGCCTTTTGCAGCTGCAGTGTGCCTGGAGCTCAGGGCTTCCTGGTTTGAGAAACCCTAACCCTAGGCTCAACCCTAACCCTAACCCTAGGCAGGTAAATCAGCCTAGGGTTAGGGAAGGTCCCAAGGAAAAAGGGGTGGAGACAGCCATGTTGTGGCAGTTTTGCGCTCTCTTTGGGATGCCTTTTGCAGCTGCAGTGTGCCTGGAGCTCAGGGCTTCCTGGTTTAAAAAACCCTAACCCTAGGCTCAACCCTAGCCCTAGGCAGGTAAATCAGCCTAGGGTTAGGGAAGGTCCCAAGGAAAAAGGGGTGGAGACAGCCATGTTGTGGCAGTTTTGCGCTCTCTTTGGGATGCCTTTTGCAGCTGCAGTGTGCCTGGATCTCAGGGCTTCCTGGTTTGAGAAACCCTAACCCTAGGCTCAACCCTAACCCTAACCCTAGGCAGGTAAATCAGCCTAGGGTTAGGGAAGGTCCCAAGGAAAAACGGGGGGAGACAGCCATGTTGTGGCAGTTTTGCGCTCTCTTTGGGATGCCTTTTGCAGCTGCAGTGTGCCTGGAGCTCAGGGCTTCCTGGTTTAAAAAACCCTATCCCTAGGCTCAACCCTAACCCTAACCCTAGGCAGGTAAATCAGCCTAGGGTTAGGGAAGGTCCCAAGGAAAAACGGGGGGAGACAGCCATGTTGTGGCAGTTTTGCGCTCTCTTTGGGATGCCTTTTGCAGCTGCAGTGTGCCTGGAGCTCAGGGCTTCCGGGTTTGAGAAAACTCAATCCTAGGCTCAACCCTAACCCTAACCCTAGGCAGGTAAATCAGCCAAGGGTTAGGGAAGGTCCCAAGGAAAAACGGGTGGAGACAGCCATGTTGTGGCAGTTTTGCGCTCTCTTTGGGATGTCTTTTGCAGCTGCAGTGTGCCTGGAGCTCAGGGCTTCCTGGTTTGAGAAACCCTAACCCTAGGCTATACCCTAACCATAACCCTAGGCAGGTAAATCAGCCTAGGGTTAGGGAAGGTCCCAAGGAAAAAGGGGTGGAGACAGCCATGTTGTGGCAGTTTTGCACTCTCTTTGGGATGCCTTTTGCAGCTGCAGTGTGCCTGGAGCTCAGGGCTTCCTGGTTTGAGAAACCCTATCCCTAGGCTCAACGCTAACCCTAACCCTAGGCAGGTAAATCAGCCTAGGGTTAGGGAAGGTCCCAAGGAAAAACGGGGGGGAGAAAGCCATGTTGTGGCAGTTTTGCGCTCTCTTTGGGATGCCTTTTGCAGCTGCAGTGTGCCTGGAGCTCAGGGCTTCCTGGTTTGAGAAACCTCAACCCTAGGCTCAACCCTAACCCTAACCCTTGGCAGGTAAATCAGCCTAGGGTTAGGGAAGGTCCCAAGGAAAAACGGGGGGAGACAGCCATGTTGTGGCAGTTTTGCGCTCTCTTTGGGATGCCTTTTGCAGCTGCAGTGTGCCTGGAGCTCAGGGCTTCCTGGTTTGAGAAACCCTAACCCTAGGCTCAACCCTAACCCTAACCCTAGGCAGGTAAATCAGCCTAGGGTTAGGGAAGGTCCCAAGGAAAAAGGGGTGGAGACAGCTATGTTGTGGCAGTTTTGCGCTCTCTTTGGGATGCCTTTTGCAGCTGCAGTGTGCCTGGAGGTCAGGGCTTCCTGGTTTAAAAAACCCTAACCCTAGGCTCAACCCTAGCCCTAGGCAGGTAAATCAGCCTAGGGTTAGGGAAGGTCCCAAGGAAAAAGGGGTGGAGACAGCCATGTTGTGGCAGTTTTGCGCTCTCTTTGGGATGCCTTTTGCAGCTGCAGTGTGCCTGGAGCTCAGGGCTTCCTGGTTTGAGAAACCCTAACCCTAGGCTCAACCCTCACTCTAACCCTAGGCAGGTAAATCAGCCTAGGGTTAGGGAAGGTCCCAAGGAAAAACGGGGGGAGACAGCCATGTTGTGGCAGTTTTGCGCTCTCTTTGGGATGCCTTTTGCAGCTGCAGTGTGCCTGGAGATCAGGGCTTCCTGGTTTGAGAAACCCTAACCCTAGGCTCAACCCTAACCCTAACCCTAGGCAGGTAAATCAGCCTAGGGTTAGGGAAGGTCCCAAGGAAAAAGGGGTGGAGACAGCCATGTTGTGGCAGTTTTGCGCTCTCTTTGGGATGCCTTTTGCAGCTGCAGTGTGCCTGGAGCTCAGGGCTTCCTGGTTTGAGAAACCCTAACCCTAGGCTCAACCCTAACCCTAACCCTAGGCAGGTAAATCAGCCTAGGGTTAGGGAAGGTCCCAAGGAAAATGGGGGGAGGCAGCCATGTTGTGGCAGTTTTGCACTCTCTTTGGGATGCCTTTTGCAGCTGCAGTGTGCCTGGAGCTCAGGGCTTCCTGGTTTGAGAAACCCTAACCCTAGGCTCAACCCTAACCCTAACCCTAGGCAGGTAAATCAGCCTAGGGTTAGGGAAGGTCCCAAGGAAAAAGGGGTGGAGACAGCCATGTTGTGGCAGTTTTGCGCTCTCTTTGGGATGCCTTTTGCAGCTGCAGTGTGCCTGGAGCTCAGGGCTTCCTGGTTTGAGAAACCCTAACCCTAGGCTCAACCCTAACCCTAACCCTAGGCAGGTAAATCAGCCTAGGGTTAGGGAAGGTCCCAAGGAAAAAGCAGTGGAGACAGCCATGTTGTGGCAGTTTTGCGCTCTCTTTGGGATGCCTTTTGCAGCTGCAGTGTGCCTGGAGCTCAGGGCTTCCTGGTTTGAGAAACCCTATCCCTAGTCTCAACGCTAACCCTAACCCTAGGCAGGTAAATCAGCCTAGGGTTAGGGAAGGTCCCAAGGAAAAACGGGGGGAGACAGCCATGTTGTGGCAGTTTTGCGCTCTCTTTGGGATGCCTTTTGCAGCTGCAGTGTGCCTGGAGCTCAGGGCTTCCTGGTTTGAGAAACCTCAACCCTAGGCTCAACCCTAATCCTAACCCTAGGCAGGTAAATCAGCCTAGGGTTAGGGAAGGTCCCAAGGAAAAACGGGGGGAGACAGCCATGTTGTGGCAGTTTTGCTCTCTCTTTGGGATGCCTTTTGCAGCTGCAGTGTGCCTGGAGCTCAGGGCTTCCTGGTTTGAGAAACCCTAACCCTAGGCTCAACCCTAACCCTAACCCTAGGCAGGTAAATCAGCCTAGGGTTAGGGAAGGTCCCAAGGAAAAAGGGGTGGAGACAGCTATGTTGTGGCAGTTTTGCGCTCTCTTTGGGATGCCTTTTGCAGCTGCAGTGTGCCTGGAGCTCAGGGCTTCCTGGTTTAAAAAACCCTAACCCTAGGCTCAACCCTAGCCCTAGGCAGGTAAATCAGCCTAGGGTTAGGGAAGGTCCCAAGGAAAAAGGGGTGGAGACAGCCATGTTGTGGCAGTTTTGCGCTCTCTTTGGGATGCCTTTTGCAGCTGCAGTGTGCCTGGAGCTCAGGGCTTCCTGGTTTGAGAAACCCTAACCCTAGGCTCAACCCTCACTCTAACCCTAGGCAGGTAAATCAGCCTAGGGTTAGGGAAGGTCCCAAGGAAAAACGGGGGGAGACAGCCATGTTGTGGCAGTTTTGCGCTCTCTTTGGGATGCCTTTTGCAGCTGCAGTGTGCCTGGAGATCAGGGCTTCCTGGTTTGAGAAACCCTAACCCTAGGCTCAACCCTAACCCTAACCCTAGGCAGGTAAATCACCCTAGGGTTAGGGAAGGTCCCAAGGAAAAAGGGGTGGAGACAGCCATGTTGTGGCAGTTTTGCGCTCTCTTTGGGATGCCTTTTGCAGCTGCAGTGTGCCTGGAGCTCAGGGCTTCCTGGTTTAAAAAACCCTATCCCTAGGCTCAACCCTAACCCTAACCCTAGGCAGGTAAATCAGCCTAGGGTTAGGGAAGGTCCCAAGGAAAAACGGGGGGAGACAGCCATGTTGTGGCAGTTTTGCGCTCTCTTTGGGATGCCTTTTGCAGCTGCAGTGTGCCTGGAGCTCAGGGCTTCCTGGTTTAAAAAACCCTATCCCTAGGCTCAACCCTAACCCTAACCCTAGGCAGGTAAATCAGCCTAGGGTTAGGGAAGGTCCCAAGGAAAAACAGGTGGAGACAGCCATGTTGTGGCAGTTTTGCACTCTCTTTGGGATGCCTTTTGCAGCTGCAGTGTGCCTGGATCTCAGGGCTTCCTGGTTTGAGAAACCCTAACCCTAGGCTCAACCCTAACCCTAACCCTAGGCAGGTAAATCAGCCTAGGGTTAGGGAAGGTCCCAAGGAAAAACGGGGGGAGACAGCCATGTTGTGGCAGTTTTGCGCTCTCTTTGGGATGCCTTTTGCAGCTGCAGTGTGCCTGGAGCTCAGGGCTTCCTGGTTTGAGAAACCCTAACCCTAGGCTCAACCCTAACCCTAACCCTAGGCAGGTAAATCAGCCTAGGGTTAGGGAAGGTCCCAAGGAAAAAGGGGTGGAGACAGCCATGTTGTGGCAGTTTTGCGCTCTCTTTGGGATGCCTTTTGCAGCTGCAGTGTGCCTGGAGCTCAGGGCTTCCTGGTTTGAGAAACCCTAACCTTAGGCTCAACCCTAACCCTAACCCTAGGAAGGTAAATCACCCTAGGGTTAGGGAAGGTCCCAAGGAAAAAGGGGTGGAGACAGCTATGTTGTGGCAGTTTTGCGCTCTCTTTGGGATGCCTTTTACAGCTGCAGTGTGCCTGGAGCTCAGGGCTTCCTGGTTTAAAAAACCCTAACCCTAGGCTCAACCCTAACCCTAGGCAGGTAAATCAGCCTAGGGTTAGGGAAGGTCCCAAGGAAAAACGGGTGGAGAGAGCCATGTTGTGGCAGTTTTGCGCTCTCTTTGGGATGCCTTTTGCAGCTGCAGTGTGCCTGGAGCTCAGGGCTTCCTGGTTTAAGAAACCCTATCCCTAGGCTCATCCCTAACCCTAACCCTAGGCAGGTAAATCAGCCTAGGGTTAGGGAAGGTCCCAAGGAAAAACGGGGGGAGACAGCCATGTTGTGGCAGTTTTGCGCTCTCTTTGGGATGCCTTTGGCAGCTGCAGTGTGCCTGGAGCTCAGGGCTTCCTGGTTTGAGAAACCTCAACCCTAGGCTAAACCCTAACCCTAACCCTAGGCAGGTAAATCAGCCTAGGGTTAGGGAAGGTCCCAAGGAAAAAGGGGTGGAGACAGCCATGTTGTGGCAGTTTTGCGCTCTCTTTGGGATGCCTTTTGCAGCTGCAGTGTGCCTGGAGCTCAGGGCTTCCTGGTTTAAAAAACCCTAACCCTAGGCTCAACCCTAGCCCTAGGCAGGTAAATCAGCCTAGGGTTAGGGAAGGTCCCAAGGAAAAAGGGGGGGAGACAGCCATGTTGTGGCAGTTTTGCGCTCTCTTTGGGATGCCTTTTGCAGCTGCAGTGTGCCTGGAGCTCAGGGCTTCCTGGTTTGAGAAACCCTAACCCTAGGCTCAACCCTAACCCTAACCCTAGGCAGGTAAATCAGCCTAGGGTTAGGGAAGGTCCCAAGGAAAAACGGGGGGAGACAGCCATGTTGTGGCAGTTTTGCGCTCTCTTTGGGATGCCTTTTGCAGCTGCAGTGTGCCTGGAGCTCAGGGCTTCCTGGTTTAAAAAACCCTAACCCTAGGCTCAACCCTAACCCTAACCCTAGGCAGGTAAATCAGCCTAGGGTTAGGGAAGGTCCCAAGGAAAAACGGGGGGAGACAGCCATGTTGTGGCAGTTTTGCGCTCTCTTTGGGATGCCTTTTGCAGCTGCAGTGTGCCTGGAGCTCAGGGCTTCCGGGTTTGAGAAAACTCAATCCTAGGCTCAACCCTAACCCTAACCCTAGGCAGGTAAATCAGCCTAGGGTTAGGGAAGGTCCCAAGGAAAAAGGGGTGGAGACAGCCATGTTGTGGCAGTTTTGCGCTCTCTTTGGGATGCCTTTTGCAGCTGCAGTGTGCCTGGAGCTCAGGGCTTCCTGGTTTGAGAAACCCTAACCCTAGGCTCAACCCTAACCCTAACCCTAGGCAGGTAAATCAGCCTAGGGTTAGGGAAGGTCCCAAGGAAAAAGGGGTGTAGACAGCCATGTTGTGGCAGTTTTGCGCTCTCTTTGGGATGCCTTTTGCAGCTGCAGTGTGCCTGGAGCTCAGGGCTTCCTGGTTTGAGAAACCCTAACCTTAGGCTCAACCCTAACCATAACCCTAGACAGGTAAATCAGCCTAGGGTTAGGGAAGGTCCCAAGGAAAAAGGGGTGGAGACAGCCATGCTGTGGCAGTTTTGCACTCTCTTTGGGATGCCTTTTGCAGCTGCAGTGTGCCTGGAGCTCAGGGCTTCCTGGTTTGAGAAACCCTATCCCTAGGCTCAACGCTAACCCTAACCCTAGGCAGGTAAATCAGCCTAGGGTTAGGGAAGGTCCCAAGGAAAAACGGGGGGAGACAGCCATGTTGTGGCAGTTTTGCGCTCTCTTTGGGATGCCTTTTGCAGCTGCAGTGTGCCTGGAGCTCAGGGCTTCCTGGTTTGAGAAACCTCAACCCTAGGCTCAACCCTAACCCTAACCCTAGGCAGGTAAATCAGCCTAGGGTTAGGGCAGGTCCCAAGGAAAAACGGGGGGAGACAGCCATGTTGTGGCAGTTTTGCGCTCTCTTTGGGATGCCTTTTGCAGCTGCAGTGTGCCTGGAGCTCAGGGCTTCCTGGTTTAAAAAACCCTAACCCTAGGCTCAACCCTAACCCTAACCCTAGGCAGGTAAATCAGGCTAGGGTTAGGGAAGGTCCCAAGGAAAAAGGGGTGGAGACAGCCATGTTGTGGCAGTTTTGCGCTCTCTTTGGGATGCCTTTTGCAGCTCCAGTGTGCCTGGAGCTCAGGGCTTCCTGGTTTAAAAAACCCTAACCCTAGGCTCAACCCTAGCCCTAGGCAGGTAAATCAGCCTAGGGTTAGGGAAGGTCCCAAGGAAAAAGGGGTGGAGACAGCCATGTTGTGGCAGTTTTGCGCTCTCTTTGGGATGCCTTTTGCAGCTGCAGTGTGCCTGGAGCTCAGGGCTTCCTGGTTTGAGAAACCCTAACCCTAGGCTCAACCCTCACTCTAACCCTAGGCAGGTAAATCAGCCTAGGGTTAGGGAAGGTCCCAAGGAAAAACGGGGGGAGACAGCCATGTTGTGGCAGTTTTGCGCTCTCTTTGGGATGCCTTTTGCAGCTGCAGTGTGCCTGGAGCTCAGGGCTTCCTGGTTTAAAAAACCCTAACCCTAGGCTCAACCCTAACCCTAGGCAGGTAAATCAGCCTAGGGTTAGGGAAGGTCCCAAGGAAAAACGGGTGGAGACAGCCATGTTGTGGCAGTTTTGCGCTCTCTTTGGGATGCCTTTTGCAGCTGCAGTGTGCCTGGAGCTCAGGGCTTCCTGGTTTAAGAAACCCTATCCCTAGGCTCAACCCTAACCCTAACCCTAGGCAGGTAAATCAGCCTAGGGTTAGGGAAGGTCCCAAGGAAAAACGGGGGGAGACAGCCATGTTGTGGCAGTTTTGCGCTCTCTTTGGGATGCCTTTGGCAGCTGCAGTGTGCCTGGAGCTCAGGGCTTCCTGGTTTGAGAAACCTCAACCCTAGGCTAAACCCTAACCCTAACCCTAGGCAGGTAAATCAGCCTAGGGTTAGGGAAGGTCCCAAGGAAAAACGGGTGGAGACAGCCATGTTGTGGCAGTTTTGCGCTCTCTTTGGGATGCCTTTTGCAGCTGCAGTGTGCCTGGAGCTCAGGGCTTCCTGGTTTGAGAAACCCTAACCCTAGGCTCAACCCTAACCCTAACCCTAGGCAGGTAAATCAGCCTAGGGTTAGGGAAGGTCCCAAGGAAAAACGGGGGGAGACAGCCATGTTGTGGCAGTTTTGCGCTCTCTTTGGGATGCCTTTTGCAGCTGCAGTGTGCCTGGAGCTTAGGGCTTCCTGGTTTGAGAAACCCTAACCCTAGGCTCAACCCTAACCCTAACCCTAGGCAGGTAAATCAGCCTAGGGTTAGGGAAGGTCCCAAGGAAAAAGGGGTGGAGACAGCCATGTTGTGGCAGTTTTGCGCTCTCTTTGGGATGCCTTTTGCAGCTGCAGTGTGCCTGGAGCTCAGGGCTTCCTGGTTTAAAAAACCCTATCCCTAGGCTCAACCCTAACCCTAACCCTAGGCAGGTAAATCAGCCTAGGGTTAGGGAAGGTCCCAAGGAAAAAGCAGTGGAGACAGCCATGTTGTGGCAGTTTTGCGCTCTCTTTGGGATGCCTTTTGCAGCTGCAGTGTGCCTGGAGCTCAGGGCTTCCTGGTTTGAGAAACCTCAATCCTAGACTCAACCCTAACCCTAACCCTAGGCTGGTAAATCAGCCTAGGGTTAGGGAAGGTCCCAAGGAAAAACGGGTGGAGACAGCCATGTTGTGGCAGTTTTGCGCTCTCTTTGGGATGCCTTTTGCAGCTGCAGTGTGCCTGGAGCTCAGGGCTTCCTGGTTTGAGAAACCCTAACCCTAGGCTCAACCCTAACCCTAACCCTAGGCAGGTAAATCAGCCTAGGGTTAGGGAAGGTCCCAAGGAAAAACGGGGGGAGACAGCCATGTTGTGGCAGTTTTGCACTCTCTTTGGGATGCCTTTTGCAGCTGCAGTGTGCCTGGAGCTCAGGGCTTCCTGGTTTAAAAAACCCTAACCCTAGGCTCAACCCTAACCCTAGCCCTAGGCAGGTAAATCAGCCTAGGGTTAGGGAAGGTCCCAAGGAAAAAGGGGTGGAGACAGCCATGTTGTGGCAGTTTTGCGCTCTCTTTGGGATGCCTTTTGCAGCTGCAGCGTGCCTGGAGCTCAGGGCTTCCTGGTTTGAGAAACCTCAACCCTAGGCTCAACCCTAACCCTAACCCTAGGCAGGTAAATCAGCCTAGGGTTAGGGAAGGTCCCAAGGAAAAAGCAGTGGAGACAGCCATGTTGTGGCAGTTTTGCGCTCTCTTTGGGATGCCTTTTGCAGCTGCAGTGTGCCTGGAGCTCAGGGCTTCCTGGTTTGAGAAACCCTAACCCTAGGCTCAACCCTAACCCTAGGCAGGTAAATCAGCCTAGGGTTAGGGAAGGTCCCAAGGAAAAACGGGGGGAGACAGCCATGTTGTGGCAGTTTTGCGCTCTCTTTGGGATGCCTTTTGCAGCTGCAGTGTGCCTGGAGCTCAGGGCTTCCTGGTTTGAGAAACCCTAACCCTAGGCTCAACCCTAACCCTAACCCTAGGCAGGTAAATCAGCCTAGGGTTAGGGAAGGTCCCAAGGAAAAGGGGTGGAGACAGCCATGTTGTGGCAGTTTTGCGCTCTCTTTGGGATGCCTTTTGCAGCTGCAGTGTGCCTGGAGCTCAGGGCTTCCTGGTTTGAGAAACCCTAACCCTAGGCTCAACTCTAACCCTAACCCTAGGCAGGTAAATCAGCCTAGGGTTAGGGAAGGTCCCAAGGAAAAAGCAGTGGAGACAGCCATGTTGTGGCAGTTTTGCGCTCTCTTTGGGATGCCTTTTGCAGCTGCAGTGTGCCTGGAGCTCAGGGCTTCCTGGTTTGAGAAACCCTAACCCTAGGCTCAACCCTAACCCTAACCCTAGGCAGGTAAATCAGCCTAGGGTTAGGGAAGGTCCCAAGGAAAAACGGGGGGAGACAGCCATGTTGTGGCAGTTTTGCGCTCTCTTTGGGATGCCTTTTGCAGCTGCAGTGTGCCTGGAGCTCAGGGCTTCCGGGTTTGAGAAAACTCAATCCTAGGCTCAACCCTAACCCTAACCCTAGGCAGGTAAATCAGCCTAGGGTTAGGGAAGGTCCCAAGGAAAAACGGGTGGAGACAGCCATGTTGTGGCAGTTTTGCGCTCTCTTTGGGATGCCTTTTGCAGCTGCAGTGTGCCTGGAGCTCAGGGCTTCCTGGTTTGAGAAACCCTAACCCTAGGCTCAACCCTAACCCTAACCCTAGGCAGGTAAATCAGCCTAGGGTTAGGGAAGGTCCCAAGGAAAAAGGGGTGGAGACAGCCATGTTGTGGCAGTTTTGCGCTCTCTTTGGGATGCCTTTTGCAGCTGCAGTGTGCCTGGAGCTCAGGGCTTCCTGGTTTAAGAAAACCTAACCCTAAGCTCAACCCTTACCCAAACGCTAGGCAGGTAAATCAGCCTAGGGTTAGGGAAGGTCCCAAGGAAAAACGGGGGGAGACAGCCATGTTGTGGCAGTTTTGCGCTCTCTTTGGGATGCCTTTTGCAGCTGCAGTGTGCCTGGAGCTTAGGGCTTCCTGGTTTGAGAAACCCTAACCCTAGGCTCAACCCTAACCCTAACCCTAGGCAGGTAAATCAGCCTAGGGTTAGGGAAGGTCCCAAGGAAAAAGGGGTGGAGACAGCCATGTTGTGGCAGTTTTGCGCTCTCTTTGGGATGCCTTTTGCAGCTGCAGTGTGCCTGGAGCTCAGGGCTTCCTGCTTTAAAAAACCCTATCCCTAGGCTCAACCCTAACCCTAACCCTAGGCAGGTAAATCAGCCTAGGGTTAGGGAAGGTCCCAAGGAAAAAGCAGTGGAGACAGCCATGTTGTGGCTGTTTTGCGCTCTCTTTGGGATGCCTTTTGCAGCTGCAGTGTGCCTGGAGCTCAGGGCTTCCTGGTTTGAGAAACCTCAATCCTAGACTCAACCCTAACCCTAACCCTAGGCAGGTAAATCAGCCTAGGGTTAGGGAAGGTCCCAAGGAAAAACGGGTGGAGACAGCCATGTTGTGGCAGTTTTGCGCTCTCTTTGGGATGCCTTTTGCAGCTGCAGTGTGCCTGGAGCTCAGGGCTTCCTGGTTTGAGAAACCCTAACCCTAGGCTCAACCCTAACCCTAACCCTAGGCAGGTAAATCAGCCTAGGGTTAGGGAAGGTCCCAAGGAAAAACGGGGGGAGACAGCCATGTTGTGGCAGTTTTGCACTCTCTTTGGGATGCCTTTTGCAGCTGCAGTGTGCCTGGAGCTCAGGGCTTCCTGGTTTGAGAAACCCTAACCCTAGGCTCAACCCTAACCCTAACCCTAGGCAGGTAAATCAGCCTAGGGTTAGGGAAGGTCCCAAGGAAAAAGGGGTGGAGACAGCCATGTTGTGGCAGTTTTGCGCTCTCTTTGGGATGCCTTTTGCAGCTGCAGCGTGCCTGGAGCTCAGGGCTTCCTGGTTTGAGAAACCCTAACCTTAGGCTCAACCCTAACCCTAACCCTAGGCAGGTAAATCAGCCTAGGGTTAGGGAAGGTCCCAAGGAAAATGTGGTGGAGACAGCCATGTTGTGGCAGTTTTGCGCTCTCTTTGGGATGCCTTTTGCAGCTGCAGTGTGCCTGGAGCTCAGGGCTTCCTGGTTTAAAAAACCCTAACCCTAGGCTCAACCCTAACCCTAGGCAGGTAAATCAGCCTAGGGTTAGGGAAGGTCCCAAGGAAAAAGGGGTGGAGACAGCCATGTTGTGGCAGTTTTGCGCTCTCTTTGGGATGCCTATTGCAGCTGCAGTGTGCCTGGAGCTCAGGGCTTCCTGGTTTAAAAAACCCTATCCCTAGGCTCAACCCTAACCCTAACCCTAGGCAGGTAAATCAGCCTAGGGTTAGGGAAGGTCCCAAGGAAAAACGGGGGGAGACAGCCATGTTGTGGCAGTTTTGCGCTCTCTTTGGGATGCCTTTTGCAGCTGCAGTGTGCCTGGAGCTCAGGGCTTCCTGGTTTGAGAAACCTCAACCCTAGGCTCAACCCTAACCCTAACCCTAGTCAGGTAAATCAGCCTAGGGTTAGGGAAGGTCCCAAGGAAAAAGCAGTGGAGACAGCCATGTTGTGGCAGTTTTGCGCTCTCTTTGGGATGCCTTTTGCAGCTGCAGTGTGCCTGGAGCTCAGGGCTTCCTGGTTTAAAAAACCCTATCCCTAGGCTCAACCCTAACCCTAACCCTAGGCAGGTAAATCAGCCTAGGGTTAGGGAAGGTCCCAAGGAAAAACGGGGGGAGACAGCCATGTTGTGGCAGTTTTGCGCTCTCTTTGGGATGCCTTTTGCAGCTGCAGTGTGCCTGGAGCTCAGGGCTTCCTGGTTTGAGAAACCCTAACCCTAGGCTCAACCCTAACCCTAACCCTAGGCAGGTAAATCAGCCTAGGGTTAGGGAAGGTCCCAAGGAAAAAGGGGTGGAGACAGCCATGTTGTGGCAGTTTTGCGCTCTCTTTGGGATGCCTTTTGCAGCTGCAGTGTGCCTGGAGCTCAGGGCTTCCTGGTTTGAGAAACCCTAACCCTAGGCTCAACTCTAACCCTAACCCTAGGCAGGTAAATCAGCCTAGGGTTAGGGAAGGTCCCAAGGAAAAAGCAGTGGAGACAGCCATGTTGTGGCAGTTTTGCGCTCTCTTTGGGATGCCTTTTGCAGCTGCAGTGTGCCTGGAGCTCAGGGCTTCCTGGTTTGAGAAACCCTAACCCTAGGCTCAACCCTAACCCTAACCCTAGGCAGGTAAATCAGCCTAGGGTTAGGGAAGGTCCCAAGGAAAAACGGGGGGAGACAGCCATGTTGTGGCAGTTTTGCGCTCTCTTTGGGATGCCTTTTGCAGCTGCAGTGTGCCTGGAGCTCAGGGCTTCCTGGTTTGAGAAACCCTAACCCTAGGCTCAACCCTAACCCTAACGCTAGGCAGGTAAATCAGCCTAGGGTTAGGGAAGGTCCCAAGGAAAAACGGGTGGAGACAGCCATGTTGTGGCAGTTTTGCGCTCTCTTTGGGATGCCTTTTGCAGCTGCAGTGTGCCTGGAGCTCAGGGCTTCCTGGTTTAAGAAAACCTAACCCTAAGCTCAACCCTTACCCAAACGCTAGGCAGGTAAATCAGCTTAGGGTTAGGGAAGGTCCCAAGGAAAAACGGGTGGAGACAGCCATGTTGTGGCAGTTTTGCGCTCTCTTTGGGATGCCTTTTGCAGCTGCAGTGTGCCTGGAGCTCAGGGCTTCCTGGTTTGAGAAACCCTAACCCTAGGCTCAACCCTAACCCTAACCCTAGGCAGGTAAATCAGCCTAGGGTGTAGGGAAGGTCCCAAGGAAAAACGGGGGGAGACAGCCATGTTGTGGCAGTTTTGCGCTCTCTTTGGGATGCCTTTGGCAGCTGCAGTGTGCCTGGAGCTCAGGGCTTCCTGGTTTGAGAAACCTCAACCCTAGGCTCAACCCTAACCCTAACCCTAGGCAGGTAAATCAGCCTAGGGTTAGGGAAGGTCCCAAGGAAATACGGGGGGAGACAGCCATGTTGTGGCAGTTTTGCGCTCTCTTTGGGATGCCTTTTGCAGCTGCAGTGTGCCTGGAGCTCAGGGCTTCCTGGTTTGAGAAACCTCAACCCTAGGCTCAACCCTAACCCTAACCCTAGGCAGGTAAATCAGCCTAGGGTTAGGGAAGGTCCCAAGGAAAAACGGGGGGAGACAGCCATGTTGTGGCCGTTTTGCGCTCTCTTTGGGATGCCTTTTGCAGCTGCAGTGTGCCTGGAGCTCAGGGCTTCCTGGTTTAAAAAACCCTATCCCTAGGCTCAACCCTAACCCTAACCCTAGGCAGGTAAATCAGCCTAGGGTTAGGGAAGGTCCCAAGGAAAAAGGGGTGGAGACAGCTATGTTGTGGCAGTTTTGCGCTCTCTTTGGGATGCCTTTTGCAGCTGCAGTGTGCCTGGAGCTCAGGGCTTCCTGGTTTAAAAAACCCTAACCCTAGGCTCAACCCTAGCCCTAGGCAGGTAAATCAGCCTAGGGTTAGGGAAGGTCCCAAGGAAAAAGGGGTGGAGACAGCCATGTTGTGGCAGTTTTGCGCTCTCTTTGGGATGCCTTTTGCAGCTGCAGTGTGCCTGGAGCTCAGGGCTTCCTGGTTTGAGAAATCCTAACCCTAGGCTCAACTCTAACCCTAACCCTAGGCAGGTAAATCAGCCTAGGGTTAGGGAAGGTCCCAAGGAAAAAGGGGTGGAGACAGCCATGTTGTGGCAGTTTTGCGCTCTCTTTGGGATGCCTTTTGCAGCTGCAGTGTGCCTGGAGCTCAGGGCTTCCTGGTTTAAAAAACCCTATCCCTAGGCTCAACCCTAACCCTAACCCTAGGCAGGTAAATCAGCCTAGGGTTAGGGAAGGTCCCAAGGAAAAACGGGGGGAGACAGCCATGTTGTGGCAGTTTTGCGCTCTCTTTGGGATGCCTTTTGCAGCTGCAGTGTGCCTGGAGCTCAGGGCTTCCTGGTTTAAAAAACCCTATCCCTAGGCTCAACCCTAACCCTAACCCTAGGCAGGTAAATCAGCCTAGGGTTAGGGAAGGTCCCAAGGAAAAACGGGTGGAGACAGCCATGTTGTGGCAGTTTTGCGCTCTCTTTGGGATGCCTTTGGCAGCTGCAGTGTGCCTGGATCTCAGGGCTTCCTGGTTTGAGAAACCCTAACCCTAGGCTCAACCCTAACCCTAACCCTAGGCAGGTAAATCAGCCTAGGGTTAGGGAAGGTCCCAAGGAAAAACGGGGGGAGACAGCCATGTTGTGGCAGTTTTGTGCTCTCTTTGGGATGCCTTTTGCAGCTGCAGTGTGCCTGGAGCTCAGGGCTTCCTGGTTTGAGAAACCCTAACCCTAGGCTCAACCCTAACCCTAACCCTAGGCAGGTAAATCAGCCTAGGGTTAGGGAAGGTCCCAAGGAAAAAGGGGGGGAGACAGCCATGTTGTGGCAGTTTTGTGCTCTCTTTGGGATGCCTTTTGCAGCTGCAGTGTGCCTGGAGCTCAGGGCTTCCTGGTTTGAGAAACCCTAACCTTAGGCTCAACCCTAACCCTAACCCTAGGCAGGTAAATCACCCTAGGGTTAGGGAAGGTCCCAAGGAAAAAGGGGTGGAGACAGCTATGTTGTGGCAGTTTTGCGCTCTCTTTGGGATGCCTTTTACAGCTGCAGTGTGCCTGGAGCTCAGGGCTTCCTGGTTTAAAAAACCCTAACCCTAGGCTCAACCCTAACCCTAGGCAGGTAAATCAGCCTAGGGTTAGGGAAGGTCCCAAGGAAAAAGGGGTGGAGACAGCCATGTTGTGGCAGTTTTGCGCTCTCTTTGGGATGCCTTTTGCAGCTGCAGTGTGCCTGGAGCTCAGGGCTTCCTGGTTTAAGAAACCCTATCCCTAGGCTCAACCCTAACCCTAATCCTAGGCAGGTAAATCAGCCTAGGGTTAGGGAAGGTCCCAAGGAAAAACGGGGGGAGACAGCCATGTTGTGGCAGTTTTGCGCTCTCTTTGGGATGCCTTTGGCAGCTGCAGTGTGCCTGGAGCTCAGGGCTTCCTGGTTTGAGAAACCCTAACCCTAGGCTCAACCCTAACCCTAACCCTAACCCTAGGCAGGTAAATCAGCCTAGGGTTAGGGAAGGTCCCAAGGAAAAACGGGGGGAGACAGCCATGTTGTGGCAGTTTTGCACTCTCTTTGGGATGCCTTTTGCAGCTGCAGTGTGCCTGGAGCTCAGGGCTTCCTGGTTTGAGAAACCCTAACCCTAGGCTCAACCCTAACCCTAACCCTAGGCAGGTAAATCAGCCTAGGGTTAGGGAAGGTCCCAAGGAAAAAGGGGTGGAGACAGCCATGTTGTGGCAGTTTTGCGCTCTCTTTGGGATGCCTTTTGCAGCTGCAGCGTGCCTGGAGCTCAGGGCTTCCTGGTTTGAGAAACCCTAACCCTAGGCTCAACCCTAACCCTAACCCTAGGCAGGTAAATCAGCCTAGGGTTAGGGAAGGTCCCAAGGAAAATGTGGTGGAGACAGCCATGTTGTGGCAGTTTTGCGCTCTCTTTGGGATGCCTTTTGCAGCTGCAGTGTGCCTGGAGCTCAGGGCTTCCTGGTTTGAGAAACCCTAACACTAAGCTCAACCCTAACCCTAACCATAAGCAGGTAAATCAGCCTAGGGTTAGGGAAGGTCCCAAGGAAAAACGGGGGGAGACAGCCATGTTGTGGCAGTTTTGCGCTCTCTTTGGGATGCCTTTTGCAGCTGCAGTGTGCCTGGAGCTCAGGGCTTCCTGGTTTAAAAAACCCTATCCCTAGGCTCAACCCTAACCCTAACCCTAGGCAGGTAAATCAGCCTAGGGTTAGGGAAGGTCCCAAGGAAAAACGGGTGGAGACAGCCATGTTGTGGCAGTTTTGCGCTCTCTTTGGGATGCCTTTGGCAGCTGCAGTGTGCCTGGATCTCAGGGCTTCCTGGTTTGAGAAACCCTAACCCTAGGCTCAACCCTAACCCTAACCCTAGGCAGGTAAATCAGCCTAGGGTTAGGGAAGGTCCCAAGGAAAAACGGGGGGAGACAGCCATGTTGTGGCAGTTTTGTGCTCTCTTTGGGATGCCTTTTGCAGCTGCAGTGTGCCTGGAGCTCAGGGCTTCCTGGTTTGAGAAACCCTAACCCTAGGCTCAACCCTAACCCTAACCCTAGGCAGGTAAATCAGCCTAGGGTTAGGGAAGGTCCCAAGGAAAAAGGGGTGGAGACAGCCATGTTGTGGCAGTTTTGTGCTCTCTTTGGGATGCCTTTTGCAGCTGCAGTGTGCCTGGAGCTCAGGGCTTCCTGGTTTGAGAAACCCTAACCTTAGGCTCAACCCTAACCCTAACCCTAGGCAGGTAAATCACCCTAGGGTTATAGAAGGTCCCAAGGAAAAAGGGGTGGAGACAGCTATGTTGTGGCAGTTTTGCGCTCTCTTTGGGATGCCTTTTACAGCTGCAGTGTGCCTGGAGCTCAGGGCTTCCTGGTTTAAAAAACCCTAACCCTAGGCTCAACCCTAACCCTAGGCAGGTAAATCAGCCTAGGGTTAGGGAAGGTCCCAAGGAAAAAGGGGTGGAGACAGCCATGTTGTGGCAGTTTTGCGCTCTCTTTGGGATGCCTTTTGCAGCTGCAGTGTGCCTGGAGCTCAGGGCTTCCTGGTTTAAGAAACCCTATCCCTAGGCTCAACCCTAACCCTAACCCTAGGCAGGTAAATCAGCCTAGGGTTAGGGAAGGTCCCAAGGAAAAACGGGGGGAGACAGCCATGTTGTGGCAGTTTTGCGCTCTCTTTGGGATGCCTTTGGCAGCTGCAGTGTGCCTGGAGCTCAGGGCTTCCTGGTTTGAGAAACCCTAACCCTAGGCTCAACCCTAACCCTAACCCTAACCCTAGGCAGGTAAATCAGCCTAGGGTTAGGGAAGGTCCCAAGGAAAAACGGGGGGAGACAGCCATGTTGTGGCAGTTTTGCACTCTCTTTGGGATGCCTTTTGCAGCTGCAGTGTGCCTGGAGCTCAGGGCTTCCTGGTTTGAGAAACCCTAACCCTAGGCTCAACCCTAACCCTAACCCTAGGCAGGTAAATCAGCCTAGGGTTAGGGAAGGTCCCAAGGAAAAAGGGGTGGAGACAGCCATGTTGTGGCAGTTTTGCGCTCTCTTTGGGATGCCTTTTGCAGCTGCAGCGTGCCTGGAGCTCAGGGCTTCCTGGTTTGAGAAACCCTAACCCTAGGCTCAACCCTAACCCTAACCCTAGGCAGGTAAATCAGCCTAGGGTTAGGGAAGGTCCCAAGGAAAAAGCAGTGGAGACAGCCATGTTGTGGCAGTTTTGCGCTCTCTTTGGGATGCCTTTTGCAGCTGCAGTGTGCCTGGAGCTCAGGGCTTCCTGGTTTGAGAAACCCTAACACTAAGCTCAACCCTAACCCTAACCATAAGCAGGTAAATCAGCTTAGGGTTAGGGAAGGTCCCAAGGAAAAAGGGGTGGAGACAGCCATGTTGTGGCAGTTTTGCGCTCTCTTTGGGATGCCTTTTGCAGCTGCAGTGTGCCTGGAGCTCAGGGCTTCCTGGTTTGAGAAACCCTAACCCTAGGCTCAACCCTCACTCTAACCCTAGGCAGGTAAATCAGCCTAGGGTTAGGGAAGGTCCCAAGGAAAAACGGGTGGAGACAGCCATGTTGTGGCAGTTTTGCGCTCTCTTTGGGATGCCTTTTGCAGCTGCAGTGTGCCTGGAGCTCAGGGCTTCCTGGTTTGAGAAATCCTAACCCTAGGCTCAACTCTAACCCTAACCCTAGGCAGGTAAATCAGCCTAGGGTTAGGGAAGGTCCCAAGGAAAAAGGGGTGGAGACAGCCATGTTGTGGCAGTTTTGCGCTCTCTTTGGGATGCCTTTTGCAGCTGCAGTGTGCCTGGAGCTCAGGGCTTCCTGGTTTAAAAAACCCTATCCCTAGGCTCAACCCTAACCCTAACCCTAGGCAGGTAAATCAGCCTAGGGTTAGGGAAGGTCCCAAGGAAAAACGGGGGGAGACAGCCATGTTGTGGCAGTTTTGCGCTCTCTTTGGGATGCCTTTTGCAGCTGCAGTGTGCCTGGAGCTCAGGGCTTCCTGGTTTAAAAAACCCTATCCCTAGGCTCAACCCTAACCCTAACCCTAAACAGGTAAATCAGCCTAGGGTTAGGGAAGGTCCCAAGGAAAAACGGGTGGAGACAGCCATGTTGTGGCAGTTTTGCGCTCTCTTTGGGATGCCTTTGGCAGCTGCAGTGTGCCTGGATCTCAGGGCTTCCTGGTTTGAGAAACCCTAACCCTAGGCTCAACCCTAACCCTAACCCTAGGCAGGTAAATCAGCCTAGGGTTAGGGAAGGTCCCAAGGAAAAACGGGGGGAGACAGCCATGTTGTGGCAGTTTTGTGCTCTCTTTGGGATGCCTTTTGCAGCTGCAGTGTGCCTGGAGCTCAGGGCTTCCTGGTTTGAGAAACCCTAACCCTAGGCTCAACCCTAACCCTAACCCTAGGCAGGTAAATCAGCCTAGGGTTAGGGAAGGTCCCAAGGAAAAAGGGGTGGAGACAGCCATGTTGTGGCAGTTTTGTGCTCTCTTTGGGATGCCTTTTGCAGCTGCAGTGTGCCTGGAGCTCAGGGCTTCCTGGTTTGAGAAACCCTAACCTTAGGCTCAACCCTAACCCTAACCCTAGGCAGGTAAATCACCCTAGGGTTAGGGAAGGTCCCAAGGAAAAAGGGGTGGAGACAGCTATGTTGTGGCAGTTTTGCGCTCTCTTTGGGATGCCTTTTACAGCTGCAGTGTGCCTGGAGCTCAGGGCTTCCTGGTTTAAAAAACCCTAACCCTAGGCTCAACCCTAACCCTAGGCAGGTAAATCAGCCTAGGGTTAGGGAAGGTCCCAAGGAAAATGTGGTGGAGACAGCCATGTTGTGGCAGTTTTGCGCTCTCTTTGGGATGCCTTTTGCAGCTGCAGTGTGCCTGGAGCTCAGGGCTTCCTGGTTTAAAAAACCCTATCCCTAGGCTCAACCCTAACCCTAACCCTAGGCAGGTAAATCAGCCTAGGGTTAGGGAAGGTCCCAAGGAAAAACGGGTGGAGACAGCCATGTTGTGGCAGTTTTGCGCTCTCTTTGGGATGCCTTTTGCAGCTGCAGTGTGCCTGGAGCTCAGGGCTTCCTGGTTTGAGAAACCCTAACCCTAGGCTCAACCCTAACCCTAACCCTAGGCAGGTAAATCAGCCTAGGGTTAGGGAAGGTCCCAAGGAAAAAGGGGTGGAGACAGCCATGTTGTGGCAGTTTTGCGCTCTCTTTGGGATGCCTTTTGCAGCTGCAGTGTGCCTGGAGCTCAGGGCTTCCTGGTTTAAAAAACCCTAACCCTAGGCTCAACCCTAACCCTAGGCAGGTAAATCAGCCTAGGGTTAGGGAAGGTCCCAAGGAAAAACGGGTGGAGACAGCCATGTTGTGGCAGTTTTGCGCTCTCTTTGGGATGCCTTTTGCAGCTGCAGTGTGCCTGGAGCTCAGGGCTTCCTGGTTTGAGAAACCCTAACCCTAGGCTCAACCCTAACCCTAACCCTAGGCAGGTAAATCACCCTAGGGTTAGGGAAGGTCCCAAGGAAAAAGGGGTGGAGACAGCCATGTTGTGGCAGTTTTGCGCTCTCTTTGGGATGCCTTTTGCAGCTACAGTGTGCCTGGAGCTCAGGGCTTCCTGGTTTAAAAAACCCTATCCCTAGGCTCAACCCTAACCCTAACCCTAGGCAGGTAAATCAGCCTAGGGTTAGGGAAGGTCCCAAGGAAAAACGGGGGGAGACAGCCATGTTGTGGCAGTTTTGCGCTCTCTTTGGGATGCCTTTTGCAGCTGCAGTGTGCCTGGAGCTCAGGGCTTCCTGGTTTAAAAAACCCTATCCCTAGGCTCAACCCTAACCCTAACCCTAGGCAGGTAAATCAGCCTAGGGTTAGGGAAGGTCCCAAGGAAAAAGGGGTGGAGACAGCCATGTTGTGGCAGTTTTGCGCTCTCTTTGGGATGCCTTTTGCAGCTGCAGTGTGCCTCGAGCTCAGGGCTTCCTGGTTTAAAAAACCCTAACCCTAGGCTCAACCCTAGCCCTAGGCAGGTAAATCAGCCTAGGGTTAGGGAAGGTCCCAAGGAAAAAGGGGTGGAGACAGCCATGTTGTGGCAGTTTTGCGCTCTCTTTGGGATGCCTTTTGCAGCTGCAGTGTGCCTGGAGCTCAGGGCTTCCTGGTTTAAGAAACCCTATCCCTAGGCTCAACCCTAACCCTAACCCTAGGCAGGTAAATCAGCCTAGGGTTAGGGAAGGTCCCAAGGAAAAACGGGGGGAGACAGCCATGTTGTGGCAGTTTTGCGCTCTCTTTGGGATGCCTTTGGCAGCTGCAGTGTGCCTGGAGCTCAGGGCTTCCTGGTTTGAGAAACCTCAACCCTAGGCTAAACCCTAACCCTAACCCTAGGCAGGTAAATCAGCCTAGGGTTAGGGAAGGTCCCAAGGAAAAACGGGTGGAGACAGCCATGTTGTGGCAGTTTTGCGCTCTCTTTGGGATGCCTTTTGCAGCTGCAGTGTGCCTGGAGCTCAGGGCTTCCTGGTTTGAGAAACCCTAACCCTAGGCTCAACCCTAACCCTAACCCTAGGCAGGTAAATCAGCCTAGGGTTAGGGAAGGTCCCAAGGAAAAACGGGGGGAGACAGCCATGTTGTGGCAGTTTTGCGCTCTCTTTGGGATGCCTTTTGCAGCTGCAGTGTGCCTGGAGCTCAGGGCTTCCTGGTTTGAGAAACCCTAACCCTAGGCTCAACCCTAACCCTAACCCTAGGCAGGTAAATCAGCCTAGGGTTAGGGAAGGTCCCAAGGAAAAAGGGGTGGAGACAGCCATGTTGTGGCAGTTTTGCGCTCTCTTTGGGATGCCTTTTGCAGCTGCAGTGTGCCTGGAGCTCAGGGCTTCCTGGTTTAAAAAACCCTAACCCTAGGCTCAACCCTAACCCTAGGCAGGTAAATCAGCCTAGGGTTAGGGAAGGTCCCAAGGAAAAACGGGTGGAGACAGCCATGTTGTGGCAGTTTTGCGCTCTCTTTGGGATGCCTTTTGCAGCTGCAGTGTGCCTGGAGCTCAGGGCTTCCTGGTTTGAGAAACCCTAACCCTAGGCTCAACCCTAACCCTAACCCTAGGCAGGTAAATCACCCTAGGGTTAGGGAAGGTCCCAAGGAAAAAGGGGTGGAGACAGCCATGTTGTGGCAGTTTTGCGCTCTCTTTGGGATGCCTTTTGCAGCTACAGTGTGCCTGGAGCTCAGGGCTTCCTGGTTTAAAAAACCCTATCCCTAGGCTCAACCCTAACCCTAACCCTAGGCAGGTAAATCAGCCTAGGGTTAGGGAAGGTCCCAAGGAAAAACGGGGGGAGACAGCCATGTTGTGGCAGTTTTGCGCTCTCTTTGGGATGCCTTTTGCAGCTGCAGTGTGCCTGGAGCTCAGGGCTTCCTGGTTTAAAAAACCCTATCCCTAGGCTCAACCCTAACCCTAACCCTAGGCAGGTAAATCAGCCTAGGGTTAGGGAAGGTCCCAAGGAAAAAGGGGTGGAGACAGCCATGTTGTGGCAGTTTTGCGCTCTCTTTGGGATGCCTTTTGCAGCTGCAGTGTGCCTCGAGCTCAGGGCTTCCTGGTTTAAAAAACCCTAACCCTAGGCTCAACCCTAGCCCTAGGCAGGTAAATCAGCCTAGGGTTAGGGAAGGTCCCAAGGAAAAAGGGGTGGAGACAGCCATGTTGTGGCAGTTTTGCGCTCTCTTTGGGATGCCTTTTGCAGCTGCAGTGTGCCTGGAGCTCAGGGCTTCCTGGTTTAAAAAACCCTAACCCTAGGCTCAACCCTAACCCTAACCCTAGGCAGGTAAATCAGCCTAGGGTTAGGGAAGGTCCCAAGGAAAAACGGGGGGAGACAGCCATGTTGTGGCAGTTTTGCGCTCTCTTTGGGATGCCTTTGGCAGCTGCAGTGTGCCTGGAGCTCAGGGCTTCCTGGTTTGAGAAACCTCAACCCTAGGCTAAACCCTAACCCTAACCCTAGGCAGGTAAATCAGCCTAGGGTTAGGGAAGGTCCCAAGGAAAAACGGGTGGAGACAGCCATGTTGTGGCAGTTTTGCGCTCTCTTTGGGATGCCTTTTGCAGCTGCAGTGTGCCTGGAGCTCAGGGCTTCCTGGTTTGAGAAACCCTAACCCTAGGCTCAACCCTAACCCTAACCCTAGGCAGGTAAATCAGCCTAGGGTTAGGGAAGGTCCCAAGGAAAAACGGGGGGAGACAGCCATGTTGTGGCAGTTTTGCGCTCTCTTTGGGATGCCTTTTGCAGCTGCAGTGTGCCTGGAGCTCAGGGCTTCCTGGTTTGAGAAACCCTAACCCTAGGCTCAACCCTAACCCTAACCCTAGGCAGGTAAATCAGCCTAGGGTTAGGGAAGGTCCCAAGGAAAAAGGGGTGGAGACAGCCATGTTGTGGCAGTTTTGCGCTCTCTTTGGGATGCCTTTTGCAGCTGCAGTGTGCCTGGAGCTCAGGGCTTCCTGGTTTAAAAAACCCTATCCCTAGGCTCAACCCTAACCCTAACCCTAGGCAGGTAAATCAGCCTAGGGTTAGGGAAGGTCCCAAGGAAAAAGCAGTGGAGACAGCCATGTTGTGGCAGTTTTGCGCTCTCTTTGGGATGCCTTTTGCAGCTGCAGTGTGCCTGGAGCTCAGGGCTTCCCGGTTTGAGAAACCCTAACCCTAGGCTCAACCCTAACCCTAACCCTAGGCAGGTAAATCAGCCTAGGGTTAGGGAAGGTCCCAAGGAAAAACGGGGGGAGACAGCCATGTTGTGGCAGTTTTGCGCTCTCTTTGGGATGCCTTTTGCAGCTGCAGTGTGCCTGGAGCTCAGGGCTTCCTGGTTTGAGAAACCCTAACCCTAGGCTCAACCCTAACCCTAACCCTAGGCAGGTAAATCAGCCTAGGGTTAGGGAAGGTCCCAAGGAAAAACGGGGGGAGACAGCCATGTTGTGGCAGTTTTGCGCTCTCTTTGGGATGCCTTTTGCAGCTGCAGTGTGCCTGGAGCTCAGGGCTTCCTGGTTTAAAAAACCCTATCCCTAGGCTCAACCCTAACCCTAACCCTAGGCAGGTAAATCAGCCTAGGGTTAGGGAAGGTCCCAAGGAAAAAGGGGTGGAGACAGCCATGTTGTGGCAGTTTTGCGCTCTCTTTGGGATGCCTTTTGCAGCTGCAGTGTGCCTCGAGCTCAGGGCTTCCTGGTTTAAAAAACCCTAACCCTAGGCTCAACCCTAGCCCTAGGCAGGTAAATCAGCCTAGGGTTAGGGAAGGTCCCAAGGAAAAAGGGGTGGAGACAGCCATGTTGTGGCAGTTTTGCGCTCTCTTTGGGATGCCTTTTGCAGCTGCAGTGTGCCTGGAGCTCAGGGCTTCCTGGTTTAAGAAACCCTATCCCTAGGCTCAACCCTAACCCTAACCCTAGGCAGGTAAATCAGCCTAGGGTTAGGGAAGGTCCCAAGGAAAAACGGGGGGAGACAGCCATGTTGTGGCAGTTTTGCGCTCTCTTTGGGATGCCTTTGGCAGCTGCAGTGTGCCTGGAGCTCAGGGCTTCCTGGTTTGAGAAACCTCAACCCTAGGCTAAACCCTAACCCTAACCCTAGGCAGGTAAATCAGCCTAGGGTTAGGGAAGGTCCCAAGGAAAAACGGGTGGAGACAGCCATGTTGTGGCAGTTTTGCGCTCTCTTTGGGATGCCTTTTGCAGCTGCAGTGTGCCTGGAGCTCAGGGCTTCCTGGTTTGAGAAACCCTAACCCTAGGCTCAACCCTAACCCTAACCCTAGGCAGGTAAATCAGCCTAGGGTTAGGGAAGGTCCCAAGGAAAAACGGGGGGAGACAGCCATGTTGTGGCAGTTTTGCGCTCTCTTTGGGATGCCTTTTGCAGCTGCAGTGTGCCTGGAGCTCAGGGCTTCCTGGTTTGAGAAACCCTAACCCTAGGCTCAACCCTAACCCTAACCCTAGGCAGGTAAATCAGCCTAGGGTTAGGGAAGGTCCCAAGGAAAAAGGGGTGGAGACAGCCATGTTGTGGCAGTTTTGCGCTCTCTTTGGGATGCCTTTTGCAGCTGCAGTGTGCCTGGAGCTCAGGGCTTCCTGGTTTAAAAAACCCTAACCCTAGGCTCAACCCTAACCCTAGGCAGGTAAATCAGCCTAGGGTTAGGGAAGGTCCCAAGGAAAAACGGGTGGAGACAGCCATGTTGTGGCAGTTTTGCGCTCTCTTTGGGATGCCTTTTGCAGCTGCAGTGTGCCTGGAGCTCAGGGCTTCCTGGTTTGAGAAACCCTAACCCTAGGCTCAACCCTAACCCTAACCCTAGGCAGGTAAATCACCCTAGGGTTAGGGAAGGTCCCAAGGAAAAAGGGGTGGAGACAGCCATGTTGTGGCAGTTTTGCGCTCTCTTTGGGATGCCTTTTGCAGCTACAGTGTGCCTGGAGCTCAGGGCTTCCTGGTTTAAAAAACCCTATCCCTAGGCTCAACCCTAACCCTAACCCTAGGCAGGTAAATCAGCCTAGGGTTAGGGAAGGTCCCAAGGAAAAACGGGGGGAGACAGCCATGTTGTGGCAGTTTTGCGCTCTCTTTGGGATGCCTTTTGCAGCTGCAGTGTGCCTGGAGCTCAGGGCTTCCTGGTTTAAAAAACCCTATCCCTAGGCTCAACCCTAACCCTAACCCTAGGCAGGTAAATCAGCCTAGGGTTAGGGAAGGTCCCAAGGAAAAAGGGGTGGAGACAGCCATGTTGTGGCAGTTTTGCGCTCTCTTTGGGATGCCTTTTGCAGCTGCAGTGTGCCTCGAGCTCAGGGCTTCCTGGTTTAAAAAACCCTAACCCTAGGCTCAACCCTAGCCCTAGGCAGGTAAATCAGCCTAGGGTTAGGGAAGGTCCCAAGGAAAAAGGGGTGGAGACAGCCATGTTGTGGCAGTTTTGCGCTCTCTTTGGGATGCCTTTTGCAGCTGCAGTGTGCCTGGAGCTCAGGGCTTCCTGGTTTAAAAAACCCTAACCCTAGGCTCAACCCTAACCCTAACCCTAGGCAGGTAAATCAGCCTAGGGTTAGGGAAGGTCCCAAGGAAAAACGGGGGGAGACAGCCATGTTGTGGCAGTTTTGCGCTCTCTTTGGGATGCCTTTGGCAGCTGCAGTGTGCCTGGAGCTCAGGGCTTCCTGGTTTGAGAAACCTCAACCCTAGGCTAAACCCTAACCCTAACCCTAGGCAGGTAAATCAGCCTAGGGTTAGGGAAGGTCCCAAGGAAAAACGGGTGGAGACAGCCATGTTGTGGCAGTTTTGCGCTCTCTTTGGGATGCCTTTTGCAGCTGCAGTGTGCCTGGAGCTCAGGGCTTCCTGGTTTGAGAAACCCTAACCCTAGGCTCAACCCTAACCCTAACCCTAGGCAGGTAAATCAGCCTAGGGTTAGGGAAGGTCCCAAGGAAAAACGGGGGGAGACAGCCATGTTGTGGCAGTTTTGCGCTCTCTTTGGGATGCCTTTTGCAGCTGCAGTGTGCCTGGAGCTCAGGGCTTCCTGGTTTGAGAAACCCTAACCCTAGGCTCAACCCTAACCCTAACCCTAGGCAGGTAAATCAGCCTAGGGTTAGGGAAGGTCCCAAGGAAAAAGGGGTGGAGACAGCCATGTTGTGGCAGTTTTGCGCTCTCTTTGGGATGCCTTTTGCAGCTGCAGTGTGCCTGGAGCTCAGGGCTTCCTGGTTTAAAAAACCCTATCCCTAGGCTCAACCCTAACCCTAACCCTAGGCAGGTAAATCAGCCTAGGGTTAGGGAAGGTCCCAAGGAAAAAGCAGTGGAGACAGCCATGTTGTGGCAGTTTTGCGCTCTCTTTGGGATGCCTTTTGCAGCTGCAGTGTGCCTGGAGCTCAGGGCTTCCCGGTTTGAGAAACCCTAACCCTAGGCTCAACCCTAACCCTAACCCTAGGCAGGTAAATCAGCCTAGGGTTAGGGAAGGTCCCAAGGAAAAACGGGGGGAGACAGCCATGTTGTGGCAGTTTTGCGCTCTCTTTGGGATGCCTTTTGCAGCTGCAGTGTGCCTGGAGCTCAGGGCTTCCTGGTTTGAGAAACCCTAACCCTAGGCTCAACCCTAACCCTAACCCTAGGCAGGTAAATCAGCCTAGGGTTAGGGAAGGTCCCAAGGAAAAAGGGGTGGAGACAGCCATGTTGTGGCAGTTTTGCGCTCTCTTTGGGATGCCTTTTGCAGCTGCAGTGTGCCTGGAGCTCAGGGCTTCCGGGTTTGAGAAAACTCAATCCTAGGCTCAACCCTAACCCTAACCCTAGGCAGGTAAATCAGCCTAGGGTTAGGGAAGGTCCCAAGGAAAAACGGGTGGAGACAGCCATGTTGTGGCAGTTT
Organism: Calcarius lapponicus; assembly: GCA_039654755.1. Classification (NCBI taxonomy): domain Eukaryota; kingdom Metazoa; phylum Chordata; class Aves; order Passeriformes; family Fringillidae; genus Calcarius; species Calcarius lapponicus. The sequence continues at coordinate 65,785 of JBBFKN010000043.1, forward strand.
TGCGCTCTCTTTGGGATGCCTTTTGCAGCTGCAGTGTGCCTGGAGCTCAGGGCTTCCTGGTTTCAGAAACCCTAACCCTAGGCTCAACCCTAACCCTAACCCTAGGCAGGTAAATCAGCCTAGGGTTAGGGAAGGTCCCAAGGAAAAAGGGGTGGAGACAGCCATGTTGTGGCAGTTTTGCGCTCTCTTTGGGATGCCTTTTGCAGCTGCAGTGTGCCTGGAGCTCAGGGCTTCCTGGTTTAAGAAAACCTAACCCTAAGCTCAACCCTTACCCAAACGCTAGGCAGGTAAATCAGCTTAGGTTTAGGGAAGGTCCCAAGGAAAAACGGGTGGAGACAGCCATGTTGTGGCAGTTTTGCGCTCTCTTTGGGATGCCTTTTGCAGCTGCAGTGTGCCTGGAGCTCAGGGCTTCCTGGTTTGAGAAACCCTAACCCTAGGCTCAACCCTAACCCTAACCCTAGGCAGGTAAATCAGCCTAGGGTTAGGGAAGGTCCCAAGGAAAAAGGGGTGGAGACAGCCATGTTGTGGCAGTTTTGCGCTCTCTTTGGGATGCCTTTGGCAGCTGCAGTGTGCCTGGAGCTCAGGGCTTCCTGGTTTGAGAAACCTCAACCCTAGGCTAAACCCTAACCCTAACCCTAGGCAGGTAAATCAGCCTAGGGTTAGGGAAGGTCCCAAGGAAATACGGGGGGAGACAGCCATGTTGTGGCAGTTTTGCGCTCTCTTTGGGATGCCTTTTGCAGCTGCAGTGTGCCTGGAGCTCAGGGCTTCCTGGTTTGAGAAACCTCAACCCTAGGCTCAACCCTAACCCTAACCCTAGGCAGGTAAATCAGCCTAGGGTTAGGGAAGGTCCCAAGGAAAAACGGGGGGAGACAGCCATGTTGTGGCCGTTTTGCGCTCTCTTTGGGATGCCTTTTGCAGCTGCAGTGTGCCTGGAGCTCAGGGCTTCCTGGTTTAAAAAACCCTATCCCTAGGCTCAACCCTAACCCTAACCCTAGGCAGGTAAATCAGCCTAGGGTTAGGGAAGGTCCCAAGGAAAAAGGGGTGGAGACAGCTATGTTGTGGCAATTTTGCGCTCTCTTTGGGATGCCTTTTGCAGCTGCAGTGTGCCTGGAGCTCAGGGCTTCCTGGTTTAAAAAACCCTAACCCTAGGCTCAACCCTAGCCCTAGGCAGGTAAATCAGCCTAGGGTTAGGGAAGGTCCCAAGGAAAAAGGGGTGGAGACAGCCATGTTGTGGCAGTTTTGCGCTCTCTTTGGGATGCCTTTTGCAGCTGCAGTGTGCCTGGAGCTCAGGGCTTCCTGGTTTGAGAAACCCTAACCCTAGGCTCAACCCTCACTCTAACCCGAGGCAGGTAAATCAGCCTAGGGTTAGGGAAGGTCCCAAGGAAAAACGGGGGGAGACAGCCATGTTGTGGCAGTTTTGCGCTCTCTTTGGGATGCCTTTTGCAGCTGCAGTGTGCCTGGAGCTCAGGGCTTCCTGGTTTGAGAAATCCTAACCCTAGGCTCAACTCTAACCCTAACCCTAGGCAGGTAAATCAGCCTAGGGTTAGGGAAGGTCCCAAGGAAAAAGGGGTGGAGACAGCCATGTTGTGGCAGTTTTGCGCTCTCTTTGGGATGCCTTTTGCAGCTGCAGTGTGCCTGGAGCTCAGGGCTTCCTGGTTTAAAAAACCCTATCCCTAGGCTCAACCCTAACCCTAACCCTAGGCAGGTAAATCAGCCTAGGGTTAGGGAAGGTCCCAAGGAAAAACGGGGGGAGACAGCCATGTTGTGGCAGTTTTGCGCTCTCTTTGGGATGCCTTTTGCAGCTGCAGTGTGCCTGGAGCTCAGGGCTTCCTGGTTTAAAAAACCCTATCCCTAGGCTCAACCCTAACCCTAACCCTAGGCAGGTAAATCAGCCTAGGGTTAGGGAAGGTCCCAAGGAAAAACGGGTGGAGACAGCCATGTTGTGGCAGTTTTGCGCTCTCTTTGGGATGCCTTTGGCAGCTGCAGTGTGCCTGGATCTCAGGGCTTCCTGGTTTGAGAAACCCTAACCCTAGGCTCAACCCTAACCCTAACCCTAGGCAGGTAAATCAGCCTAGGGTTAGGGAAGGTCCCAAGGAAAAACGGGGGGAGACAGCCATGTTGTGGCAGTTTTGTGCTCTCTTTGGGATGCCTTTTGCAGCTGCAGTGTGCCTGGAGCTCAGGGCTTCCTGGTTTGAGAAACCCTAACCCTAGGCTCAACCCTAACCCTAACCCTAGGCAGGTAAATCAGCCTAGGGTTAGGGAAGGTCCCAAGGAAAAAGGGGTGGAGACAGCTATGTTGTGGCAGTTTTGCGCTCTCTTTGGGATGCCTTTTACAGCTGCAGTGTGCCTGGAGCTCAGGGCTTCCTGGTTTAAAAAACCCTAACCCTAGGCTCAACCCTAACCCTAGGCAGGTAAATCAGCCTAGGGTTAGGGAAGGTCCCAAGGAAAAAGGGGTGGAGACAGCCATGTTGTGGCAGTTTTGCGCTCTCTTTGGGATGCCTTTTGCAGCTGCAGTGTGCCTGGAGCTCAGGGCTTCCTGGTTTAAGAAACCCTATCCCTAGGCTCAACCCTAACCCTAACCCTAGGCAGGTAAATCAGCCTAGGGTTAGGGAAGGTCCCAAGGAAAAACGGGGGGAGACAGCCATGTTGTGGCAGTTTTGCGCTCTCTTTGGGATGCCTTTGGCAGCTGCAGTGTGCCTGGAGCTCAGGGCTTCCTGGTTTGAGAAACCCCAACCCTAGGCTCAACCCTAACCCTAACCCTAACCCTAGGCAGGTAAATCAGCCTAGGGTTAGGGAAGGTCCCAAGGAAAAACGGGGGGAGACAGCCATGTTGTGGCAGTTTTGCACTCTCTTTGGGATGCCTTTTGCAGCTGCAGTGTGCCTGGAGCTCAGGGCTTCCTGGTTTGAGAAACCCTAACCCTAGGCTCAACCCTAACCCTAACCCTAGGCAGGTAAATCAGCCTAGGATTAGGGAAGGTCCCAAGGAAAAAGGGGTGGAGACAGCCATGTTGTGGCAGTTTTGCGCTCTCTTTGGGATGCCTTTTGCAGCTGCAGCGTGCCTGGAGCTCAGGGCTTCCTGGTTTGAGAAACCCTAACCCTAGGCTCAACCCTAACCCTAACCCTAGGCAGGTAAATCAGCCTAGGGTTAGGGAAGGTCCCAAGGAAAATGTGGTGGAGACAGCCATGTTGTGGCAGTTTTGCGCTCTCTTTGGGATGCCTTTTGCAGCTGCAGTGTGCCTGGAGCTCAGGGCTTCCTGGTTTAAAAAACCCTATCCCTAGGCTCAACCCTAACCCTAACCCTAGGCAGGTAAATCAGCCTAGGGTTAGGGAAGGTCCCAAGGAAAAACGGGTGGAGACAGCCATGTTGTGGCAGTTTTGCGCTCTCTTTGGGATGCCTTTTGCAGCTGCAGTGTGCCTGGAGCTCAGGGCTTCCTGGTTTGAGAAACCCTAACCCTAGGCTCAACCCTAACCCTAACCCTAGGCAGGTAAATCAGCCTAGGGTTAGGGAAGGTCCCAAGGAAAAAGGGGTGGAGACAGCCATGTTGTGGCAGTTTTGCGCTCTCTTTGGGATGCCTTTTGCAGCTGCAGTGTGCCTGGAGCTCAGGGCTTCCTGGTTTAAAAAACCCTAACCCTAGGCTCAACCCTAACCCTAGGCAGGTAAATCAGCCTAGGGTTAGGGAAGGTCCCAAGGAAAAACGGGTGGAGACAGCCATGTTGTGGCAGTTTTGCGCTCTCTTTGGGATGCCTTTTGCAGCTGCAGTGTGCCTGGAGCTCAGGGCTTCCTGGTTTGAGAAACCCTAACCCTAGGCTCAACCCTAACCCTAACCCTAGGCAGGTAAATCACCCTAGGGTTAGGGAAGGTCCCAAGGAAAAAGGGGTGGAGACAGCCATGTTGTGGCAGTTTTGCGCTCTCTTTGGGATGCCTTTTGCAGCTACAGTGTGCCTGGAGCTCAGGGCTTCCTGGTTTAAAAAACCCTATCCCTAGGCTCAACCCTAACCCTAACCCTAGGCAGGTAAATCAGCCTAGGGTTAGGGAAGGTCCCAAGGAAAAACGGGGGGAGACAGCCATGTTGTGGCAGTTTTGCGCTCTCTTTGGGATGCCTTTTGCAGCTGCAGTGTGCCTGGAGCTCAGGGCTTCCTGGTTTAAAAAACCCTATCCCTAGGCTCAACCCTAACCCTAACCCTAGGCAGGTAAATCAGCCTAGGGTTAGGGAAGGTCCCAAGGAAAAAGGGGTGGAGACAGCCATGTTGTGGCAGTTTTGCGCTCTCTTTGGGATGCCTTTTGCAGCTGCAGTGTGCCTCGAGCTCAGGGCTTCCTGGTTTAAAAAACCCTAACCCTAGGCTCAACCCTAGCCCTAGGCAGGTAAATCAGCCTAGGGTTAGGGAAGGTCCCAAGGAAAAAGGGGTGGGGACAGCCATGTTGTGGCAGTTTTGCGCTCTCTTTGGGATGCCTTTTGCAGCTGCAGTGTGCCTGGAGCTCAGGGCTTCCTGGTTTAAGAAACCCTATCCCTAGGCTCAACCCTAACCCTAACCCTAGGCAGGTAAATCAGCCTAGGGTTAGGGAAGGTCCCAAGGAAAAACGGGGGGAGACAGCCATGTTGTGGCAGTTTTGCGCTCTCTTTGGGATGCCTTTGGCAGCTGCAGTGTGTCTGGAGCTCAGGGCTTCCTGGTTTGAGAAACCTCAACCCTAGGCTAAACCCTAACCCTAACCCTAGGCAGGTAAATCAACCTAGGGTTAGGGAAGGTCCCAAGGAAAAACGGGTGGAGACAGCCATGTTGTGGCAGTTTTGCGCTCTCTTTGGGATGCCTTTTGCAGCTGCAGTGTGCCTGGAGCTCAGGGCTTCCTGGTTTGAGAAACCCTAACCCTAGGCTCAACCCTAACCCTAACCCTAGGCAGGTAAATCAGCCTAGGGTTAGGGAAGGTCCCAAGGAAAAACGGGGGGAGACAGCCATGTTGTGGCAGTTTTGCGCTCTCTTTGGGATGCCTTTTGCAGCTGCAGTGTGCCTGGAGCTCAGGGCTTCCTGGTTTGAGAAACCCTAACCCTAGGCTCAACCCTAACCCTAACCCTAGGCAGGTAAATCAGCCTAGGGTTAGGGAAGGTCCCAAGGAAAAAGGGGTGGAGACAGCCATGTTGTGGCAGTTTTGCGCTCTCTTTGGGATGCCTTTTGCAGCTGCAGTGTGCCTGGAGCTCAGGGCTTCCTGGTTTGAGAAACCCTAACCCTAGGCTCAACCCTAACCCTAACCCTAACCCTAGGCAGGTAAATCAGCCTAGGGTTAGGGAAGGTCCCAAGGAAAAACGGGGGGAGACAGCCATGTTGTGGCAGTTTTGCACTCTCTTTGGGATGCCTTTTGCAGCTGCAGTGTGCCTGGAGCTCAGGGCTTCCTGGTTTGAGAAACCCTAACCCTAGGCTCAACCCTAACCCTAACCCTAGGCAGGTAAATCAGCCTAGGGTTAGGGAAGGTCCCAAGGAAAAAGGGGTGGAGACAGCCATGTTGTGGCAGTTTTGCGCTCTCTTTGGGATGCCTTTTGCAGCTGCAGCGTGCCTGGAGCTCAGGGCTTCCTGGTTTGAGAAACCCTAACCCTAGGCTCAACCCTAACCCTAACCCTAGGCAGGTAAATCAGCCTAGGGTTAGGGAAGGTCCCAAGGAAAATGTGGTGGAGACAGCCATGTTGTGGCAGTTTTGCGCTCTCTTTGGGATGCCTTTTGCAGCTGCAGTGTGCCTGGAGCTCAGGGCTTCCTGGTTTGAGAAACCCTAACCCTAGGCTCAACCCTAACCCTACCCCTAGGCAGGTAAATCAGCTTAGGGTTAGGGAAGGTCCCAAGGAAAAAGGGGTGGAGACAGCCATGTTGTGGCAGTTTTGCGCTCTCTTTGGGATGCCTATTGCAGCTGCAGTGTGCCTGGAGCTCAGGGCTTCCTGGTTTAAAAAACCCTCAACCTAGGCTCAACCCTAACCCTAACCCTAGGCAGGTAAATCAGCCTAGGGTTAGGGAAGGTCCCAAGGAAAAAGGGGTGGAGACAGCCATGTTGTGGCAGTTTTGCGCTCTCTTTGGGATGCCTTTTGCAGCTGCAGTGTGCCTGGAGCTCAGGGCTTCCTGGTTTGAGAAACCCTAACCCTAGGCTCAACCCTAACCCTAACCCTAGGCAGGTAAATCAGCCTAGGGTTAGGGAAGGTCCCAAGGAAAAAGGGGTGGAGACAGCCATGTTGTGGCAGTTTTGCGCTCTCTTTGGGATGCCTTTTGCAGCTGCAGTGTGCCTGGAGCTCAGGGCTTCCTGGTTTGAGAAACCCTAACCTTAGGCTCAACCCTAACCATAACCCTAGACAGGTAAATCAGCCTAGGGTTAGGGAAGGTCCCAAGGAAAAAGGGGTGGTGACAGCTATGTTGTGGCAGTTTTGCGCTCTCTTTGGGATGCCTTTTGCAGCTGCAATGTGCCTGGAGCTCAGGGCTTCCTGGTTTAAAAAACCCTAACCCTAGGCTCAACCCTAACCCTAGGCAGGTAAATCAGCCTAGGGTTAGGGAAGGTCCCAAGGAAAAACGGGGGGAGACAGCCATGTTGTGGCAGTTTTGCGCTCTCTTTGGGATGCCTTTTGCAGCTGCAGTGTGCCTGGAGCTCAGGGCTTCCTGGTTTAAAAAACCCTATCCCTAGGCTCAACCCTAACCCTAACCCTAGGCAGGTAAATCAGCCTAGGGTTAGGGAAGGTCCCAAGGAAAAAGCAGTGGACACAGCCATGTTGTGGCAGTTTTGCGCTCTCTTTGGGATGCCTTTTGAAGCTGCAGTGTGCCTGGAGCTCAGGGCTTCCTGGTTTAAAAAACCCTAACCCTAGGCTCAACCCTAGCCCTAGGCAGGTAAATCAGCCTAGGGTTAGGGAAGGTCCCAAGGAAAAAGGGGTGGAGACAGCCATGTTGTGGCAGTTTTGCGCTCTCTTTGGGATGCCTTTTGCAGCTGCAGTGTGCCTGGAGCTCAGGGCTTCCTGGTTTGAGAAACCCTAACCCTAGGCTCAACCCTCACTCTAACCCTAGGCAGGTAAATCAGCCTAGGGTTAGGGAAGGTCCCAAGGAAAAACGGGGGGAGACAGCCATGTTGTGGCAGTTTTGCGCTCTCTTTGGGATGCCTTTTGCAGCTGCAGTGTGCCTGGAGCTCAGGGCTTCCTGGTTTGAGAAACCCTAACCCTAGGCTCAACCCTAACCCTAACCCTAGGCAGGTAAATCAGCCTAGGGTTAGGGAAGGTCCCAAGGAAAAACGGGGGGAGACAGCCATGTTGTGGCAGTTTTGCGCTCTCTTTGGGATGCCTTTTGCAGCTGCAGTGTGCCTGGAGCTCAGGGCTTCCTGGTTTAAAAAACCCTATCCCTAGGCTCAACCCTAACCCTAACCCTAGGCAGGTAAATCAGCCTAGGGTTAGGGAAGGTCCCAAGGAAAAAGGGGTGGAGACAGCTATGTTGTGGCAGTTTTGCGCTCTCTTTGGGATGCCTTTTGCAGCTGCAGTGTGCCTGGAGCTCAGGGCTTCCTGGTTTAAAAAACCCTAACCCTAGGCTCAACCCTAGCCCTAGGCAGGTAAATCAGCCTAGGGTTAGGGAAGGTCCCAAGGAAAAAGGGGTGGAGACAGCCATGTTGTGGCAGTTTTGCGCTCTCTTTGGGATGCCTTTTGCAGCTGCAGTGTGCCTGGAGCTCAGGGCTTCCTGGTTTGAGAAACCCTAACCCTAGGCTCAACCCTAACTCTAACCCTAGGCAGGTAAATCAGCCTAGGGTTAGGGAAGGTCCCAAGGAAAAACGGGGGGAGACAGCCATGTTGTGGCAGTTTTGCGCTCTCTTTGGGATGCCTTTTGCAGCTGCAGTGTGCCTGGAGCTCAGGGCTTCCTGGTTTGAGAAACCCTAACCCTAGGCTCAACCCTAACCCTAACCCTAGGCAGGTAAATCAGCCTAGGGTTAGGGAAGGTCCCAAGGAAAAAGGGGTGGAGACAGCCATGTTGTGGCAGTTTTGCGCTCTCTTTGGGATGCCTTTTGCAGCTGCAGTGTGCCTGGAGCTAAGGGCTTCCTGGTTTAAAAAACCCTATCCCTAGGCTCAACCCTAACCCTAACCCTAGGCAGGTAAATCAGCCTAGGGTTAGGGAAGGTCCCAAGGAAAAACGGGGGGAGACAGCCATGTTGTGGCAGTTTTGCACTCTCTTTGGGATGCCTTTTGCAGCTGCAGTGTGCCTGGAGCTCAGGGCTTCCTGGTTTAAAAAACCCTATCCCTAGGCTCAACCCTAACCCTAACCCTAGGCAGGTAAATCAGCCTAGGGTTAGGGAAGGTCCCAAGGAAAAACGGGTGGAGACAGCCATGTTGTGGCAGTTTTGCGCTCTCTTTGGGATGCCTTTTGCAGCTGCAGTGTGCCTGGATCTCACGGCTTCCTGGTTTGAGAAACCCTAACCCTAGGCTCAACCCTAACCCTAACCCTAGGCAGGTAAATCAGCCTAGGGTTAGGGAAGGTCCTAAGGAAAAACGGGGGGAGACAGCCATGTTGTGGCAGTTTTGCGCTCTCTTTGGGATGCCTTTTGCAGCTGCAGTGTGCCTGGAGCTCAGGGCTTCCTGGTTTGAGAAACCCTAACCTTAGGCTCAACCCTAACCCTAACCCTAGGCAGGTAAATCACCCTAGGGTTAGGGAAGGTCCCAAGGAAAAAGGGGTGGAGACAGCTATGTTGTGGCAGTTTTGCGCTCTCTTTGGGATGCCTTTTGCAGCTGCAGTGTGCCTGGAGCTCAGGGCTTCCTGGTTTAAAAAACCCTAACCCTAGGCTCAACCCTAGCCCTAGGCAGGTAAATCAACCTAGGGTTAGGGAAGGTCCCAAGGAAAAAGGGGTGGAGACAGCCATGTTGTGGCAGTTTTGCGCTCTCTTTGGGATGCCTTTTGCAGCTGCAGTGTGCCTGGAGCTCAGGGCTTCCTGGTTTGAGAAACCCTAACCCTAGGCTCAACCCTCACTCTAACACTAGGCAGGTAAATCAGCCTAGGGTTAGAGAAGGTCCCAAGGAAAAACGGGGGGAGACAGCCATGTTGTGGCAGTTTTGCGCTCTCTTTGGGATGCCTTTTGCAGCTGCAGTGTGCCTGGAGCTCAGGGCTTCCTGGTTTGAGAAACCCTAACCCTAGGCTCAACCCTAACCCTAACCCTAGGCAGGTAAATCAGCCTAGGGTTAGGGAAGGTCCCAAGGAAAAAGGGGTGGAGACAGCCATGTTGTGGCAGTTTTGCGCTCTCTTTGGGATGCCTTTTGCAGCTGCAGTGTGCCTGGAGCTAAGGGCTTCCTGGTTTAAAAAACCCTATCCCTAGGCTCAACCCTAACCCTAACCCTAGGCAGGTAAATCAGCCTAGGGTTAGGGAAGGTCCCAAGGAAAAACGGGGGGAGACAGCCATGTTGTGGCAGTTTTGCGCTCTCTTTGGGATGCCTTTTGCAGCTGCAGTGTGCCTGGAGCTCAGGGCTTCCTGGTTTAAAAAACCCTCAACCTAGGCTCAACCCTAACCCTAACCCTAGGCAGGTAAATCAGCCTAGCGTTAGGGAAGGTCCCAAGGAAAAACGGGTGGAGACAGCCATGTTGTGGCAGTTTTGCGCTCTCTTTGGGATGCCTTTTGCAGCTGCAGTGTGCCTGGATCTCAGGGCTTCCTGGTTTGAGAAACCCTAACCCTAGGCTCAACCCTAACCCTAACCCTAGGCAGGTAAATCAGCCTAGGGTTAGGGAAGGTCCCAAGGAAAAACGGGGGGAGACAGCCATGTTGTGGCAGTTTTGCGCTCTCTTTGGGATGCCTTTTGCAGCTGCAGTGTGCCTGGAGCTCAGGGCTTCCTGGTTTGAGAAACCCTAACCTTAGGCTCAACCCTAACCCTAACCCTAGGCAGGTAAATCACCCTAGGGTTAGGGAAGGTCCCAAGGAAAAAGCAGTGGAGACAGCTATGTTGTGGCAGTTTTGCGCTCTCTTTGGGATGCCTTTTACAGCTGCAGTGTGCCTGGAGCTCAGGGCTTCCTGGTTTAAAAAACCCTATCCCTAGGCTCAACCCTAACCCTAACCCTAGGCAGGTAAATCAGCCTAGGGTTAGGGAAGGTCCCAAGGAAAAACGGGGGGAGACAGCCATGTTGTGGCAGTTTTGCGCTCTCTTTGGGATGCCTTTGGCAGCTGCAGTGTGCCTGGAGCTCAGGGCTTCCTGGTTTGAGAAACCTCAACCCTAGGCTAAACCCTAACCCTAACCCTAGGCAGGTAAATCAGCCTAGGGTTAGGGAAGGTCCCAAGGAAAAACGGGTGGAGACAGCCATGTTGTGGCAGTTTTGCGCTCTCTTTGGGATGCCTTTTGCAGCTGCAGTGTGCCTGGAGCTCAGGGCTTCCTGGTTTGAGAAACCCTAACCCTAGGCTCAACCCTAACCCTAACCCTAGGCAGGTAAATCAGCCTAGGGTTAGGGAAGGTCCCAAGGAAAAACGGGGGGAGACAGCCATGTTGTGGCAGTTTTGCGCTCTCTTTGGGATGCCTTTTGCAGCTGCAGTGTGCCTGGAGCTCAGGGCTTCCTGGTTTGAGAAAACCTAACCCTAGGCTCAACCCTAACCCTAACCCTAGGCAGGTAAATCAGCCTAGGGTTAGGGAAGGTCCCAAGGAAAAAGGGGTGGAGACAGCCATGTTGTGGCAGTTTTGCGCTCTCTTTGGGATGCCTTTTGCAGCTGCAGTGTGCCTGGAGCTCAGGGCTTCCTGGTTTAAAAAACCCTATCCCTAGGCTCAACCCTAACCCTAACCCTAGGCAGGTAAATCAGCCTAGGGTTAGGGAAGGTCCCAAGGAAAAACGGGTGGAGACAGCCATGTTGTGGCAGTTTTGCGCTCTCTTTGGGATGCCTTTTGCAGCTGCAGTGTGCCTGGATCTCAGGGCTTCCTGGTTTGAGAAACCCAAACCCTAGGCTCAACCCTAACCCTAACCCTAGGCAGGTAAATCAGCCTAGGGTTAGGGAAGGTCCCAAGGAAAAACGGGGGGAGACAGCCATGTTGTGGCAGTTTTGCGCTCTCTTTGGGATGCCTTTTGCAGCTGCAGTGTGCCTGGAGCTCAGGGCTTCCTGGTTTGAGAAACCCTAACCTTAGGCTCAACCCTAACCCTAACCATAGGCAGGTAAATCACCCTAGGGTTAGGGAAGGTCCCAAGGAAAAAGGGGTGGAGACAGCTATGTTGTGGCAGTTTTGCGCTCTCTTTGGGATGCCTTTTGCAGCTGCAGTGTGCCTGGAGCTCAGGGCTTCCTGGTTTAAAAAACCCTAACCCTAGGCTCAACCCTAACCCTAGGCAGGTAAATCAGCCTAGGGTTAGGGAAGGTCCCAAGGAAAAACGGGTGGAGACAGCCATGTTGTGGCAGTTTTGCGCTCTCTTTGGGATGCCTTTTGCAGCTGCAGTGTGCCTGGAGCTCAGGGCTTCCTGGTTTAAGAAACCCTATCCCAAGGCTCAACCCTAACCCTAACCCTAGGCAGGTAAATCAGCCTAGGGTTAGGGAAGGTCCCAAGGAAAAACGGGGGGAGACAGCCATGTTGTGGCAGTTTTGCGCTCTCTTTGGGATGCCTTTGGCAGCTGCAGTGTGCCTGGAGCTCAGGGCTTCCTGGTTTGAGAAACCTCAACCCTAGGCTAAACCCTAACCCTAACCCTAGGCAGGTAAATCAGCCTAGGGTTAGGGAAGGTCCCAAGGAAAAACGGGTGGAGACAGCCATGTTGTGGCAGTTTTGCGCTCTCTTTGGGATGCCTTTTGCAGCTGCAGTGTGCCTGGAGCTCAGGGCTTCCTGGTTTGAGAAACCCTAACCCTAGGCTCAACCCTAACCCTAACCCTAGGCAGGTAAATCAGCCTAGGGTTAGGGAAGGTCCCAAGGAAAAACGGGGGGAGACAGCCATGTTGTGGCAGTTTTGCGCTCTCTTTGGGATGCCTTTTGCAGCTGCAGTGTGCCTGGAGCTCAGGGCTTCCTGGTTTGAGAAAACCTAACCCTAGGCTCAACCCTAACCCTAACCCTAGGCAGGTAAATCACCCTAGGGTTAGGGAAGGTCCCAAGGAAAAAGGGGTGGAGACAGCCATGTTGTGGCAGTTTTGCGCTCTCTTTGGGATGCCTTTTGCAGCTGCAGTGTGCCTGGAGCTCAGGGCTTCCTGGTTTAAAAAACCCTATCCCTAGGCTCAACCCTAACCCTAACCCTAGGCAGGTAAATCAGCCTAGGGTTAGGGAAGGTCCCAAGGAAAAAGCAGTGGAGACAGCCATGTTGTGGCAGTTTTGCGCTCTCTTTGGGATGCCTTTTGCAGCTGCAGTGTGCCTGGAGCTCAGGGCTTCCTGGTTTGAGAAACCTCAACCCTAGGCTCAACCCTCACTCTAACCCTAGGCAGGTAAATCAGCCTAGGGTTAGGGAAGGTCCCAAGGAAAAACAGGGGGAGACAGCCATGTTGTGGAAGTTTTGCACTCTCTTTGGGATGCCTTTTGCAGCTGCAGTGTGCCTGGAGCTCAGGGCTTCCTGGTTTAAAAAACCCTATCCCTAGGCTCAACCCTAACCCTAACCCTAGGCAGGTAAATCAGCCTAGAGTTAGGGAAGGTCCCAAGGAAAAACGGGTGGAGACAGCCATGTTGTGGCAGTTTTGCGCTCTCTTTGGGATGCCTTTTGCAGCTGCAGTGTGCCTGGATCTCAGGGCTTCCTGGTTTGAGAAACCCTAACCCTAGGCTCAACCCTAACCCTAACCCTAGGCAGGTAAATCAGCCTAGGGTTAGGGAAGGTCCCAAGGAAAAACGGGGGGAGACAGCCATGTTGTGGCAGTTTTGCGCTCTCTTTGGGATGCCTTTTGCAGCTGCAGTGTGCCTGGAGCTCAGGGCTTCCTGGTTTGAGAAACCCTAACCTTAGGCTCAACCCTAACCCTAACCCTAGGCAGGTAAATCACCCTAGGGTTAGGGAAGGTCCCAAGGAAAAAGGGGTGGAGACAGCTATGTTGTGGCAGTTTTGCGCTCTCTTTGGGATGCCTTTTACAGCTGCAGTGTGCCTGGAGCTCAGGGCTTCCTGGTTTAAAAAACCCTAACCCTAGGCTCAACCCTAACCCTAGGCAGGTAAATCAGCCTAGGGTTAGGGAAGGTCCCAAGGAAAAAGGGGTGGAGACAGCCATGTTGTGGCAGTTTTGCGCTCTCTTTGGGATGCCTTTTGCAGCTGCAGTGTGCCTGGAGCTCAGGGCTTCCTGGTTTAAGAAACCCTATCCCTAGGCTCAACCCTAACCCTAACCCTAGGCAGGTAAATCAGCCTAGGGTTAGGGAAGGTCCCAAGGAAAAAGGGGTGGAGACAGCCATGTTGTGGCAGTTTTGCGCTCTCTTTGGGATGCCTTTGGCAGCTGCAGTGTGCCTGGAGCTCAGGGCTTCCTGGTTTGAGAAACCTCAACCCTAGGCTAAACCCTAACCCTAACCCTAGGCAGGTAAATCAGCCTAGGGTTAGGGAAGGTCCCAAGGAAAAACGGGGGGAGACAGCCATGTTGTGGCAGTTTTGCGCTCTCTTTGGGATGCCTTTTGCAGCTGCAGTGTGCCTGGAGCTCAGGGCTTCCTGGTTTGAGAAAACCTAACCCTAGGCTCAACCCTAACCCTAACCCTAGGCAGGTAAATCAGCCTAGGGTTAGGGAAGGTCCCAAGGAAAAAGGGGTGGAGACAGCCATGTTGTGGCAGTTTTGCGCTCTCTTTGGGATGCCTTTTGCAGCTGCAGTGTGCCTGGAGCTCAGGGCTTCCTGGTTTAAAAAACCCTATCCCTAGGCTCAACCCTAACCCTAACCCTAGGCAGGTAAATCAGCCTAGGGTTAGGGAAGGTCCCAAGGAAAAACGGGTGGAGACAGCCATGTTGTGGCAGTTTTGCGCTCTCTTTGGGATGCCTTTTGCAGCTGCAGTGTGCCTGGATCTCAGGGCTTCCTGGTTTGAGAAACCCTAACCCTAGGCTCAACCCTAACCCTAACCCTAGGCAGGTAAATCAGCCTAGGGTTAGGGAAGGTCCCAAGGAAAAACGGGGGGAGACAGCCATGTTGTGGCAGTTTTGCGCTCTCTTTGGGATGCCTTTTGCAGCTGCAGTGTGCCTGGAGCTCAGGGCTTCCTGGTTTGAGAAACCCTAACCTTAGGCTCAACCCTAACCCTAACCCTAGGCAGGTAAATCAGCCTAGGGTTAGGGAAGGTCCCAAGGAAAAAGGGGTGGAGACAGCTATGTTGTGGCAGTTTTGCGCTCTCTTTGGGATGCCTTTTACAGCTGCAGTGTGCCTGGAGCTCAGGGCTTCCTGGTTTAAAAAACCCTAACCCTAGGCTCAACCCTAACCCTAGGCAGGTAAATCAGCCTAGGGTTAGGGAAGGTCCCAAGGAAAAAGGGGTGGAGACAGCCATGTTGTGGCAGTTTTGCGCTCTCTTTGGGATGCCTTTTGCAGCTGCAGTGTGCCTGTAGCTCAGGGCTTCCTGGTTTAAGAAACCCTATCCCTAGGCTCAACCCTAACCCTAACCCTAGGCAGGTAAATCAGCCTAGGGTTAGGGAAGGTCCCAAGGAAAAACGGGGGGAGACAGCCATGTTGTGGCAGTTTTGCGCTCTCTTTGGGATGCCTTTGGCAGCTGCAGTGTGCCTGGAGCTCAGGGCTTCCTGGTTTGAGAAACCTCAACCCTAGGCTAAACCCTAACCCTAACCCTAGGCAGGTAAATCAGCCTAGGGTTATGGAAGGTCCCAAGGAAAAAGGGGTGGAGACAGCCATGTTGTGGCAGTTTTGCGCTCTCTTTGGGATGCCTTTTGCAGCTGCAGTGTGCCTGGAGCTCAGGGCTTCCTGGTTTGAGAAACCCTAACCCTAGTCTCAACCCTAACCCTAACCCTAGGCAGGTAAATCAGCCTAGGGTTAGGGAAGGTCCCAAGGAAAATCAGTGGAGACAGCCATGTTGTGGCAGTTTTGCGCTCTCTTTGGGATGCCTTTTGCAGCTGCAGTGTGCCTGGAGCTCAGGGCTTCCTGGTTTGAGAAACCTCAATCCTAGTCTCAACCCTAACCCTAACCCTAGGCAGGTAAATCAGCCTAGGGTTAGGGAAGGTCCCAAGGAAAAACGGGTGGAGACAGCCATGTTGTGGCTGTTTTGCGCTCTCTTTGGGATGCCTTTTGCAGCTGCAGTGTGCCTGGAGCTCAGGGCTTCCTGGTTTGAGAAACCCTAACCCTAGGCTCAACCCTAACCCTAACCCTAGGCAGGTAAATCAGCCTAGGGTTAGGGAAGGTCCCAAGGAAAAACGGGGGGAGACAGCCATGTTGTGGAAGTTTTGCACTCTCTTTGGGATGCCTTTTGCAGCTGCAGTGTGCCTGGAGCTCAGGGCTTCCTGGTTTGAGAAACCCTAACCCTAGGCTCAACCCTAACCCTAACCCTAGGCAGGTAAATCAGCCTAGGGTTAGGGAAGGTCCCAAGGAAAATGGGTGGAGACAGCCATGTTGTGGCAGTTTTGCGCTCTCTTTGGGATGCCTTTTGCAGCTGCAGCGTGCCTGGAGCTCAGGGCTTCCTGGTTTGAGAAACCCTAACCTTAGGCCTCAACCCTAACCCTAACCCTAGGCAGGTAAATCAGCCTAGGGTTAGGGAAGGTCCCAAGGAAAATGTGGTGGAGACAGCCATGTTGTGGCAGTTTTGCGCTCTCTTTGGGATGCCTTTTGCAGCTGCAGTGTGCCTGGAGCTCAGGGCTTCCTGGTTTAAAAAACCCTAACCCTAGGCTCAACCCTAACCCTAGGCAGGTAAATCAGCCTAGGGTTAGGGAAGGTCCCAAGGAAAAAGGTGGTGGAGACAGCCATGTTGTGGCAGTTTTGCGCTCTCTTTGGGATGCCTTTTGCAGCTGCAGTGTGCCTGGAGCTCAGGGCTTCCTGGTTTGAGAAACCCTAACCCTAGGCTCAACCCTAACCCTAACCCTAGGCAGGTAAATCAGCCTAGGGTTAGGGAAGGTCCCAAGGAAAAACGGGGGGAGACAGCCATGTTGTGGCAGTTTTGCGCTCTCTTTGGGATGCCTTTTGCAGCTGCAGTGTGCCTGGAGCTCAGGGCTTCCTGGTTTGAGAAACCCTAACCCTAGGCTCAACCCTAACCCTAACCCTAGGCAGGTAAATCAGCCTAGGGTTAGGGAAGGTCCCAAGGAAAAACGGGGGGAGACAGCCATGTTGTGGCAGTTTTGCGCTCTCTTTGGGATGCCTTTTGCAGCTGCAGTGTGCCTGGAGCTCAGGGCTCCCTGGTTTAAAAAACCCTATCCCTAGGCTCAACCCTAACCCTAACCCTAGGCAGGTAAATCAGCCTAGGGTTAGGGAAGGTCCCAAGGAAAAAGGGGTGGAGACAGCTATGTTGTGGCAGTTTTGCGCTCTCTTTGGGATGCCTTTTGCAGCTGCAGTGTGCCTGGAGCTCAGGGCTTCCTCGTTTCAGAAACCCTAACCCTAGGCTCATCCCTCACTCTAACCCTAGGCAGGTAAATCAGCCTAGGGTTAGGGAAGGTCCCAAGGAAAAACGGGGGGAGACAGCCATGTTGTGGCAGTTTTGCGCTCTCTTTGGGATGCCTTTTGCAACTGCAGTGTGCCTGGAGCTCAGGGCTTCCTGGTTTGAGAAACCTCAACCCTAGGCTAAACCCTAACCCTAACCCTAGGCAGGTAAATCAGCCTAGGGTTAGGGAAGGTCCCAAGGAAAAACGGGTGGAGACAGCCATGTTGTGGCAGTTTTGCGCTCTCTTTGGGATGCCTTTTTGCAGCTGCAGTGTGCCTGGAGCTCAGGGCTTCCTGGTTTGAGAAACCCTAACCCTAGGCTCAACCCTAACCCTAACCCTAGGCAGGTAAATCAGCCTAGGGTTAGGGAAGGTCCCAAGGAAAAACGGGTGGAGACAGCCATGTTGTGGCAGTTTTGCGCTCTCTTTGGGATGCCTTTTGCAGCTGCAGTGTGCCTGGAGCTCAGGGCTTCCTGGTTTGAGAAAACCTAACCCTAGGCTCAACCCTCACCCTAACGCTAGGCAGGTAAATCAGCCTAGGGTTAGGGAAGGTCCCAAGGAAAAAGGGGTGGAGACAGCCATGTTGTGGCAGTTTTGCGCTCTCTTTGGGATGCCTTTTGCAGCTGCAGTGTGCCTGGAGCTCAGGGCTTCCTGGTTTAAAAAACCCTATCCCTAGGCTCAACCCTAACCCTAACCCTAGGCAGGTAAATCAGCCTAGGGTTAGGGAAGGTCCCAAGGAAAAACGGGTGGAGACAGCCATGTTGTGGCAGTTTTGCGCTCTCTTTGGGATGCCTTTTGCAGCTGCAGTGTGCCTGGATCTCAGGGCTTCCTGGTTTGAGAAACCCTAACCCTAGGCTCAACCCTAACCCTAACCCTAGGCAGGTAAATCAGCCTAGGGTTAGGGAAGGTCCCAAGGAAAAACGGGGGGAGACAGCCATGTTGTGGCAGTTTTGCGCTCTCTTTGGGATGCCTTTTGCAGCTGCAGTGTGCCTGGAGCTCAGGGCTTCCTGGTTTGAGAAACCCTAACCTTAGGCTCAACCCTAACCCTAACCCTAGGCAGGTAAATCACCCTAGGGTTAGGGAAGGTCCCAAGGAAAAAGGGGTGGAGACAGCTATGTTGTGGCAGTTTTGCGCTCTCTTTGGGATGCCTTTTACAGCTGCAGTGTGCCTGGAGCTCAGGGCTTCCTGGTTTAAAAAACCCTAACCCTAGGCTCAACCCTAACCCTAGGCAGGTAAATCAGCCTAGGGTTAGGGAAGGTCCCAAGGAAAAACGGGTGGAGACAGCCATGTTGTGGCGTTTTGCGCTTCTCTTTGGGATGCCTTTTGCAGCTGCAGTGTGCCTGGAGCTCAGGGCTTCCTGGTTTAAGAAACCCTATCCCTAGGCTAACCCTAACCCTAACCCTAGGCAGGTAAATCAGCCTAGGGTTAGGGAAGGTCCCAAGGAAAAAACGGGGGGAGACAGCCATGTTGTGGCAGTTTTGTGCTTCTCTTTGGGATGCCTTTGGCAGCTGCAGTGTGCCTGGAGCTCAGGGCTTCCTGGATTGAGAAACCCTAACCCTTAGGCTAAACCCTAACCCTAACCCTAGGCAGGTAAATCAGCCTAGGGTTAGGGAAGGTCCCAAGGAAAAAGGGGTGGAGACAGCCATGTTTGTGGCAGTTTTTGCGCTCTCTTTGGGATGCCTTTTGCAGCTGCAGTGTTGCCTGGAGCTCAGGGCTTCCTGGTTTAAAAAACCCTATCCCTAGGCCTCAACCCTAACCCTAACCCTAGGCAGGTAAATCAGCCTAGGGTTAGGGAAGGTCCCAAGGAAAAAGCAGTGGAGACAGCATGTTGTGGCAGTTTTGCGCTCTCTTTGGGATGCCTTTTGCAAGCTGCAGTGTGCCTGGAGCTCAGGGCTTCCTGGTTTGAGAAACCTCAATCCTAGTCTCAACCCTAACCCTAACCCTAGGCAGGTAAATCAGCCTAGGGTTAGGGAAGGTCCCAAGGAAAAAGGGGTGGAGACAGCCATGTTGTGGCAGTTTTGCGCTCTCTTTGGGATGCCTTTTGCAGCTGCAGTGTGCCTGGAGCTCAGGGCTTCCTGGTTTGTGAAACCCTAACCCTAGGCTCAACCCTAACCCTAACCCTAGGCAGGTAAATCAGGCCTAGGGTTAGGGAAGGTCCCAAGGAAAAAAGGGGGGAGACAGCCATGTTGTGGAAGTTTTGCACTCTCTTTGGGATGCCTTTTGCAGCTGCAGTTGCCTGGAGCTCAGGGCTTCCTGGTTTGAGAAACCCTAACCCTAGGGCTCAACCCTAACCCTAACCCTAGGCAGGTAAATCAGCCTAGGTGTTAGGGAAGGTCCCAAGGAAAAAAGGGGTGGAGACCAGCCATGTTGTGGCAGTTTTGCGCTCTCTTTGGGATGCCTTTTGCAGCTGCAGCGTGCCTGGAGCTCAGGGCTTCCTGGTTTGAGAAACCCTAACCTTAGGCTCAACCCTAACCCTAACCCTAGGCAGGTAAATCAGCCTAGGGTTAGGGAAGGTCCCAAGGAAAATGTGGTGGAGACAGCCATGTTGTGGCAGTTTTGCGCTCTCTTTGGGATGCCTTTTGCAGCTGCAGTGTGCCTGGAGCTCAGGGCTTCCTGGTTTAAAAAACCCTAACCCTAGGCTCAACCCTAACCCTAGGCAGGTAAATCAGCCTAGGGTTAGGGAAGGTCCCAAGGAAAAAGGGGTGGAGACAGCCATGTTGTGGCAGTTTTGTGCTCTCTTTGGGATGCCTTTTGCAGCTGCAGTGTGCCTGGAGCTCAGGGCTTCCTGGTTTGAGAAACCCTAACCCTAGGCTCAACCCTAACCCTAACCCTAGGCAGGTAAATCAGCCTAGGGTTAGGGAAGGTCCCAAGGAAAAACGGGGGGAGACAGCCATGTTGTGGCAGTTTTGCGCTCTCTTTGGGATGCCTTTTGCAGCTGCAGTGTGCCTGGAGCTCAGGGCTTCCTGGTTTAAAAAACCCTAACCCTAGGCTCAACCCTAGCCCTAGGCAGGTAAATCAGCCTAGGGTTAGGGAAGGTCCCAAGGAAAAAGGGGTGGAGACAGCCATGTTGTGGCAGTTTTGCGCTCTCTTTGGGATGCCTTTTGCAGCTGCAGTGTGCCTGGAGCTCAGGGCTTCCTGGTTTGAGAAACCCTAACCCTAGGCTCATCCCTCACTCTAACCCTAGGCAGGTAAATCAGCCTAGGGTTAGGGAAGGTCCCAAGGAAAAACGGGGGGAGACAGCCATGTTGTGGCAGTTTTGCGCTCTCTTTGGGATGCCTTTTGCAACTGCAGTGTGCCTGGAGCTCAGGGCTTCCTGGTTTGAGAAACCCTAACCCTAGGCTCAACGCTAACCCTAACCCTAGGCAGGTAAATCAGCCTAGGGTTAGGGAAGGTCCCAAGGAAAAAGGGGTGGAGACAGCCATGTTGTGGCAGTTTTGCGCTCTCTTTGGGATGCCTTTTGCAGCTGCAGTGTGCCTGGAGCTCAGGGCTTCCTGGTTTAAAAAACCCTATCCCTAGGCTCAACCCTAACCCTAACCCTAGGCAGGTAAATCAGCCTAGGGTTAGGGAAGGTCCCAAGGAAAAACGGGGGGAGACAGCCATGTTGTGGCAGTTTTGCGCTCTCTTTGGGATGCCTTTTGCAGCTGCAGTGTGCCTGGAGCTCAGGGCTTCCTGGTTTAAAAAACCCTATCCCTAGGCTCAACCCTAACCCTAACCCTAGGCAGGTAAATCAGCCTAGGGTTAGGGAAGGTCCCAAGGAAAAACGGGTGGAGACAGCCATGTTGTGGCAGTTTTGCGCTCTCTTTGGGATGCCTTTTGCAGCTGCAGTGTGCCTGGAGCTCAGGGCTTCCTGGTTTGAGAAACCCTAACCCTAGGCTCAACCCTAACCCTAACCCTAGGCAGGTAAATCAGCCTAGGGTTAGGGAAGGTCCCAAGGAAAAACGGGGGGAGACAGCCATGTTGTGGCAGTTTTGCGCTCTCTTTGGGATGCCTTTTGCAGCTGCAGTGTGCCTGGAGCTCAGGGCTTCCTGGTTTGAGAAACCCTAACCCTAGGCTCAACCCTAACCCTAACCCTAGGCAGGTAAATCAGCCTAGGGTTAGGGAAGGTCCCAAGGAAAAAGGGGTGGAGACAGCCATGTTGTGGCAGTTTTGCGCTCTCTTTGGGATGCCTTTTGCAGCTGCAGTGTGCCTGGAGCTCAGGGCTTCCTGGTTTGAGAAACCCTAACCTTAGGCTTAACCCTAACCCTAACCCTAGGCAGGTAAATCACCCTAGGGTTAGGGAAGGTCCCAAGGAAAAAGGGGTGGAGACAGCTATGTTGTGGCAGTTTTGCGCTCTCTTTGGGATGCCTTTTACAGCTGCAGTGTGCCTCGAGCTCAGGGCTTCCTGGTTTAAAAAACCCTAAACCTAGGCTCAACCCTAACCCTAGGCAGGTAAATCAGCCTAGGGTTAGGGAAGGTCCCAAGGAAAAACGGGTGGAGACAGCCATGTTGTGGCAGTTTTGCGCTCTCTTTGGGATGCCTTTTGCAGCTGCAGTGTGCCTGGAGCTCAGGGCTTCCTGGTTTAAGAAACCCTATCCCTAGGCTCAACCCTAACCCTAACCCTAGGCAGGTAAATCAGCCTAGGGTTAGGGAAGGTCCCAAGGAAAAACGGGGGGAGACAGCCATGTTGTGGCAGTTTTGCGCTCTCTTTGGGATGCCTTTGGCAGCTGCAGTGTGCCTGGAGCTCAGGGCTTCCTGGTTTGAGAAACCTCAACCCTAGGCTAAACCCTAACCCTAACCCTAGGCAGGTAAATCAGCCTAGGGTTAGGGAAGGTCCCAAGGAAAAACGGGTGGAGACAGCCATGTTGTGGCAGTTTTGCGCTCTCTTTGGGATGCCTTTTGCAGCTGCAGTGTGCCTGGAGCTCAGGGCTTCCTGGTTTGAGAAACCCTAACCCTAGGCTCAACCCTAACCCTAACCCTAGGCAGGTAAATCAGCCTAGGGTTAGGGAAGGTCCCAAGGAAAAACGGGGGGAGACAGCCATGTTGTGGCAGTTTTGCGCTCTCTTTGGGATGCCTTTGGCAGCTGCAGTGTGCCTGGAGCTCAGGGCTTCCTGGTTTGAGAAACCCTAACCCTAGGCTCAACCCTAACCCTAACCCTAGGCAGGTAAATCAGCCTAGGGTTAGGGAAGGTCCCAAGGAAAAAGGGGTGGAGACAGCCATGTTGTGGCAGTTTTGCGCTCTCTTTGGGATGCCTTTTGCAGCTGCAGTGTGCCTGGAGCTCAGGGCTTCCTGGTTTAAAAATCCCTATCCCTAGGCTCAACCCTAACCCTAACCCTAGGCAGGTAAATCAGCCTAGGGTTAGGGAAGGTCCCAAGGAAAAAGCAGTGGAGACAGCCATGTTGTGGCAGTTTTGCGCTCTCTTTGGGATGCCTTTTGCAGCTGCAGTGTGCCTGGAGCTCAGGGCTTCCTGGTTTAAGAAACCTCAATCCTAGTCTCAACCCTAACCCTAACCCTAGGCAGGTAAATCAGCCTAGGGTTAGGGAAGGTCCCAAGGAAAAAGGGGTGGAGACAGCCATGTTGTGGCAGTTTTGCGCTCTCTTTGGGATGCCTTTTGCAGCTGCAGCGTGCCTGGAGCTCAGGGCTTCCTGGTTTGAGAAACCCTAACCTTAGGCTCAACCCTAACCCTAACCCTAGGCAGGTAAATCAGCCTAGGGTTAGGGAAGGTCCCAAGGAAAATGTGGTGGAGACAGCCATGTTGTGGCAGTTTTGCGCTCTCTTTGGGATGCCTTTTGCAGCTGCAGTGTGCCTGGAGCTCAGGGCTTCCTGGTTTAAAAAACCCTAACCCTAGGCTCAACCCTAACCCTAGGCAGGTAAATCAGCCTAGGGTTAGGGAAGGTCCCAAGGAAAAACGGGGGGAGACAGCCATGTTGTGGCAGTTTTGCGCTCTCTTTGGGATGCCTTTTGCAGCTGCAGTGTGCCTGGAGCTCAGGGCTTCCTGGTTTGAGAAACCCTAACCCTAGGCTCAACCCTAACCCTAACCCTAGGCAGGTAAATCAGCTTAGGGTTAGGGAAGGTCCCAAGGAAAAAGGGGTGGAGACAGCCATGTTGTGGCAGTTTTGCGCTCTCTTTGGGATGCCTATTGCAGCTGCAGTGTGCCTGGAGCTCAGGGCTTCCTGGTTTAAAAAACCCTATCCCTAGGCTCAACCCTAACCCTGACCCTAGGCAGGTAAATCAGCCTAGGGTTAGGGAAGGTCCCAAGGAAAAACGGGGGGAGACAGCCATGTTGTGGCAGTTTTGCGCTCTCTTTGGGATGCCTTTTTGCAGCTGCAGTGTGCCTGGAGCTCAGGGCTTCCTGGTTTGAGAAACCTCAGCCCTAGGCTCAACCCTAACCCTAAACCTAGGCAGGTAAATCAGCCTAGGGTTAGGGAAGGTCCCAAGGAAAAAGCAGTGGAGACAGCCATGTTGTGGCAGTTTTGCGCTCTCTTTGGGATGCCTTTTGCAGCTGCAGTGTGCCTGGAGCTCAGGGCTTCCTGGTTTGAGAAACCCTAACCCTAGGCTCAACCCTAACCCTAACCCTAGGCAGGTAAATCAGCCTAGGGTTAGGGAAGGTCCCAAGGAAAAAGCAGTGGAGACAGCCATGTTGTGGCAGTTTTGCGCTCTCTTTGGGATGCCTTTTGCAGCTGCAGTGTGCCTGGAGCTCAGGGCTTCCTGGTTTGAGAAACCCTAACCCTAGGCTCAACCCTAACCCTAACCCTAGGCAGGTAAATCAGCCTAGGGTTAGGGAAGGTCCCAAGGAAAAAGGGGTGGAGACAGCTATGTTGTGGCAGTTTTGCGCTCTCTTTGGGATGCCTTTTGCAGCTGCAGTGTGCCTGGAGCTCAGGGCTTCCTGGTCTAAAAAACCCTAACCCTAGGCTCAACCCTAACCCTAGCCCAAGGCAGGTAAATCAGCCTAGCGTTAGGGAAGGTCCCAAGGAAAAACGGGGGGAGACAGCCATGTTGTGGCAGTTTTGCGCTCTCTTTGGGATGCCTTTTGCAGCTGCAGTGTGCCTGGAGCTCAGGGCTTCCTGGTTTGAGAAACCCTAACCCTAGGCTCAACCCTAACCCTAACCCTAGGCAGGTAAATCAGCCTAGGGTTAGGGAAGGTCCCAAGGAAAAACGGGGGGAGACAGCCATGTTGTGGCAGTTTTGCGCTCTCTTTGGGATGCCTTTTGCAGCTGCAGTGTGCCTGGAGCTCAGGGCTTCCTGGTTTGAGAAATCCTAGCCCTAGGCTCAACCCTAACCCTAGCCCTAGGCAGGTAAATCAGCCTAGGGTTAGGGAAGGTCCCAAGGAAAAACGGGGGGAGACAGCCATGTTGTGGCAGTTTTGCGCTCTCTTTGGGATGCCTTTTGCAGCTGCAGTGTGCCTGGAGCTCAGGGCTTCCTGGTTTGAGAAACCCTAACCCTAGGCTCAACCCTAACCCTAACCCTAGGCAGGTAAATCAGCCTAGGGTTAGGGAAGGTCCCAAGGAAAAAGGGGTGGAGACAGCCATGTTGTGGCAGTTTTGCGCTCTCTTTGGGATGCCTTTTGCAGCTGCAGTGTGCCTGGAGCTCAGGGCTTCCTGGTTTGAGAAACCCTAACCCTAGGCTCAACCTTAACCCTAAACCTAGGCAGGTAAATCAGCCTAGGGTTAGGGAAGGTCCCAAGGAAAAACGGGTGGAGACAGCCATGTTGTGGCAGTTTTGCGCTCTCTTTGGGATGCCTTTTGCAGCTGCAGTGTGCCTGGAGCTCAGGGCTTCCTGGTTTGAGAAACCCTAACCCTAGGCTCAACCCTAACCCTAACCTTAGGCAGGTAAATCAGCCTAGGGTTAGGGAAGGTCCCAAGGAAAAAGCAGTGGAGACAGCCATGTTGTGGCAGTTTTGCGCTCTCTTTGGGATGCCTTTTGCAGCTGCAGTGTGCCTGGAGCTCAGGGCTTCCTGGTTTGAGAAACCCTAACCCTAGGCTCAACCCTAACCCTTACCCTAGGCAGGTAAATCAGCCTAGGGTTAGGGAAGGTCCCAAGGAAAAAGGGGTGGAGACAGCTATGTTGTGGCAGTTTTGCGCTCTCTTTGGGATGCCTTTTGCAGCTGCAGTGTGCCTGGAGCTCAGGGCTTCCTGGTCTAAAAAACCCTAACCCTAGGCTCAACCCTAACCCTAGCCCTAGGCAGGTAAATCAGCCTAGGGTTAGGGAAGGTCCCAAGGAAAAACGGGGGGAGACAGCCATGTTGTGGCAGTTTTGCGCACCCTTTGGAATGCCTCTTGCAGATGCAGTGTGCCTGGAGCTCAGGGCTTCCTGGTTTGAGAAACCCTAACCCTAGGCTCAACCCTAACCCTAACCCTAGGCAGGTAAATCAGCCTAGGGTTAGGGAAGGTCCCAAGGAAAAACGGGGGGAGACAGCCATGTTGTGGCAGTTTTGCGCTCTCTTTGGGATGCCTTTTGCAGCTGCAGTGTGCCTGGAGCTCAGGGCTTCCTGGTTTGAGAAATCCTAACCCTAGGCTCAACCCTAACCCTAGCCCTAGGCAGGTAAATCAGCCTAGGGTTAGGGAAGGTCCCAAGGAAAAACGGGGGGAGACAGCCATGTTGTGGCAGTTTTGCGCTCTCTTTGGGATGCCTTTTGCAGCTGCAGTGTGCCTGGAGCTCAGGGCTTCCTGGTTTGAGAAACCCTAACCCTAGGCTCAACCCTAACCCTAACCCTAGGCAGGTAAATCAGCCTAGGGTTAGGGAAGGTCCCAAGGAAAAAGGGGTGGAGACAGCCATGTTGTGGCAGTTTTGCACTCTCTTTGGGATGCCTTTTGCAGCTGCAGTGTGCCTGGAGCTCAGGGCTTCCTGGTTTGAGAAACCCTAACCCTAGGCTCAACCTTAACCCTAAACCTAGGCAGGTAAATCAGCCTAGGGTTAGGGAAGGTCCCAAGGAAAAACGGGTGGAGACAGCCATGTTGTGGCAGTTTTGCGCTCTCTTTGGGATGCCTTTTGCAGCTGCAGTGTGCCTGGAGCTCAGGGCTTCCTGGTTTGAGAAACCCTAACCCTAGGCTCAACCTTAACCCTAACCCGAGGCAGGTAAATCAGCCTAGGGTTAGGGAAGGTCCCAAGGAAAAAGGGGTGGAGACAGCCATGTTGTGGCAGTTTTGCACTCTCTTTGGGATGCCTTTGGCAGCTGCAGTGTGCCTGGATCTCAGGGCTTCCTGGTTTGAGAAACCCTAACCCTAGGCTCAACCCTAACCCTAACCCTAGGCAGGTAAATCAGCCTAGGGTTAGGGAAGGTCCCAAGGAAAAAGCAGTGGAGACAGCCATGTTGTGGCAGTTTTGCGCTCTCTTTGGGATGCCTTTTGCAGCTGCAGTGTGCCTGGAGCTCAGGGCTTCCTGGTTTGAGAAATCCTAACCCTAGGCTCAACCCTAACCCTAGCCCTAGGCAGGTAAATCAGCCTAGGGTTAGGGAAGGTCCCAAGGAAAAACGGGGGGAGACAGCCATGTTGTGGCAGTTTTGCGCTCTCTTTGGGATGCCTTTTGCAGCTGCAGTGTGCCTGGAGCTCAGGGCTTCCTGGTTTGAGAAACCCTAACCCTAGGCTCAACCCTAACCCTAACCCTAGGCAGGTAAATCAGCCTAGGGTTAGGGAAGGTCCCAAGGAAAAAGGGGTGGAGACAGCCATGTTGTGGCAGTTTTGCGCTCTCTTTGGGATGCCTTTTGCAGCTGCAGTGTGCCTGGAGCTCAGGGCTTCCTGGTTTGAGAAACCCTAACCCTAGGCTCAACCTTAACCCTAAACCTAGGCAGGTAAATCAGCCTAGGGTTAGGGAAGGTCCCAAGGAAAAACGGGTGGAGACAGCCATGTTGTGGCAGTTTTGCGCTCTCTTTGGGATGCCTTTTGCAGCTGCAGTGTGCCTGGAGCTCAGGGCTTCCTGGTTTAAGAAACCCTAACCCTAGGCTCAACCTTAACCCTAACCCGAGGCAGGTAAATCAGCCTAGGGTTAGGGAAGGTCCCAAGGAAAAAGGGGTGGAGACAGCCATGTTGTGGCAGTTTTGCACTCTCTTTGGGATGCCTTTGGCAGCTGCAGTGTGCCTGGATCTCAGGGCTTCCTGGTTTGAGAAACCCTAACCCTAGGCTCAACCCTAACCCTAACCCTAGGCAGGTAAATCAGCCTAGGGTTAGGGAAGGTCCCAAGGAAAAAGCAGTGGAGACAGCCATGTTGTGGCAGTTTTGCGCTCTCTTTGGGATGCCTTTTGCAGCTGCAGTGTGCCTGGAGCTCAGGGCTTCCTGGTTTGAGAAATCCTAACCCTAGGCTCAACCCTAACCCTAGCCCTAGGCAGGTAAATCAGCCTAGGGTTAGGGAAGGTCCCAAGGAAAAACGGGGGGAGACAGCCATGTTGTGGCAGTTTTGCGCTCTCTTTGGGATGCCTTTTGCAGCTGCAGTGTGCCTGGAGCTCAGGGCTTCCTGGTTTGAGAAACCCTAACCCTAGGCTCAACCCTAACCCTAACCCTAGGCAGGTAAATCAGCCTAGGGTTAGGGAAGGTCCCAAGGAAAAACGGGTGGAGACAGCCATGTTGTGGCAGTTTTGCGCTCTCTTTGGGATGCCTTTTGCAGCTGCAGTGTGCCTGGAGCTCAGGGCTTCCTGGTTTGAGAAACCCTAACCCTAGGCTCAACCTTAACCCTAACCCGAGGCAGGTAAATCAGCCTAGGGTTAGGGAAGGTCCCAAGGAAAAACGGGTGGAGACAGCCATGTTGTGGCAGTTTTGCGCTCTCTTTGGGATGCCTTTTGCAGCTGCAGTGGGCCTGGAGCTCAGGGCTTCCTGGTTTGAGAAACCCTAACCCTAGGCTCAACCCTAACCCTAACCCTAGGCAGGTAAATCAGCCTAGGGTTAGGGAAGGTCCCAAGGAAAAAGGGGTGGAGACAGCCCTGTTGTGGCAGTTTTGCGCTCTCTTTGGGATGCCTTTTGCAGCTGCAGTGTGCCTGGAGCTCAGGGCTTCCTGGTTTAAAAAACCCTAACCCTAGGCTCAACCCTAACCCTAACCCTAGGCAGGTAAATCAGCCTAGGGTTAGGGAAGGTCCCAAGGAAAAACGGGTGGAGACAGCCATGTTGTGGCAGTTTTGCGCTCTCTTTGGGATGCCTTTTGCAGCTGCAGTGTGCCTGGAGCTCAGGGCTTCCTGGTTTGAGAAACCCTAACCCTAGGCTCAACCTTAACCCTAAACCTAGGCAGGTAAATCAGCCTAGGGTTAGGGAAGGTCCCAAGGAAAAACGGGTGGAGACAGCCATGTTGTGGCAGTTTTGCGCTCTCTTTGGGATGCCTTTTGCAGCTGCAGTGTGCCTGGAGCTCAGGGCTTCCTGGTTTGAGAAACCCTAACCCTAGGCTCAACCTTAACCCTAACCCGAGGCAGGTAAATCAGCCTAGGGTTAGGGAAGGTCCCAAGGAAAAAGGGGTGGAGACAGCCATGTTGTGGCAGTTTTGCACTCTCTTTGGGATGCCTTTTGCAGCTGCAGTGTGCCTGGATCTCAGGGCTTCCTGGTTTGAGAAACCCTAACCCTAGGCTCAACCCTAACCCTAACCCTAGGCAGGTAAATCAGCCTAGGGTTAGGGAAGGTCCCAAGGAAAAAGGGGTGGAGACAGCCATGTTGTGGCAGTTTTGCGCTCTCTTTGGGATGCCTTTTGCAGCTGCAGTGTGCCTGGAGCTCAGGGCTTCCTGGTTTAAGAAACCCTAACCCTAGGCTCAACCCTAACCCTAACCCTAGGCAGGTAAATCAGCCTAGGGTTAGGGAAGGTCCCAAGGAAAAAGGGATGGAGACAGCCATGTTGTGGCAGTTTTGCGCTCTCTTTGGGATGCCTTTTGCAGCTGCAGTGTGCCTGGAGCTCAGGGCTTCCTGGTTTGAGAAACGCTAACCCTAGGCTCAACCCTAACCCTAGCCCTAGGCAGGTAAATCAGCCTAGGGTTAGGGAAGGTCCCAAGGAAAAACGGGTGGAGACAGCCATGTTGTGGCAGTTTTGCGCTCTCTTTGGGATGCCTTTTGCAGCTGCAGTGTGCCTGGAGCTCAGGGCTTCCTGGTTTAAAAAACCCTAACCCTAGGCTCAACCCTAACCCTAGCCCTAGGCAGGTAAATCAGCCTAGGGTTAGGGAAGGTCCCAAGGAAAAACGGGGGGAGACAGCCATGTTGTGGCAGTTTTGCGCTCTCTTTGGGATGCCTTTTGCAGCTGCAGTGTGCCTGGAGCTCAGGGCTTCCTGGTTTGAGAAACCCTAACCCTAGGCTCAACCCTAACCCTAACCCTAGGCAGGTAAATCAGCCTAGGGTTAGGGAAGGTCCCAAGGAAAAAGGGGTGGAGACAGCCACGTTGTGGCAGTTTTGCGCTCTCTTTGGGATGCCTTTTGCAGCTGCAGTGTGCCTGGAGCTCAGGGCTTCCTGGTTTAAGAAACCCTAACCCTAGGCTCAGTAATAACCTTTTCCATAGGCAAGTAAATCACCTAGGGCTAAGTAAGGTCCCAAGGAAAAAGGGGTGGAGACAGCCATGTTGTGGCAGTTCTGCAGTTTTCTTGGGGTGCCTTTTGCAGCTGCAGTGTGCCTGGAGCTCAGGGCTTCCTGGTTTAAGAAACCCTAACCCTAAGCTCAACCCTTACGCAAACGCTAGGCAGGTAAATCTGCCTAGGGTTAGGGAAGGTCCCAAGGAAAAACGGGTGGAGACAGCCATGTTGTGGCAGTTCTGCACTTTTCTTGGGGTGTCTTTTGCAGCTGCAGTGTGCCTGGAGCTCAGGGCTTCCTGGTTTAAGAAACCCTAACCCTAAGCTCAACCCTTACGCAAAGGCTAGGCAGGTAAATCAGCCTAGGGTTAGGGAAGGTCCCAAGGAAGAAGGGATGGAGACAGCCATGTTGTGGCAGTTTTGCGCTCTCTTTGGGATGCCTTTTGCAGCTGCAGTGTGCCTGGAGCTCAGGGCTTCCTGGTTTGAGAAACCCTAACCCTAGGCTCAACCCTAACCCTAACCCTAGGCCGGTAAATCAGCCTAGGGTTAGGGAAGGTCCCAAGGAAAAACGGGTGGAGACAGCCATGTTGTGGCAGTTTTGCGCTCTCTTTGGGATGCCTTTTGCAGCTGCAGTGTGCCTGGAGCTCAGGGCTTCCTGGTTTGAGAAACCCTAACCCTAGGCTCAACCCTAACCCTAACCCTAGGCAGGTAAATCAGCCTAGGGTTAGGGAAGGTCCCAAGGAAAAACGGGTGGAGACAGCCATGTTGTGGCAGTTTTGTGCTCTCTTTGGGATGCCTTTTGCAGCTGCAGTGTGCCTGGAGCTCAGGGCTTCCTGGTTTAAAAAACCCTAACCCGAGGCTCAACCCTAACCCTAGCCCTAGGCAGGTAAATCAGCCTAGGGTTAGGGAAGGTCCCAAGGAAAAAGGGCTGGAGACAGCCATGTTGTGGCAGTTTTGCGCTCTCATTGGGATGCCTTTTGCAGCTGCAGTGTGCCTGGAGCTCAGGGCTTCCTGGTTTAAGAAACCCTAACCCTAGGCTCAGTAATAACCTTTTCCATAGGCAAGTAAATCACCTAGGGCTAAGTAAGGTCCCAAGGAAAAAGGGGTGGAGACAGCCATGTTGTGGCAGTTCTGCACTTTTCTTGGGGTGCCTTTTGCAGCTGCAGTGTGCCTGGAGCTCAGGGCTTCCTGGTTTGAGAAACCCTAAACCTAAACTCAACCCTTACGCAAACACTAGGCAGGTAAATCAGCCAAGGGTTAGGGAAGGTCCCAAGGAAAAACGGGTGGAGACAGCCATGTTGTGGCAGTTCTGCACTTTTCTTGGGGTGTCTTTTTCAGCTGCAGTGTGCCTGGAGCTCAGGGCTTCCTGGTTTGGGAAACCCTAACCCTAGGCTCAACCCTAAACCTAACCCTAGGCAGGTAAATCAGCCTAGGGTTAGGGAAGGTCCCAAGGAAAAAGGGGTGGAGACAGCCATGTTGTGGCAGTTTTGTGCTCTCTTTGGGATGCCTTTTGCAGCTGCAGTGTGCCTGGAGCTCAGGGCTTCCTGGTTTAAAAAACCCTAACCCTAGGCTCAACCCTAACCCTAGCCCTAGGCAGGTTAATCAGCCTAGGGTTAGGGAAGGTCCCAAGGAAAAAGGGCTGGAGACAGCCATGTTGTGGCAGTTTTGCGCTCTCATTGGGATGCCTTTTGCAGCTGCAGTGTGCCTGGAGCTCAGGGCTTCCTGGTTTAAGAAACCCTAACCCTAGGCTCAGTAATAACCTTTTCCATAGGCAAGTAAATCACCTAGGGCTAAGTAAGGTCCCAAGGAAAAAGGGGTGGAGACAGCCATGTTGTGGCAGTTCTGCACTTTTCTTGGGGTGCCTTTTGCAGCTGCAGTGTGCCTGGAGCTCAGGGCTTCCTGGTTTGAGAAACCCTAAACCTAAGCTCAACCCTTACGCAAACCCTAGGCAGGTAAATCAGCCTAGGGTTAGGGAAGGTCCCAAGGAAAAAGGGGTGGAGACAGCCATGTTGTGGCAGTTCTGCACTTTTCTTGGGGTGCCTTTTGCAGCTGCAGTGTGCCTGGAGCTCAGGGCTTCCTGGTTTGAGAAACCCTAAACCTAAGCTCAACCCTTACGCAAACCCTAGGCAGGTAAATCAGCCTAGGGTTAGGGAAGGTCCCAAGGAAAAACGGGTGGAGACAGCCATGTTGTGGCAGTTCTGCACTTTTCTTGGGGTGTCTTTTGCAGCTGCAGTGTGCCTGGAGCTCAGGGCTTCCTGGTTTGGGAAACCCTAACCCTAGGCTCAACCCTAAACCTAACCCTAGGCAGGTAAATCAGCCTAGGGTTAGGGAAGGTCCCAAGGAAAAAGGGGTGGAGACAGCCATGTTGTGGCAGTTTTGCGCTCTCTTTGGGATGCCTTTTGCAGCTGCAGTGTGCCTGGAGCTCAGGGCTTCCTGGTTTAAAAAACCCTAACCCTAGGCTCAACCCTAACCCTAGCCCTAGGCAGGTAAATCAGCCTAGTGTTAGGGAAGGTCCCAAGGAAAAACGGGTGGAGACAGCCATGTTGTGGCAGTTTTGCGCTCTCTTTGGGATGCCTTTTGCAGCTGCAGTGTGCCTGGAGCTCAGGGCTTCCTGGTTTGAGAAACCCTAACCCTAGGCTCAGTAATAACCTTTTCCATAGGCAAGTAAATCACCTAGGGCTAAGTAAGGTCCCAAGGAAAAAGGGGTGGAGACAGCCATGTTGTGGCAGTTCTGCACTTTTTTTGGGGTGCCTTTTGCAGCTGCAGTGTGCCTGGAGCTCAGGGCTTCCTGGTTTAAGAAACCCTAACCCTAAGCTCAACCCCTACGCAACAGCGAGGCAGGTAAATCAGCCTAGGGTTAGGGAAGGTCCCAAGGAAGAAGGGATGGAGACGGCCATGTTGTGGCAGTTTTGCGCTCTCTTTGGGATGCCTTTTGCAGCTGCAGTGTGCCTGGAGCTCAGGGCTTCCTGGTTTGAGAAACCCTAACCCTAAGCTCAACCCTAACCCTAACCCTAGGCAGGTAAATCAGCCTAGGGTTAGGGAAGGTCCCAAGGAAAAACGGGTGGAGACAGCCATGTTGTGGCAGTTTTGCGCTCTCTTTGGGATGCCTTTTGCAGCTGCAGTGTGCCTGGAGCTCAGGGCTTCCTGGTTTGAGAAACCCTAACCCTAGGCTCAACCCTAACCCTAACCCTAGGCAGGTAAATCAGCCTAGGGTTAGGGAAGGTCCCAAGGAAAAAGGGGTGGAGACAGCCATGTTGTGGCAGTTTTGCGCTCTCTTTGGGATGCCTTTTGCAGCTGCAGTGTGCCTGGAGCTCAGGGCTTCCTGGTTTAAAAAACCCTAACCCTAGGTTCTACCCTAACCCTAGCCCTAGGCAGGTAAATCAGCCTAGGGTTAGGGAAGGTCCCAAGGAAAAACGGGGGAGACAGCCATGTTGTGGCAGTTTTGCGCTCTCTTTGGGATGCCTTTTGCAGCTGCAGTGTGCCTGGAGCTCAGGGCTTCCTGGTTTAAGAAAACCCTAACCCTAGGCTCAGTAATAACCTTTTCCATAGGCAAGTAAATCACCTAGGGCTAAGTAAGGTCCCAAGGAAAAAGGGGTGGAGACAGCCATGTTGTGGCAGTTCTGCACTTTTCTTGGGGTGCCTTTTGCAGCTGCAGTGTGCCTGGAGCTCAGGGCTTCCTGGTTTGAGAAACCCTAAACCTAAACTCAACCCTTACGCAAACACTAGGCAGGTAAATCAGCCTAGGGTTAGGGAAGGTCCCAAGGAAAAACGGGGGGAGACAGCCATGTTGTGGCAGTTCTGCACTATTCTTGGGGTGTCTTTTGCAGCTGCAGTGTGCCTGGAGCTCAGGGCTTCCTGGTTTGGGAAACCCTAACCCTAGGCTCAACCCTAAACCTAACCCTAGGCAGGTAAATCAGCCTAGGGTTAGGGAAGGTCCCAAGGAAAAAGGGGTGGAGACAGCCATGTTGTGGCAGTTTTGCGCTCTCTTTGGGATGCCTTTTGCAGCTGCAGTGTGCCTGGAGCTCAGGGCTTCCTGGTTTGAGAAACCCTAACCCTAGGCTCAACCCTAACCCTAACCCTAACCCTAGGCAGGTAAATCAGCCTAGGGTTAGGGAAGGTCCCAAGGAAAAAGGGGTGGAGACAGCCATGTTGTGGCAGTTTTGTGCTCTCTTTGGGATGCCTTTTGCAGCTGCAGTGTGCCTGGAGCTCAGGGCTTCCTGGTTTAAAAAACCCTAACCCAAGGCTCAACCCTAACCCTAGCCCTAGGCAGGTTAATCAGCCTAGGGTTAGGGAAGGTCCCAAGGAAAAAGGGCTGGAGACAGCCATGTTGTGGCAGTTTTGCGCTCTCATTGGGATGCCTTTTGCAGCTGCAGTGTGCCTGGAGCTCAGGGCTTCCTGGTTTAAGAAACCCTAACCCTAGGCTCAGTAATAACCTTTTCCATAGGCAAGTAAATCACCTAGGGCTAAGTAAGGTCCCAAGGAAAAAGGGGTGGAGACAGCCATGTTGTGGCAGTTCTGCACTTTTCTTGGGGTGCCTTTTGCAGCTGCAGTGTGCCTGGAGCTCAGGGCTTCCTGGTTTGAGAAACCCTAAACCTAAGCTCAACCCTTACGCAAACCCTAGGCAGGTAAATCAGCCTAGGGTTAGGGAAGGTCCCAAGGAAAAACGGGTGGAGACAGCCATGTTGTGGCAGTTCTGCACTTTTCTTGGGGTGTCTTTTGCAGCTGCAGTGTGCCTGGAGCTCAGGGCTTCCTGGTTTGGGAAACCCTAACCCTAGGCTCAACCCTAAACCTAACCCTAGGCAGGTAAATCAGCCTAGGGTTAGGGAAGGTCCCAAGGAAAAACGGGTGGAGACAGCCATGTTGTGGCAGTTTTGCGCTCTCTTTGGGATGCCTTTTGCAGCTGCAGTGTGCCTGGAGCTCAGGGCTTCCTGGTTTGAGAAACCCTAACCCTAGGCTCAGTAATAACCTTTTCCATAGGCAAGTAAATCACCTAGGGCTAAGTAAGGTCCCAAGGAAAAAGGGGTGGAGACAGCCATGTTGTGGCAGTTCTGCACTTTTTTTGGGGTGCCTTTTGCAGCTGCAGTGTGCCTGGAGCTCAGGGCTTCCTGGTTTAAGAAACCCTAACCCTAAGCTCAACCCTTACGCAACAGCGAGGCAGGTAAATCAGCCTAGGGTTAGGGAAGGTCCCAAGGAAGAAGGGATGGAGACGGCCATGTTGTGGCAGTTTTGCGCTCTCTTTGGGATGCCTTTTGCAGCTGCAGTGTGCCTGGAGCTCAGGGCTTCCTGGTTTGAGAAACCCTAACCCTAAGCTCAACCCTAACCCTAACCCTAGGCAGGTAAATCAGCCTAGGGTTAGGGAAGGTCCCAAGGAAAAAGCAGTGGAGACAGCCATGTTGTGGCAGTTTTGCGCTCTCTTTGGGATGCCTTTTGCAGCTGCAGTGTGCCTGGAGCTCAGGGCTTCCTGGTTTGAGAAACCCTAACCCTAGGCTCAACCCTAACCCTAACCCTAGGCAGGTAAATCAGCCTAGGGTTAGGGAAGGTCCCAAGGAAAAACGGGTGGAGACAGCCATGTTGTGGCAGTTTTGCGCTCTCTTTGGGATGCCTTTTGCAGCTGCAGTGTGCCTGGAGCTCAGGGCTTCCTGGTTTAAAAAACCCTAACCCTAGGTTCTACCCTAACCCTAGCCCTAGGCAGGTAAATCAGCCTAGGGTTAGGGAAGGTCCCAAGGAAAAACGGGGGAGACAGCCATGTTGTGGCAGTTTTGCGCTCTCTTTGGGATGCCTTTTGCAGCTGCAGTGTGCCTGGAGCTCAGGGCTTCCTGGTTTGAGAAACCCTAACCCTAGGCTCAACCCTAACCCTAACCCTAGGCAGGTAAATCAGCCTAGGGTTAGGGAAGGTCCCAAGGAAAAACGGGTGGAGACAGCCATGTTGTGGCAGTTTTGCGCTCTCTTTGGGATGCCTTTTGCAGCTGCAGTGTGCCTGGAGCTCAGGGCTTCCTGGTTTAAGAAACCCTAACCCTAGGCTCAGTAATAACCTTTTCCATAGGCAAGTAAATCACCTAGGGCTAAGTAAGGTCCCAAGGAAAAAGGGGTGGAGACAGCCATGTTGTGGCAGTTCTGCACTTTTCTTGGGGTGCCTTTTGCAGCTGCAGTGTGCCTGGAGCTCAGGGCTTCCTGGTTTGAGAAACCCTAAACCTAAACTCAACCCTTACGCAAACACTAGGCAGGTAAATCAGCCTAGGGTTAGGGAAGGTCCCAAGGAAAAACGGGGGGAGACAGCCATGTTGTGGCAGTTCTGCACTTTTCTTGGGGTGTCTTTTGCAGCTGCAGTGTGCCTGGAGCTCAGGGCTTCCTGGTTTGGGAAACCCTAACCCTAGGCTCAACCCTAAACCTAACCCTAGGCAGGTAAATCAGCCTAGGGTTAGGGAAGGTCCCAAGGAAAAAGCAGTGGAGACAGCCATGTTGTGGCAGTTTTGCGCTCTCTTTGGGATGCCTTTTGCAGCTGCAGTGTGCCTGGAGCTCAGGGCTTCCTGGTTTGAGAAACCCTAACCCTAGGCTCAACCCTAACCCTAACCCTAACCCTAGGCAGGTAAATCAGCCTAGGGTTAGGGAAGGTCCCAAGGAAAAAGGGCTGGAGACAGCCATGTTGTGGCAGTTTTGCGCTCTCATTGGGATGCCTTTTGCAGCTGCAGTGTGCCTGGAGCTCAGGGCTTCCTGGTTTAAGAAACCCTAACCCTAGGCTCAGTAATAACCTTTTCCATAGGCAAGTAAATCACCTAGGGCTAAGTAAGGTCCCAAGGAAAAAGGGGTGGAGACAGCCATGTTGTGGCAGTTCTGCACTTTTCTTGGGGTGCCTTTTGCAGCTGCAGTGTGCCTGGAGCTCAGGGCTTCCTGGTTTGAGAAACCCTAAACCTAAGCTCAACCCTTACGCAAACCCTAGGCAGGTAAATCAGCCTAGGGTTAGGGAAGGTCCCAAGGAAAAACGGGTGGAGACAGCCATGTTGTGGCAGTTCTGCACTTTTCTTGGGGTGTCTTTTGCAGCTGCAGTGTGCCTGGAGCTCAGGGCTTCCTGGTTTGGGAAACCCTAACCCTAGGCTCAACCCTAAACTTAACCCTAGGCAGGTAAATCAGCCTAGGGTTAGGGAAGGTCCCAAGGAAAAAGGGGTGGAGACAGCCATGTTGTGGCAGTTTTGCGCTCTCTTTGGGATGCCTTTTGCAGCTGCAGTGTGCCTGGAGCTCAGGGCTTCCTGGTTTGAGAAACCCTAACCCTAGGCTCAACCCTAACCCTAACCCTAACCCTAGGCAGGTAAATCAGCCTAGGGTTAGGGAAGGTCCCAAGGAAAAAGGGGTGGAGACAGCCATGTTGTGGCAGTTTTGCGCTCTCTTTGGGATGCCTTTTGCAGCTGCAGTGTGCCTGGAGCTCAGGGCTTCCTGGTTTAAAAAACCCTAACCCTAGGCTCAACCCTAACCCTAGCCCTAGGCAGGTAAATCAGCCTAGGGTTAGGGAAGGTCCCAAGGAAAAAGGGCTGGAGACAGCCATGTTGTGGCAGTTTTGCGCTCTCATTGGGATGCCTTTTGCAGCTGCAGTGTGCCTGGAGCTCAGGGCTTCCTGGTTTAAGAAACCCTAACCCTAGGCTCAGTAATAACCTTTTCCATAGGCAAGTAAATCACCTAGGGCTAAGTAAGGTCCCAAGGAAAAAGGGGTGGAGACAGCCATGTTGTGGCAGTTCTGCAGTTTTCTTGGGGTGCCTTTTGCAGCTGCAGTGTGCCTGGAGCTCAGGGCTTCCTGGTTTAAGAAACGCTAACCCTAGGCTCATCCCTAACCCTAGCCCTAGGCAGGTAAATCAGCCAAGGGTTAGGGAAGGTCCCAAGGAAAAACGGGGGGAGACAGCCGTGTTGTGGCAGTTTTGCGCTCTCTTTGGGATGCCTTTTGCAGCTGCAGTGTGCCTGGAGCTCAGGGCTTCCTGGTTTGAGAAACCCTAACCCTAGGCTCAACCCTAACCCTAACCCTAGGCAGGTAAATCAGCCTAGGGTTAGGGAAGGTCCCAAGGAAAAAGGGGTGGAGACAGCCATGTTGTGGCAGTTTTGCGCTCTCTTTGGGATGCCTTTTGCAGCTGCAGTGTGCCTGGAGCTCAGGGCTTCCTGGTTTAAAAAACCCTAACCCTAGGCTCAACCCTAACCCTAGCCCTAGGCAGGTAAATCAGCCTAGGGTTAGGGA
Source organism: Calcarius lapponicus (assembly GCA_039654755.1). Taxonomy (NCBI): domain Eukaryota; kingdom Metazoa; phylum Chordata; class Aves; order Passeriformes; family Fringillidae; genus Calcarius; species Calcarius lapponicus. The sequence goes on from JBBFKN010000043.1 coordinate 102,870, forward strand.
AGGTCCCAAGGAAAAAGGGGTGGAGACAGCCATGTTGTGGCAGTTTTGCGCTCTCTTTGGGATGCCTTTTGCAGCTGCAGTGTGCCTGGAGCTCAGGGCTTCCTGGTTTAAGAAACCCTAACCCTAGGCTCAGTAATAACCTTTTCCATAGGCAAGTAAATCACCTAGGGCTAAGTAAGGTCCCAAGGGAAAGGGGGTGGAGACAGCCATGTTGTGGCAGTTCTGCACTTTTTTTGGGGTGCCTTTTGCAGCTGCAGTGTGCCTGGAGCTCAGGGCTTCCTGGTTTAAGAAACCCTAACCCTAAGCTCAACCCTTACGCAACAGCGAGGCAGGTAAATCAGCCTAGGGTTAGGGAAGGTCCCAAGGATGAAGGGATGGAGACGGCCATGTTGTGGCAGTTTTGCGCTCTCTTTGGGATGCCTTTTGCAGCTGCAGTGTGCCTGGAGCTCAGGGCTTCCTGGTTTGAGAAACCCTAACCCTAGGCTCAACCCTAACCCTAACCCTAGGCAGGTAAATCAGCCTAGGGTTAGGGAAGGTCCCAAGGAAAAACGGGTGGAGACAGCCATGTTGTGGCAGTTTTGCGCTCTCTTTGGGATGCCTTTTGCAGCTGCAGTGTGCCTGGAGCTCAGGGCTTCCTGGTTTGAGAAACCCTAACCCTAGGCTCAACCCTAACCCTAACCCTAGGCAGGTAAATCAGCCTAGGGTTAGGGAAGGTCCCAAGGAAAAAGGGGTGGAGACAGCCATGTTGTGGCAGTTTTGCGCTCTCTTTGGGATGCCTTTTGCAGCTGCAGTGTGCCTGGAGCTCAGGGCTTCCTGGTTTAAAAAACCCTAACCCTAGGCTCAACCCTAACCCTAGCCCTAGGCAGGTAAATCAGCCTAGGGTTAGGGAAGGTCCCAAGGAAAAACGGGGGAGACAGCCATGTTGTGGCAGTTTTGCGCTCTCTTTGGGATGCCTTTTGCAGCTGCAGTGTGCCTGGAGCTCAGGGCTTCCTGGTTTGAGAAACCCTAACCCTAGGCTCAACCCTAACCCTAACCCTAGGCAGGTAAATCAGCCTAGGGTTAGGGAAGGTCCCAAGGAAAAACGGGTGGAGACAGCCATGTTGTGGCAGTTTTGCGCTCTCTTTGGGATGCCTTTTGCAGCTGCAGTGTGCCTGGAGCTCAGGGCTTCCTGGTTTAAGAAACCCTAACCCTAGGCTCAGTAATAACCTTTTCCATAGGCAAGTAAATCACCTAGGGCTAAGTAAGGTCCCAAGGAAAAAGGGGTGGAGACAGCCATGTTGTGGCAGTTCTGCACTTTTCTTGGGGTGCCTTTTGCAGCTGCAGTGTGCCTGGAGCTCAGGGCTTCCTGGTTTGAGAAACCCTAAACCTAAACTCAACCCTTACGCAAACACTAGGCAGGTAAATCAGCCTAGGGTTAGGGAAGGTCCCAAGGAAAAACGGGTGGAGACAGCCATGTTGTGGCAGTTTTGTGCTCTCTTTGGGATGCCTTTTGCAGCTGCAGTGTGCCTGGAGCTCAGGGCTTCCTGGTTTAAAAAACCCTAACCCTAGGCTCAACGCTAACCCTAGCCCTAGGCAGGTAAATCAGCCTAGGGTTAGGGAAGGTCCCAAGGAAAAAGGGCTGGAGACAGCCATGTTGTGGCAGTTTTGCGCCCTCATTGGGATGCCTTTTGCAGCTGCAGTGTGCCTGGAGCTCAGGGCTTCCTGGTTTAAGAAACCCTAACCCTAAGCTCAACCCTTACGCAACAGCGAGGCAGGTAAATCAGCCTAGGGTTAGGGAAGGTCCCAAGGAAGAAGGGATGGAGACGGCCATGTTGTGGCAGTTTTGCGCTCTCTTTGGGATGCCTTTTGCAGCTGCAGTGTGCCTGGAGCTCAGGGCTTCCTGGTTTGAGAAACCCTAACCCTAGGCTCAACCCTAACCCTAACCCTAGGCAGGTAAATCAGCCTAGGGTTAGGGAAGGTCCCAAGGAAAAAGGGGTGGAGACAGCCATGTTGTGGCAGTTTTGCGCTCTCTTTGGGGTGCCTTTTGCAGCTGCAGTGTGCCTGGAGCTCAGGGCTTCCTGGTTTAAGAAACCCTAACCCTAAGGTCAACCCTTACGCAACAGCGAAGCAGGTAAATCAGCCTAGGGTTAGGGAAGGTCCCAAGGAAGAAGGGATGGAGACGGCCATGTTGTGGCAGTTTTGCGCTCTCTTTGGGATGCCTTTTGCAGCTGCAGTGTGCCTGGAGCTCAGGGCTTCCTGGTTTGAGAAACCCTAACCCTAGGCTCAGTAATAACCTTTTCCATAGGCAAGTAAATCACCTAGGGCTAAGTAAGGTCCCAAGGAAAAAGGGGTGGAGACAGCCATGTTGTGGCAGTTCTGCACTTTTTTTGGGGTGCCTTTTGCAGCTGCAGTGTGCCTGGAGCTCAGGGCTTCCTGGTTTAAGAAACCCTAACCCTAAGGTCAACCCTTACGCAACAGCGAGGCAGGTAAATCAGCCTAGGGTTAGGGAAGGTCCCAAGGAAGAAGGGATGGAGACGGCCATGTTGTGGCAGTTTTGCGCTCTCTTTGGGATGCCTTTTGCAGCTGCAGTGTGCCTGGAGCTCAGGGCTTCCTGGTTTGAGAAACCCTAACCCTAGGCTCAACCCTAACCCTAACCCTAGGCAGGTAAATCAGCCTAGGGTTAGGGAAGGTCCCAAGGAAAAAGGGGTGGAGACAGCCATGTTGTGGCAGTTTTGCGCTCTCTTTGGGATGCCTTTTGCAGCTGCAGTGTGCCTGGAGCTCAGGGCTTCCTGGTTTAAGAAACCCTAACACTAGGCTCAGTAATAACCTTTTCCATAGGCAAGTAAATCACCTAGGGCTAAGTAAGGTCCCAAGGGAAAGGGGGTGGAGACAGCCATGTTGTGGCAGTTCTGCACTTTTTTTGGGGTGCCTTTTGCAGCTGCAGTGTGCCTGGAGCTCAGGGCTTCCTGGTTTAAGAAACCCTAACCCTAAGCTCAACCCTTACGCAACAGCGAGGCAGGTAAATCAGCCTAGGGTTAGGGAAGGTCCCAAGGATGAAGGGATGGAGACGGCCATGTTGTGGCAGTTTTGCGCTCTCTTTGGGATGCCTTTTGCAGCTGCAGTGTGCCTGGAGCTCAGGGCTTCCTGGTTTGAGAAACCCTAACCCTAGGCTCAACCCTAACCCTAACCCTAGGCAGGTAAATCAGCCTAGGGTTAGGGAAGGTCCCAAGGAAAAACGGGTGGAGACAGCCATGTTGTGGCAGTTTTGCGCTCTCTTTGGGATGCCTTTTGCAGCTGCAGTGTGCCTGGAGCTCAGGGCTTCCTGGTTTGAGAAACCCTAACCCTAGGCTCAACCCTAACCCTAACCCTAGGCAGGTAAATCAGCCTAGGGTTAGGGAAGGTCCCAAGGAAAAACGGGTGGAGACAGCCATGTTGTGGCAGTTTTGCGCTCTCTTTGGGATGCCTTTTGCAGCTGCAGTGTGCCTGGAGCTCAGGGCTTCCTGGTTTAAAAAACCCTAACCCTAGGCTCAACCCTAACCCTAGCCCTAGGCAGGTAAATCAGCCTAGGGTTAGGGAAGGTCCCAAGGAAAAACGGGGGAGACAGCCATGTTGTGGCAGTTTTGCGCTCTCTTTGGGATGCCTTTTGCAGCTGCAGTGTGCCTGGAGCTCAGGGCTTCCTGGTTTGAGAAACCCTAACCCTAGGCTCAACCCTAACCCTAGCCCTAGGCAGGTAAATCAGCCTAGGGTTAGGGAAGGTCCCAAGGAAAAACGGGTGGAGACAGCCATGTTGTGGCAGTTTTGCGCTCTCTTTGGGATGCCTTTTGCAGCTGCAGTGTGCCTGGAGCTCAGGGCTTCCTGGTTTAAGAAACCCTAACCCTAGGCTCAGTAATAACCTTTTCCATAGGCAAGTAAATCACCTAGGGCTAAGTAAGGTCCCAAGGAAAAAGGGGTGGAGACAGCCATGTTGTGGCAGTTCTGCACTTTTCTTGGGGTGCCTTTTGCAGCTGCAGTGTGCCTGGAGCTCAGGGCTTCCTGGTTTGAGAAACCCTAAACCTAAACTCAACCCTTACGCAAACACTAGGCAGGTAAATCAGCCTAGGGTTAGGGAAGGTCCCAAGGAAAAACGGGTGGAGACAGCCATGTTGTGGCAGTTTTGTGCTCTCTTTGGGATGCCTTTTGCAGCTGCAGTGTGCCTGGAGCTCAGGGCTTCCTGGTTTAAAAAACCCTAACCCTAGGCTCAACCCTAACCCTAGCCCTAGGCAGGTAAATCAGCCTAGGGTTAGGGAAGGTCCCAAGGAAAAAGGGCTGGAGACAGCCATGTTGTGGCAGTTTTGCGCCCTCATTGGGATGCCTTTTGCAGCTGCAGTGTGCCTGGAGCTCAGAGCTTCCTGGTTTAAGAAACCCTAACCCTAAGGTCAACCCTTACGCAACAGCGAGGCAGGTAAATCAGCCTAGGGTTAGGGAAGGTCCCAAGGAAGAAGGGATGGAGACGGCCATGTTGTGGCAGTTTTGCGCTCTCTTTGGGATGCCTTTTGCAGCTGCAGTGTGCCTGGAGCTCAGGGCTTCCTGGTTTGAGAAACCCTAACCCTAGGCTCAACCCTAACGCTAACCCTAACCCTAGGCAGGTAAATCAGCCTAGGGTTAGGGAAGGTCCCAAGGAAAAAGGGGTGGAGACAGCCATGTTGTGGCAGTTTTGCGCTCTCTTTGGGGTGCCTTTTGCAGCTGCAGTGTGCCTGGAGCTCAGGGCTTCCTGGTTTAAGAAACCCTAACCCTAAGGTCAACCCCTACGCAACAGCGAGGCAGGTAAATCAGCCTAGGGTTAGGGAAGGTCCCAAGGAAGAAGGGATGGAGACGGCCATGTTGTGGCAGTTTTGCGCTCTCTTTGGGATGCCTTTTGCAGCTGCAGTGTGCCTGGAGCTCAGGGCTTCCTGGTTTGAGAAACCCTAACCCTAGGCTCAACCCTAACCCTAACCCTAGGCAGGTAAATCAGCCTAGGGTTAGGGAAGGTCCCAAGGAAAAAGGGGTGGAGACAGCCATGTTGTGGCAGTTTTGCGCTCTCTTTGGGATGCCTTTTGCAGCTGCAGTGTGCCTGGAGCTCAGGGCTTCCTGGTTTAAAAAACCCTAACCCTAGGCTCAACCCTAACCCTAGCCCTAGGCAGGTAAATCAGCCTAGGGTTAGGGAAGGTCCCAAGGAAAAACGGGTGGGGATAGCCATGTTGTGGCAGTTTTGCGCTCTCTTTGGGATGCCTTTTGCAGCTGCAGTGTGCCTGGAGCTCAGGGCTTCCTGGTTTGAGAAACCCTAACCCTAGGCTCAGTAATAACCTTTTCCATAGGCAAGTAAATCACCTAGGGCTAAGTAAGGTCCCAAGGAAAAAGGGGTGGAGACAGCCATGTTGTGGCAGTTCTGCACTTTTTTTGGGGTGCCTTTTGCAGCTGCAGTGTGCCTGGAGCTCAGGGCTTCCTGGTTTAAGAAACCCTAACCCTAAGCTCAACCCTTACGCAACAGCGAGGCAGGTAAATCAGCCTAGGGTTAGGGAAGGTCCCAAGGAAGAAGGGATGGAGACGGCCATGTTGTGGCAGTTTTGCGCTCTCTTTGGGATGCCTTTTGCAGCTGCAGTGTGCCTGGAGCTCAGGGCTTCCTGGTTTGAGAAACCCTAACCCTAGGCTCAACCCTAACCCTAACCCTAGGCAGGTAAATCAGCCTAGGGTTAGGGAAGGTCCCAAGGAAAAACGGGTGGAGACAGCCATGTTGTGGCAGTTTTGCGCTCTCTTTGGGATGCCTTTTGCAGCTGCAGTGTGCCTGGAGCTCAGGGCTTCCTGGTTTGAGAAACCCTAACCCTAGGCTCAACCCTAACCCTAACCCTAGGCAGGTAAATCAGCCTAGGGTTAGGGAAGGTCCCAAGGAAAAACGGGTGGAGACAGCCATGTTGTGGCAGTTTTGCGCTCTCTTTGGGATGCCTTTTGCAGCTGCAGTGTGCCTGGAGCTCAGGGCTTCCTGGTTTAAAAAACCCTAACCCTAGGCTCAACCCTAACCCTAACCCTAGGCAGGTAAATCAGCCTAGGGTTAGGGAAGGTCCCAAGGAAAAACGGGGGAGACAGCCATGTTGTGGCAGTTTTGCGCTCTCTTTGGGATGCCTTTTGCAGCTGCAGTGTGCCTGGAGCTCAGGGCTTCCTGGTTTGAGAAACCCTAACCCTAGGCTCAACCCTAACCCTAACCCTAGGCAGGTAAATCAGCCTAGGGTTAGGGAAGGTCCCAAGGAAAAACGGGTGGAGACAGCCATGTTGTGGCAGTTTTGCGCTCTCTTTGGGATGCCTTTTGCAGCTGCAGTGTGCCTGGAGCTCAGGGCTTCCTGGTTTAAGAAACCCTAACCCTAGGCTCAGTAATAACCTTTTCCATAGGCAAGTAAATCACCTAGGGCTAAGTAAGGTCCCAAGGAAAAAGGGGTGGAGACAGCCATGTTGTGGCAGTTCTGCACTTTTCTTGGGGTGCCTTTTGCAGCTGCAGTGTGCCTGGAGCTCAGGGCTTCCTGGTTTGAGAAACCCTAAACCTAAACTCAACCCTTACGCAAACACTAGGCAGGTAAATCAGCCTAGGGTTAGGGAAGGTCCCAAGGAAAAACGGGTGGAGACAGCCATGTTGTGGCAGTTCTGCACTTTTCTTGGGGTGTCTTTTGCAGCTGCAGTGTGCCTGGAGCTCAGGGCTTCCTGGTTTGGGAAACCCTAACCCTAGGCTCAACCCTAAACCTAACCCTAGGCAGGTAAATCAGCCTAGGGTTAGGGAAGGTCCCAAGGAAAAAGGGGTGGAGACAGCCATGTTGTGGCAGTTTTGCGCTCTCTTTGGGATGCCTTTTGCAGCTGCAGTGTGCCTGGAGCTCAGGGCTTCCTGGTTTGAGAAACCCTAACCCTAGGCTCAACCCTAACGCTAACCCTAACCCTAGGCAGGTAAATCAGCCTAGGGTTAGGGAAGGTCCCAAGGAAAAAGGGGTGGAGACAGCCATGTTGTGGCAGTTTTGTGCTCTCTTTGGGATGCCTTTTGCAGCTGCAGTGTGCCTGGAGCTCAGGGCTTCCTGGTTTAAAAAACCCTAACCCTAGGCTCAACCCTAACCCTAGCCCTAGGCAGGTAAATCAGCCTAGGGTTAGGGAAGGTCCCAAGGAAAAAGGAGTGGAGACAGCCATGTTGTGGCAGTTTTGCGCCCTCATTGGGATGCCTTTTGCAGCTGCAGTGTGCCTGGAGCTCAGGGCTTCCTGGTTTAAGAAACCCTAACCCTAGGCTCAGTAATAACCTTTTCCATAGGCAAGTAAATCACCTAGGGCTAAGTAAGGTCCCAAGGAAAAAGGGGTGGAGACAGCCATGTTGTGGCAGTTCTGCAGTTTTCTTGGGGTACCTTTTGCAGCTGCAGTGTGCCTGGAGCTCAGGGCTTCCTGGTTTAAGAAACCCTAACCCTAAGCTCAACCCTTACGCAAACGCTAGGCAGGTAAATCAGCCTAGGGTTAGGGAAGGTCCCAAGGAAAAACGGGTGGAGACAGCCATGTTGTGGCAGTTCTGCACTTTTCTTGGGGTGTCTTTTGCAGCAGCAGTGTGCCTGGAGCTCAGGGCTTCCTGGTTTAAGAAACGCTAACCCTAGGCTCATCCCTAACCCTAGCCCTAGGCAGGTAAATCAGCCAAGGGTTAGGGAAGGTCCCAAGGAAAAACGGGGGGAGACAGCCGTGTTGTGGCAGTTTTGCGCTCTCTTTGGGATGCCTTTTGCAGCTGCAGTGTGCCTGGAGCTCAGGGCTTCCTGGTTTGAGAAACCCTAACCCTAGGCTCAACCCTAACCCTAACCCTAGGCAGGTAAATCAGCCTAGGGTTAGGGAAGGTCCCAAGGAAAAAGGGGTGGAGACAGCCATGTTGTGGCAGTTTTGCGCTCTCTTTGGGATGCCTTTTGCAGCTGCAGTGTGCCTGGAGCTCAGGGCTTCCTGGTTTAAAAAACCCTAACCCTAGGCTCAACCCTAACCCTAGCCCTAGGCAGGTAAATCAGCCTAGGGTTAGGGAAGGTCCCAAGGAAAAACGGGTGGAGACAGCCATGTTGTGGCAGTTTTGCGCTCTCTTTGGGATGCCTTTTGCAGCTGCAGTGTGCCTGGAGCTCAGGGCTTCCTGGTTTGAGAAACCCTAACCCTAGGCTCAGTAATAACCTTTTCCATAGGCAAGTAAATCACCTAGGGCTAAGTAAGGTCCCAAGGAAAAAGGGGTGGAGACAGCCATGTTGTGGCAGTTCTGCACTTTTTTTGGGGTGCCTTTTGCAGCTGCAGTGTGCCTGGAGCTCAGGGCTTCCTGGTTTAAGAAACCCTAACCCTAAGGTCAACCCTTACGCAACAGCGAGGCAGGTAAATCAGCCTAGGGTTAGGGAAGGTCCCAAGGAAGAAGGGATGGAGACGGCCATGTTGTGGCAGTTTTGCGCTCTCTTTGGGATGCGTTTTGCAGCTGCAGTGTGCCTGGAGCTCAGGGCTTCCTGGTTTGAGAAACCCTAACCCTAGGCTCAACCCTAACCCTAACCCTAGGCAGGTAAATCAGCCTAGGGTTAGGGAAGGTCCCAAGGAAAAACGGGTGGAGACAGCCATGTTGTGGCAGTTTTGCGCTCTCTTTGGGATGCCTTTTGCAGCTGCAGTGTGCCTGGAGCTCAGGGCTTCCTGGTTTGAGAAACCCTAACCCTAGGCTCAACCCTAACCCTAACCCTAGGCAGGTAAATCAGCCTAGGGTTAGGGAAGGTCCCAAGGAAAAACGGGGGGAGACAGCCATGTTGTGGCAGTTTTGCGCTCTCTTTGGGTTGCCTTTTGCAGCTGCAGTGTGCCTGGAGCTCAGGGCTTCCTGGTTTAAAAACCCTAACCCTAGGCTCAGTAATAACGTTTTCCATAGGCAAGTAAATCACCTAGGGCTAAGTAAGGTCCCAAGGAAAAACGGGTGGAGACAGTCATGTTGTGGCAGTTTTGCGCTCTCTTTGGGATGCCTTGTGCAGCTGCAGTGTGCCTGGAGCTCAGGGCTTCCTGCTTTAAAAAACCCTAACCCTAGGCTCAACCCTAACCCTAACCCTAGGCAGGTAAATCAGCCTAGGGTTAGGGAAGGTCCCAAGGAAAAACGGGTGGAGACAGCCGTGTTGTGGCAGTTTTGCGCTCTCTTTGGGATGCCTTTTGCAGCTGCAGTGTGCCTGGAGCTCAGGGCTTCCTTGTTTGAGAAACCCTAACCCTAGGCTCAACCCTAACCCTAACCCTAGGCAGGTAAATCAGCCTAGGGTTAGGGAAGGTCCCAAGGAAAAAGGGGTGGAGACAGCCATGTTGTGGCAGTTTTGCGCTCTCTTTGGGATGCCTTTTGCAGCTGCAGTGTGCCTGGAGCTCAGGGCTTCCGGGTTTAAAAAACCCTAACCCTAGGCTCAACCCTAACCCTTGCCCTAGGCAGGTAAATCAGCCTAGGATTAGGGAAGGTCCCAAGGAAAAAGGGGTGGAGACAGCCATGCTGTGGCAGTTTTGCGCTCTCTTTGGGATGCTTTTTGCAGCTGCAATGTGCCTGGAGCTCAGGGCTTCCTGGTTTGAGAAACCCTAACCCTAGGCTCAACCCTAACCCTAACCCTAGGCAGGTAAATCAGCCTAGGGTTAGGGAAGGTCCCAAGGAAAAAGCAGTGGAGACAGCCATGTTGTGGCAGTTTTGCGCTCTCTTTGGGATGCCTTTTGCAGCTGCAGTGTGCCTGGAGATCAGGGCTTCCGGGTTTAAAAAACCCTAACCCTAAGCTCAACCCTAACCCTAACCCTAGGCAGGTAAATCAGCCTAGGGATAGGGAAGGTCCCAAGGAAAAACGGGGGGAGACAGCGATGTTGTGGCAGTTTTGCGCTCTCTTTGGGATGCCTTTTGCAGCTGCAGTGTGCCTGGAGCTCAGGGCTTCCTGGTTTGAGAAACCCTAACCCTAGGCTCAACCTTAACCCTAACCCGAGGCAGGTAAATCAGCCTAGGGTTAGGGAAGGTCCCAAGGAAAAAGGGGTGGAGACAGCCATGCTGTGGCAGTTTTGCGCTCTCTTTGGGATGCTTTTTGCAGCTGCAGTGTGCCTGGAGCTGCGGGCTTCCTGGTTTGAGAAATCCTAACCCTAGGCTCAACCCTAAACCTAACCCTAGGCAGGTAAATCAGCCTAGGGTTAGGGAAGGTCCCAAGGAAAAACGGGTGGAGACAGCCATGTTGTGGCAGTTTTGCGCTCTCTTTGGGATGCCTTTTGCAGCTGCAGTGTGCCTGGAGCTCAGGGCTTCCTGGTTTAAGAAACCCTAACCCTAGGCTCAACCCTTAGTCTTCCCCTAGGCAGGTAAATCAGCCTAGGGTTAGGGAAGGTCCCAAGGAAAAACGGGGGGAGACAGCCATGTTGTGGCAGTTTTGCGCTCTCTTTGGGATGCCTTTTGCAGCTGCAGTGTGCCTGGAGCTCAGGGCTTCCTGGTTTGAGAAACCCTAACCCTAGGCTCATCCCTAACCCTAACCCTAACCCTAGGCAGGTAAATCAGCCTAGGAATAGGGAAGGTCCCAAGGAAAAACGGGTGGAGACAGCCATGTTGTGGCAGTTTTGCGCTCTCTTTGGGATGCCTTTTGCAGCTGCAGTGTGCCTGGAGCTCAGGGCTTCCTGGTTTAAGAAACCCTAACCCTAGGCTCAGTAATAACCTTTTCCATAGGCAAGTAAATCACCTAGGGCTAAGTAAGGTCCCAAGGAAAAAGGGGTGGAGACAGCCATGTTGTGGCAGTTCTGCACTTTTCTTGGGGTGCCTTTTGCAGCTGCAGTGTGCCTGGAGCTCAGGGCTTCCTGGTTTGAGAAACCCTAACCCTAAACTCAACCCTTACGCAAACGCTAGGCAGGTAAATCAGCCTAGGGTTAGGGAAGGTCCCAAGGAAAAATGGGTGGAGACAGCCATGTTGTGGCAGTTCTGCACTTTTATTGGGGTGTCTTTTGCAGCTGCAGTGTGCCTGGAGCTCAGGGCTTCCTGGTTTGAGAAACCCTAACCCTAGGCTCAACCCTAACTCTAACCGTAGGCAGGTAAATCAGCCTAGGGTTAGGGAAGGTCCCAAGGAAAAACGGGGGGGGGGCAGCCATGTTGTGGCAGTTTTGCGCTCTCTTTGGGATGCCTTTTGCAGCTGCAGTGTGCCTGGAGCTCAGGGCTTCCTGGTTTGAGAAACCCTAACCCTAGGCTCAACCCTAACCCTAACCCTAGGCAGGTAAATCAGCCTAGGGTTAGGGAAGGTCCCAAGGAAAAAGCAGTGGAGACAGCCATGTTGTGGCAGTTTTGCGCTCTCTTTGGGATGCCTTTTGCAGCTGCAGTGTGCCTGGAGCTCAGGGCTTCCGGGTTTAAAAAACCCTAACCCTAGGCTCAACCCTAACCCTTGCCCTAGGCAGGTAAATCAGCCTAGGGTTAGGGACGGTCCCAAGGAAAAAGGGGTGGAGACAGCCATGTTGTGCCATTTTTGCGCTCTCATTGGGATGCCTTTTGCAGCTGCAGTGTGCCTGGAGCTCAGGGCTTCCTGGTTTAAAAAACCCTAACCCTAGGCTCAACCCTAACCCTAGCCCTAGGCAGGTAAATCAGCCTAGGGTTAAGGAAGGTCCCAAGGAAAAACGGGTGGAGACAGCCATGTTGTGGCAGTTCTGCACTTTTCTTGGGGTGCCTTTTGCAGCTGCAGTGTGCCTGGAGCTCAGGGCTTCCTGGTTTGGGAAACCCTAACCCTAGGCTCAACCCTAAACCTAACCCTAGGCAGGTAAATCAGCCTAGGGTTAGGGAAGGTCCCAAGGAAAAACGGGTGGAGACAGCCATGTTGTGGCAGTTTTGCGCTCTCTTTGGGATGCCTTTTGCAGCTGCAGTGTGCCTGGAGCTCAGGGCTTCCTCGTTTCAGAAACCCTAACCCTAGGCTCAACCCTAACCCTAGCCCGAGGCAGGTAAATCAGCCTAGGGTTAGGGAAGGTCCCAAGGAAAAACGGGTGGAGACAGCCATGTTGTGGCAGTTTTGCGCTCTCTTTGGGATGCCTTTTGCAGCTGCAGTGTGCCTGGAGCTCAGGGCTTCCTGTTTTAAAAACCCTAACCCTAGGCTCAGTAATAACGTTTTCCATAGGCAAGTAAATCACCTAGGGCTAAGTAAGGTCCCAAGGAAAAACGGGTGGAGACAGCCATGTTGTGGCAGTTTTGCGCTCTCTTTGGGATGCCTTTTGCAGCTGCAGTGTGCCTGGAGCTCAGGGCTTCCTTGTTTGAGAAACCCTAACCCTAGGCTCAACCCTAAACCTAACCCTAACCCTAGGCAGGTAAATCAGCCTAGGATTAGGAAAGGTCCCAAGGAAAAACGGGTGGAGACAGCCATGTTGTGGCAGTTTTGCGCTCTCTTTGGGATGCCTTTTGCAGCTGCAGTGTGCCTGGAGCTCAGGGCTTCCTGGTTTAAGAAACCCTAACCCTAGGCTCAGTAATAACCTTTTCCATAGGCAAGTAAATCACCTAGGGCTAAGTAAGGTCCCAAGGAGAAAGGGGTGGAGACAGCCATGTTGTGGCAGTTCTGCACTTTTCTTGGGGTGCCTTTTGCAGCTGCAGTGTGCCTGGAGCTCAGGGCTTCCTGGTTTGAGAAACCCTAACCCTAAACTCAACCCTAACTCTAACCGTAGGCAGGTAAATCAGCCTAGGGTTAGGGAATGTCCCAAGGAAAAAGCAGTGGAGACAGCCATGTTGTGGCAGTTTTGCGCCCTCTTTGGGATGCCTTTTGCAGCTGCAGTGTGCCTGGAGCTCAGGGCTTCCTGGTTTGAGAAACCCTAACCCTAGGCTCATCCCTAACCCTAACCCTAACCCTAGGCAGGTAAATCAGCCTAGGATTAGGGAAGGTCCCAAGGAAAAACGGGTGGAGACAGCCATGTTGTGGCAGTTTTGCGCTCTCTTTGGGATGCCTTTTGCAGCTGCAGTGTGCCTGGAGCTCAGGGCTTCCTGGTTTAAGAAACCCTAACCCTAGGCTCAGTAATAACCTTTTCCATAGGCAAGTAAATCACCTAGGGCTAAGTAAGGTCCCAAGGAAAAAGGGGTGGAGACAGCCATGTTGTGGCAGTTCTGCACTTTTCTTGGGGTGCCTTTTGCAGCTGCAGTGTGCCTGGAGCTCAGGGCTTCCTGGTTTGAGAAACCCTAACCCTAAACTCAACCCTAACTCTAAGCGTGGGCAGGTAAATCAGCCTAGGGTTAGGGAAGGTCCCAAGGAAAAACGGGGGGGGGCAGCCATGTTGTGGCAGTTTTGCGCACTCTTTGGGATGCCTTTTGCAGCTGCAGTGTGCCTGGAGCTCAGGGCTTCCTGGTTTGAGAATCCCTAACCCTAGGCTCAACCCTAACCCTAACCCTAGGCAGGTAAATCAGCCTAGGGTTAGGGAAGGTCCCAAGGAAAAACGGGGGGAGACAGCCATGTTGTGGCAGTTTTGCGCTCTCTTTAGGATGCCTTTTGCAGCTGCAGTGTGCCTTGAGGTCAGGGCTTCCTGGTTTGAGAAACCCTAACCCTAGGCTCAACGCTGACCCTAACCCTAGGCAGGTAAATCAGCCTAGAGTTAGGGAAGGTCCCAACGAAAAACGGGTGGAGACAGCCGTGTTGTGGCAGTTTTGCGCTCTCTTTGGGATGCCTTTTGCAGCTGCAGTGTGCCTGGAGCTCAGGGCTTCCTTGTTTGAGAAACCCTAACCCTAGGCTCAACCCTAACCCTAACCCTAGGCAGATAAATCAGCCTAGGGTTAGGGAAGGTCCCAAGGAAAAACGGGTGGAGACAGCCATGTTGTGGCAGTTTTGCGCTCTCTTTGGGATGCCTTTTGCAGCTGCAGTGTGCCTGGAGCTCAGGGCTTCCGGGTTTAAAAAACCCTAACCCTAGGCTCAACCCTAACCCTTGCCCTAGGCAGGTAAATCAGCCTAGGGTTAGGGAAGGTCCCAAGGAAAAAGGGGTGGAGACAGCCATGTTGTGGCATTTTTGCGCTCTCATTGGGATGCCTTTTGCAGCTGCAGTGTGCCTGGAGCTCAGGGCTTCCTGGTTTAAAAAACCCTAACCCTAGGCTCAACCCTAACCCTAGCCCTAGGCAGGTAAATCAGCCTAGGGTTAAGGAAGGTCCCAAGGAGAAAGGGGTGGAGACAGCCATGCTGTGGCAGTTTTGCGCTCTCTTTGGGATGCCTTTTGCAGCTGCAGTGTGCCTGGAGCTCAGGGCTTCCTCGTTTCAGAAACCCTAACCCTAGGCTCAACCCTAACCCTAGCCCGAGGCAGGTAAATCAGCCTAGGGTTAGGGAAGGTCCCAAGGAAAAACGGGTGGAGACAGCCATGTTGTGGCAGTTTTGCGCTCTCTTTGGGATGCCTTTTGCAGCTGCAGTGTGCCTGGAGCTCAGGGCTTCCTGTTTTAAAAACCCTAACCCTAGGCTCAGTAATAACGTTTTCCATAGGCAAGTAAATCACCTAGGGCTAAGTAAGGTCCCAAGGAAAAACGGGTGGAGACAGCCATGTTGTGGCAGTTTTGCGCTCTCTTTGGGATGCCTTTTGCAGCTGCAGTGTGCCTGGAGCTCAGGGCTTCCTTGTTTGAGAAACCCTAACCCTAGGCTCAACCCTAAACCTAACCCTAACCCTAGGCAGGTAAATCAGCCTAGGATTAGGAAAGGTCCCAAGGAAAAACGGGTGGAGACAGCCATGTTGTGGCAGTTTTGCGCTCTCTTTGGGATGCCTTTTGCAGCTGCAGTGTGCCTGGAGCTCAGGGCTTCCTGGTTTGAGAAACCCTAACCCTAGGCTCAGTAATAACCTTTTCCATAGGCAAGTAAATCACCTAGGGCTAAGTAAGGTCCCAAGGAGAAAGGGGTGGAGACAGCCATGTTGTGGCAGTTCTGCACTTTTCTTGGGGTGCCTTTTGCAGCTGCAGTGTGCCTGGAGCTCAGGGCTTCCTGGTTTGAGAAACCCTAACCCTAAACTCAACCCTAACTCTAACCGTAGGCAGGTAAATCAGCCTAGGGTTAGGGAATGTCCCAAGGAAAAAGCAGTGGAGACAGCCATGTTGTGGCAGTTTTGCGCCCTCTTTGGGATGCCTTTGGCAGCTGCAGTGTGCCTGGAGCTCAGGGCTTCCTGGTTTGAGAAACCCTAACCCTAGGCTCATCCCTAACCCTAACCCTAACCCTAGGCAGGTAAATCAGCCTAGGATTAGGGAAGGTCCCAAGGAAAAACGGGTGGAGACAGCCATGTTGTGGCAGTTTTGCGCTCTCTTTGGGATGCCTTTTGCAGCTGCAGTGTGCCTGGAGCTCAGGGCTTCCTGGTTTAAGAAACCCTAACCCTAGGCTCAGTAATAACCTTTTCCATAGGCAAGTAAATCACCTAGGGCTAAGTAAGGTCCCAAGGAAAAAGGGGTGGAGACAGCCATGTTGTGGCAGTTCTGCACTTTTCTTGGGGTGCCTTTTGCAGCTGCAGTGTGCCTGGAGCTCAGGGCTTCCTGGTTTGAGAAACCCTAACCCTAAACTCAACCCTAACTCTAAGCGTGGGCAGGTAAATCAGCCTAGGGTTAGGGAAGGTCCCAAGGAAAAACGGGGGGGGGCAGCCATGTTGTGGCAGTTTTGCGCACTCTTTGGGATGCCTTTTGCAGCTGCAGTGTGCCTGGAGCTCAGGGCTTCCTGGTTTGAGAATCCCTAACCCTAGGCTCAACCCTAACCCTAACCCTAGGCAGGTAAATCAGCCTAGGGTTAGGGAAGGTCCCAAGGAAAAACGGGGGGAGACAGCCATGTTGTGGCAGTTTTGCGCTCTCTTTAGGATGCCTTTTGCAGCTGCAGTGTGCCTTGAGGTCAGGGCTTCCTGGTTTGAGAAACCCTAACCCTAGGCTCAACGCTGACCCTAACCCTAGGCAGGTAAATCAGCCTAGAGTTAGGGAAGGTCCCAACGAAAAACGGGTGGAGACAGCCGTGTTGTGGCAGTTTTGCGCTCTCTTTGGGATGCCTTTTGCAGCTGCAGTGTGCCTGGAGCTCAGGGCTTCCTTGTTTGAGAAACCCTAACCCTAGGCTCAACCCTAACCCTAACCCTAGGCAGATAAATCAGCCTAGGGTTAGGGAAGGTCCCAAGGAAAAACGGGTGGAGACAGCCATGTTGTGGCAGTTTTGCGCTCTCTTTGGGATGCCTTTTGCAGCTGCAGTGTGCCTGGAGCTCAGGGCTTCCGGGTTTAAAAAACCCTAACCCTAGGCTCAACCCTAACCCTTGCCCTAGGCAGGTAAATCAGCCTAGGGTTAGGGAAGGTCCCAAGGAAAAAGCAGTGGAGACAGCCATGTTGTGGGAGTTTTGCGCTCTCTTTGGGATGCCTTTTGCAGCTGCAGTGTGCCTGGAGCTCAGGGCTTCCTGGTTTAAGGAACCCTAACCCTAGGCTCAACCCTAACCCTAACCCTAACCCTAGGCAGGTAAATCAGCCTAGGATTAGGGAAGGTCCCAAGGAAAAACGGGGGGAGACAGCCATGTTGTGGCAGTTTTGCGCTCTCTTTGGGATGCCTTTTGCAGCTGCAGTGTGCCTGGAGCTCAGGGCTTCCTGGTTTGAGAAACCCTAACCCTAGGCTCAACCCTTACGCAAACGCTAGGCAGGTAAATCAGCCTAGGGTTAGGGAAGGTCCCAAGGAAAAACGGGTGGAGACAGCCATGTTGTGGCAGTTCTGCACTTTTCTTGGGGTGTCTTTTGCAGCTGCAGTGTGCCTGGAGCTCAGGGCTTCCTGGTTTGGGAAACCCTAACCCTAGGCTCAACCCTAAACCTAACCCTAGGCAGGTAAATCAGCCTAGGGTTAGGGAAGGTCCCAAGGAAAAACAGGTGGAGACAGCCATGTTGTGGCAGTTTTGCGCTCTCTTTGGGATGCCTTTTGCAGCTGCAGTGTGCCTGGAGCTCAGGGCTTCCTGGTTTTAGAAACCCTAACCCTAGGCTCAACCCTAACCCTAACCCTAACCCTAGGCAGGTAAATCAGCCTAGGGTTAGGGAAGGTCCCAAGGAAAAAGGGGTGGAGACAGCCATGTTGTGGCAGTTTTGTGCTCTCTTTGGGATGCCTTTTGCAGCTGCAGTGTGCCTGGAGCTCAGGGCTTCCTGGTTTAAAAAACCCTAACCCTAGGCTCAACCCTAACCCTAGCCCTAGGCAGGTAAATCAGCCTAGGGTTAGGGAAGGTCCCAAGGAAAAAGGGCTGGAGACAGCCATGTTGTGGCAGTTTTGCGCTCTCATTGGGATGCCTTTTGCAGCTGCAGTGTGCCTGGAGCTCAGGGCTTCCTGGTTTAAGAAACCCTAACCCTAGGCTCAGTAATAACCTTTTCCATAGGCAAGTAAATCACCTAGGGCTAAGTAAGGTCCCAAGGAAAAAGGGGTGGAGACAGCCATGTTGTGGCAGTTCTGCAGTTTTCTTGGGGTGCCTTTTGCAGCTGCAGTGTGCCTGGAGCTCAGGGCTTCCTGGTTTAAGAAACCCTAACCCTAAGCTCAACCCTTACGCAAACGCTAGGCAGGTAAATCAGCCTAGGGTTAGGGAAGGTCCCAAGGAAAAACGGGTGGAGACAGCCATGTTGTGGCAGTTCTGCACTTTTCTTGGGGTGTCTTTTGCAGCTGCAGTGTGCCTGGAGCTCAGGGCTTCCTGGTTTAAGAAACGCTAACCCTAGGCTCATCCCTAAACCTAGCCCTAGGCAGGTAAATCAGCCAAGGGTTAGGGAAGGTCCCAAGGAAAAACGGGGGGAGACAGCCGTGTTGTGGCAGTTTTGCGCTCTCTTTGGGATGCCTTTTGCAGCTGCAGTGTGCCTGGAGCTCAGGGCTTCCTGGTTTGAGAAACCCTAACCCTAGGCTCAACCCTAACCCTAACCCTAGGCAGGTAAATCAGCCTAGGGTTAGGGAAGGTCCCAAGGAAAAAGGGGTGGAGACAGCCATGTTGTGGCAGTTTTGCGCTCTCTTTGGGATGCCTTTTGCAGCTGCAGTGTGCCTGGAGCTCAGGGCTTCCTGGTTTAAAAAACCCTAACCCTAGGCTCAACCCTAACCCTAGCCCTAGGCAGGTAAATCAGCCTAGGGTTAGGGAAGGTCCCAAGGAAAAAGGGGTGGAGACAGCCATGTTGTGGCAGTTTTGCGCTCTCTTTGGGATGCCTTTTGCAGCTGCAGTGTGCCTGGAGCTCAGGGCTTCCTGGTTTAAGAAACCCTAACCCTAGGCTCAGTAATAACCTTTTCCATAGGCAAGTAAATCACCTAGGGCTAAGTAAGTTCCCAAGGGAAAGGGGGTGGAGACAGCCATGTTGTGGCAGTTCTGCACTTTTTTTGGGGTGCCTTTTGCAGCTGCAGTGTGCCTGGAGCTCAGGGCTTCCTGGTTTAAGAAACCCTAACCCTAAGCTCAACCCTTACGCAACAGCGAGGCAGGTAAATCAGCCTAGGGTTAGGGAAGGTCCCAAGGATGAAGGGATGGAGACGGCCATGTTGTGGCAGTTTTGCGCTCTCTTTGGGATGCCTTTTGCAGCTGCAGTGTGCCTGGAGCTCAGGGCTTCCTGGTTTGAGAAACCCTAACCCTAGGCTCAACCCTAACCCTAACCCTAGGCAGGTAAATCAGCCTAGGGTTAGGGAAGGTCCCAAGGAAAAACGGGTGGAGACAGCCATGTTGTGGCAGTTTTGCGCTCTCTTTGGGATGCCTTTTGCAGCTGCAGTGTGCCTGGAGCTCAGGGCTTCCTGGTTTGAGAAACCCTAACCCTAGGCTCAACCCTAACCCTAACCCTAGGCAGGTAAATCAGCCTAGGGTTAGGGAAGGTCCCAAGGAAAAACGGGTGGAGACAGCCATGTTGTGGCAGTTTTGCGCTCTCTTTGGGATGCCTTTTGCAGCTGCAGTGTGCCTGGAGCTCAGGGCTTCCTGGTTTAAAAAACCCTAACCCTAGGCTCAACCCTAACCCTAGCCCTAGGCAGGTAAATCAGCCTAGGGTTAGGGAAGGTCCCAAGGAAAAACGGGGGAGACAGCCATGTTGTGGCAGTTTTGCGCTCTCTTTGGGATGCCTTTTGCAGCTGCAGTGTGCCTGGAGCTCAGGGCTTCCTGGTTTGAGAAACCCTAACCCTAGGCTCAACCCTAACCCTAACCCTAGGCAGGTAAATCAGCCTAGGGTTAGGGAAGGTCCCAAGGAAAAACGGGTGGAGACAGCAATGTTGTGGCAGTTTTGCGCTCTCTTTGGGATGCCTTTTGCAGCTGCAGTGTGCCTGGAGCTCAGGGCTTCCTGGTTTAAGAAACCCTAACCCTAGGCTCAGTAATAACCTTTTCCATAGGCAAGTAAATCACCTAGGGCTAAGTAAGGTCCCAAGGAAAAAGGGGTGGAGACAGCCATGTTGTGGCAGTTCTGCACTTTTCTTGGGGTGCCTTTTGCAGCTGCAGTGTGCCTGGAGCTCAGGGCTTCCTGGTTTGAGAAACCCTAACCCTAGGCTCAACCCTTACGCAAACACTAGGCAGGTAAATCAGCCTAGGGTTAGGGAAGGTCCCAAGGAAAAACGGGTGGAGACAGCCATGTTGTGGCAGTTCTGCACTTTTCTTGGGGTGTCTTTTGCAGCTGCAGTGTGCCTGGAGCTCAGGGCTTCCTGGTTTGGGAAACCCTAACCCTAGGCTCAACCCTAAACCTAACCCTAGGCAGGTAAATCAGCCTAGGGTTAGGGAAGGTCCCAAGGAAAAAGGGGTGGAGACAGCCATGTTGTGGCAGTTTTGCGCTCTCTTTGGGATGCCTTTTGCAGCTGCAGTGTGCCTGGAGCTCAGGGCTTCCTGGTTTGAGAAACCCTAACCCTAGGCTCAACCCTAACCCTAACCCTAACCCTAGGCAGGTAAATCAGCCTAGGGTTAGGGAAGGTCCCAAGGAAAAAGGGGTGGAGACAGCCATGTTGTGGCAGTTTTGTGCTCTCTTTGGGATGCCTTTTGCAGCTGCAGTGTGCCTGGAGCTCAGGGCTTCCTGGTTTAAAAAACCCTAACCCTAGGCTCAACCCTAACCCTAGCCCTAGGCAGGTAAATCAGCCTAGGGTTAGGGAAGGTCCCAAGGAAAAAGGGCTGGAGACAGCCATGTTGTGGCAGTTTTGCGCCCTCATTGGGATGCCTTTTGCAGCTGCAGTGTGCCTGGAGCTCAGGGCTTCCTGGTTTAAGAAACCCTAACCCTAAGGTCAACCCTTACGCAACAGCGAGGCAGGTAAATCAGCCTAGGGTTAGGGAAGGTCCCAAGGAAGAAGGGATGGAGACGGCCATGTTGTGGCAGTTTTGCGCTCTCTTTGGGATGCCTTTTGCAGCTGCAGTGTGCCTGGAGCTCAGGGCTTCCTGGTTTGAGAAACCCTAACCCTAGGCTCAACCCTAACCCTAACCCTAGGCAGGTAAATCAGCCTAGGGTTAGGGAAGGTCCCAAGGAAAAAGGGGTGGAGACAGCCATGTTGTGGCAGTTTTGCGCTCTCTTTGGGGTGCCTTTTGCAGCTGCAGTGTGCCTGGAGCTCAGGGCTTCCTGGTTTAAGAAACCCTAACCCTAAGGTCAACCCTTACGCAACAGCGAGGCAGGTAAATCAGCATAGGGTTAGGGAAGGTCCCAAGGAAGAAGGGATGGAGACGGCCATGTTGTGGCAGTTTTGCGCTCTCTTTGGGATGCCTTTTGCAGCTGCAGTGTGCCTGGAGCTCAGGGCTTCCTGGTTTGAGAAACCCTAACCCTAGGCTCAACCCTAACCCTAACCCTAGGCAGGTAAATCAGCCTAGGGTTAGGGAAGGTCCCAAGGAAAAACGGGTGGAGACAGCCATGTTGTGGCAGTTTTGCGCTCTCTTTGGGATGCCTTTTGCAGCTGCAGTGTGCCTGGAGCTCAGGGCTTCCTGGTTTAAAAAACCCTAACCCTAGGCTCAACCCTAACCCTAGCCCTAGGCAGGTAAATCAGCCTAGGGTTAGGGAAGGTCCCAAGGAAAAACGGGTGGAGACAGCCATGTTGTGGCAGTTTTGCGCTCTCTTTGGGATGCCTTTTGCAGCTGCAGTGTGCCTGGAGCTCAGGGCTTCCTGGTTTGAGAAACCCTAACCCTAGGCTCAGTAATAACCTTTTCCATAGGCAAGTAAATCACCTATGGCTAAGTAAGGTCCCAAGGAAAAAGGGGTGGAGACAGCCATGTTGTGGCAGTTCTGCACTTTTTTTGGGGTGCCTTTTGCAGCTGCAGTGTGCCTGGAGCTCAGGGCTTCCTGGTTTAAGAAACCCTAACCCTAAGCTCAACCCTTACGCAACAGCGAGGCACGTAAATCAGCCTAGGGTTAGGGAAGGTCCCAAGGAAGAAGGGATGGAGACGGCCATGTTGTGGCAGTTTTGCGCTCTCTTTGGGATGCCTTTTGCAGCTGCAGTGTGCCTGGAGCTCAGGGCTTCCTGGTTTGAGAAACCCTAACCCTAGGCTCAACCCTAACCCTAACCCTAGGCAGGTAAATCAGCCTAGGGTTAGGGAAGGTCCCAAGGAAAAACGGGTGGAGACAGCCATGTTGTGGCAGTTTTGCGCTCTCTTTGGGATGCCTTTTGCAGCTGCAGTGTGCCTGGAGCTCAGGGCTTCCTGGTTTGAGAAACCCTAACCCTAGGCTCAACCCTAACCCTAACCCTAGGCAGGTAAATCAGCCTAGGGTTAGGGAAGGTCCCAAGGAAAAACGGGTGGAGACAGCCATGTTGTGGCAGTTTTGCGCTCTCTTTGGGATGCCTTTTGCAGCTGCAGTGTGCCTGGAGCTCAGGGCTTCCTGGTTTAAAAAACCCTAACCCTAGGCTCAACCCTAACCCTAACCCTAGGCAGGTAAATCAGCCTAGGGTTAGGGAAGGTCCCAAGGAAAAACGGGGGAGACAGCCATGTTGTGGCAGTTTTGCGCTCTCTTTGGGATGCCTTTTGCAGCTGCAGTGTGCCTGGAGCTCAGGGCTTCCTGGTTTGAGAAACCCTAACCCTAGGCTCAACCCTAACCCTAACCCTAGGCAGGTAAATCAGCCTAGGGTTAGGGAAGGTCCCAAGGAAAAACGGGTGGAGACAGCCATGTTGTGGCAGTTTTGCGCTCTCTTTGGGATGCCTTTTGCAGCTGCAGTGTGCCTGGAGCTCAGGGCTTCCTGGTTTAAGAAACCCTAACCCTAGGCTCAGTAATAACCTTTTCCATAGGCAAGTAAATCACCTAGGGCTAAGTAAGGTCCCAAGGAAAAAGGGGTGGAGACAGCCATGTTGTGGCAGTTTTGCACTTTTCTTGGGGTGCCTTTTGCAGCTGCAGTGTGCCTGGAGCTCAGGGCTTCCTGGTTTGAGAAACCCTAAACCTAAACTCAACCCTTACGCAAACACTAGGCAGGTAAATCAGCCTAGGGTTAGGGAAGGTCCCAAGGAAAAACGGGTGGAGACAGCCATGTTGTGGCAGTTCTGCACTTTTCTTGGGGTGTCTTTTGCAGCTGCAGTGTGCCTGGAGCTCAGGGCTTCCTGGTTTGGGAAACCCTAACCCTAGGCTCAACCCTAAACCTAACCCTAGGCAGGTAAATCAGCCTAGGGTTAGGGAAGGTCCCAAGGAAAAAGGGGTGGAGACAGCCATGTTGTGGCAGTTTTGCGCTCTCTTTGGGATGCCTTTTGCAGCTGCAGTGTGCCTGGAGCTCAGGGCTTCCTGGTTTGAGAAACCCTAACCCTAGGCTCAACCCTAACCCTAACCCTAGGCAGGTAAATCAGCCTAGGGTTAGGGTAGGTCCCAAGGAAAAACGGGTGGAGACAGCCATGTTGTGGCAGTTTTGCGCTCTCTTTGGGATGCCTTTTGCAGCTGCAGTGTGCCTGGAGCTCAGGGCTTCCTGGTTTAAGAAACCCTAACCCTAGGCTCAGTAATAACCTTTTCCATAGGCAAGAAAATGACCTAGGGTTAAGTAAGGTCCCAAGGAAAAAGGGGTGGAGACAGCCATGTTGTGGCAGTTCTGCACTTTTCTTGGGGTGTCTTTTGCAGCTGCAGTGTGCCTGGAGCTCAGGGCTTCCTGGTTTAAGAAACCCTAACCCTAGGCTCATCCCTAACCCTAGCCCTAGGCAGGTAAATCAGCCAAGGGTTAGGGAAGGTCCCAAGGAAAAACGGGGGGAGACAGCCGTGTTGTGGCAGTTTTGCGCTCTCTTTGGGATGCCTTTTGCAGCTGCAGTGTGCCTGGAGCTCAGGGCTTCCTGGTTTGAGAAACCCTAACCCTAGGCTCAACCCTAACCCTAACCCTAGGCAGGTAAATCAGCCTAGGGTTAGGGAAGGTCCCAAGGAAAAAGCAGTGGAGACAGCCATGTTGTGGCAGTTTTGCGCTCTCTTTGGGATGCCTTTTGCAGCTGCAGTGTGCCTGGAGCTCAGGGCTTCCTGGTTTAAGAAACCCTAACCCTAGGCTCAGTAATAACCTTTTCCATAGGCAAGTAAATCACCTAGGGCTAAGTAAGGTCCCAAGGAAAAAGGGGTGGAGACAGCCATGTTGTGGCAGTTCTGCACTTTTCTTGGGGTGTCTTTTGCAGCTGCAGTGTGCCTGGAGCTCAGGGCTTCCTGGTTTAAGAAACGCTAACCCTAGGCTCATCCCTAACCCTAGCCCTAGGCAGGTAAATCAGCCAAGGGTTAGGGAAGGTCCCAAGGAAAAACGGGGGGAGACAGCCATGTTGTGGCAGTTTTGCGCTCTCTTTGGGATGCCTTTTGCAGCTGCAGTGTGCCTGGAGCTCAGGGCTTCCTGGTTTGAGAAACCCTAACCCTAGGCTCAACCCTAACCCTAACCCTAGGCAGGTAAATCAGCCTAGGGTTAGGGAAGGTCCCAAGGAAAAAGGGGTGGAGACAGCCATGTTGTGGCAGTTTTGCGCTCTCTTTGGGATGCCTTTTGCAGCTGCAGTGTGCCTGGAGCTCAGGGCTTCCTGGTTTAAAAAACCCTAACCCTAGGCTCAACCCTAACCCTAACCCTAGGCAGGTAAATCAGCCTAGGGTTAGGGAAGGTCCCAAGGAAAAACGGGTGGAGACAGCCATGTTGTGGCAGTTTTGCGCTCTCTTTGGGATGCCTTTTGCAGCTGCAGTGTGCCTGGAGCTCAGGGCTTCCTGGTTTAAAAAACCCTAACCCTAGGCTCAGTAATAACCTTTTCCATAGGCAAGTAAATCACCTAGGGCTAAGTAAGGTCCCAAGGGAAAAGGGGTGGAGACAGCCATGTTGTGGCAGTTCTGCACTTTTTTTGGGGTGCCTTTTGCAGCTGCAGTGTGCCTGGAGCTCAGGGCTTCCTGGTTTAAGAAACCCTAACCCTAAGGTCAACCCTTACGCAACAGCGAGGCAGGTAAATCAGCCTAGGGTTAGGGAAGGTCCCAAGGAAGAAGGGATGGAGACAGCCATGTTGTGGCAGTTTTGCGCTCTCTTTGGGATGCCTTTTGCAGCTGCAGTGTGCCTGGAGCTCAGGGCTTCCTGGTTTGAGAAACCCTAACCCTAGGCTCAACCCTAACCCTAACCCTAGGCAGGTAAATCAGCCTAGGGTTAGGGAAGGTCCCAAGGAAAAACGGGTGGAGACAGCCATGTTGTGGCAGTTTTGCGCTCTCTTTGGGATGCCTTTTGCAGCTGCAGTGTGCCTGGAGCTCAGGGCTTCCTGGTTTGAGAAACCCTAACCCTAGGCTCAACCCTAACCCTAACCCTAGGCAGGTAAATCAGCCTAGGGTTAGGGAAGGTCCCAAGGAAAAACGGGTGGAGACAGCCATGTTGTGGCAGTTTTGCGCTCTCTTTGGGTTGCCTTTTGCAGCTGCAGTGTGCCTGGAGCTCAGGGCTTACTGGTTTAAAAACCCTAACCCTAGGCTCAGTAATAACGTTTTCCATAGGCAAGTAAATCACCTAGGGCTAAGTAAGGTCCCAAGGAAAAACGGGTGGAGACAGTCATGTTGTGGCAGTTTTGCGCTCTCTTTGGGATGCCTTTTGCAGCTGCAGTGTGCCTGGAGCTCAGGGCTTCCTGCTTTAAAAAACCCTAACCCTAGGCTCAACCCTAACCCTAACCCTAGGCAGGTAAATCAGCCTAGGGTTAGGGAAGGTCCCAAGGAAAAAGGGGTGGAGACAGCCATGTTGTGGCAGTTTTGCGCTCTCTTTGGGATGCCTTTTGCAGCTGCAGTGTGCCTGGAGCTCAGGGCTTCCTGGTTTGAGAAACCCTAACCCTAGGCTCAACCCTAACCCTAACCCTAGGCAAGTAAATCAGCCTAGGGTTAGGGAAGGTCCCAACCAAAAACGGGTGGAGACAGCCGTGTTGTGGCAGTTTTGCGCTCTCTTTGGGATGCCTTTTGCAGCTGCAGTGTGCCTGGAGCTCAGGGCTTCCTTGTTTGAGAAACCCTAACCCTAGGCTCAACCCTAACCCTAACCCTAGGCAGGTAAATCAGCCTAGGGTTAGGGAAGGTCCCAAGGAAAAAGGGGTGGAGACAGCCATCTTGTGGCAGTTTTGCGCTCTCTTTGGGATGCCTTTTGCAGCTGCAGTGTGCCTGGAGCTCAGGGCTTCCGGGTTTAAAAAACCCTAACCCTAGGCTCAACCCTAACCCTTGCCCTAGGCAGGTAAATCAGCCTAGGATTAGGGAAGGTCCCAAGGAAAAAGGGGTGGAGACAGCCATGTTGTGCCATTTTTGCGCTCTCATTGGGATGCCTTTTGCAGCTGCAGTGTGCCTGGAGCTCAGGGCTTCCTGGTTTAAAAAACCTTAACCCTAGGCTCAACCCTAACCCTAGCCCTAGGCAGATAAATCAGCCTAGGGTTAAGGAAGGTCCCAAGGAGAAAGGGGTGGAGACAGCCATGTTGTGGCAGTTTTGCGCTCTCTTTGGGATGCCTTTTGCAGCTGCAGTGTGCCTGGAGCTCAGGGCTTCCTGGTTTAAAAAACCTTAACCCTAGGCTCAACCCTAACCCTATCCCTGGGCAGGTAAATCAGCCTAGGGTTAGGGAAGGTCCCAAGGAAAAACGGGTGGAGACAGCCATGTTGTGGCAGTTTTGCGCTCTCTTTGGGATGCCTTTTGCAGCTGCAGTGTGCCTGGAGCTCAGGGCTTCCTGCTTTAAAAAACCCTAACCCTAGGCTCAACCCTAAACCTAACCCTAGGCAGGTAAATCAGCCTAGGGTTAGGGAAGGTCCCAAGGAAAAAGGGGTGGAGACAGCCATGTTGTGGCAGTTTTGCGCTCTCTTTGGGATGCCTTTTGCAGCTGCAGTGTGCCTGGAGCTCAGGGCTTCCTGGTTTGAGAAACCCTAACCCTAGGCTCAACCCTAACCCTAACCCTAACCCTAGGCAGGTAAATCAGCCTAGGGTTAGGGAAGGTCCCAAGGAAAAAGGGGTGGAGACAGCCATGTTGTGGCAGTTTTGTGCTCTCTTTGGGATGCCTTTTGCAGCTGCAGTGTGCCTGGAGCTCAGGGCTTCCTGGTTTAAAAAACCCTAACCCTAGGCTCAACCCTAACCCTAGCCCTAGGCAGGTAAATCAGCCAAGGGTTAGGGAAGGTCCCAAGGAAAAAGTGCTGGAGACAGCCATGTTGTGGCAGTTTTGCGCCCTCATTGGGATGCCTTTTGCAGCTGCAGTGTGCCTGGAGCTCAGGGCTTCCTGGTTTAAGAAACCCTAACCCTAGGCTCAGTAATAACCTTTTCCATAGGCAAGTAAATCACCTAGGGCTAAGTAAGGTCCCAAGGAAAAAGGGGTGGAGACAGCCATGTTGTGGCAGTTCTGCAGTTTTCTTGGGGTGCCTTTTGCAGCTGCAGTGTGCCTGGAGCTCAGGGCTTCCTGGTTTAAGAAACCCTAACCCTAAGCTCAACCCTTACGCAAACGCTAGGCAGGTAAATCAGCCTAGGGTTAGGGAAGGTCCCAAGGAAAAACGGGTGGAGACAGCCATGTTGTGGCAGTTCTGCACTTTTCTTGGGGTGTCTTTTGCAGCTGCAGTGTGCCTGGAGCTCAGGGCTTCCTGGTTTAAGAAACGCTAACCCTAGGCTCATCCCTAACCCTAGCCCTAGGCAGGTAAATCAGCCAAGGGTTAGGGAAGGTCCCAAGGAAAAACGGGGGGAGACAGCCGTGTTGTGGCAGTTTTGCGCTCTCTTTGGGATGCCTTTTGCAGCTGCAGTGTGCCTGGAGCTCAGGGCTTCCTGGTTTGAGAAACCCTAACCCTAGGCTCAACCCTAACCCTAACCCTAACCCTAGGCAGGTAAATCAGCCTAGGGTTAGGGAAGGTCCCAAGGAAAAAGGGGTGGAGACAGCCATGTTGTGGCAGTTTTGCGCTCTCTTAGGGATGCCTTTTGCAGCTGCAGTGTGCCTGGAGCTCAGGGCTTCCTGGTTTAAAAAACCCTAACCCTAGGCTCAGTAATAACCTTTTCCATAGGCAAGTAAATCACCTAGGGCTAAGTAAGGTCCCAAGGGAAAAGGGGTGGAGACAGCCATGTTGTGGCAGCTCTGCACTTTTTTTGGGGTGCCTTTTGCAGCTGCAGTGTGCCTGGAGCTCAGGGCTTCCTGGTTTAAGAAACCCTAACCCTAAGGTCAACCCTTACGCAACAGCGAGGCAGGTAAATCAGCCTAGGGTTAGGGAAGGTCCCAAGGAAGAAGGGATGGAGACGGCCATGTTGTGGCAGTTTTGCGCTCTCTTTGGGATGCGTTTTGCAGCTGCAGTGTGCCTGGAGCTCAGGGCTTCCTGGTTTGAGAAACCCTAACCCTAGGCTCAACCCTAACCCTAACCCTAGGCAGGTAAATCAGCCTAGGGTTAGGGAAGGTCCCAAGGAAAAACGGGTGGAGACAGCCATGTTGTGGCAGTTTTGCGCGCTCCTTGGGATGCCTTTTGCAGCTGCAGTGTGCCTGGAGCTCAGGGCTTCCTGGTTTGAGAAACCCTAACCCTAGGCTCAACCCTAACCCTAACCCTAGGCAGGTAAATCAGCCTAGGGTTAGGGAAGGTCCCAAGGAAAAACGGGGGGAGACAGCCATGTTGTGCCATTTTTGCGCTCTCATTGGGATGCCTTTTGCAGCTGCAGTGTGCCTGGAGCTCAGGGCTTCCTGGTTTAAAAAACCCTAACCCTAGGCTCAACCCTAACCCTAGCCCTAGGCAGGTAAATCAGCCTAGGGTTAAGGAAGGTCCCAAGGAGAAAGGGGTGGAGACAGCCATGTTGTGGCAGTTTTGCGCTCTCTTTGGGATGCCTTTTGCAGCTGCAGTGTGCCTGGAGCTCAGGGCTTCCTGGTTTAAAAACCCTAACCCTAGGCTCAGTAATAACGTTTTCCATAGGCAAGTAAATCACCTAGGGCTAAGTAAGGTCCCAAGGAAAAACGGGTGGAGACAGTCATGTTGTGGCAGTTTTGCGCTCTCTTTGGGATGCCTTTTGCAGCTGCAGTGTGCCTGGAGCTCAGGGCTTCCTGCTTTAAAAAACCCTAACCCTAGGCTCAACCCTAACCCTAACCCTAGGCAGGTAAATCAGCCTAGGGTTAGGGAAGGTCCCAAGGAAAAACGGGTGGAGACAGCCATGTTGTGGCAGTTTTGCGCTCTCTTTAGGACGCCTTTTGCAGCTGCAGTGTGCCTGGAGCTCAGGGCTTCCTGGTTTGAGAAACCCTAACCCTAGGCTCAACGCTAACCCTAACCCTAGGCAAGTAAATCAGCCTAGGGTTAGGGAAGGTCCCAACCAAAAACGGGTGGAGACAGCCGTGTTGTGGCAGTTTTGCGCTCTCTTTGGGATGCCTTTTGCAGCTGCAGTGTGCCTGGAGCTCAGGGCTTCCTTGTTTGAGAAACCCTAACCCTAGGCTCAACCCTAACCCTAACCCTAGGCAGGTAAATCAGCCTAGGGTTAGGGAAGGTCCCAAGGAAAAAGGGGTGGAGACAGCCATGTTGTGGCAGTTTTGCGCTCTCTTTGGGATGCCTTTTGCAGCTGCAGTGTGCCTGGAGCTCAGGGCTTCCGGGTTTAAAAAACCCTAACCCTAGGCTCAACCCTAACCCTTGCCCTAGGCAGGTAAATCAGCCTCGGATTAGGGAAGGTCCCAAGGAAAAAGGGGTGGAGACAGCCATGTTGTGGCAGTTTTGCGCTCTCTTTGGGATGCCTTTTGCAGCTGCAGTGTGCCTGGAGCTCAGGGCTTCCTGGTTTAAAAAACCCTAACCCTAGGCTCAACCCTAACCCTAGCCCTAGGCAGGTAAATCAGCCTAGGGTTAAGGAAGGTCCCAAGGAGAAAGGGGTGGAGACAGCCATGTTGTGGCAGTTTTGCGCTCTCTTTGGGATGCCTTTTGCAGCTGCAGTGTGCCTGGAGCTCAGGGCTTCCTCGTTTCAGAAACCCTAACCCTAAGCTCAACCCTAACCCTAGCCCTAGGCAGGTAAATCAGCCTAGGGTTAGGGAAGGTCCCAAGGAAAAACGGGTGGAGACAGCCATGTTGTGGCAGTTTTGCGCTCTCTTTGGGATGCCTTTTGCAGCTGCAGTGTGCCTGGAGCTCAGGGCTTCCTGGTTTGAGAAACCCTAACCCTAGGCTCAACCCTTACGCAAACCCTAGGCAGGTAAATCAGCCTAGGGTTAGGGAAGGTCCCAAGGAAAAAGGGGTGGAGACAGCCATGCTGTGGCAGTTTTGCGCTCTCGTTGGGATGCTTTTTGCAGCTGCAATGTGCCTGGAGCTCAGGGCTTCCTGGTTTGAGAAACCCTAACCCTAGGCTCAACCCTAACCCTAACCCTAGGCAGGTAAATCAGCCTAGGGTTAGGGAAGGTCCCAAGGAAAAAGCAGTGGAGACAGCCATGTTGTGGCAGTTTTGCGCTCTCTTTGGGATGCCTTTTGCAGCTGCAGTGTGCCTGGAGTTCAGGGCTTCCGGGTATAAAAAACCCTAACCCTAAGCTCAACCCTAACCCTAACCCTAGGCAGGTAAATCAGCCTAGGGATAGGGAAGGTCCCAAGGAAAAACGGGGGGAGACAGCGATGTTGTGGCAGTTTTGCGCTCTCTTTGGGATGCCTTTTGCAGCTGCAGTGTGCCTGGAGCTCAGGGCTTCCTGGTTTGAGAAACCCTAACCCTAGGCTCAACCTTAACCCTAACCCGAGGCAGGTAAATCAGCCTAGGGTTAGGGAAGGTCCCAAGGAAAAAGGGGTGGAGACAGCCATGCTGTGGCAGTTTTGCGCTCTCTTTGGGATGCTTTTTGCAGCTGCAGTGTGCCTGGAGCCGCGGGCTTCCTGGTTTGAGAAATCCTAACCCTAGGCTCAACCCTAAACCTAACCCTAGGCAGGTAAATCAGCCTAGGGTTAGGGAAGGTCCCAAGGAAAAACGGGTGGAGACAGCCATGTTGTGGCAGTTTTGCGCTCTCTTTGGGATGCCTTTTGCAGCTGCAGTGTGCCTGGAGCTCAGGGCTTCCTGGTTTAAGAAACCCTAACCCTAGGCTCAACCCTTAGTCTTCCCCTAGGCAGGTAAATCAGCCTAGGGTTAGGGAAGGTCCCAAGGAAAAACGGGGGGAGACAGCCATGTTGTGGCAGTTTTGCGCTCTCTTTGGGATGCCTTTTGCAGCTGCAGTGTGCCTGGAGCTCAGGGCTTCCTGGTTTGAGAAACCCTAACCCTAGGCTCATCCCTAACCCTAACCCTAACCCTAGGCAGGTAAATCAGCCTAGGATTAGGGAAGGTCCCAAGGAAAAACGGGTGGAGACAGCCATGTTGTGGCAGTTTTGCGCTCTCTTTGGGATGCCTTTTGCAGCTGCAGTGTGCCTGGAGCTCAGGGCTTCCTGGTTTAAGAAACCCTAACCCTAGGCTCAGTAATAACCTTTTCCATAGGCAAGTAAATCACCTAGGGCTAAGTAAGGTCCCAAGGAAAAAGGGGTGGAGACAGCCATGTTGTGGCAGTTCTGCACTTTTCTTGGGGTGCCTTTTGCAGCTGCAGTGTGCCTGGAGCTCAGGGCTTCCTGGTTTGAGAAACCCTAACCCTAAACTCAACCCTTACGCAAACGCTAGGCAGGTAAATCAGCCTAGGGTTAGGGAAGGTCCCAAGGAAAAACGGGTGGAGACAGCCATGTTGTGGCAGTTCTGCACTTTTCTTGGGGTGTCTTTTGCAGCTGCAGTGTGCCTGGAGCTCAGGGCTTCCTGGTTTGAGAAACCCTAACCCTAGGCTCAACCCTAACTCTAACCGTAGGCAGGTAAATCAGCCTAGGGTTAGGGAAGGTCCCAAGGAAAAACGGGGGGGGGCAGCCATGTTGTGGCAGTTTTGCGCTCTCTTTGGGATGCCTTTTGCAGCTGCAGTGTGCCTGGAGCTCAGGGCTTCCTGGTTTGAGAAACCCTAACCCTAGGCTCAACCCTAACCCTAACCCTAGGCAGGTAAATCAGCCTAGGGTTAGGGAAGGTCCCAAGGAAAAACGGGTGGAGACAGCCATGTTGTGGCAGTTTTGCGCTCTCCTTAGGATGCCTTTGCAGCTGCAGTGTGCCTTGAGGTCAGGGCTTCCTGGTTTGAGAAACCCTAACCCTAGGCTGAACCCTAACTCTAACCGTAGGCAGGTAAATCAGCCTAGGGTTAGGGAAGGTCCCAAGGAAAAACGGGGGGAGACAGCCATGTTGTGGCAGTTTTGCGCTCTCTTTGGGATGCCTTTTGCAGTTGCAGTGTGCCTGGAGCTCAGGGCTTCCTTGTTTGAGAAACCTTAACCCTAGGCTCAACCCTAACCCTAACCCTAGGCAGGTAAATCAGCCTAGGGTTAGGGAAGGTCCCAAGGAAAAACGGGTGGAGACAGCCATGTTGTGGCAGTTTTGCGCTCTCTTTGGGATGCCTTTTGCAGCTGCAGTGTGCCTGGAGCTCAGGGCTTCCGGGTTTAAAAAACCCTAACCCTAGGCTCAACCCTAACCCTTGCCCTAGGCAGGTAAATCAGCCTAGGGTTAGGGAAGGTCCCAAGGAAAAAGGGGTCGAGACAGCCATGTTGTGCCATTTTTGCGCTCTCAGTGGGATGCCTTTTGCAGCTGCAGTGTGCCTGGAGCTCAGGGCTTCCTGGTTTAAAAAACCCTAACCCTAGGCTCAACCCTAACCCTAGCCCTAGGCAGGTAAATCAGCCTAGGGTTAAGGAAGGTCCCAAGGAGAAAGGGGTGGAGACAGCCATGCTGTGGCAGTTTTGCGCTCTATTTGGGATGCCTTTTGCAGCTGCAGTGTGCCTGGAGCTCAGGGCTTCCTGGTTTGAGAAACCCTAACCCTAGGCTCAACCTTAACCGTAACCCGAGGCAGGTAAATCAGCCTAGGGTTAGGGAAGGTCCAAAGGAAAAAAGGGGTGGAGACAGCCATGCTGTGGCAGTTTTGCGCTCTCTTTGGGATGCCTTTTGCAGCTGCAGTGTGCCTGGAGCTCAGGGCTTCCTGGTTTTAGAAACCCTAACCCTAGGCTCAACCCTAACCCTAACCCTAGGCAGGTAAATCAGCCTAGGGTTAGGGAAGGTCCCAAGGAAAAAGCAGTGGAGACAGCCATGTTGTGGCAGTTTTGCGCTCTCTTTGGGATGCCTTTTGCAGCTGCAGTGTGCCTGGAGCTCAGGGCTTCCTGGTTTGAGAAACCCTAACCCTAGGCTCAACCCTAACCCTAGCCCTAGGCAGGTAAATCAGCCTAGGGTTAGGGAAGGTCCCAAGGAAAAAGGGGTGGAGACAGCCGTGTTGTGGCAGTTTTGCGCTCTCTTTGGGATGCCTTTTGCAGCTGCAGTGTGCCTGGAGCTCAGGGCTTCCTGGTTTAAAAAACCCTAACCCTAGGCTCAACCCTAACCCTAGCCCTAGGCAGGTAAATCAGCCTAGGGTTAGGGAAGGTCCCAAGGAAAAACGGGTGGAGACAGCCATGTTGTGGCAGTTCTGCACTTTTCTTGGGGTGCCTTTTGCAGCTGCAGTGTGCCTGGAGCTCAGGGCTTCCTGGTTTAAGAAAACCTAACCCTAAGCTCAACCCTTACCCTAACCCTAGGCAGGTAAATCAGCCTAGGGTTAGGGAAGGTCCCAAGGAAGAAGGGGTGGAGACAGCCATGTTGTGGCAGTTTTGCGCTCTCTTTGGGATGCCTTTTGCAGCTGCAGTGTGCCTGGAGCTCAGGGCTTCCTGGTTTGAGAAACCCTAACCCTAGGCTCAACCCTAACCCTAGCCCTAGGCAGGTAAATCAGCCTAGGGTTAGGGAAGGTCCCAAGGAAAAAGCAGTGGACACAGCCATGTTGTGCCATTTTTGCGCTCTCATTGGGATGCCTTTTGCAGCTGCAGTGTGCCTGGAGCTCAGGGCTTCCTGGTTTAAAAAACCCTAACCCTAGGCTCAACCCTAACCCTAGCCCTAGGCAGGTAAATCAGCCTAGGGTTAAGGAAGGTCCCAAGGAGAAAGGGGTGGAGACAGCCATGCTGTGGCAGTTTTGCGCTCTATTTGGGATGCCTTTTGCAGCTGCAGTGTTCCTGGAGCTCAGGGCTTCCTCGTTTCAGAAACCCTAACCCTAAGCTCAACCCTAACCCTAACCCTAGGCAGGTAAATCAGCCTAGGGTTAGGGAAGGTCCCAAGGAAAAACGGGGGGAGACAGCCATGTTGTGGCAGTTTTGCGCTCTCTTTGGGATGCCTTTTGCAGCTGCAGTGTGCCTGGAGCTCAGGGCTTCCTGGTTTGAGAAACCCTAACCCTAGGCTCAACCTTAACCGTAACCCGAGGCAGGTAAATCAGCCTAGGGTTAGGGAAGGTCCAAAGGAAAAAAGGGGTGGAGACAGCCATGCTGTGGCAGTTTTGCGCTCTCTTTGGGATGCCTTTTGCAGCTGCAGTGTGCCTGGAGCTCAGGGCTTCCTGGTTTTAGAAACCCTAACCCTAGGCTCAACCCTAACCCTAACCCTAGGCAGGTAAATCAGCCTAGGGTTAGGGAAGGTCCCAAGGAAAAAGCAGTGGAGACAGCCATGTTGTGGCAGTTTTGCGCTCTCTTTGGGATGCCTTTTGCAGCTGCAGTGTGCCTGGAGCTCAGGGCTTCCTGGTTTGAGAAACCCTAACCCTAGGCTCAACCCTAACCCTAGCCCTAGGCAGGTAAATCAGCCTAGGGTTAGGGAAGGTCCCAAGGAAAAAGGGGTGGAGACAGCCGTGTTGTGGCAGTTTTGCGCTCTCTTTGGGATGCCTTTTGCAGCTGCAGTGTGCCTGGAGCTCAGGGCTTCCTGGTTTAAAAAACCCTAACCCTAGGCTCAACCCTAACCCTCGCCCTAGGAAGGTAAATCAGCCTAGGGTTAGGGAAGGTCCCAAGGAAAAACGGGTGGAGACAGCCATGTTGTGGCAGTTCTGCACTTTTCTTGGGGTGCCTTTTGCAGCTGCAGTGTGCCTGGAGCTCAGGGCTTCCTGGTTTAAGAAAACCTAACCCTAAGCTCAACCCTTACCCTAACCCGAGGCAGGTAAATCAGCCTAGGGTTAGGGAAGGTCCCAAGGAAGAAGGGGTGGAGACAGCCATGTTGTGGCAGTTTTGCGCTCTCTTTGGGATGCCTTTTGCAGCTGCAGTGTGCCTGGAGCTCAGGGCTTCCTGGTTTGAGAAACCCTAACCCTAGGCTCAACCCTAACCCTAGCCCTAGGCAGGTAAATCAGCCTAGGGTTAGGGAAGGTCCCAAGGAAAAACGGGTGGAGACAGCCATGTTGTGGCAGTTTTGCGCTCTCTTTGGGATGCCTTTTGCAGCTGCAGTGTGCCTGGAGCTCAGGGCTTCCTGGTTTAAGAAACCCTAACCCTAGGCTCAACCCTTAGTCTTACCCTAGGCAGGTAAATCAGCCTAGGGTTAGGGAAGGTCCCAAGGAAAAACGGGGGGAGACAGCCATGTTGTGGCAGTTTTGCGCTCTCTTTGGGATGCCTTTTGCAGCTGCAGTGTGCCTGGAGCTCAGGGCTTCCTGGTTTAAGAAACCCTAACCCTAGGTTCAGTAATAACCTTTTCCATAGGCAAGTAAATCACCTAGGGCTAAGTAAGGTCCCAAGGAAAAAGGGGTGGAGACAGCCATGTTGTGGCAGTTCTGCACTTTTCTTGGGGTGCCTTTTGCAGCTGCAGTGTGCCTGGAGCTCAGGGCTTCCTGGTTTGAGAAACCCTAACCCTAAGCTCAACCCTAACTCGAACCCTAGGCAGGTAAATCAGCCTAGGGTTAGGGAAGGTCCCAAGGAAAAAAGGGATGGAGACAGCCATGTTGTGGCAGTTTTGCGCTCTCTTTGGGATGCCTTTTGCAGCTGCAGTGTGCCTGGAGCTCAGGGCTTCCTGGTTTGAGAAACCCTAACCCTAGGCTCAACCCTAACCCTAGCCCTAGGCAGGTAAATCAGCCTAGGGTTAGGGAAGGTCCCAAGGAAAAAGGGGTGGAGACAGCCATGTTGTGGCAGTTTTGCGCTCTCTTTGGGATGCCTTTTGCAGCTGCAGTGTGCCTGGAGCTCAGGGCTTCCTGGTTTAAAAACCCTAACCCTAGGCTCAGTAATAACGTTTTCCATAGGCAAGTAAATCAGCCTAGGATTAGGGAAGGTCCCAAGGAAAAACGGGTGGAGACAGCCATGTTGTGGCAGTTTTGCGCTCTCTTTGGGATGCCTTTTGCAGCTGCAGTGTGCCTGGAGCTCAGGGCTTCCTCGTTTCAGAAACCCTAACCCTAGGCTCAACCCTAACCCTAACCCTAGGCAGGTAAATCAGCCTAGGGTTAGCGAAGGTCCCAAGGAAAAACGGGTGGAGACAGCCATGTTGTGGCAGTTTTGCGCTCTCTTTAGGATGCCTTTTGCAGCTGCAGTGTGCCTGGAGCTCAGGGCTTCCTGGTTTGAGAAACCCTAACCCTAGGCTCAACCCTAACCCTAACCCTAACCCTAGGCAGGTAAATCAGCCTAGGATTAGGGAAGGTCCCAAGGAAAAACGGGTGGAGACAGCCATGTTGTGGCAGTTTTGC
Source organism: Calcarius lapponicus (assembly GCA_039654755.1). Lineage (NCBI taxonomy): Eukaryota > Metazoa > Chordata > Aves > Passeriformes > Fringillidae > Calcarius > Calcarius lapponicus. The sequence continues at coordinate 138,564 of JBBFKN010000043.1, forward strand.
GCTCTCTTTGGGATGCCTTTTGCAGCTGCAGTGTGCCTGGAGCTCAGGGCTTCCTGGTTTAAAAAACCCTATCCCTAGGCTCAACCCTAACCCTAACCCTAGGCAGGTAAATCAGCCTAGGGTTAGGGAAGGTCCCAAGGAAAAACGGGGGGAGACAGCCATGTTGTGGCAGTTTTGCGCTCTCTTTGGGATGCCTTTTGCAGCTGCAGTGTGCCTGGAGCTCAGGGCTTCCTGGTTTGAGAAACCCTAACCCTAGGCCCAACCTTAACCCTAACCCGAGGCAGGTAAATCAGCCTAGGGTTAGGGAAGGTCCCAAGGAAAAAGGGGTGGAGACAGCCATGCTGTGGCAGTTTTGCGCTCTCTTTGGGATGCTTTTTGCAGCTGCAGTGTGCCTGGAGCTCCTGGCTTCCTGCTTTGAGAAACCCTAACCCTAGGCTCAACCCTAACCCTAACCCTAGGCAGGTAAATCAGCCGAGGGTTAGGGAAGGTCCCAAGGAAAAAGCAGTGGACACAGCCATGTTGTGGCAGTTTTGCGCTCTCTTTGGGATGCCTTTTGCAGCTGCAGTGTGCCTGGAGCTCAGGGCTTCCTGGTTTAAGAAACCCTAACCCTAGGCTCAACCCTTAGTCTTACCCTAGGCAGGTAAATCAGCCTAGGGTTAGGGAAGGTCCCAAGGAAAAACGGGGGGAGACAGCCATGTTGTGGCAGTTTTGCGCTCTCTTTGGGATGCCTTTTGCAGCTGCAGTGTGCCTGGAGCTCAGGGCTTCCTGGTTTGAGAAACCCTAACCCTAGGCTCAACCCTAACCCTAACCCTAACCCTAGGCAGGTAAATCAGCCTAGGATTAGGGAAGGTCCCAAGGAAAAACGGGTGGAGACAGCCATGTTGTGGCAGTTTTGCGCTCTCTTTGGGATGCCTTTTGCAGCTGCAGTGTGCCTGGAGCTCAGGGCTTCCTGGTTTGGGAAACCCTAACCCTAGGCTCAACCCTAACCCTAACCCTAGGCAGGTAAATCAGCCTAGGGTTAGGGAAGGTCCCAAGGAAAAAGGGGTGGAGACAGCCATGTTGTGGCAGTTTTGCGCTCTCTTTGGGATGCCTTTTGCAGCTGCAGTGTGCCTGGAGCTCAGGGCTTCCTGGTTTGAGAAACCCTAACCCTAGGCTCAACCCTAACCCTAACCCTAACCCTAGGCAGGTAAATCAGCCTAGGATTAGGGAAGGTCCCAAGGAAAAACGGGTGGAGACAGCCATGTTGTGGCAGTTTTGCACTCTCTTTGGGATGCCTTTTGCAGCTGCAGTGTGTCTGGAGCTCAGGGCTTCCTGGTTTAAAAAACCCGAACCCTAGGCTCAACCCTAACGCTAACCCTAGGCAGGTGAATAAGCCTAGGATTAGGGAAGGTCCCAAAGAAAAAGGGGTGGAGACAGCCATGTTGTGGCAGTTTTGCGCTCTCTTTGGGATGCCTTTTGCAGCTGCAGTGTGCCTGGAGCTCAGGGCTTCCTGGTTTGAGAAACCCTAACCCTAGGCTCAACCCTAACTCTAACCCTAGGCAGGTAAATCAGCCTAGGGTTAGGGAAGGTCCTAAGGAAAAACGGGGGGGGGCAGCCATGTTGTGGCACTTTTGCGCTCTCTTTGGGATGCCTTTTGCAGCTGCAGTGTGCCTGGAGCTCAGGGCTTCCTGGTTTGAGAAACCCTAACCCTAGGCTCAACCCTAACCCTAGGCAGGTAAATCAGCCTAGGGTTAGGGAAGGTCCCAAGGAAAAACGGGGGGAGACAGCCATGTTGTGGCAGTTTTGCGCTCTCTTTGGGATGCCTTTTGCAGCTGCAGTGTGCCTGGAGCTCAGGGCTTCCTGGTTTAAAAACCCTAACCCTAGGCTCAGTAATAACGTTTTCCATAGGCAAGTAAATCACCTAGGGTTAAGTAAGGTCCCAAGGAAAAACGGGTGGAGACAGCCATGTTGTGGCAGTTTTGCGCTCTCTTTGGGATGCCTTTTGCAGCTGCAGTGTGCCTGGAGCTCAGGGCTTCCTGGTTTGAGAAACCCTAACCCTAGGCTCAACCCTAACTCGAACCCTAGGCAGGTAAATCAGCCTAGGGTTAGCGAAGGTCCCAAGGAAAAACGGGTGGAGACAGCCATGTTGTGGCAGTTTTGCGCTCTCTTTAGGATGCCTTTTGCAGCTGCAGTGTGCCTGGAGCTCAGGGCTTCCTGGTTTGAGAAACCCTAACCCTAGGCTCAACCCTAACCCTAACCCTAACCCTAGGCAGGTAAATCAGCCTAGGATTAGGGAAGGTCCCAAGGAAAAACGGGTGGAGACAGCCATGTTGTGGCAGTTTTGCGCTCTCTTTGGGATGCCTTTTGCAGCTGCAGTGTGCCTGGAGCTCAGGGCTTCCTGGTTTAAAAAACCCTATCCCTAGGCTCAACCCTAACCCTAACCCTAGGCAGGTAAATCAGCCTAGGGTTAGGGAAGGTCCCAAGGAAAAACGGGGGGAGACAGCCATGTTGTGGCAGTTTTGCGCTCTCTTTGGGATGCCTTTTGCAGCTGCAGTGTGCCTGGAGCTCAGGGCTTCCTGGTTTGAGAAACCCTAACCCTAGGCCCAACCTTAACCCTAACCCGAGGCAGGTAAATCAGCCTAGGGTTAGGGAAGGTCCCAAGGAAAAAGGGGTGGAGACAGCCATGCTGTGGCAGTTTTGCGCTCTCTTTGGGATGCTTTTTGCAGCTGCAGTGTGCCTGGAGCTCCTGGCTTCCTGCTTTGAGAAACCCTAACCCTAGGCTCAACCCTAACCCTAACCCTAGGCAGGTAAATCAGCCGAGGGTTAGGGAAGGTCCCAAGGAAAAAGCAGTGGACACAGCCATGTTGTGGCAGTTTTGCGCTCTCTTTGGGATGCCTTTTGCAGCTGCAGTGTGCCTGGAGCTCAGGGCTTCCTGGTTTAAGAAACCCTAACCCTAGGCTCAACCCTTAGTCTTACCCTAGGCAGGTAAATCAGCCTAGGGTTAGGGAAGGTCCCAAGGAAAAACGGGGGGAGACAGCCATGTTGTGGCAGTTTTGCGCTCTCTTTGGGATGCCTTTTGCAGCTGCAGTGTGCCTGGAGCTCAGGGCTTCCTGGTTTGAGAAACCCTAACCCTAGGCTCAACCCTAACCCTAACCCTAACCCTAGGCAGGTAAATCAGCCTAGGATTAGGGAAGGTCCCAAGGAAAAACGGGTGGAGACAGCCATGTTGTGGCAGTTTTGCGCTCTCTTTGGGATGCCTTTTGCAGCTGCAGTGTGCCTGGAGCTCAGGGCTTCCTGGTTTGGGAAACCCTAACCCTAGGCTCAACCCTAACCCTAACCCTAGGCAGGTAAATCAGCCTAGGGTTAGGGAAGGTCCCAAGGAAAAAGGGGTGGAGACAGCCATGTTGTGGCAGTTTTGCGCTCTCTTTGGGATGCCTTTTGCAGCTGCAGTGTGCCTGGAGCTCAGGGCTTCCTGGTTTGAGAAACCCTAACCCTAGGCTCAACCCTAACCCTAACCCTAACCCTAGGCAGGTAAATCAGCCTAGGATTAGGGAAGGTCCCAAGGAAAAACGGGTGGAGACAGCCATGTTGTGGCAGTTTTGCACTCTCTTTGGGATGCCTTTTGCAGCTGCAGTGTGTCTGGAGCTCAGGGCTTCCTGGTTTAAAAAACCCGAACCCTAGGCTCAACCCTAACGCTAACCCTAGGCAGGTGAATAAGCCTAGGATTAGGGAAGGTCCCAAAGAAAAAGGGGTGGAGACAGCCATGTTGTGGCAGTTTTGCGCTCTCTTTGGGATGCCTTTTGCAGCTGCAGTGTGCCTGGAGCTCAGGGCTTCCTGGTTTGAGAAACCCTAACCCTAGGCTCAACCCTAACTCTAACCCTAGGCAGGTAAATCAGCCTAGGGTTAGGGAAGGTCCTAAGGAAAAACGGGGGGGGGCAGCCATGTTGTGGCACTTTTGCGCTCTCTTTGGGATGCCTTTTGCAGCTGCAGTGTGCCTGGAGCTCAGGGCTTCCTGGTTTGAGAAACCCTAACCCTAGGCTCAACCCTAACCCTAGGCAGGTAAATCAGCCTAGGGTTAGGGAAGGTCCCAAGGAAAAACGGGGGGAGACAGCCATGTTGTGGCAGTTTTGCGCTCTCTTTGGGATGCCTTTTGCAGCTGCAGTGTGCCTGGAGCTCAGGGCTTCCTGGTTTAAAAACCCTAACCCTAGGCTCAGTAATAACGTTTTCCATAGGCAAGTAAATCACCTAGGGTTAAGTAAGGTCCCAAGGAAAAACGGGTGGAGACAGCCATGTTGTGGCAGTTTTGCGCTCTCTTTGGGATGCCTTTTGCAGCTGCAGTGTGCCTGGAGCTCAGGGCTTCCTGGTTTGAGAAACCCTAACCCTAGGCTCAACCCTAACTCGAACCCTAGGCAGGTAAATCAGCCTAGGGTTAGGGAAGGTCCCAAGGAAAAACGGGGGGGGGGCAGCCATGTTGTGGCAGTTTTGCGCTCTCTTTGGGATGCCTTTTGCAGCTGCAGTGTGCCTGGAGCTCAGGGCTTCCTGGTTTGAGAAACCCTAACCCTAGGCTCAACCCTAACCCTAACCCTAGGCAGGTAAATCAGCCTAGGGTTAGGGAAGGTCCCAAGGAAAAACGGGGGGAGACAGCCATGTTGTGGCAGTTTTGCGCTCTCTTTGGGTTGCCTTTTGCAGCTGCAGTGTGCCTGGAGCTCAGGGCTTCCTGGTTTAAAAACCCTAACCCTAGGCTCAGTAATAACGTTTTCCATAGGCAAGTAAATCAGCCTAGGATTAGGGAAGGTCCCAAGGAAAAACGGGTGGAGACAGCCATGTTGTGGCAGTTTTGCGCTCTCTTTGGGATGCCTTTTGCAGCTGCAGTGTGCCTGGAGCTCAGGGCTTCCTGGTTTAAAAAACCCTAACCCTAGGCTCAACCCTAACCCTAACCCTAGGCAGGTAAATCAGCCTAGGGTTAGGGAAGGTCCCAAGGAAAAACGGGTGGAGACAGCCATGTTGTGGCAGTTTTGCGCTCTCTTTAGGATGCCTTTTGCAGCTGCAGTGTGCCTGGAGCTCAGGGCTTCCTGGTTTGAGAAACCCTAACCCTAGGCTCAACACTAACCCTAACCCTAGGCAGGTAAATCAACCTAGGGTTAGGGAAGGTCCCAACGAAAAACGTGTGGAGACAGCCGTGTTGTGGCAGTTTTGCGCTCTCTTTGGGATGCCTTTTGCAGCTGCAGTGTGCCTGGAGCTCAGGGCTTCCTTGTTTGAGAAACCCTAACCCTAGGCTCAACCCTAACCCTAACCCTAGGCAGGTAAATCAGCCTAGGGTTAGGGAAGGTCCCAAGGAAAAACGGGTGGAGACAGCCATGTTGTGGCAGTTTTGCGCTCTCTTTGGGATGCCTTTTGCAGCTGCAGTGTGCCTGGAGCTCAGGGCTTCCGGGTTTAAAAAACCCTAACCCTAGGCTCAACCCTAACCCTTGCCCTAGGCAGGTAAATCAGCCTAGGGTTAGGGAAGGTCCCAAGGAAAAAGGGGTGGAGACAGCCATGTTGTGGCATTTTTGCGCTCTCATTGGGATGCCTTTTGCAGCTGCAGTGTGCCTGGAGCTCAGGGCTTCCTGGTTTAAAAAACCCTAACCCTAGGCTCAACCCTAACCCTAGCCCTAGGCAGGTAAATCAGCCTAGGGTTAAGGAAGGTCCCAAGGAGAAAGGGGTGGAGACAGCCATGTTGTGGCAGTTTTGCGCTCTCTTTGGGATGCCTTTTGCAGCTGCAGTGTGCCTGGAGCTCAGGGCTTCCTCGTTTCAGAAACCCTAACCCTAAGCTCAACCCTAACCCTAACCCTAGGCAGGTAAATCAGCCTAGGGTTAGGGAAGGTCCCAAGGAAAAACGGGTGGAGACAGCCATGTTGTGGCAGTTTTGCACTCTCTTTGGGATGCCTTTTGCAGCTGCAGTGTGCCTGGAGCTCAGGGCTTCCTGGTTTGAGAAACCCTAACCCTAGGCTCAACCTTAACCCTAACCCTAGGCAGGTAAATCAGCCTAGGGTTAGGGAAGGTCCCAAGGAAAAACGGGTGGAGACAGCCATGTTGTGGCAGTTTTGCGCTCTCTTTGGGATGCCTTTTGCAGCTGCAGTGTCCCTGGAGCTCAGGGCTTCCTGGTTTAAAAAACCCTATCCCTAGGCTCAACCCTAACCCTAACCCTAGGCAGGTAAATCAGCCTAGTGTTAGGGAAGGTCCCAAGGAAAAACGGGGGGAGACAGCCATGTTGTGGCAGTTTTGCGCTCTCTTTGGGATGCCTTTTGCAGCTGCAGTGTGCCTGGAGCTCAGGGCTTCCTGGTTTGAGAAACCCTAACCCTAGGCTCAACGCTAACCCTAACCCTAGGCAGGTAAATCAGCCTAGAGTTAGGGAAGGTCCCAAGGAAAAACGGGTGGGGCCAGCCGTGTTGTGGCAGTTTTGCGCTCTCTTTGGGATGCCTTTTGCAGCTGCAGTGTGCCTTGAGCTCAGGGCTTCCTGGTTTGAGAAACCCTAACCCTAGGCTCAACCCTAACCCTAACCCTAGGCAGGTAAATCAGCCTAGGGTTAGGGAAGGTCCCAAGGAAAAACAGGTGGAGACAGACATGTTGTGCCAATTTTGCGCTCTCTTTGGGATGCCTTTTGCAGCTGCAGTGTGCCTGGAGCTCAGGGCTTCCTGGTTTAAGAAACCCTAACCCTAGGCTCAACCCTTAGTCTTACCCTAGGCAGGTAAATCAGCCTAGGGTTAGGGAAGGTCCCAAGGAAAAACGGGGGGAGACAGCCATGTTGTGGCAGTTTTGCGCTCTCTTTGGCATGCCTTTTGCAGCTGCAGTGTGCCTGGAGCTCAGGGCTTCCTGGTTTGAGAAACCCTAACCCTAGGCTCAACCCTAACCCTAACCCTAACCCTAGGCAGGTAAATCAGCCTAGGATTAGGGAAGGTCCCAAGGAAAAACGGGTGGAGACAGCCATGTTGTGGCAGTTTTGCGCTCTCTTTGGGATGCCTTTTGCAGCTGCAGTGTGCCTGGAGCTCAGGGCTTCCTGGTTTAAAAAACCCTATCCCTAGGCTCAACCCTAACCCTAACCCTAGGCAGGTAAATCAGCCTAGGGTTAGGGAAGGTCCCAAGGAAAAACGGGGGGAGACAGCCATGTTGTGGCAGTTTTGCGCTCTCTTTGGGATGCCTTTTGCAGCTGCAGTGTGCCTGGAGCTCAGGGCTTCCTGGTTTGAGAAACCCTAACCCTAGGCTCAACGCTAACCCTAACCCTAGGCAGGTAAATCAGCCTAGGGTTAGGGAAGGTCCCAAGGAAAAACGGGTGGAGACAGCCGTGTTGTGGCAGTTTTGCGCTCTCTTTGGGATGCTTTTTGCAGCTGCAGTGTGCCTGGAGCTCAGGGCTTCCTGGTTTGAGAAACCCTAACCCTAGGCTCAACCCTAACCCTAGCCCTAGGCAGGTAAATCAGCCTAGGGTTAGGGAAGGTCCCAAGGAAAAAGGGGTGGAGACAGCCATGTTGTGGCATTTTTGCGCTCTCATTGGGATGCCTTTTGCAGCTGCAGTGTGCCTGGAGCTCAGGGCTTCCTGGTTTAAAAAACCCTAACCCTAGGCTCAACCCTAACCCTAGCCCGAGGCAGGTAAATCAGCCTAGGGTTAAGGAAGGTCCCAAGGAGAAAGGGGTGGAGACAGCCATGTTGTGGCAGTTTTGCGCTCTCTTTGGGATGCCTTTTGCAGCTGCAGTGTGCCTGGAGCTCAGGGCTTCCTGGTTTGAGAAACCCTAACCCTAGGCCCAACCTTAACCCTAACCCGAGGCAGGTAAATCAGCCTAGGGTTAGGGAAGGTCCCAAGGAAAAAGGGGTGGAGACAGCCATGCTGTGGCAGTTTTGCGCTCTCTTTGGGATGCTTTTTGCAGCTGCAGTGTGCCTGGAGCTCCGGGCTTCCTGGTTTGAGAAACCCTAACCCTAGGCTCAACCCTAACCCTAACCCTAGGCAGGTAAATCAGCCTAGGGTTAGGGAAGGTCCCAAGGAAAAAGCAGTGGACACAGCCATGTTGTGGCAGTTTTGCGCTCTCTTTGGGATGCCTTTTGCAGCTGCAGTGTGCCTGGAGCTCAGGGCTTCCTGGTTTAAGAAACCCTGACCCTAGGCTCAACCCTTAGTCTTACCCTAGGCAGGTAAATCAGCCTAGGGTTAGGGAAGGTCCCAAGGAAAAACGGGGGGAGACAGCCATGTTGTGGCAGTTTTGCGCTCTCTTTGGGATGCCTTTTGCAGCTGCAGTGTGCCTGGAGCTCAGGGCTTCCTGGTTTGAGAAACCCTAACCCTAGGCTCAACCCTAACCCTAACCCTAACCCTAGGCAGGTAAATCAGCCTAGGATTAGGGAAGGTCCCAAGGAAAAACGGGTGGAGACAGCCATGTTGTGGCAGTTTTGCACTCTCTTTGGGATGCCTTTTGCAGCTGCAGTGTGCCTGGAGCTCAGGGCTTCCTGGTTTAAAAAACCCTAACCCTAGGCTCAACCCTAACGCTAACCCTAGGCAGGTGAATAAGCCTACGATTAGGGAAGGTCCCAAAGAAAAAGGGGTGGAGACAGCCATGTTGTGGCAGTTTTGCGCTCTCTTTGGGATGCCTTTTGCAGCTGCAGTGTGCCTGGAGCTCAGGGCTTCCTGGTTTAAAAAACCCTAACCCTAGGCTCAACCCTAACCCTAACCCGAGGCAGGTAAATCAGCCTAGGGTTAGCGAAGGTCCCAAGGAAAAACGGGTGGAGACAGCCGTGTTGTGGCAGTTTTGCGCTCTCTTTGGGATGCCTTTTGCAGCTGCAGTGTGCCTGGAGCTCAGGGCTTCCTTGTTTGAGAAACCCTAACCCTAGGCTCAACCCTAACCCTAACCCTAGGCAGGTAAATCAGGCTAGGGTTAGGGAAGGTCCCAAGGAAAAACGGGTGGAGACAGCCATGTTGTGGCAGTTTTGCGCTCTCTTTGGGATGCCTTTTGCAGCTGCAGTGTGCCTGGAGCTCAGGGCTTCCGGGTTTAAAAAACCCTAACCCTAGGCTCAACCCTAACCCTTGCCCTAGGCAGGTAAATCAGCCGAGGGTTAGGGAAGGTCCCAAGGAAAAAGGGGTGGAGACAGCCATGTTGTGGCATTTTTGCGCTCTCATTGGGATGCCTTTTGCAGCTGCAGTGTGCCTGGAGCTCAGGGCTTCCTGGTTTAAAAAACCCTAACCCTAGGCTCAACCCTAACCCTAGCCCTAGGCAGGTAAATCAGCCTAGGGTTAAGGAAGGTCCCAAGGAGAAAGGGGTGGAGACAGCCATGTTGTGGCAGTTTTGCGCTCTCTTTGGGATGCCTTTTGCAGCTGCAGTGTGCCTGGAGCTCAGGGCTTCCTCGTTTCAGAAACCCTAACCCTAAGCTCAACCCTAACCCTAACCCTAGGCAGGTAAATCAGCCTAGGGTTAGGGAAGGTCCCAAGGAAAAACGGGTGGAGACAGCCATGTTGTGGCAGTTTTGCGCTCTCTTTGGGATGCCTTTTGCAGCTGCAGTGTGCCTGGAGCTCAGGGCTTCCTGGTTTGAGAAACCCTAACCCTAGGCTCAACCTTAACCCTAACCCGAGGCAGGTAAATCAGCCTAGGGTTAGGGAAGGTCCCAAGGAAAAAGGGGTGGAGACAGCCATGCTGTGGCAGTTTTGCGCTCTCTTTGGGATGCTTTTTGCAGCTGCAGTGTGCCTGGAGCTCAGGGCTTCCTGGTTTGAGAAACCCTAACCCTAGGCTCAACCCTAACCCTAACCCTAGGCAGGTAAATCAGCCTAGGGTTAGGGAAGGTCCCAAGGAAAAAGCAGTGGAGACAGCCATGTTGTGGCAGTTTTGTGCTCTCTTTGGGATGCCTTTTGCAGCTGCAGTGTGCCTGGAGCTCAGGGCTTCCTCGTTTAAGAAACCCTAACCCTAAGCTCAACCCTAACCCTAACCCTAGGCAGGTAAATCAGCCTAGGGTTAGGGAAGGTCCCAAGGAAAAACGGGTGGAGACAGCCATGTTGTGGCAGTTTTGCGCTCTCTTTGGGATGCCTTTTGCAGCTGCAGTGTGCCTGGAGCTCAGGGCTTCCTGGTTTGAGAAACCCTAACCCTAGGCTCAACCTTAACCCTAACCCGAGGCAGGTAAATCAGCCTAGGGTTAGGGAAGGTCCCAAGGAAAAAGGGGTGGAGACAGCCATGCTGTGGCAGTTTTGCGCTCTCTTTGGAATGTTTTTGCAGCTGCAGTGTGCCTGGAGCTCCGGGCTTCCTGGTTTGAGAAACCCTAACCCTAGGCTCAACCCTAACCCTAACCCTAGGCAGGTAAATCAGCCTAGGGTTAGGGAAGGTCCCAAGGAAAAAGCAGTGGAGACAGCCATGTTGTGGCAGTTTTGCGCTCTCTTTGGGATGCCTTTTGCAGCTGCAGTGTGCCTGGAGCTCAGGGCTTCCTGGTTTAAGAAACCCTAACCCTAGGCTCAACCCTTAGTCTTACCCTAGGCAGGTAAATCAGCCTAGGGTTAGGGAAGGTCCCAAGGAAAAACGGGGGGAGACAGCCATGTTGTGGCAGTTTTGCGCTCTCTTTGGGATGCCTTTTGCAGCTGCAGTGTGCCTGGAGCTCAGGGCTTCCTGGTTTGAGAAACCCTAACCCTAGGCTCAACCCTAACCCTAACCCTAACCCTAGGCAGGTAAATCAGCCTAGGATTAGGGAAGGTCCCAAGGAAAAACGGGTGGAGACAGCCATGTTGTGGCAGTTTTGCGCTCTCTTTGGGATGCCTTTTGCAGCTGCAGTGTGCCTGGAGCTCAGGGCTTCCTGGTTTAAAAAACCCTAACCCTAGGCTCAACCCTAACCCTAACCCTAGGCAGGTAAATCAGCCTAGGGTTAGGGAAGGTCCCAAGGAAAAACGGGGGGAGACAGCCATGTTGTGGCAGTTTTGCGCTCTCTTTGGGATGCCTTTTGCAGCTGCAGTGTGCCTGGAGCTCAGGGCTTCCTGGTTTGAGAAACCCTAACCCTAGGCTCAACGCTAACCCTAACCCTAGGCAGGTAAATCAGCCTAGAGTTAGGGAAGGTCCCAAGGAAAAACGGGTGGAGCCAGCCGTGTTGTGGCAGTTTTGCGCTCTCTTTGGGATGCCTTTTGCAGCTGCAGTGTGCCTTGAGCTCAGGGCTTCCTTGTTTGAGAAACCCTAACCCTAGACTCAACCCTAACCCTAACCCTAGGCAGGTAAATCAGCCTAGGGTTAGGGAAGGTCCCAAGGAAAAAGGGGTGGAGACAGCCATGTTGTGGCAGTTTTGCGCTCTCTTTGGGATGCCTTTTGCAGCTGCAGTGTGCCTGGAGCTCAGGGCTTCCTGGTTTGAGAAACCCTAACCCTAGGCTCAACCCTAACCCTAACCCTAGGCAGGTAAATCAGCCTAGGGTTAGGGAAGCTCCCAAGGAAAAAGGGGTGGAGACAGCCATGTTGTGGCAGTTTTGCGCTCTCTTTGGGATGCCTTTTGCAGCTGCAGTGTGCCTGGAGCTCAGGGCTTCCTGGTTTAAAAAACCCTAACCCTAGGCTCAACCCTAACCCTAGCCCGAGGCAGGTAAATCAGCCTAAGGTTAAGGAAGTTCCCAAGGAGAAAGGGGTGGAGACAGCCATGTTGTGGCAGTTTTGCGCTCTCTTTGGGATGCCTTTTGCAGCTGCAGTGTGCCTGGAGCTCAGGGCTTCCTCGTTTCAGAAACCCTAACCCTAAGCTCAACCCTAACCCTAACCCTAGGCAGGTAAATCAGCCTAGGGTTAGGGAAGGTCCCAAGGAAAAAGGGGTGGAGACAGCCATGTTGTGGCAGTTTTGCGCTCTCTTTGGGATGCCTTTTGCAGCTGCAGTGTGCCTGGAGCTCAGGGCTTCCTGGTTTAAAAAACCCTAACCCTAGGCTCAACCCTAACGCTAACCCTAGGCAGGTGAATAAGCCTAGGATTAGGGAAGGTCCCAAAGAAAAAGGGGTGGAGACAGCCATGTTGTGGCAGTTTTGCGCTCTCTTTGGGATGCCTTTTGCAGCTGCAGTGTGCCTGGAGCTCAGGGCTTCCTGGTTTGAGAAACCCTAACCCTAGGCTCAACCCTAACTCTAACCCTAGGCAGGTAAATCAGCCTAGGGTTAGGGAAGGTCCTAAGGAAAAACGGGGGGGGGCAGCCATGTTGTGGCAGTTTTGCGCTCTCTTTGGGATGCCTTTTGCAGCTGCAGTGTGCCTGGAGCTCAGGGCTTCCTGGTTTGAGAAACCCTAACCCTAGGCTCAACCCTAACCCTAGGCAGGTAAATCAGCCTAGGGTTAGGGAAGGTCCCAAGGAAAAACGGGGGGAGACAGCCATGTTGTGGCAGTTTTGCGCTCTCTTTGGGATGCCTTTTGCAGCTGCAGTGTGCCTGGAGCTCAGGGCTTCCTGGTTTAAAAACCCTAACCCTAGGCTCAGTAATAACGTTTTCCATAGGCAAGTAAATCACCTAGGGTTAAGTAAGGTCCCAAGGAAAAACGGGTGGAGACAGCCATGTTGTGGCAGTTTTGCGCTCTCTTTGGGATGCCTTTTGCAGCTGCAGTGTGCCTGGAGCTCAGGGCTTCCTGGTTTAAAAAACCCTAACCCTAGGCTCAACCCTAACCCTAGCCCTAGACAGGTAAATCAGCCTAGGGTTAGCGAAGGTCCCAAGGAAAAACGGGTGGAGACAGCCATGTTGTGGCAGTTTTGCGCTCTCTTTGGGATGCCTTTTGCAGCTGCAGTGTGCCTGGAGCTCAGGGCTTCCTGGTTTGAGAAACCCTAACCCTAGGCTCAACACTAACCCTAACCCTAGGCAGGTAAATCAACCTAGGGTTAGGGAAGGTCCCAACGAAAAACGGGTGGCGACAGCCGTGTTGTGGCAGTTTTGCGCTCTCTTTGGGATGCCTTTTGCAGCTGCAGTGTGCCTGGAGCTCAGGGCTTCCTTGTTTGAGAAACCCTAACCCTAGGCTCAACCCTAACCCTAACCCTAGGCAGGTAAATCAGGCTAGGGTTAGGGAAGGTCCCAAGGAAAAACGGGTGGAGACAGCCATGTTGTGGCAGTTTTGCGCTCTCTTTGGGATGCCTTTTGCAGCTGCAGTGTGCCTGGAGCTCAGGGCTTCCGGGTTTAAAAAACCCTAACCCTAGGCTCAACCCTAACCCTTGCCCTAGGCAGGTAAATCAGCCGAGGGTTAGGGAAGGTCCCAAGGAAAAAGGGGTGGAGACAGCCATGTTGTGGCATTTTTGCGCTCTCATTGGGATGCCTTTTGCAGCTGCAGTGTGCCTGGAGCTCAGGGCTTCCTGGTTTAAAAAACCCTAACCCTAGGCTCAACCCTAACCCTAGCCCTAGGCAGGTAAATCAGCCTAGGGTTAAGGAAGGTCCCAAGGAGAAAGGGGTGGAGACAGCCATGTTGTGGCAGTTTTGCGCTCTCTTTGGGATGCCTTTTGCAGCTGCAGTGTGCCTGGAGCTCAGGGCTTCCTCGTTTCAAAAACCCTAACCCTAAGCTCAACCCTAACCCTAACCCTAGGCAGGTAAATCAGCCTAGGGTTAGGGAAGGTCCCAAGGAAAAACGGGTGGAGACAGCCATGTTGTGGCAGTTTTGCGCTCTCTTTGGGATGCCTTTTGCAGCTGCAGTGTGCCTGGAGCTCAGGGCTTCCTGGTTTGAGAAACCCTAACCCTAGGCTCAACCTTAACCCTAACCCGAGGCAGGTAAATCAGCCTAGGGTTAGGGAAGGTCCCAAGGAAAAAGGGGTGGAGACAGCCATGCTGTGGCAGTTTTGCGCTCTCTTTGGGATGCTTTTTGCAGTTGCAGTGTGCCTGCAGCTCAGGGCTTCCTGGTTTGAGAAACCCTAACCCTAGGCTCAACCCTAACCCTAACCCTAGGCAGGTAAATCAGCCTAGGGTTAGGGAAGGTCCCAAGGAAAAAGCAGTGGAGACAGCCATGTTGTGGCAGTTTTGCGCTCTCTTTGGGATGCCTTTTGCAGCTGCAGTGTGCCTGGAGCTCAGGGCTTCCTCGTTTAGGAAACCCTAACCCTAAGCTCAACCCTAGCCCTAACCCTAGGCAGGTAAATCAGCCTAGGGTTAGGGAAGGTCCCAAGGAAAAACGGGTGGAGACAGCCATGTTGTGGCAGTTTTGCGCTCTCTTTGGGATGCCTTTTGCAGCTGCAGTGTGCCTGGAGCTCAGGGCTTCCTGGTTTGAGAAACCCTAACCCTAGGCTCAACCTTAACCCTCACCCGAGGCAGGTAAATCAGCCTAGGGTTAGGGAAGGTCCCAAGGAAAAAGGGGTGGAGACAGCCATGCTGTGGCAGTTTTGCGCTCTCTTTGGAATGTTTTTGCAGCTGCAGTGTGCCTGGAGCTCCGGGCTTCCTGGTTTGAGAAACCCTAACCCTAGGCTCAACCCTAACCCTAACCCTAGGCAGGTAAATCAGCCTAGGGTTAGGGAAGGTCCCAAGGAAAAAGCAGTGGAGACAGCCATGTTGTGGCAGTTTTGCGCTCTCTTTGGGATGCCTTTTGCAGCTGCAGTGTGCCTGGAGCTCAGGGCTTCCTGGTTTAAGAAACCCTAACCCTAGGCTCAACCCTTAGTCTTACCCTGGGCAGGTAAATCAGCCTAGGGTTAGGGAAGGTCCCAAGGAAAAACGGGGGGAGACAGCCATGTTGTGGCAGTTTTGCGCTCTCTTTGGGATGCCTTTTGCAGCTGCAGTGTGCCTGGAGCTCAGGGCTTCCTGGTTTGAGAAACCCTAACCCTAGGCCCAACCCTAACCCTAACCCTAACCCTAGGCAGGTAAATCAGCCTAGGATTAGGGAAGGTCCCAAGGAAAAAGGGGTGGAGACAGCCATGTTGTGGCAGTTTTGCGCTCTCTTTGGGATGCCTTTTGCAGCTGCAGTGTGCCTGGAGCTCAGGGCTTCCTGGTTTAAAAAACCCTATCCCTAGGCTCAACCCTAACCCTAACCCTAGGCAGGTAAATCAGCCTAGGGTTAGGGAAGGTCCCAAGGAAAAACGGGGGGAGACAGCCATGTTGTGGCAGTTTTGCGCTCTCTTTGGGATGCCTTTTGCAGCTGCAGTGTGCCTGGAGCTCAGGGCTTCCTGGTTTGAGAAACCCTAACCCTAGGCTCAACGCTAACCCTAACCCTAGGCAGGTAAATCAGCCTAGAGTTAGGGAACGTCCCAAGGAAAAACGGGTGGAGCCAGCCGTGTTGTGGCAGTTTTGCGCTCTCTTTGGGATGCCTTTTGCAGCTGCAGTGTGCCTGGAGCTCAGGGCTTCCTGGTTTGAGAAACCCTAACCCTAGGCTCAACCCTAACCCTAACCCTAGGCAGGTAAATCAGCCTAGGGTTAGGGAAGGTCCCAAGGAAAAAGGGGTGGAGACAGCCATGTTGTGGCAGTTTTGCGCTCTCTTTGGGATGCCTTTTGCAGCTGCAGTGTGCCTGGAGCTCAGGGCTTCCTGGTTTAAGAAGACCTAACCCTAGGCTCAGTAATAACGTTTTCCATAGGCAAGTAAATCACCTAGGGCTAAGTAAGGTCCCAAGGAAAAACGGGTGGAGACAGCCATGTTGTGGCAGTTTTGCGCTCTCTTTGGGATGCCTTTTGCAGCTGCAGTGTGCCTGGAGCTCAGGGCTTCCTGGTTTGAGAAAGCCTAACCCTAGGCTCAACCCTAACCATAACCCTAACCCTAGGCAGGTAAATCAGCCTAGGGTTAGGGAAGGTCCCAAGGAAAAATGGGGGGAGACAGCCATGTTATGGCAGTTTTGCGCTCTCTTTGGGATGCCTTTTGCAGCTGCCGTGTGCCTGGAGCTCAGGGCTTCCTGGTTTGAGAAACCCTAACCCTAGGCTCAACCCTAACCCTAACCCTAGGCAGGTAAATCAGCCTAGGGTTAGGGAAGGTCCCAAGGAAAAACGGGTGGAGACAGCCATGTTGTGGCAGTTTTGCGCTCACTTTGGGATGCCTTTTGCAGCTGCAGTGTGCCTGGAGCTCAGGGCTTCCTTGTTTAAAAAACCCTAACCCTAGGCTCAACCCTAACGCTAACCCTAGGCAGGTAAATCAGCCTAGGGTTAGGGAAGGTCCCAAGGAAAAAGGGGTGGAGACAGCCATGTTGTGGCAGTTTTGTGCTCTCTTTGGGATGCCTTTTGCAGCTGCAGTGTGCCTGGAGCTCAGGGCTTCCTGGTTTAAGAAACCCTAACCCTAGGCTCAGTAATAACGTTTTCCATAGGCAAGTAAATCACCTAGGGCTAAGTAAGGTCCCAAGGAAAAACGGGTGGAGACAGCCATGTTGTGGCAGTTTTGCGCTCTCTTTGGGATGCCTTTTGCAGCTGCAGTGTGCCTGGAGCTCAGGGCTTCCTGGTTTGAGAAAGCCTAAACCTAGGCTCAACCCTAACCATAACCCTAACCCTAGGCAGGTAAATCAGCCTAGGGTTAGGGAAGTTCTCAAGGAAAAACGGGTGGAGACAGCCATGTTATGGCAGTTTTGCGCTCTCTTTGGGATGCCTTTTGCCGCTGCCGTGTGCCTGGAGCTCAGGGCTTCCTGGTTTGAGAAACCCTAACCCGAGGCTCAACCCTAACCCTAACCCTAGGCAGGAATATCAGCCTAGGGTTAGGGAAGGTCCCAAGGAAAAAGGGGTGGAGACAGCCATGTTGTGGCAGTTTTGCGCTCTCTTTGGGATGCCTTTTGCAGCTGCAGTGTGCCTGGAGCTCAGGGCTTCCTGGTTTAAAAAACCCTAACCCTAGGCTCAACCCTAACGCTAACCCTAGGCAGGTAAATCAGCCTAGGGTTAGGGAAGGTCCCAAGGAAAAAGGGCTGGAGACAGCCATGTTGTGGCAGTTTTGTGCTCTCTTTAGGGATGCCTTTTGCAGCTGCAGTGTGCCTGGAGCTCTGGGCTTCCTGGTTTAAAAAACCCTAACCCTAGGCTGAGTAATAACGTTTTCCATAGGCAAGTAAATCACCTAGGGCTAAGAAAGGTCCAAAGGAAAAAGGGGTGGAGACAGCCATGTTGTGGCAGTTTTGCGCTCTCTTTGGGATGCCTTTTGCAGCTGCAGTGTGCCTGGAGCTCAGGGCTTCCTGGTTTGAGAAACCCTAACCCTAGGCTCAACCCTAACCCTAACCCTAGGCAGGTAAATCAGCCTAGGGTTAGGGAAGGTCCCAAGGAAAAACGGGGGGAGACAGCCATGTTGTGGCAGTTTTGCGCTCTCTTTGGGATGCCTTTTGCAGCTGCAGTGTGCCTGGAGCTCAGGGCTTCCTGGTTTGAGAAACCCTAACCCTAGGCTCAACCCTAACCCTAACCCTAGGCAGGTAAATCAGCCTAGGGTTAGGGAAGGTCCCAAGGAAAAAGGGGTGGAGACAGCCATGTTGTGGCAGTTTTGCGCTCTCTTTGGGATGCCTTTTGCAGCTGCAGTGTGCCTGGAGCTCAGGGCTTCCTGGTTTGAGAAACCCTAACCCTAGGCTCAACCCTAACCCTAACCCTAGGCAGGTAAATCAGCCTAGGGTTAGGGAAGGTCCCAAGGAAAAACGGGTGGAGACAGCCATGTTGTGGCAGTTTTGCGCTCTCTTTGGGATGCCTTTTGCAGCTGCAGTGTGCCTGGAGCTCAGGGCTTCCTGGTTTAAAAAACCGTAACCCTAGGCTCAACCCTAACCCTAGCCCTAGGCAGGTAAATCAGCCTAGGGTTAGGGAAGGTCCCAAGAAAAAACGGGGGAGACAGCCATGTTGTGGCAGTTTTGCGCTCTCTTTGGGATGCCTTTTGCAGCTGCAGTGTGCCTGGAGCTCAGGGCTTCCTGGTTTGAGAAACCCTAACCCTAGGCTCAACCCTAACCCTAACCCTTGGCAGGTAAATCAGCCTAGGGTTAGGGAAGGTCCCAAGGAAAAACGGGTGGAGACAGCCCTGTTGTGGCAGTTTTGCGCTCTCTTTGGGATGCCTTTTGCAGCTGCAGTGTGCCTGGAGCTCAGGGCTTCCTGGTTTAAAAAACCCTAACCCTAAGCTCAACCCTAACCCTAGCCCTAGGCAGGTAAATCAGCCTAGGGTTAGGGAAGGTCCCAAGGAAAAACGGGGGAGACAGCCATGTTGTGGCAGTTTTGCGCTCTCTTTGGGATGCTTTTTGCAGCTGCAGTGTGCCTGGAGCTCAGGGCTTCCTGGTTTGAGAAACCCTAACCCTAGGCTCAACCCTAACCCTAACCCTAGGCAGGTAAATCAGCCTAGGGTTAGGGAAGGTCCCAAGGAAAAAGGGGTGGAGACAGCCCTGTTGTGGCAGTTTTGTGCTCTCTTTGGGATGCCTTTTGCAGCTGCAGTGTGCCTGGAGCTCAGGGCTTCCTGGTTTAAAAAACCCTCAACCTAGGCTCAACCCTAACCCTAACCATAGGCAGGAAAATCAGCCTAGGGTTAGGGAAGGTCCCAAGGAAAAACGGGGGGAGACAGCCATGTTGTGGCAGTTTTGCGCTCTCTTTGGGATGCCTTTTGCAGCTGCAGTGTGCCTGGAGCTCAGGGCTTCCTGGTTTGAGAAACCCTAACCCTAGGCTCAACCCTAACCCTAGCCCTAGGCAGGTAAATCAGCCTAGGGTTAGGGAAGGTCCCAAGGAAAAACGGGTGGAGACAGCCATGTTGTGGCAGTTTTGCGCTCTCTTTGGGATGCCTTTTGCAGCTGCAGTGTGCCTGGAGCTCAGGGCTTCCTGGTTTGAGAAACCCTAACCCTAGGCTCAACCCTAACCCTAACCCTAACCCTAGGCAGGTAAATCAGCCTAGGATTAGGGAAGGTCCCAAGGAAAAACGGGTGGAGACAGCCATGTTGTGGCAGTTTTGCGCTCTCTTTGGGATGCCTTTTGCAGCTGCAGTGTGCCTGGAGCTCAGGGCTTCCTGGTTTAAAAAACCCTAACCCTAGGCTCAACCCTAACCCTAACCCTAGGCAGGTAAATCAGCCTAGGGTTAGGGAAGGTCCCAAGGAAAAACGGGTGGAGACAGCCATGTTGTGGCAGTTTTGCGCTCTCTTTGGGATGCCTTTTGCAGCTGCAGTGTGCCTGGAGCTCAGGGCTTCCTGGTTTAAGAAACCCTAACCCTAGGCTCAGTAATAACCTTTTCCATAGGCAAGTAAATCACCTAGGGCTAAGTAAGGTCCCAAGGAAAAAGGGGTGGAGACAGCCATGTTGTGGCAGTTCTGCACTTTTCTTGGGGTGCCTTTTGCAGCTGCAGTGTGCCTGGAGCTCAGGGCTTCCTGGTTTGAGAAACCCTAACCCTAAACTCAACCCTTACGCAAACGCTAGGCAGGTAAATCAGCCTAGGGTTAGGGAAGGTCCCAAGGAAAAACGGGTGGAGACAGCCATGTTGTGGCAGTTCTGCACTTTTCTTGGGGTGTCTTTTGCAGCTGCAGTGTGCCTGGAGCTCAGGGCTTCCTGGTTTGGGAAACCCTAACCCTAGGCTCAACCCTAAACCTAACCCTAGGCAGGTAAATCAGCCTAGGGTTAGGGAAGGTCCCAAGGAAAAACGGGTGGAGACAGCCATGTTGTGGCAGTTTTGCGCTCTCTTTGGGATGCCTTTTGCAGCTGCAGTGTGCCTGGAGCTCAGGGCTTCCTGGTTTGAGAAACCCTAACCCTAGGCTCAACCCTAACCCTAACCCTAACCCTAGGCAGGTAAATCAGCCTAGGATTAGGGAAGGTCCCAAGGAAAAACGGGGGGAGACAGCCATGTTGTGGCAGTTTTGCGCTCTCTTTGGGATGCCTTTTGCAGCTGCAGTGTGCCTGGAGCTCAGGGCTTCCTGGTTTAAAAAACCCTAACCCTAGGCTCAACCCTAACGCTAACCCTAGGCAGGTGAATAAGCCTAGGTTTAGGGAAGGTCCCAAGGAAAAAGGGGTGGAGACAGCCATGTTGTGGCAGTTTTGCGCTCTCTTTGGGATGCCTTTTGCAGCTGCAGTGTGCCTGGAGCTCAGGGCTTCCTGGTTTGAGAAACCCTAACCCTAGGCTCAACGCTAACTCTAACCCTAGGCAGGTAAATCAGCCTAGGGTTAGGGAAGGTCCCAAGGAAAAACGGGGGGGGGGCAGCCATGTTGTGGCAGTTTTGCGCTCTCTTTGGGATGCCTTTTGCAGCTGCAGTGTGCCTGGAGCTCAGGGCTTCCTGGTTTGAGAAACCCTAACCCTAGGCTCAACCCTAACCCTAACCCTAGGCCGGTAAATCAGCCTAGGGTTAGGGAAGGTCCCAAGGAAAAAGGGGTGGAGACAGCCATGTTGTGGCAGTTTTGCGCTCTCTTTGGGATGCCTTTTGCAGCTGCAGTGTGCCTGGAGCTCAGGGCTTCCTGGTTTAAAAACGCTAACCCTAGGCTCAGTAATAACGTTTTCCATAGGCAAGTAAATCACCTAGGGCTAAGTAAGGTCCCAAGGAAAAACGGGTGGAGACAGCCATGTTGTGGCAGTTTTGCGCTCTCTTTAGGATGCCTTTTGCAGCTGCAGTGCGCCTGGAGCTCAGGGCTTCCTGGTTTGAGAAACCCTAACCCTAGGCTCAACGCTAACCGTAACCCTAGGCAGGTAAATCAGCCTAGGGTTAGGGAAGGTCCCAACGAAAAACGGGTGGAGACAGCCGTGTTGTGGCAGTTTTGCGCTCTCTTTGGGATGCCTTTTGCAGCTGCAGTGTGCCTGGAGCTCAGGGCTTCCGGGTTTGAGAAACCCTAACCCTAGGCTCAACCCTAACCCTTGCCCTAGGCAGGTAAATCAGCCTAGGGTTAGGGAAGGTCCCAAGGAAAAAGGGGTGGAGACAGCCATGTTGTGGCATTTTTGCGCTCTCATTGGGATGCCTTTTGCAGCTGCAGTGTGCCTGGAGCTCAGGGCTTCCTGGTTTAAAAAACCCTAACCCTAGGCTCAACCCTAACCCTAGCCCTAGGCAGGTAAATCAGCCTAGGTTTAAGGAAGGTCCCAAGGAGAAAGGGGTGGAGACAGCCATGTTGTGGCAGTTTTGCGCTCTCTTTGGGATGCCTTTTGCAGCTGCAGTGTGCCTGGAGCTCAGGGCTTCCTCGTTTGAGAAACCCTAACCCTAAGCTCAACCCTAACCCTAACCCTAGGCAGATAAATCAGCCTAGGGTTAGGGAAGGTCCCAAGGAAAAACGGGTGGAGACAGCCATGTTGTGGCAGTTTTGCGCTCTCTTTGGGATGCCTTTTGCAGCTGCAGTGTGCCTGGAGCTCAGGGCTTCCTGGTTTGAGAAACCCTAACCCTAGGCTCAACCCTAACCCTAACCCTAGGCAGGTAAATCAGCCTAGGGTTAGGGAAGGTCCCAAGGAAAAACGGGGGGAGACAGCCATGTTGTGGCAGTTTTGCGCTCTCTTTGGGATGCCTTTTGCAGCTGCAGTGTGCCTGGAGCTCAGGGCTTCCGGGTTTAAAAAACCCTAACCCTAGGCTGAACCCTAACCCTAACCCTAGGCAGGTAAATCAGCCTAGGGTTAGGGAAGGTCCCAAGGAAAAAGCAGTGGAGACAGCCATGTTGTGGCAGTTTTGCGCTCTCTTTGGGATGCCTTTTGCAGCTGCAGTGTGCCTGGAGCTCAGGGCTTCCTGGTTTGAGAAACCCTAACCCTAGGCTCAACCTTAACCCTAACCCGAGGCAGATAAATCAGCCTAGGGTTAGGGAAGGTCCCAAGGAAAAAGGGGTGGAGACAGCCATGCTGTGGCAGTTTTGCGCTCTCTTTGGCATGCTTTTTGCAGCTGCAGTGTGCCTGGAGCTCAGGGCTTCCTGGTTTGAGAAACCCTAACCCTAGGCTCAACCCTAACCCTAACCCTAGGCAGGTAAATCAGCCTAGGGTTAGGGAAGGTCCCAAGGAAAAAGCAGTGGAGACAGCCATGTTGTGGCAGTTTTTCGCTCTCTTTGGGATGCCTTTTGCAGCTGCAGTGTGCCTGGAGCTCAGGGCTTCCTGGTTTAAGAAACCCTAACCCTAGGCTCAACCCTTAGTCTTACCCTAGGCAGGTAAATCAGCCTAGGGTTAGGGAAGGTCCCAAGGAAAAACGGGGGGAGACAGCCATGTTGTGGCAGTTTTGCGCTCTCTTTGGGATGCCTTTTGCAGCTGCAGTGTGCCTGGAGCTCAGGGCTTCCTGGTTTAAAAAACCCTATCCCTAGGCTCAACCCTAACCCTAACCCTAGGCAGGTAAATCAGCCTAGGGTTAGGGAAGGTCCCAAGGAAAAACGGGTGGAGACAGCCATGTTGTGGCAGTTTTGCGCTCTCTTTGGGATGCCTTTTGCAGCTGCAGTGTGCCTGGAGCTCAGGGCTTCCTGGTTTGAGAAACCCTAACCCTAGGCTCAACGCTAACCCTAACCCTGGGCAGGTAAATCAGCCTAGGGTTAGGGAAGGTCCCAAGGAAAAACGGGTGGAGACAGCCGTGTTGTGGCAGTTTTGCGCTCTCTTTGGGATGCCTTTTGCAGCTGCAGTGTGCCTTGAGCTCAGGGCTTCCTTGTTTGAGAAACCCTAACCCTAGGCTCAACCCTAACCCTAACCCTAGGCAGATAAATCAGCCTAGGGTTAGGGAAGGTCCCAAGGAAAAAGGGGTGGAGACAGCCATGTTGTGGCAGTTTTGCGCTCTCTTTGGGATGCCTTTTGCAGCTGCAGTGTGCCTGGAGCTCAGGGCTTCCTGGTTTGAGAAACCCTAACCCTAGGCTCAACCTTAACCCTAACCCGAGGCAGATAAATCAGCCTAGGGTTAGGGAAGGTCCCAAGGAAAAAGGGGTGGAGACAGCCATGCTGTGGCAGTTTTGCGCTCTCTTTGGGATGCTTTTTGCAGCTGCAGTGTGCCTGGAGCTCAGGGCTTCCTGGTTTGAGAAACCCTAACCCTAGGCTCAACCCTAACCCTAACCCTAGGCAGGTAAATCAGCCTAGGGTTAGGGAAGGTCCCAAGGAAAAAGCAGTGGAGACAGCCATGTTGTGGCAGTTTTGCGCTCTCTTTGGGATGCCTTTTGCAGCTGCAGTGTGCCTGGAGCTCAGGGCTTCCTGGTTTAAGAAACCCTAACCCTAGGCTCAACCCTTTGTCTTACCCTAGGCAGGTAAATCAGCCTAGGGTTAGGGAAGGTCCCAAGGAAAAACGGGGGGAGACAGCCATGTTGTGGCAGTTTTGCGCTCTCTTTGGGATGCCTTTTGCAGCTGCAGTGTGCCTGGAGCTCAGGGCTTCCTGGTTTGAGAAACCATAACCCTAGGCTCAACCCTAACCCTAACCCTAACCCTAGGCAGGTAAATCAGCCTAGGATTAGGGAAGGTCCCAAGGAAAAACGGGTGGAGACAGCCATGTTGTGGCAGTTTTGCGCTCTCTTTGGGATGCCTTTTGCAGCTGCAGTGTGCCTGGAGCTCAGGGCTTCCTGGTTTAAAAAACCCTAACCCTAGGCTCAACCCTAACCCTAACCCTAGGCAGGTAAATCAGCCTAGGGTTAGGGAAGGTCCCAAGGAAAAACGGGGGGAGACAGCCATGTTGTGGCAGTTTTGCGCTCTCTTTGGGATGCCTTTTGCAGCTGCAGTGTGCCTGGAGCTCAGGGCTTCCTGGTTTGAGAAACCCTAACCCTAGGCTCAACCCTAACCCTAACCCTGGGCAGGTAAATCAGCCTAGGGTTAGGGAAGGTCCCAAGGAAAAACGGGTGGAGACAGCCGTGTTGTGGCAGCTTTGCGCTCTCTTTGGGATGCCTTTTGCAGCTGCAGTGTGCCTTGAGCTCAGGGCTTCCTTGTTTGAGAAACCCTAACCCTAGGCTCAACCCTAACCCTAACCCTAGGCAGGTAAATCAGCCTAGGGTTAGGGAAGGTCCCAAGGAAAAAGGGGTGGAGACAGCCATGTTGTGGCAGTTTTGCGCTCTCTTTGGGATGCCTTTTGCAGCTGCAGTGTGCCTGGAGCTCAGGGCTTCCTGGTTTAAAAAACCCTAACCCTAGGCTCAACCCTAACCCTAACCCTAGTCAGGTAAATCAGCCTAGGGTTAGGGAAGGTCCCAAGGAAAAAGGGGTGGAGACAGCCATGTTGTGGCAGTTTTGCGCTCTCTTTGGGATGCCTTTTGCAGCTGCAGTGTGCCTGGAGCTCAGGGCTTCCTGGTTTAAAAAACCCTAACCCTAGGCTCAACCCTAACCCTAGCCCTAGGCAGGTAAATCAGCCTAGGGTTAAGGAAGTTCCCAAGGAGAAAGGGGTGGAGACAGCCATGTTGTGGCAGTTTTGCGCTCTCTTTGGGATGCCTTTTGCAGCTGCAGTGTGCCTGGAGCTCAGGGCTTCCTGGTTTAAGAAACCCTAACCCTAAGCTCAACCCTAACCCTAACCCTAGGCAGGTAAATCAGCCTAGGGTTAGGGAAGGTCCCAAGGAAAAACGGGTGGAGACAGCCATGTTGTGGCAGTTTTGCGCTCTCTTTGGGATGCCTTTTGCAGCTGCAGTGTGCCTGGAGCTCAGGGCTTCCTGGTTTAAGAAACCCTAACCCTAGGCTCAGTAATAACGTTTTCCATAGGCACGTGAATCACCTAGGGCTAAGTAAGGTCCCAAGGAAAAACGGGTGGAGACAGCCATGTTGTGGCAGTTTTGCGCTCTCTTTGGGATGTCTTTTGCAGCTGCAGTGTGCCTGGAGCTCAGGGCTTCCTGGTTTGAGAAACCCTAACCCTAGGCTCAACCCTAACCATAACCCTAACCCTAGGCAGGTAAATCAGCCTAGGGTTAGGGAAGGTCCCAAGGAAAAACGGGTGGAGACAGCCATGTTATGGCAGTTTTGCGCTCTCTTTGGGATGCCTTTTGCAGCTGCCGTGTGCCTGGAGCTCAGGGCTTCCTGGTTTGAGAAACCCTAACCCTAGGCTCAACCCTAACCCTAACCCTAGGCAGGTAAATCAGCCTAGGATTAGGGAAGGTCCCAAGGAAAAAGGGGTGGAGACAGCCATGTTGTGGCAGTTTTGCGCTCACTTTGGGATGCCTTTTGCAGCTGCAGTGTGCCTGGAGCTCAGGGCTTCCTGGTTTAAAAAACCCTAACCCTAGGTTCAACCCTAACGCTAACCCTAGGCAGGTAAATCAGCCTAGAATTAGGGAAGGTCCCAAGGAAAAAGGGGTGGTGACAGCCATGTTGTGGCAGTTTTGTGCTCTCTTTGGGATGCCTTTTGCAGCTGCAGTGTGCCTGGAGCTCAGGGCTTCCTGGTTTGAGAAACCCTAACCCTAGGCTCAACCCTAACCCTAACCCTGGGCAGGTAAATCAGCCTAGGGTTAGGGAAGGTCCCAAGGAAAAACGGGTGGAGACAGCCGTGTTGTGGCAGTTTTGCGCTCTCTTTGGGATGCCTTTTGCAGCTGCAGTGTGCCTTGAGCTCAGGGCTTCCTTGTTTGAGAAACCCTAACCCTAGGCTCAACCCTAACCCTAACCCTAGGCAGGTAAATCAGCCTAGGGTTAGGGAAGGTCCCAAGGAAAAAGGGGTGGAGACAGCCATGTTGTGGCAGTTTTGCGCTCTCTTTGGGATGCCTTTTGCAGCTGCAGTGTGCCTGGAGCTCAGGGCTTCCTGGTTTAAAAAACCCTAACCCTAGGCTCAACCCTAACCCTAACCCTAGTCAGGTAAATCAGCCTAGGGTTAGGGAAGGTCCCAAGGAAAAAGGGGTGGAGACAGCCATGTTGTGGCAGTTTTGCGCTCTCTTTGGGATGCCTTTTGCAGCTGCAGTGTGCCTGGAGCTCAGGGCTTCCTGGTTTAAAAAACCCTAACCCTAGGCTCAACCCTAACCCTAGCCCTAGGCAGGTAAATCAGCCTAGGGTTAAGGAAGTTCCCAAGGAGAAAGGGGTGGAGACAGCCATGTTGTGGCAGTTTTGCGCTCTCTTTGGGATGCCTTTTGCAGCTGCAGTGTGCCTGGAGCTCAGGGCTTCCTGGTTTAAGAAACCCTAACCCTAAGCTCAACCCTAACCCTAACCCTAGGCAGGTAAATCAGCCTAGGGTTAGGGAAGGTCCCAAGGAAAAACGGGTGGAGACAGCCATGTTGTGGCAGTTTTGCGCTCTCTTTGGGATGCCTTTTGCAGCTGCAGTGTGCCTGGAGCTCAGGGCTTCCTGGTTTAAGAAACCCTAACCCTAGGCTCAGTAATAACGTTTTCCATAGGCACGTGAATCACCTAGGGCTAAGTAAGGTCCCAAGGAAAAACGGGTGGAGACAGCCATGTTGTGGCAGTTTTGCGCTCTCTTTGGGATGTCTTTTGCAGCTGCAGTGTGCCTGGAGCTCAGGGCTTCCTGGTTTGAGAAACCCTAACCCTAGGCTCAACCCTAACCATAACCCTAACCCTAGGCAGGTAAATCAGCCTAGGGTTAGGGAAGGTCCCAAGGAAAAACGGGTGGAGACAGCCATGTTATGGCAGTTTTGCGCTCTCTTTGGGATGCCTTTTGCAGCTGCCGTGTGCCTGGAGCTCAGGGCTTCCTGGTTTGAGAAACCCTAACCCTAGGCTCAACCCTAACCCTAACCCTAGGCAGGTAAATCAGCCTAGGATTAGGGAAGGTCCCAAGGAAAAAGGGGTGGAGACAGCCATGTTGTGGCAGTTTTGCGCTCACTTTGGGATGCCTTTTGCAGCTGCAGTGTGCCTGGAGCTCAGGGCTTCCTGGTTTAAAAAACCCTAACCCTAGGTTCAACCCTAACGCTAACCCTAGGCAGGTAAATCAGCCTAGAATTAGGGAAGGTCCCAAGGAAAAAGGGGTGGTGACAGCCATGTTGTGGCAGTTTTGTGCTCTCTTTGGGATGCCTTTTGCAGCTGCAGTGTGCCTGGAGCTCAGGGCTTCCTGGTTTGAGAAACCCTAACCCTAGGCTCAACCCTAACCCTAACCCTAGGCAGGTAAATCATCCTAGGGTTAGGGAAGGTCCCAAGGAAAAACGGGTGGAGACAGCCATGTTGTGGCAGTTTTGCGCTCTCTTTGGGATGCCTTTTGCAGCTGCAGTGTGCCTGGAGCTCAGGGCTTCCTGGTTTGAGAAACCCTAACCCTAGGCTCAACCCTAACCCTAGCCCTAGGCAGGTAAATCAGCCTAGGGTTAGGGAAGGTCCCAAGGAAAAAGGGCTGGAGACAGCCATGTTGTGGCAGTTTTGCGCTCTCTTTGGGATGCCTTTTGCAGCTGCAGTGTGCCTGGAGCTCTGGGCTTCCTGGTTTAAGAAACCCTAACCCTAGGCTGAGTAATAACCTTTTGCATAGGCAAGTAAATCACCTAGGGCTAAGTAAGGTCCCAAGGAAAAAGGGGTGGGGACAGCCATGTTGTGGCAGTTCTGCACTTCTCTTGGGGTGCCTTTTGCAGCTGCAGTGTGCCTGGAGCTCAGGGCTTCCTGGTTTAAGAAAACCTAACCCTAGGCTCAACCCTAGCCCTAGGCAGGTAAATCAGCCTAGGGTTAGGGAAGGTCCCAAGGAAAAAGGGGTGGAGACAGCTATGTTGTGGCAGTTTTGCGCTCTCTTTGGGATGCCTTTTGCAGCTGCAGTGTGCCTGGAGCTCAGGGCTTCCTGGTTTAAAAAACCCTAACCCTAGGCTCAACCCTAGCCCTATGCAGGTAAATCAGCCTAGGGTTAGGGAAGGTCCCAAGGAAAAAGGGGGGAGACAGCCATGTTGTGGCAGTTTTGCGCTCTCTTTGGGATGCCTTTTGCAGCTGCAGTGTGCCTGGAGCTCAGGGCTTCCTGGTTTGAGAAACCCTAACCCTAGGCTCAACCCTAACCCTAGCCCTAGGCAGGTAAATCAGCCTAGGGTTAGGGAAGGTCCCAAGGAAAAACGGGGGGAGACAGCCATGTTGTGGCAGTTTTGCGCTCCCTTTGGAATGCCTTTTGCAGCTGCAGTGTGCCTGGAGCTCTGGGCTTCCTGGTTTAAGAAACCCTAACCCTAGGCTGAGTAATAACCTTTTCCATAGGCAAGTAAATCACCTAGGGCTAAGTAAGGTCCCAAGGAAAAAGGGGTGGGGACAGCCATGTTGTGGCAGTTTTGCGCTCTCTTTGGGATGCCTTTTGCAGCTGCAGTGTGCCTGGAGCTCAGGGCTTCCTGGTTTAAAAAACCCTAACCCTAGGCTCAACCCTAACCCTAACCCTAGGCAGGTAAATCAGCCTAGGGTTAGGGAAGGTCCCAAGGAAAAAGCAGTGGAGACAGCCATGTTGTGGCAGTTTTGCGCTCTCTTTGGGATGTCTTTTGCAGCTGCAGTGTGCCTGGAACTCAGGGCTTCCTGGTTTGAGAAACCCTAACCCTAGGCTCAACCCTAACCATAACCCTAACCCTAGGCAGGTAAATCAGCCTAGGGTTAGGGAAGGTCCCAAGGAAAAAGGGGTGGAGACAGCTATGTTGTGGCAGTTTTGCGCTCTCTTTGGGATATTTGGAGCTGCAGTGTGCCTGGAGCTCAGGGCTTCCTGGTTTAAAAAACCCTAACCCTAGGCTCAACCCTAACCCTAACCCTAGGCAGGTAAATCAGCCTAGGATTAGGGAAGGTCCCAAGGAAAAAGGGGTGGAGACAGCCATGTTGTGGCAGTTTTGCGCTCACTTTGGGATGCCTTTTGCAGCTGCAGTGTGCCTGGAGCTCAGGGCTTCCTGGTTTAAAAAACCCTAACCCTAGGTTCAACCCTAACGCTAACCCTAGGCAGGTAAATCAGCCTAGGGTTAGGGAAGGTCCCAAGGAAAAAGGGGTGGTGACAGCCATGTTGTGGCAGTTTTGTGCTCTCTTTGGGATGCCTTTTGCAGCTGCAGTGTGCCTGGAGCTCAGGGCTTCCTGGTTTGAGAAACCCTAACCCTAGGCTCAACCCTAACCCTAACCCTAGGCAGGTAAATCATCCTAGGGTTAGGGAAGGTCCCAAGGAAAAACGGGTGGAGACAGCCATGTTGTGGCAGTTTTGCGCTCTCTTTGGGATGCCTTTTGCAGCTGCAGTGTGCCTGCAGCTCAGGGCTTCCTGGTTTGAGAAACCCTAACCCTAGGCTCAACCCTAACCCTAGCCCTAGGCAGGTAAATCAGCCTAGGGTTAGGGAAGGTCCCAAGGAAAAAGGGCTGGAGACAGCCATGTTGTGGCAGTTTTGCGCTCTCTTTGGGATGCCTTTTGCAGCTGCAGTGTGCCTGGAGCTCTGGGCTTCCTGGTTTAAGAAACCCTAACCCTAGGCTGAGTAATAACCTTTTGCATAGGCAAGTAAATCACCTAGGGCTAAGTAAGGTCCCAAGGAAAAAGGGGTGGGGACAGCCATGTTGTGGCAGTTCTGCACTTCTCTTGGGGTGCCTTTTGCAGCTGCAGTGTGCCTGGAGCTCAGGGCTTCCTGGTTTAAGAAAACCTAACCCTAAGCTCAACCCTTACCCAAACGCTAGGCAGGTAAATCAGCTTAGGGTTAGGGAAGGTCCCAAGGAAAAACGGGTGGAGACAGCCATGTTGTGGCAGTTTTGCGCTCTCTTTGGGATGCCTTTTGCAGCTGCAGTGTGCCTGGAGTGCAGGGCTTCCTGGTTTGAGAAACCCTAACCCTAGGCTCAACCCTAACCCTAACCCGAGGCAGGTAAATCAGCCTAGGGTTAGGGAAGGTCCCAAGGAAAAAGGGGTGGAGACAGCTATGTTGTGGCAGTTTTGCGCTCTCTTTGGGATGCCTTTTGCAGCTGCAGTGTGCCTGGAGCTCAGGGCTTCCTGGTTTAAAAAACCCTAACCCTAGGCTCAACCCTAGCCCTAGGCAGGTAAATCAGCCTAGGGTTAGGGAAGGTCCCAAGGAAAAACGGGGGGAGACAGCCATGTTGTGGCAGTTTTGCGCTCTCTTTGGGATGCCTTTTGCAGCTGCAGTGTGCCTGGAGCTCAGGGCTTCCTGGTTTGAGAAACCCTAACCCTAGGCTCAACCCTAACCCTAGCCCTAGGCAGGTAAATCAGCCTAGGGTTAGGGAAGGTCCCAAGGAAAAACGGGGGGAGACAGCCATGTTGTGGCAGTTTTGCGCTCCCTTTGGAATGCCTTTTGCAGCTGCAGTGTGCCTGGAGCTCTGGGCTTCCTGGTTTAAGAAACCCTAACCCTAGGCTGAGTAATAACCTTTTCCATAGGCAAGTAAATCACCTAGGGCTAAGTAAGGTCCCAAGGAAAAAGGGGTGGGGACAGCCATGTTGTGGCAGTTTTGCGCTCCCTTTGGGATGCCTTTTGCAGCTGCAGTGTGCCTGGAGCTCAGGGCTTCCTGGTTTGAGAAACCCTAACCCTAGGCTCAACCCTAACCCTAACCCTAGGCAGGTAAATCAGCCTAGGGTTAGGGAAGGTCCCAAGGAAAAAGCAGTGGAGACAGCCATGTTGTGGCAGTTTTGCGCTCTCTTTGGGATGCCTTTTGCAGCTGCAGTGTGCCTGGAGTGCAGGGCTTCCTGGTTTGAGAAACCCTAACCCTAGGCTCAACCCTAACCCTAACCCGAGGCAGGTAAATCAGCCTAGGGTTAGGGAAGGTCCCAAGGAAAAAGGGGTGGAGACAGCCATGTTGTGGCAGTTTTGCACTCTCTTTGGGATGCCTTTTGCAGCTGCAGTGTGCCTGGAGCTCAGGGCTTCCTGGTTTAAAAAACCCTAACCCTAGGCTCAACCCTAGCCCTAGGCAGGTAAATCAGCCTAGGGTTAGGGAAGGTCCCAAGGAAAAACGGGGGGAGACAGCCATGTTGTGGCAGTTTTGCGCTCTCTTTGGGATGCCTTTTGCAGCTGCAGTGTGCCTGGAGCTCAGGGCTTCCTGGTTTGAGAAACCCTAACCCTAGGCTCAACCCTAACCCTAGCCCTAGGCAGGTAAATCAGCCTAGGGTTAGGGAAGGTCCCAAGGAAAAACGGGGGGAGACAGCCATGTTGTGGCAGTTTTGCGCTCCCTTTGGAATGCCTTTTGCAGCTGCAGTGTGCCTGGAGCTCTGGGCTTCCTGGTTTAAGAAACCCTAACCCTAGGCTGAGTAATAACCTTTTCCATAGGCAAGTAAATCACCTAGGGCTAAGTAAGGTCCCAAGGAAAAAGGGGTGGGGACAGCCATGTTGTGGCAGTTTTGCGCTCTCTTTGGGATGCCTTTTGCAGCTGCAGTGTGCCTGGAGCTCAGGGCTTCCTGGTTTAAAAAACCCTAACCCTAGGCTCAACCCTAACCCTAACCCTAGGCAGGTAAATCAGCCTAGGGTTAGGGAAGGTCCCAAGGAAAAAGCAGTGGAGACAGCCATGTTGTGGCAGTTTTGCGCTCTCTTTGGGATGCCTTTTGCAGCTGCAGTGTGCCTGGAGCTCAGGGCTTCCTGGTTTGAGAAACCCTAACCCTAGGCTCAACCCTAACCCTAACCCTAGGCAGGTAAATCAGCCTAGGGTTAGGGAAGGTCCCAAGGAAAAACGGGGGGAGACAGCCATGTTGTGGCAGTTTTGCGCTCCCTTTGGAATGCCTTTTGCAGCTGCAGTGTGCCTGGAGCTCAGGGCTTCCTGGTTTGAGAAACCCTAACCCTAGGCTCAACCCTAACGCTAACCCTAGGCAGGTAAATCAGCCTAGGGTTAGGGAAGGTCCCAAGGAAAAACGGGTGGAGACAGCCATGTTGTGGCAGTTTTGCGCTCTCTTTGGGATGCCTTTTGCAGCTGCAGTGTGCCTGGAGCTCAGGGCTTCCTGGTTTGAGAAACCCTAACCCTAGGCTCAACCCTAACCCTAACCCTAGGCAGGTAAATCAGCCTAGGGTTAGGGAAGGTCCCAAGGAAAAACGGGTGGAGACAGCCATGTTGTGGCAGTTTTGCGCTCTCTTTGGGATGCCTTTTGCAGCTGCAGTGTGCCTGGAGCTCTGGGCTTCCTGGTTTAAGAAACCCTAACCCTAGGCTGAGTAATAACCTTTTCAATAGGCAAGTAAATCACCTAGGGCTAAGTAAGGTCCCAAGGAAAAAGGGGTGGAGACAGCCATGTTGTGGCAGTTCTGCACTTCTCTTGGGGTGCCTTTTGCAGCTGCAGTGTGCCTGGAGCTCAGGGCTTCCTGGTTTAAGAAAACGTAACCCTAAGCTCAACCCTTACCCAAACGCTAGGCAGGTAAATCAGCTTAGGGTTAGGGAAGGTCCCAAGGAAAAACGGGTGGAGACAGCCATGTTGTGGCAGTTTTGCGCTCTCTTTGGGATGCCTTTTGCAGCTGCAGTGTGCCTGGAGCTCAGGGCTTCCTGGTTTGAGAAACCATAACCCTAGGCTCAACCCTAACCCTAACCCTAGGCAGGTAAATCAGCCTAGGGTTAGGGAAGGTCCCAAGGAAAAACGGGTGGAGACAGCCATGTTGTGGCAGTTTTGCGCTCTCTTTGGGATGCCTTTTGCAGCTGCAGTGTGCCTGGAGCTCAGGGCTTCCTGGTTTGAGAAACCCTAACCCTAGGCTCAACCCTAACCCTAACCCTAGGCAGGTAAATCAGCCTAGGGTTAGGGAAGGTCCCAAGGAAAAAGCAGTGGAGACAGCCATGTTGTGGCAGTTTTGCGCTCTCTTTGAGATGCCTTTTGCAGCTGCAGTGTGCCTGGAGCTCAGGGCTTCCTGGTTTGAGAAACCCTAACCCTAGGCTCAACCCTAACCCTAACCCTAGGCAGGTAAATCAGCCTAGGGTTAGGGAAGGTCCCAAGGAAAAAGCAGTGGAGACAGCCATGTTGTGGCAGTTTTGCGCTCTCTTTGGGATGCCTTTTGCAGCTGCAGTGTGCCTGGAGCTCAGGGCTTCCTGGTTTGAGAAACCCTAACCCTAGGCTCAACCCTAACCCTAACCCTAGGCAGGTAAATCAGCCTAGGGTTAGGGAAGGTCCCAAGGAAAAACGGGGGGAGACAGCCATGTTGTGGCAGTTTTGCGCTCTCTTTGGGATGCCTTTTGCAGCTGCAGTGTGACTGGAGCTCAGGGCTTCCTGGTTTGAGAAACCATAACCCTAGGCTCAACCCTAACCCTAACCCTAGGCAGGTAAATCAGCCTAGGGTTAGGGAAGGTCCCAAGGAAAAACGGGTGGAGACAGCCATGTTGTGGCAGTTTTGCGCTCTCTTTGGGATGCCTTTTGCAGCTGCAGTGTGCCTGGAGCTCAGGGCTTCCTGGTTTGAGAAACCCTAACCCTAGGCTCAACCCTAACCCTAACCCTAGGCAGGTAAATCAGCCTAGGGTTAGGGAAGGTCCCAAGGAAAAAGCAGTGGAGACAGCCATGTTGTGGCAGTTTTGCGCTCTCTTTGGGATGCCTTTTGCAGCTGCAGTGTGCCTGGAGCTCAGGGCTTCCTGGTTTGAGAAACCCTAACCCTAGGCTCAACCCTAACCCTAATCCTAGGCAGGTAAATCAGCCTAGGGTTAGGGAAGGTCCCAAGGAAAAAGCAGTGGAGACAGCCATGTTGTGGCAGTTTTGCGCTCTCTTTGGGATGCCTTTTGCAGCTGCAGTGTGCCTGGAGTGCAGGGCTTCCTGGTTTGAGAAACCCTAACCCTAGGCTCAACCCTAACCCTAACCCGAGGCAGGTAAATCAGCCTAGGGTTAGGGAAGGTCCCAAGGAAAAAGGGGTGGAGACAGCTATGTTGTGGCAGTTTTGCGCTCTCTTTGGGATGCCTTTTGCAGCTGCAGTGTGCCTGGAGCTCAGGGCTTCCTGGTTTAAAAAACCCTAACCCTAGGCTCAACCCTAGTCCTAGGCAGGTAAATCAGCCTAGGGTTAGGGAAGGTCCCAAGGAAAAACGGGGGGAGACAGCCATGTTGTGGCAGTTTTGCGCTCTCTTTGGGATGCCTTTTGCAGCTGCAGTGTGCCTGGAGCTCAGGGCTTCCTGGTTTGAGAAACCCTAACCCTAGGCTCAACCCTAACCCTAGCCCTAGGCAGGTAAATCAGCCTAGGGTTAGGGAAGGTCCCAAAGAAAAACGGGGGGAGACAGCCATGTTGTGGCAGTTTTGCGCTCCCTTTGGAATGCCTTTTGCAGCTGCAGTGTGCCTGGAGCTCTGGGCTTCCTGGTTTAAGAAACCCTAACCCTAGGCTGAGTAATAACCTTTTCCATAGGCAAGTAAATCACCTAGGGCTAAGTAAGGTCCCAAGGAAAAAGGGGTGGGGACAGCCATGTTGTGGCAGTTTTGCGCTCTCTTTGGGATGCCTTTTGCAGCTGCAGTGTGCCTGGAGCTCAGGGCTTCCTGGTTTAAAAAACCCTAACCCTAGGCTCAACCCTAACCCTAACCCTAGGCAGGTAAATCAGCCTAGGGTTAGGGAAGGTCCCAAGGAAAAAGCAGTGGAGACAGCCATGTTGTGGCAGTTTTGCGCTCTCTTTGGGATGCCTTTTGCAGCTGCAGTGTGCCTGGAGCTCAGGGCTTCCTGGTTTGAGAAACCCTAACCCTAGGCTCAACCCTAACCCTAACCCTAGGCAGGTAAATCAGCCTAGGGTTAGGGAAGGTCCCAAGGAAAAACGGGGGGAGACAGCCATGTTGTGGCAGTTTTGCGCTCCCTTTGGAATGCCTTTTGCAGCTGCAGTGTGCCTGGAGCTCAGGGCTTCCTGGTTTGAGAAACCCTAACCCTAGGCTCAACCCTAACCCTAGCCCTAGGCAGGTAAATCAGCCTAGGGTTAGGGAAGGTCCCAAGGAAAAACGGGGGGAGACAGCCATGTTGTGGCAGTTTTGCGCTCTCTTTGGGATGCCTTTTGCAGCTGCAGTGTGCCTGGAGCTCAGGGCTTCCTGGTTTGAGAAACCCTAACCCTAGGCTCAACCCTAACCCTAACCCTAGGCAGGTAAATCAGCCTAGGGTTAGGGAAGGTCCCAAGGAAAAACGGGTGGAGACAGCCATGTTGTGGCAGTTTTGCGCTCTCTTTGGGATGCCTTTTGCAGCTGCAGTGTGCCTGGAGCTCTGGGCTTCCTGGTTTAAGAAACCCTAACCCTAGGCTGAGTAATAACCTTTTCAATAGGCAAGTAAATCACCTAGGGCTAAGTAAGGTCCCAAGGAAAAAGGGGTGGAGACAGCCATGTTGTGGCAGTTCTGCACTTCTCTTGGGGTGCCTTTTGCAGCTGCAGTGTGCCTGGAGCTCAGGGCTTCCTGGTTTAAGAAAACGTAACCCTAAGCTCAACCCTTACCCAAACGCTAGGCAGGTAAATCAGCTTAGGGTTAGGGAAGGTCCCAAGGAAAAACGGGTGGAGACAGCCATGTTGTGGCAGTTTTGCGCTCTCTTTGGGATGCCTTTTGCAGCTGCAGTGTGCCTGGAGCTCAGGGCTTCCTGGTTTGAGAAACCATAACCCTAGGCTCAACCCTAACCCTAACCCTAGGCAGGTAAATCAGCCTAGGGTTAGGGAAGGTCCCAAGGAAAAACGGGTGGAGACAGCCATGTTGTGGCAGTTTTGCGCTCTCTTTGGGATGCCTTTTGCAGCTGCAGTGTGCCTGGAGCTCAGGGCTTCCTGGTTTGAGAAACCCTAACCCTAGGCTCAACCCTAACCCTAACCCTAGGCAGGTAAATCAGCCTAGGGTTAGGGAAGGTCCCAAGGAAAAAGCAGTGGAGACAGCCATGTTGTGGCAGTTTTGCGCTCTCTTTGAGATGCCTTTTGCAGCTGCAGTGTGCCTGGAGCTCAGGGCTTCCTGGTTTGAGAAACCCTAACCCTAGGCTCAACCCTAACCCTAACCCTAGGCAGGTAAATCAGCCTAGGGTTAGGGAAGGTCCCAAGGAAAAAGCAGTGGAGACAGCCATGTTGTGGCAGTTTTGCGCTCTCTTTGGGATGCCTTTTGCAGCTGCAGTGTGCCTGGAGCTCAGGGCTTCCTGGTTTGAGAAACCCTAACCCTAGGCTCAACCCTAACCCTAACCCTAGGCAGGTAAATCAGCCTAGGGTTAGGGAAGGTCCCAAGGAAAAACGGGGGGAGACAGCCATGTTGTGGCAGTTTTGCGCTCTCTTTGGGATGCCTTTTGCAGCTGCAGTGTGCCTGGAGTGCAGGGCTTCCTGGTTTGAGAAACCCTAACCCTAGGCTCAACCCTAACCCTAACCCGAGGCAGGTAAATCAGCCTAGGGTTAGGGAAGGTCCCAAGGAAAAAGGGGTGGAGACAGCTATGTTGTGGCAGTTTTGCGCTCTCTTTGGGATGCCTTTTGCAGCTGCAGTGTGCCTGGAGCTCAGGGCTTCCTGGTTTAAAAAACCCTAACCCTAGGCTCAACCCTAGCCCTAGGCAGGTAAATCAGCCTAGGGTTAGGGAAGGTCCCAAGGAAAAAGGGGTGGAGACAGCTATGTTGTGGCAGTTTTGCGCTCTCTTTGGGATGCCTTTTGCAGCTGCAGTGTGCCTGGAGCTCAGGGCTTCCTGGTTTGAGAAACCCTAACCCTAGGCTCAACCCTAACCCTAGCCCTAGGCAGGTAAATCAGCCTAGGGTTAGGGAAGGTCCCAAGGAAAAAGCAGTGGAGACAGCCATGTTGTGGCAGTTTTGCGCTCTCTTTGGGATGCCTTTTGCAGCTGCAGTGTGCCTGGAGCTCAGGGCTTCCTGGTTTGAGAAACCCTAACCCTAGGCTCAACCCTAACCCTAACCCTAGGCAGGTAAATCAGCCTAGGGTTAGGGAAGGTCCCAAGGAAAAAGCAGTGGAGACAGCCATGTTGTGGCAGTTTTGCGCTCTCTTTGGGATGCCTTTTGCAGCTGCAGTGTGCCTGGAGTGCAGGGCTTCCTGGTTTGAGAAACCCTAACCCTAGGCTCAACCCTAACCCTAACCCGAGGCAGGTAAATCAGCCTAGGGTTAGGGAAGGTCCCAAGGAAAAAGGGGTGGAGACAGCTATGTTGTGGCAGTTTTGCGCTCTCTTTGGGATGCCTTTTGCAGCTGCAGTGTGCCTGGAGCTCAGGGCTTCCTGGTTTAAAAAACCCTAACCCTAGGCTCAACCCTAGCCCTAGGCAGGTAAATCAGCCTAGGGTTAGGGAAGGTCCCAAGGAAAAACGGGGGGAGACAGCCATGTTGTGGCAGTTTTGCGCTCTCTTTGGGATGCCTTTTGCAGCTGCAGTGTGCCTGGAGCTCAGGGCTTCCTGGTTTGAGAAACCCTAACCCTAGGCTCAACCCTAACCCTAGCCCTAGGCAGGTAAATCAGCCTAGGGTTAGGGAAGGTCCCAAGGAAAAACGGGGGGAGACAGCCATGTTGTGGCAGTTTTGCGCTCCCTTTGGAATGCCTTTTGCAGCTGCAGTGTGCCTGGAGCTCTGGGCTTCCTGGTTTAAGAAACCCTAACCCTAGGCTGAGTAATAACCTTTTCCATAGGCAAGTAAATCACCTAGGGCTAAGTAAGGTCCCAAGGAAAAAGGGGTGGGGACAGCCATGTTGTGGCAGTTTTGCGCTCTCTTTGGGATGCCTTTTGCAGCTGCAGTGTGCCTGGAGCTCAGGGCTTCCTGGTTTAAAAAACCCTAACCCTAGGCTCAACCCTAACCCTAACCCTAGGCAGGTAAATCAGCCTAGGGTTAGGGAAGGTCCCAAGGAAAAAGCAGTGGAGACAGCCATGTTGTGGCAGTTTTGCGCTCTCTTTGGGATGCCTTTTGCAGCTGCAGTGTGCCTGGAGCTCAGGGCTTCCTGGTTTGAGAAACCCTAACCCTAGGCTCAACCCTAACCCTAACCCTAGGCAGGTAAATCAGCCTAGGGTTAGGGAAGGTCCCAAGGAAAAACGGGGGGAGACAGCCATGTTGTGGCAGTTTTGCGCTCCCTTTGGAATGCCTTTTGCAGCTGCAGTGTGCCTGGAGCTCAGGGCTTCCTGGTTTGAGAAACCCTAACCCTAGGCTCAACCCTAACGCTAACCCTAGGCAGGTAAATCAGCCTAGGGTTAGGGAAGGTCCCAAGGAAAAACGGGGGGAGACAGCCATGTTGTGGCAGTTTTGCGCTCTCTTTGGGATGCCTTTTGCAGCTGCAGTGTGCCTGGAGCTCAGGGCTTCCTGGTTTGAGAAACCCTAACCCTAGGCTCAACCCTAACCCTAACCCTAGGCAGGTAAATCAGCCTAGGGTTAGGGAAGGTCCCAAGGAAAAACGGGTGGAGACAGCCATGTTGTGGCAGTTTTGCGCTCTCTTTGGGATGCCTTTTGCAGCTGCAGTGTGCCTGGAGCTCTGGGCTTCCTGGTTTAAGAAACCCTAACCCTAGGCTGAGTAATAACCTTTTCAATAGGCAAGTAAATCACCTAGGGCTAAGTAAGGTCCCAAGGAAAAAGGGGTGGAGACAGCCATGTTGTGGCAGTTCTGCACTTCTCTTGGGGTGCCTTTTGCAGCTGCAGTGTGCCTGGAGCTCAGGGCTTCCTGGTTTAAGAAAACGTAACCCTAAGCTGAACCCTTACCCAAACGCTAGGCAGGTAAATCAGCTTAGGGTTAGGGAAGGTCCCAAGGAAAAACGGGTGGAGACAGCCATGTTGTGGCAGTTTTGCGCTCTCTTTGGGATGCCTTTTGCAGCTGCAGTGTGCCTGGAGCTCAGGGCTTCCTGGTTTGAGAAACCATAACCCTAGGCTCAACCCTAACCCTAACCCTAGGCAGGTAAATCAGCCTAGGGTTAGGGAAGGTCCCAAGGAAAAACGGGTGGAGACAGCCATGTTGTGGCAGTTTTGCGCTCTCTTTGGGATGCCTTTTGCAGCTGCAGTGTGCCTGGAGCTCAGGGCTTCCTGGTTTGAGAAACCCTAACCCTAGGCTCAACCCTAACCCTAACCCTAGGCAGGTAAATCAGCCTAGGGTTAGGGAAGGTCCCAAGGAAAAAGCAGTGGAGACAGCCATGTTGTGGCAGTTTTGCGCTCTCTTTGAGATGCCTTTTGCAGCTGCAGTGTGCCTGGAGCTCAGGGCTTCCTGGTTTGAGAAACCCTAACCCTAGGCTCAACCCTAACCCTAACCCTAGGCAGGTAAATCAGCCTAGGGTTAGGGAAGGTCCCAAGGAAAAAGCAGTGGAGACAGCCATGTTGTGGCAGTTTTGCGCTCTCTTTGGGATGCCTTTTGCAGCTGCAGTGTGCCTGGAGCTCAGGGCTTCCTGGTTTGAGAAACCCTAACCCTAGGCTCAACCCTAACCCTAACCCTAGGCAGGTAAATCAGCCTAGGGTTAGGGAAGGTCCCAAGGAAAAACGGGGGGAGACAGCCATGTTGTGGCAGTTTTGCGCTCTCTTTGGGATGCCTTTTGCAGCTGCAGTGTGCCTGGAGCTCAGGGCTTCCTGGTTTGAGAAACCCTAACCCTAGGCTCAACCCTAACCCTAACCCGAGGCAGGTAAATCAGCCTAGGGTTAGGGAAGGTCCCAAGGAAAAAGGGGTGGAGACAGCTATGTTGTGGCAGTTTTGCGCTCTCTTTGGGATGCCTTTTGCAGCTGCAGTGTGCCTGGAGCTCAGGGCTTCCTGGTTTAAAAAACCCTAACCCTAGGCTCAACCCTAGCCCTAGGCAGGTAAATCAGCCTAGGGTTAGGGAAGGTCCCAAGGAAAAACGGGGAGAGTCAGCCATGTTGTGGCAGTTTTGCGCTCTCTTTGGGATGCCTTTTGCAGCTGCAGTGTGCCTGGAGCTCAGGGCTTCCTGGTTTGAGAAACCCTAACCCTAGGCTCAACCCTAACGCTAACCCTAGGCAGGTAAATCAGCCTAGGGTTAGGGAAGGTCCCAAGGAAAAACGGGGGGAGACAGCCATGTTGTGGCAGTTTTGCGCTCTCTTTGGGATGCCTTTTGCAGCTGCAGTGTGCCTGGAGCTCAGGGCTTCCTGGTTTGAGAAACCCTAACCCTAGGCTCAACCCTAACCCTAACCCTAGGCAGGTAAATCAGCCTAGGGTTAGGGAAGGTCCCAAGGAAAAACGGGTGGAGACAGCCATGTTGTGGCAGTTTTGCGCTCTCTTTGGGATGCCTTTTGCAGCTGCAGTGTGCCTGGAGCTCTGGGCTTCCTGGTTTAAGAAACCCTAACCCTAGGCTGAGTAATAACCTTTTCAATAGGCAAGTAAATCACCTAGGGCTAAGTAAGGTCCCAAGGAAAAAGGGGTGGAGACAGCCATGTTGTGGCAGTTCTGCACTTCTCTTGGGGTGCCTTTTGCAGCTGCAGTGTGCCTGGAGCTC
The DNA here is from genome assembly GCA_039654755.1 of Calcarius lapponicus. Lineage (NCBI taxonomy): Eukaryota > Metazoa > Chordata > Aves > Passeriformes > Fringillidae > Calcarius > Calcarius lapponicus. Next base: position 178,308 of record JBBFKN010000043.1, read on the forward strand.
AGGGCTTCCTGGTTTAAGAAAACGTAACCCTAAGCTCAACCCTTACCCAAACGCTAGGCAGGTAAATCAGCTTAGGGTTAGGGAAGGTCCCAAGGAAAAACGGGTGGAGACAGCCATGTTGTGGCAGTTTTGCGCTCTCTTTGGGATGCCTTTTGCAGCTGCAGTGTGCCTGGAGCTCAGGGCTTCCTGGTTTGAGAAACCATAACCCTAGGCTCAACCCTAACCCTAACCCTAGGCAGGTAAATCAGCCTAGGGTTAGGGAAGGTCCCAAGGAAAAACGGGTGGAGACAGCCATGTTGTGGCAGTTTTGCGCTCTCTTTGGGATGCCTTTTGCAGCTGCAGTGTGCCTGGAGCTCAGGGCTTCCTGGTTTGAGAAACCCTAACCCTAGGCTCAACCCTAACCCTAACCCTAGGCAGGTAAATCAGCCTAGGGTTAGGGAAGGTCCCAAGGAAAAAGCAGTGGAGACAGCCATGTTGTGGCAGTTTTGCGCTCTCTTTGAGATGCCTTTTGCAGCTGCAGTGTGCCTGGAGCTCAGGGCTTCCTGGTTTGAGAAACCCTAACCCTAGGCTCAACCCTAACCCTAACCCTAGGCAGGTAAATCAGCCTAGGGTTAGGGAAGGTCCCAAAGAAAAAAGCAGTGGAGACAGCCATGTTGTGGCAGTTCTGCACTTCTCTTGGGGTGCCTTTTGCAGCTGCAGTGTGCCTGGAGCTCAGGGCTTCCTGGTTTAAAAAACCCTAACCCTAGGCTCAACCCTAACCCTAACCCTAGGCAGGTAAATCAGCCTAGGGTTAGGGAAGGTCCCAAGGAAAAACGGGGGGAGACAGCCATGTTGTGGCAGTTTTGCGCTCTCTTTGGGATGCCTTTTGCAGCTGCAGTGTGCCTGGAGCTCAGGGCTTCCTGGTTTGAGAAACCCTAACCCTAGGCTCAACCCTAACCCTAACCCTAGGCAGGTAAATCAGCCTAGGGTTAGGGAAGGTCCCAAGGAAAAACGGGTGGAGACAGCCATGTTGTGGCAGTTTTGCGCTCTCGTTGGGATGCCTTTTGCAGCTGCAGTGTGCCTGGAGCTCTGGGCTTCCTGGTTTAAGAAACCCTAACCCTAGGCTGAGTTATAACCTTTTCAATAGGCAAGTAAATCACCTAGGGCTAAGTAAGGTCCCAAGGAAAAAGGGGTGGAGACAGCCATGTTGTGGCAGTTCTGCACTTCTCTTGGGGTGCCTTTTGCAGCTGCAGTGTGCCTGGAGCTCAGGGCTTCCTGGTTTAAGAAAACGTAACCCTAAGCTCAACCCTTACCCAAACGCTAGGCAGGTAAATCAGCTTAGGGTTAGGGAAGGTCCCAAGAAAAAACGGGTGGAGACAGCCATGTTGTGGCAGTTTTGCGCTCTCTTTGGGATGCCTTTTGCAGCTGCAGTGTGCCTGGAGCTCAGGGCTTCCTGGTTTGAGAAACCATAACCCTAGGCTCAACCCTAACCCTAACCCTAGGCAGGTAAATCAGCCTAGGGTTAGGGAAGGTCCCAAGGAAAAACGGGTGGAGACAGCCATGTTGTGGCAGTTTTGCGCTCTCTTTGGGATGCCTTTTGCAGCTGCAGTGTACCTGGAGCTCAGGGCTTCCTGGTTTGAGAAACCCTAACCCTAGGCTCAACCCTCACCCTAACCCTAGGCAGGTAAATCAGCCTAGGGTTAGGGAAGGTCCCAAGGAAAAAGCAGTGGAGACAGCCATGTTGTGGCAGTTTTGCGCTCTCTTTGAGATGCCTTTTGCAGCTGCAGTGTGCCTGGAGCTCAGGGCTTCCTGGTTTGAGAAACCCTAACCCTAGGCTCAACCCTAACCCTAACCCTAGGCAGGTAAATCAGCCTAGGGTTAGGGAAGGTCCCAAGGAAAAACGGGGGGAGACAGCCATGTTGTGGCAGTTTTGCGCTCTCTCTGGGATGCCTTTTGCAGCTGCAGTGTGCCTGGAGCTCAGGGCTTCCTGGTTTAAGAAAACCTAACCCTAGGCTCAACCCTAACCCTAACCCTAGGCAGGTAAATCAGCCTAGGGTTAGGGAAGGTCCCAAGGAAAAACGGGGGGAGACAGCCATGTTGTGGCAGTTTTGCGCTCTCTTTGGGATGCCTTTTGCAGCTGCAGTGTGCCTGGAGTGCAGGGCTTCCTGGTTTGAGAAACCCTAACCCTAGGCTCAACCCTAACCCTAACCCGAGGCAGGTAAATCAGCCTAGGGTTAGGGAAGGTCCCAAGGAAAAAGGGGTGGAGACAGCTATGTTGTGGCAGTTTTGCGCTCTCTTTGGGATGCCTTTTGCAGCTGCAGTGTGCCTGGAGCTCAGGGCTTCCTGGTTTAAAAAACCCTAACCCTAGGCTCAACCCTAACCCTAGGCAGGTAAATCAGCCTAGGGTTAGGGAAGGTCCCAAGGAAAAAGGGGTGGAGACAGCCATGTTGTGGCAGTTTTGCGCTCTCTTTGGGATGCCTTTTGCAGCTGCAGTGTGCCTGGAGCTCAGGGCTTCCTGGTTTGAGAAACCCTAACCCTAGGCTCAACCCTAACCCTAACCCTAGGCAGGTAAATCAGCCTAGGGTTAGGGAAGGTCCCAAGGAAAAACGGGGGGAGACAGCCATGTTGTGGCAGTTTTGCGCTCCCTTTGGAATGCCTTTTGCAGCTGCAGTGTGCCTGGAGTGCAGGGCTTCCTGGTTTGAGAAACCCTAACCCTAAGCTCAACCCTAACCCTAACCCTAGGCAGGTAAATCAGCCTAGGGTTAGGGAAGGTCCCAAGGAAAAACGGGGGGAGACAGCCATGTTGTGGCAGTTTTGCGCTCTCTTTGGGATGCCTTTTGCAGCTGCAGTGTGCCTGGAGCTCAGGGCTTCCTGGTTTGAGAAACCCTAACCCTAGGCTCAACCCTAACGCTAACCCTAGGCAGGTAAATCAGCCTAGGGTTAGGGAAGGTCCCAAGGAAAAACGGGGGGAGACAGCCATGTTGTGGCAGTTTTGCGCTCTCTTTGGGATGCCTTTTGCAGCTGCAGTGTGCCTGGAGCTCAGGGCTTCCTGGTTTAAAAAACCCTAACCCTAGGCTCAACCCTAACCCTAACCCTAGGCAGGTAAATCAGCCTAGGGTTAGGGAAGGTCCCAAGGAAAAACGGGGGGAGACAGCCATGTTGTGGCAGTTTTGCGCTCTCTTTGGGATGCCTTTTGCAGCTGCAGTGTGCCTGGAGCTCAGGGCTTCCTGGTTTGAGAAACCCTAACCCTAGGCTCAACCCTAACCCTAGCCCTAGGCAGGTAAATCAGCCTAGGGTTAGGGAAGGTCCCAAGGAAAAACGGGGGGAGACAGCCATGTTGTGGCAGTTTTGCGCTCTCTTTGGGATGCCTTTTGCAGCTGCAGTGTGCCTGGAGCTCAGGGCTTCCTGGTTTGAGAAACCCTAACCCTAGGCTCAACCCTATCCCTAGCCCTAGGCAGGTAAATCAGCCTAGGGTTAGGGAAGGTCCCAAGGAAAAAGGGCTGGAGACAGCCATGTTGTGGCAGTTTTGCGCTCTCTTTGGGATGCCTTTTGCAGCTGCAGTGTGCCTGGAGCTCTGGGCTTCCTGGTTTAAGAAACCCTAACCCTAGGCTGAGTAATAACCTTTTCCATAGGCAAGTAAATCACCTAGGGCTAAGTAAGGTCCCAAGGAAAAAGGGGTGGGGACAGCCATGTTGTGGCAGTTCTGCACTTCTCTTGGGGTGCCTTTTGCAGCTGCAGTGTGCCTGGAGCTCAGGGCTTCCTGGTTTAAGAAAACCTAACCCTAAGCTCAACCCTTACCCAAACGCTAGGCAGGTAAATCAGCTTAGGGTTAGGGAAGGTCCCAAGGAAAAACGGGTGGAGACAGCCATGTTGTGGCAGTTTTGCGCTCTCTTTGGGATGCCTTTTGCAGCTGCAGTGTGACTGGAGCTCAGGGCTTCCTGGTTTGAGAAACCATAACCCTAGGCTCAACCCTAACCCTAACCCTAGGCAGGTAAATCAGCCTAGGGTTAGGGAAGGTCCCAAGGAAAAACGGGTGGAGACAGCCATGTTGTGGCAGTTTTGCGCTCTCTTTGGGATGCCTTTTGCAGCTGCAGTGTGCCTGGAGCTCAGGGCTTCCTGGTTTGAGAAACCCTAACCCTAGGCTCAACCCTAACCCTAACCCTAGGCAGGTAAATCAGCCTAGGGTTAGGGAAGGTCCCAAGGAAAAAGCAGTGGAGACAGCCATGTTGTGGCAGTTTTGCGCTCTCTTTGGGATGCCTTTTGCAGCTGCAGTGTGCCTGGAGCTCAGGGCTTCCTGGTTTGAGAAACCCTAACCCTAGGCTCAACCCTAACCCTAGCCCTAGGCAGGTAAATCAGCCTAGGGTTAGGGAAGGTCCCAAGGAAAAACGGGGGGAGACAGCCATGTTGTGGCAGTTTTGCGCTCTCTTTGGGATGCCTTTTGCAGCTGCAGTGTGCCTGGAGTGCAGGGCTTCCTGGTTTGAGAAACCCTAACCCTAGGCTCAACCCTAACCCTAACCCGAGGCAGGTAAATCAGCCTAGGGTTAGGGAAGGTCCCAAGGAAAAAGGGGTGGAGACAGCTATGTTGTGGCAGTTTTGCGCTCTCTTTGGGATGCCTTTTGCAGCTGCAGTGTGCCTGGAGCTCAGGGCTTCCTGGTTTAAAAAACCCTAACCCTAGGCTCAACCCTAGCCCTAGGCAGGTAAATCAGCCTAGGGTTAGGGAAGGTCCCAAGGAAAAACGGGGGGAGACAGCCATGTTGTGGCAGTTTTGCGCTCTCTTTGGGATGCCTTTTGCAGCTGCAGTGTGCCTGGAGCTCAGGGCTTCCTGGTTTGAGAAACCCTAACCCTAGGCTCAACCCTAACCCTAGCCCTAGGCAGGTAAATCAGCCTAGGGTTAGGGAAGGTCCCAAGGAAAAACGGGGGGAGACAGCCATGTTGTGGCAGTTTTGCGCTCCCTTTGGAATGCCTTTTGCAGCTGCAGTGTGCCTGGAGCTCAGGGCTTCCTGGTTTGAGAAACCCTAACCCTAGGCTCAACCCTAACGCTAACCCTAGGCAGGTAAATCAGCCTAGGGTTAGGGAAGGTCCCAAGGAAAAACGGGGGGAGACAGCCATGTTGTGGCAGTTTTGCGCTCTCTTTGGGATGCCTTTTGCAGCTGCAGTGTGCCTGGAGCTCAGGGCTTCCTGGTTTAAAAAACCCTAACCCTAGGCTCAACCCTAACCCTAACCCTAGGCAGGTAAATCAGCCTAGGGTTAGGGAAGGTCCCAAGGAAAAACGGGGGGAGACAGCCATGTTGTGGCAGTTTTGCGCTCTCTTTGGGATGCCTTTTGCAGCTGCAGTGTGCCTGGAGCTCAGGGCTTCCTGGTTTGAGAAACCCTAACCCTAGGCTCAACCCTAACCCTAGCCCTAGGCAGGTAAATCAGCCTAGGGTTAGGGAAGGTCCCAAGGAAAAACGGGGGGAGACAGCCATGTTGTGGCAGTTTTGCGCTCTCTTTGGGATGCCTTTTGCAGCTGCAGTGTGCCTGGAGCTCAGGGCTTCCTGGTTTGAGAAACCCTAACCCTAGGCTCAACCCTAACCCTAACCCTAGGCAGGTTAAATCAGCCTAGGGTTAGGGAAGGTCCCAAGGAAAAACGGGTGGAGACAGCCATGTTGTGGCAGTTTTGCGCTCTCGTTGGGATGCCTTTTGCAGCTGCAGTGTGCCTGGAGCTCTGGGCTTCCTGGTTTAAGAAACCCTAACCCTAGGCTGAGTAATAACCTTTTCAATAGGCAAGTAAATCACCTAGGGCTAAGTAAGGTCCCAAGGAAAAAGGGGTGGAGACAGCCATGTTGTGGCAGTTCTGCACTTCTCTTGGGGTGCCTTTTGCAGCTGCAGTGTGCCTGGAGCTCAGGGCTTCCTGGTTTAAGAAAACGTAACCCTAAGCTCAACCCTTACCCAAACACTAGGCAGGTAAATCAGCTTAGGGTTAGGGAAGGTCCCAAGGAAAAACGGGTGGAGACAGCCATGTTGTGGCAGTTTTGCGCTCTCTTTGGGATGCCTTTTGCAGCTGCAGTGTGCCTGGAGCTCAGGGCTTCCTGGTTTGAGAAACCATAACCCTAGGCTCAACCCTAACCCTAACCCTAGGCAGGTAAATCAGCCTAGGGTTAGGGAAGGTCCCAAGGAAAAACGGGTGGAGACAGCCATGTTGTGGCAGTTTTGCGCTCTCTTTGGGATGCCTTTTGCAGCTGCAGTGTGCCTGGAGCTCAGGGCTTCCTGGTTTGAGAAACCCTAACCCTAGGCTCAACCCTAACCCTAACCCTAGGCAGGTAAATCAGCCTAGGGTTAGGGAAGGTCCCAAGGAAAAAGCAGTGGAGACAGCCATGTTGTGGCAGTTTTGCGCTCTCTTTGAGATGCCTTTTGCAGCTGCAGTGTGCCTGGAGCTCAGGGCTTCCTGGTTTGAGAAACCCTAACCCTAGGCTCAACCCTAACCCTAACCCTAGGCAGGTAAATCAGCCTAGGGTTAGGGAAGGTCCCAAGGAAAAAGCAGTGGAGACAGCCATGTTGTGGCAGTTTTGCGCTCTCTTTGGGATGCCTTTTGCAGCTGCAGTGTGCCTGGAGCTCAGGGCTTCCTGGTTTGAGAAACCCTAACCCTAGGCTCAACCCTAACCCTAACCCTAGGCAGGTAAATCAGCCTAGGGTTAGGGAAGGTCCCAAGGAAAAACGGGGGGAGACAGCCATGTTGTGGCAGTTTTGCGCTCTCTTTGGGATGCCTTTTGCAGCTGCAGTGTGCCTGGAGTGCAGGGCTTCCTGGTTTGAGAAACCCTAACCCTAGGCTCAACCCTAACCCTAACCCGAGGCAGGTAAATCAGCCTAGGGTTAGGGAAGGTCCCAAGGAAAAAGCAGTGGAGACAGCCATGTTGTGGCAGTTTTGCGCTCTCTTTGGGATGCCTTTTGCAGCTGCAGTGTGCCTGGAGCTCAGGGCTTCCTGGTTTGAGAAACCCTAACCCTAGGCTCAACCCTAACCCTAACCCTAGGCAGGTAAATCAGCCTAGGGTTAGGGAAGGTCCCAAGGAAAAACGGGGGGAGACAGCCATGTTGTGGCAGTTTTGCGCTCTCTTTGGGATGCCTTTTGCAGCTGCAGTGTGCCTGGAGCTCAGGGCTTCCTGGTTTGAGAAACCCTAACCCTAGGCTCAACCCTAACCCTAACCCGAGGCAGGTAAATCAGCCTAGGGTTAGGGAAGGTCCCAAGGAAAAAGGGGTGGAGACAGCTATGTTGTGGCAGTTTTGCGCTCTCTTTGGGATGCCTTTTGCAGCTGCAGTGTGCCTGGAGCTCAGGGCTTCCTGGTTTAAAAAACCCTAACCCTAGGCTCAACCCTAGCCCTAGGCAGGTAAATCAGCCTAGGGTTAGGGAAGGTCCCAAGGAAAAACGGGGGGAGACAGCCATGTTGTGGCAGTTTTGCGCTCTCTTTGGGATGCCTTTTGCAGCTGCAGTGTGCCTGGAGCTCAGGGCTTCCTGGTTTGAGAAACCCTAACCCTAGGCTCAACCCTAACCCTAGCCCTAGGCAGGTAAATCAGCCTAGGGTTAGGGAAGGTCCCAAGGAAAAACGGGGGGAGACAGCCATGTTGTGGCAGTTTTGCGCTCCCTTTGGAATGCCTTTTGCAGCTGCAGTGTGCCTGGAGCTCAGGGCTTCCTGGTTTGAGAAACCCTAACCCTAGGCTCAACCCTAACGCTAACCCTAGGCAGGTAAATCAGCCTAGGGTTAGGGAAGGTCCCAAGGAAAAACGGGGGGAGACAGCCATGTTGTGGCAGTTTTGCGCTCTCTTTGGGATGCTTTTGCAGCTGCAGTGTGCCTGGAGCTCAGGGCTTCCTGGTTTAAAAAACCCTAACCCTAGGCTCAACCCTAACCCTAACCCTAGGCAGGTAAATCAGCCTAGGGTTAGGGAAGGTCCCAAGGAAAAACGGGGGGAGACAGCCATGTTGTGGCAGTTTTGCGCTCTCTTTGGGATGCCTTTTGCAGCTGCAGTGTGCCTGGAGCTCAGGGCTTCCTGGTTTGAGAAACCCTAACCCTAGGCTCAACCCTAACCCTAGCCCTAGGCAGGTAAATCAGCCTAGGGTTAGGGAAGGTCCCAAGGAAAAACGGGGGGAGACAGCCATGTTGTGGCAGTTTTGCGCTCTCTTTGGGATGCCTTTTGCAGCTGCAGTGTGCCTGGAGCTCAGGGCTTCCTGGTTTGAGAAACCCTAACCCTAGGCTCAACCCTAACCCTAACCCTAGGCAGGTAAATCAGCCTAGGGTTAGGGAAGGTCCCAAGGAAAAACGGGTGGAGACAGCCATGTTGTGGCAGTTTTGCGCTCTCGTTGGGATGCCTTTTGCAGCTGCAGTGTGCCTGGAGCTCTGGGCTTCCTGGTTTAAGAAACCCTAACCCTAGGCTGAGTAATAACCTTTTCAATAGGCAAGTAAATCACCTAGGGCTAAGTAAGGTCCCAAGGAAAAAGGGGTGGAGACAGCCATGTTGTGGCAGTTCTGCACTTCTCTTGGGGTGCCTTTTGCAGCTGCAGTGTGCCTGGAGCTCAGGGCTTCCTGGTTTAAGAAAACGTAACCCTAAGCTCAACCCTTACCCAAACGCTAGGCAGGTAAATCAGCTTAGGGTTAGGGAAGGTCCCAAGGAAAAACGGGTGGAGACAGCCATGTTGTGGCAGTTTTGCGCTCTCTTTGGGATGCCTTTTGCAGCTGCAGTGTGCCTGGAGCTCAGGGCTTCCTGGTTTGAGAAACCCTAACCCTAGGCTCAACCCTAACCCTAACCCTAGGCAGGTAAATCAGCCTAGGGTTAGGGAAGGTCCCAAGGAAAAAGCAGTGGAGACAGCCATGTTGTGGCAGTTTTGCGCTCTCTTTGAGATGCCTTTTGCAGCTGCAGTGTGCCTGGAGCTCAGGGCTTCCTGGTTTGAGAAACCCTAACCCTAGGCTCAACCCTAACCCTAACCCTAGGCAGGTAAATCAGCCTAGGGTTAGGGAAGGTCCCAAGGAAAAACGGGGGGAGACAGCCATGTTGTGGCAGTTTTGCGCTCTCTCTGGGATGCCTTTTGCAGCTGCAGTGTGCCTGGAGCTCAGGGCTTCCTGGTTTGAGAAACCCTAACCCTAGGCTCAACCCTAACCCTAACCCTAGGCAGGTAAATCAGCCTAGGGTTAGGGAAGGTCCCAAGGAAAAACGGGGGGAGACAGCCATGTTGTGGCAGTTTTGCGCTCTCTTTGGGATGCCTTTTGCAGCTGCAGTGTGCCTGGAGTGCAGGGCTTCCTGGTTTGAGAAACCCTAACCCTAGGCTCAACCCTAACCCTAGGCAGGTAAATCAGCCTAGGGTTAGGGAAGGTCCCAAGGAAAAAGGGGTGGAGACAGCTATGTTGTGGCAGTTTTGCGCTCTCTTTGGGATGCCTTTTGCAGCTGCAGTGTGCCTGGAGCTCAGGGCTTCCTGGTTTAAAAAACCCTAACCCTAGGCTCAACCCTAACCCTAGGCAGGTAAATCAGCCTAGGGTTAGGGAAGGTCCCAAGGAAAAACGGGTGGAGACAGCCATGTTGTGGCAGTTTTGCGCTCTCTTTGGGATGCCTTTTGCAGCTGCAGTGTGCCTGGAGCTCAGGGCTTCCTGGTTTGAGAAACCATAACCCTAGGCTCAACCCTAACCCTAACCCTAGGCAGGTAAATCAGCCTAGGGTTAGGGAAGGTCCCAAGGAAAAACGGGTGGAGACAGCCATGTTGTGGCAGTTTTGCGCTCTCTTTGGGATGCCTTTTGCAGCTGCAGTGTGCCTGGAGCTCAGGGCTTCCTGGTTTGAGAAACCCTAACCCTAGGCTCAACCCTAACCCTAACCCTAGGCAGGTAAATCAGCCTAGGGTTAGGGAAGGTCCCAAGGAAAAAGCAGTGGAGACAGCCATGTTGTGGCAGTTTTGCGCTCTCTTTGAGATGCCTTTTGCAGCTGCAGTGTGCCTGGAGCTCAGGGCTTCCTGGTTTGAGAAACCCTAACCCTAGGCTCAACCCTAACCCTAACCCTAGGCAGGTAAATCAGCCTAGGGTTAGGGAAGGTCCCAAGGAAAAAGCAGTGGAGACAGCCATGTTGTGGCAGTTTTGCGCTCTCTTTGGGATGCCTTTTGCAGCTGCAGTGTGCCTGGAGCTCAGGGCTTCCTGGTTTGAGAAACCCTAACCCTAGGCTCAACCCTAACCCTAACCCTAGGCAGGTAAATCAGCCTAGGGTTAGGGAAGGTCCCAAGGAAAAACGGGGGGAGACAGCCATGTTGTGGCAGTTTTGCGCTCTCTTTGGGATGCCTTTTGCAGCTGCAGTGTGCCTGGAGTGCAGGGCTTCCTGGTTTGAGAAACCCTAACCCTAGGCTCAACCCTAACCCTAACCCGAGGCAGGTAAATCAGCCTAGGGTTAGGGAAGGTCCCAAGGAAAAAGCAGTGGAGACAGCCATGTTGTGGCAGTTTTGCGCTCTCTTTGGGATGCCTTTTGCAGCTGCAGTGTGCCTGGAGCTCAGGGCTTCCTGGTTTGAGAAACCCTAACCCTAGGCTCAACCCTAACCCTAACCCGAGGCAGGTAAATCAGCCTAGGGTTAGGGAAGGTCCCAAGGAAAAAGGGGTGGAGACAGCTATGTTGTGGCAGTTTTGCGCTCTCTTTGGGATGCCTTTTGCAGCTGCAGTGTGCCTGGAGCTCAGGGCTTCCTGGTTTAAAAAACCCTAACCCTAGGCTCAACCCTAGCCCTAGGCAGGTAAATCAGCCTAGGGTTAGGGAAGGTCCCAAGGAAAAACGGGGGGAGACAGCCATGTTGTGGCAGTTTTGCGCTCTCTTTGGGATGCCTTTTGCAGCTGCAGTGTGCCTGGAGCTCAGGGCTTCCTGGTTTGAGAAACCCTAACCCTAGGCTCAACCCTAACCCTAGCCCTAGGCAGGTAAATCAGCCTAGGGTTAGGGAAGGTCCCAAGGAAAAACGGGGGGAGACAGCCATGTTGTGGCAGTTTTGCGCTCCCTTTGGAATGCCTTTTGCAGCTGCAGTGTGCCTGGAGCTCAGGGCTTCCTGGTTTGAGAAACCCTAACCCTAGGCTCAACCCTAACGCTAACCCTAGGCAGGTAAATCAGCCTAGGGTTAGGGAAGGTCCCAAGGAAAAACGGGGGGAGACAGCCATGTTGTGGCAGTTTTGCGCTCTCTTTGGGATGCTTTTGCAGCTGCAGTGTGCCTGGAGCTCAGGGCTTCCTGGTTTAAAAAACCCTAACCCTAGGCTCAACCCTAACCCTAACCCTAGGCAGGTAAATCAGCCTAGGGTTAGGGAAGGTCCCAAGGAAAAACGGGGGGAGACAGCCATGTTGTGGCAGTTTTGCGCTCTCTTTGGGATGCCTTTTGCAGCTGCAGTGTGCCTGGAGCTCAGGGCTTCCTGGTTTGAGAAACCCTAACCCTAGGCTCAACCCTAACCCTAGCCCTAGGCAGGTAAATCAGCCTAGGGTTAGGGAAGGTCCCAAGGAAAAACGGGGGGAGACAGCCATGTTGTGGCAGTTTTGCGCTCTCTTTGGGATGCCTTTTGCAGCTGCAGTGTGCCTGGAGCTCAGGGCTTCCTGGTTTGAGAAACCCTAACCCTAGGCTCAACCCTAACCCTAACCCTAGGCAGGTAAATCAGCCTAGGGTTAGGGAAGGTCCCAAGGAAAAACGGGTGGAGACAGCCATGTTGTGGCAGTTTTGCGCTCTCGTTGGGATGCCTTTTGCAGCTGCAGTGTGCCTGGAGCTCTGGGCTTCCTGGTTTAAGAAACCCTAACCCTAGGCTGAGTAATAACCTTTTCAATAGGCAAGTAAATCACCTAGGGCTAAGTAAGGTCCCAAGGAAAAAGGGGTGGAGACAGCCATGTTGTGGCAGTTCTGCACTTCTCTTGGGGTGCCTTTTGCAGCTGCAGTGTGCCTGGAGCTCAGGGCTTCCTGGTTTAAGAAAACGTAACCCTAAGCTCAACCCTTACCCAAACGCTAGGCAGGTAAATCAGCTTAGGGTTAGGGAAGGTCCCAAGGAAAAACGGGTGGAGACAGCCATGTTGTGGCAGTTTTGCGCTCTCTTTGGGATGCCTTTTGCAGCTGCAGTGTGCCTGGAGCTCAGGGCTTCCTGGTTTGAGAAACCCTAACCCTAGGCTCAACCCTAACCCTAACCCTAGGCAGGTAAATCAGCCTAGGGTTAGGGAAGGTCCCAAGGAAAAAGCAGTGGAGACAGCCATGTTGTGGCAGTTTTGCGCTCTCTTTGAGATGCCTTTTGCAGCTGCAGTGTGCCTGGAGCTCAGGGCTTCCTGGTTTGAGAAACCCTAACCCTAGGCTCAACCCTAACCCTAACCCTAGGCAGGTAAATCAGCCTAGGGTTAGGGAAGGTCCCAAGGAAAAACGGGTGGAGACAGCCATGTTGTGGCAGTTTTGCGCTCTCTTTGGGATGCCTTTTGCAGCTGCAGTGTGCCTGGAGCTCAGGGCTTCCTGGTTTGAGAAACCCTAACCCTAGGCTCAACCCTAACCCTAACCCTAGGCAGGTAAATCAGCCTAGGGTTAGGGAAGGTCCCAAGGAAAAACGGGGGGAGACAGCCATGTTGTGGCAGTTTTGCGCTCTCTTTGGGATGCCTTTTGCAGCTGCAGTGTGCCTGGAGTGCAGGGCTTCCTGGTTTGAGAAACCCTAACCCTAGGCTCAACCCTAACCCTAACCCGAGGCAGGTAAATCAGCCTAGGGTTAGGGAAGGTCCCAAGGAAAAAGGGGTGGAGACAGCTATGTTGTGGCAGTTTTGCGCTCTCTTTGGGATGCCTTTTGCAGCTGCAGTGTGCCTGGAGCTCAGGGCTTCCTGGTTTAAAAAACCCTAACCCTAGGCTCAACCCTAACCCTAGGCAGGTAAATCAGCCTAGGGTTAGGGAAGGTCCCAAGGAAAAACGGGTGGAGACAGCCATGTTGTGGCAGTTTTGCGCTCTCTTTGGGATGCCTTTTGCAGCTGCAGTGTGCCTGGAGCTCAGGGCTTCCTGGTTTGAGAAACCATAACCCTAGGCTCAACCCTAACCCTAACCCTAGGCAGGTAAATCAGCCTAGGGTTAGGGAAGGTCCCAAGGAAAAACGGGTGGAGACAGCCATGTTGTGGCAGTTTTGCGCTCTCTTTGGGATGCCTTTTGCAGCTGCAGTGTGCCTGGAGCTCAGGGCTTCCTGGTTTGAGAAACCCTAACCCTAGGCTCAACCCTAACCCTAACCCTAGGCAGGTAAATCAGCCTAGGGTTAGGGAAGGTCCCAAGGAAAAAGCAGTGGAGACAGCCATGTTGTGGCAGTTTTGCGCTCTCTTTGAGATGCCTTTTGCAGCTGCAGTGTGCCTGGAGCTCAGGGCTTCCTGGTTTGAGAAACCCTAACCCTAGGCTCAACCCTAACCCTAACCCTAGGCAGGTAAATCAGCCTAGGGTTAGGGAAGGTCCCAAGGAAAAAGCAGTGGAGACAGCCATGTTGTGGCAGTTTTGCGCTCTCTTTGGGATGCCTTTTGCAGCTGCAGTGTGCCTGGAGCTCAGGGCTTCCTGGTTTGAGAAACCCTAACCCTAGGCTCAACCCTAACCCTAACCCTAGGCAGGTAAATCAGCCTAGGGTTAGGGAAGGTCCCAAGGAAAAACGGGGGGAGACAGCCATGTTGTGGCAGTTTTGCGCTCTCTTTGGGATGCCTTTTGCAGCTGCAGTGTGCCTGGAGTGCAGGGCTTCCTGGTTTGAGAAACCCTAACCCTAGGCTCAACCCTAACCCTAACCCGAGGCAGGTAAATCAGCCTAGGGTTAGGGAAGGTCCCAAGGAAAAAGCAGTGGAGACAGCCATGTTGTGGCAGTTTTGCGCTCTCTTTGGGATGCCTTTTGCAGCTGCAGTGTGCCTGGAGCTCAGGGCTTCCTGGTTTGAGAAACCCTAACCCTAGGCTCAACCCTAACCCTAACCCTAGGCAGGTAAATCAGCCTAGGGTTAGGGAAGGTCCCAAGGAAAAACGGGGGGAGACAGCCATGTTGTGGCAGTTTTGCGCTCTCTTTGGGATGCCTTTTGCAGCTGCAGTGTGCCTGGAGTGCAGGGCTTCCTGGTTTGAGAAACCCTAACCCTAGGCTCAACCCTAACCCTAACCCGAGGCAGGTAAATCAGCCTAGGGTTAGGGAAGGTCCCAAGGAAAAAGGGGTGGAGACAGCTATGTTGTGGCAGTTTTGCGCTCTCTTTGGGATGCCTTTTGCAGCTGCAGTGTGCCTGGAGCTCAGGGCTTCCTGGTTTAAAAAACCCTAACCCTAGGCTCAACCCTAGCCCTAGGCAGGTAAATCAGCCTAGGGTTAGGGAAGGTCCCAAGGAAAAACGGGGGGAGACAGCCATGTTGTGGCAGTTTTGCGCTCTCTTTGGGATGCCTTTTGCAGCTGCAGTGTGCCTGGAGCTCAGGGCTTCCTGGTTTGAGAAACCCTAACCCTAGGCTCAACCCTAACCCTAGCCCTAGGAAGGTAAATCAGCCTAGGGTTAGGGAAGGTCCCAAGGAAAAACGGGGGGAGACAGCCATGTTGTGGCAGTTTTGCGCTCCCTTTGGAATGCCTTTTGCAGCTGCAGTGTGCCTGGAGCTCAGGGCTTCCTGGTTTGAGAAACCCTAACCCTAGGCTCAACCCTAACGCTAACCCTAGGCAGGTAAATCAGCCTAGGGTTAGGGAAGGTCCCAAGGAAAAACGGGGGGAGACAGCCATGTTGTGGCAGTTTTGCGCTCTCTTTGGGATGCCTTTTGCAGCTGCAGTGTGCCTGGAGCTCAGGGCTTCCTGGTTTAAAAAACCCTAACCCTAGGCTCAACCCTAACCCTAACCCTAGGCAGGTAAATCAGCCTAGGGTTAGGGAAGGTCCCAAGGAAAAACGGGTGGAGACAGCCATGTTGTGGCAGTTTTGCGCTCTCTTTGGGATGCCTTTTGCAGCTGCAGTGTGCCTGGAGCTCAGGGCTTCCTGGTTTGAGAAACCCTAACCCTAGGCTCAACCCTAACCCTAGCCCTAGGCAGGTAAATCAGCCTAGGGTTAGGGAAGGTCCCAAGGAAAAACGGGGGGAGACAGCCATGTTGTGGCAGTTTTGCGCTCTCTTTGGGATGCCTTTTGCAGCTGCAGTGTGCCTGGAGCTCAGGGCTTCCTGGTTTGAGAAACCCTAACCCTAGGCTCAACCCTAACCCTAACCCTAGGCAGGTAAATCAGCCTAGGGTTAGGGAAGGTCCCAAGGAAAAACGGGTGGAGACAGCCATGTTGTGGCAGTTTTGCGCTCTCGTTGGGATGCCTTTTGCAGCTGCAGTGTGCCTGGAGCTCTGGGCTTCCTGGTTTAAGAAACCCTAACCCTAGGCTGAGTAATAACCTTTTCAATAGGCAAGTAAATCACCTAGGGCTAAGTAAGGTCCCAAGGAAAAAGGGGTGGAGACAGCCATGTTGTGGCAGTTCTGCACTTCTCTTGGGGTGCCTTTTGCAGCTGCAGTGTGCCTGGAGCTCAGGGCTTCCTGGTTTAAGAAAACGTAACCCTAAGCTCAACCCTTACCCAAACGCTAGGCAGGTAAATCACCCTAGGGTTAGGGAAGGTCCCAAGGAAAAACGGGTGGAGACAGCCATGTTGTGGCAGTTTTGCGCTCTCTTTGGGATGCCTTTTGCAGCTGCAGTGTGCCTGGAGCTCAGGGCTTCCTGGTTTGAGAAACCCTAACCCTAGGCTCAACCCTAACCCTAACCCTAGGCAGGTAAATCAGCCTAGGGTTAGGGAAGGTCCCAAGGAAAAAGCAGTGGAGACAGCCATGTTGTGGCAGTTTTGCGCTCTCTTTGAGATGCCTTTTGCAGCTGCAGTGTGCCTGGAGCTCAGGGCTTCCTGGTTTGAGAAACCCTAACCCTAGGCTCAACCCTAACCCTAACCCTAGGCAGGTAAATCAGCCTAGGGTTAGGGAAGGTCCCAAGGAAAAACGGGGGGAGACAGCCATGTTGTGGCAGTTTTGCGCTCTCTCTGGGATGCCTTTTGCAGCTGCAGTGTGCCTGGAGCTCAGGGCTTCCTGGTTTGAGAAACCCTAACCCTAGGCTCAACCCTAACCCTAACCCTAGGCAGGTAAATCAGCCTAGGGTTAGGGAAGGTCCCAAGGAAAAACGGGGGGAGACAGCCATGTTGTGGCAGTTTTGCGCTCTCTTTGGGATGCCTTTTGCAGCTGCAGTGTGCCTGGAGTGCAGGGCTTCCTGGTTTGAGAAACCCTAACCCTAGGCTCAACCCTAACCCTAACCCGAGGCAGGTAAATCAGCCTAGGGTTAGGGAAGGTCCCAAGGAAAAAGGGGTGGAGACAGCTATGTTGTGGCAGTTTTGCGCTCTCTTTGGGATGCCTTTTGCAGCTGCAGTGTGCCTGGAGCTCAGGGCTTCCTGGTTTAAAAAACCCTAACCCTAGGCTCAACCCTAACCCTAGGCAGGTAAATCAGCCTAGGGTTAGGGAAGGTCCCAAGGAAAAAGGGGTGGAGACAGCCATGTTGTGGCAGTTTTGCGCTCTCTTTGGGATGCCTTTTGCAGCTGCAGTGTGCCTGGAGCTCAGGGCTTCCTGGTTTGAGAAACCATAACCCTAGGCTCAACCCTAACCCTAACCCTAGGCAGGTAAATCAGCCTAGGGTTAGGGAAGGTCCCAAGGAAAAACGGGTGGAGACAGCCATGTTGTGGCAGTTTTGCGCTCTCTTTGGGATGCCTTTTGCAGCTGCAGTGTGCCTGGAGCTCAGGGCTTCCTGGTTTGAGAAACCCTAACCCTAGGCTCAACCCTAACCCTAACCCTAGGCAGGTAAATCAGCCTAGGGTTAGGGAAGGTCCCAAGGAAAAAGCAGTGGAGACAGCCATGTTGTGGCAGTTTTGCGCTCTCTTTGAGATGCCTTTTGCAGCTGCAGTGTGCCTGGAGCTCAGGGCTTCCTGGTTTGAGAAACCCTAACCCTAGGCTCAACCCTAACCCTAACCCTAGGCAGGTAAATCAGCCTAGGGTTAGGGAAGGTCCCAAGGAAAAAGCAGTGGAGACAGCCATGTTGTGGCAGTTTTGCGCTCTCTTTGGGATGCCTTTTGCAGCTGCAGTGTGCCTGGAGCTCAGGGCTTCCTGGTTTGAGAAACCCTAACCCTAGGCTCAACCCTAACCCTAACCCTAGGCAGGTAAATCAGCCTAGGGTTAGGGAAGGTCCCAAGGAAAAACGGGGGGAGACAGCCATGTTGTGGCAGTTTTGCGCTCTCTTTGGGATGCCTTTTGCAGCTGCAGTGTGCCTGGAGTGCAGGGCTTCCTGGTTTGAGAAACCCTAACCCTAGGCTCAACCCTAACCCTAACCCGAGGCAGGTAAATCAGCCTAGGGTTAGGGAAGGTCCCAAGGAAAAAGCAGTGGAGACAGCCATGTTGTGGCAGTTTTGCGCTCTCTTTGGGATGCCTTTTGCAGCTGCAGTGTGCCTGGAGCTCAGGGCTTCCTGGTTTGAGAAACCCTAACCCTAGGCTCAACCCTAACCCTAACCCTAGGCAGGTAAATCAGCCTAGGGTTAGGGAAGGTCCCAAGGAAAAACGGGGGGAGACAGCCATGTTGTGGCAGTTTTGCGCTCTCTTTGGGATGCCTTTTGCAGCTGCAGTGTGCCTGGAGTGCAGGGCTTCCTGGTTTGAGAAACCCTAACCCTAGGCTCAACCCTAACCCTAACCCGAGGCAGGTAAATCAGCCTAGGGTTAGGGAAGGTCCCAAGGAAAAAGGGGTGGAGACAGCTATGTTGTGGCAGTTTTGCGCTCTCTTTGGGATGCCTTTTGCAGCTGCAGTGTGCCTGGAGCTCAGGGCTTCCTGGTTTAAAAAACCCTAACCCTAGGCTCAACCCTAGCCCTAGGCAGGTAAATCAGCCTAGGGTTAGGGAAGGTCCCAAGGAAAAACGGGGGGAGACAGCCATGTTGTGGCAGTTTTGCGCTCTCTTTGGGATGCCTTTTGCAGCTGCAGTGTGCCTGGAGCTCAGGGCTTCCTGGTTTGAGAAACCCTAACCCTAGGCTCAACCCTAACCCTAACCCTAGGCAGGTAAATCAGCCTAGGGTTAGGGAAGGTCCCAAGGAAAAACGGGGGGAGACAGCCATGTTGTGGCAGTTTTGCGCTCTCTTTGGGATGCCTTTTGCAGCTGCAGTGTGCCTGGAGTGCAGGGCTTCCTGGTTTGAGAAACCCTAACCCTAGGCTCAACCCTAACCCTAACCCGAGGCAGGTAAATCAGCCTAGGGTTAGGGAAGGTCCCAAGGAAAAAGCAGTGGAGACAGCCATGTTGTGGCAGTTTTGCGCTCTCTTTGGGATGCCTTTTGCAGCTGCAGTGTGCCTGGAGCTCAGGGCTTCCTGGTTTGAGAAACCCTAACCCTAGGCTCAACCCTAACCCTAACCCTAGGCAGGTAAATCAGCCTAGGGTTAGGGAAGGTCCCAAGGAAAAACGGGGGGAGACAGCCATGTTGTGGCAGTTTTGCGCTCTCTTTGGGATGCCTTTTGCAGCTGCAGTGTGCCTGGAGTGCAGGGCTTCCTGGTTTGAGAAACCCTAACCCTAGGCTCAACCCTAACCCTAACCCGAGGCAGGTAAATCAGCCTAGGGTTAGGGAAGGTCCCAAGGAAAAAGGGGTGGAGACAGCTATGTTGTGGCAGTTTTGCGCTCTCTTTGGGATGCCTTTTGCAGCTGCAGTGTGCCTGGAGCTCAGGGCTTCCTGGTTTAAAAAACCCTAACCCTAGGCTCAACCCTAGCCCTAGGCAGGTAAATCAGCCTAGGGTTAGGGAAGGTCCCAAGGAAAAACGGGGGGAGACAGCCATGTTGTGGCAGTTTTGCGCTCTCTTTGGGATGCCTTTTGCAGCTGCAGTGTGCCTGGAGCTCAGGGCTTCCTGGTTTGAGAAACCCTAACCCTAGGCTCAACCCTAACCCTAGCCCTAGGAAGGTAAATCAGCCTAGGGTTAGGGAAGGTCCCAAGGAAAAACGGGGGGAGACAGCCATGTTGTGGCAGTTTTGCGCTCCCTTTGGAATGCCTTTTGCAGCTGCAGTGTGCCTGGAGCTCAGGGCTTCCTGGTTTGAGAAACCCTAACCCTAGGCTCAACCCTAACGCTAACCCTAGGCAGGTAAATCAGCCTAGGGTTAGGGAAGGTCCCAAGGAAAAACGGGGGGAGACAGCCATGTTGTGGCAGTTTTGCGCTCTCTTTGGGATGCCTTTTGCAGCTGCAGTGTGCCTGGAGCTCAGGGCTTCCTGGTTTAAAAAACCCTAACCCTAGGCTCAACCCTAACCCTAACCCTAGGCAGGTAAATCAGCCTAGGGTTAGGGAAGGTCCCAAGGAAAAACGGGGGGAGACAGCCATGTTGTGGCAGTTTTGCGCTCTCTTTGGGATGCCTTTTGCAGCTGCAGTGTGCCTGGAGCTCAGGGCTTCCTGGTTTGAGAAACCCTAACCCTAGGCTCAACCCTAACCCTAGCCCTAGGCAGGTAAATCAGCCTAGGGTTAGGGAAGGTCCCAAGGAAAAACGGGGGGAGACAGCCATGTTGTGGCAGTTTTGCGCTCTCTTTGGGATGCCTTTTGCAGCTGCAGTGTGCCTGGAGCTCAGGGCTTCCTGGTTTGAGAAACCCTAACCCTAGGCTCAACCCTAACCCTAACCCTAGGCAGGTAAATCAGCCTAGGGTTAGGGAAGGTCCCAAGGAAAAACGGGTGGAGACAGCCATGTTGTGGCAGTTTTGCGCTCTCGTTGGGATGCCTTTTGCAGCTGCAGTGTGCCTGGAGCTCTGGGCTTCCTGGTTTAAGAAACCCTAACCCTAGGCTGAGTAATAACCTTTTCAATAGGCAAGTAAATCACCTAGGGCTAAGTAAGGTCCCAAGGAAAAAGGGGTGGAGACAGCCATGTTGTGGCAGTTCTGCACTTCTCTTGGGGTGCCTTTTGCAGCTGCAGTGTGCCTGGAGCTCAGGGCTTCCTGGTTTAAGAAAACGTAACCCTAAGCTCAACCCTTACCCAAACGCTAGGCAGGTAAATCAGCTTAGGGTTAGGGAAGGTCCCAAGGAAAAACGGGTGGAGACAGCCATGTTGTGGCAGTTTTGCGCTCTCTTTGGGATGCCTTTTGCAGCTGCAGTGTGCCTGGAGCTCAGGGCTTCCTGGTTTGAGAAACCCTAACCCTAGGCTCAACCCTAACCCTAACCCTAGGCAGGTAAATCAGCCTAGGGTTAGGGAAGGTCCCAAGGAAAAAGCAGTGGAGACAGCCATGTTGTGGCAGTTTTGCGCTCTCTTTGAGATGCCTTTTGCAGCTGCAGTGTGCCTGGAGCTCAGGGCTTCCTGGTTTGAGAAACCCTAACCCTAGGCTCAACCCTAACCCTAACCCTAGGCAGGTAAATCAGCCTAGGGTTAGGGAAGGTCCCAAGGAAAAACGGGGGGAGACAGCCATGTTGTGGCAGTTTTGCGCTCTCTCTGGGATGCCTTTTGCAGCTGCAGTGTGCCTGGAGCTCAGGGCTTCCTGGTTTGAGAAACCCTAACCCTAGGCTCAACCCTAACCCTAACCCTAGGCAGGTAAATCAGCCTAGGGTTAGGGAAGGTCCCAAGGAAAAACGGGGGGAGACAGCCATGTTGTGGCAGTTTTGCGCTCTCTTTGGGATGCCTTTTGCAGCTGCAGTGTGCCTGGAGTGCAGGGCTTCCTGGTTTGAGAAACCCTAACCCTAGGCTCAACCCTAACCCTAACCCGAGGCAGGTAAATCAGCCTAGGGTTAGGGAAGGTCCCAAGGAAAAAGGGGTGGAGACAGCTATGTTGTGGCAGTTTTGCGCTCTCTTTGGGATGCCTTTTGCAGCTGCAGTGTGCCTGGAGCTCAGGGCTTCCTGGTTTAAAAAACCCTAACCCTAGGCTCAACCCTAACCCTAGGCAGGTAAATCAGCCTAGGGTTAGGGAAGGTCCCAAGGAAAAACGGGTGGAGACAGCCATGTTGTGGCAGTTTTGCGCTCTCTTTGGGATGCCTTTTGCAGCTGCAGTGTGCCTGGAGCTCAGGGCTTCCTGGTTTGAGAAACCCTAACCCTAGGCTCAACCCTAACCCTAACCCTAGGCAGGTAAATCAGCCTAGGGTTAGGGAAGGTCCCAAGGAAAAACGGGGGGAGACAGCCATGTTGTGGCAGTTTTGCGCTCTCTTTGGGATGCCTTTTGCAGCTGCAGTGTGCCTGGAGCTCAGGGCTTCCTGGTTTGAGAAACCCTAACCCTAGGCTCAACCCTAACCCTAGCCCTAGGCAGGTAAATCAGCCTAGGGTTAGGGAAGGTCCCAAGGAAAAACGGGGGGAGACAGCCATGTTGTGGCAGTTTTGCGCTCTCTTTGGGATGCCTTTTGCAGCTGCAGTGTGCCTGGAGCTCAGGGCTTCCTGGTTTGAGAAACCCTAACCCTAGGCTCAACCCTAACCCTAACCCTAGGCAGGTAAATCAGCCTAGGGTTAGGGAAGGTCCCAAGGAAAAACGGGGGGAGACAGCCATGTTGTGGCAGTTTTGCGCTCTCTTTGGAATGCCTTTTGCAGCTGCAGTGTGCCTGGAGCTCAGGGCTTCCTGGTTTGAGAAACCCTAACTCTAGGCTCAACCCTAACCCTAACCCTAGGCAGGTAAATCAGCCTAGGGTTAGGGAAGGTCCCAAGGAAAAAGGGGTGGAGACAGCCATGTTGTGGCAGTTTTGCGCTCTCTTTGGGATGCCGTTTGCAGCTGCAGTGTGCCTGGAGCTCAGGGCTTCCTGGTTTGAGAAACCCTAACCCTAGGCTCAACCTTAACCCTAAACCTAGGCAGGTAAATCAGCCTAGGGTTTAGGGAAGGTCCCAAGGAAAAAGGGGTGGAGACAGCCATGTTGTGGCAGTTTTGCGCTCTCTTTGGGATGCCTTTTGCAGCTGCAGTGTGCCTGGAGCTCAGGGCTTCCTGGTTTGAGAAACCCTAACCCTAGGCTCAACCTTAACCCGAACCCGAGGCAGGTAAATCAGCCTAGGGTTTAGGGAAGGTCCCAAGGAAAAAGGGGTGGAGACAGCCATGTTGTGGCAGTTTTGCGCTCTCTTTGGGATGCCTTTTGCAGCTGCAGTGTGCCTGGAGCTCAGGGCTTCCTGGTTTGAGAAACCCTAACCCTAGGCTCAACCCTCACCCTAACCCTAGGCAGGTAAATCAGCCTAGGGTTAGGGAAGGTCCCAAGGAAAAAGCAGTGGAGACAGCCATGTTGTGGCAGTTTTGCGCTCTCTTTGAGATGCCTTTTGCAGCTGCAGTGTGCCTGGAGCTCAGGGCTTCCTGGTTTGAGAAACCCTAACCCTAGGCTCAACCCTAACCCTAACCCTAGGCAGGTAAATCAGCCTAGGGTTAGGGAAGGTCCCAAGGAAAAACGGGTGGAGACAGCCATGTTGTGGCAGTTTTGCGCTCTCGTTGGGATGCCTTTTGCAGCTGCAGTGTGCCTGGAGCTCTGGGCTTCCTGGTTTAAGAAACCCTAACCATAGGCTGAGTAATAACCTTTTCAATAGGCAAGTAAATCACCTAGGGCTAAGTAAGGTCCCAAGGAAAAAGGGGTGGAGACAGCCATGTTGTGGCAGTTCTGCACTTCTCTTGGGGTGCCTTTTGCAGCTGCAGTGTGCCTGGAGCTCAGGGCTTCCTGGTTTAAGAAAACGTAACCCTAAGCTCAACCCTTTCCCAAACGCTAGGCAGGTAAATCAGCTTAGGGTTAGGGAAGGTCCCAAGGAAAAACGGGTGGAGACAGCCATGTTGTGGCAGTTTTGCGCTCTCTTTGGGATGCCTTTTGCAGCTGCAGTGTGCCTGGAGCTCAGGGCTTCCTGGTTTGAGAAACCATAACCCTAGGCTCAACCCTAACCCTAACCCTAGGCAGGTAAATCAGCCTAGGGTTAGGGAAGGTCCCAAGGAAAAACGGGTGGAGACAGCCATGTTGTGGCAGTTTTGCGCTCTCTTTGGGATGCCTTTTGCAGCTGCAGTGTGCCTGGAGCTCAGGGCTTCCTGGTTTGAGAAACCCTAACCCTAGGCTCAACCCTAACCCTAACCCGAGGCAGGTAAATCAGCCTAGGGTTAGGGAAGGTCCCAAGGAAAAAGGGGTGGAGACAGCTATGTTGTGGCAGTTTTGCGCTCTCTTTGGGATGCCTTTTGCAGCTGCAGTGTGCCTGGAGCTCAGGGCTTCCTGGTTTAAAAAACCCTAACCCTAGGCTCAACCCTAACCCTAGGCAGGTAAATCAGCCTAGGGTTAGGGAAGGTCCCAAGGAAAAAGGGGTGGAGACAGCCATGTTGTGGCAGTTTTGCGCTCTCTTTGGGATGCCTTTTGCAGCTGCAGTGTGCCTGGAGCTCAGGGCTTCCTGGTTTGAGAAACCCTAACCCTAAGCTCAACCCTAACCCTAACCCTAGGCAGGTAAATCAGCCTAGGGTTAGGGAAGGTCCCAAGGAAAAACGGGGGGAGACAGCCATGTTGTGGCAGTTTTGCGCTCTCTTTGGGATGCCTTTTGCAGCTGCAGTGTGCCTGGAGCTCAGGGCTTCCTGGTTTAAAAAACCCTAACCCTAGGCTCAACCCTAACCCTAACCCTAGGCAGGTAAATCAGCTTAGGGTTAGGGAAGGTCCCAAGGAAAAACGGGGGGAGACAGCCATGTTGTGGCAGTTTTGCACTCTCTTTGGGATGCCTTTTGCAGCTGCAGTGTGCCTGGAGCTCAGGGCTTCCTGGTTTGAGAAACCCTAACCCTAGGCTCAACCCTAACCCTAACCCTAGGCAGGTAAATCAGCCTAGGGTTAGGGAAGGTCCCAAGGAAAAACGGGGGGAGACAGCCATGTTGTGGCAGTTTTGCGCTCTCTTTGGGATGCCTTTTGCAGCTGCAGTGTGCCTGGAGCTCAGGGCTTACTGGTTTGAGAAACCCTAACCCTAGGCTCAACCTTAACCCTAACCGGAGGCAGGTAAATCAGCCTAGGGTTTAGGGAAGGTCCCAAGGAAAAAGGGGTGGAGACAGCCATGTTGTGGCAGTTTTGCGCTCTCTTTGGGATGCCTTTTGCAGCTGCAGTGTGCCTGGAGCTCAGGGCTTCCTGGTTTGAGAAACCCTAACCCTAGGCTCAACCCTCACCCTAACCCTAGGCAGGTAAATCAGCCTAGGGTTAGGGAAGGTCCCAAGGAAAAAGCAGTGGAGACAGCCATGTTGTGGCAGTTTTGCGCTCTCTTTGAGATGCCTTTTGCAGCTGCAGTGTGCCTGGAGCTCAGGGCTTCCTGGTTTGAGAAACCCTAACCCTAGGCTCAACCCTAACCCTAACCCTAGGCAGGTAAATCAGCCTAGGGTTAGGGAAGGTCCCCAGGAAAAACGGGTGGAGACAGCCATGTTGTGGCAGTTTTGCGCTCTCGTTGGGATGCCTTTTGCAGCTGCAGTGTGCCTGGAGCTCTGGGCTTCCTGGTTTAAGAAACCCTAACCCTAGGCTGAGTAATAACCTTTTCAATAGGCAAGTAAATCACCTAGGGCTAAGTAAGGTCCCAAGGAAAAAGGGGTGGAGACAGCCATGTTGTGGCAGTTCTGCACTTCTCTTGGGGTGCCTTTTGCAGCTGCAGTGTGCCTGGAGCTCAGGGCTTCCTGGTTTGAGAAACCCTAACCCTAGGCTCAACCCTCACCCTAACCCTAGGCAGGTAAATCAGCCTAGGGTTAGGGAAGGTCCCAAGGAAAAAGCAGTGGAGACAGCCATGTTGTGGCAGTTTTGCGCTCTCTTTGGGATGCCTTTTGCAGCTGCAGTGTGCCTGGAGCTCAGGGCTTCCTGGTTTGAGAAACCCTAACCCTAAGCTCAACCCTAACCCTAACCCTAGGCAGGTAAATCAGCCTAGGGTTAGGGAAGGTCCCAAGGAAAAACGGGGGGAGACAGCCATGTTGTGGCAGTTTTGCGCTCTCTTTGGGATGCCTTTTGCAGCTGCAGTGTGCCTGGAGCTCAGGGCTTCCTGGTTTAAAAAACCCTAACCCTAGGCTCAACCCTAACCCTAACCCTAGGCAGGTAAATCAGCCTAGGGTTAGGGAAGGTCCCAAGGAAAAACGGGGGGAGACAGCCATGTTGTGGCAGTTTTGAGCTCTCTTTGGGATGCCTTTTGCAGCTGCAGTGTGCCTGGAGCTCAGGGCTTCCTGGTTTGAGAAACCCTAACCCTAGGCTCAACCCTAACCCTAACCCTAGGCAGGTAAATCAGCCTAGGGTTAGGGAAGGTCCCAAGGAAAAACGGGGGGAGACAGCCATGTTGTGGCAGTTTTGCGCTCTCTTTGGGATGCCTTTTGCAGCTGCAGTGTGCCTGGAGCTCAGGGCTTCCTGGTTTGAGAAACCCTAACCCTAGGCTCAACCCTAACCCTAACCCTAGGCAGGTAAATCAGCCTAGGGTTAGGGAAGGTCCCAAGGAAAAAGCAGTGGAGACAGCCATGTTGTGGCAGTTTTGCGCTCTCTTTGGGATGCCTTTTGCAGCTGCAGTGTGCCTGGAGCTCAGGGCTTCCTGGTTTGAGAAACCCTAACCCTAGGCTCAACCCTCACCCTAACCCTAGGCAGGTAAATCAGCCTAGGGTTAGGGAAGGTCCCAAGGAAAAAGCAGTGGAGCCAGCCATGTTGTGGCAGTTTTGCGCTCTCTTTGAGATGCCTTTTGCAGCTGCAGTGTGCCTGGAGCTCAGGGCTTCCTGGTTTGAGAAACCCTAACCCTAGGCTCAACCCTAACCCTAACCCTAGGCAGGTAAATCAGCCTAGGGTTAGGGAAGGTCCCCAGGAAAAACGGGTGGAGACAGCCATGTTGTGGCAGTTTTGCGCTCTCGTTGGGATGCCTTTTGCAGCTGCAGTGTGCCTGGAGCTCTGGGCTTCCTGGTTTAAGAAACCCTAACCCTAGGCTGAGTAATAACCTTTTCAATAGGCAAGTAAATCACCTAGGGCTAAGTAAGGTCCCAAGGAAAAAGGGGTGGAGACAGCCATGTTGTGGCAGTTCTGCACTTTTCTTGGGGTGCCTTTTGCAGCTGCAGTGTGCCTGGAGCTCAGGGCTTCCTGGTTTGAGAAACCCTAACCCTAGGCTCAACCCTAACCCTAACCCTAGGCAGGTAAATCAGCCTAGGGTTAGGGAAGGTCCCAAGGAAAAAGCAGTGGAGACAGCCATGTTGTGGCAGTTTTGCGCTCTCTTTGGGATGCCTTTTGCAGCTGCAGTGTGCCTGGAGCTCAGGGCTTCCTGGTTTGAGAAACCCTAACCCTAGGCTCAACCCTCACCCTAACCCTAGGCAGGTAAATCAGCCTAGGGTTAGGGAAGGTCCCAAGGAAAAACGGGGGGAGACAGCCATGTTGTGGCAGTTTTGCGCTCCCTTTGGAATGCCTTTTGCAGCTGCAGTGTGCCTGGAGCTCAGGGCTTCCTGGTTTGAGAAACCCTAACCCTAAGCTCAACCCTAACCCTAACCCTAGGCAGGTAAATCAGCCTAGGGTTAGGGAAGGTCCCAAGGAAAAACGGGGGGAGACAGCCATGTTGTGGCAGTTTTGCGCTCTCTTTGGGATGCCTTTTGCAGCTGCAGTGTGCCTGGAGCTCAGGGCTTCCTGGTTTAAAAAACCCTAACCCTAGGCTCAACCCTAACCCTAACCCTAGGCAGGTAAATCAGCCTAGGGTTAGGGAAGGTCCCAAGGAAAAACGGGGGGAGACAGCCATGTTGTGGCAGTTTTGAGCTCTCTTTGGGATGCCTTTTGCAGCTGCAGTGTGCCTGGAGCTCAGGGCTTCCTGGTTTGAGAAACCCTAACCCTAGGCTCAACCCTAACCCTAGCCCTAGGCAGGTAAATCAGCCTAGGGTTAGGGAAGGTCCCAAGGAAAAACGGGGGGAGACAGCCATGTTGTGGCAGTTTTGCGCTCTCTTTGGGATGCCTTTTGCAGCTGCAGTGTGCCTGGAGCTCAGGGCTTCCTGGTTTGAGAAACCCTAACCCTAGGCTCAACCCTAACCCTAACCCTAGGCAGGTAAATCAGCCTAGGGTTAGGGAAGGTCCCAAGGAAAAACGGGTGGAGACAGCCATGTTGTGGCAGTTTTGCGCTCTCTTTGGGATGCCTTTTGCAGCTGCAGTGTGCCTGGAGCTCAGGGCTTCCTGGTTTGAGAAACCCTAACCTTAGGCTCAACCTTAACCCTAACCCGAGGCAGGTAAATCAGCCTAGGGTTTAGGGAAGGTCCCAAGGAAAAAGGGGTGGAGACAGCCATGTTGTGGCAGTTTTGCGCTCTCTTTGGGATGCCTTTTGCAGCTGCAGTGTGCCTGGAGCTCAGGGCTTCCTGGTTTGAGAAACCCTAACCCTAGGCTCAACCCTAACCCTAACCCTAGGCAGGTAAATCAGCCTAGGGTTAGGGAAGGTCCCAAGGAAAAACGGGGGGAGACAGCCATGTTGTGGCAGTTTTGCGCTCTCTTTGGGATGCCTTTTGCAGCTGCAGTGTGCCTGGAGCTCAGGGCTTCCTGGTTTGAGAAACCCTAACCCTAGGCTCAACCCTAACCCTAACCCTAGGCAGGTAAATCAGCCTAGGGTTAGGGAAGGTCCCAAGGAAAAAGGGGTGGAGACAGCCCTGTTGTGGCAGTTTTGCGCTCTCTTTGGGATGCCTTTTGCAGCTGCAGTGTGCCTGGAGCTCAGGGCTTCCTGGTTTAAAAAACCCTATCCCTAGGCTCAACCCTAACCCTAACCCTAGGCAGGTAAATCAGCCTAGGGTTAGGGAAGGTCCCAAGGAAAAACGGGGGGAGACAGCCATGTTGTGGCAGTTTTGCGCTCCCTTTGGAATGCCTTTTGCAGCTGCAGTGTGCCTGGAGCTCAGGGCTTCCTGGTTTGAGAAACCCTAACCCTAAGCTCAACCCTAACCCTAACCCTAGGCAGGTAAATCAGCCTAGGGTTAGGGAAGGTCCCAAGGAAAAACGGGGGGAGACAGCCATGTTGTGGCAGTTTTGCGCTCTCTTTGGGATGCCTTTTGCAGCTGCAGTGTGCCTGGAGCTCAGGGCTTCCTGGTTTAAAAAACCCTAACCCTAGGCTCAACCCTAACCCTAACCCTAGGCAGGTAAATCAGCCTAGGGTTAGGGAAGGTCCCAAGGAAAAACGGGGGGAGACAGCCATGTTGTGGCAGTTTTGAGCTCTCTTTGGGATGCCTTTTGCAGCTGCAGTGTGCCTGGAGCTCAGGGCTTCCTGGTTTGAGAAACCCTAACCCTAGGCTCAACCCTAACCCTAGCCCTAGGCAGGTAAATCAGCCTAGGGTTAGGGAAGGTCCCAAGGAAAAACGGGGGGAGACAGCCATGTTGTGGCAGTTTTGCGCTCTCTTTGGGATGCCTTTTGCAGCTGCAGTGTGCCTGGAGCTCAGGGCTTCCTGGTTTGAGAAACCCTAACCCTAGGCTCAACCCTAACCCTAACCCTAGGCAGGTAAATCAGCCTAGGGTTAGGGAAGGTCCCAAGGAAAAACGGGTGGAGACAGCCATGTTGTGGCAGTTTTGCGCTCTCTTTGGGATGCCTTTTGCAGCTGCAGTGTGCCTGGAGCTCAGGGCTTCCTGGTTTGAGAAACCCTAACCTTAGGCTCAACCTTAACCCTAACCCGAGGCAGGTAAATCAGCCTAGGGTTTAGGGAAGGTCCCAAGGAAAAAGGGGTGGAGACAGCCATGTTGTGGCAGTTTTGCGCTCTCTTTGGGATGCCTTTTGCAGCTGCAGTGTGCCTGGAGCTCAGGGCTTCCTGGTTTGAGAAACCCTAACCCTAGGCTCAACCCTCACCCTAACCCTAGGCAGGTAAATCAGCCTAGGGTTAGGGAAGGTCCCAAGGAAAAACGGGGGGAGACAGCCATGTTGTGGCAGTTTTGCGCTCTCTTTGGGATGCCTTTTGCAGCTGCAGTGTGCCTGGAGCTCAGGGCTTCCTGGTTTGAGAAACCCTAACCCTAGGCTCAACCCTAACCCTAACCCTAGGCAGGTAAATCAGCCTAGGGTTAGGGAAGGTCCCAAGGAAAAAGGGGTGGAGACAGCCCTGTTGTGGCAGTTTTGCGCTCTCTTTGGGATGCCTTTTGCAGCTGCAGTGTGCCTGGAGCTCAGGGCTTCCTGGTTTAAAAAACCCTATCCCTAGGCTCAACCCTAACCCTAACCCTAGGCAGGTAAATCAGCCTAGGGTTAGGGAAGGTCCCAAGGAAAAACGGGGGGAGACAGCCATGTTGTGGCAGTTTTGCGCTCTCTTTGGGATGCCTTTTGCAGCTGCAGTGTGCCTGGAGCTCAGGGCTTCCTGGTTTGAGAAACCCTAACCCTAGGCTCAACCCTAACCGTAGCCCAAGGCACGTAAATCAGCCTAGGGTTAGGGAAGGTCCCAAGGAAAAACGGGGGAAGACAGCCATGTTGTGGCAGTTTTGCGCTCTCTTTGGGATGCCTTTTGCAGCTGCAGTGTGCCTGGAGCTCAGGGCTTCCTGGTTTAAAAAACCCTAACCCTAGGCTCAACCCTAACCCTAACCCTAGGCAGGTAAATCAGCCTAGGGTTAGGGAAGGTCCCAAGGAGAAAGGGGTGGAGACAGCCATGTTGTGGCAGTTTTGCGCTCTCTTTGGGATGCCGTTTGCAGCTGCAGTTTGCCTGGAGCTCAGGGCTTCCTGGTTTGAGAAACCCTAACCCTAGGCTCAACCTTAACCCTAAACCTAGGCAGGTAAATCAGCCTAGGGTTAGAGAAGGTTCCAAGGAAAAACGGGTGGAGACAGCCATGTTGTGGCAGTTTTGCGCTCTCTTTGGGATGCCTTTTGCAGCTGCAGTGTGCCTGGAGCTCAGGGCTTCCTGGTTTGAGAAACCCTAACCTTAGGCTCAACCTTAACCCTAACCCGAGGCAGGTAAATCAGCCTAGGGTTTAGGGAAGGTCCCAAGGAAAAACGGGGGGAGACAGCCATGTTGTGGCAGTTTTGCGCTCTCTTTGGGATGCCTTTTGCAGCTGCAGTGTGCCTGGAGCTCAGGGCTTCCTGGTTTGAGAAACCCTAACCCTAGGCTCAACCCTAACCCTAACCCTAGGCAGGTAAATCAGCCTAGGGTTAGGGAAGGTCCCAAGGAAAAAGGGGTGGAGACAGCCCTGTTGTGGCAGTTTTGCGCTCTCTTTGGGATGCCTTTTGCAGCTGCAGTGTGCCTGGAGCTCAGGGCTTCCTGGTTTAAAAAACCCTATCCCTAGGCTCAACCCTAACCCTAACCCTAGGCAGGTAAATCAGCCTAGGGTTAGGGAAGGTCCCAAGGAAAAACGGGGGGAGACAGCCATGTTGTGGCAGTTTTGCGCTCTCTTTGGGATGCCTTTTGCAGCTGCAGTGTGCCTGGAGCTCAGGGCTTCCTGGTTTGAGAAACCCTAACCCTAGGCTCAACCCTAACCGTAGCCCAAGGCACGTAAATCACCCTAGGGTTAGGGAAGGTCCCAAGGAAAAACGGGGGGAGACAGCCATGTTGTGGCAGTTTTGCGCTCTCTTTGGGATGCCTTTTGCAGCTGCAGTGTGCCTGGAGCTCAGGGCTTCCTGGTTTAAAAAACCCTAACCCTAGGCTCAACCCTAACCCTAACCCGAGGCAGGTAAATCAGCCTAGGGTTAGGGAAGGTCCCAAGGAGAAAGGGGTGGAGACAGCCATGTTGTGGCAGTTTTGCGCTCTCTTTGGGATGCCTTTTGCAGCTGCAGTGTGCCTGGAGTGCAGGGCTTCCTGTTTTGAGAAACCCTAACCCTAGGCTCAACCTTAAACCTAACCCGAGGCAGGTAAATCAGCCTAGGGTTAGGGAAGGTCCCAAGGAAAAAGGGGTGGAGACAGCCATGTTGTGGCAGTTTTGCACTCTCTTTGGGATGCCTTTTGCAGCTGCAGTGTGCCTGGAACTCCGGGCTTCCTGGTTTGAGAAACCCTAACCCTAGGCTCAACCCTAACCCTAACCCTAGGCAGGTAAATCAGCCTAGGGTTAGGGAAGGTCCCAAGGAAAAAGGGATGGAGACAGCCATGTTGTGGCAGTTTTGCGCTCTCTTTGGGATGCCTTTTGCAGCTGCAGTGTGCCTGGAGCTCAGGGCTTCCTGGTTTGAGAAACCCTAACCCTAGGCTCAACCCTAACCCTAGCCCTAGGCAGGTAAATCAGCCTAGGGTTAGTGAAGGTCCCAAGGAAAAAGGGGTGGAGACAGCCATGTTGTGGCAGTTTTGCGCTCTCTTTGGGATGCCTTTTGCAGCTGCAGTGTGCCTGGAGCTCAGGGCTTCCTGGTTTGAGAAACCCTAACCCTAGGCTCAACGCTAACCCTAGCCCTAGGCAGGTAAATCAGCCTAGGGTTAGGGAAGGTCCCAAGGAAAAACGGGGGGAGACAGCCGTGTTGTGGCAGTTTTGCGCTCTCTTTGGGATGCCTTTTGCAGCTGCAGTGTGCCTGGAGCTCAGGGCTTCCTGGTTTAAAAAACCCTAACCCTAGGCTCAACCCTAACCCTAGCCCTAGGCAGGTAAATCAGCCTAGGGTTAGGGAAGGTCCCAAGGAAAAAGGGGTGGAGACAGCCATGTTGTGGCAGTTTTGTGCTCTCTTTGGGATGCCTTTTGCAGCTGCAGTGTGCCTGGAGCTCAGGGCTTCCTGGTTTAAGAAACCCTAACCCTAGGCTCAACCCTAACCCTAACCCTAGGCAGGTAAATCAGCCTAGGGTTAGGGAAGGTCCCCAGGAAAAACGGGTGGAGACAGCCATGTTGTGGCAGTTTTGCGCTCTCTTTGGGATGCCTTTTGCAGCTGCAGTGTGCCTGGAGCTCAGGGCTTCCTGGTTTGAGAAACCCTAACCCTAGGCTCAACCCTAACCCTAACCCTAGGCAGGTAAATCAGCCTAGGGTTAGGGAAGGTCCCAAGGAAAAAGGGCTGGAGACAGCCATGTTGTGGCAGTTTTGCGCTCTCTTTGGGATGCCTTTTGCAGCTGCAGTGTGCCTGGAGCTGCGGGCTTCCTGGTTTAAGAAACCCTAACCCTAGGCTCAGTAATAACCTTTTCCATAGGCAAGTAAATCACCTAGGGCTAAGTAAGGTCCCAAGGAAAAAGGGGCGGAGACAGCCATGTTGTGGCAGTTCTGCAGTTTTCTTGGGGTGCCTTTTGCAGCTGCAGTGTGCCTGGAGCTCAGGGCTTCCTGGTTTAAGAAACCCTAACCCTAAGCTCAACCCTTACGCAAACGCTAGGCAGGTAAATCAGCCTAGGGTTAGGGAAGGTCCCAAGGAAAAACGGGGGGAGACAGCCATGTTGTGGCAGTTCTGCACTTTTCTTGGGGTGTCTTTTGCAGCTGCAGTCTGCCTGGAGCTCAGGGCTTCCTGGTTTAAGAAACCCTAACCCTAGGCTCAACCCTAACCCTAACCCTAGGCAGGTAAATCAGCCTAGGGTTAGGGAAGGTCCCAAGGAAAAACGGGGGGAGACAGCCATGTTGTGGCAGTTTTGCGCTCTCTTTGGGATGCCTTTTGCAGCTGCAGTGTGCCTGGAGCTCAGGGCTTCCTGGTTTGAGAAACCCTAACCCTAGGCTCAACCCTAACCCTAACCCTAGGCAGGTAAATCAGCCTAGGGTTAGGGAAGGTCCCAAGGAAAAAGGGGTGGAGACAGCCATGTTGTGGCAGTTTTGCGCTCTCTTTGGGATGCCTTTTGCAGCTGCAGTGTGCCTGGAGCTCAGGGCTTCCTGGTTTAAAAAACCCTATCCCTAGGCTCAACCCTAACCCTAACCCTAGGCAGGTAAATCAGCCTAGGGTTAGGGAAGGTCCCAAGGAAAAACGGGGGGAGACAGCCATGTTGTGGCAGTTTTGCGCTCTCTTTGGGATGCCTTTTGCAGCTGCAGTGTGCCTGCAGTGCAGGGCTTCCTGGTTTGAGAAACCCTAACCCTAGGCTCAACCCTAACCGTAGCCCAAGGCACGTAAATCAGCCTAGGGTTAGGGAAGGTCCCAAGGAAAAACGGGGGGAGACAGCCATGTTGTGGCAGTTTTGCGCTCTCTTTGGAATGCCTTTTGCAGCTGTAGTGTGCCTGGAGCTCAGGGCTTCCTGGTTTGAGAAACCCTAACCCTAGGCTCAACCCTAACCCTAACCCTAGGCAGGTAAATCAGCCTAGGGTTAGGGAAGGTCCCAAGGAAAAACGGGTGGAGACAGCCATGTTGTGGCAGTTTTGCGCTCTCTTTGGGATGCCTTTTGCAGCTGCAGTGTGCCTGGAGCTCAGGGCTTCCTGGTTTAAAAAACCCTAACCCTAGGCTCAACCCTAACCCTAACCCTAGGCAGGTAAATCAGCCTAGGGTTAGGGAAGGTCCCAAGGAAAAACGGGTGGAGACAGCCATGTTGTGGCAGTTTTGCGCTCTCTTTGGGATGCCTTTTGCAGCTGCAGTGTGCCTGGAGTGCAGGGCTTCCTGGTTTGAGAAACCCTAACCCTAGGCTCAACCTTAACCCTAACCAGAGGCAGGTAAATCAGTCTAGGGTTAGGGAAGGTCCCAAGGAAAAAGGGGTGGAGACAGCCATGTTGTGGCAGTTTTGCACTCTCTTTGGGATGCCTTTTGCAGCTGCAGTGTGCCTGGAGCTCAGGGCTTCCTGGTTTGAGAAACCCTAACCCTAGGCTCAACCCTAACCCTAGCCCTAGGCAGGTAAATCAGCCTAGGGTTAGGGAAGGTCCCAAGGAAAAACGGGTGGAGACAGCCGTGTTGTGGCAGTTTTGCGCTCTCTTTGGGATGCCTTTTGCAGCTGCAGTGTGCCTGGAGCTCAGGGCTTCCTGGTTTAAAAAACCCTAACCCTAGGCTCAACCCTAACCCTAGCCCTAGGCAGGTAAATCAGCCTAGGGTTAGGGAAGGTCCCAAGGAAAAAGGGGTGGAGACAGCCATGTTGTGGCAGTTTTGTGCTCTCTTTGGGATGCCTTTTGCAGCTGCAGTGTGCCTGGAGCTCAGGGCTTCCTGGTTTAAGAAACCCTAACCCTAGGCTCAACCCTAACCCTAACCCTAGGCAGGTAAATCAGCCTAGGGTTAGGGAAGGTCCCCAGGAAAAAGGGGTGGAGACAGCCATGTTGTGGCAGTTTTGCGCTCTCTTTGGGATGCCTTTTGCAGCTGCAGTGTGCCTGGAGCTCAGGGCTTCCTGGTCTGAGAAACCCTAACCCTAGGCTCAACCCTAACCCTAGCCCTAGGCAGGTAAATCAGCCTAGGGTTAGGGAAGGTCCCAAGGAAAATGGGCTGGAGACAGCCATGTTGTGGCAGTTTTGCGCTCTCTTTGGGATGCCTTTTGCAGCTGCAGTGTGCCTGGAGCTCAGGGCTTCCTGGTTTAAGAAACCCTAACCCTAGGCTCAGTAAAAACCTTTTCCATAGGCAAGTAAATCACCTAGGGCTAAGTAAGGTTCCAAGGAAAAACGGGTGGAGACAGCCATGTTGTGGCAGTTCTGCAGTTTTCTTGGGGTGCCTTTTGCAGCTGCAGTGTGCCTGGAGCTCAGGGCTTCCTGGTTTAAGAAACCCTAACCCTAAGCTCAACCCTTACGCAAACGCTAGGCAGGTAAATCAGCCTAGGGTTAGGGAAGGTCCCAAGGAAAAACGGGTGGAGACAGCCATGTTGTGGCAGTTCTGCACGTTTCTTGGGGTGTCTTTTGCAGCTGCAGTGTGCCTGGAGCTCAGGGCTTCCTGGTTTAAGAAACCCTAACCCTAGGCTCAACCCTAACCCTAACCCTAGGCAGGTAAATCAGCCTAGGGTTAGGGAAGGTCCCAAGGAAAAACGGGGGGAGACAGCCATGTTGTGGCAGTTTTGCGCTCTCTTTGGGATGCCTTTTGCAGCTGCAGTGTGCCTGGAGCTCAGGGCTTCCTGGTTTGAGAAACCCTAACCCTAGGCTCAACCCTAACCCTAACCCGAGGCAGGTAAATCAGCCTAGGGTTAGGGAAGGTCCCAAAAAAGGGGTGGAGACAGCCATGTTGTGGCAGTTTTGCACTCTCTTTGGGATGCCTTTTGCTGTTGCAGTGTGCCTGGAGCTCAGGGCTTCCTGGTTTGAGAAACCCTAACCCTAGGCTCAACCTTAACCCTAACCCTAGGCAGGTAAATCAGCCTAGGGTTAGGGAAGGTCCCAAGGAAAAAGCAGTGGAGACAGCCATGTTGGGGCAGTTTTGCGCTCTCTTTGGGATGCCTTTTGCAGCTGCAGTGTGCCTGGAGCTCAGGGCTTCCTGGTTTGAGAAACCCTATCCCTAGGCTCAACCCTAACCCTAACCCTAGGCAGGTAAATCAGCCTAGGGTTGGGGAAGGTCCCAAGGAAAAACGGGGGGAGACAGCCATGTTGTGGCAGTTTTGCGCTCTCTTTGGGATGCCTTTTGCAGCTGCAGTGTGCCTGGAGCTCAGGGCTTCCTGGTTTGAGAAACCCTAACCCTAGGCTCAACCCTAACTCAAGCCCAAGGCAGGTAAATCAGCCTAGGGTTAGGGAAGGTCCCAAGGAAAAACGGGGGGAGACAGCCATGTTGTGGCAGTTTTGCGCTCTCTTTGGGATGCCTTTTGCAGCTGCAGTGTGCCTGGAGCTCAGGGCTTCCTGGTTTGAGAAACCCTAACCCTAGGCTCAACCCTAACCCTAACCCTAGGCAGGTAAATCAGCCTAGGGTTAGGGAAGGTCCCCAGGAAAAACGGGTGGAGACAGCCATGTTGTGGCAGTTTTGCGCTCTCTTTGGGATGCCTTTTGCAGCTGCAGTGTGCCTGGAGCTCAGGGCTTCCTGCTTTAAAAAACCCGAACCCTAGGCTCAACCCTAACCCTAGCCCTAGGCAGGTAAATCAGCCTAGGGTTAGGGAAGGTCCCAAGGAAAAAGGGCTGGAGACAGCCATGTTGGGGCAGTTTTGCGCTCTCTTTGGGATGCCTTTTGCAGCTGCAGTGTGCCTGGAGCTCAGGGCTTCCTGGTTTGAGAAACCCTAACCCTAGGCTCAGTAATAACCTTTTCCATAGGCAAGTAAATCACCTAGGGCTAAGTAAGGTCCCAAGGAAAAAGGGGTGGAGACAGCCATGTTGTGGCAGTTCTGCACTTTTCTTGGGGTGCCTTTTGCAGCTGCAGTGTGCCTGGAGCTCAGGGCTTCCTGGTTTAAGAAACCCTAACCCTAAGCTCAACCCTTACGCAAACGCTAGGCAGGTAAATCAGCCTAGGGTTAGCGAAGGTCCCAAGGAAAAACGGGTGGAGACAGCCATGTTGTGGCAGTTCTGCACTTTTCTTGGGGTGTCTTTTGCAGCTGCAGTGTGCCTGGAGCTCAGGGCTTCCTGGTTTAAGAAACCCTAACCCTAGGCTCAACCCTAACCCTAACCCTAGGCAGGTAAATCAGCCTAGGGTTAGGGAAGGTCCCAAGGAAAAACGGGGGGAGACAGCCATGTTGTGGCAGTTTTGCGCTCTCTTTGGGATGTCTTTTGCAGCTGCAGTGTGCCTGGAGCTCAGGGCTTCCTGGTTTGAGAAACCCTAACCCTAGGCTCAACCCTAACCCTAACCCTAACCCTAGGCAGGTAAATCAGCCTAGGATTAGGGAAGGTCCCAAGGAAAAACGGGTGGAGACAGCCATGTTGTGGCAGTTTTGCGCTCTCTTTGGGATGCCTTTTGCAGCTGCAGTGTGCCTGGAGCTCAGGGCTTCCTGGTTTAAAAAACCCTAACCCTAGGCTCAACCCTAACCCTAACTCGAGGCAGGTAAATCAGCCTAGGGTTAGGGAAGGTCCCAAAAAAGGGGTGGAGACAGCCATGTTGTGGCAGTTTTGCGCTCTCTTTGGGATGCCTTTTGCAGCTGCAGTGTGCCTGGAGCTCAGGGCTTCCTGGTTTAAGAAACCCTAACCCTAGGCTCAACCCTAACCCTAACCCTAGGCAGGTAAATCAGCCTAGGGTTAGGGAAGGTCCCAAGGAAAAACGGGTGGAGACAGCCATGTTGTGGCAGTTTTGCGCTCTCTTTGGGATGACTTTTGCAGCTGCAGTGTGCCTGGAGCTCAGGGCTTCCTGGTTTAAAAAACCCTAACCCTAGGCTCAACCCTAACCCTAGCCCTAGGCAGGTAAATCAGCCTAGGGTTAGGGAAGGTCCCAAGGAAAAAGGGGTGGAGACAGCCATGTTGTGGCAGTTTTGCGCTCTCTTTGGGATGCCTTTTGAAACTGCAGTGTGCCTGGAGCTCAGGGCTTCCTGGTTTAAGAGACCCTAACCCTAGGCTCAACCCTAACCCTAGCCCTAGGCAGGTAAATCAGCCAAGGGTTAGGGAAGGTCCCAAGGAAAAACGGGGGGAGACAGCCGTGTTGTGGCAGTTTTGCGCTCTCTTTGGGATGCCTTTTGCAGCTGCAGTGTGCCTGGAGCTCAGGGCTTCCTGGTTTGAGAAACCCTAACCCTAGGCTCAACCCTAACCCTAACCCTAGGCAGGTAAATCAGCCTAGGGTTAGGGAAGGTCCCAAGGAAAAAGGGGTGGAGACAGCCATGTTGTGGCAGTTTTGCGCTCTCTTTGGGATGCCTTTTGCAGCTGCAGTGTGCCTGGAGCTCAGGGCTTCCTGGTTTAAAAAATCCTAACCCTAGGCTCAACCCTAACCCTAGCCCTAGGCAGGTAAATCAGCCTAGGGTTAGGGAAGGTCCCAAGGAAAAACGGGTGGAGACAGCCATGTTGTGGCAGTTTTGCGCTCTCTTTGGGATGCCTTTTGCAGCTGCAGTGTGCCTGGAGCTCAGGGCTTCCTGGTTTAAGAAACCCTAACCCTAGGCTCAGTAATAACCTTTTCCATAGGCAAGTAAATCACCTAGGGCTAAGTAAGGTCCCAAGGAAAAAGGGGTGGAGACAGCCATGTTGTGGCAGTTCTGCACTTTTTTTGGGGTGCCTTTTGCAGCTGCAGTGTGCCTGGAGCTCAGGGCTTCCTGGTTTAAGAAACCCTAACCCTAAGCTCAACCCTTACGCAAAGGCTAGGCAGGTAAATCAGCCTAGGGTTAGGGAAGGTCCCAAGGAAGAAGGGATGGAGACAGACATGTTGTGGCAGTTTTGCGCTCTCTTTGGGATGCCTTTTGCAGCTGCAGTGTGCCTGGAGCTCAGGGCTTCCTGGTTTGAGAAACCCTAACCCTAGGCTCAACCCTAACCCTAACCCTAGGCAGGTAAATCAGCCTAGGGTTAAGTAAGGTCCCAAGGAAAAAGGGGTGGAGACAGCCATGTTGTGGCAGTTTTGCGCTCTCTTTGGGATGCCTTTTGCAGCTGCAGTGTGCCTGGAGCTCAGGGCTTCCTGGTTTGAGAAACCCTAACCCTAGGCTCAACCCTAACCCTAACCCTAGGCAGGTAAATCAGACTAGGGTTAGGGAAGGTCCCAAGGAAAAAGGGGTGGAGACAGCCATGTTGTGGCAGTTTTGCGCTCTCTTTGGGATGCCTTTTGCAGCTGCAGTGTGCCTGGAGCTCAGGGCTTCCTGGTTTAAAAAACCCTAACCTAGGCTCAACCCTAAACCTAGCCCTAGGCAGGTAAATCAGCCTAGGGTTAGGGAAGGTCCCAAGGAAAAAGGGGTGGAGACAGCCATGTTGTGGCAGTTTTGCGCTCTCTTTGGGATGCCTTTTGCAGCTGCAGTGTGCCTGGAGCTCAGGGCTTCCTGGTTTAAGTAACCCTAACCCTAGGCTCAGTAATAACCTTTTCCATAGGCAAGTAAATCACCTAGGGCTAAGTAATGTCCCAAGGAAAAAGGGGTGGAGACAGCCATGTTGTGGCAGTTTTGCGCTCTCTTTGGGATGCCTTTTGCAGCTGCAGTGTGCCTGGAGCTCAGGGCTTCCTGGTTTAAGAAACCCTAACCCTAAGCTCAACCCTTACGCAAACGCTAGGCAGGTAAATCAGCCTAGGGTTAGGGAAGGTCCCAAGGAAAAACGGGTGGAGACAGCCATGTTGTGGCAGTTTTGCGCTCTCTTTGGGATGCCTTTTGCAGCTGCAGTGTGCCTGGAGCTCAGGGCTTCCTGGTTTAAAAAACCCTAACCCTAGGCTCAACCCTAACCCTAACCCGAGGCAGGTAAATCAGCCTAGGGTTAGGGAAGGTCCCAAAAAAGGGGTGGAGACAGCCATGTTGTGGCAGTTTTGCACTCTCTTTGGGATGCCTTTTGCAGCTGCAGTGTGCCTGGAGCTCAGGGCTTCCTGGTTTGAGAAACCCTAACCCTAGGCTCAACCTTAACCCTAACCCTAGGCAGGTAAATCAGCCTAGGGTTAGGGAAGGTCCCAAGGAAAAAGGGGTTGAGACAGCCATGTTGTGGCAGTTTTGCACTCTCTTTGGGATGCCTTTTGCAGCTGCAGTGTGCCTGGAGCTCAGGGCTTCCTGGTTTAAAAAATCCTAACCCTAGGCTCAACCCTAACCCTAACCCTAGTCAGGTAAATCAGCCTAGGGTTAGGGAAGGTCCCAAGGAAAAACGGGTGGAGACAGCCATGTTGTGGCAGTTTTGCGCTCTCTTTGGGATGCCTTTTGCAGCTGCAGTGTGCCTGGAGCTCAGGGCTTCCTGGTTTAAGAAACCCTAACCCTAGGCTCAGTAATAACCTTTTCCATACGCAAGTAAATCACCTAGGGCTAAGTAAGGTCCCAAGGAAAAAGGGGTGGAGACAGCCATGTTGTGGCAGTTCTGCACTTTTTTTGGGGTGCCTTTTGCAGCTGCAGTGTGCCTGGAGCTCAGGGCTTCCTGGTTTAAGAAACCCTAACCCTAAGCTCAACCCTTACGCAACAGCGAGGCAGGTAAATCAGCCTAGGGTTAGGGAAGGTCCTAAGGAAGAAGGGATGGAGACAGCCATGTTGTGGCAGTTTTGCACTCTCTTTGGGATGCCTTTTGCAGCTGCAGTGTGCCTGGAGCTCAGGGCTTCCTGGTTTGAGAAACCCTAACCCTAGGCTCAACCCTAACCCTAACCCTAGGCAGGTAAATCAGCCTAGGGTTAGGGAAGGTCCCAAGGAAAAACGGGTGGAGACAGCCATGTTGTGGCAGTTTTGCGCTCTCTTTGGGATGCCTTTTGCAGCTGCAGTGTGCCTGGAGCTCAGGGCTTCCTGGTTTAAAAAACCCTAACCCTAGGCTCAACCCTAACCCTAGCCCTAGGCAGGTAAATCAGCCTAGGGTTAGGGAAGGTCCCAAGGAAAAACGGGGGAGACAGCCATGTTGTGGCAGTTTTGCGCTCTCTTTGGGATGCCTTTTGCAGCTGCAGTGTGCCTGGAGCTCAGGGCTTCCTGGTTTGAGAAACCCTAACCCTAGGCTCAACCCTAACCCTAACCCTAGGCAGGTAAATCAGCCTAGGGTTAGGGAAGGTCCCAAGGAAAAACGGGTGGAGACAGCCCTGTTGTGGCAGTTTTGCGCTCTCTTTGGGATGCCTTTTGCAGCTGCAGTGTGCCTGGAGCTCAGGGCTTCCTGGTTTAAAAAACCCTAACCCTAGGCTCAACCCTAACCCTAACCCTAGGCAGGTAAATCAGCCTAGGGTTAGGGAAGGTCCCAAGGAAAAAGGGCTGGAGACAGCCATGTTGTGGCAGTTTTGCGCTCTCTTTGGGATGCCTTTTGCAGCTGCAGTGTGCCTGGAGCTCAGGGCTTCCTGGTTTAAGAAACCCTAACCCTAGGCTCAGTAATAACCTTTTCCATAGGCAAGTAAATCACCTAGGGCTAAGTAAGGTCCCAAGGAAAAAGGGGTGGAGACAGCCATGTTGTGGCAGTTCTGCACTTTTCTTGGGGTGCCTTTTGTAGCTGCAGTGTGCCTGGAGCTCAGGGCTTCCTGGTTTAAGAAACCCTAACCCTAGCCTCAACCCTAACCCTAGCCCTAGGCAGGTAAATCAGCCTAGGGTTAGGGAAGGTCCCAAGGAAAAACGGGTGGAGACAGCCATGTTGTGGCAGTTCTGCACTTTTCTTGGGGTGTCTTTTGCAGCTGCAGTGTGCCTGGAGCTCAGGGCTTCCTGGTTTGGGAAACCCTAACCCTAGGCTCAGCCCTAAACCTAACCCTAGGCAGGTAAATCAGCCTAGGGTTAGGGAAGGTCCCAAGGAAAAACGGGTGGAGACAGCCATGTTGTGGCAGTTTTGCGCTCTCTTTGGGATGCCTTTTGCAGCTGCAGTGTGCCTGGAGCTCAGGGCTTCCTGGTTTGGGAAACCCTAACCCTAGGCTCAACCCTAAACCTAACCCTAGGCAGGTAAATCAGCCTAGGGTTAGGGAAGGTCCCAAGGAAAAACGGGTGGAGACAGCCATGTTGTGGCAGTTTTGCGCTCTCTTTGGGATGCCTTTTGCAGCTGCAGTGTGCCTGGAGCTCAGGGCTTCCTGGTTTAAGAAACCCTAACCCTAGGCTCAGTAATAACCTTTTCCATACGCAAGTAAATCACCTAGGGCTAAGTAAGGTCCCAAGGAAAAAGGGGTGGAGACAGCCATGTTGTGGCAGTTCTGCACTTTTTTTGGGGTGCCTTTTGCAGCTGCAGTGTGCCTGGAGCTCAGGGCTTCCTGGTTTAAGAAACCCTAACCCTAAGCTCAACCCTTACGCAACAGCGAGGCAGGTAAATCAGCCTAGGGTTAGGGAAGGTCCTAAGGAAGAAGGGATGGAGACAGCCATGTTGTGGCAGTTTTGCACTCTCTTTGGGATGCCTTTTGCAGCTGCAGTGTGCCTGGAGCTCAGGGCTTCCTGGTTTGAGAAACCCTAACCCTAGGCTCAACCCTAACCCTAACCCTAGGCAGGTAAATCAGCCTAGGGTTAGGGAAGGTCCCAAGGAAAAACGGGTGGAGACAGCCATGTTGTGGCAGTTTTGCGCTCTCTTTGGGATGCCTTTTGCAGCTGCAGTGTGCCTGGAGCTCAGGGCTTCCTGGTTTAAAAAACCCTAACCCTAGGCTCAACCCTAACCCTAGCCCTAGGCAGGTAAATCAGCCTAGGGTTAGGGAAGGTCCCAAGGAAAAACGGGGGAGACAGCCATGTTGTGGCAGTTTTGCGCTCTCTTTGGGATGCCTTTTGCAGCTGCAGTGTGCCTGGAGCTCAGGGCTTCCTGGTTTGAGAAACCCTAACCCTAGGCTCAACCCTAACCCTAACCCTAGGCAGGTAAATCAGCCTAGGGTTAGGGAAGGTCCCAAGGAAAAACGGGTGGAGACAGCCCTGTTGTGGCAGTTTTGCGCTCTCTTTGGGATGCCTTTTGCAGCTGCAGTGTGCCTGGAGCTCAGGGCTTCCTGGTTTAAAAAACCCTAACCCTAGGCTCAACCCTAACCCTAACCCTAGGCAGGTAAATCAGCCTAGGGTTAGGGAAGGTCCCAAGGAAAAAGGGCTGGAGACAGCCATGTTGTGGCAGTTTTGCGCTCTCTTTGGGATGCCTTTTGCAGCTGCAGTGTGCCTGGAGCTCAGGGCTTCCTGGTTTAAGAAACCCTAACCCTAGGCTCAGTAATAACCTTTTCCATAGGCAAGTAAATCACCTAGGGCTAAGTAAGGTCCCAAGGAAAAAGGG
The DNA here is from genome assembly GCA_039654755.1 of Calcarius lapponicus. Taxonomy (NCBI): domain Eukaryota; kingdom Metazoa; phylum Chordata; class Aves; order Passeriformes; family Fringillidae; genus Calcarius; species Calcarius lapponicus. The sequence continues at coordinate 220,500 of JBBFKN010000043.1, forward strand.
GTGGAGACAGCCATGTTGTGGCAGTTCTGCACTTTTCTTGGGGTGCCTTTTGTAGCTGCAGTGTGCCTGGAGCTCAGGGCTTCCTGGTTTAAGAAACCCTAACCCTAGCCTCAACCCTAACCCTAGCCCTAGGCAGGTAAATCAGCCTAGGGTTAGGGAAGGTCCCAAGGAAAAACGGGTGGAGACAGCCATGTTGTGGCAGTTCTGCACTTTTCTTGGGGTGTCTTTTGCAGCTGCAGTGTGCCTGGAGCTCAGGGCTTCCTGGTTTGGGAAACCCTAACCCTAGGCTCAGCCCTAAACCTAACCCTAGGCAGGTAAATCAGCCTAGGGTTAGGGAAGGTCCCAAGGAAAAACGGGTGGAGACAGCCATGTTGTGGCAGTTTTGCGCTCTCTTTGGGATGCCTTTTGCAGCTGCAGTGTGCCTGGAGCTCAGGGCTTCCTGGTTTGGGAAACCCTAACCCTAGGCTCAACCCTAAACCTAACCCTAGGCAGGTAAATCAGCCTAGGGTTAGGGAAGGTCCCAAGGAAAAAGCAGTGGAGACAGCCATGTTGTGGCAGTTTTGCGCTCTCTTTGGGATGCCTTTTGCAGCTGCAGTGTGCCTGGAGCTCAGGGCTTCCTGGTTTAAGAGACCCTAACCCTAGGCTCAACCCTAACCCTAACCCTAGGCAGGTAAATCAGCCTAGGGTTAGGGAAGGTCCCAAGGAAAAAGGGGTGGAGACAGCCATGTTGTGGCAGTTTTGCGCTCTCTTTGGGATGCCTTTTGCAGCTGCAGTGTGCCTGGAGCTCAGGGCTTCCTGGTTTAAAAAATCCTAACCCTAGGCTCAACCCTAACCCTAACCCTAGGCAGGTAAATCAGCCTAGGGTTAGGGAAGGTCCCAAGGAAAAAGGGGTGGAGACAGCCATGTTGTGGCAGTTTTGCGCTCTCTTTGGGATGCCTTTTGCAGCTGCAGTGTGCCTGGAGCTCAGGGCTTCCTGGTTTAAGAGACCCTAACCCTAGGCTCAGTAATAACCTTTTCCATAGGCAAGTAAATCACCTAGGGCTAAGTAAGGTCCCAAGGAAAAAGGGGTGGAGACAGCCATGTTGTGGCAGTTCAGCACTTTTTTTGGGGTGCCTTTTGCAGCTGCAGTGTGCCTGGAGCTCAGGGCTTCCTGGTTTAAGAAACCCTAACCCTAAGCTCAACCCTTACGCAACAGCGAGGCAGGTAAATCAGCCTAGGGTTAGGGAAGGTCCCAAGGAAGAAGGGATGGAGACAGCCATGTTGTGGCAGTTTTGCACTCTCTTTGGGATGCCTTTTGCAGCTGCAGTGTGCCTGGAGCTCAGGGCTTCCTGGTTTGAGAAACCCTAACCCTAGGCTCAACCCTAACCCTAACCCTAACCCTAGGCAGGTAAATCAGCCTAGGGTTAGGGAAGGTCCCAAGGAAAAACGGGTGGAGACAGCCATGTTGTGGCAGTTTTGCGCTCTCTTTGGGATGCCTTTTGCAGCTGCAGTGTGCCTGGAGCTCAGGGCTTCCTGGTTTAAAAAACCCTAACCCTAGGCTCAACCCTAACCCTAGCCCTAGGCAGGTAAATCAGCCTAGGGTTAGGGAAGGTCCCAAGGAAAAAGGGCTGGAGACAGCCATGTTGTGGCAGTTTTGCGCTCTCTTTGGGATGCCTTTTGCAGCTGCAGTGTGCCTGGAGCTCAGGGCTTCCTGGTTTAAGAAACCCTAACCCTAGGCTCAGTAATAACCTTTTCCATAGGCAAGTAAATCACCTAGGGCTAAGTAAGGTCCCAAGGAAAAAGGGGTGGTGACAGCCATGTTGTGGCAGTTCTGCACTTTTCTTGGGGTGCCTTTTGTAGCTGCAGTGTGCCTGGAGCTCAGGGCTTCCTGGTTTAAGAAACCCTAACCCTAAACTGAACCCTTACGCAAACGCTAGGCAGGTAAATCAGCCTAGGGTTAGGGAAGGTCCCAAGGAAAAACGGGTGGAGACAGCCATGTTGTGGCAGTTTTGCGCTCTCTTTGGGATGCCTTTTGCAGCTGCAGTGTGCCTGGAGCTCAGGGCTTCCTGGTTTAAGAAACCCTAACCCTAGGCTCAACCTTAACCCTAACCCTAACCCTAGGCAGGTAAATCAGCCTAGGATTAGGGAAGGTCCCTAGGAAAAACGGGTGGAGACAGCCATGTTGTGGCAGTTTTGCGCTCTCTTTGGGATGCCTTTTGCAGCTGCAGTGTGCCTGTAGCTCAGGGCTTCCTGGTTTGAGAAACCCTAACCCTAGGCTCAACCCTAACTCTAACCCTAGTCAGGTAAATCAGCCTAGGGTTAGGGAAGGTCCCAAGGAAAAAGGGGTGGAGACAGCCATGTTGTGGCAGTTTTGCGCTCTCTTTGGGATGCCTTTTGCAGCTGCAGTGTGCCTGGAGCTCAGGGCTTCCTGGTTTAAAAAACCCTAACCCTAGGCTCAACCCTAACCCTAACCCTAGGCAGGTAAATCAGCCTAGGGTTAGGGAAGGTCCCAAGGAAAAACGGGGGGAGACAGCCATGTTGTGGCAGTTTTGTGCTCTCTTTAGGATGCCTTTTGCAGCTGCAGTGTGCCTGGAGCTCAGGGCTTCCTGGTTTGAGAAACCCTAACCCTAGGCTCAACGCTAACCCTAACCCTAGGCAGGTAAATCAGCCTAGGGTTAGGGAAGGTCCCAACGAAAAACGGGTGGAGACAGCCGTGTTGTGGCAGTTTTGCGCTCTCTTTGGGATGCCTTTTGCAGCTGCAGTGTGCCTGGAGCTCAGGGCTTCCTTGTTTGAGAAACCCTAACCCTAGGCTCAACCCTAACCCTAACCCTAGGCAGGTAAATCAGCCTAGGGTTAGGGAAGGTCCCAAGGAAAAACGGGTGGAGACAGCCATGTTGTGGCAGTTTTGCGCTCTCTTTGGGATGCCTTTTGCAGCTGCAGTGTGCCTGGAGCTCAGGGCTTCCTCGTTTCAGAAACCCTAACCCTAAGCTCAACCCTAACCCTAACCCTAGGCAGGTAAATCAGCCTAGGGTTAGGGAAGGTCCCAAGGAAAAACGGGTGGAGACAGCCATGTTGTGGCAGTTTTGCGCTCTCTTTGGGATGCCTTTTGCAGCTGCAGTGTGCCTGGAGCTCAGGGCTTCCTGGTTTGAGAAACCCTAACCCTAGGCTCAACCTTAACCCTAACCCGAGGCAGGTAAATCAGCCTAGGGTTAGGGAAGGTCCCAAGGAAAAAGGGGTGGAGACAGCCATGCTGTGGCAGTTTTGCGCTCTCTTTGGGATGCTTTTTGCAGCTGCAGTGTGCCTGATGCTCCGGGCTTCCTGGTTTGAGAAACCCTAACCCTAGGCTCAACCCTAACCCTAACCCTAGGCAGGTAAATCAGCCTAGGGTTAGGGAAGGTCCCAAGGAAAAAGCAGTGGAGACAGCCATGTTGTGGCAGTTTTGCGCTCTCTTTGGGATGCCTTTTGCAGCTGCAGTGTGCCTGGAGCTCAGGGCTTCCTGGTTTAAGAAACCCTAACCCTAGGCTCAACCCTTAGTCTTACCCTAGGCAGGTAAATCAGCCTAGGGTTAGGGAAGGTCCCAAGGAAAAACGGGTGGAGACAGCCATGTTGTGGCAGTTTTGCGCTCTCTTTGGGATGCCTTTTGCAGCTGCAGTGTGCCTGGAGCTCAGGGCTTCCGTGTTTAAAAAACCCTAACCCTAGGCTCAACCCTAACCCTTGCCCTAGGCAGGTAAATCAGCCTAGGGTTAGGGAAGGTCCCAAGGAAAAAGGGGTGGAGACAGCCATGTTGTGGCATTTTTGCGCTCTCATTGGGATGCCTTTTGCAGCTGCAGTGTGCCTGGAGCTCAGGGCTTCCTGGTTTAAAAAACCCTAACCCTAGGCTCAACCCTAACACTAGCCCAAGGCAGGTAAATCAGCCTAGGGTTAAGGAAGTTCCCAAGGAGAAAGGGGGGGAGACAGCCATGTTGTGGCAGTTTTGCGCTCTCTTTGGGATGCCTTTTGCAGCTGCAGTGTGCCTGGAGCTCAGGGCTTCCTCGTTTCAGAAACCCTAACCCTAAGCTCAACCCTAACCCTAACCCTAGGCAGGTAAATCAGCCTAGGGTTAGGGAAGGTCCCAAGGAAAAACGGGTGGAGACAGCCATGTTGTGGCAGTTTTGCGCTCTCTTTGGGATGCCTTTTGCAGCTGCAGTGTGCCTGGAGCTCAGGGCTTCCTGGTTTGAGAAACCCTAACCCTAGGCTCAACCTTAACCCTAACCCGAGGCAGGTAAATCAGCCTAGGGTTAGGGAAGGTCCCAAGGAAAAAGGGGTGGAGACAGCCATGCTGTGGCAGTTTTGCGCTCTCTTTGGGATGCTTTTTGCAGCTGCAGTGTGCCTGGAGCTCAGGGCTTCCTGGTTTGAGAAACCCTAACCCTAGGCTCAACCCTAACCCTAACCCTAGGCAGGTAAATCAGCCTAGGGTTAGGGAAGGTCCCAAGGAAAAAGGGGTGGTGACAGCCATGTTGTGGCCGTTTTGCGCTCTCTTTGGGATGCCTTTTGCAGCTGCAGTGTGCCTGGAGCTCAGGGCTTCCTGGTTTAAGAAACCCTAACCCTAGGCTCAACCCGTAGTCTTACCCTAGGCAGGTAAATCAGCCTAGGGTTAGGGAAGGTCCCAAGGAAAAACGGGGGGAGACAGCCATGTTGTGGCAGTTTTGCGCTCTCTTTGGGATGCCTTTTGCAGCTGCAGTGTGCCTGGAGCTCAGGGCTTCCTGGTTTGAGAAACCCTAACCCTAGGCTCAACCCTAACCCTAACCCTAACCCTAGGCAGGTAAATCAGCCTAGGGTTAGGGAAGGTCCCAAGGAAAAAGGGGTGGAGACAGCCATGCTGTGGCAGTTTTGCGCTCTCTTTGGGATGCTTTTTGCAGCTGCAGTGTGCCTGGAGCTCAGGGCTTCCTGCTTTGAGAAACCCTAACCCTAGGCTCAACCCTAACCCTAACCCTAGGCAGGTAAATCAGCCTAGGGTTAGGGAAAGTCCCAAGGAAAAAGCAGTGGAGAGAGCCATGTTGTGGCAGTTTTGCGCTCTCTTTGGGATGCCTTTTGCAGCTGCAGTGTGCCTGGAGCTCAGGGCTTCCTGGTTTAAGAAACCCTAACCCTAGGCTCAACCCTTAGTCTTACCCTAGGCAGGTAAATCAGCCTAGGGTTAGGGAAGGTCCCAAGGAAAAAGGGATGGAGACAGCCATGTTGTGGCAGTTTTGCGCTCTCTTTGGGATGCCTTTTGCAGCTGCAGTGTGCCTGGAGCTCAGGGCTTCCTGGTTTGAGAAACCCTAACCCTAGGCTCAACCCTAACCCTAGCCCTAGGCAGGTAAATCAGCCTAGGGTTAGGGAAGGTCCCAAGGAAAAAGGGCTGGAGACAGCCATGTTGTGGCAGTTTTGCGCTCTCTTTGGGATGCCTTTTGCAGCTGCAGTGTGCCTGATGCTCTGGGCTTCCTGGTTTAAGAAACCCTAACCCTAGGCTCAGTAATAACCTTTTCCATAGGCAAGTAAATTACCTAGGGCTAAGTAAGGTCCCAAGGAAAAAGGGGTGGAGACAGCCATGTTGTGGCAGTTTTGCGCTCTCTTTGGGGTGCCTTTTGCAGCTGCAGTGTGCCTGGAGCTCAGGGCTTCCTGGTTTAAGAAAACCTAACCCTAAGCTCAACCCTTACCCAAACGCTAGGCAGGTAAATCAGCTAAGGGTTAGGGAAGGTCCCAAGGAAAAACGGGTGGAGACAGCCATGTTGTGGCAGTTTTGCGCTCTCTTTGGGATGCCTTTTGCAGCTGCAGTGTGCCTGGAGCTCAGGGCTTCCTGGTTTAAAAAACCATAACCCTAGGCTCAACCCTAACCCTAGCCCTAGGCAGGTAAATCAGCCTAGGGTTAGGGAAGGTCCCAAGGAAATACGGGGGGAGACAGCCGTGTTGTGGCAGTTTTGCGCTCTCTTTGGGATGCCTTTTGCAGCTGCAGTGTGCCTGGAGCTCAGGGCTTCCTGCTTTAAAAAACCCTATCCCTAGGCTCAACCCTAACCCTAACCCTAGGCAGTTAATCAGCCTAGGGTTAGGGAAGGTCCCAAGGAAAAACGGGGGGAGACAGCCATGTTGTGGCAGTTTTGCGCTCTCTTTGGGATGCCTTTTGCAGCTGCAGTGTGCCTGGAGCTCAGGGCTTCCTGGTTTGAGAAACCCTAACCCTAGGCTCAACCCTAACCCTAACCCTAGGCAGGTAAATCAGCCTAGGGTTAGGGAAGGTCCCAAGGAAAAACGGGTGGAGACAGCCCTGTTGTGGCAGTTTTGCGCTCTCTTTGGGATGCCTTTTGCAGCTGCAGTGTGCCTGGAGCTCAGGGCTTCCTGGTTTAAAAAACCCTAACCCTAGGCTCAACCCTAACCCTAGCCCTAGGCAGGTAAATCAGCCTAGGGTTAGGGAAGGTCCCAAGGAAAAAGGGCTGGAGACAGCCATGTTGTGGCAGTTTTGCGCTCTCTTTGGGATGCCTTTTGCAGCTGCAGTGTGCCTGGAGCTCAGGGCTTCCTGGTTTAAGAAACCCTAACCCTAGGCTCAGTAATAACCTTTTCCATAGGCAAGTAAATCACCTAGGGATAAGTAAGGTCCCAAGGAAAAAGGGGTGGAGACAGCCATGTTGTGGCAGTTCTGCACTTTTCTTGGGGTGCCTTTTGTAGCTGCAGTGTGCCTGGAGCTCAGGGCTTCCTGGTTTAAGAAACCCTAACCCTAAACTCAACCCTTACGCAAACGCTAGGCAGGTAAATCAGCCTAGGGTTAGGGAAGGTCCCAAGGAAAAACGGGTGGAGACAGCCATGTTGTGGCAGTTCTGCACTTTTCTTGGGGTGTCTTTTGCAGCTGCAGTGTGCCTGGAGCTCAGGGCTTCCTGGTTTGGGAAACCCTAACCCTAGGCTCAACCCTAAACCTAACCCTAGGCAGGTAAATCAGCCTAGGGTTAGGGAAGGTCCCAAGGAAAAACGGGTGGAGACAGCCATGTTGTGGCAGTTTTGCGCTCTCTTTGGGATGCCTTTTGCAGCTGCAGTGTGCCTGGAGCTCAGGGCTTCCTGGTTTGAGAAACCCTAACCCTAGGCTCAACCCTAACCCTAACCCTAACCCTAGGCAGGTAAATCAGCCTAGGATTAGGGAAGGTCCCAAGGAAAAACGGGTGGAGACAGCCATGTTGTGGCAGTTTTGCGCTCTCTTTGGGATGCCTTTTGCAGCTGCAGTGTGCCTGGAGCTCAGGGCTTCCTGCTTTAAAAAACCCTATCCCTAGGCTCAACCCTAACCCTAACCCTAGGCAGGTAAATCAGCCTAGGGTTAGGGAAGGTCCCAAGGAAAAACGGGTGGAGACAGCCCTGTTGTGGCAGTTTTGCGCTCTCTTTGGGATGCCTTTTGCAGCTGCAGTGTGCCTGGAGCTCAGGGCTTCCTGGTTTAAAAAACCCTAACCCTAGGCTCAACCCTAACCCTAGCCCTAGGCAGGTAAATCAGCCTAGGGTTAGGGAAGGTCCCAAGGAAAAAGGGCTGGAGACAGCCATGTTGTGGCAGTTTTGCGCTCTCTTTGGGATGCCTTTTGCAGCTGCAGTGTGCCTGGAGCTCAGGGCTTCCTGGTTTAAGAAACCCTAACCCTAGGCTCAGTAATAACCTTTTCCATAGGCAAGTAAATCACCTAGGGCTAAGTAAGGTCCCAAGGAAAAAGGGGTGGAGACAGCCATGTTGTGGCAGTTCTGCACTTTTCTTGGGGTGCCTTTTGTAGCTGCAGTGTGCCTGGAGCTCAGGGCTTCCTGGTTTAAGAAACCCTAACCCTAAACTCAACCCTTACGCAAACGCTAGGCAGGTAAATCAGCCTAGGGTTAGGGAAGGTCCCAAGGAAAAAGGGGTGGAGACAGCCATGTTGTGGCAGTTTTGCGCTCTCTTTGGGATGCCTTTTGCAGCTGCAGTGTGCCTGGAGCTCAGGGCTTCCTGGTTTGAGAAACCCTAACCCTAGGCTCAACCCTAACCCTAGCCCTAGGCAGGTAAATCAGCCTAGGGTTAGGGAAGGTCCCAAGGAAAAAGGGGTGGAGACAGCCATGTTGTGGCAGTTTTGCGCTCTCTTTGGGATGCCTTTTGCAGCTGCAGTGTGCCTGTAGCTCAGGGCTTCCTGGTTTGAGAAACCCTAACCCTAGGCTCAACCCTAACTCTAACCCTAGGCAGGTAAATCAGCCTAGGGTTAGGGAAGGTCCCAAGGAAAAACGGGGGGGGGCAGCCATGTTGTGGCAGTTTTGCGCTCTCTTTGGGATGCCTTTTGCAGCTGCAGTGTGCCTGGAGCTCAGGGCTTCCTGGTTTAAAAACCCTAACCCTAGGCTCAACCCTAACCCTAGCCCTAGGCAGGTAAATCAGCCTAGGGTTAGGGAAGGTCCCAAGGAAAAAGGGGTGGAGACAGCCATGTTGTGGCAGTTTTGCGCTCTCTTTGGGATGCCTTTTGCAGCTGCAGTGTGCCTGGAGCTCAGGGCTTCCTGGTTTAAAAAACCCTAACCCTAGGCTCAACCCTAACCCTAACCCTAGGCAGGTAAATCAGCCTAGGGTTAGGGAAGGTCCCAAGGAAAAACGGGGGGAGACAGCCATGTTGTGGCAGTTTTGTGCTCTCTTTAGGATGCCTTTTGCAGCTGCAGTGTGCCTGGAGCTCAGGGCTTCCTGGTTTGAGAAACCCTAACCCTAGGCTCAACGCTAACCCTAACCCTAGGCAGGTAAATCAGCCTAGGGTTAGGGAAGGTCCCAACGAAAAACGGGTGGAGACAGCCGTGTTGTGGCAGTTTTGCGCTCTCTTTGGGATGCCTTTTGCAGCTGCAGTGTGCCTGGAGCTCAGGGCTTCCTTGTTTGAGAAACCCTAACCCTAGGCTCAACCCTAACCCTAACCCTAGGCAGGTAAATCAGCCTAGGGTTAGGGAAGGTCCCAAGGAAAAACGGGTGGAGACAGCCATGTTGTGGCAGTTTTGCGCTCTCTTTGGGATGCCTTTTGCAGCTGCAGTGTGCCTGTAGCTCAGGGCTTCCTGGTTTGAGAAACCCTAACCCTAGGCTCAACCCTAACTCTAACCCTAGGCAGGTAAATCAGCCTAGGGTTAGGGAAGGTCCCAAGGAAAAACGGGGGGGGGGCAGCCATGTTGTGGCAGTTTTGCGCTCTCTTTGGGATGCCTTTTGCAGCTGCAGTGTGCCTGGAGCTCAGGGCTTCCTGGTTTAAAAACCCTAACCCTAGGCTCAACCCTAACCCTAGCCCTAGGCAGGTAAATCAGCCTAGGGTTAGGGAAGGTCCCAAGGAAAAAGGGGTGGAGACAGCCATGTTGTGGCAGTTTTGCGCTCTCTTTGGGATGCCTTTTGCAGCTGCAGTGTGCCTGGAGCTCAGGGCTTCCTGGTTTAAAAAACCCTAACCCTAGGCTCAACCCTAACCCTAACCCTAGGCAGGTAAATCAGCCTAGGGTTAGGGAAGGTCCCAAGGAAAAACGGGGGGAGACAGCCATGTTGTGGCAGTTTTGTGCTCTCTTTAGGATGCCTTTTGCAGCTGCAGTGTGCCTGGAGCTCAGGGCTTCCTGGTTTGAGAAACCCTAACCCTAGGCTCAACGCTAACCCTAACCCTAGGCAGGTAAATCAGCCTAGGGTTAGGGAAGGTCCCAACGAAAAACGGGTGGAGACAGCCGTGTTGTGGCAGTTTTGCGCTCTCTTTGGGATGCCTTTTGCAGCTGCAGTGTGCCTGGAGCTCAGGGCTTCCTTGTTTGAGAAACCCTAACCCTAGGCTCAACCCTAACCCTAACCCTAGGCAGGTAAATCAGCCTAGGGTTAGGGAAGGTCCCAAGGAAAAACGGGTGGAGACAGCCATGTTGTGGCAGTTTTGCGCTCTCTTTGGGATGCCTTTTGCAGCTGCAGTGTGCCTGGAGCTCAGGGCTTCCATGTTTAAAAAACCCTAACCCTAGGCTCAACCCTAACCCTTGCCCTAGGCAGGTAAATCAGCCTATGGTTAGGGAAGGTCCCAAGGAAAAAGGGGTGGAGACAGCCATGTTGTGGCATTTTTGCGCTCTCATTGGGATGCCTTTTGCAGCTGCAGTGTGCCTGGAGCTCAGGGCTTCCTGGTTTAAAAAACCCTAACCCTAGGCTCAACCCTAACACTAGCCCAAGGCAGGTAAATCAGCCTAGGGTTAAGGATGTCCCAAGGAGAAAGGGGTGGAGACAGCCATGTTGTGGCAGTTTTGCGCTCTCTTTGGGATGCCTTTTGCAGCTGCAGTGTGCCTGGAGCTCAGGGCTTCCTCGTTTCAGAAACCCTAACCCTAAGCTAAACCCTAACCCTAACCCTAGGCAGGTAAATCAGCCTAGGGTTAGGGAAGGTCCCAAGGAAAAACGGGTGGAGACAGCCATGTTGTGGCAGTTTTGCGCTCTCTTTGGGATGCCTTTTGCAGCTGCAGTGTGCCTGGAGCTCAGGGCTTCCTGGTTTGAGAAACCCTAACCCTAGGCTCAACCTTAACCCTAACCCGAGGCAGGTAAATCAGCCTAGGGTTAGGGAAGGTCCCAAGGAAAAAGGGGTGGAGACAGCCATGCTGTGGCAGTTTTGCGCTCTCTTTGGGATGCTTTTTGCAGCTGCAGTGTGCCTGATGCTCCGGGCTTCCTGGTTTGAGAAACCCTAACCCTAGGCTCAACCCTAACCCTAACCCTAGGCAGGTAAATCAGCCTAGGGTTAGGGAAGGTCCCAAGGAAAAAGCAGTGGAGACAGCCATGTTGTGGCAGTTTTGCGCTCTCTTTGGGATGCCTTTTGCAGCTGCAGTGTGCCTGGAGCTCAGGGCTTCCTGGTTTAAGAAACCCTAACCCTACGCTCAACCCTTAGTCTTACCCTAGGCAGGTAAATCAGCCTAGGGTTAGGGAAGGTCCCAAGGAAAAACGGGTGGAGACAGCCATGTTGTGGCAGTTTTGCGCTCTCTTTGGGATGCCTTTTGCAGCTGCAGTGTGCCTGGAGCTCAGGGCTTCCGTGTTTAAAAAACCCTAACCCTAGGCTCAACCCTAACCCTTGCCCTAGGCAGGTAAATCAGCCTAGGGTTAGGGAAGGTCCCAAGGAAAAAGGGGTGGAGACAGCCATGTTGTGGCATTTTTGCGCTCTCATTGGGATGCCTTTTGCAGCTGCAGTGTGCCTGGAGCTCAGGGCTTCCTGGTTTAAAAAACCCTAACCCTAGGCTCAACCCTAACACTAGCCCAAGGCAGGTAAATCAGCCTAGGGTTAAGGAAGGTCCCAAGGAGAAAGGGGTGGAGACAGCCATGTTGTGGCAGTTTTGCGCTCTCTTTGGGATGCCTTTTGCAGCTGCAGTGTGCCTGGAGCTCAGGGCTTCCTCGTTTCAGAAACCCTAACCCTAAGCTCAACCCTAACCCTAACCCTAGGCAGGTAAATCAGCCTAGGGTTAGGGAAGGTCCCAAGGAAAAACGGGTGGAGACAGCCATGTTGTGGCAGTTTTGCGCTCTCTTTGGGATGCCTTTTGCAGCTGCAGTGTGCCTGGAGCTCAGGGCTTCCTGGTTTGAGAAACCCTAACCCTAGGCTCAACCTTAACCCTAACCCGAGGCAGGTAAATCAGCCTAGGGTTAGGGAAGGTCCCAAGGAAAAACGGGTGGAGACAGCCATGCTGTGGCAGTTTTGCGCTCTCTTTGGGATGCTTTTTGCAGCTGCAGTGTGCCTGGAGCTCAGGGCTTCCTGGTTTGAGAAACCCTAACCCTAGGCTCAACCCTAACCCTAACCCTAGGCAGGTAAATCAGCCTAGGGTTAGGGAAGGTCCCAAGGAAAAAGGGGTGGTGACAGCCATGTTGTGGCAGTTTTGCGCTCTCTTTGGGATGCCTTTTGCAGCTGCAGTGTGCCTGGAGCTCAGGGCTTCCTGGTTTAAGAAACCCTAACCCTAGGCTCAACCCTTAGTCTTACCCTAGGCAGGTAAATCAGCCTAGGGTTAGGGAAGGTCCCAAGGAAAAAGGGGGGGAGACAGCCATGTTGTGGCAGTTTTGCGCTCTCTTTGGGATGCCTTTTGCAGCTGCAGTGTGCCTGGAGCTCAGGGCTTCCTGGTTTGAGAAACCCTAACCCTAGGCTCAACCCTAACCCTAACCCTAACCCTAGGCAGGTAAATCAGCCTAGGGTTAGGGAAGGTCCCAAGGAAAAAGGGGTGGAGACAGCCATGCTGTGGCAGTTTTGCGCTCTCTTTGGGATGCTTTTTGCAGCTGCAGTGTGCCTGGAGCTCAGGGCTTCCTGCTTTGAGAAACCCTAACCCTAGGCTCAACCCTAACCCTAACCCTAGGCAGGTAAATCAGCCTAGGGTTAGGGAAAGTCCCAAGGAAAAAGCAGTGGAGACAGCCATGTTGTGGCAGTTTTGCGCTCTCTTTGGGATGCCTTTTGCAGCTGCAGTGTGCCTGGAGCTCAGGGCTTCCTGGTTTAAGAAACCCTAACCCTAGGCTCAACCCTTAGTCTTACCCTAGGCAGGTAAATCAGCCTAGGGTTAGGGAAGGTCCCAAGGAAAAAGGGATGGAGACAGCCATGTTGTGGCAGTTTTGCGCTCTCTTTGGGATGCCTTTTGCAGCTGCAGTGTGCCTGGAGCTCAGGGCTTCCTGGTTTGAGAAACCCTAACCCTAGGCTCAACCCTAACCCTAGCCCTAGGCAGGTAAATCAGCCTAGGGTTAGGGAAGGTCCCAAGGAAAAAGGGCTGGAGACAGCCATGTTGTGGCAGTTTTGCGCTCTCTTTGGGATGCCTTTTGCAGCTGCAGTGTGCCTGGAGCTCTGGGCTTCCTGGTTTAAGAAACCCTAACCCTAGGCTGAGTAATAACCTTTTCCATAGGCAAGTAAATTACCTAGGGCTAAGTAAGGTCCCAAGGAAAAAGGGGTGGAGACAGCCATGTTGTGGCAGTTCTTCACTTCTCTTGGGGTGCCTTTTGCAGCTGCAGTGTGCCTGGAGCTCAGGGCTTCCTGGTTTAAGAAAACCTAACCCTAAGCACAACCCTTACCCAAACGCTAGGCAGGTAAATCAGCTTAGGGTTAGGGAAGGTCCCAAGGAAAAACGGGTGGAGACAGCCATGTTGTGGCAGTTTTGCGCTCTCTTTGGGATGCCTTTTGCAGCTGCAGTGTGCCTGGAGCTCAGGGCTTCCTGGTTTAAAAAACCATAACCCTAGGCTCAACCCTAACCCTAGCCCTAGGCAGGTAAATCAGCCTAGGGTTAGGGAAGGTCCCAAGGAAATACGGGGGGAGACAGCCGTGTTGTGGCAGTTTTGCGCTCTCTTTGGGATGCCTTTTGCAGCTGCAGTGTGCCTGGAGCTCAGGGCTTCCTGGTTTGAGAAACCCTAACCCTAGGCTCAACCCTAACCCTAACCCTAGGCAGGTAAATCAGCCTAGGGTTAGGGAAGGTCCCAAGGAAAAAGGGGTGGAGACAGCCATGTTGTGGCAGTTTTGCGCTCTCTTTGGGATGCCTTTTGCAGCTGCAGTGTGCCTGGAGCTCAGGGCTTCCTGCTTTAAAAAACCCTATCCCTAGGCTCAACCCTAACCCTAACCCTAGGCAGTTAATCAGCCTAGGGTTAGGGAAGGTCCCAAGGAAAAAGGGGTGGAGACAGCCGTGTTGTGGCAGTTTTGCGCTCTCTTTGGGATGCCTTTTGCAGCTGCAGTGTGCCTGGAGCTCAGGGCTTCCTGGTTTGAGAAACCCTAACCCTAGGCTCAACCCTAACCCTAACCCTAGGCAGGTAAATCAGCCTAGGGTTAGGGAAGGTCCCAAGGAAAAAGGGGTGGAGACAGCCATGTTGTGGCAGTTTTGCGCTCTCTTTGGGATGCCTTTTGCAGCTGCAGTGTGCCTGGAGCTCTGGGCTTCCTGGTTTAAAAAACCCTAACCCTAGGCTCAACCCTAACCCTAACCCTAGGCAGGTAAATCAGCCTAGGGTTAGGGAAGGTCCCAAGGAAAAAGCAGTGGAGACAGCCATGTTGTGGCAGTTTTGCACTCTCTTTGGGATGCCTTTTGCAGCTGCAGTGTGCCTGGAGCTCAGGGCTTCCTGGTTTAAGAAACCCTAACCCTAGGCTCAACCCTTAGTCTAACCCTAGGCAGGTAAATCAGCCTAGGGTTAGGGAAGGTCCCAAGGAAAAAGGGATGGAGACAGCCATGTTGTGGCAGTTTTGCGCTCTCTTTGGGATGCCTATTGCAGCTGCAGTGTGCCTGGAGCTCAGGGCTTCCTGGTTTGAGAAACCCTAACCCTAGGCTCAACCCTAACCCTAGCCCTAGGCAGGTAAATCAACCTAGGGTTAGGGAAGGTCCCAAGGAAAAAGGGGTGGAGACAGCCATGTTGTGGCAGTTTTGCGCTCTCGTTAGGATGCCTTTTGCAGCTGCAGTGTGCCTGGAGCTCTGGGCTTCCTGGTTTAAGAAACCCTAACCCTACGCTGAGTAATAACCTTTTCAATAGGCAAGTAAATCACCTAGGGCTAAGTAAGGTCCCAAGGAAAAAAGGGGTGGAGACAGCCATGTTGTGGCAGTTCTGCACTCTCTTTGGGATGCCTTTTGCAGCTGCAGTGTGCCTGGAGCTCAGGGCTTCCTGGTTTAAAAAACCCTAACCCTAGGCTCAGTAATAACCTTTTCCCTAAGCAAGTAAATCAGCCTAGGGCTAAGTAAGGTCCCAAGGAAAAAGGGGTGGAGACAGCCAAGTTGTGGCAGTTTTGCGCTCTCTTTGGGATGCCTTTTGCAGCTGCAGTGTGCCTGGAGCTCAGGGCTTCCTGGTTTGAGAAACACTAACCCTAGGCTCAACCCTAACCCTAACCCTAACCCTAGGCAGGTAAATCAGCCTAGGGTTAGGGAAGGTCCCAAGGAAAAAACGGGGGGAGACCACCATGTTGTGGCAGTTTTGCGCTCTCTTTGGGATGCCTTTTGCAGCTGCAGTGTGCCTGGAGCTCAGGGCTTCCTGGTTTGAGAAACCCTAACCCTAGGCTCAACCCTAACCCTAACCCTAGGCAGGTAAATCAGCCTCGGATTTGGGAAGGTCCCAAGGAAAAAGCAGTGGAGACAGCCATGTTGTGGCAGTTTTGCGCTCTCTTTGGGATGCCTTTTGCAGCTGCAGTGTGCCTGGAGCTCAGGGCTTCCTGGTTTGAGAAACCCTAACCCTAGGCTCAACCCTTAGTCTAACCCTAGGCAGGTAAATCAGCCTAGGGTTAGGGAAGGTCCCAAGGAAAAAGGGATGGAGACAGCCATGTTGTGGCAGTTTTGCGCTCTCTTTGGGATGCCTTTTGCAGCTGCAGTGTGCCTGGAGCTCAGGGCTTCCTGGTTTGAGAAACCCTAACCCTAGGCTCAACCCTAACCCTAGCCCTAGGCAGGTAAATCAGCCTAGGGTTAGGGAAGGTCCCAAGGAAAAAGGGGTGGAGACAGCCATGTTGTGGCAGTTTTGCGCTCTCTTTGGGATGCCTTTTGCAGCTGCAGTGTGCCTGGAGCTCAGGGCTTCCTGGTTTAAAAAACCCTAACCCTAGGCTCAGTAATAACCTTTTCCATAGGCAAGTAAATCACCTAGGGCTAAGTAAGGTCCCAAGGAAAAACGGGTGGAGACAGCCATGTTGTGGCAGTTTTGCGCTCTCTTTGGGATGCCTTTTGCAGCTGCAGTGTGCCTGGAGCTCAGGGCTTCCTGGTTTGAGAAACCCTAACCCTAGGCTCAACCCTAACCCTAACCCTAACCCTAGGCAGGTAAATCAGCCTAGGGTTAGGGAAGGTCCCAAGGAAAAACGGGGGGAGACAGCCATGTTGTGGCAGTTTTGCGCTCTCTTTGGGATGCCTTTTGCAGCTGCAGTGTGCCTGGAGCTCAGGGCTTCCTGGTTTGAGAAACCCTAACCCTAGGCTCAACCCTAACCCTAGCCCTAGGCAGGTTAAATCAGCCTAGGATTAGGGAAGGTCCCAAGGAAAAACTGGTGGAGACAGCCATGTTGTGGCAGTTTTGCGCTCTCTTTGGGATGCCTTTTGCAGCTGCAGTGTGCCTGGAGCTCAGGGCTTCCTGGTTTAAAAAACCCTAACCCTAGGCTCAACCCTAACGCTAACCCTAGGCAGGTAAATCAGCCTAGGATTAGGGAAGGTCCCAAGGAAAAAGGGGTGGAGACAGCCATGTTGTGGCAGTTTTGCGCTCTCTTTGGGATGCCTTTTGCAGCTGCAGTGTGCCTGGAGCTCAGGGCTTCCTGGTTTGAGAAACACTAACCCTAGGCTCAACCCTAACCATAACCCTAGGCAGGTAAATCAGCCTAGGGTTAGGGAAGGTCCCAAGGAAAAACGGGGGGGGGCAGCCATGTTGTGGCAGTTTTGCGCTCTCTTTGGGATGCCTTTTGCAGCTGCAGTGTGCCTGGAGCTCAGGGCTTCCTGGTTTAAAAAACAATAACCATAGGCTCAACCCTAACCCTAGCCCTAGGCAGGTAAATCAGCCTAGGGTTAGGGAAGGTCCCAAGGAAAAACGGGGGGAGACAGCCGTGTTGTGGCAGTTTTGCGCTCTCTTTGGGATGCCTTTTGCAGCTGCAGTGTGCCTGGAGCTCAGGGCTTCCTGGTTTAAAAAACCCTAACCCTAGGCTCAACCCTAACCCTAACCCTAGGCAGGTAAATCAGCCTAGGGTTAGGGAAGGTCCCAAGGAAAAAGCAGTGGAGACAGCCATGTTGTGGCAGTTTTGCGCTCTCTTTGGGATGCCTTTTGCAGCTGCAGTGTGCCTGGAGCTCAGGGCTTCCTGGTTTGAGAAACCCTAACCCTAGGCTCAACGCTAACCCTAACCCTAGGCAGGTAAATCAGCCTAGGGTTAGGGAAGGTCCCAAGGAAAAAGCAGTGGACACAGCCGTGTTGTGGCAGTTTTGCGCTCTCTTTGGGATGCCTTTTGCAGCTGCAGTGTGCCTGGAGCTCAGGGCTTCCTGGTTTGAGAAACCATAACCCTAGGCTCAACCCTAACCCTAACCCTAGGCAGGTAAATCAGCCTAAGGTTAGGGAAGGTCCCAAGGAAAAACGGGTGGAGACAGCCATGTTGTGGCAGTTTTGCGCTCTCTTTGGGATGCCTTTTGCAGCTGCAGTGTGCCTGGAGCTCAGGGCTTCCTTGTTTGAGAAACCCTAACCCTAGGCTCAACGCTAACCCTAACCCTAGGCAGGTAAATCAGCCTAGGGTTAGGGAAGGTCCCAAGGAAAAAGGGGTGGAGACAGCCATGTTGTGGCAGTTTTGCGCTCTCTTTGGGATGCCTTTTGCAGCTGCAGTGTGCCTGGAGCTCAGGGCTTCCTGGTTTGAGAAACCCTAACCCTAGGCTCAACCCTAACCCTAACCCTAACCCTAGGCACGTAAATCAGCCTAGGGTTAGGGAAGGTCCCAAGGAAAAAGGGGTGGAGACCACCATGTTGTGGCAGTTTTGCGCTCTCTTTGGGATGCCTTTTGCAGCTGCAGTGTGCCTGGAGCTCAGGGCTTCCTGGTTTGAGAAACCCTAACCCTAGGCTCAACCCTAACCCTAACCCTAGGCAGGTAAATCAGCCTAGGATTAGGGAAGGTCCCAAGGAAAAAGCAGTGGAGACAGCCATGTTGTGGCAGTTTTGCGCTCTCTTTGGGATGCCTTTTGCAGCTGCAGTGTGCCTGGAGCTCAGGGCTTCCTGGTTTAAGAAACCCTAACCCTAGGCTCAACCCTTAGTCTAACCCTAGGCAGGTAAATCAGCCTAGGGTTAGGGAAAGTCCCAAGGAAAAAGGGATGGAGACAGCCATGTTGTGGCAGTTTTGCGCTCTCTTTGGGATGCCTTTTGCAGCTGCAGTGTGCCTGGAGCTCAGGGCTTCCTGGTTTGAGAAACCCTAACCCTAGGCTCAACCCTAACCCTAGCCCTAGGCAGGTAAATCAGCCTAGGGTTAGGGAAGGTCCCAAGGAAAAAGGGGTGGAGACAGCCATGTTGTGGCGGTTTTGCGCTCTCTTTGGGATGCCTTTTGCAGCTGCAGTGTGCCTGGAGCTCAGGGCTTCCTGGTTTAAGAAAACCTAACCCTAGGCTCAACCCTTAGTCTAACCCTAGGCAGGTAAATCAGCCTAGGGTTAGGGAAGGTCCCAAGGAAAAAGGGATGGAGACAGCCATGTTGTGGCAGTTTTGCGCTCTCTTTGGGATGCCTTTTGCAGCTGCAGTGTGCCTGGAGCTCAGGGCTTCCTGGTTTGAGAAACCCTAACCCTAGGCTCAACCCTAACCCTAGCCCTAGGCAGGTTAAATCAGCCTAGGATTAGGGAAGGTCCCAAGGAAAATGGGGTGGAGACAGCCATGTTGTGGCAGTTTTGCGCTCTCTTTGGGATGCCTTTTGCAGCTGCAGTGTTCCTGGAGCTCAGGGCTTCCTGGTTTAAAAAACCCTAACCCTAGGCTCAACCCTAACGCTAACCCTAGGCAGGTAAATCAGCCTAGGATTAGGGAAGGTCCCAAGGAAAAAGGGGTGGAGACAGCCATGTTGTGGCAGTTTTGCGCTCTCTTTGGGATGCCTTTTGCAGCTGCAGTGTGCCTGGAGCTCAGGGCTTCCTGGTTTGAGAAACACTAACCCTAGGCTCAACCCTAACCCTAACCCTAGGCAGGTAAACCAGCCTAGGGTTAGGGAAGGTCCCAAGGAAAAACGGGGGGGGGGCAGCCATGTTGTGGCAGTTTTGCGCTCTCTTTGGGATGCCTTTTGCAGCTGCAGTGTGCCTGGAGCTCAGGGCTTCCTGGTTTAAAAAACCATAACCCTAGGCTCAACCCTAACCCTAGCCCTAGGCAGGTAAATCAGCCTAGGGTTAGGGAAGGTCCCAAGGAAAAACGGGGGGAGACAGCCGTGTTGTGGCAGTTTTGCGCTCTCTTTGGGATGCCTTTTGCAGCTGCAGTGTGCCTGGAGCTCAGGGCTTCCTGGTTTGAGAAACCCTAACCCTAGGCTCAACCCTAACCCTAACCCTAGGCAGGTAAATCAGCCTAGGGTTATGGAAGGTCCCAAGGAAAAAACGGGGGGGAGACAGCCATGTTGTGGCAGTTTTGCGCTCTCTTTGGGATGCCTTTTGCAGCTGCAGTGTGCCTGGAGCTCAGGGCTTCCTGGTTTGAGAAACCCTAACCCTAAGCTCAACCCTAACCCTAACCCTAGGCAGGTAAATCAGCCTAGGGTTAGGGAAGGTCCCAAGGAAAAAAAGGGCTGGAGAGAGCCATGTTGTGGCAGTTTTGCGTTCTCTTTGGGATGCCTTTTGCAGCTGCAGTGTGCCTGGAGCTCAGGGCTTCCTGGTTTAAGAAACCCTAACCCTAGGCTCAACCCTTAGTCTAACCCTAGGCAGGTAAATCAGCCTAGGGTTAGGTAAGGTCCCAAGGAAAAAGGGATGGAGACAGCCATGTTGTGGCAGTTTTGCGCTCTCTTTGGGATGCCTTTTGCAGCTGCAGTGTGCCTGGAGCTCAGGGCTTCCTGGTTTGAGAAACCCTAACCCTAGGCTCAACCCTAACCCTAGCCCTAGGCAGGTAAATCAGCCTAGGGTTAGGGAAGGTCCCAAGGAAAAAGGGGTGGAGACAGCCATGTTGTGGCAGTTTTGCGCTCTCTTTGGGATGCCTTTTGCAGCTGCAGTGTGCCTGGAGCTCAGGGCTTCCTGGTTTAAAAAACCCTAATCCTAGGCTAAGTAATAACCTTTTCCCTAGGCAAGTAAATCAGCCTAGGGCTAAGTAAGGTCCCAAGGAAAAAGGGGTGGAGACAGCCATGTTGTGGCAGTTTTGCGCTCTCTTTGGGATGCCTTTTGCAGCTGCAGTGTGCCTGGAGCTCAGGGCTTCCTGGTTTGAGAAACACTAACCCTAGGCTCAACCCTAACCCTAA
Organism: Calcarius lapponicus; assembly: GCA_039654755.1. Classification (NCBI taxonomy): domain Eukaryota; kingdom Metazoa; phylum Chordata; class Aves; order Passeriformes; family Fringillidae; genus Calcarius; species Calcarius lapponicus. The sequence goes on from JBBFKN010000043.1 coordinate 240,251, forward strand.
CCCTAGGCAGGTAAACCAGCCTAGGGTTAGGGAAGGTCCCAAGGAAAAACGGGGGGGGGCAGCCATGTTGTGGCAGTTTTGCGCTCTCTTTGGGATGCCTTTTGCAGCTGCAGTGTGCCTGGAGCTCAGGGATTCCTGGTTTAAAAAACCCTAACCCTAGGCTCAGTAATAACCTTTTCCATAGGCAAGTCCATCACCTAGGGCTAAGTAAGGTCCCAAGGAAAAACGGGTGGAGACAGCCATGTTGTGGCAGTTTTGCGCTCTCTTTGGGATGCCTTTTGCAGCTGCAGTGTGCCTGGAGCTCAGGGCTTCCTGGTTTGAGAAACCCTAACCCTAGGCTCAACCCTAACCCTAACCCTAACCCTAGGCAGGTAAATCAGCCTAGGGTTAGGGAAGGTCCCAAGGAAAAACGGGGGGAGACAGCCATGTTGTGGCAGTTTTGCGCTCTCTTTGGGATGCCTTTTGCAGCTGCAGTGTGCCTGGAGCTCAGGGCTTCCTGGTTTGAGAAACCCTAACCCTAGGCTCAACCCTAACCCTAGCCCTAGGCAGGTTAAATCAGCCTAGGATTAGGGAAGGTCCCAAGGAAAAAACTGGTGGAGACAGCCATGTTGTGGCAGTTTTGCGCTCTCTTTGGGATGCCTTTTGCAGCTGCAGTGTGCCTGGAGCTCAGGGCTTCCTGGTTTAAAAAACCCTAACCCTAGGCTCAACCCTAACGCTAACCCTAGGCAGGTAAATCAGCCTAGGATTAGGGAAGGTCCCAAGGAAAAACGGGTGGAGACAGCCATGTTGTGGCAGTTTTGCGCTCTCTTTGGGATGCCTTTTGCAGCTGCAGTGTGCCTGGAGCTCAGGGCTTCCTGGTTTGAGAAACACTAACCCTAGGCTCAACCCTAACCCTAACCCTAGGCAGGTAAACCAGCCTAGGGTTAGGGAAGGTCCCAAGGAAAAACGGGGGGGGGCAGCCATGTTGTGGCAGTTTTGCGCTCTCTTTGGGATGCCTTTTGCAGCTGCAGTGTGCCTGGAGCTCAGGGCTTCCTGGTTTAAAAAACCATAACCCTAGGCTCAACCCTAACCCTAGCCCTAGGCAGGTAAATCAGCCTAGGGTTAGGGAAGGTCCCAAGGAAAAAGGGGTGGAGACAGCCGTGTTGTGGCAGTTTTGCGCTCTCTTTGGGATGCCTTTTGCAGCTGCAGTGTGCCTGGAGCTCAGGGCTTCCTGGTTTGAGAAACCCTAACCCTAGGCTCAACCCTAACCCTAACCCTAGGCAGGTAAATCAGCCTAGGGTTATGGAAGGTCCCAAGGAAAAACGGGGGGAGACAGCCATGTTGTGGCAGTTTTGCGCTCTCTTTGGGATGCCTTTTGCAGCTGCAGTGTGCCTGGAGCTCAGGGCTTCCTGGTTTGAGAAACCCTAACCCTAAGCTCAACCCTAACCCTAACCCTAGGCAGGTAAATCAGCCTAGGGTTAGGGAAGGTCCCAAGGAAAAAAGGGCTGGAGAGAGCCATGTTGTGGCAGTTTTGCGTTCTCTTTGGGATGCCTTTTGCAGCTGCAGTGTGCCTGGAGCTCAGGGCTTCCTGGTTTAAGAAACCCTAACCCTAGGCTCAACCCATAGTCTAACCCTAGGCAGGTAAATCAGCCTAGGGTTAGGTAAGGTCCCAAGGAAAAAGGGATGGAGACAGCCATGTTGTGGCAGTTTTGCGCTCTCTTTGGGATGCCTTTTGCAGCTGCAGTGTGCCTGGAGCTCAGGGCTTCCTGGTTTGAGAAACCCTAACCCTAGGCTCAACCCTAACCCTAGCCCTAGGCAGGTAAATCAGCCTAGGGTTAGGGAAGGTCCCAAGGAAAAAGGGGTGGAGACAGCCATGTTGTGGCAGTTTTGCGCTCTCTTTGGGATGCCTTTTGCAGCTGCAGTGTGCCTGGAGCTCAGGGCTTCCTGGTTTAAAAAACCATAATCCTAGGCTCAGTAATAACCTTTTCCCTAGGCAAGTAAATCAGCCTAGGGCTAAGTAAGGTCCCAAGGAAAAAGGGGTGGAGACAGCCATGTTGTGGCAGTTTTGCGCTCTCTTTGGAATGCCTTTTGCAGCTGCAGTGTGCCTGGAGCTCAGGGCTTCCTGGTTTGAGAAACCCTAACCCTAGGCTCAACCCTAACCCTAGCCCTAGGCAGGTTAAATCAGCCTAGGATTAGGGAAGGTCCCAAGGAAAAACTGGTGGAGACAGCCATGTTGTGGCAGTTTTGCGCTCTCTTTGGGATGCCTTTTGCAGCTGCAGTGTGCCTGGAGCTCAGGGCTTCCTGGTTTAAAAAACCCTAACCCTAGGCTCAACCCTAACGCTAACCCTAGGCAGGTAAATCAGCCTAGGATTAGGGAAGGTCCCAAGGAAAAAGGGGTGGAGACAGCCATGTTGTGGCAGTTTTGCGCTCTCTTTGGGATGCCTTTTGCAGCTGCAGTGTGCCTGGAGCTCAGGGCTTCCTGGTTTGAGAAACACTAAGCCTAGGCTCAACCCTAACCCTAACCCTAGGCAGGTAAACCAGCCTAGGGTTAGGGAAGGTCCCAAGGAAAAAGGGGTGGAGACAGCCATGTTGTGGCAGTTTTGCGCTCTCTTTGGGATGCCTTTTGCAGCTGCAGTGTGCCTGGAGCTCAGGGCTTCCTGGTTTGAGAAACCCTAACCCTAGGCTCAACCCTAACCCTAGCCCTAGGCAGGTTAAATCAGCCTAGGATTAGGGAAGGTCCCAAGGAAAAACTGGTGGAGACAGCCATGTTGTGGCAGTTTTGCGCTCTCTTTGGGATGCCTTTTGCAGCTGCAGTGTGCCTGGAGCTCAGGGCTTCCTGGTTTAAAAAACCCTAACCCTAGGCTCAACCCTAACGCTAACCCTAGGCAGGTAAATCAGCCTAGGATTAGGGAAGGTCCCAAGGAAAAAGGGGTGGAGACAGCCATGTTGTGGCAGTTTTGCGCTCTCTTTGGGATGCCTTTTGCAGCTGCAGTGTGCCTGGAGCTCAGGGCTTCCTGGTTTGAGAAACACTAAGCCTAGGCTCAACCCTAACCCTAACCCTAGGCAGGTAAACCAGCCTAGGGTTAGGGAAGGTCCCAAGGAAAAAGGGGTGGAGACAGCCATGTTGTGGCAGTTTTGCGCTCTCTTTGGGATGCCTTTTGCAGCTGCAGTGTGCCTGGAGCTCAGGGCTTCCTGGTTTAAAAAACCATAACCCTAGGCTCAACCCTAACCCTAGCCCTAGGCAGGTAAATCAGCCTAGGGTTAGGGAAGGTCCCAAGGAAAAACGGGGGGAGACAGCCGTGTTGTGGCAGTTTTGCGCTCTCTTTGGGATGCCTTTTGCAGCTGCAGTGTGCCTGGAGCTCAGGGCTTCCTGGTTTGAGAAACCCTAACCCTAGGCTCAACCCTAACCCTAACCCTAGGCAGGTAAATCAGCCTAGGGTTATGGAAGGTCCCAAGGAAAAACGGGGGGAGACAGCCATGTTGTGGCAGTTTTGCGCTCTCTTTGGGATGCCTTTTGCAGCTGCAGTGTGCCTGGAGCTCAGGGCTTCCTGGTTTGAGAAACCCTAACCCTAAGCTCAACCCTAACCCTAACCCTAGGCAGGTAAATCAGCCTAGGGTTAGGGAAGGTCCCAAGGAAAAAAGGGCTGGAGAGAGCCATGTTGTGGCAGTTTTGCGTTCTCTTTGGGATGCCTTTTGCAGCTGCAGTGTGCCTGGAGCTCAGGGCTTCCTGGTTTAAGAAACCCTAACCCTAGGCTCAACCCTTAGTCTAACCCTAGGCAGGTAAATCAGCCTAGGGTTAGGTAAGGTCCCAAGGAAAAAGGGATGGAGACAGCCATGTTGTGGCAGTTTTGCGCTCTCTTTGGGATGCCTTTTGCAGCTGCAGTGTGCCTGGAGCTCAGGGCTTCCTGGTTTGAGAAACCCTAACCCTAGGCTCAACCCTAACCCTAGCCCTAGGCAGGTAAATCAGCCTAGGGTTAGGGAAGGTCCCAAGGAAAAAGGGGTGGAGACAGCCATGTTGTGGCAGTTTTGCGCTCTCTTTGGGATGCCTTTTGCAGCTGCAGTGTGCCTGGAGCTCAGGGCTTCCTGGTTTAAAAAACCCTAATCCTAGGCTCAGTAATAACCTTTTCCCTAGGCAAGTAAATCAGCCTATGGTTAGGGAAGGTCCCAAGGAAAAAGCAGTGGAGACAGCCATGTTGTGGCAGTTTTGCGCTCTCTTTGGGATGCCTTTTGCAGCTGCAGTGTGCCTGGAGCTCAGGGCTTCCTGGTTTGAGAAACCCTAACCCTAGGCTCAACCCTAACCCTAACCCTAACCCTAGGCACGTAAATCAGCCTAGGGTTAGGGAAGGTCCCAAGGAAAAACGGGGGGAGACCACCATGTTGTGGCAGTTTTGCGCTCTCTTTGGGATGCCTTTTGCAGCTGCAGTGTGCCTGGAGCTCAGGGCTTCCTGGTTTGAGAAACACTAACCCTAGGCTCAACCCTAACCCTAACCCTAGGCAGGTAAACCAGCCTAGGGTTAGGGAAGGTCCCAAGGAAAAAGGGGTGGAGACAGCCATGTTGTGGCAGTTTTGCGCTCTCTTTGGGATGCCTTTTGCAGCTGCAGTGTGCCTGGAGCTCAGGGCTTCCTGGTTTAAAAAACCATAACCCTAGGCTCAACCCTAACCCTAGCCCTAGGCAGGTAAATCAGCCTAGGGTTAGGGAAGGTCCCAAGGAAAAACGGGGGGAGACAGCCGTGTTGTGGCAGTTTTGCGCTCTCTTTGGGATGCCTTTTGCAGCTGCAGTGTGCCTGGAGCTCAGGGCTTCCTGGTTTGAGAAACCCTAACCCTAGGCTCAACCCTAACCCTAACCCTAGGCAGGTAAATCAGCCTAGGGTTATGGAAGGTCCCAAGGAAAAACGGGGGGAGACAGCCATGTTGTGGCAGTTTTGCGCTCTCTTTGGGATGCCTTTTGCAGCTGCAGTGTGCCTGGAGCTCAGGGCTTCCTGGTTTGAGAAACCCTAACCCTAAGCTCAACCCTAACCCTAACCCTAGGCAGGTAAATCAGCCTAGGGTTAGGGAAGGTCCCAAGGAAAAAAGGGCTGGAGAGAGCCATGTTGTGGCAGTTTTGCGTTCTCTTTGGGATGCCTTTTGCAGCTGCAGTGTGCCTGGAGCTCAGGGCTTCCTGGTTTAAGAAACCCTAACCCTAGGCTCAACCCTTAGTCTAACCCTAGGCAGGTAAATCAGCCTAGGGTTAGGTAAGGTCCCAAGGAAAAAGGGATGGAGACAGCCATGTTGTGGCAGTTTTGCGCTCTCTTTGGGATGCCTTTTGCAGCTGCAGTGTGCCTGGAGCTCAGGGCTTCCTGGTTTGAGAAACCCTAACCCTAGGCTCAACCCTAACCCTAGCCCTAGGCAGGTAAATCAGCCTAGGGTTAGGGAAGGTCCCAAGGAAAAAGGGGTGGAGACAGCCATGTTGTGGCAGTTTTGCGCTCTCTTTGGGATGCCTTTTGCAGCTGCAGTGTGCCTGGAGCTCAGGGCTTCCTGGTTTAAAAAACCCTAATCCTAGGCTCAGTAATAACCTTTTCCCTAGGCAAGTAAATCAGCCTATGGTTAGGGAAGGTCCCAAGGAAAAAGCAGTGGAGACAGCCATGTTGTGGCAGTTTTGCGCTCTCTTTGGGATGCCTTTTGCAGCTGCAGTGTGCCTGGAGCTCAGGGCTTCCTGGTTTGAGAAACCCTAACCCTAGGCTCAACCCTAACCCTAACCCTAGGCAGGTAAATCAGCCTAGGATTAGGGAAGGTCCCAAGGAAAAAGCAGTGGAGACAGCCATGTTGTGGCAGTTTTGCGCTCTCTTTGGGATGCCTTTTGCAGCTGCAGTGTGCCTGGAGCTCAGGGCTTCCTGGTTTAAGAAACCCTAACCCTAGGCTCAACCCTTAGTCTAACCCTAGGCAGGTAAATCAGCCTAGGGTTAGGGAAGGTCCCAAGGAAAAAGGGATGGAGACAGCCATGTTGTGGCAGTTTTGCGCTCTCTTTGGGATGCCTTTTGCAGCTGCAGTGTGCCTGGAGCTCAGGGCTTCCTGGTTTGAGAAACCCTAACCCTAGGCTCAACCCTAACCCTAGCCCTAGGCAGGTAAATCAGCCTAGGGTTAGGGAAGGTCCCAAGGAAAAAGGGGTGGAGACAGCCATGTTGTGGCAGTTTTGCGCTCTCTTTGGGATGCCTTTTGCAGCTGCAGTGTGCCTGGAGCTCAGGGCTTCCTGGTTTGAGAAACCCTAACCCTAGGCTCAACCCTAACCCTAACCCTAGGCACGTAAATCAGCCTAGGGTTAGGGAAGGTCCCAAGGAAAAACGGGGGGAGACCACCATGTTGTGGCAGTTTTGCGCTCTCTTTGGGATGCCTTTTGCAGCTGCAGTGTGCCTGGAGCTCAGGGCTTCCTGGTTTGAGAAACCCTAACCCTAGGCTCAACCCTAACCCTAGCCCTAGGCAGGTAAATCAGCCTAGGGTTAGGGAAGGTCCCAAGGAAAAAGGGGTGGAGACAGCCATGTTGTGGCAGTTTTGCGCTCTCTTTGGGATGCCTTTTGCAGCTGCAGTGTGCCTGGAGCTCAGGGCTTCCTGGTTTAAGAAACCCTAACCCTAGGCTCAGTAATAACCTTTTCCATAGGCAAGTAAATCACCTAGGGCTAAGTAAGGTCCCAAGGAAAAAGGGGTGGAGACAGCCATGTTGTGGCAGTTTTGCGCTCTCTTTGGGATGCCTTTTGCAGCTGCAGTGTGCCTGGAGCTCTGGGCTTCCTGGTTTGAGAAACCCTAACCCTAGGCTCAACCTTAACCCTAACCCGAGGCAGGTAAATCAGCATAGGGTTAGGGAAGGTCCCAAGGAAAAAGGGGTGGAGACAGCCATGCTGTGGCAGTTTTGCGCTCTCTTTGGGATGCTTTTTGCAGCTGCAGTGTGCCTGGAGCTCAGGGCTTCCTGGTTTAAAAAACCCTAACCCTAGGCTCAACCCTTAGTCTAACCCTAGGCCGGTAAATCAGCCTAGGGTTAGGGAAGGTCCCAAGGAAAAAGGGATGGAGACAGCCATGTTGTGGCAGTTTTGCGCTCTCTTTGGGATGCCTTTTGCAGCTGCAGTGTGCCTGGAGCTCAGGGCTTCCTGGTTTGAGAAACCCTAACCCTAGGCTCAACCCTAACCCTAGCCCTAGGCAGGTAAATCAGCCTAGGGTTAGGGAAGGTCCCAAGGAAAAAGGGGTGGAGACAGCCATGTTGTGGCAGTTTTGCACTCTCTTTGGGATGCCTTTTGCAGCTGCAGTGTGCCTGGAGCTCTGAGCTTCCTGGTTTAAGAAACCCTAACCCTAGGCTCAGTAATAACCTTTTCCATAGGCAAGTAAATCACCTAGGGCTAAGTAAGGTCGCAAGGAAAAAGGGGTGGAGACAGCCATGTTGTGGCAGTTCTGCACTTCTCTTGGGGTGCCTTTTGCAGCTGCAGTGTGCCTGGAGCTCAGGGCTTCCTGGTTTAAGAAAACCTAACCCTAAGCACAACCCTTACCGAAACGCTAGGCTGGTAAATCAGTTTAGGGTTAGGGAAGGTCCCAAGGAAAAACGGGTGGAGACAGCCATGTTGTGGCAGTTTTGCGCTCTCTTTGGGATGCCTTTTGCAGCTGCAGTGTACCTGGAGCTCAGGGATTCCTGGTTTAAAAAACCCTAACCCTAGGCTCAACCCTTAGTCTAACCCTAGGCCGATAAATCAGCCTAGGGTTAGGGAAGGTCCCAAGGAAACACGGGTGGAAGCAGCCATGTTGTGGCAGTTTTGCGCTCTCTTTGGGATGCCTTTTGCAGCTGCAGTGTGCCTGGAGCTCAGGGCTTCCTGGTTTGAGAAACCCTAACCCTAGGCTCAACCCTAACCCTAGCCCTAGGCAGGTAAATCAGCCTAGGGTTAGGGAAGGTCCCAAGGAAAAAGGGCTGGAGACAGCCATGTTGTGGCAGTTTTGCACTCTCTTTGGGATGCCTTTTGCAGCTGCAGTGTGCCTGGAGCTCTGAGCTTCCTGGTTTAAGAAACCCTAACCCTAGGCACAGTAATAACCTTTTCCATAGGCAAGTAAATCACCTAGGGCTAAGTAAGGTCCCAAGGAAAAAGGGGTGGAGACAGCCATGTTGTGGCAGTTCTGCACTTCTCTTGGGATGCCTTTTGCAGCTGCAGTGTGCCTGGAGCTCAGGGCTTCCTGGTTTAAAAAACCCTAACCCTACGCTCAACCCTCACGCTGACCCTAGGCAGGTAAATCAGCCTAGGGTTAGGGAAGGTCCCAAGGAAAAAGGGATAGAGACAGCCATGTTGTGGCAGTTTTGCGCTCTCTTTGGGATGCCTTTTGCAGCTGCAGTGTGCCTGGAGCTCAGGGCTTCCTGGTTTGAGAAACCCTAACCCTAGGCTCAACCCTAACCCTAACCCTAGGCAGGTAAATCAGCCTAGGGTTAGGGAAGGTCCCAAGGAAAAAGGGGTGGAGACAGCCATGTTGTGGCAGTTTAGCACTCTCTTTGGGATGCCTTTTGCAGCTGCAGTGTGCCTGGAGCTCAGGGCTTCCTGGTTTGAGAAACCCTAACCCTAGGCTCAACCCTAACCCTAACCCTAGGCAGGTAAATCAGCCTAGGGTTAGGGAAGGTCCCATGGAAAAAGCAGTGGAGACAGCCATGTTGTGGCAGTTTTGCGCTCTCTTTGGGATGCCTTTTGCAGCTGCAGTGTACCTGGAGCTCAGGGCTTCCTCGTTTAAGAAACCATAACTCTAGGCTCTGGTAAAACCTTTTCCATAGGCAAGTAAATCGCCTAGGGTTAACTAAAGTCCCAAGGAAAAAGCTGTTGAGACAGCCATGTTGTGGCAGTTTTGCGCTCTCTTTGGGATGCCTTTTGCAGCTGCAGTGTGCCTGGAGCTCAGGGCTTCCTGGTTTAAAAAACCCTAACCCTAGGCTCAGTAATAACCTTTTCCATAGGCAAGTAAATCACCTAGGGCTAAGTAAGGTCCCAAGGAAAAAGGGGTGGAGACAGCCATGTTGTGGCAGTTCTGCACTTTTCTTGGGATGCCTTTTGCAGCTGCAGTGTGCCTGGAGCTCAGGGCTTCCTGGTTTGAGAAATCCTAACCCTAGGCTCAACCCTAACCCTAACCCTAGGCAGGTAAATCAGCCTAGTGTTAGGGAAGATCCCAAGGAAAAAAGGGCTGGAGACAGGCATGTTGTGGCAGTTTTGCGCCCTCTTTGGGATGCCTTTTGCAGCTGCAGTGTGCCTGGAGCTCAGGGCTTCCTGGTTTGAGAAACCCTAAGCCTAAGCTCAACCCTAACCCTTGCCCTAGGCAGGTAAATCAGCCTAGGTTTAGGGAAGGTCCCAAGGAAAAACGCGGGGAGACAGCCGTGTTGTGGCAGTTTTGCGCTCTCTTTGGGATGCCTTTTGTAGCTGCAGTGTGCCTGGAGCTCAGGGCTTCCTGGTTTGAGAAACCCTAACCCTAGGCTCAACCCTAACCCTAACCCTAGGCAGGTAAATCAGCCTAGGGTTAGGGAAGGTCCCAAGGAAACACGGGTGGAGACAGCCATGTTGTGGCAGTTTTGCGCTCTCTTTGGGATGCCTTTTGCAGCTGCAGCGTGCCTGGAGCTCAGGGCTTCCTGGTTTGAGAAACCCTAACCCTAGGCTCAACCCTAACCCTAACCCTAGGCAGGTAAATCAGCCTAGGGTTAGGGTACGTCCCAAGGAAAAAGGGGTGGAGACAGCCATGTTGTGGCAGTTTTGCGCTCTCTTTGGGATGCCTTTTGCAGCTGCAGTGTGCCTGGAGCTCAGGGCTTCCTGGTTTAAGAAACCATAACCCTAGGCTCAGTAATAACCTTTTCCATAGGCAAGTAAATCACATAGGGATAAGTAAGGTCCCAAGGAAAAAGGGGTGGAGACAGCCATGTTGTGGCAGTTCTGCACTTTTCTTGGGGTGCCTTTTGCAGCTGCAGTGTGCCTGGAGCTCAGGGCTTCCTGGTTTAAAAAACCCTAACCCTACGCTCAACCCTCACGCTAACCCTAGGCAGGTAAATCAGCCAAGGGTTAGGGAAGGTCCCAAGGAAAAAGGGATAGAGACAGCCATGTTGTGGCGGTTTTGCGCTCTCTTTGGGATGCCTTTTGCAGCTGCAGTGTGCCTGGAGCTCAGGGCTTCCTGGTTTGAGAAACCCTAACCCTAGGCTCAACCCTAACCCTAACCCTAGGCAGGTAAATCAGCCTAGGGTTAGGGAAGGTCCCAAGGGGAAACGGGTGGAGACAGCCATGTTGTGGCAGTTTTGCACTCTCTTTGGATGCCTTTTGCAGCTGCAGTGTGCCTGGAGCTCAGGGCTTCCTGGTTTAAAAAACCCTAACCCTAGGCTCAACCCTAACCCTAACCCTAGGCAGGTAAATCAGCCTAGGGTTAGGGAAGGTCCCAAGGAAAAAGGGGTGGAGACAGCCATGTTGTGGCAGTTTTGCGCTCTCTTTGGGATGCCTTTTGCAGCTGCAGTGTGCCTGGAGCTCAGGGCTTCCTGGTTTGAGAAACCCTAACCCTAGGCTCAGTAATAACCTTTTCCATAGGCAAGTAAATCACCTAGGGCTAAGTAAGGTCCCAAGGAAAAAGGGGTGGAGACAGCCATGTTGTGGCAGTTCTGCACTTTTCTTGGGATGCCTTTTGCAGCTGCAGTGTGCCTGGAGCTCAGGGCTTCCTGGTTTGAGAAATCCTAACCCTAGGCTCAACCCTAACCCTAACCCTAGGCAGGTAAATCAGCCTAGGTTTAGGGAAGGTGCCAAAGAAAAACGCGGGGAGACAGCCGTGTTGTGGCAGTTTTGCGCTCTCTTTGGGATGCCTTTTGCAGCTGCAGTGTGCCTGGATCTCAGGGCTTCCTGGTTTGAGAAACCCTAACCCTAGGCTCAACCCTAACCCTAACCCTAGGCAGGTAAATCAGCCTAGGGTTAGGGAAGGTCCCAAGGAAAAAGGGGTGGAGACAGCCATGTTGTGGCAGTTTTGCGCTCTCTTTGGGATGCCTTTTGCAGCTGCAGTGTGCCTGGAGCTAAGGGCTTCCTGGTTTAAAAAACCCTAACCCTAGGCTCAACCCTAACCCTAGCACTAGGCAGGTAAATCAGCCTAGGGTTAGGGAAGGTCCCATGGAAAAACGGGGGGAGACAGCCATGTTGTGGCAGTTCTGCACTTTTCTTGGGGTGCCTTTTGCAGCTGCAGTGTGCCTAGAGCTCAGGGCTTCCTGGTTTGAGAAACCCTAACCCTAGGCTCAACCCTAACCCTAACCCTAGGCAGGTAAATCAGCCTAGGGTTAGGGAAGGTCCCAAGGAAAAACGGGTGGAGACAGCCATGTTGTGGCAGTTTTGCGCTCTCTTTGGGATGCCTTTTGCAGCTGCAGTGTGCCTGGAGCTCAGGGCTTCCTCGTTTAAGAAACCATAACTCTAGGCTCTGTAAAAACCTTTTCCATAGGCAAGTAAATCGCCTAGGGTTAAGTAAAGTCCCAAGGTAAAAGCAGTGGAGACAGCCATGTTGTGGCAGTTTTGCGCTCTCTTTGGGATGCCTTTTGCAGCTGCAGAGTGCCTGGAGCTCAGGGCTTCCTGGTTTAAAAAACCCTAACCCTACGCTCAACCCTAACGCTAACCCTAAGCAGGTAAATCAGCCAAGGTTTAGGGAAGGTCCCAAGGAAAAAGTGATAGAGACAGCCATGTTGTGGCAGTTTTGCGCTCTCTTTGGGATGCCTTTTGCAGCTGCAGTGTGCCTGGAGCTCAGGGCTTCCTGGTTTGAGAAACCCTAACCCTAGGCTCAACCCTAACCCTAACCCTAGGAAGGTAAATCAGCCTAGGGTTAGGGAAGGTCCCAAGGAAAAACGGGTGGAGACAGCCATGTTGTGGCAGTTTTGCACTCTCTTTGGGATGCCTTTTGCAGCTGCAGTGTGCCTGGAGCTCAGGGCTTCCTGGTTTAAAAAACCCTAACGCTACGCTCAACCCTAACGCTAACCCTAGGCAGGTAAATCAGCCAAGGGTTAGGGAAGGTCCCAAGGAAAAAGTGATAGAGACAGCCATGTTGTGGCAGTTTTGCGCTCTCTTTGGGATGCCTTTTGCAGCTGCAGTGTGCCTGGAGCTCAGGGCTTCCTGGTTTGAGAAACCCTAACCCTAGGCTCAACCCTAACCCTAACCCTAAGCAGGTAAATCAGCCTAGGGTTGGGAAGGTCCCAAGGAAAAAGCAGTGGAGACAGCCATGTTGTGGCAGTTTTGCGCTCTCTTTGGGATGCCTTTTGCAGCTGCAGTGTGCCTGGAGCTCAGGGCTTCCTGGTTTAAGAAACCCTAACCCTAGGCTCAGTAATAACCATAGGCAAGTAAATCACCTAGGGATAAGTAAGGTCCCAAGGAAAAAGGGGTGGAGACAGCCATGTTGTGGCAGTTCTGCACTTTTCTTGGGGTGCCTTTTGCAGCTGCAGTGTGCCTGGAGCTCAGGGCTTCCTGGTTTAAGAAACCCTAACCCTAGGCTCAACCCTAACCCTAACCCTAGGCAGGTAAATCAGCCAAGGGTTAGGGAAGGTCCCAAGGAAAAAGGGATAGAGACAGCCATGTTGTGGCAGTTTTGCGCTCTCTTTGGGATGCCTTTTGCAGCTGCAGTGTGCCTGGAGCTCAGGGCTTCCTGGTTTGAGAAATCCTAACCCTAGGCTCAACCCTAACCCTAACCCTAGGCAGGTAAATCAGCCTAGGGTTAGGGAAGGTCCCAAGGAAAAAGGGGTGGAGACAGCCATGTTGTGGCAGTTTTGCACTCTCTTTGGGATGCCTTTTGCAGCTGCAGTGTGCCTGGATCTCAGGGCTTCCTGGTTTAAGAAACCCTAACCCTAGGCTCAACCCTAACGCTAACCCTAGGCAGGTAAATCAGCCTAGGGTTAGGGAAGGTCCCAAGGAAAAAGGGGTGGAGACAGCCATGTTGTGGCAGTTTTGCGCTCTCTTTGGGATGCCTTTTGCAGCTGCAGTGTACCTGGAGCTCAGGGCTTCCTCGTTTAAGAAACCATAACCCTAGGCTCTGTAAAAACCTTTTCCATAGGCAAGTAAATCGGCTAGGGTTAAATAAAGTCCCAAGGAAAAAGCAGTGGAGACAGCCATGTTGTGGCAGTTTTGCACTCTCTTTGGGATGCCTTTTGCAGCTGCAGTGTGCCTGGAGCTCAGGGCTTCCTGGTTTGAGAAACCCTAACCCTAGGCTCAACCCTAACCCTAACCCTAAGCAGGTAAATCAGCCTAGGGTTGGGAAGGTCCCAAGGAAAAAGCAGTGGAGACAGCCATGTTGTGGCAGTTTTGCGCTCTCTTTGGGATGCCTTTTGCAGCTGCAGTGTGCCTGGAGCTCAGGGCTTCCTGGTTTAAGAAACCCTAACCCTAGGCTCAGTAATAACCTTTCCCATAGGCAAGTAAATCACCTAGGGATAAGTAAGGTCCCAAGGAAAAAGGGGTGGAGACAGCCATGTTGTGGCAGTTCTGCACTATTCTTGGGGTGCCTTTTGCAGCTGCAGTGTGCCTGGAGCTCAGGGCTTCCTGGTTTAAGAAACCCTAACCCTAGGCTCAACCCTAACCCTAACCCTAGGCAGGTAAATCAGCCAAGGGTTAGGGAAGGTCCCAAGGAAAAAGGGATAGAGACAGCCATGTTGTGGCAGTTTTGCACTCTCTTTGGGATGCCTTTTGCAGCTGCAGTGTGCCTGGAGCTCAGGGCTTCCTGGTTTGAGAAACCCTAACCCTAGGCTCAACCCTAACCCTAACCCTAGGCAGGTAAATCAGCCTAGGGTTAGGGAAGGTCCCAAGGAAAAAGGGGTGGAGACAGCCATGTTGTGGCAGTTTTGCGCTCTCTTTGGGATGCCTTTTGCAGCTGCAGTGTGCCTGGAGCTCAGGGCTTCCTGGTTTAAAAAACCCTAACCCTACGCTCAACCCTAACGCTAACCCTAGGCAGGTAAATCAGCCTAGGGTTAGGGAAGGTCCCAAGGAAAAAGTGATAGAGACAGCCATGTTGTGGCAGTTTTGCGCTCTCTTTGGGATGCCTTTTGCAGCTGCAGTGTGCCTGGAGCTCAGGGCTTCCTGGTTTAAAAAACCCTAACCCTAGGCTCAACCCTAACCCTAACCCTAGGCAGGTAAATCAGCCTAGGGTTAGGGAAGGTCCCAAGGAAAAAGGGATGGAGACAGCCATGTTGTGGCAGTTTTGCGCTCTCTTTGGGATGCCTTTTGCAGCTGCAGTGTGCCTGGAGCTCAGGGCTTCCTGGTTTAAGAAACCCTAACCCTAGGCTCAGTAATAACCTTTTCCATAGGCAAGTAAATCACCTAGGGCTAAGTAAGGTCCCAAGGAAAAAGGGATGGAGACAGCCATGTTGTGGCAGTTTTGCACTCTCTTTGGGATGCCTTTTGCAGCTGCAGTGTGCCTGGAGCTCAGGGCTTCCTGGTTTGAGAAACCCTAACCCTAAGCTCAACCCTAACCCTAACCCTAGGCAGGTAAATCAGCCTAGGGTTAGGGAAGGTCCCAAGGAAAAAGGGGTGGAGACAGCCATGTTGTGGCAGTTTTGCGCTCTCTTTGGGATGCCTTTTGCAGCTGCAGTGTGCCTGGAGCTCAGGGCTTCCTGGTTTGAGAAACCCTAACCCTAGGCTCAACCCTAACGCTAACCCTAGGCAGGTAAATCAGCCTAGGGTTAGGGAAGGTCCCAAGGAAAAAGGGGTGGAGACAGCCGGGTTGTGGCAGTTTTGCGCTCTCTTTGGGATGCCTTTTGCAGCTGCAGTGTGCCTGGAGCTCAGGGCTTCCTGGTTTAAAGAACCCTAACACTAGGCTCAACCCTAACCCTAACCCTAGGCAGGTAAATCACCCTAGGGTTAGGGAATGTCCCAAGGAAGAAGGGGTGGAGACAGCCATTTTGTGGCAGTTTTGCGCTCTCTTTGGGATGCCTTTTGCAGCTGCAGTGTGCCTGGAGCTCAGGGCTTCCTGGTTTGAGAAACCCTAACCCTAGGCTCAACCCTGACGCTAACCCTAGGCAGGTAAATCAGCCTAGGGTTAGGGAAGGTCCCAAGGAAAAAGCAGTGGAGACAGCCATGTTGTGGCAGTTTTGCGCTCTCTTTGGGATGCCTTTTGCAGCTGCAGTGTGCCTGGAGCTCAGGGCTTCCTGGTTTGAGAAACCCTAACCCTAGTCTCAACCCTAACCCTAACCTTAGGCAGGTAAACCAGCCAAGGGTTAGGAAATGTCCCAAGGAAAAAGGGGTGGAGACAGCCATGTTGTGGCAGTTTTGCGCTCTCTTTGGGATGCCTTTTGCAGCTGCAGTGTGCCTGGAGCTCAGGGCTTCCTGGTTTAAAAAACCCTAACCCTAGGCTCAACCCTAACCCTAACCCTAGGCAGGTAAATCAGCCTAGGGTTAGGGAAGGTCCCAAGGAAAAAGGGGTGGCGACAGCCATGTTGTGGCAGTTTTGCGCTCTCTTTGGGATGCCTTTTGCAGCTGCAGTGTGCCTGGAGCTCAGGGCTTCCTGGTTTGAGAAACCCTAACCCTAGGCTCAACCCTAACGCTAACCCTAGGCAGGTTAATCAGCCTAGGGTTAGGGAAGGTCCCAAGGAAAAAGGAGTGGAGACAGCCATGTTGTGGCAGTTTTGCGCTCTCTTTGGGATGCCTTTTGCAGCTGCAGTGTGCCTGGAGCTCAGGGCTTCCTGGTTTGAGAAACCCTAACCCTAGTCTCAACCCTAACCCTAACCTTAGGCAGGTAAATCAGCCTAGGGTTAGGGAAGGTCCCAAGGAAGAAGGGGTGGTGACAGCCATGTTGTGCCAGTTTTGCGCTCTCTTTGGGATGCCTTTTGCAGCTGCAGTGTGCCTGGAGCTCAGGGCTTCCTGGTTTAAGAAACCCAAACCATAGGCTCAACCCTAACCCTAACCCTAGGCAGGTAAATCAGCCTAGGGTTAGGGAAGGTCCCAAGGAAGAAGGGGTGGCGACAGCCATGTTGTGGCAGTTTTGCGCTCTCTTTGGGATGCCTTTTGCAGCTGCAGTGTGCCTGGAGCTCAGGGCTTCCTGGTTTGAGAAACGCAAACCCTAGGCTCAACCCTAACCCTAACCCTAGGCAGGTAAATCACCCTAGGGTAAAGTAAGGTCCCAAGGAAAAAGGGGTGGCGACAGCCATGTTGTGGCAGCTTTGCGCTCTCTTTGGGATGCCTTTTGCAGCTGCAGTGTGCCTGGAGCTCAGGGCTTCCTGGTTTGAGAAACCCTAACCCTAGGCTCAACCCTAACCCTAGCCCTAGGCAGGTAAATCAGCCTAGGGTTAGGGAAGGTCCCAAGGAAAAAGGGCTGGAGACAGCCATGTTGTGGCAGTTTTGCACTCTCTTTGGGATGCCTTTTGCAGCTGCAGTGTGCCTGGAGCTCTGAGCTTCCTGGTTTAAGAAACCCTAACCCTAGGCACAGTAATAACCTTTTCCATAGGCAAGTAAATCACCTAGGGCTAAGTAAGGTCCCAAGGAAAAAGGGGTGGAGACAGCCATGTTGTGGCAGTTCTGCACTTCTCTTGGGATGCCTTTTGCAGCTGCAGTGTGCCTGGAGCTCAGGGCTTCCTGGTTTAAAAAACCCTAACCCTACGCTCAACCCTCACGCTGACCCTAGGCAGGTAAATCAGCCTAGGGTTAGGGAAGGTCCCAAGGAAAAAGGGATAGAGACAGCCATGTTGTGGCAGTTTTGCGCTCTCTTTGGGATGCCTTTTGCAGCTGCAGTGTGCCTGGAGCTCAGGGCTTCCTGGTTTGAGAAACCCTAACCCTAGGCTCAACCCTAACCCTAACCCTAGGCAGGTAAATCAGCCTAGGGTTAGGGAAGGTCCCAAGGAAAAAGGGGTGGAGACAGCCATGTTGTGGCAGTTTAGCACTCTCTTTGGGATGCCTTTTGCAGCTGCAGTGTGCCTGGAGCTCAGGGCTTCCTGGTTTGAGAAACCCTAACCCTAGGCTCAACCCTAACCCTAACCCTAGGCAGGTAAATCAGCCTAGGGTTAGGGAAGGTCCCATGGAAAAAGCAGTGGAGACAGCCATGTTGTGGCAGTTTTGCGCTCTCTTTGGGATGCCTTTTGCAGCTGCAGTGTACCTGGAGCTCAGGGCTTCCTCGTTTAAGAAACCATAACTCTAGGCTCTGGTAAAACCTTTTCCATAGGCAAGTAAATCGCCTAGGGTTAACTAAAGTCCCAAGGAAAAAGCTGTTGAGACAGCCATGTTGTGGCAGTTTTGCGCTCTCTTTGGGATGCCTTTTGCAGCTGCAGTGTGCCTGGAGCTCAGGGCTTCCTGGTTTAAAAAACCCTAACCCTAGGCTCAGTAATAACCTTTTCCATAGGCAAGTAAATCACCTAGGGCTAAGTAAGGTCCCAAGGAAAAAGGGGTGGAGACAGCCATGTTGTGGCAGTTCTGCACTTTTCTTGGGATGCCTTTTGCAGCTGCAGTGTGCCTGGAGCTCAGGGCTTCCTGGTTTGAGAAATCCTAACCCTAGGCTCAACCCTAACCCTAACCCTAGGCAGGTAAATCAGCCTAGTGTTAGGGAAGATCCCAAGGAAAAAAGGGCTGGAGACAGGCATGTTGTGGCAGTTTTGCGCCCTCTTTGGGATGCCTTTTGCAGCTGCAGTGTGCCTGGAGCTCAGGGCTTCCTGGTTTGAGAAACCCTAAGCCTAAGCTCAACCCTAACCCTTGCCCTAGGCAGGTAAATCAGCCTAGGTTTAGGGAAGGTCCCAAGGAAAAACGCGGGGAGACAGCCGTGTTGTGGCAGTTTTGCGCTCTCTTTGGGATGCCTTTTGTAGCTGCAGTGTGCCTGGAGCTCAGGGCTTCCTGGTTTGAGAAACCCTAACCCTAGGCTCAACCCTAACCCTAACCCTAGGCAGGTAAATCAGCCTAGGGTTAGGGAAGGTCCCAAGGAAACACGGGTGGAGACAGCCATGTTGTGGCAGTTTTGCGCTCTCTTTGGGATGCCTTTTGCAGCTGCAGCGTGCCTGGAGCTCAGGGCTTCCTGGTTTGAGAAACCCTAACCCTAGGCTCAACCCTAACCCTAACCCTAGGCAGGTAAATCAGCCTAGGGTTAGGGTACGTCCCAAGGAAAAAGGGGTGGAGACAGCCATGTTGTGGCAGTTTTGCGCTCTCTTTGGGATGCCTTTTGCAGCTGCAGTGTGCCTGGAGCTCAGGGCTTCCTGGTTTAAGAAACCATAACCCTAGGCTCAGTAATAACCTTTTCCATAGGCAAGTAAATCACATAGGGATAAGTAAGGTCCCAAGGAAAAAGGGGTGGAGACAGCCATGTTGTGGCAGTTCTGCACTTTTCTTGGGGTGCCTTTTGCAGCTGCAGTGTGCCTGGAGCTCAGGGCTTCCTGGTTTAAAAAACCCTAACCCTACGCTCAACCCTCACGCTAACCCTAGGCAGGTAAATCAGCCAAGGGTTAGGGAAGGTCCCAAGGAAAAAGGGATAGAGACAGCCATGTTGTGGCGGTTTTGCGCTCTCTTTGGGATGCCTTTTGCAGCTGCAGTGTGCCTGGAGCTCAGGGCTTCCTGGTTTGAGAAACCCTAACCCTAGGCTCAACCCTAACCCTAACCCTAGGCAGGTAAATCAGCCTAGGGTTAGGGAAGGTCCCAAGGGGAAACGGGTGGAGACAGCCATGTTGTGGCAGTTTTGCACTCTCTTTGGATGCCTTTTGCAGCTGCAGTGTGCCTGGAGCTCAGGGCTTCCTGGTTTAAAAAACCCTAACCCTAGGCTCAACCCTAACCCTAACCCTAGGCAGGTAAATCAGCCTAGGGTTAGGGAAGGTCCCAAGGAAAAAGGGGTGGAGACAGCCATGTTGTGGCAGTTTTGCGCTCTCTTTGGGATGCCTTTTGCAGCTGCAGTGTGCCTGGAGCTCAGGGCTTCCTGGTTTGAGAAACCCTAACCCTAGGCTCAGTAATAACCTTTTCCATAGGCAAGTAAATCACCTAGGGCTAAGTAAGGTCCCAAGGAAAAAGGGGTGGAGACAGCCATGTTGTGGCAGTTCTGCACTTTTCTTGGGATGCCTTTTGCAGCTGCAGTGTGCCTGGAGCTCAGGGCTTCCTGGTTTGAGAAATCCTAACCCTAGGCTCAACCCTAACCCTAACCCTAGGCAGGTAAATCAGCCTAGGTTTAGGGAAGGTGCCAAAGAAAAACGCGGGGAGACAGCCGTGTTGTGGCAGTTTTGCGCTCTCTTTGGGATGCCTTTTGCAGCTGCAGTGTGCCTGGATCTCAGGGCTTCCTGGTTTGAGAAACCCTAACCCTAGGCTCAACCCTAACCCTAACCCTAGGCAGGTAAATCAGCCTAGGGTTAGGGAAGGTCCCAAGGAAAAAGGGGTGGAGACAGCCATGTTGTGGCAGTTTTGCGCTCTCTTTGGGATGCCTTTTGCAGCTGCAGTGTGCCTGGAGCTAAGGGCTTCCTGGTTTAAAAAACCCTAACCCTAGGCTCAACCCTAACCCTAGCACTAGGCAGGTAAATCAGCCTAGGGTTAGGGAAGGTCCCATGGAAAAACGGGGGGAGACAGCCATGTTGTGGCAGTTCTGCACTTTTCTTGGGGTGCCTTTTGCAGCTGCAGTGTGCCTAGAGCTCAGGGCTTCCTGGTTTGAGAAACCCTAACCCTAGGCTCAACCCTAACCCTAACCCTAGGCAGGTAAATCAGCCTAGGGTTAGGGAAGGTCCCAAGGAAAAACGGGTGGAGACAGCCATGTTGTGGCAGTTTTGCGCTCTCTTTGGGATGCCTTTTGCAGCTGCAGTGTGCCTGGAGCTCAGGGCTTCCTCGTTTAAGAAACCATAACTCTAGGCTCTGTAAAAACCTTTTCCATAGGCAAGTAAATCGCCTAGGGTTAAGTAAAGTCCCAAGGTAAAAGCAGTGGAGACAGCCATGTTGTGGCAGTTTTGCGCTCTCTTTGGGATGCCTTTTGCAGCTGCAGAGTGCCTGGAGCTCAGGGCTTCCTGGTTTAAAAAACCCTAACCCTACGCTCAACCCTAACGCTAACCCTAAGCAGGTAAATCAGCCAAGGTTTAGGGAAGGTCCCAAGGAAAAAGTGATAGAGACAGCCATGTTGTGGCAGTTTTGCGCTCTCTTTGGGATGCCTTTTGCAGCTGCAGTGTGCCTGGAGCTCAGGGCTTCCTGGTTTGAGAAACCCTAACCCTAGGCTCAACCCTAACCCTAACCCTAGGAAGGTAAATCAGCCTAGGGTTAGGGAAGGTCCCAAGGAAAAACGGGTGGAGACAGCCATGTTGTGGCAGTTTTGCACTCTCTTTGGGATGCCTTTTGCAGCTGCAGTGTGCCTGGAGCTCAGGGCTTCCTGGTTTAAAAAACCCTAACGCTACGCTCAACCCTAACGCTAACCCTAGGCAGGTAAATCAGCCAAGGGTTAGGGAAGGTCCCAAGGAAAAAGTGATAGAGACAGCCATGTTGTGGCAGTTTTGCGCTCTCTTTGGGATGCCTTTTGCAGCTGCAGTGTGCCTGGAGCTCAGGGCTTCCTGGTTTGAGAAACCCTAACCCTAGGCTCAACCCTAACCCTAACCCTAAGCAGGTAAATCAGCCTAGGGTTGGGAAGGTCCCAAGGAAAAAGCAGTGGAGACAGCCATGTTGTGGCAGTTTTGCGCTCTCTTTGGGATGCCTTTTGCAGCTGCAGTGTGCCTGGAGCTCAGGGCTTCCTGGTTTAAGAAACCCTAACCCTAGGCTCAGTAATAACCATAGGCAAGTAAATCACCTAGGGATAAGTAAGGTCCCAAGGAAAAAGGGGTGGAGACAGCCATGTTGTGGCAGTTCTGCACTTTTCTTGGGGTGCCTTTTGCAGCTGCAGTGTGCCTGGAGCTCAGGGCTTCCTGGTTTAAGAAACCCTAACCCTAGGCTCAACCCTAACCCTAACCCTAGGCAGGTAAATCAGCCAAGGGTTAGGGAAGGTCCCAAGGAAAAAGGGATAGAGACAGCCATGTTGTGGCAGTTTTGCGCTCTCTTTGGGATGCCTTTTGCAGCTGCAGTGTGCCTGGAGCTCAGGGCTTCCTGGTTTGAGAAATCCTAACCCTAGGCTCAACCCTAACCCTAACCCTAGGCAGGTAAATCAGCCTAGGGTTAGGGAAGGTCCCAAGGAAAAAGGGGTGGAGACAGCCATGTTGTGGCAGTTTTGCACTCTCTTTGGGATGCCTTTTGCAGCTGCAGTGTGCCTGGATCTCAGGGCTTCCTGGTTTAAGAAACCCTAACCCTAGGCTCAACCCTAACGCTAACCCTAGGCAGGTAAATCAGCCTAGGGTTAGGGAAGGTCCCAAGGAAAAAGGGGTGGAGACAGCCATGTTGTGGCAGTTTTGCGCTCTCTTTGGGATGCCTTTTGCAGCTGCAGTGTACCTGGAGCTCAGGGCTTCCTCGTTTAAGAAACCATAACCCTAGGCTCTGTAAAAACCTTTTCCATAGGCAAGTAAATCGGCTAGGGTTAAATAAAGTCCCAAGGAAAAAGCAGTGGAGACAGCCATGTTGTGGCAGTTTTGCACTCTCTTTGGGATGCCTTTTGCAGCTGCAGTGTGCCTGGAGCTCAGGGCTTCCTGGTTTGAGAAACCCTAACCCTAGGCTCAACCCTAACCCTAACCCTAAGCAGGTAAATCAGCCTAGGGTTGGGAAGGTCCCAAGGAAAAAGCAGTGGAGACAGCCATGTTGTGGCAGTTTTGCGCTCTCTTTGGGATGCCTTTTGCAGCTGCAGTGTGCCTGGAGCTCAGGGCTTCCTGGTTTAAGAAACCCTAACCCTAGGCTCAGTAATAACCTTTCCCATAGGCAAGTAAATCACCTAGGGATAAGTAAGGTCCCAAGGAAAAAGGGGTGGAGACAGCCATGTTGTGGCAGTTCTGCACTATTCTTGGGGTGCCTTTTGCAGCTGCAGTGTGCCTGGAGCTCAGGGCTTCCTGGTTTAAGAAACCCTAACCCTAGGCTCAACCCTAACCCTAACCCTAGGCAGGTAAATCAGCCAAGGGTTAGGGAAGGTCCCAAGGAAAAAGGGATAGAGACAGCCATGTTGTGGCAGTTTTGCACTCTCTTTGGGATGCCTTTTGCAGCTGCAGTGTGCCTGGAGCTCAGGGCTTCCTGGTTTGAGAAACCCTAACCCTAGGCTCAACCCTAACCCTAACCCTAGGCAGGTAAATCAGCCTAGGGTTAGGGAAGGTCCCAAGGAAAAAGGGGTGGAGACAGCCATGTTGTGGCAGTTTTGCGCTCTCTTTGGGATGCCTTTTGCAGCTGCAGTGTGCCTGGAGCTCAGGGCTTCCTGGTTTAAAAAACCCTAACCCTACGCTCAACCCTAACGCTAACCCTAGGCAGGTAAATCAGCCTAGGGTTAGGGAAGGTCCCAAGGAAAAAGTGATAGAGACAGCCATGTTGTGGCAGTTTTGCGCTCTCTTTGGGATGCCTTTTGCAGCTGCAGTGTGCCTGGAGCTCAGGGCTTCCTGGTTTAAAAAACCCTAACCCTAGGCTCAACCCTAACCCTAACCCTAGGCAGGTAAATCAGCCTAGGGTTAGGGAAGGTCCCAAGGAAAAAGGGATGGAGACAGCCATGTTGTGGCAGTTTTGCGCTCTCTTTGGGATGCCTTTTGCAGCTGCAGTGTGCCTGGAGCTCAGGGCTTCCTGGTTTAAGAAACCCTAACCCTAGGCTCAGTAATAACCTTTTCCATAGGCAAGTAAATCACCTAGGGCTAAGTAAGGTCCCAAGGAAAAAGGGATGGAGACAGCCATGTTGTGGCAGTTTTGCACTCTCTTTGGGATGCCTTTTGCAGCTGCAGTGTGCCTGGAGCTCAGGGCTTCCTGGTTTGAGAAACCCTAACCCTAAGCTCAACCCTAACCCTAACCCTAGGCAGGTAAATCAGCCTAGGGTTAGGGAAGGTCCCAAGGAAAAAGGGGTGGAGACAGCCATGTTGTGGCAGTTTTGCGCTCTCTTTGGGATGCCTTTTGCAGCTGCAGTGTGCCTGGAGCTCAGGGCTTCCTGGTTTGAGAAACCCTAACCCTAGGCTCAACCCTAACGCTAACCCTAGGCAGGTAAATCAGCCTAGGGTTAGGGAAGGTCCCAAGGAAAAAGGGGTGGAGACAGCCGGGTTGTGGCAGTTTTGCGCTCTCTTTGGGATGCCTTTTGCAGCTGCAGTGTGCCTGGAGCTCAGGGCTTCCTGGTTTAAAGAACCCTAACACTAGGCTCAACCCTAACCCTAACCCTAGGCAGGTAAATCACCCTAGGGTTAGGGAATGTCCCAAGGAAGAAGGGGTGGAGACAGCCATTTTGTGGCAGTTTTGCGCTCTCTTTGGGATGCCTTTTGCAGCTGCAGTGTGCCTGGAGCTCAGGGCTTCCTGGTTTGAGAAACCCTAACCCTAGGCTCAACCCTGACGCTAACCCTAGGCAGGTAAATCAGCCTAGGGTTAGGGAAGGTCCCAAGGAAAAAGCAGTGGAGACAGCCATGTTGTGGCAGTTTTGCGCTCTCTTTGGGATGCCTTTTGCAGCTGCAGTGTGCCTGGAGCTCAGGGCTTCCTGGTTTGAGAAACCCTAACCCTAGTCTCAACCCTAACCCTAACCTTAGGCAGGTAAACCAGCCAAGGGTTAGGAAATGTCCCAAGGAAAAAGGGGTGGAGACAGCCATGTTGTGGCAGTTTTGCGCTCTCTTTGGGATGCCTTTTGCAGCTGCAGTGTGCCTGGAGCTCAGGGCTTCCTGGTTTAAAAAACCCTAACCCTAGGCTCAACCCTAACCCTAACCCTAGGCAGGTAAATCAGCCTAGGGTTAGGGAAGGTCCCAAGGAAAAAGGGGTGGCGACAGCCATGTTGTGGCAGTTTTGCGCTCTCTTTGGGATGCCTTTTGCAGCTGCAGTGTGCCTGGAGCTCAGGGCTTCCTGGTTTGAGAAACCCTAACCCTAGGCTCAACCCTAACGCTAACCCTAGGCAGGTTAATCAGCCTAGGGTTAGGGAAGGTCCCAAGGAAAAAGGAGTGGAGACAGCCATGTTGTGGCAGTTTTGCGCTCTCTTTGGGATGCCTTTTGCAGCTGCAGTGTGCCTGGAGCTCAGGGCTTCCTGGTTTGAGAAACCCTAACCCTAGTCTCAACCCTAACCCTAACCTTAGGCAGGTAAATCAGCCTAGGGTTAGGGAAGGTCCCAAGGAAGAAGGGGTGGTGACAGCCATGTTGTGCCAGTTTTGCGCTCTCTTTGGGATGCCTTTTGCAGCTGCAGTGTGCCTGGAGCTCAGGGCTTCCTGGTTTAAGAAACCCAAACCATAGGCTCAACCCTAACCCTAACCCTAGGCAGGTAAATCAGCCTAGGGTTAGGGAAGGTCCCAAGGAAGAAGGGGTGGCGACAGCCATGTTGTGGCAGTTTTGCGCTCTCTTTGGGATGCCTTTTGCAGCTGCAGTGTGCCTGGAGCTCAGGGCTTCCTGGTTTGAGAAACGCAAACCCTAGGCTCAACCCTAACCCTAACCCTAGGCAGGTAAATCACCCTAGGGTAAAGTAAGGTCCCAAGGAAAAAGGGGTGGCGACAGCCATGTTGTGGCAGCTTTGCGCTCTCTTTGGGATGCCTTTTGCAGCTGCAGTGTGCCTGGAGCTCAGGGCTTCCTGGTTTAAGAAACCCTTACCCTAGGCTCTGTAATAACCTTTTCCATAGGTAAATCAGCCTAGGGTTAGGGAAGGTCCCAAGGGAAAAGGGGTGGAGACAGCCATGTTGTGGCAGTTTTGCGCTCTCTTTGGGATGCCTTTTGCAGCTGCAGTGTGCCTGGAGCTCAGGGCTTCCTGGTTTAAAGAACCCTAACCCTAGGCTCAACCCTAACCCTAACCCTAGGCAGGTAAATCAGCCTAGAGTTACGGGAGGTCCCAAGGAAAAAGGGGTGGAGACAGCCATGTTGTGGCAGCTTTGCGCTCTCTTTGGGATGCCTTTTGCAGCTGCAGTGTGCCTGGAGCTCAGGGCTTCCTGGTTTGAGAAACCCTAACCCTAGGCTCAACCCTAACCCTAACCCTAGGCAGGTAAATCAGCCTAGGGTTAGGGAAGGTCCCAAGGAAAAAGGGGTGGAGACAGCCATGTTGTGGCAGTTTTGCGCTCTCTTTGGGATGCCTTTTGCAGCTGCAGTGTGCCTGGAGCTCAGGGTTTCCTGGTTTGAGAAACCCTAACCCTAGGCTCAACCCTAACCCTAACCCATGGCAGGTAAATCAGCCTAGTGTTAGGGAAGGTCCCAAGGAAAAAGGGGTGGAGACAGCCATGTTGTGGCAGTTTTGCGCTCTCTTTGGGATGCCTTTTGCAGCTGCAGTGTGCCTGGAGCTCAGGGCTTCCTGGTTTGAGAAACCCTAACCCTAGGCTCAACCCTAACGCTAACCCTAGGCAGGTAAATCAGCCTAGGGTTAGGGAAGGTCCCAAGGAAATAGGGGTGGACACAGCCATGTTGTGGCAGTTTTGCGCTCTCTTTGGGATGCCTTTTGCAGCTGCAGTGTGCCTGGAGCTCAGGGCTTCCTGGTTTGAGAAACCCTAACCCTAGTCTCAACCCTAACCCTAACCTTAGGCAGGTAAACCAGCCAAGAGTTAGGAAATGTCCCAAGGAAAAAGGGGTGGAGAATGCCATGTTGTGGCAGTTTTGCGCTCTCTTTGGGATGCCTTTTGCAGCTGCAGTGTGCCTGGAGCTCAGGGCTTCCTGGTTTGAGAAACCCTAACCCTAGGCTCAACGCTAACCCTAACCCTAGGCAGGTAAATCAGCCTAGGGTTAGGGAAGGTCCCAAGGAAAAAGGGGTGGCGACAGCCATGTTGTGGCAGTTTTGCGCTCTCTTTGGGATGCCTTTTGCAGCTGCAGTGTGCCTGGAGGTCAGGGCTTCCTGGTTTAAGGAACCCTTACCCTAGGCTCTGTAATACCTTTTCCATAGGTAAATCAGCCTAGGGTTAGGGAAGGTCCCAAGGAAAAAGGGGTGGAGACAGCCATGTTGTGGCAGTTTTGCGCTCTCTTTGGGATGCCTTTTGCAGCTGCAGTGTGCCTGGAGCTCAGGGCTTCCTGGTTTGAGAAACCCTAACCCTAGGCTCAACCCTAACGCTAACCTTAGGCAGGTAAATCAGCCTACGGTTAGGGAAGGTCCCAAGGAAAAAGGGGTGGAGACAGCCGGGTTGTGGCAGTTTTGCGCTCTCTTTGGGATGCCTTTTGCAGCTGCAGTGTGCCTGGAGCTCAGGGCTTCCTGGTTTGAGAAACCCTAACCCTAGGCTCAACCCTAACGCTAACCCTAGGCAGGTAAATCAGCCTAGGGTTAGGGAAGGTCCCAAGGAAAAAGGGGTGGAGACAGCCATGTTGTGGCAGTTTTGCGCTCTCTTTGGGATGCCTTTTGCAGCTGCAGTGTGCCTGGAGCTCAGGGCTTCCTGGTTTGAGAAACCCTAACCCTAGTCTCAACCCTAACCCTAACCTTAGGCAGGTAAATCAGCCTAGGGTTAGGGAAGGTCCCAAGGAAAAAGGGGTGGCGACAGCCATGTTGTGGCAGTTTTGCGCTCTCTTTGGGATGCCTTTTGCAGCTGCAGTGTGCCTGGAGCTCAGGGCTTCCTGGTTTGAGAAACCCTAACCCTAGTCTCAACCCTAACCCTAACCTTAGGCAGGTAAACCAGCCAAGAGTTAGGAAATGTCCCAAGGAAAAAGGGGTGGAGACAGCCATGTTGTGGCAGTTTTGCGCTCTCTTTGGGATGCCTTTTGCAGCTGCAGTGTGCCTGGAGCTCAGGGCTTCCTGGTTTGAGAAACCCTAACCCTAGGCTCAACGCTAACCCTAACCCTAGGCAGGTAAATCAGCCTAGGGTTAGGGAAGGTCCCAAGGAAGAAGGGGTGGCGACAGCCATGTTGTGGCAGTTTTGCGCTCTCTTTGGGATGCCTTTTGCAGCTGCAGTGTGCCTGGAGGTCAGGGCTTCCTGGTTTAAGGAACCCTTACCCTAGGCTCTGTAATACCTTTTCCATAGGTAAATCAGCCTAGGGTTAGGGAAGGTCCCAAGGAAAAAGGGGTGGAGACAGCCATGTTGTGGCAGTTTTGCGCTCTCTTTGGGATGCCTTTTGCAGCTGCAGTGTGCCTGGAGCTCAGGGCTTCCTGGTTTGAGAAACCCTAACCCTAGGCTCAACCCTAACGCTAACCTTAGGCAGGTAAATCAGCCTACGGTTAGGGAAGGTCCCAAGGAAAAAGGGGTGGAGACAGCCGGGTTGTGGCAGTTTTGCGCTCTCTTTGGGATGCCTTTTGCAGCTGCAGTGTGCCTGGAGCTCAGGGCTTCCTGGTTTGAGAAACCCTAACCCTAGGCTCAACCCTAACGCTAACCCTAGGCAGGTAAATCAGCCTAGGGTTAGAAAAGGTCCCAAGGAAAAAGGGGTGGAGACAGCCATGTTGTGGCAGTTTTGCGCTCTCTTTGGGATGCCTTTTGCAGCTGCAGTGTGCCTGGAGCTCAGGGCTTCCTGGTTTGAGAAACCCTAACCCTAGTCTCAACCCTAACCCTAACCTTAGGCAGGTAAACCAGCCAAGGGTTAGGAAATGTCCCAAGGAAAAAGGGGTGGAGACAGCCATGTTGTGGCAGTTTTGCGCTCTCTTTGGGATGCCTTTTGCAGCTGCAGTGTGCCTGGAGCTCAGGGCTTCCTGGTTTGAGAAACCCTAACCCTAGGCTCAACCCTAACCCTAACCCTAGGCAGGTAAATCAGCCTAGGGTTAGGGAAGGTCCCAAGGAAAAAGGGGTGGCGACAGCCATGTTGTGGCAGTTTTGCGCTCTCTTTGGGATGCCTTTTGCAGCTGCAGTGTGCCTGGAGCTCAGGGCTTCCTGGTTTGAGAAACCCAAACCCTAGGCTCAACCCTAACCCTAACCCTAGGCAGGTAAATCAGCCTAGGGTTAGGGAAGGTCCCAAGGAAAAACGGGGGGAGACAGCCATGTTGTGGCAGCTTTGCGCTCTCTTTAGGATGCCTTTTGCAGCTGCAGTGTGCCTGGAGCTCAGGGCTTCCTGGTTTAAAAAACCCTAACCCTAGGCTCAACCCTAACCCTAACCCTAGGCAGGTAAATCAGCCTAGGGTTAGGGGAGGTCCCAAAGAAAAAAGGGGTGGCGACAGCCATGTTGTGGCAGTTTTGCGCTCTCTTTGGGATGCCTTTTGCAGCTGCAGTGTGCCTGGAGTTCAGGGCTTCCTGGTTTGAGAAACCCTAACCCTAGGCTCAACCCTAACCCTAACCCTAGGCAGGTAAATCAGCTTAGGGTTAGGGGAGGTCTCAAGGAAAAAGGGGTGGAGACAGCCATGTTGTGGCAGTTTTGCGCTCTCTTTGGGATGCCTTTTGCAGCTGCAGTGTGCCTGGAGCTCAGGGCTTCCTGGTTTGAGAAACCCTAACCCTAGGCTCAACCCTAACCCTAAGGCTAGGCAGGTAAATCAGCCTAGGGTTAGGGAAGGTCCCAAGGAAAAACAGGTGGAGACAGCCATGTTGTGGCAGTTTTGCGCTCTCTTTGGGATGCCTTTTGCAGCTGCAGTGTGCCTGGAGCTCAGGGCTTCCTGGTTTGAGAAACCCTAACCCTAGGCTCAACCCTAACCCTAACCCTAGGCAGGTAAATCTGCCTAGGGTTAGGGAAGGTCCCAAGGAAAAAGGGGTGGAGACAGCCATGTTGTGGCAGTTTTGCGCTCTCTTTGGGATGCCTTTTGCAGCTGCAGTGTGCCTGGAGCTCAGGGCTTCCTCGTTTAAGAAACCCTAACCCTAGGCTCTGTAATAACCTTTTCCATAGGCAGGTAAATCACCTAGGGTTAGGGAAGGTCCCAAAGAAAAAGGGGTGGAGACAGCCATGTTGTGGCAGTTTTGCGCTCTCTTTGGGATGCCTTTTGCAGCTGCAGTGTGCCTGGAGCTCAGGGCTTCCTGGTTTGAGAAACCCTAACCCTAGGCTCAACCCTAACCCTAACCCTAGGCAGGTAAATCAGGCTAGGGTTAGGGAAGGTCCCAAGGAAGAAGCGGTGGAGACAGCCATGTTGTGGCAGTTTTGCGCTCTCTTTGGGATGCCTTTGCAGCTGCAGTGTGCCTGGAGCTCAGGGCTTCCAGGTTTAAAAAACCCTAACCCTAGGCTCAACCCTAACCCTAACCCTAGGCAGGTAAATCAGCCTAGGGTTAGGGAAGGTCCCAAGGAAAAAGGGGTGGAGAGAGCCATGTTGTGGCAGTTCTGCACTTTCCTTGGGATGCCTTTTGCAGCTGCAGTGTGCCTGGAGCTCAGGGCTTCCTGGTTTAAGAAACCCTAACCCTAGGCTCAACACTAACCCTAACCCTAGGCAGGTAAATCAGCCTAGGGTTAGGGAAGGTACCACGGAAGAACGGGTGGAGACAGCCATGTTGTGGTTTTTTTCGCCCTCTTTCGATGCCTTTTGCAGCTGCAGTGTGCCTGGAGCTCAGGGCTTCCTGATTTAAAAAACCCTAACCCTAGTCTCAACCCTAACCCTAACCCTAGGCAGGTAAATCACCCTAGGGTTAGGGAAGGTCCCAAGGAAAAAGGGGTGGAGACAGCCATGTTGTGGCAGTTTTGCGCTCTCTTTGGGATGCCTTTTGCAGCTGCAGTGTGCCTGGAGCTCAGGGCTTCCTGGTTTAAGAAACCCTAACCCTAGGCTCTGTAATAACCTTTTCCATAAGCAGGTAAAGCACATAGGGTTAGGGAAGGTCCCAAGGAAAAAGGGGTGGAGACAGCCATGTTGTGGCAGTTTTGCGCCCTCTTTGGGATGCCTTTTGCAGCTGCAGTGTGCCTGGAGCTCAGGGCTTCCTGGTTTGAGAAACCCTAACCCTAGGCTCAACCCTAACCCTAGGCAGGTAAATCAGCCTAGGGTTAGGGAAGGTCCCAAGGACGAAGCGGTGGAGACAGCCATGTTGTGGCAGTTTTGCGCTCTCTTTGGGATGCCTTTTGCAGCTGCAGTGTGCCTGGAGCTCAGGGCTTCCTGGTTTGAGAAACCCTAACCCTAGGATCAACCCTAACCCTAACCCTAGGCAGGTAAATCAGCCTAGCGTTAGGGAAGGTCCCAAGGAAGAAGGCATGGAGACAGCCATGTTGTGGCATTTTTGCGCTCTCTTTGGGATTCCTTTTGCAGCTGCAGTGTGCCTGGAGCTCAGGGCTTCCTGGTTTAAAAAACCCTAACCCTGACCTCAACACTAACCCTAACCCTAGGCAGGTAAATCAGCCTAGGGTTAGGGAAGGTCCCAAGGAAAAAGGGGTGGAGACAGCCATGTTGTGGCAGTTTTTGCGCTCTCTTTGGGATGCCTTTTGCAGCTGCAGTGTGCCTGGAGCTCAGGGCTTCCTGGTTTAAGAAACCCTAACCCTAGGCTCAACCCTAACCCTAACCCTAGGCAGGTAAATCAGCCTAGGGTTAGGGAAGGTCCCAAGGAAAAAGGGTGGAGACAGCCATGTTGTGGTTGTTTTCGCCCTCTTTGGGATGCCTTTTGCAGCTGCAGTGTGCCTGGAGCTCAGGGTTTCCTGGTTTTGAGAAACCCTAACCCTAGGCTCAACCCTAACCCTAACCCATGGCAGGTAAATCAGCCTAGTGTTAGGGAAGGTCCCAAGGAAAAAGGGGTGGAGACAGCCATGTTTGTGGCAGTTTTGCGCTCTCTTTGGGATGCCTTTTGCAGCTGCAGTGTGCCTGGAGCTCAGGGCTTCCTGGTTTGAGAAACCCTAACCCTAGGCTCAACCCTAACGCTAACCCTAGGCAGGTAAATCAGCCTAGGGTTAGGGAAGGTCCCAAGGAAATAGGGGTGGACACAGCCATGTTGTGGCAGTTTTGCGCTCTCTTTGGGATGCCTTTTGCAGCTGCAGTGTGCCTGGAGCTCAGGGCTTCCTGGTTTGAGAAACCCTAACCCTAGTCTCAACCCTAACCCTAACCTTAGGCAGGTAAACCAGCCAAGAGTTAGGAAATGTCCCAAGGAAAAAGGGGTGGAGACAGCCATGTTGTGGCAGTTTTGCGCTCTCTTTGGGATGCCTTTTGCAGCTGCAGTGTGCCTGGAGCTCAGGGCTTCCTGGTTTGAGAAACCCTAACCCTAGGCTCAACGCTAACCCTAACCCTAGGCAGGTAAATCAGCCTAGGGTTAGGGAAGGTCCCAAGGAAAAAGGGGTGGCGACAGCCATGTTGTGGCAGTTTTGCGCTCTCTTTGGGATGCCTTTTGCAGCTGCAGTGTGCCTGGAGGTCAGGGCTTCCTGGTTTAAGGAACCCTTACCCTAGGCTCTGTAATACCTTTTCCATAGGTAAATCAGCCTAGGGTTAGGGAAGGTCCCAAGGAAAAAGGGGTGGAGACAGCCATGTTGTGGCAGTTTTGCGCTCTCTTTGGGATGCCTTTTGCAGCTGCAGTGTGCCTGGAGCTCAGGGCTTCCTGGTTTGAGAAACCCTAACCCTAGGCTCAACCCTAACGCTAACCTTAGGCAGGTAAATCAGCCTACGGTTAGGGAAGGTCCCAAGGAAAAAGGGGTGGAGACAGCCGGGTTGTGGCAGTTTTGCGCTCTCTTTGGGATGCCTTTTGCAGCTGCAGTGTGCCTGGAGCTCAGGGCTTCCTGGTTTGAGAAACCCTAACCCTAGGCTCAACCCTAACGTTTACCCTAGGCAGGTAAATCAGCCTAGGGTTAGGGAAGGTCCCAAGGAAAAAGGGGTGGAGACAGCCATGTTGTGGCAGTTTTGCGCTCTCTTTGGGATGCCTTTTGCAGCTGCAGTGTGCCTGGAGCTCAGGGCTTCCTGGTTTGAGAAACCCTAACCCTAGGCTCAACCCTAACCCTAACCCTAGGCAGGTAAATCAGCCTAGGGTTAGGGAAGGTCCCAAGGAAAAAGGGGTGGCGACAGCCATGTTGTGGCAGTTTTGCGCTCTCTTTGGGATGCCTTTTGCAGCTGCAGTGTGCCTGGAGCTCAGGGCTTCCTGGTTTGAGAAACCCAAACCCTAGGCTCAACCCTAACCCTAACCCTAGGCAGGTAAATCAGCCTAGGGTTAGGGAAGGTCCCAAGGAAAAACGGGGGGAGACAGCCATGTTGTGGCAGCTTTGCGCTCTCTTTAGGATGCCTTTTGCAGCTGCAGTGTGCCTGGAGCTCAGGGCTTCCTGGTTTGAGAAACCCTAACCCTAGGCTCAACCCTAACCCTAACCCTAGGCAGGTAAATCAGCCTAGGGTTAGGGGAGGTCCCAAAGAAAAAAGGGGTGGCGACAGCCATGTTGTGGCAGTTTTGCGCTCTCTTTGGGATGCCTTTTGCAGCTGCAGTGTGCCTGGAGTTCAGGGCTTCCTGGTTTGAGAAACCCTAACCCTAGGCTCAACCCTAACCCTAACCCTAGGCAGGTAAATCAGCTTAGGGTTAGGGGAGGTCCCAAGGAAAAAGGGGTGGAGACAGCCATGTTGTGGCAGTTTTGCGCTCTCTTTGGGATGCCTTTTGCAGCTGCAGTGTGCCTGGAGCTCAGGGCTTCCTGGTTTGAGAAACCCTAACCCTAGGCTCAACCCTAACCCTAAGGCTAGGCAGGTAAATCAGCCTAGGGTTAGGGAAGGTCCCAAGGAAAAACAGGTGGAGACAGCCATGTTGTGGCAGTTTTGCGCTCTCTTTGGGATGCCTTTTGCAGCTGCAGTGTGCCTGGAGCTCAGGGCTTCCTGGTTTGAGAAACCCTAACCCTAGGCTCAACCCTAACCCTAACCCTAGGCAGGTAAATCTGCCTAGGGTTAGGGAAGGTCCCAAGGAAAAAGGGGTGGAGACAGCCATGTTGTGGCAGTTTTGCGCTCTCTTTGGGATGCCTTTTGCAGCTGCAGTGTGCCTGGAGCTCAGGGCTTCCTGGTTTGAGAAACCCTAACCCTAGGCTCAACCCTAACCCTAACCCTAGGCAGGTAAATCAGCCTAGGGTTAGGGGAGGTCCCAAGGAAAAAGGGGTGGAGACAGGCATGTTGTGGCAGTTTTGCGCTCTCTTTGGGATGCCTTTTGCAGCTGCAGTGTGCCTGGAGCTCAGGGCTTCCTGGTTTGAGAAACCCTAACCCTAGGCTCAACCCTAACCCTAACCCTAGGCAGGTAAATCTGCCTAGGGTTAGGGAAGGTCCCAAGGAAAAAGGGGTGGAGACAGCCATGTTGTGGCAGTTTTGCGCTCTCTTTGGGATGCCTTTTGCAGCTGCAGTGTGCCTGGAGCTCAGGGCTTCCTGGTTTAAGAAACCCTAACCCTAGGCTCTGTAATAACCTTTTCCATAAGCAGGTAAAGCACATAGGGTTAGGGAAGGTCCCAAGGAAAAAGGGGTGGAGACAGCCATGTTGTGGCAGTTTTGCGCCCTCTTTGGGATGCCTTTTGCAGCTGCAGTGTGCCTGGAGCTCAGGGCTTCCTGGTTTGAGAAACCCTAACCCTAGGCTCAACCCTAACCCTAGGCAGGTAAATCAGCCTAGGGTTAGGGAAGGTCCCAAGGACGAAGCGGTGGAGACAGCCATGTTGTGGCAGTTTTGCGCTCTCTTTAGGATGCCTTTTGCAGCTGCAGTGTGCCTGGAGCTCAGGGCTTCCTCGTTTAAGAAACCCTAACCCTAGGCTCTGTAATAACCTTTTCCATAGGCAGGTAAATCACCTAGGGTTAGGGAAGGTCCCAAAGAAAAAGGGGTGGAGACAGCCATGTTGTGGCAGTTTTGCGCTCTCTTTGGGATGCCTTTTGCAGCTGCAGTGTGCCTGGAGCTCAGGGCTTCCTGGTTTGAGAAACCCTAACCCTAGGCTCAACCCTAACCCTAACCCTAGGCAGGTAAATCAGGCTAGGGTTAGGGAAGGTCCCAAGGAAGAAGCGGTGGAGACAGCCATGTTGTGGCAGTTTTGCGCTCTCTTTGGGATGCCTTTGCAGCTGCAGTGTGCCTGGAGCTCAGGGCTTCCAGGTTTAAAAAACCCTAACCCTAGGCTCAACCCTAACCCTAACCCTAGGCAGGTAAATCAGCCTAGGGTTAGGGAAGGTCCCAAGGAAAAAGGGGTGGAGAGAGCCATGTTGTGGCAGTTCTGCACTTTCCTTGGGATGCCTTTTGCAGCTGCAGTGTGCCTGGAGCTCAGGGCTTCCTGGTTTAAGAAACCCTAACCCTAGGCTCAACACTAACCCTAACCCTAGGCAGGTAAATCAGCCTAGGGTTAGGGAAGGTACCACGGAAGAACGGGTGGAGACAGCCATGTTGTGGTTTTTTTTCGCCCTCTTTCGATGCCTTTTGCAGCTGCAGTGTGCCTGGAGCTCAGGGCTTGCTGATTTAAAAAACCCTAACCCTAGTCTCAACCCTAACCCTAACCCTAGGCAGGTAAATCACCCTAGGGTTAGGGAAGGTCCCAAGGAAAAAGGGGTGGAGACAGCCATGTTGTGGCAGTTTTGCGCTCTCTTTGGGATGCCTTTTGCAGCTGCAGTGTGCCTGGAGCTCAGGGCTTCCTGGTTTAAGAAACCCTAACCCTAGGCTCTGTAATAACCTTTTCCATAAGCAGGTAAAGCACATAGGGTTAGGGAAGGTCCCAAGGAAAAAGGGGTGGAGACAGCCATGTTGTGGCAGTTTTGCGCCCTCTTTGGGATGCCTTTTGCAGCTGCAGTGTGCCTGGAGCTCAGGGCTTCCTGGTTTGAGAAACCCTAACCCTAGGCTCAACCCTAACCCTAGGCAGGTAAATCAGCCTAGGGTTAGGGAAGGTCCCAAGGACGAAGCGGTGGAGACAGCCATGTTGTGGCAGTTTTGCGCTCTCTTTGGGATGCCTTTTGCAGCTGCAGTGTGCCTGGAGCTCAGGGCTTCCTGGTTTGAGAAACCCTAACCCTAGGATCAACCCTAACCCTAACCCTAGGCAGGTAAATCAGCCTAGCGTTAGGGAAGGTCCCAAGGAAAAAGGGGTGGAGACAGCCATGTTGTGGCATTTTTGCGCTCTCTTTGGGATTCCTTTTGCAGCTGCAGTGTGCCTGGAGCTCAGGGCTTCCTGGTTTAAAAAACCCTAACCCTGACCTCAACACTAACCCTAACCCTAGGCAGGTAAATCAGCCTAGGGTTAGGGAAGGTCCCAAGGAAAAAGGGGTGGAGACAGCCATGTTGTGGCAGTTTTGCGCTCTCTTTGGGATGCCTTTTGCAGCTGCAGTGTGCCTGGAGCTCAGGGCTTCCTGGTTTAAGAAACCCTAACCCTAGGCTCAACCCTAACCCTAACCCTAGGCAGGTAAATCAGCCTAGGGTTAGGGAAGGTCCCAAGGAAAAAGGGTGGAGACAGCCATGTTGTGGTTGTTTTCGCCCTCTTTGGGATGCCTTTTGCAGCTGCAGTGTGCCGGGAGCTCAGGGTTTCCTGGTTTGAGAAACCCTAACCCTAGGCTCAACCCTAACCCTAACCCATGGCAGGTAAATCAGCCTAGTGTTAGGGAAGGTCCCAAGGAAAAAGGGGTGGAGACAGCCATGTGGTGGCTGTTTTGCGCTCTCTTTGGGATGCCTTTTGCAGCTGCAGTGTGCCTGGAGCTCAGGGCTTCCTCGTTTAAGAAACCCTAACCCTAGGCTCTGTAATAACCTTTTCCATAGGCAGGTAAATCAGCCTAGGGTTAGGGAAGGTCCCAAGGAAATAGGGGTGGACACAGCCATGTTGTGGCAGTTTTGCGCTTTCTTTGGGATGACTTTTGCAGCTGCAGTGTGCCTGGAGCTCAGGGCTTCCTGGTTTAAAAAACGCTAAGCATAAGCTCAACACTAACCCTAACCCTAGGCAGGTAAATCAGCCTTGGGTTAGGGAAGGTCCCAAGGAAAAAGGGGTGGACACAGCCATGTTGTGGCAGTTTTGCGCTCTCTTTGGGATGCCTTTTGCAGCTGCAGTGTGCCTGGAGCTCAGGGCTTCCTGGTTTAAAAAACCCTAACCCTAGGCTCAACCCTAACCCTAACCCTAGGCAGGTAAATCAGCCTAGGTTTAGGTAAGGTCCCAAGGAAAAAGGGGTGGAGACAGCCATGTTGTGGCAGT
Source organism: Calcarius lapponicus (assembly GCA_039654755.1). Lineage (NCBI taxonomy): Eukaryota > Metazoa > Chordata > Aves > Passeriformes > Fringillidae > Calcarius > Calcarius lapponicus. Next base: position 276,040 of record JBBFKN010000043.1, read on the forward strand.
TTTGCGCTCTCTTTGGGATGCCTTTTGCAGCTGCAGTGTGCCTGGAGCTCAGGGCTTCCTGGTTTAAGAAACCCTAACCCTAGGCTCAACCCTAACCCTAACCCTAGGCAGGTAAATCAGCCTAGGGTTAGGGAAGGTCCCAAGGAAAAAGGGTGGAGACAGCCATGTTGTGGTTGTTTTCGCCCTCTTTGGGATGCCTTTTGCAGCTGCAGTGTGCCGGGAGCTCAGGGTTTCCTGGTTTGAGAAACCCTAACCCTAGGCTCAACCCTAACCCTAACCCATGGCAGGTAAATCAGCCTAGTGTCAGGGAAGGTCCCAAGGAAAAAGGGGTGGAGACAGCCATGTTGTGGCAGTTTTGCGCTCTCTTTGGGATGCCTTTTGCAGCTGCAGTGTGCCTGGAGCTCAGGGCTTCCTGGTTTGAGAAACCCTAACCCTAGGCTCAACCCTAACGCTAACCCTAGGCAGGTAAATCAGCCTAGGGTTAGGGAAGGTCCCAAGGAAATAGGGGTGGACACAGCCATGTTGTGGCAGTTTTGCGCTCTCTTTGGGATGCCTTTTGCAGCTGCAGTGTGCCTGGAGCTCAGGGCTTCCTGGTTTGAGAAACCCTAACCCTAGTCTCAACCCTAACCCTAACCTTAGGCAGGTAAACCAGCCAAGAGTTAGGAAATGTCCCAAGGAAAAAGGGGTGGAGACAGCCATGTTGTGGCAGTTTTGCGCTCTCTTTGGGATGCCTTTTGCAGCTGCAGTGTGCCTGGAGCTCAGGGCTTCCTGGTTTGAGAAACCCTAACCCTAGGCTCAACGCTAACCCTAACCCTAGGCAGGTAAATCAGCCTAGGGTTAGGGAAGGTCCCAAGGAAAAAGGGGTGGCGACAGCCATGTTGTGGCAGTTTTGCGCTCTCTTTGGGATGCCTTTTGCAGCTGCAGTGTGCCTGGAGGTCAGGGCTTCCTGGTTTAAGGAACCCTTACCCTAGGCTCTGTAATACCTTTTCCATAGGTAAATCAGCCTAGGGTTAGGGAAGGTCCCAAGGAAAAAGGGGTGGAGACAGCCATGTTGTGGCAGTTTTGCGCTCTCTTTGGGATGCCTTTTGCAGCTGCAGTGTGCCTGGAGCTCAGGGCTTCCTGGTTTGAGAAACCCTAACCCTAGGCTCAACCCTAACGCTAACCTTAGGCAGGTAAATCAGCCTACGGTTAGGGAAGGTCCCAAGGAAAAAGGGGTGGAGACAGCCGGGTTGTGGCAGTTTTGCGCTCTCTTTGGGATGCCTTTTGCAGCTGCAGTGTGCCTGGAGCTCAGGGCTTCCTGGTTTGAGAAACCCTAACCCTAGGCTCAACCCTAACGCTAACCCTAGGCAGGTAAATCAGCCTAGGGTTAGGGAAGGTCCCAAGGAAAAAGGGGTGGAGACAGCCATGTTGTGGCAGTTTTGCGCTCTCTTTGGGATGCCTTTTGCAGCTGCAGTGTGCCTGGAGCTCAGGGCTTCCTGGTTTGAGAAACCCTAACCCTAGGCTCAACCCTAACCCTAACCCTAGGCAGGTAAATCAGCCTAGGGTTAGGGAAGGTCCCAAGGAAAAAGGGGGTGGCGACAGCCATGTTGTGGCAGTTTTGCGCTCTCTTTGGGATGCCTTTTGCAGCTGCAGTGTGCCTGGAGCTCAGGGCTTCCTGGTTTGAGAAACCCAAACCCTAGGCTCAACCCTAACCCTAACCCTAGGCAGGTAAATCAGCCTAGGGTTAGGGAAGGTCCCAAGGAAAAACGGGGGGAGACAGCCATGTTGTGGCAGCTTTGCGCTCTCTTTAGGATGCCTTTTGCAGCTGCAGTGTGCCTGGAGCTCAGGGCTTCCTGGTTTGAGAAACCCTAACCCTAGGCTCAACCCTAACCCTAACCCTAGGCAGGTAAATCAGCCTAGGGTTAGGGGAGGTCCCAAAGAAAAAAGGGGGTGGCGACAGCCATGTTGTGGCAGTTTTGCGCTCTCTTTGGGATGCCTTTTGCAGCTGCAGTGTGCCTGGAGTTCAGGGCTTCCTGGTTTGAGAAACCCTAACCCTAGGCTCAACCCTAACCCTAACCCTAGGCAGGTAAATCAGCTTAGGGTTAGGGGAGGTCCCAAGGAAAAAGGGGTGGAGACAGCCATGTTGTGGCAGTTTTGCGCTCTCTTTGGGATGCCTTTTGCAGCTGCAGTGTGCCTGGAGCTCAGGGCTTCCTGGTTTGAGAAACCCTAACCCTAGGCTCAACCCTAACCCTAAGGCTAGGCAGGTAAATCAGCCTAGGGTTAGGGAAGGTCCCAAGGAAAAACAGGTGGAGACAGCCATGTTGTGGCAGTTTTGCGCTCTCTTTGGGATGCCTTTTGCAGCTGCAGTGTGCCTGGAGCTCAGGGCTTCCTGGTTTGAGAAACCCTAACCCTAGGCTCAACCCTAACCCTAACCCTAGGCAGGTAAATCTGCCTAGGGTTAGGGAAGGTCCCAAGGAAAAAGGGGTGGAGACAGCCATGTTGTGGCAGTTTTGCGCTCTCTTTGGGATGCCTTTTGCAGCTGCAGTGTGCCTGGAGCTCAGGGCTTCCTGGTTTGAGAAACCCTAACCCTAGGCTCAACCCTAACCCTAACCCTAGGCAGGTAAATCAGCCTAGGGTTAGGGGAGGTCCCAAGGAAAAAGGGGTGGAGACAGGCATGTTGTGGCAGTTTTGCGCTCTCTTTGGGATGCCTTTTGCAGCTGCAGTGTGCCTGGAGCTCAGGGCTTCCTGGTTTGAGAAACCCTAACCCTAGGCTCAACCCTAACCCTAACCCTAGGCAGGTAAATCTGCCTAGGGTTAGGGAAGGTCCCAAGAAAAAAGGGGTGGAGACAGCCATGTTGTGGCAGTTTTGCGCTCTCTTTGGGATGCCTTTTGCAGCTGCAGTGTGCCTGGAGCTCAGGGCTTCCTGGTTTAAAAAACCCTAACCCTAGGCTCAACCCTAACCCTAACCCTAGGCAGGTAAATCAGCCTAGGGTTAGGGGAGGTCCCAAGGAAAAAGGGGTGGAAACAGGCATGTTGTGGCAGTTTTGCGCTCTCTTTGGGATGCCTTTTGCAGCTGCAGTGTGCCTGGAGCTCAGGGCTTCCTCGTTTAAGAAACCCTAACCCTAGGCTCTGTAATATCCTTTTCCATAGGCAGGTAAATCACCTAGGGTTAGGGAAGGTCCCAAAGAAAAAGGGGTGGAGACAGCCATGTTGTGGCAGTTTTGCGCTCTCTTTGGGATGCCTTTTGCAGCTGCAGTGTGCCTGGAGCTCAGGGCTTCCTGGTTTGAGAAACCCTAACCCTAGGCTCAACCCTAACCCTAACCCTAGGCAGGTAAATCTGCCTAGGGTTAGGGAAGGTCCCAAGGAAAAAGGGGTGGAGACAGCCATGTTGTGGCAGTTTTGCGCTCTCTTTGGGATGCCTTTTGCAGCTGCAGTGTGCCTGGAGCTCAGGGCTTCCTGGTTTAAGAAACCCTAACCCTAGGCTCTGTAATAACCTTTTCCATAAGCAGGTAAAGCACATAGGGTTAGGGAAGGTCCCAAGGAAAAAGGGGTGGAGACAGCCATGTTGTGGCAGTTTTGCGCCCTCTTTGGGATGCCTTTTGCAGCTGCAGTGTGCCTGGAGCTCAGGGCTTCCTGGTTTGAGAAACCCTAACCCTAGGCTCAACCCTAACCCTAGGCAGGTAAATCAGCCTAGGGTTAGGGAAGGTCCCAAGGACGAAGCGGTGGAGACAGCCATGTTGTGGCAGTTTTGCGCTCTCTTTGGGATGCCTTTTGCAGCTGCAGTGTGCCTGGAGCTCAGGGCTTCCTGGTTTGAGAAACCCTAACCCTAGGATCAACCCTAACCCTAACCCTAGGCAGGTAAATCAGCCTAGCGTTAGGGAAGGTCCCAAGGAAAAAGGGGTGGAGACAGCCATGTTGTGGCATTTTTGCGCTCTCTTTGGGATTCCTTTTGCAGCTGCAGTGTGCCTGGAGCTCAGGGCTTCCTGGTTTAAAAAACCCTAACCCTGACCTCAACACTAACCCTAACCCTAGGCAGGTAAATCAGCCTAGGGTTAGGGAAGGTCCCAAGGAAAAAGGGGTGGAGACAGCCATGTTGTGGCAGTTTTGCGCTCTCTTTGGGATGCCTTTTGCAGCTGCAGTGTGCCTGGAGCTCAGGGCTTCCTGGTTTAAGAAACCCTAACCCTAGGCTCAACCCTAACCCTAACCCTAGGCAGGTAAATCAGCCTAGGGTTAGGGAAGGTCCCAAGGAAAAAGGGTGGAGACAGCCATGTTGTGGTTGTTTTCGCCCTCTTTGGGATGCCTTTTGCAGCTGCAGTGTGCCGGGAGCTCAGGGTTTCCTGGTTTGAGAAACCCTAACCCTAGGCTCAACCCTAACCCTAACCCATGGCAGGTAAATCAGCCTAGTGTTAGGGAAGGTCCCAAGGAAAAAGGGGTGGAGACAGCCATGTGGTGGCTGTTTTGCGCTCTCTTTGGGATGCCTTTTGCAGCTGCAGTGTGCCTGGAGCTCAGGGCTTCCTGGTTTAAGAAACCCTAACCCTAGGCTCTGTAATAACCTTTTCCATAGGCAGGTAAATCAGCCTAGGGTTAGGGAAAGTCCCAAGGAAATAGGGGTGGACACAGCCATGTTGTGGCAGTTTTGCGCTTTCTTTGGGCTGACTTTTGCAGCTGCAGTGTGCCTGGAGCTCAGGGCTTCCTGGTTTAAAAAACGCTAAGCATAAGCTCAACACTAACCCTAACCCTAGGCAGGTAAATCAGCCTTGGGTTAGGGAAGGTCCCAAGGAAAAAGGGGTGGACACAGCCATGTTGTGGCAGTTTTGCGCTCTCTTTGGGATGCCTTTTGCAGCTGCAGTGTGCCTGGAGCTCAGGGCTTCCTGGTTTAAAAAACCCTAACCCTAGGCTCAACCCTAACCCTAACCCTAGGCAGGTAAATCAGCCTAGGTTTAGGGAAGGTCCCAAGGAAAAAGGGGTGGAGACAGCCATGTTGTGGCAGTTTTGCGCTCTCTTTGGGATGCCTTTTGCAGCTGCAGTGTGCCTGGAGCTCAGGGCTTCCTGGTTTAAAAAACCCTAACCCTAGTCTCAACCCTAACCTTTTCCATAGGCAGGTAAATCAGCTTAGGGTTAGGGAAGGTACCACGGAAGAACGGGTGGAGACAGCCATGTTGTGGTCGTTTTCGCCCTCTTTGGGATGCCTTTTGCAGCTGCAGTGTGCCTGGAGCTCAGGGCTTCCTGGTTTGAGAAACCCTAACCCTAGGCTCAACCCTAACCCTAACCCTAAGCAAGTAAATCAGCCTAGGGTTAGGGAAGGTCCCAAGGAAAAAGGGCTGGAGACAGCCATGTTGTGGCAGTTTTGCGCTCTCTGTGGGATGTCTTTTGCAGCTGCAGTGTGCCTGGAGCTCAGGGCTTCCTGGTTTGAGAAACCCTAACCCTAGGCTCTGTAATAACCTTTTCCATAGGCAGGTAAATCACCTAGGGTTAGGGAAGGTCCCAAGGAAAAAGGGGTGGAGACAGCCATGTTGTGGCAGTTTTGCGCTCTCTTTGGGATGCCTTTTGCAGCTGCAGTGTGCCTGGAGCTCAGGGCTTCCTGGTTTGAGAAACCCTAACCCTAGGCTCAACCCTAACCCTAACCCTAGGCAGGTAAATCTGCCTAGGGTTAGGGAAGGTCCCAAGGAAGAAGCGGTGGAGACAGCCATGTTGTGGCAGTTTTGCGCTCTCTTTGGGATGCCTTTTGCAGCTGCAGTGTGCCTGGAGCTCAGGGCTTCCTGGTTTAAGAAACCCTAACCCTAGGCTCAACCCTAACCCTAACCCTAGGCAGGTAAATCAGCCTAGGGTTAGGGAAGGTCCCAAGGAAAAAGGGTGGAGACAGCCATGTTGTGGTTGTTTTCGCCCTCTTTGGGATGCCTTTTGCAGCTGCAGTGTGCCGGGAGCTCAGGGTTTCCTGGTTTGAGAAACCCTAACCCTAGGCTCAACCCTAACCCTAACCCTAGGCAGGTAAATCAGCCTAGTGTTAGGGAAGGTCCCAAGGAAAAAGGGGTGGAGACAGCCATGTGGTGGCTGTTTTGCGCTCTCTTTGGGATGCCTTTTGCAGCTGCAGTGTGCCTGGAGCTCAGGGCTTCCTGGTTTAAGAAACCCTAACCCTAGGCTCTGTAATAACCTTTTCCATAGGCAGGTAAATCAGCCTAGGGTTAGGGAAGGTCCCAAGGAAATAGGGGTGGACACAGCCATGTTGTGGCAGTTTTGCGCTTTCTTTGGGATGACTTTTGCAGCTGCAGTGTGCCTGGAGCTCAGGGCTTCCTGGTTTAAAAAACGCTAAGCATAAGCTCAACACTAACCCTAACCCTAGGCAGGTAAATCAGCCTTGGGTTAGGGAAGGTCCCAAGGAAAAAGGGGTGGACACAGCCATGTTGTGGCAGTTTTGCGCTCTCTTTGGGATGCCTTTTGCAGCTGCAGTGTGCCTGGAGCTCAGGGCTTCCTGGTTTAAAAAACCCTAACCCTAGGCTCAACCCTAACCCTAACCCTAGGCAGGTAAATCAGCCTAGGTTTAGGGAAGGTCCCAAGGAAAAAGGGGTGGAGACAGCCATGTTGTGGCAGTTTTGCGCTCTCTTTGGGATGCCTTTTGCAGCTGCAGTGTGCCTGGAGCTCAGGGCTTCCTGGTTTAAAAAACCCTAACCCTAGTCTCAACCCTAACCTTTTCCATAGGCAGGTAAATCAGCTTAGGGTTAGGGAAGGTACCACGGAAGAACGGGTGGAGACAGCCATGTTGTGGTCGTTTTCGCCCTCTTTGGGATGCCTTTTGCAGCTGCAGTGTGCCTGGAGCTCAGGGCTTCCTGGTTTGAGAAACCCTAACCCTAGGCTCAACCCTAACCCTAACCCTAAGCAAGTAAATCAGCCTAGGGTTAGGGAAGGACCCAAGGAAAAAGGGCTGGAGACAGCCATGTTGTGGCAGTTTTGCGCTCTCTGTGGGATGTCTTTTGCAGCTGCAGTGTGCCTGGAGCTCAGGGCTTCCTGGTTTAAGAAACCCTAACCCTGACCTCAACACTAACCCTAACCATAGGCAAGTAAATCAGCCTAGGGTTAGGTAAGGTCCCAAGGAAAAAGGGGTGGAGACAGCCATGTGGTGGCTGTTTTGCGCTCTCTTTGGGATGCCTTTTGCAGCTGCAGTGTGCCTGGAGCTCAGGGCTTCCTGGTTTGAGAAACCCTAACCCTAGGCTCTGTAATAACCTTTTCCATAGGCAGGTAAATCACCTAGGGTTAGGGAAGGTCCCAAGGAAAAAGGGGTGGAGACAGCCATGTTGTGGCAGTTTTGCGCTCTCTTTGGGATGCCTTTTGCAGCTGCAGTGTGCCTGGAGCTCAGGGCTTCCTGGTTTGAGAAACCCTAACCCTAGGCTCAACCCTAACCCTAACCCTAGGCAGGTAAATCAGGCTAGGGTTAGGGAAGGTCCCAAGGAAGAAGCGGTGGAGACAGCCATGTTGTGGCAGTTTTGCGCTCTCTTTGGGATGCCTTTTGCAGCTGCAGTGTGCCTGGAGCTCAGGGCTTCCTGGTTTGAGAAACCCTAACCCCGGGCTCAACCCTAACCCTAACCCTAGGCAAGTAAATCAGCCTAGGGTTAAGGAAGGTCCCAAGGAAGAAGGGGTGGAGACAGCCATGTTGTGGCAGTTCTGCACTTTCCTTGGGATGCCCTTTGCAGCTGCAGTGTGCCTGGAGCTCAGGGCTTCCTGGTTTGAGAAACCCTAACCCTAGGCTCAACCCTAACCCTAACCCTAAGCAAGTAAATCAGCCTAGGGTTAGGGAAGGTCCCAAGGAAAAAGGGCTGGAGACAGCCATGTTCTGGCAGTTTTGCGCTCTCTGTGGGATGTCTTTTGCAGCTGCAGTGTGCCTGGAGCTCAGGGCTTCCTGGTTTGAGAAACCCTAACCCTAGGCTCTGTAATAACCTTTTCCATAGGCAGGTAAATCACCTAGGGTTAGGGAAGGTCCCAAGGAAAAAGGGGTGGAGACAGCCATGTTGTGGCAGTTTTGCGCTCTCTTTGGGATGCCTTTTGCAGCTGCAGTGTGCCTGGAGCTCAGGGCTTCCTGGTTTGAGAAACCCTAACCCTAGGCTCAACCTTAACCCTAACCCTAGGCAGGTAAATCTGCCTAGGGTTAGGGAAGGTCCCAAGGAAGAAGCGGTGGAGACAGCCATGTTGTGGCAGTTTTGCGCTCTCTTTGGGATGCCTTTTGCAGCTGCAGTGTGCCTGGAGCTCAGGGCTTCCTGGTTTAAGAAACCCTAACCCTAGGCTCAACCCTAACCCTAACCCTAGGCAGGTAAATCAGCCTAGGGTTAGGGAAGGTCCCAAGGAAAAAGGGTGGAGACAGCCATGTTGTGGTTGTTTTCGCCCTCTTTGGGATGCCTTTTGCAGCTGCAGTGTGCCGGGAGCTCAGGGTTTCCTGGTTTGAGAAACCCTAACCCTAGGCTCAACCCTAACCCTAACCCTAGGCAGGTAAATCAGCCTAGTGTTAGGGAAGGTCCCAAGGAAAAAGGGGTGGAGACAGCCATGTGGTGGCTGTTTTGCGCTCTCTTTGGGATGCCTTTTGCAGCTGCAGTGTGCCTGGAGCTCAGGGCTTCCTGGTTTAAGAAACCCTAACCCTAGGCTCTGTAATAACCTTTTCCATAGGCAGGTAAATCAGCCTAGGGTTAGGGAAGGTCCCAAGGAAAAAGGGGTGGAGACAGCCATGTGGTGGCTGTTTTGCGCTTTCTTTGGGATGACTTTTGCAGCTGCAGTGTGCCTGGAGCTCAGGGCTTCCTGGTTTAAAAAACGCTAAGCATAAGCTCAACACTAACCCTAACCCTAGGCAGGTAAATCAGCCTTGGGTTAGGGAAGGTCCCAAGGAAAAAGGGGTGGACACAGCCATGTTGTGGCAGTTTTGCGCTCTCTTTGGGATGCCTTTTGCAGCTGCAGTGTGCCTGGAGCTCAGGGCTTCCTGGTTTAAAAAACCCTAACCCTAGGCTCAACCCTAACCCTAACCCTAGGCAGGTAAATCAGCCTAGGTTTAGGGAAGGTCCCAAGGAAAAAGGGGTGGAGACAGCCATGTTGTGGCAGTTTTGCGCTCTCTTTGGGATGCCTTTTGCAGCTGCAGTGTGCCTGGAGCTCAGGGCTTCCTGGTTTAAAAAACCCTAACCCTAGTCTCAACCCTAACCTTTTCCATAGGCAGGTAAATCAGCTTAGGGTTAGGGAAGGTACCACGGAAGAACGGGTGGAGACAGCCATGTTGTGGTCGTTTTCGCCCTCTTTGGGATGCCTTTTGCAGCTGCAGTGTGCCTGGAGCTCAGGGCTTCCTGGTTTGAGAAACCCTAACCCTAGGCTCAACCCTAACCCTAACCCTAAGCAAGTAAATCAGCCTAGGGTTAGGGAAGGACCCAAGGAAAAAGGGCTGGAGACAGCCATGTTGTGGCAGTTTTGCGCTCTCTGTGGGATGTCTTTTGCAGCTGCAGTGTGCCTGGAGCTCAGGGCTTCCTGGTTTAAGAAACCCTAACCCTGACCTCAACACTAACCCTAACCATAGGCAAGTAAATCAGCCTAGGGTTAGGTAAGGTCCCAAGGAAAAAGGGGTGGAGACAGCCATGTGGTGGCTGTTTTGCGCTCTCTTTGGGATGCCTTTTGCAGCTGCAGTGTGCCTGGAGCTCAGGGCTTCCTGGTTTGAGAAACCCTAACCCTAGGCTCTGTAATAACCTTTTCCATAGGCAGGTAAATCACCTAGGGTTAGGGAAGGTCCCAAGGAAAAAGGGGTGGAGACAGCCATGTTGTGGCAGTTTTGCGCTCTCTTTGGGATGCCTTTTGCAGCTGCAGTGTGCCTGGAGCTCAGGGCTTCCTGGTTTGAGAAACCCTAACCCTAGGCTCAACCCTAACCCTAACCCTAGGCAGGTAAATCAGGCTAGGGTTAGGGAAGGTCCCAAGGAAGAAGCGGTGGAGACAGCCATGTTGTGGCAGTTTTGCGCTCTCTTTGGGATGCCTTTTGCAGCTGCAGTGTGCCTGGAGCTCAGGGCTTCCTGGTTTGAGAAACCCTAACCCCGGGCTCAACCCTAACCCTAACCCTAGGCAAGTAAATCAGCCTAGGGTTAAGGAAGGTCCCAAGGAAGAAGGGGTGGAGACAGCCATGTTGTGGCAGTTCTGCACTTTCCTTGGGATGCCCTTTGCAGCTGCAGTGTGCCTGGAGCTGCGGGCTTCCTGGTTTAAGAAACCCTAATTCTAAGCTCAACACTAACCCTAACCCTAGGCAGGTAAATCAGCCTAGGGTTAGGGAAGGTCCCAAGGAAGAAGGGGTGGAGACAGCCATGTTGTGGCAGTTTTGCACTCTCTTTGGGATGCCTTTTGCAGCTGCAGTGTGCCTGGAGCTCAGGGCTTCCTGGTTTGAGAAACCCTAACCCTAGGCTCAACCCCAACCCTAACCCTAGGCAGGTAAATCAGCCTAGGGTTAGGGAAGGTCCCAAGGAAAAAGGGGTGGAGACAGCCATGTTGTGGCAGTTTTGCGCTCTCTTTGGGATGCCTTTTGCAGCTGCAGTGTGCCTGGAGCTCAGGGCTTCCTGGTTTGAGAAACCCTAACCCTAGGCTCAACCCTAACCCTAACCCTAGGCAGGTAAATCTGCCTAGGGTTAGGGAAGGTCCCAAGGAAGAAGCGGTGGAGACAGCCATGTTGTGGCAGTTTTGCGCTCTCTTTGGGATGCCTTTTGCAGCTGCAGTGTGCCTGGAGCTCAGGGCTTCCTGGTTTAAGAAACCCTAACCCTAGGCTCAACCCTAACCCTAACCCTAGGCAGGTAAATCAGCCTAGGGTTAGGGAAGGTCCCAAGGAAAAAGGGTGGAGACAGCCATGTTGTGGTTGTTTTCGCCCTCTTTGGGATGCCTTTTGCAGCTGCAGTGTGCCGGGAGCTCAGGGTTTCCTGGTTTGAGAAACCCTAACCCTAGGCTCAACCCTAACCCTAACCCTAGGCAGGTAAATCAGCCTAGTGTTAGGGAAGGTCCCAAGGAAAAAGGGGTGGAGACAGCCATGTGGTGGCTGTTTTGCGCTCTCTTTGGGATGCCTTTTGCAGCTGCAGTGTGCCTGGAGCTCAGGGCTTCCTGGTTTAAGAAACCCTAACCCTAGGCTCTGTAATAACCTTTTCCATAGGCAGGTAAATCAGCCTAGGGTTAGGGAAGGTCCCAAGGAAATAGGGGTGGACACAGCCATGTTGTGGCAGTTTTGCGCTTTCTTTGGGATGACTTTTGCAGCTGCAGTGTGCCTGGAGCTCAGGGCTTCCTGGTTTAAAAAACGCTAAGCATAAGCTCAACACTAACCCTAACCCTAGGCAGGTAAATCAGCCTTGGGTTAGGGAAGGTCCCAAGGAAAAAGGGGTGGACACAGCCATGTTGTGGCAGTTTTGCGCTCTCTTTGGGATGCCTTTTGCAGCTGCAGTGTGCCTGGAGCTCAGGGCTTCCTGGTTTAAAAAACCCTAACCCTAGGCTCAACCCTAACCCTAACCCTAGGCAGGTAAATCAGCCTAGGTTTAGGGAAGGTCCCAAGGAAAAAGGGGTGGAGACAGCCATGTTGTGGCAGTTTTGCGCTCTCTTTGGGATGCCTTTTGCAGCTGCAGTGTGCCTGGAGCTCAGGGCTTCCTGGTTTAAAAAACCCTAACCCTAGTCTCAACCCTAACCTTTTCCATAGGCAGGTAAATCAGCTTAGGGTTAGGGAAGGTACCACGGAAGAACGGGTGGAGACAGCCATGTTGTGGTCGTTTTCGCCCTCTTTGGGATGCCTTTTGCAGCTGCAGTGTGCCTGGAGCTCAGGGCTTCCTGGTTTGAGAAACCCTAACCCTAGGCTCAACCCTAACCCTAACCCTAAGCAAGTAAATCAGCCTAGGGTTAGGGAAGGACCCAAGGAAAAAGGGCTGGAGACAGCCATGTTGTGGCAGTTTTGCGCTCTCTGTGGGATGTCTTTTGCAGCTGCAGTGTGCCTGGAGCTCAGGGCTTCCTGGTTTAAGAAACCCTAACCCTGACCTCAACACTAACCCTAACCATAGGCAAGTAAATCAGCCTAGGGTTAGGTAAGGTCCCAAGGAAAAAGGGGTGGAGACAGCCATGTGGTGGCTGTTTTGCGCTCTCTTTGGGATGCCTTTTGCAGCTGCAGTGTGCCTGGAGCTCAGGGCTTCCTGGTTTGAGAAACCCTAACCCTAGGCTCTGTAATAACCTTTTCCATAGGCAGGTAAATCACCTAGGGTTAGGGAAGGTCCCAAGGAAAAAGGGGTGGAGACAGCCATGTTGTGGCAGTTTTGCGCTCTCTTTGGGATGCCTTTTGCAGCTGCAGTGTGCCTGGAGCTCAGGGCTTCCTGGTTTGAGAAACCCTAACCCTAGGCTCAACCCTAACCCTAACCCTAGGCAGGTAAATCAGGCTAGGGTTAGGGAAGGTCCCAAGGAAGAAGCGGTGGAGACAGCCATGTTGTGGCAGTTTTGCGCTCTCTTTGGGATGCCTTTTGCAGCTGCAGTGTGCCTGGAGCTCAGGGCTTCCTGGTTTGAGAAACCCTAACCCCGGGCTCAACCCTAACCCTAACCCTAGGCAAGTAAATCAGCCTAGGGTTAAGGAAGGTCCCAAGGAAGAAGGGGTGGAGACAGCCATGTTGTGGCAGTTCTGCACTTTCCTTGGGATGCCCTTTGCAGCTGCAGTGTGCCTGGAGCCGCGGGCTTCCTGGTTTAAGAAACCCTAATTCTAAGCTCAACACTAACCCTAACCCTAGGCAGGTAAATCAGCCTAGGGTTAGGGAAGGTCCCAAGGAAGAAGGGGTGGAGACAGCCATGTTGTGGCAGTTTTGCACTCTCTTTGGGATGCCTTTTGCAGCTGCAGTGTGCCTGGAGCTCAGGGCTTCCTGGTTTAAAAAACCCTAACCCTAGGCTCAACCCTAACCCTAACCCTAGGCAGGTAAATCAGCCTAGGGTTAGGGAAGGTCCCAAGGAAAAAGGGGTGGAGACAGCCATGTTGTGGCAGTTTTGCGCTCTCTTTGGGATGCCTTTTGCAGCTGCAGTGTGCCTGGAGCTCAGGGCTTCCTGGTTTAAGAAACCCTAACCCTAGGCTCAACCCTAACCCTAACCCTAGGCAGGTAAATCAGCCTAGGGTTAGGGAAGGTCCCAAGGAAAAAGGGGTGGAGACAGCCATGTTGTGGCAGTTTTGCGCTCTCTTTGGGATGCCTTTTGCAGCTGCAGTGTGCCTGGAGCTCAGGGCTTCCTGGTTTAAAAAACCCTAACCCTAGTCTCAACCCTAACCTTTTCCATAGGCAGGTAAATCAGCTTAGGTTTAGGGATGGTACCACGGAAGAACGGGTGGAGACAGCCATGTTGTGGTCGTTTTCGCCCTCTTTGGGATGCCTTTTGCAGCTGCAGTGTGCCTGGAGCTCAGGGCTTCCTGGTTTGAGAAACCCTAACCCTAGGCTCAACCCTAACCCTAACCCTAAGCAAGTAAATCAGCCTAGGGTTAGGGAAGGTCCCAAGGAAAAAGGGCTGGAGACAGCCATGTTCTGGCAGTTTTGCGCTCTCTGTGGGATGTCTTTTGCAGCTGCAGTGTGCCTGGAGCTCAGGGCTTCCTGGTTTGAGAAACCCTAACCCTAGGCTCTGTAATAACCTTTTCCATAGGCAGGTAAATCACCTAGGGTTAGGGAAGGTCCCAAGGAAAAAGGGGTGGAGACAGCCATGTTGTGGCAGTTTTGCGCTCTCTTTGGGATGCCTTTTGCAGCTGCAGTGTGCCTGGAGCTCAGGGCTTCCTGGTTTGAGAAACCCTAACCCTAGGCTCAACCCTAACCCTAACCCTAGGCAGGTAAATCTGCCTAGGGTTAGGGAAGGTCCCAAGGAAGAAGCGGTGGAGACAGCCATGTTGTGGCAGTTTTGCGCTCTCTTTGGGATGCCTTTTGCAGCTGCAGTGTGCCTGGAGCTCAGGGCTTCCTGGTTTAAGAAACCCTAACCCTAGGCTCAACCCTAACCCTAACCCTAGGCAGGTAAATCAGCCTAGGGTTAGGGAAGGTCCCAAGGAAAAAGGGTGGAGACAGCCATGTTGTGGTTGTTTTCGCCCTCTTTGGGATGCCTTTTGCAGCTGCAGTGTGCCGGGAGCTCAGGGTTTCCTGGTTTGAGAAACCCTAACCCTAGGCTCAACCCTAACCCTAACCCTAGGCAGGTAAATCAGCCTAGTGTTAGGGAAGGTCCCAAGGAAAAAGGGGTGGAGACAGCCATGTGGTGGCTGTTTTGCGCTCTCTTTGGGATGCCTTTTGCAGCTGCAGTGTGCCTGGAGCTCAGGGCTTCCTGGTTTAAGAAACCCTAACCCTAGGCTCTGTAATAACCTTTTCCATAGGCAGGTAAATCAGCCTAGGGTTAGGGAAGGTCCCAAGGAAATAGGGGTGGACACAGCCATGTTGTGGCAGTTTTGCGCTTTCTTTGGGATGACTTTTGCAGCTGCAGTGTGCCTGGAGCTCAGGGCTTCCTGGTTTAAAAAACGCTAAGCATAAGCTCAACACTAACCCTAACCCTAGGCAGGTAAATCAGCCTTGGGTTAGGGAAGGTCCCAAGGAAAAAGGGGTGGACACAGCCATGTTGTGGCAGTTTTGCGCTCTCTTTGGGATGCCTTTTGCAGCTGCAGTGTGCCTGGAGCTCAGGGCTTCCTGGTTTAAAAAACCCTAACCCTAGGCTCAACCCTAACCCTAACCCTAGGCAGGTAAATCAGCCTAGGTTTAGGGAAGGTCCCAAGGAAAAAGGGGTGGAGACAGCCATGTTGTGGCAGTTTTGCGCTCTCTTTGGGATGCCTTTTGCAGCTGCAGTGTGCCTGGAGCTCAGGGCTTCCTGGTTTGAGAAACCCTAACCCTAGGCTCTGTAATAACCTTTTCCATAGGCAGGTAAATCACCTAGGGTTAGGGAAGGTCCCAAGGAAAAAGGGGTGGAGACAGCCATGTTGTGGCAGTTTTGCGCTCTCTTTGGGATGCCTTTTGCAGCTGCAGTGTGCCTGGAGCTCAGGGCTTCCTGGTTTGAGAAACCCTAACCCTAGGCTCAACCCTAACCCTAACCCTAGGCAGGTAAATCAGGCTAGGGTTAGGGAAGGTCCCAAGGAAGAAGCGGTGGAGACAGCCATGTTGTGGCAGTTTTGCGCTCTCTTTGGGATGCCTTTTGCAGCTGCAGTGTGCCTGGAGCTCAGGGCTTCCTGGTTTGAGAAACCCTAACCCCGGGCTCAACCCTAACCCTAACCCTAGGCAAGTAAATCAGCCTAGGGTTAAGGAAGGTCCCAAGGAAGAAGGGGTGGAGACAGCCATGTTGTGGCAGTTCTGCACTTTCCTTGGGATGCCCTTTGCAGCTGCAGTGTGCCTGGAGCCGCGGGCTTCCTGGTTTAAGAAACCCTAATTCTAAGCTCAACACTCACCCTAACCCTAGGCAGGTAAATCAGCCTAGGGTTAGGGAAGGTCCCAAGGAAGAAGGGGTGGAGACAGCCATGTTGTGGCAGTTTTGCACTCTCTTTGGGATGCCTTTTGCAGCTGCAGTGTGCCTGGAGCTCAGGGCTTCCTGGTTTAAAAAACCCTAACCCTAGGCTCAACCCTAACCCTAACCCTAGGCAGGTAAATCAGCCTAGGGTTAGGGAAGGTCCCAAGGAAAAAGGGGTGGAGACAGCCATGTTGTGGCAGTTTTGCGCTCTCTTTGGGATGCCTTTTGCAGCTGCAGTGTGCCTGGAGCTCAGGGCTTCCTGGTTTAAGAAACCCTAACCCTAGGCTCAACCCTAACCCTAACCCTAGGCAGGTAAATCAGCCTAGGGTTAGGGAAGGTCCCAAGGAAAAAGGGGTGGAGACAGCCATGTTGTGGCAGTTTTGCGCTTTCTTTGGGATGACTTTTGCAGCTGCAGTGTGCCTGGAGCTCAGGGCTTCCTGGTTTAAAAAACGCTAAGCATAAGCTCAACACTAACCCTAACCCTAGGCAGGTAAATCAGCCTAGCGTTAGGGAAGGTCCCAAGGAAAAAGGGGTGGAGACAGCCATGTTGTGGCAGTTTTGCGCTCTCTTTGGGATGCCTTTTGCAGCTGCAGTGTGCCTGGAGCTCAGGGCTTCCTGGTTTGAGAAACCCTAACCCTAGGCTCAACCCTAACCCTAACCCTAGGCAGGTAAATCAGCCTAGGTTTTGGGAAGGTCCCAAGGAAAAAGGGGTGGAGACAGCCATGTTGTGGTCGTTTTCGCCCTCTTTGGGATGCCTTTTGCAGCTGCAGTGTGCCTGGAGCTCAGGGCTTCCTGGTTTGAGAAACCCTAACCCTAGGCTCAACCCTAACCCTAACCCTAAGCAAGTAAATCAGCCTAGGGTTAGGGAAGGTCCCAAGGAAAAAGGGCTGGAGACAGCCATGTTGTGGCAGTTTTGCGCTCTCTGTGGGATGCCTTTTGCAGCTGCAGTGTGCCTGGAGCTCAGGGCTTCCTGGTTTGAGAAACCCTAACCCTAGGCTCTGTAATAACCTTTTCCATAGGCAGGTAAATCACCTAGGGTTAGGGAAGGTCCCAAGGAAGGAGGGGTGGAGACAGCCATGTTGTGGCAGTTTTGCGCTCTCTTTGGGATGCCTTTTGCAGCTGCAGTGTGCCTGGAGCTCAGGGCTTCCTGGTTTGAGAAACCCTAACCCTAGGCTCAACCCTAACCCTAACCCTAGGCAGGTAAATCAGGCTAGGGTTAGGGAAGGTCCCAAGGAAGAAGCGGTGGAGACAGCCATGTTGTGGCAGTTTTGCGCTCTCTTTGGGATGCCTTTTGCAGCTGCAGTGTGCCTGGAGCTCAGGGCTTCCTGGTTTAAAAAACCCTAACCCTAGGCTCAACCCTAACCCTAACCCTAGGCAGGTAAATCAGCCTAGGGTTAGGGAAGGTCCCAAGGAAAAAGGGGTGGAGACAGCCATGTGGTGGCAGTTTTGCGCTCTCTTTGGGATGCCTTTTGCAGCTGCAGTGTGCCTGGAGCTCAGGGCTTCCTGGTTTAAAAAACCCTAACCCTAGGCTCAACCCTAACCTTTTCCATAGGCAGGTAAATCAGCTTAGGGTTAGGGAAGGTACCACGGAAGAACGGGTGGAGACAGCCATGTTGTGGTCGTTTTCGCCCTCTTTGGGATGCCTTTTGCAGCTGCAGTGTGCCTGGAGCTCAGGGCTTCCTGGTTTGAGAAACCCTAACCCTAGGCTCAACCCTAACCCTAACCCTAGGCAGGTAAATCAGCCTAGTGTTAGGGAAGGTCCCAAGGAAAAAGGGGTGGAGACAGCCATGTTGTGGCAGTTCTGCACTTTCCTTGGGATGCCTTTTGCAGCTGCAGTGTGCCTGGAGCTCAGGGCTTCCTGGTTTAAGAAACCCTAACCCTAAGCTCAACAATAACCCTAACCCTAGCAGGTAAATCAGCCTAGGGTTAGGGAAGGTCCCAAGGAAGAAGGGGTGGAGACAGCCATGTTGTGGCAGTTTTGCACTCTCTTTGGGATGCCTTTTGCAGCTGCAGTGTGCCTGGAGCTCAGGGCTTCCTGGTATAAAAAACCCTAACCCTAGGCTCACCCCTAACCTTTTCCATAGGAAGGTAAATCAGCCTAGGGTTAGGGAAGGTACCACGGAAGAACGGGTGGAGACAGCCATGTTGTGGTTGTTTTCGCCCTCTTTGGGATGCCTTTTGCAGCTGCAGTGTGCCTGGAGCTCAGGGCTTCCTGGTTTGAGAAACCCAAACCCTAGGCTCAACCCTAACCCTAACCCGAAGGAAGTAAATCAGCCTAGGGTTAGGGAAGGTCCCAAGGAAAAAGGGGTGGAGACAGCCATGTTGTGGCAGTTCTGCACTTTCCTTGGGATGCCTTTTGCAGCTGCAGTGTGCCTGGAGCTCAGGGCTTCCTGGTTTGAGAAACCCTAACCCTAGGCTCAACCCTAACCCTAACCCTAGGCAAGTAAATCAGCCTAGGGTTAGGGAAGGTCCCAAGGAAAAAGGGGTGGACACAGCCATGTTGTGGCAGTTTTGCGCTCTCTTTGGGATGCCTTTTGCAGCTGCAGTGTGCCTGGAGCTCAGGGCTTCCTGGTTTAAGGAACCCTAACCCTAGGCTCTGTAATAACCTTTTCCATAGGCAGGTAAATCAGCCTAGGGTTAGGGAAGGTCCCAAGGAAAAAGGCATGGAGACAGCCATGTTGTGGCAGTTTTGCGCTCTCTTTGGGATGCCTTTTGCAGCTGCAGTGTTCCTGGAACTCAGGGCTTCCTGGTTTAAGAAACCCTAACACTAGGCTCAACCTAGCCCTAACCCTAGGCAGGTAAATCAGCCTAGGGTTAGGGAAGGTCCCAAGGAAAAAGGGGTGGAGACAGCCATGTTGTGGCAGTTTTGTGCTCTCTATGGGATGCCTTTTGCAGCTGCAGTGTGCCTGGAGCTCAGGGCTTCCTGGTTTAGGAAACCCTAACCCTAGCCTCAGCTGTAACCACTTCCATAGGCAGGTAAATCAGCTAGGGTTAGGGAAGGTCCCAAGGAAATAGGGATGGAGACAGCAATGTTGTGGCAGTTTTGTGCTGTCTTTTGGAAGCCTTTTGCAGCTGCAGTGTGCCTGGAGCTCGGGGCTTCCTGGTTTAAGAAACCCTAACCCTAAGCTCAAACCTAAACCTAACCGTAGGCATGTAAATCAGCCTAGTATTAGGGAAGGTCCCAAGGAAAAAGGGGTGGAGACATCCATGTTGTGGCAGTTTTGCGCTCACTTTGGGATGCCTTTTGCAGCTGCAGTGTGCCTGGAGCTCAGGGCTTCCTGGTTTAAAAAACCCTAACCCTAGGCCAGTCATAACCTTTTCCATAGGCAAGTAAATCCGCCTAGGATTAGGGAAGGTCCTAAAAAATAAGGGATGGAGACGGCAATGTTGTGGCAGTTCTGCACTTTCCTTGGGGTGCCTTTTGCAGCTGCAGTGTGCCTGGAGCTCAGGGCTTCCTGGTTTCAGAAACCCTAACCCTAGACTCAACCCTAACCCTAACCCTAGGCAGGTAAATCAGCCTAGGGTTAGGGAAGGTCCCAAGGAAGAAGGGGTGGAGACAGCCATGTTGTGGCAGTTCTGCACTTTCTTGGGGATGCCTTGTGCAGCTGCAGTGTGCCTGGAGCTCAGGGCTTCCTGGTTTGAGAAACCCTAACCCTAGCCTCTGTAATAACCTTTTCCATAGGAAGGTAAATCAGCCTAGGGTTAGGGAAGGTCCCAAGGAAAAAGGGATGGAGACAGCCATGTTTTGCCAGTTTTGCGCTCTCTTTGGGATGCCTTTTGCAGCTGCAGTGTGCCTGGAGCTCAGGGCTTCCTGGTTTGAGAAACCCTAACCCTAGGCTCAACCCTAACCCTAACCCTAAGCAGGTAAATCAGCCTAGGGTTAGGGAAGGTCCCAAGGAAGAATCGGTGGAGACAGCCATGTTGTGCCAGTTTTGGGCTCTCTTTGGGATGCCTTTTGCAGCTGCAGTGTGCCTGGAGCTCAGGGCTCCCTGGTTTAAGAAACCCTAACCCTAGGCTCTGTAATAACCTTTTCCATAGGCAGGTAAATCAGCCTAGGATTACGGAAGGTCCCAAGGAAAAAGGCGTGGAGACAGCCATGTTGTGGCAGTTTTGTGCTCTCTTTGGGGTGCCTTTTGCAGCTGCAGTGTGCCTGGAGCTCAGGGCTTCCTGGTTTAAAAAACCCTATCCCTAGACTCTGTAATAACCTTTTCCAAAGGCAGGTAAATCAGGCTAGGTTTAGGGAAGGTCCCAAGGAAAATGGGCTGGAGACAGCCATGTTGTGGCAGTTCTGCACTTTTCTTGGAGTGCCTTTTGCAGCTGCAGTGTGCCTGGAGCTCAGGGCTTCCAGGTTTAAGAAACCCTAACCCTAGGCTCAACCCTAACCCTAACCCTAGGCAGGTAAATCAGCCTAGGGTTAGGGAAGGTCCCAAGGAAGAAGGGGTGGAGACAGCCATGTTGTGGCAGTTTTGGGCCCTCTTTGGGATGCCTTTTGCAGCTGCAGTGTGCCTGGAGCTCAGGGCTTCCTGGTTTAAGAAACCCTAACCCTAGGCTCTGTAATAACCTTTTCCATAGGCAGGTAAATCAGCATAGGATTAGGGAAGGTCCCAAGGAAAAAGGGGTGGAGACAGCCATGTTGTGGCAGTTTTGCGCTCTCTTTGGGATGCCTTTTGCAGCTGCAGTGTCCCTGGAGCTCAGCGCTTCCTGCTTTAAAAAACCCTAAGCCTAGGCTCAACCCTAACCCTAACCCTAGGCAGGTAAATCAGCCTAGGGTTAGGGAAGGTCCCAAGGAAAAAGGGGTGGAGACAGCCGTGTTGTGGCAGTTTTGCGCTCTCTTTGGGATGCCTTTTGCAGCTGCAGTGTGCCTGGAACTCGGGGCTTCCTGGTTTAAAAAACCCTAACCCTAGGCTCAACCCTAACCCTAACCCTAGGCAGGTAATCAGGCTAGGGTTAGGGAAGGTCCCAAGGAAAAAGGGATGGAGACAGCAATGTTGTGGCAGTTCTGCACTTTCCTTGGGATGCCTTTTGCAGCTGCAGTGTGCCTGGAGCTCAGGGCTTCCTGGTTTAAGAAACCCTAACCCTAGGCTCAGTAATAACCTTTTCCATAGGCAAGTAAATCACCTAGGGTTAAGTAAGGTCCCAAGGAAAAAGCAGTGGAGACAGCCATGTTGTGGCAGTTTTGCGCTCTCTTTGGGATGCCTTTTGCATCTGCCGTGTGCCTGGAGCTCAGGGCTTCCTGGTTTAAGAAACCCTAACCCTAGGCTCAACCCTAACCCTAACCCTAGGCAGGTAAATTAGCCTAGGGTTAGGGAAGGTCCCAAGGAAGGAGGGGTGGAGACAGCCATGTTGTGGCAGTTTTGCGCTCTCTTTGGGATGCCTTTTGCAGCTGCAGTGTGCCTGGAGCTCAGGGCTTCCTGATTTAAAAAACCCTAACCCTAGGCTCTGTAATAACCTTTTCTATAGGCAAGTAAATCACCTAGGGTTACGTAAGGTCCCAAGGAAAAAGGGCTGGAGACAGCCATGTTGTGGCAGTTTTGCGCTCTCTTTGGGATGCCTTTTGCAGCTGCAGTGTGCCTGGAGCTCAGGGCTTCCTGGTTTAAGAAACCCTAACCCTAGGCTCAACGCTAACCCTAACCCTAGCAGGTAAATTAGCCTAGGGTTAGGGAAGGTCCCAAGGAAAAAGGGGTGGAGACAGCCATGTTGTGGCAGTTTTGCGCTCTCTTTGGGATGCCTTTTGCAGCAGCAGTGTGCCTGGAGCTCAGGGCTTCCTGGTTTGAGAAACCCTAACCCTAGGCTGTGTAATACCTTTTCCATAGGCAGGTAAATCAGGCTAGGGTTAGGGAAGGTCCCAAGGAAAAAGGGGTGGAGACAGCCATGTTGTGGCAATTCTGCACTTTTCTTGGGGTGCCTTTTGCAGCTGCAGTGTGCCTGGAGCTCAGGGCTTCCAGGTTTAAAAAACCCTAACCCTAGGCTCAACCCTAACCCTAACCCTAGGCAGGTAATACAGCCTAGGGTTAGGGAAGGTCCCAAGGAAGAAGGGGTGGAGACAGCCAAGTTGTGGCAGTTTTGCACTCTCTTTGGGATGCCTTTTGCAGCTGCCGTGTGCCTGGAGCTCAGGGCTTCCTGGTTTGAGAAACCCTAACCCTAGGCTCAAACCTAACCCTAACCCTAGGCAGGTAAATCACCTAGGGTTAAGTAAGATCCCAAGGAAAAAGCAGTGGAGACAGCCATGTTGTGGCACTTTTGCGCTCTGTATGGGATGCCTTTTACAGCTGCAGTGTGCCTGGAGCTCAGGGCTTCCTGGTTTAAAAAACCCTAACCCTAGGCTCTGTAATAACCTTTTCCATAGGCAGGTAAATCACCTAGGGTTAGGGAAGGTCCCAAGGAAAAAGGGGTGGAGACAGCCATGTTGTGGCAGTTTTGCGCTCTCTTTGGGATGCCTTTTGCAGCTGCGGTGTGCCTGGAGCTCAGGGCTTCCTGGTTTAAGAAACCCTAACCCTAGGCTCTGTAATAACCTTTTCCATAGGCAAGTAAATCACCTAGGGTTAAGTAAGGTCCCAAGGAAAAAGGGCTGGAGACAGCCATGTTGTGGCTGTTTTGCGCTCTCTTTGGCATGCCTTTTGCAGCTGCAGTGTGCCTGGAGCTCAGGGCTTCCTGGTTTAAGAAACCCTAACCCTAGGCTCTGTAATAACCATTTCTATAGGCAGGTAAATCAGCCTAGGGTTAGGGAAGGTCCCAAGGAAAAAGGGGTGGAGACAGCCATGTTGTGGCAGTTTTGCGCTCTCTTTGGGATGCCTTTTGCAGCTGCAGTGTGCCTGGAGCTCAGGGCTTCCTGGTTTAAGAAACCCTAACCCTAGGCTCAGTAATAACCATTTCTATAGGCAGGTAAATCAGCCTAGGGTTAGGGAAGGTCCCAAGGAAAAAGGGGTGGAGACAGCCATGTTGTGGCAGTTTTGCGCTCTCTTTGGGATGCCTTTTGCAGCTGCAGTGTGCCTGGAGCTCAGGGCTTCCTGGTTTAAAAAACCCTATCCCTAGGCTCTGTAATAACCTTTTCCAAAGGCAGGTAAATCAGGCTAGGGTTAGGGAATGTCCCAAGGAAAATGGGCTGGAGACAGCCATGTTGTGGCAGTTCTGCACTTTTCTTGGAGTGCCTTTTGCAGCTGCAGTGTGCCTGGAGCTCAGGGCTTCCAGGTTTAAAAAACCCTAACCCTAGGCTCAACCCTAACCCTAACCCTAGGCAAGTAAATCACCTAGGGTTAAGTAAGGTCCCAAGGAAAAAGGGCTGGAGACAGCCATGTTGTGGCAGTTTTGCGCTCTCTTTGGGATGGCTTTTGCAGCTGCAGTGTGCCTGTAGCTCAGGGCTTCCTGGTTTAAAAAACCCTAACCCTAGGCTCAACCCTAACCCTAACCCTAGCAGGTAAATTAGCCTAGGGTTAGGGAAGGTCCCAAGGAAAAAGGGGTGGAGACAGCCATGTTGTGGCAGTTTTGCGCTCTCTTTGGGATGCCTTTTGCAGCTGCAGTGTGCCTGGAGCTCAGGGCTTCCTGATTTAAAAAACCCTAACCCTAGGCTCTGTAATAACCTTTTCTATAGGCAAGTAAATCACCTAGGGTTACGTAAGGTCCCAAGGAAAAAGGGCTGGAGACAGCCATGTTGTGGCAGTTTTGCGCTCTCTTTGGGATGCCTTTTGCAGCTGCAGTGTGCCTGGAGCTCAGGGCTTCCTGGTTTGAGAAACCCTAACCCTAGGCTGTGTAATAACCTTTTCCATAGGCAGGTAAATCAGGCTAGGGTTAGGGAAGGTCCCAAGGAAGGAGGGGTGGAGACAGCCATGTTGTGGCAGTTTTGCGCTCTCTTTGGGATGCCTTTTGCAGCTGCAGTGTGCCTGGAGCTCAGGGCTTCCTGATTTAAAAAACCCTAACCCTAGGCTCTGTAATAACCTTTTCTATAGGCAAGTAAATCACCTAGGGTTACGTAAGGTCCCAAGGAAAAAGGGCTGGAGACAGCCATGTTGTGGCAGTTTTGCGCTCTCTTTGGGATGCCTTTTGCAGCTGCAGTGTGCCTGGAGCTCAGGGCTTCCTGGTTTAAGAAACCCTAACCCTAGGCTCAACGCTAACCCTAACCCTAGCAGGTAAATTAGCCTAGGGTTAGGGAAGGTCCCAAGGAAAAAGGGGTGGAGACAGCCATGTTGTGGCAGTTTTGCGCTCTCTTTGGGATGCCTTTTGCAGCAGCAGTGTGCCTGGAGCTCAGGGCTTCCTGGTTTGAGAAACCCTAACCCTAGGCTGTGTAATACCTTTTCCATAGGCAGGTAAATCAGGCTAGGGTTAGGGAAGGTCCCAAGGAAAAAGGGGTGGAGACAGCCATGTTGTGGCAATTCTGCACTTTTCTTGGGGTGCCTTTTGCAGCTGCAGTGTGCCTGGAGCTCAGGGCTTCCAGGTTTAAAAAACCCTAACCCTAGGCTCAACCCTAACCCTAACCCTAGGCAGGTAATACAGCCTAGGGTTAGGGAAGGTCCCAAGGAAGAAGGGGTGGAGACAGCCAAGTTGTGGCAGTTTTGCACTCTCTTTGGGATGCCTTTTGCAGCTGCCGTGTGCCTGGAGCTCAGGGCTTCCTGGTTTGAGAAACCCTAACCCTAGGCTCAAACCTAACCCTAACCCTAGGCAGGTAAATCACCTAGGGTTAAGTAAGATCCCAAGGAAAAAGCAGTGGAGACAGCCATGTTGTGGCACTTTTGCGCTCTGTATGGGATGCCTTTTACAGCTGCAGTGTGCCTGGAGCTCAGGGCTTCCTGGTTTAAAAAACCCTAACCCTAGGCTCTGTAATAACCTTTTCCATAGGCAGGTAAATCACCTAGGGTTAGGGAAGGTCCCAAGGAAAAAGGGGTGGAGACAGCCATGTTGTGGCAGTTTTGCGCTCTCTTTGGGATGCCTTTTGCAGCTGCGGTGTGCCTGGAGCTCAGGGCTTCCTGGTTTAAGAAACCCTAACCCTAGGCTCTGTAATAACCTTTTCCATAGGCAAGTAAATCACCTAGGGTTAAGTAAGGTCCCAAGGAAAAAGGGCTGGAGACAGCCATGTTGTGGCTGTTTTGCGCTCTCTTTGGCATGCCTTTTGCAGCTGCAGTGTGCCTGGAGCTCAGGGCTTCCTGGTTTAAGAAACCCTAACCCTAGGCTCTGTAATAACCATTTCTATAGGCAGGTAAATCAGCCTAGGGTTAGGGAAGGTCCCAAGGAAAAAGGGGTGGAGACAGCCATGTTGTGGCAGTTTTGCGCTCTCTTTGGGATGCCTTTTGCAGCTGCAGTGTGCCTGGAGCTCAGGGCTTCCTGGTTTAAGAAACCCTAACCCTAGGCTCAGTAATAACCATTTCTATAGGCAGGTAAATCAGCCTAGGGTTAGGGAAGGTCCCAAGGAAAAAGGGGTGGAGACAGCCATGTTGTGGCAGTTTTGCGCTCTCTTTGGGATGCCTTTTGCAGCTGCAGTGTGCCTGGAGCTCAGGGCTTCCTGGTTTAAAAAACCCTATCCCTAGGCTCTGTAATAACCTTTTCCAAAGGCAGGTAAATCAGGCTAGGGTTAGGGAATGTCCCAAGGAAAATGGGCTGGAGACAGCCATGTTGTGGCAGTTCTGCACTTTTCTTGGAGTGCCTTTTGCAGCTGCAGTGTGCCTGGAGCTCAGGGCTTCCAGGTTTAAAAAACCCTAACCCTAGGCTCAACCCTAACCCTAACCCTAGGCAAGTAAATCACCTAGGGTTAAGTAAGGTCCCAAGGAAAAAGGGCTGGAGACAGCCATGTTGTGGCAGTTTTGCGCTCTCTTTGGGATGGCTTTTGCAGCTGCAGTGTGCCTGTAGCTCAGGGCTTCCTGGTTTAAAAAACCCTAACCCTAGGCTCAACCCTAACCCTAACCCTAGCAGGTAAATTAGCCTAGGGTTAGGGAAGGTCCCAAGGAAAAAGGGGTGGAGACAGCCATGTTGTGGCAGTTTTGCGCTCTCTTTGGGATGCCTTTTGCAGCTGCAGTGTGCCTGGAGCTCAGGGCTTCCTGATTTAAAAAACCCTAACCCTATGCTCTGTAATAACCTTTTCTATAGGCAAGTAAATCACCTAGGGTTACGTAAGGTCCCAAGGAAAAAGGGCTGGAGACAGCCATGTTGTGGCAGTTTTGCGCTCTCTTTGGGATGCCTTTTGCAGCTGCAGTGTGCCTGGAGCTCAGGGCTTCCTGGTTTGAGAAACCCTAACCCTAGGCTGTGTAATAACCTTTTCCATAGGCAGGTAAATCAGGCTAGGGTTAGGGAAGGTCCCAAGGAAAAAGGGGTGGAGACAGCCATGTTGTGGCAATTCTGCACTTTTCTTGGGGTGCCTTTTGCAGCTGCAGTGTGCCTGGAGCTCAGGGCTTCCTGGTTTAAGAAACCCTAACCCTAGGCTCAGCTGTAACCACTTCCATAGGCAGGTAAATCAGCTAGGGTTAGGGAAGGTCCCAAGGAAAAAGGGGTGGAGACAGCCATGTTGTGGCAGTTTTGCGCTCTCTTTGGGATGCCTTTTGCAGCTGCAGTGTGCCTGGAGCTCAGGGCTTCCTGGTTTGAGAAACCCTAACCCTAGGCTCAACCCTAACCCTAACCCTAGGCAGGTAAATCAGCCTAGGGTTAGGGAAGGTCCCAAGGAAGAAGCGGTGGAGACAGCCATGTTGTGGCAGTTTTGCGCTCTCTTTGGGATGCCTTTTGCAGCTGCAGTGTGCCTGGAGCTCAGGGCTTGCTCGTTTAAGAAACACTAACCCTAGGCTCTGTAATAACCTTTTCCATAGGCAAGTAAATCACCTAGGGTTAAGTAAGGTCCCAAGGAAAAAGGGGTGGAGACAGCCATGTTGTGGCAGTTTTGCGCTCTCTTTGGGATGCCTTTTGCAGCTGCAGTGTACCTGGAGCTCAGGGCTTCCTGGTTTAAGAAACCCTAACCCTAGGCTCAGTAATAACCTTTTCCATAGGCAGGTAAATCAGCCTAGGGTTAGGGAAGGTCCCAAGGAAAAAGGGGTGGAGACAGCCATGTTGTGGCAGTTTTGCGCTCTCTTTGGGATGCCTTTTGCAGCTGCAGTGTGCCTGGAGCTCAGGGCTTCCTGGTTTGAGAAACCCTAACCCTAGGCTCAACCCCAACCCTAACCCTAGGCAGGTAAATCAGCCTAGGGTTAGGGAAGGTCCCAAGGAAAAAGGGGTGGAGACAGGCATGTTGTGGCAGTTTTGCGCTCTGTTTGGGATGCCTTTTGCAGCTGCAGTGTGCCTGGAGCTCAGGGCTTCCTGGTTTGAGAAACCCTAACCCTAGGCTCTGTAATAACCTTTTCCGTAGGCAAGGAAATCACCTAGGGTTAAGTAAGGTCCCAAGGAAAAAGGCATGGAGACAGCCATGTTGTGTTTTTTTTCTCTCTCTTTGGGATGCCTTTTGCAGCTGCAGTGTGCCTGGAGCTCAGGGCTTCCTGGTTTAAGAAACCCTAACCCTAGGCTCTGTAATAACCTTTTCCATAGGCAGGTAAATCAGCCTAGGGTTAGGGAAGGTCCCAAGGAAAAAGGGGTGGAGACAGCCGTGTTGTGGCAGTTTTGTGCTCTCTTTGGGATGCCTTTTGCAGCTGCAGTGTGCCTGGAGCTCAGGGCTTCCTGGTTAATAAAACCCTCTCCATAGGCTCAGTAATTACGATTTCCATAGGCAAGTAAATCACCTAGGGTTAAGTAAGGTCCCAAGGAAGAAGGTGCGGAGACAGCCATGTTTTGGCAGTTTTGCGCTCTCTTTGGGATGCCTTTTGCAGCTGCAGTGTGCCTGGAGCTCAGGGCTTCCTGGTTAATAAAACCCTCTCCATAGGCTCAGTAATAACCTTTTCCATAGGCAGGTAAATCAGCCTAGGTTTAGGGAAGGTCCCAAGGAAGAAGGGGCAGAGACAGCCATGTTGTGGCAGTTTTGCGCTCTCTTTGGGATGCCTTTTGCAGCTGCAGTGTGCCTGGAGCTCAGGGCTTCCTGGTTTGAGAAACCCTAACCCTAGGCTCAACCCTAACCCTAGGCAGGTAAATCAGCCTAGGGTTAGGGAAGGTCCCAAGGAAGAATCGGTGGAGACAGCCATGTTGTGCCAGTTTTGGGCTCTCTTTGGGATGCCTTTTGCAGCTGCAGTGTGCCTGGAGCTCAGGGCTTCCTGGTTTAAGAAACCCTAACCCTAGGCTCTGTAATAACCATTTCTATAGGCAGGTAAATCAGCCTAGGGTTAGGGAAGGTCCCAAGGAAAAAGGGGTGGAGACAGCCATGTTGTGGCAGTTTTGCGCTCTCTTTGGGATGCCTTTTGCAGCTGCAGTGTGCCTGGAGCTCAGGGCTTCCTGGTTTAAGAAACCCTAACCCTAGGCTCAGTAATAACCATTTCTATAGGCAGGTAAATCAGCCTAGGGTTAGGGAAGGTCCCAAGGAAAAAGGGGTGGAGACAGCCATGTTGTGGCAGTTTTGCGCTCTCTTTGGGATGCCTTTTGCAGCTGCAGTGTGCCTGGTGCTCAGGGCTTCCTGGTTTAAAAAACCCTATCCCTAGGCTCTGTAATAACCTTTTCCAAAGGCAGGTAAATCAGGCTAGGGTTAGGGAAGGTCCCAAGGAAAATGGGGTGGAGACAGCCATGTTGTGGCAGTTCTGCACTTTTCTTGGAGTGCCTTTTGCAGCTGCAGTGTGCCTGGAGCTCAGGGCTTCCAGGTTTAAAAAACCCTAACCCTAGGCTCAACCCTAACCCTAACCCTAGGCAAGTAAATCACCTAGGGTTAAGTAAGGTCCCAAGGAAAAAGGGCTGGAGACAGCCATGTTGTGGCAGTTTTGCGCTCTCTTTGGGATGGCTTTTGCAGCTGCAGTGTGCCTGTAGCTCAGGGCTTCCTGGTTTAAAAAACCCTAACCCTAGGCTCAACCCTAACCCTAACCCTAGCAGGTAAATTAGCCTAGGGTTAGGGAAGGTCCCAAGGAAAAAGGGGTGGAGACAGCCATGTTGTGGCAGTTTTGCGCTCTCTTTGGGATGCCTTTTGCAGCTGCAGTGTGCCTGGAGCTCAGGGCTTCCTGATTTAAAAAACCCTAACCCTAGGCTCTGTAATAACCTTTTCTATAGGCAAGTAAATCACCTAGGGTTACGTAAGGTCCCAAGGAAAAAGGGCTGGAGACAGCCATGTTGTGGCAGTTTTGCGCTCTCTTTGGGATGCCTTTTGCAGCTGCAGTGTCCCTGGAGCTCAGGGCTTCCTGGTTTGAGAAACCCTAACCCTAGGCTGTGTAATAACCTTTTCCATAGGCAGGTAAATCAGGCTAGGGTTAGGGAAGGTCCCAAGGAAAAAGGGGTGGAGACAGCCATGTTGTGGCAATTCTGCACTTTTCTTGGGGTGCCTTTTGCAGCTGCAGTGTGCCTGGAGCTCAGGGCTTCCTGGTTTAAGAAACCCTAACCCTAGGCTCAGCTGTAACCACTTCCATAGGCAGGTAAATCAGCTAGGGTTAGGGAAGGTCCCAAGGAAAAAGGGGTGGAGACAGCCATGTTGTGGCAGTTTTGCGCTCTCTTTGGGATGCCTTTTGCAGCTGCAGTGTGCCTGGAGCTCAGGGCTTCCTGGTTTGAGAAACCCTAACCCTAGGCTCAACCCTAACCCTAACCCTAGGCAGGTAAATCAGCCTAGGGTTAGGGAAGGTCCCAAGGAAGAAGCGGTGGAGACAGCCATGTTGTGGCAGTTTTGCGCTCTCTTTGGGATGCCTTTTGCAGCTGCAGTGTGCCTGGAGCTCAGGGCTTGCTCGTTTAAGAAACACTAACCCTAGGCTCTGTAATAACCTTTTCCATAGGCAAGTAAATCACCTAGGGTTAAGTAAGGTCCCAAGGAAAAAGGGGTGGAGACAGCCATGTTGTGGCAGTTTTGCGCTCTCTTTGGGATGCCTTTTGCAGCTGCAGTGTACCTGGAGCTCAGGGCTTCCTGGTTTAAGAAACCCTAACCCTAGGCTCAGTAATAACCTTTTCCATAGGCAGGTAAATCAGCCTAGGGTTAGGGAAGGTCCCAAGGAAAAAGGGGTGGAGACAGCCGTGTTGTGGCAGTTTTGCGCTCTCTTTGGGATGCCTTTTGCAGCTGCAGTGTGCCTGGAGCTCAGGGCTTCCTGGTTTGAGAAACCCTAACCCTAGGCTCAACCCCAACCCTAACCCTAGGCAGGTAAATCAGCCTAGGGTTAGGGAAGGTCCCAAGGAAAAAGGGGTGGAGACAGGCATGTTGTGGCAGTTTTGCGCTCTGTTTGGGATGCCTTTTGCAGCTGCAGTGTGCCTGGAGCTCAGGGCTTCCTGGTTTGAGAAACCCTAACCCTAGGCTCTGTAATAACCTTTTCCGTAGGCAAGGAAATCACCTAGGGTTAAGTAAGGTCCCAAGGAAAAAGGCATGGAGACAGCCATGTTGTGTTTTTTTTCTCTCTCTTTGGGATGCCTTTTGCAGCTGCAGTGTGCCTGGAGCTCAGGGCTTCCTGGTTTAAGAAACCCTAACCCTAGGCTCTGTAATAACCTTTTCCATAGGCAGGTAAATCAGCCTAGGGTTAGGGAAGGTCCCAAGGAAAAAGGGGTGGAGACAGCCGTGTTGTGGCAGTTTTGCGCTCTCTTTGGGATGCCTTTTGCAGCTGCAGTGTGCCTGGAGCTCAGGGCTTCCTGGTTAATAAAACCCTCTCCATAGGCTCAGTAATTACGATTTCCATAGGCAAGTAAATCACCTAGGGTTAAGTAAGGTCCCAAGGAAGAAGGTGCGGAGACAGCCATGTTTTGGCAGTTTTGCGCTCTCTTTGGGATGCCTTTTGCAGCTGCAGTGTGCCTGGAGCTCAGGGCTTCCTGGTTAATAAAACCCTCTCCATAGGCTCAGTAATAACCTTTTCCATAGGCAGGTAAATCAGCCTAGGTTTAGGGAAGGTCCCAAGGAAGAAGGGGCAGAGACAGCCATGTTGTGGCAGTTTTGCGCTCTCTTTGGGATGCCTTTTGCAGCTGCAGTGTGCCTGGAGCTCAGGGCTTCCTGGTTTGAGAAACCCTAACCCTAGGCTCAACCCTAACCCTAGGCAGGTAAATCAGCCTAGGGTTAGGGAAGGTCCCAAGGAAGAATCGGTGGAGACAGCCATGTTGTGCCAGTTTTGGGCTCTCTTTGGGATGCCTTTTGCAGCTGCAGTGTGCCTGGAGCTCAGGGCTCCCTGGTTTAAGAAACCCTAACCCTAGGCTCTGTAATAACCTTTTCCATAGGCAGGTAAATCAGCCTAGGATTACGGAAGGTCCCAAGGAAAAAGCAGTGGAGACAGCCATGTTGTGGCAGTTTTGCGCTCTCTTTGGGATGCCTTTTGCATCTGCCGTGTGCCTGGAGCTCAGGGCTTCCTGGTTTAAGAAACCCTAACCCTAGGCTCTGTAATAACCTTTTCCATAGGCAAGTAAATCACCTAGGGTTAAGTAAGGTCCCAAGGAAAAAGGGCTGGAGACAGCCATGTTGTGGCAGTTTTGCGCTCTCTTTGGGATGCCTTTTGCAGCTGCAGTGTGCCTGGAGCTCAGGGCTTCCTGGTTTAAGAAACCCTAACCCTAGGCTCAACCCTAACCCTAACCCTAGGCAGGTAAATTAGCCTAGGGTTAGGGAAGGTCCCAAGGAAGGAGGGGTGGAGACAGCCATGTTGTGGCAGTTTTGCGCTCTCTTTGGGATGCCTTTTGCAGCTGCAGTGTGCCTGGAGCTCAGGGCTTCCTGGTTTGAGAAACCCTAACCCTAGGCTGTGTAATAACCTTTTCCATAGGCAGGTAAATCAGGCTAGGGTTAGGGAAGGTCCCAAGGAAAAAGGGGTGGAGACAGCCATGTTGTGGCAATTCTGCACTTTCTTGGGGTGCCTTTTGCAGCTGCAGTGTGCCTGGAGCTCAGGGCTTGCTCGTTTAAGAAACACTAACCCTAGGCTCTGTAATAACCTTTTCCATAGGCAAGTAAATCACCTAGGGTTAAGTAAGGTCCCAAGGAAAAAGGGGTGGAGACAGCCATGTTGTGGCAGTTTTGCGCTCTCTTTGGGATGCCTTTTGCAGCTGCAGTGTACCTGGAGCTCAGGGCTTCCTGGTTTAAGAAACCCTAACCCTAGGCTCAGTAATAACCTTTTCCATAGGCAGGTAAATCAGCCTAGGGTTAGGGAAGGTCCCAAGGAAAAAGGGGTGGAGACAGCCATGTTGTGGCAGTTTTGCGCTCTCTTTGGGATGCCTTTTGCAGCTGCAGTGTGCCTGGAGCTCAGGGCTTCCTGGTTTGAGAAACCCTAACCCTAGGCTCAACCCCAACCCTAACCCTAGGCAGGTAAATCAGCCTAGGGTTAGGGAAGGTCCCAAGGAAAAAGGGGTGGAGACAGGCATGTTGTGGCAGTTTTGCGCTCTGTTTGGGATGCCTTTTGCAGCTGCAGTGTGCCTGGAGCTCAGGGCTTCCTGGTTTGAGAAACCCTAACCCTAGGCTCTGTAATAACCTTTTCCGTAGGCAAGGAAATCACCTAGGGTTAAGTAAGGTCCCAAGGAAAAAGGCATGGAGACAGCCATGTTGTGTTTTTTTTCTCTCTCTTTGGGATGCCTTTTGCAGCTGCAGTGTGCCTGGAGCTCAGGGCTTCCTGGTTTAAGAAACCCTAACCCTAGGCTCTGTAATAACCTTTTCCATAGGCAGGTAAATCAGCCTAGGGTTAGGGAAGGTCCCAAGGAAAAAGGGGTGGAGACAGCCGTGTTGTGGCAGTTTTGCGCTCTCTTTGGGATGCCTTTTGCAGCTGCAGTGTGCCTGGAGCTCAGGGCTTCCTGGTTAATAAAACCCTCTCCATAGGCTCAGTAATTACGATTTCCATAGGCAAGTAAATCACCTAGGGTTAAGTAAGGTCCCAAGGAAGAAGGTGCGGAGACAGCCATGTTTTGGCAGTTTTGCGCTCTCTTTGGGATGCCTTTTGCAGCTGCAGTGTGCCTGGAGCTCAGGGCTTCCTGGTTAATAAAACCCTCTCCATAGGCTCAGTAATAACCTTTTCCATAGGCAGGTAAATCAGCCTAGGTTTAGGGAAGGTCCCAAGGAAGAAGGGGCAGAGACAGCCATGTTGTGGCAGTTTTGCGCTCTCTTTGGGATGCCTTTTGCAGCAGCAGTGTGCCTGGAGCTCAGGGCTTCCTGGTTTAAGAAACACCAACCCTAGGCTCGGTACTAACCTTTTCCATAGGCAGGTAAATCAGCTAGGGTTAGGGAAGGTCCCAAGGAAGAAGGGGTGGAGACAGCCATGTTGTGGCAGTTTTGCGCTCTCTTTGGGATGCCTTTTGCAGCTGCCGTGTGCCTGGAGCTCAGGGCTTCCTGGTTTAAGAAACCCTAACCCTAGGCTCAGTAATAACCTTTTCCATAGGCAGGTAAATCAGCATAGGATTAGGGAAGGTCCCAAGGAAAAAGGGGTGGAGACAGCCATGTTGTGGCAGTTTTGCGCTCTCTTTGGGATGCCTTTTGCAGCTGCAGTGTCCCTGGAGCTCAGCGCTTCCTGCTTTAAAAAACCCTAACCCTAGGCTCAACCCTAACCCTAACCCTAGGCAGGTAAATCAGCCTAGGGTTAGGGAAGGTCCCAAGGAAAAAGGGGTGGAGACAGCCGTGTTGTGGCAGTTTTGCGCTCTCTTTGGGATGCCTTTTGCAGCTGCAGTGTCCCTGGAGCTCAGCACTTCCTGCTTTAAAAAACCCTAACCCTAGGCTCAACCCTAACCCTAACCCTAGGCAGGTAATCAGGCTAGGGTTAGGGAAGGTCCCAAGGAAAAAGGGATGGAGACAGCAATGTTGTGGCAGTTCTGCACTTTCCTTGGGATGCCTTTTGCAGCTGCAGTGTGCCTGGAGCTCAGGGCTTCCTGGTTTAAGAAACCCTAACCCTAGGCTCAGTAATAACCTTTTCCATAGGCAAGTAAATCACCTAGGGTTAAGTAAGGTCCCAAGGAAAAAGCAGTGGAGACAGCCATGTTGTGGCAGTTTTGCGCTCTCTTTGGGATGCCTTTTGCATCTGCCGTGTGCCTGGAGCTCAGGGCTTCCTGGTTTAAGAAACCCTAACCCTAGGCTCTGTAATAACCTTTTCCCTAGGCAAGTAAATCACCTAGGGTTAAGTAAGGTCCCAAGGAAAAAGGGCTGGAGACAGCCATGTTGTGGCAGTTTTGCGCTCTCTTTGGGATGCCTTTTGCAGCTGCAGTGTGCCTGGAGCTCAGGGCTTCCTGGTTTAAGAAACCCTAACCCTAGGCTCAACCCTAACCCTAACCCTAGGCAGGTAAATTAGCCTAGGGTTAGGGAAGGTCCCAAGGAAGGAGGGGTGGAGACAGCCATGTTGTGGCAGTTTTGCGCTCTCTTTGGGATGCCTTTTGCAGCTGCAGTGTGCCTGGAGCTCAGGGCTTCCTGATTTAAAAAACCCTAACCCTAGGCTCTGTAATAACCTTTTCTATAGGCAAGTAAATCACCTAGGGTTACGTAAGGTCCCAAGGAAAAAGGGCTGGAGACAGCCATGTTGTGGCAGTTTTGCGCTCTCTTTGGGATGCCTTTTGCAGCTGCAGTGTGCCTGGAGCTCAGGGCTTCCTGGTTTGAGAAACCCTAACCCTAGGCTGTGTAATAACCTTTTCCATAGGCAGGTAAATCAGGCTAGGGTTAGGGAAGGTCCCAAGGAAAAAGGGGTGGAGACAGCCATGTTGTGGCAATTCTGCACTTTTCTTGGGGTGCCTTTTGCAGCTGCAGTGTGCCTGGAGCTCAGGGCTTCCTGGTTTAAGAAACCCTAACCCTAGGCTCAGCTGTAACCACTTCCATAGGCAGGTAAATCAGCTAGGGTTAGGGAAGGTCCCAAGGAAAAAGGGGTGGAGACAGCCATGTTGTGGCAGTTTTGCGCTCTCTTTGGGATGCCTTTTGCAGCTGCAGTGTGCCTGGAGCTCAGGGCTTCCTGGTTTGAGAAACCCTAACCCTAGGCTCAACCCTAACCCTAACCCTAGGCAGGTAAATCAGCCTAGGGTTAGGGAAGGTCCCAAGGAAGAAGCGGTGGAGACAGCCATGTTGTGGCAGTTTTGCGCTCTCTTTGGGATGCCTTTTGCAGCTGCAGTGTGCCTGGAGCTCAGGGCTTGCTCGTTTAAGAAACACTAACCCTAGGCTCTGTAATAACCTTTTCCATAGGCAAGTAAATCACCTAGGGTTAAGTAAGGTCCCAAGGAAAAAGGGGTGGAGACAGCCATGTTGTGGCAGTTTTGCGCTCTCTTTGGGATGCCTTTTGCAGCTGCAGTGTACCTGGAGCTCAGGGCTTCCTGGTTTAAGAAACCCTAACCCTAGGCTCAGTAATAACCTTTTCCATAGGCAGGTAAATCAGCATAGGGTTAGGGAAGGTCCCAAGGAAAAAGGGGTGGAGACAGCCATGTTGTGGCAGTTTTGCGCTCTCTTTGGGATGCCTTTTGCAGCTGCAGTGTGCCTGGAGCTCAGGGCTTCCTGGTTTGAGAAACCCTAACCCTAGGCTCAACCCCAACCCTAACCCTAGGCAGGTAAATCAGCCTAGGGTTAGGGAAGGTCCCAAGGAAAAAGGGGTGGAGACAGGCATGTTGTGGCAGTTTTGCGCTCTGTTTGGGATGCCTTTTGCAGCTGCAGTGTGCCTGGAGCTCAGGGCTTCCTGGTTTGAGAAACCCTAACCCTAGGCTCTGTAATAACCTTTTCCGTAGGCAAGGAAATCACCTAGGGTTAAGTAAGGTCCCAAGGAAAAAGGCATGGAGACAGCCATGTTGTGTTTTTTTTCTCTCTCTTTGGGATGCCTTTTGCAGCTGCAGTGTGCCTGGAGCTCAGGGCTTCCTGGTTTAAGAAACCCTAACCCTAGGCTCTGTAATAACCTTTTCCATAGGCAGGTAAATCAGCCTAGGGTTAGGGAAGGTCCCAAGGAAAAAGGGGTGGAGACAGCCGTGTTGTGGCAGTTTTGCGCTCTCTTTGGGATGCCTTTTGCAGCTGCAGTGTGCCTGGAGCTCAGGGCTTCCTGGTTAATAAAACCCTCTCCATAGGCTCAGTAATTACGATTTCCATAGGCAAGTAAA
Organism: Calcarius lapponicus; assembly: GCA_039654755.1. NCBI lineage: Eukaryota > Metazoa > Chordata > Aves > Passeriformes > Fringillidae > Calcarius > Calcarius lapponicus. The sequence continues at coordinate 311,476 of JBBFKN010000043.1, forward strand.
TCACCTAGGGTTAAGTAAGGTCCCAAGGAAGAAGGTGCGGAGACAGCCATGTTTTGGCAGTTTTGCGCTCTCTTTGGGATGCCTTTTGCAGCTGCAGTGTGCCTGGAGCTCAGGGCTTCCTGGTTAATAAAACCCTCTCCATAGGCTCAGTAATAACCTTTTCCATAGGCAGGTAAATCAGCCTAGGTTTAGGGAAGGTCCCAAGGAAGAAGGGGCAGAGACAGCCATGTTGTGGCAGTTTTGCGCTCTCTTTGGGATGCCTTTTGCAGCTGCAGTGTGCCTGGAGCTCAGGGCTTCCTGGTTTGAGAAACCCTAACCCTAGGCTCAACCCTAACCCTAGGCAGGTAAATCAGCCTAGGGTTAGGGAAGGTCCCAAGGAAGAATCGGTGGAGACAGCCATGTTGTGCCAGTTTTGGGCTCTCTTTGGGATGCCTTTTGCAGCTGCAGTGTGCCTGGAGCTCAGGGCTCCCTGGTTTAAGAAACCCTAACCCTAGGCTCTGTAATAACCTTTTCCATAGGCAGGTAAATCAGCCTAGGATTACGGAAGGTCCCAAGGAAAAAGCAGTGGAGACAGCCATGTTGTGGCAGTTTTGCGCTCTCTTTGGGATGCCTTTTGCATCTGCCGTGTGCCTGGAGCTCAGGGCTTCCTGGTTTAAGAAACCCTAACCCTAGGCTCTGTAATAACCTTTTCCATAGGCAAGTAAATCACCTAGGGTTAAGTAAGGTCCCAAGGAAAAAGGGCTGGAGACAGCCATGTTGTGGCAGTTTTGCGCTCTCTTTGGGATGCCTTTTGCAGCTGCAGTGTGCCTGGAGCTCAGGGCTTCCTGGTTTAAGAAACCCTAACCTTAGGCTCAGTAATAACCTTTTCCATAGGCAGGTAAATCAGCATAGGGTTAGGGAAGGTCCCAAGGAAAAAGGGGTGGAGACAGCCATGTTGTGGCAGTTTTGCGCTCTCTTTGGGATGCCTTGTGCAGCTGCAGTGTGCCTGGAGCTCAGGGCTTCCTGGTTTAAAAAACCCTAACCCTAGTCTCTGTAATAACTTTTCCATTGGAATGTAAATCAGCCTAGGGTTAGGGAAGGTCCCAAGGAATAAGGGGTGGAGACAGCCATGTTGTGGCAGTTCTGCACTTTTCTTGGGGATGCCTTTTGCAGCTGCAGTGTGCCTGGAGCTCAGGGCTTCCTGGTTTAAGAAACACCAACCCTAGGCTCGGTACTAACCTTTTCCATAGGCAGGTAAATCAGCCTAGGGTTAGGGAAGGTCCCAAGGAAAAAGGGGTGGAGACAGCCATGTTGTGGCAGTTTTGCGCTCTCTTTTGGGATGCCTTGTGCAGCTGCAGTGTGCCTGGAGCTCAGGGCGTCCTTGTTTAACAAACCCTAACCCTAGGCTTAGTATTAACCTTTTCCATAGGCAGGTAAATCAGCTAGGGTTAGGGAAGGTCCCAAGGAAGAAGGGGTGGAGACAGCCATGTTGTGGCAGTTTTGCGCTCTCTTTGGGATGCCTTTTGCAGCTGCCGTGTGCCTGGAGCTCAGGGCTTCCTGGTTTAAGAAACCCTAACCCTAGGCTCTGTAATAACCTTTTCCATAGGCAGGTAAATCAGCATAGGATTAGGGAAGGTCCCAAGGAAAAAGGGGTGGAGACAGCCATGTTGTGGCAGTTTTGCGCTCTCTTTGGGATGCCTTTTGCAGCTGCAGTGTCCCTGGAGCTCAGCGCTTCCTGCTTTAAAAAACCCTAACCCTAGGCTCAACCCTAACCCTAACCCTAGGCAGGTAAATCAGCCTAGGGTTAGGGAAGGTCCCAAGGAAAAAGGGGTGGAGACAGCCGTGTTGTGGCAGTTTTGCGCTCTCTTTGGGATGCCTTTTGCAGCTGCAGTGTGCCTGGAACTCAGGGCTTCCTGGTTTAAAAAACCCTAACCCTAGGCTCAACCCTAACCCTAACCCTAGGCAGGTAATCAGGCTAGGGTTAGGGAAGGTCCCAAGGAAAAAGGGATGGAGACAGCAATGTTGTGGCAGTTCTGCACTTTCCTTGGGATGCCTTTTGCAGCTGCAGTGTGCCTGGAGCTCAGGGCTTCCTGGTTTAAAAAACCCTAATCCTAGGCTCAGTAATAACCTTTTCCCTAGGCAAGTAAATCAGCCTAGGGCTAAGTAAGGTCCCAAGGAAAAAGGGGTGGAGACAGCCATGTTGTGGCAGTTTTGCGCTCTCTTTGGGATGCCTTTTGCAGCTGCAGTGTGCCTGGAGCTCAGGGCTTCCTGGTTTGAGAAACCCTAACCCTAGGGTCTGTAATAACCTTTTCCATAGGCAGGTAAATCAGCCTAGGGTTAGGGAAGGTCCCAAGGAAAAAGGGGTGGAGACAGCCGTGTTGTGGCAGTTTTGCGCTCTCTTTGGGATGCCTTTTGCAGCTGCAGTGTGCCTGGAGCTCAGGGCTTCCTGGTTAATAAAACCCTCTCCATAGGCTCAGTAATTACGATTTCCATAGGCAAGTAAATCACCTAGGGTTAAGTAAGGTCCCAAGGAAGAAGGTGCGGAGACAGCCATGTTTTGGCAGTTTTGCGCTCTCTTTGGGATGCCTTTTGCAGCTGCAGTGTGCCTGGAGCTCAGGGCTTCCTGGTTAATAAAACCCTCTCCATAGGCTCAGTAATAACCTTTTCCATAGGCAGGTAAATCAGCCTAGGTTTAGGGAAGGTCCCAAGGAAGAAGGGGCAGAGACAGCCATGTTGTGGCAGTTTTGCGCTCTCTTTGGGATGCCTTTTGCAGCAGCAGTGTGCCTGGAGCTCAGGGCTTCCTGGTTTAAGAAACACCAACCCTAGGCTCGGTACTAACCTTTTCCATAGGCAGGTAAATCAGCTAGGGTTAGGGAAGGTCCCAAGGAAGAAGGGGTGGAGACAGCCATGTTGTGGCAGTTTTGCGCTCTCTTTGGGATGCCTTTTGCAGCTGCCGTGTGCCTGGAGCTCAGGGCTTCCTGGTTTAAGAAACCCTAACCCTAGGCTCAGTAATAACCTTTTCCATAGGCAGGTAAATCAGCATAGGATTAGGGAAGGTCCCAAGGAAAAAGGGGTGGAGACAGCCATGTTGTGGCAGTTTTGCACTCTCTTTGGGATGCCTTTTGCAGCTGCAGTGTCCCTGGAGCTCAGCGCTTCCTGCTTTAAAAAACCCTAACCCTAGGCTCAACCCTAACCCTAACCCTAGGCAGGTAAATCAGCCTAGGGTTAGGGAAGGTCCCAAGGAAAAAGGGGTGGAGACAGCCGTGTTGTGGCAGTTTTGCGCTCTCTTTGGGATGCCTTTTGCAGCTGCAGTGTCCCTGGAGCTCAGCGCTTCCTGCTTTAAAAAACCCTAACCCTAGGCTCAACCCTAACCCTAACCCTAGGCAGGTAAATCAGCCTAGGGTTAGGGAAGGTCCCAAGGAAAAAGGGGTGGAGACAGCCGTGTTGTGGCAGTTTTGCGCTCTCTTTGGGATGCCTTTTGCAGCTGCAGTGTGCCTGGAGCTCAGGGCTTCCTGGTTTAAGAAACCCTAACCCTAGGCTCAGTAATAACCTTTTCCATAGGCAAGTAAATCACCTAGGGTTAAGTAAGATCCCAAGGAAAAAGCAGTGGAGACAGCCATGTTGTGGCAGTTTTGCGCTCTCTTTGGGATGCCTTTTGCATCTGCCGTGTGCCTGGAGCTCAGGGCTTCCTGGTTTAAGAAACCCTAACCCTAGGCTCTGTAATAACCTTTTCCCTAGGCAAGTAAATCACCTAGGGTTAAGTAAGGTCCCAAGGAAAAAGGGCTGGAGACAGCCATGTTGTGGCAGTTTTGCGCTCTCTTTGGGATGCCTTTTGCAGCTGCAGTGTGCCTGGAGCTCAGGGCTTCCTGGTTTAAGAAACCCTAACCCTAGGCTCAACCCTAACCCTAACCCTAGGCAGGTAAATTAGCCTAGGGTTAGGGAAGGTCCCAAGGAAGGAGGGGTGGAGACAGCCATGTTGTGGCAGTTTTGCGCTCTCTTTGGGATGCCTTTTGCAGCTGCAGTGTGCCTGGAGCTCAGGGCTTCCTGATTTAAAAAACCCTAACCCTAGGCTCTGTAATAACCTTTTCTATAGGCAAGTAAATCAGCTAGGGTTACGTAAGGTCCCAAGGAAAAAGGGCTGGAGACAGCCATGTTGTGGCAGTTTTGCGCTCTCTTTGGGATGCCTTTTGCAGCTGCAGTGTGCCTGGAGCTCAGGGCTTCCTGGTTTGAGAAACCCTAACCCTAGGCTGTGTAATAACCTTTTCCATAGGCAGGTAAATCAGGCTAGGGTTAGGGAAGGTCCCAAGGAAAAAGGGGTGGAGACAGCCATGTTGTGGCAATTCTGCACTTTTCTTGGGGTGCCTTTTGCAGCTGCAGTGTGCCTGGAGCTCAGGGCTTCCTGGTTTAAGAAACCCTAACCCTAGGCTCAGCTGTAACCACTTCCATAGGCAGGTAAATCAGCTAGGGTTAGGGAAGGTCCCAAGGAAAAAGGGGTGGAGACAGCCATGTTGTGGCAGTTTTGCGCTCTCTTTGGGATGCCTTTTGCAGCTGCAGTGTGCCTGGAGCTCAGGGCTTCCTGGTTTGAGAAACCCTAACCCTAGGCTCAACCCTAACCCTAACCCTAGGCAGGTAAATCAGCCTAGGGTTAGGGAAGGTCCCAAGGAAGAAGCGGTGGAGACAGCCATGTTGTGGCAGTTTTGCGCTCTCTTTGGGATGCCTTTTGCAGCTGCAGTGTGCCTGGAGCTCAGGGCTTGCTCGTTTAAGAAACACTAACCCTAGGCTCTGTAATAACCTTTTCCATAGGCAAGTAAATCACCTAGGGTTAAGTAAGGTCCCAAGGAAAAAGGGGTGGAGACAGCCATGTTGTGGCAGTTTTGCGCTCTCTTTGGGATGCCTTTTGCAGCTGCAGTGTACCTGGAGCTCAGGGCTTCCTGGTTTAAGAAACCCTAACCCTAGGCTCAGTAATAACCTTTTCCATAGGCAGGTAAATCAGCATAGGGTTAGGGAAGGTCCCAAGGAAAAAGGGGTGGAGACAGCCATGTTGTGGCAGTTTTGCGCTCTCTTTGGGATGCCTTTTGCAGCTGCAGTGTGCCTGGAGCTCAGGGCTTCCTGGTTTGAGAAACCCTAACCCTAGGCTCAACCCCAACCCTAACCCTAGGCAGGTAAATCAGCCTAGGGTTAGGGAAGGTCCCAAGGAAAAAGGGGTGGAGACAGGCATGTTGTGGCAGTTTTGCGCTCTGTTTGGGATGCCTTTTGCAGCTGCAGTGTGCCTGGAGCTCAGGGCTTCCTGGTTTGAGAAACCCTAACCCTAGGCTCTGTAATAACCTTTTCCGTAGGCAAGGAAATCACCTAGGGTTAAGTAAGGTCCCAAGGAAAAAGGCATGGAGACAGCCATGTTGTGTTTTTTTTCTCTCTCTTTGGGATGCCTTTTGCAGCTGCAGTGTGCCTGGAGCTCAGGGCTTCCTGGTTTAAGAAACCCTAACCCTAGGCTCTGTAATAACCTTTTCCATAGGCAGGTAAATCAGCCTAGGGTTAGGGAAGGTCCCAAGGAAAAAGGGGTGGAGACAGCCGTGTTGTGGCAGTTTTGCGCTCTCTTTGGGATGCCTTTTGCAGCTGCAGTGTGCCTGGAGCTCAGGGCTTCCTGGTTAATAAAACCCTCTCCATAGGCTCAGTAATTACGATTTCCATAGGCAAGTAAATCACCTAGGGTTAAGTAAGGTCCCAAGGAAGAAGGTGCGGAGACAGCCATGTTTTGGCAGTTTTGCGCTCTCTTTGGGATGCCTTTTGCAGCTGCAGTGTGCCTGGAGCTCAGGGCTTCCTGGTTAATAAAACCCTCTCCATAGGCTCAGTAATAACCTTTTCCATAGGCAGGTAAATCAGCCTAGGTTTAGGGAAGGTCCCAAGGAAGAAGGGGCAGAGACAGCCATGTTGTGGCAGTTTTGCGCTCTCTTTGGGATGCCTTTTGCAGCTGCAGTGTGCCTGGAGCTCAGGGCTTCCTGGTTTGAGAAACCCTAACCCTAGGCTCAACCCTAACCCTAGGCAGGTAAATCAGCCTAGGGTTAGGGAAGGTCCCAAGGAAGAATCGGTGGAGACAGCCATGTTGTGCCAGTTTTGGGCTCTCTTTGGGATGCCTTTTGCAGCTGCAGTGTGCCTGGAGCTCAGGGCTCCCTGGTTTAAGAAACCCTATCCCTAGGCTCTGTAATAACCTTTTCCATAGGCAGGTAAATCAGCCTAGGATTACGGAAGGTCCCAAGGAAAAAGCAGTGGAGACAGCCATGTTGTGGCAGTTTTGCGCTCTCTTTGGGATGCCTTTTGCATCTGCCGTGTGCCTGGAGCTCAGGGCTTCCTGGTTTAAGAAACCCTAACCCTAGGCTCTGTAATAACCTTTTCCATAGGCAAGTAAATCACCTAGGGTTAAGTAAGGTCCCAAGGAAAAAGGGCTGGAGACAGCCATGTTGTGGCAGTTTTGCGCTCTCTTTGGGATGCCTTTTGCAGCTGCAGTGTGCCTGGAGCTCAGGGCTTCCTGGTTTGAGAAACCCTAACCCTAGGCTCAACCCTAACCCTAGGCAGGTAAATCAGCCTAGGGTTAGGGAAGGTCCCAAGGAAGAATCGGTGGAGACAGCCATGTTGTGCCAGTTTTGGGCTCTCTTTGGGATGCCTTTTGCAGCTGCAGTGTGCCTGGAGCTCAGGGCTCCCTGGTTTAAGAAACCCTATCCCTAGGCTCTGTAATAACCTTTTCCATAGGCAGGTAAATCAGCCTAGGATTACGGAAGGTCCCAAGGAAAAAGCAGTGGAGACAGCCATGTTGTGGCAGTTTTGCGCTCTCTTTGGGATGCCTTTTGCATCTGCCGTGTGCCTGGAGCTCAGGGCTTCCTGGTTTAAGAAACCCTAACCCTAGGCTCTGTAATAACCTTTTCCATAGGCAAGTAAATCACCTAGGGTTAAGTAAGGTCCCAAGGAAAAAGGGCTGGAGACAGCCATGTTGTGGCAGTTTTGCGCTCTCTTTGGGATGCCTTTTGCAGCTGCAGTGTGCCTGGAGCTCAGGGCTTCCTGGTTTAAGAAACCCTAACCTTAGGCTCAGTAATAACCTTTTCCATAGGCAGGTAAATCAGCATAGGGTTAGGGAAGGTCCCAAGGAAAAAGGGGTGGAGACAGCCATGTTGTGGCAGTTTTGCGCTCTCTTTGGGATGCCTTGTGCAGCTGCAGTGTGCCTGGAGCTCAGGGCTTCCTGGTTTAAAAAACCCTAACCCTAGTCTCTGTAATAACTTTTCCATTGGAATGTAAATCAGCCTAGGGTTAGGGAAGGTCCCAAGGAATAAGGGGTGGAGACAGCCATGTTGTGGCAGTTCTGCACTTTTCTTGGGGATGCCTTTTGCAGCTGCAGTGTGCCTGGAGCTCAGGGCTTCCTGGTTTAAGAAACACCAACCCTAGGCTCGGTACTAACCTTTTCCATAGGCAGGTAAATCAGCCTAGGGTTAGGGAAGGTCCCAAGGAAAAAGGGGTGGAGACAGCCATGTTGTGGCAGTTTTGCGCTCTCTTTTGGGATGCCTTGTGCAGCTGCAGTGTGCCTGGAGCTCAGGGCGTCCTTGTTTAACAAACCCTAACCCTAGGCTTAGTATTAACCTTTTCCATAGGCAGGTAAATCAGCTAGGGTTAGGGAAGGTCCCAAGGAAGAAGGGGTGGAGACAGCCATGTTGTGGCAGTTTTGCGCTCTCTTTGGGATGCCTTTTGCAGCTGCCGTGTGCCTGGAGCTCAGGGCTTCCTGGTTTAAGAAACCCTAACCCTAGGCTCAGTAATAACCTTTTCCATAGGCAGGTAAATCAGCATAGGATTAGGGAAGGTCCCAAGGAAAAAGGGGTGGAGACAGCCATGTTGTGGCAGTTTTGCGCTCTCTTTGGGATGCCTTTTGCAGCTGCAGTGTCCCTGGAGCTCAGCGCTTCCTGCTTTAAAAAACCCTAACCCTAGGCTCAACCCTAACCCTAACCCTAGGCAGGTAAATCAGCCTAGGGTTAGGGAAGGTCCCAAGGAAAAAGGGGTGGAGACAGCCGTGTTGTGGCAGTTTTGCGCTCTCTTTGGGATGCCTTTTGCAGCTGCAGTGTGCCTGGAACTCAGGGCTTCCTGGTTTAAAAAACCCTAACCCTAGGCTCAACCCTAACCCTAACCCTAGGCAGGTAATCAGGCTAGGGTTAGGGAAGGTCCCAAGGAAAAAGGGATGGAGACAGCAATGTTGTGGCAGTTCTGCACTTTCCTTGGGATGCCTTTTGCAGCTGCAGTGTGCCTGGAGCTCAGGGCTTCCTGGTTTAAGAAACCCTAACCCTAGGCTCAGTAATAACCTTTTCCATAGGCAGGTAAATAAGCCTAGGTTTAGGGAAGGTCCAAAGGAAAAAGCGGTGGAGACAGCCATGTTGTGTCAGTTTTGCACTCCCCTTGGGGGTGACTTTTTTGGGACAATATTCCTCGTGCTCTGGGCTTTCTGTTTTAAAAGACCTTAACTCTATATCTAGGCTAAACCCAACCGTAACCCCGGGCATGTAAATCAGCCTAGGTCAGGGGATGGTCCCAAGGAAAAAGCGGTGGAGACAGCCATGTGTTGGCAATTTTATGTTCCTTTTGGGATGACATTTGCAACTGCAGTGTGCCTGGAGCTCAGGGCTTCCTGGTTTAAAACACCCTAACCCTTGGCGCAACCTTAACCCTAGCCCTAGGCCAGTAGATCATCTTATGATTACAGATGGTCCCAAGGAAAAAGCAGTGGAGGCCGCCTCGTTATGGCAGATTTGCCCTTCCCTTGGGATGCCTTTTACAGCTGCAGTGTGCCTGGAGGTCAGGGCGCCCTTGTTAAAAATCCCTAAATCTAAGCCTTGTCCTATCCCTAAGCCTTGGCATGTACATCAGCCTAGGATTATGGATGGTCTCAAGAATAAAGCCATTGTGTCAGCCATGTTGTGGCAGTTTTGTGTTCCATTTGGGATGCCTTTTGCAGTTTCACTGTTCCTGGAGCTCTGGGCTCCATGCTTCTTGAGGTGCTTACTCTCGGAACCCTACCTCTTGGGAGTTAAAATAGCCTAAGCCCAAGGCTGGTATGTCGGCAAAAGCCATTGAGATTGTCATATTCTGGCAGTTTTGCCTTCCCCTTGGGATGCCTTTGGCAGCTGCGGTGTGCCTGGTCTGTGGTCTCTGTGCTTTTTGAGACCCTAACCCCAGGCAGTAAAAATAGCCTAGGCCTAGGTCTGGTCCCGAGGCAAAGGCCTCATTTCCGCTATGTTGTTGCAATTTCTCGTTCCATTTGGGATGCCTTTGGCAGCTGTGGTGTTCCTGGAGGTCTTAGCTCCGTGGTTTTTTAGATGCTAACCCTTCGCGGAACCCGAAGCATATGCAGTAAAACATATGCCTTAGAGATAGATATTGTATCATGTATTTACATGGTAACAAACTTTTAGGATTTTTCTGTGCCTCCTTCCAGCCTATTTTTAGAGCTGTGGATGTTTTTTGGTTTTTTTCCCATGAGTCTCTCAATTTTTCTGCATTTTTGTTATGCTTTTTTAAGATACAGTGTTTTTAACGTTTTCTTGTGCCCTCTTGGAGTTGTCTGTTGTGATGGGAACCGTTGAAAAGTCACGATTAAAAATGGAAAAAAAATAAGAAAACTCATGGCAAGCTGCCTGAGGGTACTTCTTGCTTGTGGTAAAGAAGTATTTTTATGGGGCTAAAAGGTGTTGTGTGGTTTCTGGTTTTCTCATGTGCTGCGATTCGCTGCTGCATCTTTTTCCATTCCTGCATGCCCCCTGCGGTCCGCTCCTGCACCCACAGCCTCCAGAGCGGCCCCATTCCTGGAGCACCAAAGTTGCTCCATCCATTACCGAATTGATTATTGAACCTTATAGCAGGCAGTATTGGAACATAAACACTTTCTGCCCGGCTACAGACACATTCATAAGGAAAGCTATCATTCTTTGTCCAACTCTGCAGTTTTTATTAATATATTGATCTTAAACCTTGGTAGGTTTCATAGCTCTTTCCTTTTTTTTCTAGTCAATTTAATTTGTACTGGATCAGTTTTACATCTGCAGTAAAATATTACTAAAATTTTCTATAAATTTTTATGAAGTGAGGATTTTCTTCATATGTTTTATTAGGAAATTTAAGGAAATCCATCCTGCACCATTTGTGTCTTTTTAAGTGCTCTCTGTTCATTTCAGTGGAGTCATAAGTGTCCTCTTATGCCTTTTGTTAAGTATGGTCTTGTTAAAAGAGGTGGGTTTTTTTAACCCTGTTTTTGAGCCTTCCTGATTTTACTCTCACTTTTGAGCACATTATTTTACTCCGTGACGGACAGATAAATGTGAAATTGTAGCTGAGTATTTAGGTATTTTCCTAACATGGGAGAGTGCAACAGATTCTCCATTAGCACACAGAGTATTCCAGCTGTATGCAAATACACACTTATCAAAACCAGTCATTTAATGTCACATTTGAACATATTCTTAGAATCTGTTTTCTAAATCCTTTTGTAATCACAAATGAAATCTGTAGGTCATTCCCATTTCCAACTTTTCTTTTGTCAAATTATATTAATCACTACATTTGCTTTCTATACCTATAAAACACACTAAAAAAAACCCACAAATAACTGTAAAAGATGAAACTGCTGGCTCCCCTGAAGCCTAATATCAAATCTGAACAAGATATTCAGTTTAAGGTCATTTCTTCTTATGCTTTCACTTGAAACATGGTAGAAGAGGCCCTCCCCACCTGGCTACACCCTCCTTTCAGGCAGTTGTAGAGAAGACTGAGGTCTCCCCTGAGTTTCCTCTTCCCCAGACTGAGAACCCTCAGATTTTAGCAATACCACTAGTGATCTGCCACAGACATTAACATCCATTTAGAAATCTCCCTTTTGCTTTTCAGATTGGCTCAGTCTTGTCACCACTGTAAAAATTTAGCTGTCTTCTTGGTCAATGTGACCAACATTTTGTTGGTGCTTGTGAAGACACACACCTGTGAACACATCCATGAGCTCACAAACACACACACACACATACACACACATTTTGTAGTGACTTGGTTTGTATTGACTTGCTTGCCTTTAATCCTGAGTATTTTATCAGGCCTTTTTGCTAGCAGTGTTACAGATTTACTACCACATTTTACAACCAGAACACTTTCAACATTCATAAACTTAAGTTTAAATTCAGTGACTTCCTTGTCTCAGTAAATTCTTACTAATTTGTCAGGATGAACCTGTAATATTCCTTCAAGTCACTTCTCCCAAAATATTAGTTCCTCAGCAGGTTCTCACATAACCAGCCAGATTAGCTGTTCTGTAAGGCACAAGTCTTCTAATGTTTACATCTTTCCTTTTGGATGTTGTGAGTTTTTTTCTTTCTAAATAGTATACATACATATTAAATGTTTATCTTGGGCATTGAAGGTCTTCAATAGCTGCCTAGTCAGCATCCCTTGACAAAATTAAACAAGAAATCATAAATCATCAAGGACTTTGAATAAACTGCTGTCATTATTAGAATTACCTTATGGTGACCTGTTTTTCCATTGAGTTCTCTTGGTTGAGAATAAAGGGTTAAATGTTTTAAACCTCTCTTTTTCATTTCTGCTGTTCCAGACACCTCCTAGAGAATCTATTCACTGCTCTGTTCTTCCCCTCAGAGGATTGCCACTGATCCATTTTATGCCAGATATCACATGGGTTTCAAATGTTGTCAAAGGCTTACAAAATCTGGAAAGGAGCTGCTTCACAATGCATGGAGTTACATGGAGCTTAACCATTAAACAGTCACTAGCACAAGGAATAAGACTCATTCAGTTCTGACTAATAACTGAATTACTCACTTTTTCTCTAGGATGTTCCACAGCATGACCTGCCTCTTTTTTAATGGAAATTTTTCCATGGTTTTACTGTTCCCCATAATGTTCTTTCACTGAATCCCTATTAGTAATGTAATACAGCTGCATTCACTTGTCACTTTCTCTTTTGTATGATCTGTATTATACAGCATAAATGTAGTGCAAGAAAGAAATCTCTTTTGTTGTTTACCTGGACTGGTGGGAGGTGTCCTTGCCCATGGCAGGGGGAGTAGACTAGATGAGTTTTAAGGTTCCTTCCAGCCCAAACTATCCTATGATTTATGTCTTATTGTCTCCACATCACACAATAATTTTCTCATTCTACATAGCAGAAAAGTCTACCAAGAAAATAGAACTGAACATCACTGTGGTCTTAACAACTAAAGTACATGAGAAATGTATTAATGCTCATAGTAAAATCTGTTTCCCAAACTGTCTATGGGAGTCCATATAACTTCATGACACTCCAGCTTTAGGTCTCATGCCTAGAAAAAGACTTTTTTTATTAACATATATTTTCTTTATAGAAAATATGTGTGGGTTCATTTGCCAGGTACTACACTAGCTTCTTTATTTATACTGATAATAGCCTATTTTAAATTAAATAATGGTGATTTCTTCTCCCTATTTTACACATTCATTATTTTATATTTACATTTATCATACTATAATACATCTATTTTACGTTCCAAAAAACCTTTTGTTTTAACATCCAAGAATATAAGAAAGTAATTCTTATTAATGTAACATTGGAATAACACTTTCCCATCATGTTTGTTGTGTATTCAAAAGTACATTACAACTATTAACCACAAGATGGCTCAATAGGAGAGGGAAATGTAGTTCTTTGACATCACAAAACCACACCATTTTTGCATTTTAAAACAACATAATCTTGGCTCCTCAGACACTAGGATTGAATGCATCCAGTTCACTCCGTTATTGAAACACAGAAACACTGTATTGTTAACCCAGTTTAGATAAAAGGCAGCCATGACTTTTAGTTTCCTTAATGGTAAAGTTTTTTTTCAGATCTGAGGAAAAGCAAAACAAGAATGATGGAAGGAATCAAACTTTTATAGGCAAAAATTCATTGAAAAGCTGCTGCATGTTGCAGAGACTGAATAAGTCCTCAGTTATCACCAATGAAATATTTTTAATTACTCTATATGAATCAGGCTTATACTCTTATTAATGTGACATAAATTGCTATTACATAGAATGCTGATCATTTAGCTGTCAACATTAAGACATGAACAATGTTCACCTCCCTCTTATTTTTTTCTTTACTACTACTTTCCCCATTATCCATGATTTTACTTCAGATGTATTTGCATGTAGAATCACTTAATATCAATATAGAATACAATTTTCATTTCTTCACTTATAGAATAGATGTTTAGAAACTCTTATTTTGGTTGAAAACTTCTTCAAACTTGTGCATAATGCTGGAGAGGTTTCTGCCCAATTCCTGGTGACTGAAGCAAAATCATCACACAGGAAATAGAACCACTTTGTTTAGAGCTGCTTGTTTCTCTAAAACTAAGAGATCCAGAAGTACCAGCTCCTGCATTGTACTCTATTAAGATTAATAGGGAGCACCAGTATTTTGTCTTAGGAAGAAATAGACTGATTCAATGGGAAGATGTTTGTGGATAACTTGGGACATGCATTTTATGCCTACTCCTATACTGGTAAGTCTAGGAGTCTAGGAAGAATAAGACTGTTCACACATGGCCACACTTGTTCCAACTGTGCCCTTTGCCCCCAAAATGTTGGAAAGCAAGTTGCCAGACAGCGTGCCCCAGCACTGATTTCATGTTAATCCATTGTTCCTGTGCAAAACCCTGCAAGCACTCTGGAGAGTCCCTTGATCCACATTGAACCATTTCTAGAAGGTAGCCCTCCAAAACCTCTGTGAGAGCATGGATCACATGACAGTGTGGTTCTTGAAGCAAGAATAATCTCTGTTCCTTGTTTATTGAAGATTACGAATATATATCTAGGAATGAACTGAGTATATCAGAAAGAATATGCATAAATGTCAATGCCTGCTCTAGTGTGGAGTAGTAACTGCAATGAAAAAATGAGAAAGCATAGCTTCCCAAGGATAAAAGAAAAAGGAATGGGAATGAAGGAGTGAGGCCTTATCTCCTTGTCTCTTTAAGGTTTGGCTGCTTCTCCCTCACTCTTACACCAAAGTCCTTTCAGGCAGGTGTGATTATTTTCATCATGTCTCCTCAGAGTTTCAAAGCTTTCTTTGACCTTTCCTATATACTAGCTGATGGCTTTGCTTGCACATGCTTTGGGAAACACCCTTCTCCTGTAGTATGCATACTGCTCTTGCACCTTGGTGAGAGTACTTAGACTTGGAGAAGGAGGGGAGTGTGATTCTACATTCAGTTCATGAGGAAGGGGAGAAGAAAGTGAGAAGAACATATTTGCTTTTTGCTCACTGAAGAGCTCCCAGGGAGTCAGAGAAAGGGAAGGATGTTTCATGGGAACTTTGTGAGTAGCAGCTGCAGCTCAAGAGGGGGAAAAATTGATAAAGGATATGGACAAAGCAGGCAGAAGAGAGCTGGCTGATTAGACCCTGGAGTTACGGAAATCAACCCTTTCATCATCTGAGTTACTTTTTCTTCCAACATCTGGCTCACCAGCTGCTGCCTGGGAGCACAGTTTTGCAGCACTAAAGAGCCAGAAAGTCTCCACAAACGTTTTAGCAGCTCCCACCACCTCTATGGAGTATCCTGTGCCTCTGCCAGTCTGCTTTCCAGAAATTCCTGTCAACCTGTAAGGTGCTGAGTGTTCTGCTAGCATCTCCCCAAGGAACTCCTCTCTTTCTTTTCTGGCTGGATATTTTTACAGGACCATCTGACCAGACACAGAGCAGAACAATTATCTGATCAAGTCCTGCACCCGCTCAACTCTGTTTGCCAGTGTGATTGTTCTCCTCCCTCTGTGTCTGACATTTGTAATCCTTCACATCAGACTAGCTGGGAGAGGAAGACAAGATTTGTGGACCAGCTACTGTAGACACTTTGTGGATGTGGGTGTGACTCTAACAAACTTCAGGTTGGTCTAACTGGAGTTTAGGCTTAGGGCTTTAGGGGCTGGATACTAAAGGCACCATATGTTTCTGACAGATACAAGAGAGTCTCAAATAAAATCTCCTGGTGAGCTCTGAATCTCATCAGCCACAAGACAGAGACGAGTTGGGCTATTTGTTTTGTTCATTCTTACATGAGTATATACATATCTGTGTATATGTGATGCCTGTACAAGAACTGCAGTCCTGTCTGTGTTTATCTCTAAATGGTTGGTCATGCTTTTGTGTAACAGAGGACACAGAAAGAGAGCTGCTGGCACAAACCTTGCAAGAATGCTGTAAGATGTAGCTTTGCAGGTGTTTTCTGCAGAGACAGGGCTGCATACTCATCAGGTTTCTCATGTTTTCCAGCTCTGGCAAGTCACCTCGGGAGTGTGAATGTGAGTTATTCCTCCAGCCAAAGACCTCTCAAGTGCTCAAGGAATAAGTGAGTACCTTCAAAGCATGACTTCAAGGACGTTGCTATAATCGTACTGAGTTCTGTGCTGTGTACCTGGAAACAGTCATCTTTCACACGCAGATGTTTACAATCTCTGATACTGCCAAAGGCTGCTCTTCCTAGAATTTTCTGAACAATGAATAGTGTCAACATGGCAGAAACATACAGAAAAAATTTAATAATTTTAAATGTTATTAAAAGTTCATCTGAACATTATGTTCAGTGAGATCAGGGGAGTTCAGACAACCACAGAAATAGGATGAGAGAGGAGTGACAGAGTCAGAAGAATGATCTGAAGTCTGACAGCAGAGAGCAAGCAGAAAGACTTTCACAGCTTCTGTCCCTCTATATTGCTTTAGAAATATTCCAGCTTGCTGTGAGCCCTCGAGATCGATCAGGAGCGTCTGCTGCTCACTTCAGAAGGTCTTGGGGGAGCATGAGTCACACTGGCTCAGAGCCTTTTGGAGCACAACCCACTGTTTAGTTCCCCATGGAGAGAATTTAGCTCTTCAGCTGTAAAACCACCCTGAGGACTCAGCTCTGTCCTCAAGTAAGTACAGACTGTCAGGGCTTCAAAGCCAAGCTGCTGCCAAGTTGCTAATGAAGGCACAGCCTAATGTGGTTTACTCTTTCCCTCTAAAACTAATGGGGCCAGTGTCTGTCACCTTTAAGGAATCAGCACACCAACTGATGAAGAAAAATGATAACATAAAATGTGCAAGGGCAAGAAGCTGCATGCATAGCATATTCCTTCCGTCAGCGGTGACTCACAGCAGTGCCGAGTGAGCAGTGCGTGGGCACCACCATGCTGCCACGCAGAGCAGAGACATTCAGGAGACAGACTTTCTCATTGAGTTTCCAGCCTCCTTACCTTTGTCATCAGAGGATGGCTCCATACATATTTCATGAGCTTGGATGTTGTCTTTTCTAGCAAAGTAAAAATAACTTGCACACTCCGGTAAGACAATGAAAAAGTGAAATCAATCCCTTTTAAATGTATTTTCTTGCAGTCATTACTTAAATATTGATTTTTAATGAGATCTTCCAGAACAGTACATTTTGATCTGCCTATGCTTAACTGCCATGACAGAGGTACAATATGTTTAAAAGCCAGATTTATCTAATTAAATGGGGTATATATGGTTTAATCTCTGGAAGTTGAAAAAGGTCATACATTCAAAAAAACTAAGAGGAACTTGTTCTAAATTATAGACATTACAACTTAATAACTTAATAATATGAATTATTTGAATTTATATAAAAATACCTACATAAATATATTTGATATTTCAAACAGCTTTTAAAGTCTTTAAAGAATCATCATTTTCTAATCTGGATGCTTGCAAATAGTTTTCAACTTTGAACTACACCAATTACTGAAATAAATGGCCAGATTTAAGTGTTTAATGGAAATTTTAAGACTTGTTTCCTTCAATTATATAAAAGTTCTCATTTTTCATGCCTCAAAACACAATCTCCCATCTTTCAAATACTATTAGAGCAATCTATGTGTAATACTCAAGATATCTATGCTTCATTCATCCATTGTTTTTAAATGCATGTTTGTACCTGGAAAGCACTGTCTTTAGCAAGGGAAAATAAATATTTTAAGTAACTAAGTAAATAAATAAATAAGCCAAGCAGAAAGTAAAAAAAATCATGATGCAGTCTAAGGGTAATTTTAATTACACTGTCCAAAAGGAGAAATCAAGAAACTTTTTGAATAAGATGATGAAAAAAATTAAAATCCAATACAGTCCAAAAAATATTGCTGGCATAGTTAGGGCTATTATTTTGGTTAGTTCCTTAGTGTCTTTGTTGCCTTTGCTGCTCTGGATACATTCAAGGCCGTAATGACCTATGGAGTCCTGCTTCTCTGAGCACATGAAATTCAAAACAGCTGTGGGGTTTCCTTGAGCAGAGCTCTAACTATAAATTTCACCCACAACACTAATCAACTAACCAAAATCCCAGCCCTAACTATGTAAGCAATATTTTTTGACTGTATTGGATTTGAATTTTTTTTCATCGTCTTATTCAAAAAATTTCATGATTTCTCCATTACATCCTTGAATGCATCCAGAGCAGCAAAGGCAACAAAGCTAGTGCAAGGGCTAGAAGGAATGGCTGAGAACTCTGTGTTTGCCTAATTTGGAGAGAAGAAGGCTGAGGGGGACCTCATTGCTCTCTGCAGCTTCCTCAGGATGTGATGTGGAGGTGCTCATCTCTTCTCCCTGGCGTCTCTTGACAAGACACATGGGAATGGTTCAAAGCTGCACCAGAGGAATTTTGGACTGGACAATGGGAAGCATTTCATTACCAAGAGGGTGGTCAAATGCTGGAACAGGTTCCTAAGGAAGTGGTCAATGCCTTAAGCTCAAGCTCAGCTTTTAGCTTTTCTAACCCCATCTCTGCATGCCCTGGCAATGCCCTTAAAGTTCTCAATGGGCATTTGTCCACATTTCCATCTCTGGTGCACCTCTCTTTTGGTTTTGAGCAGGCTCAGAGGCTCAGAAGTGGTCACTTGCTCTGGCTACTTCCCCTACCTCTAAAGGGGATGAACTGTTTCTCTGCTTCCAAGAACATATTTTTGAAAAATTCCCAGCATGCATTGGCTCTTTAATTTTCCATGTTTCCCATGGAATCTCTCCCAGAACTGAAGTGTTGGTGTTTTTCTCTTTTAGTTGTGGGCTGTTTGTTTTTTGGCTTTTTTTTTTTTTTCTTTTCTTTTTTCTTTTGGCTTCTACACTTACTTAGTTTTATTCCTTCTTTCCTGAGTTAGCATAACTCTTATGCATGGTGTAATGAGTATATTGTTTGGCCAAAATTTACTTGTAAAGCATAGAGTTAAATGAATTCCAAAGGATGTAAACAACAGCTTTTCTATGATTCCACAGAAACTAATTTTGTTTTTCTATTACAATTGTTACCATAACACCAGCAACATGATTAGCATATTCCCAATTGTAGTATTTTTATCAGTTAGAAGTGAATCATATATATTCCAGCCTAGTTTAACACAGTTGCTGATTTTCAAGGACTATGAGCTAATCTCTAACTCATTAAAATATTGTAAAGCATGAGGAATAAATGAAATAAATTTGAAGTATTCATCCATGAATTCTTAATTGCTTAAGCTTGACTAAAACCTGGCTGGTGTCTAAATGAGCTTAAGGACAGGCTTTTACCAAAATGTATCAGCCAGAGTTAATTTTTGGCTCTCTTCACGCCACAGGTCTGGAAATTTTGCTGGGAGGTACTTGAGTCCCTGCCCAAGAGCTGATCAGCTGGGTCATGAGCCAGGCTGATGTTATCATGAACAGGAGTAAGAGAATAAGCATCATTTGAGCAGTAGAAGCATACGGACAAGCAGGGTCCTTGAACAGCAGAGGCTGTTATCTTGAGAAGGTAATTTCAGATATGACAGATGCATAGCAAAAATATCCCATGGCTTGGAAAGTTATTGTTTATGAATTTTGAATGGTAAAATGCAGATTTCTCTTTCCAACAGGAGAGCTTCTGAATCACACATTGCCGATATGAAGAGAAGAAAAGGATTTTTAATGCCAAAGTATTCTACTTTGGCATTCTCTGTTTTTCATAGAATCAGTGCTTGATTACAGTTCAGAGCAGAAAGATAAAATAAAATTAAAACGGTAAATCACAGACTAGGTGTAAGTTTTCTGGGTCATAGAGATCGTGAGGAAAAAAAAAAAGTTAGAATTTACCAGCAATTAAAATTATTGTTTAAATCTGAAACAAAAAATAATATTTACCTCCACCATGTTCTGCCCCTTCTTGTTTCTCTTAGCTTTTATTGCTGAGCATGATGTCATATGGTGTGGAGTATCCCTTTCATCAGTTTGGGCCAGCTGGCCATGTCCCCACCCAGGCTGTTGCTCACCCAAAGCCTACTGGCCTTTGTGGAGGAGTGTGCCAGCACTGCTCAGAAGTGGCCAAAGCATTGGTGTGTTATCAACTTCCTCTCAAATACAGCTGTATTTAAGGTTGTATAAGCTTAAATACAAATAAGCTGTATCTACATCTGTATATAAAGCACTGAGAGCTGCTATGGGAAAAACTAACTCAATCCAAGCCAGACACAATGCACTCATGCTCCTACTGATTCTTGCAAATATTTTTTTCTTCTCTTTTTATTTTCTTTATTTCTTGCTATGCCATTTTGAATCTAGAAAATCAGAAAAAATCAACTCTCAGAAAGAGATAGAACATATGTCTATTTCTTTTGTTGAGAATACCTTCCTTAGGAAATAGGAAAGGGGTTCTTTCAGAAATCAGCATTTTACTCAATGTGCCAAAACAAAATTGCAGGGTTTTGGGAAAGGTGATAGGGGAACAAACTGATCTGCAGTCTGCATACAAGATGTTCTGTAAATATCCTGAATCCTCCTGGGCCTCTGAAATCACATAAAATCACTGTGGCTAAGAGCAGAATTTACTCATTTTTGGAAAGACTTTTCTGACATTGTTTCCAGATTGTTCCATGTGAGACTTCTGGTAGGAGCTGAAATCTTTAATTGTTGCTGTTGCTCTAGTTTTCTCATTATTAAACATGTCCATCTTAATTTCTGGTTAATCAAAGCAACTGTCTTCACATTTGGGTCATAATAAAATATTCTTTAACAGCACCTGTCCTCAGTTCTGAAATAAACAAGTCCCTGAAATATGCTCTAGCACAATTTCAGTTGACTTTCTGCTGTCCATAATGAAAGAATATTATTCAGTCTGAAATAGAATTAGTATTATACAGACAGAAATATCAGTTCAGCACACATTTAACCATGATCCTGGGGCCTCTTGCACTCAGTGCTCTGTGCAAATGTAAAATTCTCTTCCTTCAGATTTGTAATACATTTGGTTGTGTGTTAGTAGAGATAAGTACTGCACTAACTTTTCGGTCACCCAGACAACCATCAGTTCAGTCAGTGGGTCAGGCAGAGCAGACAACACCTAAGACTATTTTGTCTCACTGTTGAGGTTATTCTGAGCAAAAACGCAACAGAAAAGAAAAGCTGAAAATTCGACAGACACTGCAAGTTCAGATACTACAGTACGGGTAGCTCCGTCTCCATGAACACGCTGAGGCCATGTCAAAGTCTCTCATACTTTGTCTTTTGCACTTCCTGAAAAAGGCTTCAATGCTGACAATAAACTCTTAATATATTGATGAAAAACAAACTATGAACCAAGTAGTAACTGCCACCCTAATAGGGCTATTTGCTTCATTTTATAACACTTCATGGCTCTTTCACTGTAGCTTTTTGAGCTATTTCTTTGAATAATGGAAGAATACAGAGAAAAAATTTAAATAGACAGACTTGACAGCAATAAATAGCTACCTTTTCATCTGGTTTTACAAAACATTGGTTTCAGACAGCATGGAAAGTCCCTTTAAGTTTTTTTAATACATTCTTTCCCTCTTCCAGGTTTTCATTACTAAGTCAAGAATTTTCCTTAACTTGACTACTTATTTAGAAAAATACTGATTTAATGAAAGTATAGTGAAGGGAAAATATTGGAAAAGTTTAATTTTTTCTGTTAAAATATATTATCATTTTCTGGTTATTATTTTATTTATATAAAATAATTTTGAGAAAAAGAGGATTTCTAGAGTTCTCTATTTTTTGTTCAAGCATTACAACTGTTTCTTATTCCTTAAACTTTTATTTAGCATATCTATACTGATTATTTAGAAGTCAGCATGGATAACAGGGCTCAAAGAAATTGCAGCAATGAGTTAAATTTAGAGTTTCCTTTCAGAATTTTGTTAATATTTTATTTTGTCCCAAAATAATTGAAAAATTAAATGGTGGATAAAAAGGAATAGTCCTCAAATTTTAGTAGAAAGACTAATTAAATTCTTTAAAATTCTGTTGTCCTTATATGACCAATTCTGGTTCCTGCAAAGCCAATGGGAAACATTGTAAAATTCAACAGTAGCAAAATTAGTGTTTATTCATTTTTATGTTTTCCTTTGCCTTTCCTTTCAGTTTGCTTGTGATCTATCAAAAGAAATTATTTCCTCAAGGAAAAAAATCCAGTGTTCCTGAGCTGGGTAAGATTCTTTTAATTAAAAGATTTGCTTTACCTTTTTGCTGAACAAAAATACATTTCATCTAAGTAATTGTTTTCAATTTCTTACTATTACTAAATATGCTGAATCCCTCATGTTAAAAAAAATCCATTGTGATAAAACAGTTGTAGGCCAAAATTAGATAAGTATTGAGTGATGGAAATGACTAGTGAACTCATTAAAAGATAATAAAGATAAGGGAGATGCTAAGACTATAGAAGTTCTGTGGTATTGATTGGGAGATCAGCAATGTTTCTGTTTTCTTTTTTCCTTTAGAATATAAGTGAATTTTGGGGTTTCTTCTGTGCTTTTACACATATAGTCTAATTGTTATGATAGTTTGATAGGGTCTTTTACTACTTGAATTATTTCTACTCTGGAGAGGCAGAATAAGTGACAGTGAAATAGAATAAGTATTTGCACAGCAGGAGCAGAAAACTGCCTGAAGCTCTGCCAGTTCCAGCTGTGAGGAAATGCATCTGCTTGGCTAAGTAGAGTTAGATCAGCATTCAGATATAAATTTTTTAAAGAACCAGACTCAGAAAATTGTGTGGGGTATGCTCCAACTGAGCTTCATGGTGATGAATATGTGGTGTCTTCCCCTTGGAACTGGATAACTTTTTTGAAAGATAGCAAATAAATAAAGTATAATTTGTCAAGACTCTATCATACCTGTTGTGTATATCTTGGATTTTTCTATATACACCTTATGCCACAGAAACTTAGTTTTGTTTTCTTTCTTGTTTTCTGGAAGCAAATCTGATGACTTCTGATTAATTTTTTAAATCTCGGAACGTAAGAAATATTCACAAACTGGTATTAATACAAAGCAAACAACACAGAAACAAAACAATTTGTACTGTAAACTGATGATTCCTAACACTTAAGCCGTACATAACTGAATGTTGCTTCAACATATATAACTCCTGAAGGATATGAGTGTTATTGATATTAGCTGCCATTTCCTTTATTGAATAGTTTAATGTCCAATGTATTCTGAAGAGGAGAGAAAATTCTCTTTGAAAGACTGTTGGAAGGCAGAATTTTTAGTGCAAGTTAACTCTGGGACTGAAGAACCTTTAACAAAACTTTTTTCCCTATACAGATCGTTGATATAATTAATAATGATCTATTAGAAAGAGCTGCTTCTTGAACACATTTCCTATCTTCATCTGGAACACAATTAACCTAGCTCAGGAGCTTAAATCAGTGTAGAAAATCCATACAAAATGCCTTCTAGTCTGGCATCCAGTAAGATCATATCTGGTAAAAATAAATATACAGTACTGTGAAGGAAACCATAGCTACCTTCAGAATGGCATGAATGATTGCTTTGTCAGAGGGGACACTCAAATGCAGTGATGGCACACCAAGGATACAATTGGTTCATTCTGGTTTTGAAAGGGAAAAGTCCAAGTGCAGCAGAGAATTTGTATGAGTGGAGGAATCCAGAAGGCAATGCTGGTACACAGAATGAGGGTTGCTGCCTCAGGCCTGCCCAAAATTAAAAGTTAAATATGTTTGCCATATTTAAAGTATGTGGCAAACAAATGGGAATCCAAATATGGGAAAACAAATATTCTAAGTAGCCAGAAACAACCAGAAAACACATATATTCTAAGTAGCAACTGAGAACATTATAATGAAAGGATGGGTAAAGTGATTTAAATGGAATAAATGGCAAAACTTTCAAAATGGAAAGAATATGCAGTCAAATCCTTATAAATGCAAAGTTTGATTCAGTTGAGTGATTTTACATGATTTCCCAGAAATTAAATTATATCTTTTGTGATTTATTTTAGCGTTGATGATGTATGAAATTTTCATGTCCCTGAAATCGAAGTCTTTTGTCCCCATGCAGCTGGCTGAAACTCAAATATGCTGCTTTTGGGACTCTCTGATACTGGGCATGGTCTTCATTTCACCTCCCACTTCACTCACTTCACCTTTTTAAAAGAGATTTTTTCTTTTTCTAAGAGAGAGAGAAATACACATCTTTTGTGTGGAGACTGAGCTGTTAGACCTTTTTCAGTATAAACTTTCATGATCAAACATCTCATAACATGTAGCTTAAAGAAGAATCCCATTTCCCCCAAGAATAATGCAAAATGCGAAACCATTAGGCCTTGTTAAGTAGCAATGTTCATGCTGAAATAGCTAGATATACATTATAGGAAATCATATAGGCAAAGATAAAGAGCCAAGGTTTATTCTGGATTGAATAATGGCTGAGTATGAATTTTCAAGATCTTATTAAAGCATCTATTTTCTACCCTGCTCACATTTTAGGAAATTAATTCTGAAAACTCTCAACTAATCATATCACTATTTTTTCATTGACAATTTTTTAAAGCTGCGCGTTGGTTTAACTTTACAACAGCTGAAAGCTGGTAAATAGCAACTTTCTCATTTCATTAATATGTGAAGCTATTTTCTCATACATACTGTCTTTATTTCCATTCTATCTCAACATTGCACACACTGTTTTCTTCAAACACATTCACAACAGCATATGGCAAACTACAGAAGTCCACCCAAAGCACTGCAGTCATTTACTCTGAGACACCACAGCTCTCCAGGAAGCAAAGATGATCAGCCTTTGCTATGCAGACCAGAGAGATGAATCATTTATGTTTCCTGATCCACGGTATCAGCTGGGTATCATTGGACACAACTGGTATTACTTGGAGTTTTTTGAATATCAGCCAGACACATACAGATGAAGGATATTTGCTTAGAATTTTAGGGGATGAGCTAAGCAGTTTAAGTGAAGTAGCCTCCTTACCCATCATTTCCCTGTACAGCAATGCTTTTTCCTTCCCATTGTTGAATCAGAGAATCAAACCAAGCCCAAAACCAAAAAAAAAAAAAAAACAAAAAAACCACTCTCTCAGATTCAAATAGATAATGTTTTTGAGTTAGCAGTAAGACATTTTAAACTCTGAAGTGTTGAATCCGAAATAGCCATTTTTGGGACATTTTACAAGATATTTCATGTCCTGAATGAAACCTTTGTTAGGATGATCTAGTTTGTATTTATTTGCCGTGCTTCTCATGGCTAGAGATTGAAAGCAACTCAGTATTATCTATACTAAATATTTTATTTTTCCCTAGCTAGAAATATGTTACTTCAAATATGCATCTCTTCCAAACTTGTCTGAGTTTGTGAAGGGAATGCCAATTGATTTTTTGCAGGAGTGGTGTCTCAAAAACAAAGCAGTAACTGACACATTTAAAGCTTCAGCACAAACACGAGAGATTCTATGAACACAGAGATTGATCTATTCTACTTTCTTTCATTAAACATGTTCCTTCTAGGTGCCCTCTAGGAAAAATAATGTGGAGACAACATTTGATGTAGAGTGAATAAAATGAGGGTTTTAGGCTTCAGAGACATAAATCTGGCATATCTGAAGAGCAGTACAATCAACTTTAAAACTTAAAGAAAAAAATACTCCCATATTTCTTCAGTCAAAGTGTATTTATATAGCAGGAATGAACAAAATAAGCTTCGATATCTTTGGTAAAGATTTATTCTATGTCAGTTCTTTGAGAAATTTAGAAGAAAGCAGTGAGGAGCACTGGCATTTTATCTTCAGTTACAGATTACAGATAGTTTTCTTTAACCTGGGATTCAAACCAAAACATATTTTCTCATAAACTAAAGTGAGCTGAACAGACATATGTAGCCAGTGAAAAAATGTCAGGGTTTTTTCTCACTAGCCAGCCCACAAGCAAAATGAGGTATTTAGTCTTGTAGGAGGGCAAAGTGGATATATATTCTGAATTTTCCTCCAGAAAAATACATTGTGTTTTCTTCTAGATCTGCTAAGAAATCCTTCTATAACTCCTTTTCCATTCAGCCTGCTGTTTACAGTATGTAAGACTAAGAGAAAAAATTTTTTAGCATCTTTCTTGCCTTTAATACTGTTATTTAAAAAAATACTGTGGTTGACGTGCAATCACCTCACAAGTTTTCCCAGCAACTTTGTCACCACATACTGTAAACAATATGCCAAAACAAAATTAACTTTACAGATTCATTCAGTTTACACTCTCTATAATTCAGTTGAAACTGAAATGCAGACTACTACATATCCAAATTCAGAATGCTGTTGCCAGAATCAGACCTTATCATAGATTTATGCTTCATTTGCTGCAGTACCATAAATTAAAAAGTAATATAAATTAATTTCAAAATAAAATTATCATTAGACTTAACTGTAGCACCAAACGCACCAAACGCACCAAACACACCAAACACACCAAATTGTAGCATCATTTTTCTATTTTATTGTTTTCCTCTTCAATGTCAAAAACTTTAGTCCATGTGAGGAAAAGAAAATCCTCTTTTGCCGCAGTCATGAATACTGAATTTAGGTTTTAATTTAGTATTTTGATAATCACAAGCCACTAAAGGTACATAAGCATGTTACTCTCATATTTCATACCAGTTTAAATATGCCTCTGCAACTAAAATTATAGATAAAAGTGTGTAAATCCTCTTCTGACCCAAATGAGCTTCTGGCTTTTCCTGTGAGCCTCTTCTGGCAGTCTAATATTCTCTTGAACGCCATGGGAGTGTCTATGTCATAAAGGTCTCTAACTTTGAAAAAACCCTGAGGTTAATGCCAAAATAATGTAGTGTAATACAAATTGGCAAAATTACCTTTCTGTGTGAGAGGGTAACAAAATCCACTCCTCTTTGGAAAGGTTCAACCTGAGAGCAGACTTTCCTTTAATCTAGAATGCTTTTCTTCTTTGCATTGCTTGAAAAAGAAAAATATGATTTTGTTGGACAGTGCTACCTGAACAAACACTCTCTACTACCTTATTTCCTTGTTTTCCCCATCTTCTCTCCTATACATAGGCAAAATTAAACAATGTCCAGACATTTTTAATGACCCTGGATAAATCTTGTCTCAGAAGCTGTCAGACAACAGAAACTTAACTCTATGCACTTTAAGCAACAAGCCGTCTCCAGCATTTTTTAATTCTGAATAGCTCATCCTATTTAAATGCTATGCTCTTTTAATCCAAGCTGCTTCACATAATCCCATTGGATCGTAAAACAGATGTTTCTTGTCCACACAACCAGTTAATTACATGCAGACAACAAACATCCAAATTCAGAAATACTCAATGCATAAATGTAAAAAGCCAGTCCTTACCACTTTTCATCTCTGTGATGAGGTTTGCATTTAATGTTCAGTACCTGCTTATAAGGAGACATCCCAGCATCGATATTTTTTTAAAAGCTATTTATATGCCAAAGGATTTTCAGATTAAAAAATTACTGGTTGAGTTGGTCATTCTTTTTCCCAGAAGTCATCTGCAGATAAATGTACAAAGTTGGTGTCTGTTATGAGATACACCCTCTGTTGATGGTCCATAATTCAAAGTTATTGAATCAGGATGATTCAAATTACACAGCGCTGATACCAATAACAGCAGAATAAGATAAAAATCCCTGTCAAAGGAAATAGATTTTTAATCTGGTTTTGGCCTGTTTTCATAAGGGAAATATGTTTTTTATATCATACTGTCGATCAACAAGCCAGTTATGAAAGTTCAAGTAATTTTGGTCATATTCATACAAATTATTCTTTCAAACATTAGCAGTTAGGTGAAGGAAAGATGTTAAATTATCTGAGGTGAGGCTGGAAGAGCTGTCATGATATGTTCCACCTAAAAGCAGCTGGCCAGAGAACCACTGCTGACCTGCTGGTGACAGAGCTCTAAGAAAGCAAAACTGAGCTTCGTTTTGTACATTTAGGGCATCTTAGAAGATCTGTGTGAAAGAGAATCTTGGGGAAATGGGGCACTTTGGGTACATATCTGAAAGAAATGAGGTTTTTCTGACCCAGAAGTGACTCAGTGATCTGGGAGAGTTAAAATTTCTACAGGTGAAGTAATCATGGGTGTTAACATGTAGTTACACTTGAAAAGCTGAAAAATCTTTCACAGTAAAGTTGCCATTAGGCCTCTGAACATGCGACTGAATTGTTTACATAAGACTTCTGAGAATTAGATTATAACAATACAAAAAAGCAGCAGAATTATTTAAATTATTTTCTAATGTTTTCTTTAGTGTTCATTTTGAATTAGAGAAAGATACCTGCTAAGCATAGCTATGGTTATTAGTGAGAGAAAAATGTTATTTGGTTTCTATAGCAATAGATTTCCAAAGTGTTTTCCCTTCAAACAGATCTATTAAATAACAGTCTGGTGACTCCACTGATGACAAGACATTCCCTCTTCTCTCCACTCTAAATAGGGGAATTTTTAAAATTATTCTGAAAATAACTCAGAATTTTTTAAAATCTCTAAATGGGATGTTTCTTGCTATCTTGCAGTAAAAATTCCAGCAAGCCTTGTTCAGGATAACCCAGACAAATAACAATATGTCATGTGAAAATTTCTGGACCATTTTGTTAATCAAAATGCACAGTAAAATCTACAGCAAGGATCTGGATGTGATGCTCCTATTTTCTTCCCACTGATGAAACCCAACTTTTTGAGATAGTGTTCATCTGTTAATCTCAGTTGCATACATGGGGCAAAAAATGTGTCAGGTAAGTTTCCGCTGTATTACCCCAAGAATGGAAAACTCCTTGAAGTACAATGTGTGTTAGACACAGTGTGTAAGAGGTCAGAATCATTAAGCAAAACACTCTGGTTTAGTTTAGGAAAAGTGAATCCAGGAGGCACTCCTGGTCTGAGGAAAAAACTCCTCCATTTGTTTTAAGAAAGATTCCTATACACTCTGCTGTCTCAAATTGACTTAAACTTCCCTAAAACACATTGCAATTAAGCCTTGGAACTGTTCCAACTGTCTTGAAAAGATTTTTGCTATCCATTTCATATCATGGAAACTCCCCAGCTAAAGACAAAAGCCCTAATGAGTGTGGGTGCTTGCTGTCTTTTGATTTTATAGATATTGAACCCAGAAGGATTCCATTCCTCTCATGCTGCATTCACTAGGCATTTGCAACTACCCATTGTGTCCCTGTTCACATCTTTCAGCTGGTAATATAATCCTGAGCTGATGCACTTGCATGCCTTTACCCACAGTGCAAATTCAATTATTCTCATGGATTCTCACAGGGCACATATGCTCTATTACAGTTTTGTGAGTTTACTTGCTCACATAAAGCTTAATACAGCAAGTTTTCTGTGTTAAAACATACCCCTGAAGAATGTGGTTTTTGTTGAGTAGGTTGGTGCTAGGACTTGATAGCTCTTGATGAGTACCTGTTTAATGTCAGATGACTTTTAAAGGTGCCCTCTAACCCAATCCATTCTAAGATTCCATGACTCTATGATATATGTCAGAAAGTTGGATCAAGATCTAAGACACTATCTCAAACACTTTGTCAAGACTGAATCAGAGCTGCTGCCAGTTAAGTGTCTGGATAGAGACAAAACTTGTGCAAGGCACTCACAGAAGTCTGCTGACCAGCAAGCACAGACCCTCACAGCAGCACTAAGGAAAAAATAGAATTAACAAAAAATTTGGCAGAACTGCACTTTGTAAAAATTGAAACACACCCAAAGCAAGGCTGGGAACCTAATTAAAATTTGCAATCAAATCCTACAATAATTTAGAATGAATGGGAATTTTAGAAGTTATCTGGTCCAGCCTCCAAGGTGCATGTTCTAAGGTCCCAGTTTGCTGCATGGCCAACCACGAGGATTCAGCTGCAGCATCAGGCCCTCAAGCTTTGAAATGTCCAAGGATGCAGTTTCCACAAGTTCTCTGGGCACCTATTCCAATGTTTTTCTACCTAAGCATGAAAAGCAAAATTCAAAATTTCATCTTTCCAGGCAGAGATTAAGGACTTATACTAGGTCATTTGGCAAGTGCTCTGTACATTTCTTATATGTGGTTTTATTCACAGAAGGCACTAAATTCATGTTAGAGCTCTATGTCCACATTTTGCTACAAAGTCCTCTTTTTTTATATGAAAACATAACTTTCTCTACACTTACAAATTAGAAAGCATTTCTAATTATGAAAAGATTTCCTGGAGAAATAAACAGTGGTATTGCTGTTCTATGAAATGGAAATTATATTTCTTTCAGTGGATCCTTAAAGAACTTTTGAGTTTATTTAAAAGCCTTCACAGTGTCTGGAAAATAACTGCACTGTAATATTTGATGAAATTTTCTAGGACCTGTCTGAAACTTGAATTACAGTACAAACAGTGAAAGGAATTCCTCCTAAATTGCAGCGTGCTTTTATAATGTTAATTATTCAACAAAATTATTACTGATTTATCAGTTATCAGAAAATTGTATTTAAGCAGAAGAAAAAAATCAGACATAGTGAATAGGGATTTTTTAAACTGTTTATGGCCTTAAAAAATGTGTGTATGCCTTTGACTAAGACTAGATAATGAATGGATTCCATTTTGCACTTAGAAATATCAACAATTAATTCTTAGATCTACACTAATGATTCCATGTCTGTTACTTCAGAGATCAAATAAATAGTGGAAGGTTCCTCTGACAGTAATTATGTTTATTTATTAATGTATTTCTTTATTAATAAACAGCACATAAACTTTAGATACTCCTTAGCACATTTTTATTGCAAAGTGAGTGGTATTTAAGTAATTTAATATTCAGCCATTATTTCTCCAACTTCCAAGCTGCCTAGAGAAAATATTTATGCTAAAGGACTGAGGAGAAACAGTTTCCTTGCAATAACTATAATCCTTGCTTAGATTTACCATCTGACACATGAAAGTTATTTAAGGACTGAATTACTTCAGATTAGATCATTAATTACAATTTGTAGAATAACTTACAAAAATTCCAAGGTATTCAAAATTTTAAAGTATGCAAAACTCTATCAGTTATTTTGCTATATATTCTTTGTCTTCTGTACATTCTTTGTCTCCCAAAGACATTTGTATCAATTGAAATCAAAGATTCTGTCTACGACTGAAATTATATCATGGATTTCAAATCTGACTTTTAGAAATCAGAATATAAATACCTATTCAGGGGACAGTAAGGGCTAAGATTTGTCAGACTTTTGGGAGTTAGGATATTTATGAGTTCCGGAATTTATCTCTGAGTATTTGGAATTGAAAAACATGATTTTTACTGGCTGATAAGCATAGAAGTAAATAATCAATTCTTGCAATTCTTTTGTTACCATGACAACTAAATAACTAGCAACAGTGAATTATATCATTGTAACATCAAGAAGCATTTTAATTGGTAGAGTTGTTTTCAAATTATACACGAGCCATTAAGCAACAAGACAGTGGACAAGGGATCCTGTTGTTGATTCTCTCATTACCTTAGAAGAGGTAATGAGACCTGACATAGCCAAAAAATCAAAACCTGCTGTTCAGATGCTCTCTGGGCATGACCATGCTGATAGCACTAACTGGAATGAAGGAAAAGCCTGAGCTCAAATGCTCTGTGTGCACATGGCAGCTGAGTGACCTGAAAGGGGAATGAATGGTAAATGCTTGAGCACTGTCACAGAAAAGGTTGGTACTTGGGCACAAAAGTGCTGCCTGCCAAATAAGATTAGCAAATCACAGAATCACAGACTGGTTTGGGTTGGTTACCTTAAAAATCATCCTGTTTCAACCCCCTGCCATGGGCAGCGACACTTCCACTTGACCAAGTTGCTCAAAGCCCCATCCAACCTGGCCTTGAATAATTCCAGGGAATAAATAAAGATAAGTTATGTCTAACTTTGGAACTGATTATTTATCCTAAAATAATTTAAGTATTTTCTAAAAAGAAATACAACTGTCGTTTTATGTTAGGCAAAATTTTGTCAAAGCCACCAGCCATAAAAGAAAGCCCTTCAGCAATATGATTTCTTCTCTGTCATCTCCTATAACCTCTCTATTTTGTCAGGCCTGACTTGGCACTACATATATCTCTGTTCAGATCTGTATTCCCTACCTGCTCAATCTATAGCTTCCATAGGATTCACTGAATATCAGTACTGCCTTTCTATGGGAAATTAGATGAGCATGCATTTATTTGATTTTGAGGACTGGAAAAGAAGAGGTTCAAAAGTTCATATGAAGTGAAACAAAAAAAAAAGAACAAGTTTTGAACATTCACTGTAGTAATTTTTTGTGTTTGCAATTTTGTATACAGCAATAAGAAATCATAATAAAAAATTTACCAAAAATAAAAACCAGAGCATTTTCCTTTAAATAAAATCATTATCAAATATTTAAATTTTAAGTACCTAGTAGAAAAACACTTTTCAGCTATTTTCAGCTAATTAATCAAAAATTCCCAAATTTTGAAAATAGAACTACATGGCTTATAATTCTTAAAGCATAACCTGCAGATTTCTATCTCTTGAAATAAATAAACTCTGTGTAAAAGAGTATCAAAATGTGCTTATTCTTGTCTATTTCTTGCTAGACAGATGTTAGAGCAAAGAATGAGAGCATATTTAGGTTCGATTATTTTAAAGAAAATGAGAAATAGCATATAGAGGAAATGTAATGTATTATAAGAAATAATAATTGACATCTCTAGAAGAAACCACTCATCCCTCCTTTACTACAAGGGAGAGTTTCTGTATCAAGTTTGAAATAGCATAAAATATTGGTTTGGCATATAAGAAATAATTAAATTTTCCTTCACTAGAAAACGTTATTACATCTTTTTGCCTTGAGTGGAAGACCCTAAAATAGGAAATTTAATTAGTTTAGCAAAACCAACAAAACTTTAAGGGAAACTAGATTTATATTTAGTTATGTTGAAGAGTTCTTTGTTAAGCAGTTAGTTCTGTTCCCTTATACTGCAGTAATTCACTTCACAGTCTCTGTCCACTCTTTCCAGTAATCCAAACCATCAATCACTTTGCATCCTGATTTATGATACAGAAACATGAAGGGATGACAAAGGATTTAAGAGTTCTTTCACTCAGTTTTACTCCTACTTTTACTGTGACAACCACCAGAAAAGTTATGCTTTCTTTGAAAAAAATCTGATAGTAATTCTTATTTAAATATTTTTGGTGTGGTATTATCAAGCTGACTGTCAGAACTTTGCTTAATCTTCTGGTAATAAAGCCTTTTTGGTTAAGGCTTTATCGGCAGTAAAAAAGCCAATAATGAGCATCATCTGTCCTTTGAAACCGTAGGAGGTATATATAAAAGGTATAAATCTTTGGGTGCTCTTTTCAGCACAACTCCTGTTTGTAGGAGTACTCAGTGGAATGTTTTTTTGATCCCAGGAAGATGCTTCCGCTACCATGAAAACCACCTTCCATTTTCCTTCTGACAGGATCTTGGACAAAAATGCATACAAGGCCAGTGTAAAAACTCCTAATTAGTGTATTATATCCAAATTCAATAGGAGCAATCTACGTGTGACAAACAGTCAATTGATGCTGAGTTTATTAACAGAGATGCAGCACCTAGTTTGAGCTGTCTGTAGGAAAGGTGTCAGACAAGTAATGCTGTAAATAGTGAGGTAAATAAGAAGAAATGCAGTCTTGCTGCAGATAAGGTAAAGACCATCCTGGGCTGCTTTAGGCAAAATCCTGCCAGCAGCTGGAGGGAGGTGATCCTTCTTTTTTTAGCACTGGTCAGTCCACACCTGGAGCACTGTTGCCAATTCTGAGCATCTCAGTTCAAGAGAGGCATGGACATGCTGGATAAAGTTCAGAGAAAGGCCACAAGGATGATTAAGGGACTGGAGCATCTGACACATGAGGAAAGGCTCCATGAGCTGAGACTGTGCAGCCTGGAGAGGAGAAGGCTCAGGGGTATCTTGTTAATGTGCATAAATACCTGGTTGGGAGGGAATGAAAAAGGAGGAGCCAGGCTCTTAGTGATCCCCAGGGACAAGGCCAGAGATTATGGGTTTAAAATGAAACACAGGAGGGCCCATTCTGAACATGAGGAAACACTTTATTATGGTGACAGGGACCAAGATCTGACACAGATTGCCCAGAGAGATTGTAGAGCCTCCATCCTTAAAGATAGTAAAAATCCACCTGGTCATGGTCCCAGGCAAATGGCTGTCAGGAGTCCTGCTGGAGTAGGGAGGTTTAGCAGGTGACCTCCGAGGTTGCTTCCAACCTCAATCTTTCTGTGATTCTATGATTCAATGAAAGATTTGGCAAACTGTCTGGAAACCTTTAGCTAAGTAGGCATCCCAGTAATGAAGTAGGGCTCTATTATCCAAAACTGAATTGTTCTGTCTGTGCTCTCTAATCTCATTTATGAGATGGAATAGTTTTCCTTTTCCTCCTAGTCTACTACTTAATATCTTCAGTAACTCCAGAAACACTTGCATCATAGAAATAAATGAATGATTTGAATAAATAGGCCACACTGACCAAATCTCCTTTATGAACATTTATCCAGGCAACTGCTATCTCCACAGATTATCATAGTTTACCACAAAGTCATTCTGGCATAACACTGCAAGAACATTTCATCAGTGTGGGATGTAAAATGTTATAGCTTACTCACTCAGCCATACTTTATTACATCTCCACTGTGTGGTTTGCAGTAGTTTCAATTTGTTTGAATGGCCGATTGAAAACTTTGGCTTCATCTCCTAGGACAATTTCCATTCATTTCAAAGAGGATATTCCCTCCCAAAATACAGTTAGATTTTTTAAAACTTATATTTCTGTGTTAGCCTTGCCCATTTTGATAAAACATGCTGGAGACAGCAAACAAAGGCTCTTTCATCTTTTCATCTTCCTCTTGCATGTCATTACCTGGTTCAGCAAAGTCCTTGCTGGGTTGAAATAAATATATGTCCAGTGTATTTTATTTGGGTTATTAAATCAGTTAGGGAGCGTCTTTTTCCTGTTTGTGTTTTTCTTTTGTTTGTTTGTTTGGCTGTGGATTGTTTCTGGTTTTTTAACTCTGAGGAAGTAGGAGGAGGCACAGGAAATTCCTACTGGAAAGCTGAAGAGGGGAGATACTCCAAGGTATTAATCAATACAGCCTATGTACTTCTGCATAAATTGTTTGTTGATGTACCAAGAACATCATATAAGCATAAAAAAAATTAAATATAGCAATAGAGATGCAAAAAAATATACAGGAGAAATCTAAAGAGGATTTGATTAAAATTAAAATTATCCAATCAATAATCATCCATCTTGTGAAGTTCTCCAATTGTTTTACACACTAAATATAGCATTTAGTGTGTGTAATGGTAATTTTTATCTCAGCATTGCATTAAAGTGCTGTATCTCCTCCATCACTGCCTCCTTATGCCAGTAAATTAAGTTATTCACATAGTCATGTGCCTTCTCTGAAAGACTAAGAACATTCTTTAAGTTGACTACATAATATTAATTATAGTTAAGATTTATTCATTGTGTTTTGTGTTGCCTTGTCTTTTTTTTAATTTCTAAAATGCTTTATCAATATCAAGCATTAATTCAGAGCACAATAGAAGTAACAGATGCTGAACACTGACCATTCATAATCATGTCTGGGGACTGCAATGCCTCCTGAGGAAAGAGTATGCACTTAAAGAGATTGTTTTTTATTTCAACTGGCATTTCATTTCAAGCCATAAAAATAAAAAAAAAAAACATTGTTAATATAGACACTAAAATATTTATTTATGTCTTCTATAGTACCTGGGTTATAAATATGTAAAAATTTACAACAGTATTTTTTTGAGTGAATATAAATACATGTGGTCCTTTTTAGCAGTAAATTGTCACATTAATTTGGACACTGTAAAGCAATACCATATTATGTTATTCTGCCTGTCGCCTCTTCTTCCATTATTCAAGAGCAAGCATGTGTCTCAAATATTCCAAAGCCTAAATCACAAGTATTCCTTTACAGTATTGGGGAATCAAAGCAAAACAGATAACAGAATCATGTTCTAACAGTATTATTGGAACATTATAATACCCAGATTCACTTTAGTGTTGGGTTTTTTCCCTTATGGACCTTATGTTCTACATATAGGAATAGAGAGCCCTAGTAGAATAGATATGGCATTCTCAGGATCATTGAATCCCAGAAATCATCTTCCACAAGGCTCCCAATACAGTTTTATCATGCAACCAAATCCCTACCTGCTCCATAAACCCCTTTTTGTGTGAAAATACTAGAATAAGCAACACCACAGAATAAAAAAATCTGTCAGGTTGGAAAAGACCACAGCAGATCATCTGGTCCAAGCTCCTGCTCAAGCAGGGTCATGCCAAAGCCCAGAATACAGGTTTGTGTCGAGGCAATCCCTGAGCATCTCCACAAAAGGAGACTGCACAGCCTCTTTGGGCAACCCGTTCCAATGTGTAGTCACAGACACAGTAAAGTTCTTCCTCATATTCAGGTGGAGCTTCCTCTTTATTAATTTCTTCCTTTTGTCTCTTGTCCTATCGCTGGGCATCCCCAAGAGGAGCCTGGATCCATCCTCTTGGCACCCTTCCTTCAGGTACTTACAGACGTTGATAAAGTTCTCCAAGTTTGTCTCTTCTTAAGACTGAGCAGGCCCAGTTCCCTAGTTACCTTGCGGGGGTACCACTAATGACTGGCCTCCAAACAAACATTGTGCCACTGACTACAACCATCTGGGATTTGCCATTCATCCAGTTCTCAATCCACTTCACTGCCCGTTCATGCTGTCTATTCATCCAGTTCATACTTCTTGAGTTTGTCTATGAGGATGTTGTGACAGTGTTGAAAGCCTTGCTGAAGTCAAGGTAGACAATACCCACTGCTCTCCCTTCATCCATCCGGGTCGTTGTTTCATCATAGAAGGCCATCAGGTTGGTCAAGCATGATTTACCTTTATTGAATCCATGCTTACTACTGCTGATCACCTTCTTATCAGCCATGTGCATAGAGATTGCATCCAGAATGTGGCCTTCCATCAGTTTCCAGGGATTGAGGTGAGGTTGACTGGCCTTCAGTTCCCTGGGTCCTCCTTCTTGCCCTGTTGAAGTCTAAGCCAGCATCTGCTTTATTCCAGTCCTCAAGCACCTCTCCTGATTGCCACAGCCTCTCAAAAATGATCATGAGTAGCTTCACTACGGTGTCTGCTGACTCTCTCAGCACTCATGGATGCATCCCATTAGGGCCTTGTGGATGTCAAGTTTGCCTGGGTGTTCTCTAACCCAATCCTCCTTGACCAAGGGAAGTCTCCATTCAACATGCCTTTTCCTTGGTCTTCTGGGTGAGAGATTCCTGAGGGCTGGTCTTGTCAGTGAGGATCAGTGCAAAGAAGAATTCCAGTTACTCTGCCTCCTCCATGTCCTCTGTTACCAGGGTCCTTCCTCCACTTAGCAATGGGCCCACATTTTCTTTGTTTTACTTTTGCTATTGATATATTTGAAGATTACACAATTAAATGGGCTACTGGAGATCTCTACACCAATAATTTCATTCTGCTCACAAACTTCAGAATTGGAGGAGCAGTCCTCTTTCTCAGTAGCATTATATACCTTCTGCTGTCCATAGTTGTTTGTCTCTGCCCTCACATGGCTCTTTAACGGATGTAATTTTTACAGTGCCTTGTGCTGGACTAAAAACAAATCCAATAAATATGGAAATAATAAAGATCACTTTATTTTTATTACAATTATCTACAATGTATGGATATCATTTTAATTTTGAAATTTTCAAATTATCTCACACGTGATTAAATTATACTTCCAAATTTTGTTTGCTTATAGGATCACAGAATTTATTTTATGTTTAAAGCTGCTAGAGGAGCTCTACTTTTATTTAGGGTGGTTTTTGCATAGTTGACTTCCTTGTATTACTTCTGAAGAGATGATTGTCGTCTCTTCATCCAATGAAATTGTAACTGCCTTTTAAAACCATAATAGAGTCATGTTATTTATTGTTATCACTCTATTTCTAAAGAAAAAAAAATCTTGCTTTGAGGAAAATGTAGCTAAACATTTATTTCTTTGGTCAATGTAACAAAGAATTCAATTTACAAAATTATATATTCCATCAGCCCAAAGGAAACTTGATTCTACTTCAGTTCTTCTCTCTGAAGCCTATTACAAAGATGACTGAAATTATGAGTCTGTTAAGGATATGCTACAGGTTCTCCAGTTTTTGTAGCAAACACTGGCATATATGGTTTTTCATGACACTTTTGAAGTGATTTAATATACTTGTTCTTTACATTTTACTTCATCCCAATAACAGGAGTAAAAGGTAAATTACAATAAATTTAAATTACAGCCTCTCTGTTTCAACTACTGAGAATTAATCCACTATATTTAATGCTGCAATCCTATATTTGACTATAAATTTATTCATTTTGCAATATTATCTTGGCAAATGAAAACTTTCAACAGTTGCCAATCTAATTCTTTTGATGCACAAATTAATTTGTATTGATTTCTTATTTGTAGGGCACTATCAGTGCAGAGCTAATTTCCTTTAGACCAGCAAATTGCTGCTAATAATCTTAAGATAAAACCTTCAGGAAACAAGCTAGAAATTAGTCTAGTGTGCATAAACCTACAGCATTGAACAGGGATGTATTTGTGAAATTAAGTAGACCTCTAGCCGGTAGAAAGAATCAATATCTGGTTATGTTCCTTCTCCTGGTCTTTATTTTTTTTCCTCAGGATTTTATTCTCTGAGATTCTTCACAAATATAACTCTTTCTCTGATACCTTGTGTACATATACTAAGCTCTGGAAGTTTTTTATTGGAAGTCAGCCTTTTGGTTTCCCCAGTCATCCTGCTGCTTTCTCTGAGATTCCTTCCCTGCTATATTCTTACCATTTTATGACATTGCTGACTTTAGGAATGAGTAAGGATTTCAGCTGAGTATAGCTGTGAAGAGGAAGCAGACTGTTTTTTTTATGTCACAGCTGTAGTTCTGTGGCTCCGTTGCTGTAAAATAAACTTTGAAAAGGCAGTGATAATTGTTGATGATTACTCTTGTTTTGACCATCACTGCTAATTAGGAGAGTTTGTGTTATGCTTCAGCTGAAAGATCTATTTCTGTTTTCTCAAAAACAAAGCTAAAATGTCAGATAAATAGAACTTCTGAGAATTCCCTCGCTATAAAAGGCTGTTAAAATTCACATATTTTGTGTTAATATTTTTAATTTTTTTAATTGCTAGCAGGTTCTTAAGCCTCATATATCCCCAAAAGAATGAGGTCCAGACATTTAAACCCTTTGCAATACTTTAAAATTCTGTATGGCAATTCAAGTGGGAATATAGAGCTTTAGAGAATCTGAGGTATAGAAAATAATGGCTATCAAGATCTACTAAAATATCTTTTCCTGAGCATGTGGCTGACATCTCTGAACCTCTGCTTCTGCTCTGTGGGAATCCTTTACGGGTTCTGTGAGAAAGACCATGATACAATCTGCTCAAAATAACTGAAAAAAAATTTGGCATATTTATTTAATTCGCTGAGTAAAGCAATAGCAATACTTCAGTTTCCTAAAATAAATGATAATATATTTGCACATTTAAGTAGTCACTGTACTTGTTTGACCATATAATTGACTGAATGTTATCAAATTTCCATTGTGGTCATTTGTTTGGAGACATGTGCAAAGCACCTACTGCACAGAAAACTACTATACTAATAAAAATCCCAAAATTAGTGCTCTCAAGCTACATTACTATGCTCCAGAAATAGCCAGCACAACAGTAACATAGGGAATGCTAGTTTGATGAAATGTCTGCAAGAACATTCTACATTTGATTAATTTACATTGCTGCTTCACTGGTATGCTCCCTTAAGATAATTAATTTGAATA
Source organism: Calcarius lapponicus (assembly GCA_039654755.1). Lineage (NCBI taxonomy): Eukaryota > Metazoa > Chordata > Aves > Passeriformes > Fringillidae > Calcarius > Calcarius lapponicus. The sequence continues at coordinate 350,696 of JBBFKN010000043.1, forward strand.
GTGGTGTTGAATGACATTTACATTTAGACATGCTCGTAGCAACAATGGGGAAAAGTGCTTTTTGAGTGAGCTTATTGTCAAGAGGCTGATGTGATATTCTAAAGCCACTATCTGTATTTTATTAACTGGGGTTATCAACTGAATCACAATGAAATGCTAAGACCTCCACACCTTTTTGCCCTCAAAATCTGACAGTATTTTTCATTTGGACCAGAGCATTAAGAACTACAGTTCTGCTGCTTCAGGGAACTTTATAAAAAGGATTAAAAATTCCCCTGTTATTGGTGTAACACAAGTGAATTGCTATCCTCCAAAATGACAGAGAAAGAATGGTTCAATCAGAGTGTGGATATTCTCATATGTATATATATTTTCTTAATTATTACTGTGATAAAAGATACCGTTCACACAAAAGAGTTTTTTGCATTTGTTCTAACTATAATTTCATTTTACACTTTCCATTTTATTTGTTTGCAATGTCTCTTTATTTCTTCAAAATATTCTAGTTATTCATGTCTTCTTCTGGATTAGATGTCACTGCTTTATTCCAGGTTTGTGCTAAAATGGAGATAGTGGTGATCATGAAATTCCCAATAATATGTGAACAAAATACAAAATGCATTAACATGAAATACACTAATATAAACACAAAAAAAGAAACATTAATATGAAATGTTAGTTAACATTAAAATGATATGCATCTCTTGCATCAATAATTCCCTCCATTGAACTGGAACCAACTGAATACTTTTTAGGTCCTCCTGTCCAAGTTAAATGAAGAAAATAAGCAGTGAATTTTCCAGATATGTAATTTAGAAGTTTTGTATTTTCAATGTAAACCTCTGTGAATACAGACTTGAGTGTCATTTGATGAATAATTGCATTTACAATGAAATTTTGAAGATCCACAGCAGCAGTTTCAAAAGAGATGAATAAGGTACTTCTTGAAAATATGAGATGTGATATGACTAGAAAGAAGTCCTCACATGTGAAGATGCAATAGTCATATTTACCCACAATAAATCAGTCCTATTTTTCATTGATTATGATTTATATTAATTTTTCAATTGTTCTCCTTTACACACTACCTGATAGCCTATGAAGGTAATTAATGATATATACACTATAAAACTATAATGTAGCATAATAAAGACCAAAGCTTGAATTACTCTATTCATATTCCTGATTCAAAAGCAGATGTTATATTAGGCAGCACAGAATTAAAACACATAAGTGGTCTAAGAGCTCCTCTGTCAGAAAGCTATTTGCTGTCCATGTTCCAATCATGGAAACTAATAAATATGGAAATATTTGCCTTCCACAGGGAAGTAATTAATACTCACCAGATTTTTGAAGTCCTACAGGCATTAGGTCTGTCCTAGTCACTGAATTTTGCAGAAGTTGCAAACTCTTCTCATTTAGATGTCTCCTTCCATTAGCATCCCTCAAAAAAGATAGAGTGTATTTTCCATTTTAATTCCTTGGTTGCTGTCCATTTGCATACAGACATATGGTGTGGAAGATCATTTTACAAAATAGTTACTTGAATATATAGAAAAAAATCCATGCAACTTTGAAACATTTTAAAGCACACAGTAATCTCAAGCTGCCATTCCCGTGTCTCACATAGCTTTGTTTGCACTTAGCAGAGTATCACTGATACACTTTGCTGTAAAATGCTGACTTAAGTGATGTTTGAGATGCTTTGTAATAGGAGTGTTTTCTTCCAATTTCCTATGACCACAACTCCGTAGACTCCCCAACAGCAATAACTCATGTGAACACTACAGAGGATCCCCTACAAATTCTATATTCAAATCCAATTATCAGGACTCAGCAGAGTTGAGATGTGTCCTCTGGGGGAAGGTAAACAGCTGCATACCCTCCATTTAGCCACTGCAGATGCAGTTCTGTCATTTTCCTTTAAATTTCTTTACCTAATGTTTAGATCTCCATGTCTGCTGCAGGCTGAACTCTACCACTAAGGCAACACAGTTCAAGTGAACAGAATCACATATCTGAGACCTAACTCTGCTCAACTCAGCATAGTAACAGCTCTTTATAGTCCCCTCTCTCTACATTATAAACTCACTGAGATTAAAGAAAACAAACCAAAAAAGAAATCACTTCAAAGTGCAACTCCTTTGTGTATTAAATGCAGCACAGAAAATGCTTATACTTTAAATTCAACTGAAAAAGGTATAATAGATACAAGAGATAAATCTCTTTAATTACAGTCATTCATTCCCACATTAAAGTAGAACCAAAAAATGCAAAGGAAGAAGATGCTTTTATAATGAACTGGGCAGATAATGTAGTCGTTTTCTCAAATGGTGAGTTTTATCATTCGCCAAAGGAATATAATCATCAGGGTTTTTCAGATACTGTAGGTATTGCATACATGCAAATGAATAACATATTCTTCATTTAGATGCTTTGTGTCTCTTCAGATAATGACAACATTGGGGAACCAACTCTGTGAGATGGATAAAAAATTTAGTGCTATTTACCATTGTTACCCAGGATTGCTCTCCTCAAAATAGTCCTGATTAGTTTAGTCTGAGGTGGAATGAAAAATTACAATCCAAATATGTTTTATGGAAGTGTATGCAAAATAAATTTGTATTATAATCTGTATTAACCCAAGGTTTTTATCTGTGAGACGTCTTTCAGATACCTTAAGCTTTCTGTGTCTAGAACAACACTTTACAGAAGCTTTTCCTTCACTTTTTCCCATGCATTTATTATAAGACAGCTATGGTGACGTGATCTTCACAATTTTACTATTAATACATTTGTTATACAAGAGCTAGAACTAAAATAAGATGATTTTTCCTTTCATTCTTAAACCACAGGTAGGACTGGAAGAATGTGAAATAGGAATTTTTTTCTCCAACACTTGAGCCAGCTGGGCTTGAATCATGGGTATAGCTTCCTCTATCAAAAACAGGAGTTCTACTTTTTGATCTTTTATTCCATAAAATATTTGAACAGTCTCTGGCTTTTAGACATCTGTAAGCAAAGTCTCTGCTCGTTACAAAAGACTACATTCCATTTCCACTTCTTTCCTGAAGTTTTATCCTCTACCTATATCGGGCTTTCACTGAAACAGGATGATTTTTATCTACGTTTTTATTTGGTTATTTGATAATGGGCACTAGATATTTTCAATGCCCATTACTGCTATACTGTGGAGGCCCTGGGGCCCTCAGGCCCTTTTCCCTGATTGGGCCTCACCTTGATACTGTCTGGAGACCAAGGACTGCCAGGAGGCCCCGGGGCGGAGGGACTTGTGGACCTTGGGAGGAGGATGGGGGTCGGAGGAGAGAACATCTCACCGCGCGGCTGAATTAAATGTCTATGGACATTGTGCAAAAGCCTGTTTGCTTCTTTACCCTGGACTTTACTAGCAGCATTTAAACTGCAACAGTGGCGCCTGAACGTGGGGCCTCCAGATCAGTCTGAGACCTCTTCTCCTGGAAAACATCTGCACCAGACCACCCCGAAAATTTTCCTACCCCAGTGTGGTGATTTTAGTTCCTTCCTCCTTGTACTTTTCGGTGTTGGGAAGAGACTGGGCTAAGATGGAGACAACGCTCACCCATGCACAACAAGAAATTTACCTCTACCTTAACGAGTCTTTTCCTCAAGTAAATTTTTGGTCTTCAGATGAGGAGTTGAAGTATTTTTTACAGTTATTATTTAAGCATTTTCCTCATATTTCGCAGAACTTAGTCCTAACCGATGAATTCTTACAAGTGCTTCATGAAAGGTCAAGAGCTAACACAGAATTGAGTTCTTTATTTGGTATGCTGTTAAAATGTGCTGTGAGTCTTGGGGACGAACATCAGCTGAAAACTGCTCCACCGAGTCCTCCCGTCTGTACTCCCGCTGCCCAAGATGGCGGAGTCCGCATGGCAGGGGCGGCGGGGTCTCCCCTTCCGCCCTCTGCTCCCCACGCCTCCTCCGACGGACGCGTTCACCTGGGTTGCTATAGCACCACAAGACGTGGCAGGGGTGGCAAGAGTATCCCCTCACACAGGGCTGCCGCCGCTCCGTGCCCCACTGCGGTTCTCCTCCCACCGCGGAGAGCCCAGGGCCGCCCCGCTGGCGCCCAGCAAGGCCAGAGCAAGCCGGCCCATGCTTCAGTGCTCCCTCGGGCCGAGGGCGGGACAGTGAGACCGGCGGGCCCGGGATGCCACTGTCGCAGGGCAGGCAAACAGCCCCGCCGGGGGATGGCTCAGAACCGCAGTCCTGGCGGAGAAACCACCGCCCCCTGCCCTCTGCCACTGCTCCAAGAGCCCAGCGCTGGCAGCGCCCGCAGACGCCAGCTGACCCGCGGGAGGGGGCTGGGCCTGAGCGCGGCCGCCAGTGCTGGGAGCGGAACGCACTGCGCACGGCAGCGCACCAGCACCAGCAACGCGTCCAGCAATGCCAACACAAACCCCCTAGCAAAGGTAAAAAAGTCCTTGCCATGAACATTTTGGGGACAGTAAAATGGTTCAATGTAAAAAACAAATACGGTTTCATAACCCGGAATGATAACAAAGAAGATGTGTTTGTTCATCAGACTGCTATAAAAAAGAATAATCCCAGGAAATACCTCCACAGTCTAGGAGATGGAGAAATTGTGGAATTTAATATAATACAAGGAAGAAAAGGCCCCCAAGCAGCCACCGTGACAGGACCTGGTGGAGCTCCAGTGCAACGTAGCAAACATGCACCAGACTACAAACCTGCAAAATATTATGTACATCATAGAAGTCCTCCACACACCTACCAAGGAAATAGAACCCAAAGCCAACAACCATCAAGCCCCAGCAACAGCCTAAAAGCAAGAAGAGCACAGAACATGGGCGAGCTGTTCTGCATTCAAAAACCCATGTCAATTATGAAAGAACCTTCCAGTCTGATAAGTCCCACTTCTTCTAATACCCTTCCCCAATTCCTTGGGCCTTCCTGGCCCCATCCCATTTTCCCCTTTTCTTTTCCATTGTCCTATTACCCCTTTTTTATGTTTCCACAAACTCCTACCACCCTTTCCCGTCTCCCATTGTCTGCTTCCACTAATCCCTTTCCCCAGAGTTACTTCATACCAGAGGGAGTGTGATTCCAACAGGCACACCACCACCTACGCTGCCTTGTGCAGAGTCTATCACAGCCGAAGCCTTCTCCTGACTCAGTTTCCTGAAATGCCACATCCCTCCTGCCAGCTCCAAGACTCCAGAAAATCTGTTTGGACACTAGAGACTCAGAATTCTTTGCATTTTGAAAGTTGTTTTTTATGGTAATTGAGTTGATCCTTCAGAAAAGCTTTCTTAATAATATAAAAAACGGGGAGTTGTGGAGGCCCTGGAAGGCCTTCTCCTATGCCCCGCTTGCTCCTTCCCCTGTTCCTATGCCTAAGCTCTGGGGGCCCTCAGGCCCTTTTCCCTGATTGGGCCTCACCTGGGTACTGTCTGGAGACCAAGGACTGCCGGGAGGCCCTGGGGGGAGGGACTTTGACCTTGGGAGGAGGATGGGGTCGGGGGCAGAACATCTCGCTGGCCAGCTGAATTAAACACCAATGGACATTGTGCAAAAGTCTCTTCTGCTTCTTTACCCTGGACTTACTAGCAGCATTCAAACTGCAACAACCCACCTCCTCGGCGTCACGCTGGGAGACTCGACGGACGCTGCAGATCCGCCGACCCCCCTTAATCCTGAGCTGATCACTTTTAATAAAGGCATTAAAAGAAGAGAATGTCTCCTGCCTTGTTTATTTCAGCTGGGGACTCGTCCGGGATAGCCACGCCGGAAGAGGACACCAGGACTGGGCATCTTGGACCTCGAGGACAGCTGGCTACCAGGACTGGAGAAGATCAGCTCAGGACCAGTGATGCGGAGGAGCGCCGGATTGGTGAGAACATCCGGTGGCGGGAGTGGGAGACGAGCGAGTGTGTGTGTGAGTGGGACGAGGCCGGCAGCCGGACCCTCGGAGCGAGTGCGGTCCTCTCAGTACTGCGGTTCTGTCCTTTCGCGAGAAAGGCAGCTGGGACCAGGGGGAAGTGTGTGGAATTAGCGTGAGTGAGGCGTCTCCTAAGGGGGAAGAAGGGCCCCCCCTCTGGGCGTGCAGAGGGCTTAGTTGTGTGAGTGGCACGCACCCCCTCTGGGCGTGCAGATGGCATATTTGTGTGGGTGGCACGCACCCCTCCAGGCGTGTGGAGGGAATAATTGTGTGAGTGACACGCACCTGAAAGTCCTGACAGAGGGAATCAGGCAGATTGTAAGTCCCGAGAAGGATTCAGGCAAGCTAACAAGCCCTGCAGGCAACTTAAGTCCTGACAAAGGAGTCAGGCACAAATCCCAGCGAAGGAGGCTGGGTTTGTCTTTAAGTCCTGATATGGTGAAGCTTAAAAATTGGCAGGTTAGGCACACTAAAAATCAGGCAGTTGTTTTTCCTGACAGAGGGAGTCAGGCACGAACCACCAGGCTCTTACACCAGGGTTTCGTGTTTAAAGTCCTGATAGATGTAAGACCGGACGTTAGGAAAGTCTGGCAGTCAAGAGATCAGGCAGTTGTTTAAATATAAAGTCCTGAGCGTCAGGCATAAATTTGAAATTCGGTGGAGGGGAGGCTGAAGCGCCCCAAATAGGATTTTTATTCAGATTACCTGTCAGTAAGAGACACCTTTGGGATTTTTTTTGTTGAGACCTGAAAAATGGGAGGGTGTAATAGTAAAAAGACAGGAAAGAGACTGAGAAATATACATCCTAATAGTCCCTTAGAGGAATTGTTAGAGAAATGGAATTCTATAGAAGCCACAAAGGGATTAGATAAAGTAAAGATGATCCACTACTGCATAGAAGTCTGGCCAGAATTAGAGGTGCAAGGAGGATGGCCTTGGTGTGGGACAAAGGACAAGTGGATGTGCCAACAACTAAATCACTATCTGACAGCTCGGGGAGATACTGATCCTGAGCAGTTATTGTACGTAGCCTGCTGGTTAAAAAGCGCTATTGGAGAAGAAGAGGTACAAATTTGTAAGGTGCAAAAGAAAGAGGGGAATGGAGGAGGAGATGATGGAATTAGTAAAAGATGGGACCCCCTGGATTATTTGCCTCCTGCTACTCCTCCACCTTATAATCCTCTCCCTCAAGCACCTCAAATGGCAGGTCCGGTTCTTCCCCCGGCTGCCATCTCTTTACCGCCTGCTCAAACTCCTCCCTCTATCCCTCTGGCTTCTTCTATAGACCCGGTATCTCCCTCGGTGACCACTCCCTCACTACCCCGTTCGGCTCCTCCAGTTCCTTCGGCACCACCACAAGTGCCAACTACACCTGCTGCATTCTCCACCCCTTCTCCAGCTCCACCTAATATGTACCCACGCTCTTCCCCCTTGCCTATTGCTATCCCTTTACCTCCTCCTAGTTGGGACAAAAATGCCTCCTTGCCCAGTAAACAGCTATCACCAAATGCACCTGCTGATCTGCAGAAAGTTCAGGGTAACTCAGATATCCCTCAAGCTAGTTTGGCATCTGAGGATGGGCCGTACTGTGGTACTAGATCCAAGACCTCCAAGGCAGAGAGACCCTTTCCCCTCAGAGAAGTTCCTATAGGAGGGGTAGGGGGAAGTGTTGGATTTGTGAATGCTCCTCTAACTGCTTCTGAAGTGAGAGGATTTAAGGAGTTAGGGCATTTAGTTGGAGACCCGGTGGGCATAACCCACCAAGTGGATCAATTCTTGGGTCCAAATATCTACACCTGGGGAGAGATGAATTCTATTTTGAGTATGTTATTTTCCCCAGAGGAGGTCCAGATGATTAGGGAGGCTGGCATAAGAATTTGGGAGAAAGATAACCATCTGGGACCCCAAGTGCCATCAGGGGAACAAAAGTTGCCACTAACGGATCCCAGCTGGAATCCTAATCAGGAGGGAGGGAGGAAGGCCATGATAGAGTATAGATCTTTGATAATTCGGGGGGTCAAAGAGTCAGTTCCAAAAGGAACTAATACCAAATTGGCATTTGAGGGTGCACAGGAGAAGGATGAAGCTCCTGCTACTTGGCTTAATCGCCTAAAGTGGAACTTCCAGTTGTATTCTAGAATAGACCCAGACACCCCAGAAAGTCAAGTACTACTAGAAGTCCAATTTGTTACCAAATCTTGGCCTGATATACGAAAGAAATTAGAAAAGATCGAAGATTGGCAAGAGAAGAGCATAAATGAGTTATTAAGAGAAGTATTAAAGGCATATTTGAAGAGAGACAAAGATAAAGCACAGGCCAAAGCTAAAGTCATGGTTGTGGTAGCTAGAGAAAGTGTGGGGTGGACAGGACCACCACCAGGAGGAGGCAGGGGTAGGCCTCCTGAACTGTCAGGTACAAGAGAGATAGAGAGACCTCAAGTCCCTTGGAGAGAACGGCATTGCTCTTACTGTGAAGAAGCAGGACACGTCAGAAAGTTTTGTAGAAAACTCAGTCTAGCATTAAGCAATAGCCAGGGAACAAGATATGTTCCCTTAGGGGTGACAATTAAGAGTGTCAAGAGTTTTACACCTTTAGGAGACCCGATGCAACATCTAGAAGAACCCTTGGTAAACTTTAAAGTGGGACCCCTTAATGAAGAATTTGAATTTTTGGTTGATACAAGAGCAGATAAGTCCTGTCTCAATAAAATACCAAAAGGTATGGAAATGGGGGGGAAATTTTGTGAAGTGTTAGGTGCTGAAAGGAAACCATTTAGAGCATCAGTGATTGAAGATGTAAAAATAGTTGGAAACTCAAGGCAGTGTGAAGCTAATTTTATTTATTTGCCTAAGTTAGAAAAAAGTTTGTTAGGAAGAGATACGCAAGTTCATTTGAGAGTTGGAATTATTCCAAGAGAAGGGAGGATGGTAGTACAAGTGATGAAGCTATCCCAAGGGGATGTCACAGAAATAAACCCTGAAGTATGGGCTGAAGGGGGAAAGCGAAGCTTATTAGACATTCCACCCATAACAATAAAGACGCAAGATGATACCTCGCCCATACGAGTTAAACAGTATCCGATTTCCCTAGAAGGAAAGAAGGGGCTTGCCATAGTTATTGAACAACTGTTGCAAGAGGGAATTTTAGAACCCTGTATGTCACCACACAATACTCCTATACTAGTAGATGGGAAAAGAGCTTCAGGTTATGCCATTATTGATGGGGAAACATTGAAAATTAATGAAAAAGGGAAACTACCTCCAAATTGGTCAGCCCAAAGCTGTGAAATATATGCCCTGAAAAGAGGACTGGACTTACTGGAAGGGGACCGGGGAACTATTTATACAGATTCCCAATATGCATTTGGGATAGTTCATACATTTGGGAAAATGTGGGAAGAATGTGGGTATTTAAGTTCAAAAGGAAAAGGCTTAACCCATGAGAACCTAGTCAGAGCAGTATTGGAAGCTCTGCAGAAACCTACAGAAATAGCAGTGGTCCATATAAAAGGGCACCAAAGAGGAGACAGCCTTGAAGTTAGAGGAAACCGACTAGCTGATCAGATAGCAAAAGAAGCAGCTTTAGAACCAGGAGATCCAGTAAAAATTTTTTTTGTAAGAACGACACCTGAAGAGGGAGAAAGCAAAGAGGAACCTGTGTTTAGTGAAAAAGAATTAGAAGCTATAAAAGATTTAAAGTTATTCCAAGAGCAACAAGGAGAGTGGTTAACCTCAGATGGACGGGTGTTTTTGAATAAAGCACTGACTCAGACAGTGTTAACAAAACAGCTAAGCAGAAGGATATCCAATAACTGGCCAGTAACACCTAAACTTGTAATAAGTGATGTGAAAGTAAAAAGTACCTTATTGTTGTCCTGTTGTGTGTGTGAGAGTGAGTCACAAAGTCAGCCTCAGCTTCCCAAGCAGGTGGGAAGGGGGCAGTGTGAAGAAGTGTGTGTGACCTGCAAACCAGTGTTCCCCAGATGTGTGAGAGAGCCGTAGCTGTAAGAGCGTGAGTGACAGGCAGACAGCCTCACAGGTGAACGTGCACTGGAGGCAACCAGAGTCAAGACCTTTCCAAGAAGCCCAGAGATACTGATACCTGGAGGCCAACCCCCAAAGTGAGGGAGGCCACAGGAACCTGTGATTTCTAACAATTAAGACCCACTTTGTGTCCTGAGAGTGTGAAAGAATGTGTGAAAGTGAATAAGAAATAAAAGTGAGTGTATGTAGATGAATTAAAGTATAAGTAATGTAGATTGTGCATTATAAGCCTTATCACATCTCCTTAGAGAAAGGTGCATCATGTTAAAAAAATAGTGTAAGGAAAAAAAAAGAAAAAAAATCTTGTTTCAAGTGTAAGAGATTAAAAGAAAAGTAGTATTTAAGCTGTTAGTGAAAATGAGAAACAGAGGCAAGAGATAAATACATAAGATCTTGAAAACAGAACAGAAAACTAGTAAGTTAAATACACAGAAAATTAGAGAATAAAAGTACTTTGAGAGTTAAGTTAGCTAACAGAAATACAACTCCCTGCTAAATATAAAGTATGCAGAAGTTGATGAGAAACATGCAAGCTATGGAAAAAGAGAAATTAACCAATTATAACATTAACCAGAGAAATTAAATTTTGATAGAATAATAAACTATTATTAACCTATATTTAAAAGCCGGGTTCAGCTACTTCTTGTTGCTAATTTGACTGCAGACCAGAAGAAGAAGGTTGGACCTACATCACCAGACCCCACATCACTTTCCCTCTGGCATTGGCCCTCTGGCATCCCTCTGGCATTAGCCACCCCACTTTCCCTCTGGCATTGGCCACTCCACTTTCCCTCTGGCATCCCTCTGGCATTGGCCACTCCACTTTCCCTCTGGCATCCCTCTAGCATTGGCCACTCCACTTTTCCTCCGGCATTAGCCACCCCACTTTCCCTCTGGCATTGGCCACCCCACTTTCCCTCTGGCATTCCTTCTGGCATTGGCCACCCCACTCTCTCTGGCATTGGACCAGAGTCCACACCTCTCTCACCTCCGGGCACTGGACAAAAATCAGCTATGTCACAAGTTAATTCACCTGAGTGTACTGTGGTAAAAAGACCAAGAGATTTAAAGTTGACTCTCAGAGGGAAGAGTCAAAAAGACTGAACCGTATGAGAAAATAATTAGTACCAGAGCTCTTGGAATGGTTCAAAATAGTTCTGTGTGTAGAATCTGTTTGTAAAAAGTTTAAAACTGTAAATAAGTAATATAGTTTTAAAGGACTCCAGGTGAATCTTTTACAGAGCACTCCCCTAAGAGAAACCAAATTTAGTAGGGAAAAGACCAAGAGAAGTTTAACCAGAAGGGCAGGTGGAAGAGACCCTAAAGAGCTTGGAAGCTTCTTAGTAAAAATTCCCCAAGAGGCAAGGCCGGGTGGGCAGGCTGTGCAAGATGTCCCATACCGGACTCTTGGGAAGGGTAGCAAATGCTGGCTCTGATTGCTGGTGGTGCTCTGGGGAGCCCAGGAAAGCCACGCAGTGAATGCTACCAACCCCTCTATGAGGAGGGAGTGAGCTCCTTGTCTAGAGTCTGCATCAATTCTGACCCCGTGTTAACCTCTCCCAATTGGTCCTTTATCAGAAAAATAAGAGAGTGTATTGGACAACACAGAATATTGCCACTTTTAGGCAGCCACTCCTAGGAGTGTGCCCTATAGGAGAAGCCTGGTTGTGCTTTGAAGATAATACTGCTAAAGCAAACTCAGAAAAGGTAGCAAAAGAGAAAGAAATGGTAAAAACAGTAAAAAAGGTTTGTAAATTAGAAACTGTTGAAGAAAGAGACAAGTGTATCCACTATGAAGTGTATAAAAGTTATGAGTATACAAACCCCTCTTGGAAAATGAACGAACTGTGTAAATATAAAAAAATGTCCAATGGAAACTGATAACACATTTCAAGAAAGCCCTAAACACCTGGTTTTGATCTCTAGTGCTGCCGCATACACTAAGTTACCAAGAAATTGGTCTAGTAGCTGCACTGCTAGAATAATAAAACCAGCTTTCCTCTTGTTACCCAAAGGAACTAGATCAAGGTTAGGAGTTTCTATATACAATGGTTTGAGAAAAACCAAAGAGAACAGGCAAAGTGTAATGGAAATTGAAAAGATCCAAAATTATAATTGGACCCCGATATCTGTGTTAAACAGAAATACCAGACTACAGGCAATATTAAAAACAAAAAAATGCAATTATTAGAAACATTTCAAATGAGAAACAATTAGCAGATATAAACAACCTAAAACAAACTCCTATACTTGATCTGAGTTAGTGAGATAATCTAGAAATGTTTAAAAAAGATGTATAGGGGAAAAAAAAATTCTTTCCGCTGTGTGTATACCTGGAAGATTGTTCTTGTTACTATGTTTATTTCCTTGTTTCATTAAAGTAGTATTAGCTGTTCAGACCAACTTAAAGAAACCAAGAAAAGTACAAAGTAACCATGATTACCAGAATGCTCAAGAAATTTAAGCTCATAAGATAAAAAATTGCAAGTTGATGAGAGCTTAAAATTTTAAACTTGATCAAAGAAAAAGAGGGGGGACTGTTATGAACAAAATTTTGCCAGTGTTTTTTTGTAAAAGAAAAGTTTTAAAAACTTTCCTTCCAGAGCAGAACTTGCTTGTTGCAAAACTGACCAAACCAGTTTAGTTGCGAAGGTGATTGTTTGTTATGGTAATTACAAGCCATTAGCGTTAATAGCTCTCTTTGTATTAGTAGAAAACCTTAGCCGGGCTGGGCTGATGGTCTTCCCCTGAAACAACAGAGGCAGAGGTGTCCCCAAAACGAGATACAGAGGCAGGGAACATGCAAAATACCCTCCAATGCATCCTGGGACTGCTACAGATGGACGGAAAAAAAACCCAAAACAGCGACCCAACAGAGAAATTAGAAGATTAAAATAGCGTCCAGGTGTGAGGAACAAGATGCTGGATGACTGAAGACTTCGTGGACCCTCACCCTGAGCTGGAGTAGTCCCCAATGTCGGGGGCTGCAGTGAAATCTCACTGGGAAATCAGAGAAGCAAGATCGCTCAGTTCTGCCCCTAGCGGCCAGAGCTGTGAATTACCCGCCTCCTCGGCATCACGCTGGGAGACTCGACAAACGCTGCGCAGATCTGCCGAGCCACCCCTTAATCCTGAGCTGATCATTTTTAATAAAGGCATTTAAAGGAGAGAAAGTCTCCTGCTCTGTTTATTTCACTGGGTGCAATCTCTTTGGCTGGAGGAGAGCCTTGCTCAAGTGAGAAAGCAGAAGGATCAGAGAGGGTGCTCAGGAAGGTCTCCTGTGGGGCAGAGCTGTCAGCGCCTGTGAGGTGAGAGCGGGCCCGGCCTTGGCCGGGCTGGAGCCCCAGCAGAGCCCCGGCAGAGGCCGGAGCAGGCTGAGCCCCGGCAGAGGCAGGCTGGAAGGAGGCCCTTGGAGCTGCGAGAGGCAGCAGCCGGGCCCTGGGTGCCTCTTGCTGGCAGCGGGCGAATCCTCCGCTCTCAGAGCCCAGGGGGCAGCTGGCTGCTGCCGAGGGGAAGCGCAGCCGTGCTGGGCACAGCCCGGCCTGGAGGCACTGGCCGTCTGCAGTGTGCCCAGGAGCAGAGAAAGGCCAAGGGCAGCCCAGGGCTGCTGGGCTGGCTGAGGATTCCTGCTCTTGTGCCGGCTGCCCTGCACCTCCTGGCAAAGGTCAGCAGTGTGTGCAGCACCCTGGGCCCCAGGGCAGGGAGCCGGGCTGCTCGGCAGGCTGGAGCACAGGGCAGCCTCCTTCAGGCCCGGCCCTTCTGCCAGGGGAAGCCAGGCCAGCGTGAGGCAGGGACAGCTTGGCAGGGCACAACTGCAGGAGCCAGCGCCTCACGCAGCTCTGGCAGGAAGCGCCTGCAATCCTGCAGCTCTGCACTGAGCCACAGCAAAGGGGTGAGATGCAGAGTGTTTGGCAGAAATATTCAGGCCCACCAGGCCAGCCTGCTTTGTGCTCTCTGGCGCACAGCAAGCGCTGTGCAATGCAGCTGTGAGCTGCTGGGAGAGAGGTGTTAGAAATAAACAAACTCCTAGATACAATTAAATGGTGACAAAGTCATTAAAGCAAAAGAGAACCTTCTTCTTAGTAAGGATTCAACTGAGCCAGCTGTGTATCTCCCTCTCCTGAGAGCTGAACATACACACACACCAAGATAATGCTGCTTTTTATTGTTTTTCCCAGCCCTGGGCCATCCCTGTCCCCTTTCCCTTTAGCTGGGTACTAGGGAACTTCTATTCTCTCCTGACAGCCGACTTTTCTGTCCCCTCTCCTCTTCTCCTACATCCCTTTGTAGGTCTGGTGTTCAACATCTCTCCTTTTCCAGCTCACAGCAACACCCACCAAATTAACTGGAACAAGTGCAAACCATAACTAACACCACCTGGCACCAACAACTTTCATTTTTTTTTCTAAGAACTTTTTGGCTGCAGCAAAATATTACCTCCTGTCTCCCAGAGGGAATCAGGGATGAGCCTGAGGCTTGTGCTTGGGTAGTGAACTGATTTGGAAGGGAGCAGAAGGGTTTCAGAAGGCAGTCTGTGTTTTCTTCATTAATTTCTGAAGGAAAATGGCAATGCAGCTTCAGTCAGCAAAAGCATTTGTGAGGTGCACTGACAAAATGCTTGTGAGCAATTCCCAGAGAAGGAAGGTCTTGAGAAAAAGTTGAATTGCAACAAATGCTGAATTCCTTTAGCTGTAGCAGACAGTGCTGAGCCCTCTATTCCCCCAGTGCAGTGACTGATGGGTGCAAATGTCTGTCTTAGCCTTGAGAACAAAGAGAGTGCTCCTCCCAAGAAGGTTTCTGTCCTTGGTGTGCGCTGCGGCAGGCTCTCGGTGGCCTGGCAAGCCAAGTCTGTCGCGGGCCGTGCCCAGGGGGCGGTGGCTGCGTGGGCTCCTGTGGCCCGGGCCGCTCTCAGTTTCGGCCGTGGTGGCCTCCCCTGGCCCCGGTCCGGGGGCTGCTCCCGGCACAGGCAGCGGGACCGTTCCTGCTCCTGCCCCCAGGGCCGCTCCTGCCTTTGGCCGCAGCTGCTGGCGGCGCTGGGATGAGCCCCGGCGCAGGGCCCGGCGGCCCTGATGGGAAAGAGCCCCCGAGCCCGCCGGGAAGGGGCTCCGCTGTCCCCGCAGCCCCCTCGGAAGGCAGAAAGAAAGAAAGAAAGAGCGAGCTTCCTGCACCTTTTTTCCTCTCTTAAATATGTTGTCCCAGAGGCGTCACCAGCTTTTCTAATTGGCTCAGCAGTGGGCCTATTTTCAGAGGCAGTCAGTGAGTGGTTTTGCCTGCACGGAGAAAGCTTATAGCAGCTTCTCAGAGAAATGCCACTTTGGTGGCTGCCTTCTTTACTCCTGTCCAAAAATTAAGCCATGCAAAACCAACAAAACCGGCCAGTGGTGGTCCTGGGGCTGGGGAACTGGACACTCAGAGAAAACTTGAAAAATTTTGTGAAGCCATTCAAAATCTCACATGGCTTCATATCCAGACACACAGCTAAAGCCCAGCTATTCCTCTATTCTTTTTTTAACTGAGAAAAGAAGTCACAGCTGATGGGGTCTCTATTCCACATCTATTGGAATAGATAGCTATCTCTTTAAAATGCTGCAATACTTAAGATTGTCAAATCAGCACTTCTGTGAGCATTCATTTTGCAAAACTCAATTCTGAGTAACAGTTGTAGACTAAAACAATAACACATCTCTGTATAAATTAAATCCTATTTTAAGGAAATGAGTAGCCTAGGAGTTAAGTACAAAAGAAACCAGCAAGCATTGTTGAAATGAAAGATGTTACTGCTACTCCTGCTGCCTGAAATACCTTTGAAATAAATTTAACAAGACCCTTTGAATGTATTTGCAGGTGTACAAGTCAAGTTTCAGAAAAATCAAATCGTGTCTAAGAAAATTCTATAAGGCGATGAAAAGCATACGTGCAATTTCCTTATAACCTTGGGATTTTACTCCTTAAAATGGCAAAGTTTCTAGATCAGTCTATTTGCAAAGGAACTGTTTATCCTAATAAGTTTAGATACATTTCCCCTTTGATTACAAATAAAGCATTGCACCTTCAAGGCATATAGTATTAAACCTGGTGTCGGGTATGCACTGGTGACATTGCGCTCACTGCCTCAAACAAGGGGAGCACAAACCTATAAATCCCCCAACACGTCAATGTGCAAGCTGTTACCCAACTGCACAAACACCTTCTCTCCTAAACCAAATTAGTGCCTCTATGTCTGCTTTCAGGAACTTAGAATGCTCTTTTTAGGACTTTTAAAACAAGCAGTGTCTTTGGATTTTTAAAATGTCACCAATATGAAGAAAGTCTCTGTTGCAGCCAGCGAAGTTGCCTTGTGTCTGATGTAGGAAGCTAGCAGGAGGCTGTCACACAGGGATTGGCAATACCATATATAGAAGCCTATGCCTTGGGGTTTCCTCTGCATGGTATATTTTTTCCTTGAAAGATTTATGATTTGAAATTGAATCAGAGTTAGTCAGCAAAAAAAAAAAAAAAAAAAAAAAAAACAGAAAAAAAAAAAAAGGAAGGTGCTAATTGACATGGGCTAATCAACAGTTCCAATTAATTTAAACATGTTTTTGGGATAATGATGCAAGTTCAATGAATAGGTTTTCTTTTGAGAAGGGTATAAGGACATGACCTCAAAGCTGCAGGAAAAACAATTTTTTATTAGTTAGAAATTCCTGTTATTACCTTGCCATGGATAGTTCTTAAGCTTTCTGTAATCTCAAATGACCTCAGTTCTGTGATTATTGCATCTGCATACCAGCTGCAAAAATCCAACATTAAAAGCCATGGTTGTATTTCAGTTCAAAAATAAGAAAACACATAAATTAGTCTTTCAATGATAGCACTGGCAGACTTTTTAGGTTTAATCCTATTCCTGCTATATTCAGAAACCTGCTCTTGACTTCAGCAGGAGTTGGCATCAGTGCCTAACCATAAACCAATAACCATTTTGCTCTACCATATTCCAGTGTATTTGAGAAAACAACAGTTATGCAAACCTGTGTGTCAGTGTAGTTAATCACAGTGGTATTGTATGGATGGATGTACGTACAAAGCTTTGAGATAGAATATATCTCAAAGTTCAGACTTTGTTAATTCTTACTAATAGATTGGGAGTGCTTTGGTTGATCTGATTTTGTGGGGTTGCAGTATCTCTTCTTTTAAGGCAGCCTGTAAGATATAACTCTCTACCCCATGTATCCATGATATTTTCTGAAAAATCCCTTGGCCAGGATTTTTCTCCTGAGAAGCTGAGAGGCCTCAGGAACAAAATGCAAACAATAATTATCTGCTGCTGTGGAATGCAACAGGTGGATCTGTGATTGGTCTCATGGAGTTGTTTCTAAATAATGGCCAATCACAGTCAGCTGGCTTGGACTCTCTGAGAGCCACGAGCTTTTGTTATTCATTCCATTCCTTTCCTTTCAAGCCTTCTGATGAAATCCTTTCTTCTATTCTTTTAGTATAGATCTAATATATCATTTTAATAATATATATATCATAAAATAATAAATCAGCCTTCTGAAGCATGGAGTCAAGATTCCTGTCTCTTCCCTTGTCATGGGACCCCCGTGAACACCACCATGACCCCACACATAAGGTAATCTGTCAAACAAAACAAAACCCCTTGAGACAGGTCTAAGTTTTTTGAGAATTATCACCCTAGCTTTGTTTATGTCTAGTGACTATTGAATTAGCACTCCCAAAAGGCAGATTTGCATGCAGCAGTGGGGGAACAAAGCAACAGGGACCCCCTCATGCATCCAAAGGAGATCCTTTTACTGAAAAAAATCACACCCTTTTTATGCCTTTAATCTCAACCTGACATAACTGAGACCAAACCAAGACCTAACAGAACTGAGCAGAAAGAAGGCACCCATTGGCTGTGTTACCGAATGTCATGGATGAGCTTGCTGCCAAGCCCCTGGATTGACTGCCAGGGGCATCTCCCAGCCAGGTCTCTTAGGAAGCTGCAAGCATTTCACTGGCCAGATCCCGAGGGGGCATGGAGTTCAGACCAATGAGAATATGCAGACCGGGTCTTCCAAATGCTCTATATTAGGGGTAGCCTGGGAAACAAACGCTCTCTGTGCCACACAAACCTCGGGGCTGAGCAATCTCTGTCTCCTGCACCCGCATCCCCCCCACATGACCTAGCTCATGGTGAACCCCGAAGGGATAAGAACTCAGAAGCACAGAGCAAAGGAGATGCATGGCGTTAGAGCTGGAAAATGGTGTAGAACTGGATTGCAAGCAGCGTGAGAGCTGGGAAACAGCATGGGAACCAGATTACAAGGGCATCAGACCCTGGATTGGTGTTTGGAACTGGAGAAATACAGCCTGGGAGCTGGAAACAGTGACAGAGCCAATATGGTGAAAAGCCAGGACTTTGCTAAGTAGTGTAAAGTGCTGTGAGGTTGCTAGCCTGGTTTTTGTGGACTGGAACCACTTAGGAGACTATGGGAGCTTGGATGTCATGGCCAGAAAACTCCGTAATCAAGGTACTGATTTTCTTCTTTAAAGAAGAGGGATAAACCACAATGAACAAGCTCTACAAGCTTTATTCACGTGGTGCAAAAACCATGACCATATCAGAAGGGGACATTTTAGATTTGCCGTTTTGGGAGACAGTTGGACAAAATATATTTGAGGCAGTCTCATTTGGTGATGATACAGCCATCGGTATTATAAAACCATGGATGCTTGCTCTGGAATTATTATAAAATCGGATTATGAAGGGCAAAGGGGGAAGGGCAGCAGCACAGCCGCCTCTTCGTTCCACCCTGGGCGCCAGCGGCATTGCCACGGGAGCCAGCGGGCCCCGGCTGCTGTGAAAATGTGTCCTACTACAATGGAACTGTGGCTGACCGATGCCGAGCGGTCGCGGGAAGCAGCACAGCCCCGGGGAGTGGGGGGAATCTCGGAAAACAGAGACCATCCAGGGGCTGCCCAAGCCGAGGACACCGACAATGTCCAGAGAGCCGGCGGCTGTTGGGAAGGGTGAAAGTTTGACAAGAAAGTCCCACAGATATGTATGCTTAGCAGAAAGATTTTTAAATGTAGAGTCTGATGAAGGAATAGAGATGGAAGCAAGTTTTGATACAGAAGAAAAGAATTGCTGAGCCAGTCTTACTGGATAACCAAGAAGGCAAAGGGTATGTTAGTTAGAAGGAGTTTTTATGACTTAGAGCAAAGGATAAACCCACCTCAAACAAGAAGATGTTTTTACCAAGCAGAAAGATAGCACAGGCAAACAAGTCAGCAAAGCTGCAAGTAGAAAAAAGGTCTCAGAATTTTCCACTGCAAGAAAACTGAAATACAATTTCTAGCTTAAACTGTAATGTACTAACTTTTAGTGACTGGAGAATAGTAACATGAATATGGTAATTAGAGTTGTTATGATAGTTTATAGATAATAGTTAAGGTATAGATTGGTTCTACTGTATTAAGATGCTAAGCAAAGAAAAGTCAATAATGCAATGTAACCAAAACCAAAGGGTCTCCAGGCCTTCCTGCAGTGGAGCTGACAGCTGTGGGCACAGGCTCTGTCACCCACAACCCTGGACTGCTGTGACATCTTGGATGGAATAAACTGCATTTTGGAGAGCCGCCTGGAGTCCCACATCCCTCAGGCGGTGCCGATTGCACAATCAGACACATGGAGAGATGAGGGCCCCCACAGCTCTGGCAGCTGACCCAGGCGGGCACACCACCCCACCCTGCTCTGGGGAGCAGAGCACGTGGTGGGCACTTCTGCCCTCTGGGCACACCACACCATGCAGCCGCTCCAAGCCCTCCGGGTTAAAGGGCAATTCTGCAGCCATTGCACTGTGCCATGTGGCCACTGAGATCGACCCCGCCATTGGCACCGGGTCCCCCGCGCTTCCCATCCCCATGGAAAGCGAGTGGACTGGCTTCAAAGTCACACCTCCATGGAGCCTCGCTGTGTCTGCACTGGGAGCGGCCCTGCCCCTGAGCCTTCCTCCAAGGACAGATCTGAGAAGAGCTGAAGACAACAAACCCAGAAGCAGAGTGTGGGAAAAGCCCCTGCGGGGGGCCCAACCAGCAACAGCGGTGGAAAGAAGCGTGCGAGGGTGTGGGGCCATGCCAGCAACAGCAACCAAGCCATCCTGAGAAGATGGTGCTGGCCACATGCCACAGCCATTTCACAGCAGCCAAGAGAGAGCCACTCTCTCACCAAGTGCAACAGAAAGCCAACATTTCCCTACAAACCTTTTCAAAACCTCACAACCACCTTAGCTCCTGAAAAATCAAGGTTATCCATGTTCCAAAAACTCTAATAAACACACTGAAGGGTTATCCTACAAAAGTTAGAAAAATGTACAACTGTTTGTAAAATATGCCTTAGGAGTTCATAGTACAATACTCATGATGTGTGTTTGCGATTCTTAGGACCAAAACCAATAAGCCTCTGATTCAGAAAATGTTATATTTCTGTCTCAGGCAATCATTGCTGTGCATTAAGGAAGCCTTAGTCTGTGTATTAAGAAGTGTTTTCTTAATACCCTTACTCATTATTATTGCCTTGTTTCAAGAAGGATGGTAAAAATCCAAGTGGTGTCCACTAAGATACTCATAAAAAACAAACAAAAAAAATCAATTTATCATAGCAAAATTTCCGCTGCAAAGTTCTTTAACTGAAGTTCTGCCACTTGTCATCATTTTGTCCTACGTTGCAAGGTAATGTGTGTATTCTATTTGCCATCTGTTGGAGGTGTGGCTCTGTTATCTTCTGTTAATTGAGCAGTTTTCTTCATCTCTTCCACAAACCAGGCCTCCCTCCAGGGAGACATCTGCTCTTAATGTGCCCTTGAGTGCCACAGCATGACTGATAAAATTCCATCATCCCACATTGTGAGAAGCTCTGCCCAGAGGGAGGAGCCAAGCATTCCTAACTGGATAGAAGCTGAGATTTTGGGATACCAGGACAGCCTTTTCCACTGGATTCCCAGAGGAAGACCAGGCCCATCTGCATCACCACTGGATCTTCAGAGGAAGACCACAACCTTCTACAGGATATCACTGCTTCAACAGAACCACATCTGCTGCTCCAGCAGGACAGCAGCCACCATTTCAATTGGATTGCTACCAACCCCTGACCAACAGGGTGTCTGTTGGAATGTTGGAGGACACAAGACAGATGATGGACTTTGGACCTGCTTAACATCAGAGATTTGAGAACAGGATGCCTTGGCAAAAACAAACTGAACTTTGTAAATTACACCTAGATTGTGAGAAGGTGAAATCAAACGGGTTTACTGGAAAAAGAAAATCCCATTAAACTCTGCAAGATGTTGTTATATGCATAACTCTGTGTATGTGATTTTAACCTAATCATTGTAGTACACATTACTAGTCTCCGTGAAATAGTATATAAGCGCTTGTATCCCACAAAAAATTGAATTCTGCTCACCAAGGCAGTCTTCCCCGTCTCTCTCCATCGCCGGCAGGTGTCAGGTGGTATTCTGACTCTGTCAGTGTTGTTTTGTATTACTGCATTTTTTATTTTATTTTCTTCCCTAATAAAGAACTGTTACTCCTGCTCCATATCTTTGCCTGAGAGGCCCCCTTAATTTCAAAATGAGAGGGGGGAATTTCACAATTCAAAGGGAGGGGGTTTACATTTTCCATTTCAGAGGAGGCTCCTGGCTTCCTTAGCAGACACCTGTCTTTTCAAACCAAGACACATTTTTAAAGTTAAAGTCATCTAATAAATCACTAACAAAATTCCTGTATGCAATGTAATGGGGAGTAACATTGTACTTTGGAGGATCACTTTCTCACCAATCATTAGCTGTAAATGTAAGGCAGAAATCCATTGTTAAAGGACAAAGAATGTCTAATTCTTGGGGCTCAGATACTGCTTTGGGAAGTTCTTTGGCCCAAATGTTCCCATCCAATACAGGATTGCTCCCATTGTCAGTTTCACCAGGCTTAATATTGAATTGCTTTTTGACCAAGGGCAAATCCTTTATTGTCACACAGAGTAGACACATTGAGGAAGACTTTTCTGGTTCCAAATTAGACAAACATATGGTATCCAAGGCTGCTGCCTTGGCTAAAGTCGCCCAAACATTTGGTTTTGGTTCTTCCACAGGCAAATCTGCAGTACAAGAAGCAATTAAAATCAACCAACATCAGTGTATCATTTGATTTTGCTCCATGCTTTTTGTGAGCTAATTTTTGGCAAAAGATCCTCCCATATCCTCTTCAATTTAAAAACTTTGCTTTTGACCTTTGAAAGTCCAATAGAGGGGATCTATAACATAACAAAACAAAACCCACACTTCTGCCAAAAAAGCTCTATGAAACCAACAGCTGACACATTTATAAATAGCATCAAATCAGAGTTTACAGGTTCCACTGATGAAGAGGGAACATCAGGCGTGACCCGTGATCCGTCTGTTCTGCTCACATCTGCGTACTTGCTTCTATGGTTTTGAACTTGTCAACACATTCTTGGGTGCAATATGGTTTGACGTTTTCTTGCTGGGACCCATTTAATTCCTGCACCTGTAGTGACAGACGCACACCCTTTGCCCCAAGGGATTAATTGGAAAGGACCTTCAATTGGTCCTGTCCCAGGAATTCTATCTAAAACAGAGGGATTTTCTTTCAGTTTTGCCTGTGTGTTATTGTAAAAATGCCTAGAAATTGGTGGCTTGGGTTCTGCAACAGAGCTGTTTAAGAAATTAAATACATATAAAGCTTTGTTCAACCTCGTCTGTGGTGTGACCGCTACTCCCCCCTTCTGTTGATCAAGCATGCATTTGAATGTCTGATGTGTCCTCTCAACAATTGCTTGACTTGGGGGAGAATGAGGAATACCAAGGATGTGACGAACACCCCAATCTTTAAATACCTGGCCAATTTTTCAGCTATATATGCAGGATCATTGTAGGATTTTACTTCTTGGGGCACACCCAATGAAGGAAAAGCTTGCAGAAAATGTTGACAGGCATGATTATTTGTTTCGCCTGTGTGATGAGAAGGAAAAACTGCACCAGAGAATGTGTCCACTGAAACATGAGTATTGTTAAATTTACCAAAGGAAGGCTATTTAGTGATCTCCATTTGCCATAACTGTAGGCTTTGCAAACTTCGTGGGTTGACTGCTGCTGTAGAAATAGGAGGCTGCACAAACTGACAGTGAGGGGAAGTACTAATGATAGCTTTAGCTTGACTTTTGTAAATTTGAAACATTCCCACAAGTGCTTGCCCGTTTTGGTGAAAAAGGACATGGCTCAGTTTTGCTTGTTCCAAAATGTTTGGCAAAATGTTTGAAATAACCATTGTAACTTTGCTCTGGCCTTTCCTTCCACTAAAAATCCAGGAAGCAAAGAATGAGCCCTGAGGTGAGAAACAAAATATGGATTAGTTTGTTATTTCAGTTGTATAAAGCCATGAAAGCCAATGATATCAAGTGTCATTACTAGCATTCTTTAGAACTGATCCTTCTATTCTTTTAACCATATTAGCAACAAAAGCAGAATCTGTGATTAAATAAAAAGGTTGTGGGAAGAGCTGAAAAACCCAAACCACAGCAGCAAGCTCAACAATCTGAGGAGATCCTTCTACTGTTTGAATATCTGACTCCCAAGTTTCAGTTGTTTGGTTCAACCAAGTTACGACTGAGTTGTGACTTCTGCCAGATCCATCAATGAAAGAGTTACTGTGTTTAAAGGTTCTTTACTTAGGTTTCTGTCTAAACCTCAATTTGCCTGCAATAATTTGTAAGCCGGGTAATGAACAGAAGAAGTATCTGGAAAATTTAACAATGCTCATTGCAAATCATCAGAATTTGCAGAATTTTGCATTGCCCAATCAAGATAATTTTTTTTTCAATGGTAAATAGAGAAGTGCGAGTTCTTGAGCCGCTAAACTTAACAGCCAGGTTCTGGCCTTAATTACAACTTGTGCTATCATCTCTAAAACTGTAAAAATAGTCTTTGGAAACCTTGAGGGCAGAAAAATCCATTCTATTATCAACAAAGGATCTGTCTCAGAAGGGTCCCACTGAAAAATGAGGCCACAAAGTTGCATTTTTTTCTCCTAAAATTGCAAAAAAGAAAGGCTTTTCTGGAATACAGCCATGAGCTTGCTGTCTTTGGAGAGCTTCCATGACCTTGTCAAGGGCTGCATGAGCCTCAGGTGTTAGAGTGCTAGGAGAATTGATGTCGCAGCTTCCTCTCAGTAAATTGAAAAGTGGACCCAGTTCATCGTTGGTGATTCCCAAAACAGGTCTGACCCAATTGATTTCTCCTAGAAGCTTTTGTAAATCTTGCAGGTTGGTGACACTGGCCCGGAGCTGTATCTTCTGTGGTGTTTTTGTTTTTTCAGTCATCTTCCATCCCAGATACTTCCAGGGTGGAACTTCTTGAATTTTTGTTGTAGAAATTTTAAGTCCAGTATTTTGGATTTCAGTAACAACACTAGCCCGAGTTTGCTCCATCTCTGTCTGTGTTGGAGCTGCGATGAGCAAATCATCCATGTAGTGCAGAATCATGGATCTTGGATTCTTCTGTCGAACCGGAGACAAACCTTGTGCAACAAAATATTGGCGAATTATAGGCATATTCTTCATCCTTAGGGCACTGATTTCCAGTGGTATCTCTGCATGGGTTCTCTTTGATTGATGACTGGAACTGAAAAGCAATTCTTGGAGCATCATTGGGATGAAGTGGGTTGTGGAAAAAACAATCCTTTAAGTCAATGACAATGAGAGGCCAGTGTTCTGGGATCATTGATAAAGAAGAAAGTCCAGGCTGAAGAGATCCCATGTCTTCAATCACTTCATTGATCTTCTTCAGGCCATGAAACAGCCACCAGGAGTCCGATGTCTTCTTGTGGATGACAAATATTCGTTACAATTTATTGAAACAACAGCTGGAAGGACTGAAAGTCCAAAAACTTTGTTGCTAGCTTTGTCTAGAATCAAAAGCTATTATCTTTGTTGAAAAAACCTGATCATTCCAGTAGAAATACTTTCATAACAGAAATTGTTTATCAAAAGCTATTATCTTTGTTGAAAAAACCTGATAATTCCAGTAGAAATACTTTCATAACAGAAATTGTTTATCAAAAGCTATTATCTTTGTTGAAAAAACCTGATAATTCCAGTAGAAATACTTTCATAACAGAAATTGTTTAAAAGGTGTATCAATTTTGAGGAGGCCAATTCGAATCTTGTACCTGAGGGTACTGAGCTGGGACCATTTGAGGAATGGTTGACTGAGGGATAAATGACTGAGGTACCAATGCCATTTGACTGGGTAACTAACTGACTGTAAGGAGGTACCACTACTTGTGTAGAGGCGCGGTGGCAATCCGCGCTCTTTTTTGAGTGTAACGACCAAGGTTTGCCATTGATGTCAAATTGAGAACGACAGCACTTTATAAGATGCTTCCCTTTCCCACATCAAGGGCAAAGAGAAAGTTGCTTAGGTTGGATTGTTGTTGTAGGACAATCCCTTTTCATGTGTCCTGGTTTACCACAAGCAAAGCAACCAGACTTTTTGTCAGAGTCCAACTGTACAGTACCAACAGATTTTTTGAAAATATTTGTTTGTTCTTCAAGGGCCTTTTCAAGCTTTTCCATTTTTTGTCCCAAATTTTCTCCCAAAGCCTTTCCAAATTATCTCCCAATGCTTTTTCTAACTTTTCTTGAGATTCTTCAATCTGCTTTCCAAAAGCATTGACTTGCACATTAGCAAGATGTTGTGCAGAGATGAGCTTACTGCAAGCTTTTAGCACCTGTACTACAATTGGAGGCTGATCAGGCAAAGTTATAATAATTTTTTTACATTCTTCCTATAAGTTCTTTGATATATCATGGTGAGAAAGAGTTTTGTATTGTGGATTTACATCACTACGACCATACCCTGCAGGTAAGGCAAGGAGTTGTTTATTTGAATCCAAATTTTTTCTAAATTTTGAATAATATTAGACCAATTAGGTAGTTGCAGTGGAAGGTTTACCACTGATTTAGACTGCTTTGTTTTTCCCTTTCATCCCTCCTGTATCTGATCCAGAAGAACAGGTAGTGTTTTCACACCAATCAGCTGTCTCAGGAACCCTGCCAGGGAGCCCCATGTTCTTGGCAGTAGTATCCTGCAGCAACAAACTTTCCCAGGAGCCTTGCCAGGAAGGGCTGGGGAGGAGAGCTCCAAGTTCTTGGTGACAGGAAGAAAGCCAGAGCCTGCTAACTCACCTCTGGATTCACTAAATTGGATCTTTTTAGATTCATACAAATCGGGCTGCTCTCGAGCTGCAGATCCCGAATTTGTGTTTGTGACACTTTCCAATGGACTCTGACAGGTTCCACATGGTATTCCTGCCCACAGGGATCCAGCTGGAAAACTCTCAGGTCTGAGCTGCGATCTCAGCATGCTTTTCCCTCCTCAGCAGAGAATGAGACGGGCTTCAAGGCTTCTGAATGAACTGTCTGCGTCTTCACAGCAACTTTCCTGAGCTCTCCTGCCTCCACCCCATCCATCTCTCTGGGCAGAGCCATCCCTGCCCTGCTCAAGCCCTGGCTGCTGCCCACTGCCTCTGTTCGCCCCCCTGCCCGCTCCCCTGCAGGCAGAGCCAAACCCAAAGCCCCTCCATCTGCTGTAATCTGAGGCTGGGGAGCCAAATGTGGTGAAAATCCTGGAGGAGGCTTGGCAGAGGAATCTCTATGAAAAGAGTCCTCAGAGCTGCACAGCAAACTGCCTGCCTGAGCCCGATCCAAGGAGGTGATTTCCTGGGAAGGGGAAACAGTGGCAGGGGTGACCCTGCAGCCCCTCGGCCAGGCAGAGCGGATCCAGAGCCCCTCTTGGCAGACCCCGCCTGCACAACTTCAGAACAAGATCCGGCCGCATCTTGTTCGGAGAGGAGCCGGGCACAGAAACAGCAGCTCCTGTTTTGCAAAGCTTCCCCAAATTCTCATCTCCTGGACCTGTTCGACTCCCAGCCTCCCCAGAACATGACCCCTGACCCCCCAAATTCTTGGAATGCAACGAAAATTCCAAATGCTTTCCTGGGAATTGCGGGGGATGGATGATTTCATGGAGGAATGGGAGGACAGCCTGCCTAAGCACCAGTGATGGAGGGAATCCCAGAAAAAACAGAGGACATGACCAAAGCTGGAAGCTGATCTCATTATCCCTTCCCGGGGATCGGGGTGCTGTCCACACTGCCGGGAGAAGTCCCGCATATGCCAGGAGAAGGGAAGGAACCCCAAACAAAACCCGAGATTCCCCCAGAGGAGGACGAAAGCCCAGCACCCCTCAGAATTTATGAACCAGGTGCTCTGTTTTGTTGTTTGCGAAAGTCTCTGTTACAATCATTCTGTCCAAAGCTCTCCATTAAAGCTCTGGAGACATGCATTAGTTTGACCAAATTCTCTTCCTTTTTGAGAGAGACTAGATTATAAAATTTCCAGTTTATCCCGTCAAAGGGTAAAGCAGACTTCAAGTCTGTATTTTGAGTATTCGCTTTTACCCAGATTAATAAGTCTTTTAGTTCATATTTTGAGATGTCTGAATGTCGTTTATCCTGTAAAATTGTCTCAAGTCAGTAAAAGATATCCCGTTCTGGTTTAGAGAGATGGTTTCCCATCTTGTTGCCCAGGAGCCCCTAGAGTTGTGTGGTAAATAGGTATGATTCGTGCTGATAAAATTGAAACAGTAATCAATATTGATATAGTAATTAATATTTGGGAATAAATAAAACAGTTAGAAGTTGTAATGCCAAAAGAAGAGAGGGAGAGGAGGGACTACACCTCCCCTTCCCGGCAGATGTTCACAAGGACAGGAGAAAGGAAGCCAGAGATAAAGTTGCTAAAAGTGAACAGAAAGGAAGAAAAACCTGGTTGGGCCCCAGAAAATGCTAATTATAAGGGTTTTATTGCCTTGATATTAAGATATAATAGTATGTTAGACTTGGCTTGCATTGTACTGGCTTGGTGCGCATGTGTAACCCAAAGGTGAAATAAAGGATGCAGAGGAAGACTACGAAAATCTTCATCAGACGACCCCCAAAAGACTTGTGCGACCACCCCACTGAATAGTGGAGCATGAACGGCAAAGGTGGTGATGAGTGTGGAGGTAAAAGTGTGATGAATCGAAAATGGGAGGAGATGATATTAACACATGGCATAAAAGGGGGAATCTTCACTTGGAAAGGTCGTACGTGAGGTGGCAAGGGTCCAAGAGCCCTGCACTCCGTACCCTGCGGTTATCTTTTGCTTATGCTACTATTGGAACCAAATTATCCCTTATTTATATATTTTCTAAACTATTCAATTAAAATTGCTGCTACCTTAAATATTTTTGGTTTTTTTTTTTTTTAATGGGATAATTGGGCAAACATAACAGTTGGTACTTATTAGTGACAAGGGTATCAGCTACAGACAGTGAAGGGGATGATCCATTCCTCCTCCTTTTAACAGCCTGGGCCCCCGGCAATGGTACTGTCCATGGTCTTCTTCTTTTTTTTATATTCCTCTAGGCTGGAAATCCTCCTCACTGACAAGCAGATTTTCCAAAACTCTCTGATTTTAAGGATTTCCAAAATATACTACCTAATATATATTTTAATATATGTACTGCAATAAATAGAATATATAAAATGTATCCTTGATCTTTTTCTAAGCCAACAGGCCTTTGCAGCGAGTTCTGAGCCAGCGTGGGGCTCTGCTGCCATCCCAAATCTGCGCTTCCCTTGCCCAGCCTGAGTGCTGGTGGGGCATGTGCTGGGCATGGCTGGAGATTTGCATGGCCAAAATCCTCCAGCATTTACATCTGCTCATGGCTTTGGGTAGCACAAATTACAACACATCCATCTCAATTGACAATTGTCATTTCTTACAAATTGATACACCAGTGCTGACAACATAGAAATATACAGATCTCTGTTAAATTTTTAAAAAGTAATTTATTTGTTACACCACACTATTTAAAAACATACCAATAACATCTTCTGTGGACAAAAACTAATTTATTACAAACCTCTACGAACACTCACTATACACAGAGATCAAGAGAAAATTAACAACTGAATTTATTGTGTATTACAGCAAACATACAGCCCATATAGAAATACAAAAATATCAGTATTTCCCTGTCATACCAAGTACTCAACAAATAGAATTCCACCACTATACAACTCCATACATTTAAATAGAACTGAATACATAAATAACCACTACAATATACAGATGTGAATACAGAATAAATGCTACCTATTACATTCAAGAAAGAGATACATAAAACAAACCAATCTATAAGCAGACAAAGAGCACTACCAATCTAAATATCTCTACAACTGCATCATTACAAATATACAGCTATACATCTGGATATATATGTTTCTGGATATATATACTTCATATGTGTAAATATAATATATATAGAAATACACCAATATACATCTAAAAAATATAAAAATACATATATACCAAAACATATACCAATATACTTATTTTAAAAGACATATACTGAAAAGTACATCAATACAAAAAATTCTTACACAACCGTATACATACGGAAATCTAAACACAGATATTACAATACCCATGAACTAGATACATAAAAACAAATATGTGACTGAAAACCCGTATGTATGCAGGTATCTATACATACATATATACATGGTACATTCATAAATCTAATACCATATGTACAGAAATGTGCCTGTACAAATAGCAGGCTACATATGTACATATCCATATAATAATCCCTGCCCATATGTAAGTCCATGTATCTTTAAACAGAGCTGCAACCAGAGGGATCCCAGCTGCCCCATCTTCACAGCCTCTCGCTCGGTCTCCTCCTCCCGTGCAGAGTGGCTCTCCTGGACAGGAACAGCAAATGGGACATCTGGCAAGCAAAGGGAACACTGAGTGAGTGTGGGGACGTTTCCCTTGGGAGCAGCTGCACTTCCATCAGGGAAGAGGAAATGTCAGAGCGTCCCCAGGAGGGTCAGAAAGAAAAAGCAGCTGAGTGGGCCAGGCTGCGCTGAGCTGCTCACTTCTTTCAGGCAACCCAGGTGCTCTGAGGGAACTCCCTCATGTCACCTTATTGAACCACCTCTGCACTTACCAAGATTGTGGCCCCCAAATCAATCAGTATTTATGTCTCCAGCTGCTTGCACCAATGACAGGGAATGGCCTCTAACAGCACTGGGGCACAAAGTTACCTTCCACAGGTCATCTGACAGGGCCTTGTTCTTCCTGTGCTGCCTGTTTTTCTCCTTATCTTCCACTTGGAATTTTTACAGCATTTCTTTTTCTTTCCCCTTGATCAGTGCTAAAATGCGTGTTTCTCTTCCAAGCTTGAGTTTGTTTAGCGATTCTGTCAAGCGTTTTCTCAGAAGTTTTTATCATGGAATTGAGTGTTAATTTAAGCAATTTTGGTGATTTTCTGTGTGATTTATGCAAGTCTCCTGTTCATTAGGGCACCATTTAGGAAGGTACCAAGGGAAAAAGGATGTTTCTACATATCAGTTCACTAGTGGAATATTCATGGATAGAGAGAGTGATTAGCTGAATTTTACATTTACTCCTAACCTGAATGTGCAGCAGGTAACTTGGGGAGAAATTAAAGCCAGATCTCTCCTTCTACCAGCCTGTATTCAAATGTAAAGTAAATAGAGCAGGGTGAGATAGTTCATGTTCCCTTCCTAAAGTGCCTTATTCAGGTGTTCTTCAAGTAATGGAGATAAAATCTGGGTTGGCATTCCTAATTTCCAGACACCCATTGTCAGTTTCATTGACTCTGAAAGCAGCAGAGATGTGCCCATAATACCTTATCAATCCACTTGGGGATGTTTTAGGTTCAGATTCTCTGAGGCTTTAGCTTGTTACATCTCTAGAAAATGCTTCCAGGAATCTAAGTGACTTTCAGAAACTAAACTTTTCTCCTTTTTTCCTCAGTCTTTGCACTCATGTGCACCAGAGACCTTCAGTGAATGGATTCCACTCTAATCCATCTCCAAGCTGAATCTCCCAGCTGTGTTCACACTGGTGGTTCCTGTGTCTCTTCTGCACAGTGCAATTTTAAAATCTTCATTTCATTCTATCTCTGCCCTTCCTTTTCTGTTTTAGCTTGCAAATGCATGCAGATGTATCAGAAACAATACACCTAATCTCTGATGCATCACTTCCTGTCTAGTAATTTCATTTTATCCTGTTCTGATGTTATTCTAGCCTCCTATGTTTTATTCTAAGTGGACTACTCTTTTCTTGAATGTGGAAGTTTTATAATGCAACGCTCTCATTCACCTGCTTTCATGGAACCCTTCATTAACATTAGCACAAGTAACTGTGTGGTTCCCTTCTGCTTTGTAGAGGGTTTGGGAAACTCAAGTCCTGCTCAGCGACAAAAAAACATACATGGTGCTTGGTAACTGGCCTAAGAGCTTAAGCTAATGGTAAACAACTGCAGCTTATTCACTTCAGAGAAACTGGGAGAAAAGTCAT
This sequence comes from Calcarius lapponicus, assembly GCA_039654755.1. Taxonomy (NCBI): domain Eukaryota; kingdom Metazoa; phylum Chordata; class Aves; order Passeriformes; family Fringillidae; genus Calcarius; species Calcarius lapponicus. Next base: position 382,183 of record JBBFKN010000043.1, read on the forward strand.
TGCAAATATTGAGGAATGCAGTGCAAGGTTGATGGGCATCCCTCAGTTATCCAGACAGACTGATGTCACTGGCAAAATTCCCTCTTTTCCAAAGGTTTTCATTTGCTCTGGCTGTACTTCGTATGGCTGCAGGTCACATTTCCCTTGATTTAAGGAAATATCTTGACAGGTATTCTTGGTGACATATCTTGCTAATTCTGCCCTTGGAGGAATTACTCAGTTCTGCAGTCCTTATAACACGTCCTATTCTAAAAGACTTTTATGCTATTTTCCCTCTCTCTGTGTTTTCACACTTGTTCAACAAGGTTTTCCTTCTAAGGATATTAATCACAATATCCCAAAGGATTAAAAAATGCTCAGGTATTTTTTCCCTAAGTATTTACTAAAGAAAAATAAAAAAAATATCTGTATACATGCTGGATGTAAAATGCAAATAGAAATCAACTTGAGAGTTCTCCCAAAAACCTTAAGAAAAAAAACCCATGTACTCTATAAAACCAGAGTAATCATCTACAGAATACAAAAACAGGCACGTTCTAGAAGACAAAATTTGTACAACGGTTCTGCACAGAATTATATGCTTTCAAGCTTTTTGCCCTTCAGGGCCAGTGCCATTCTCTGAACTGTAATGCTCTGAGCATGTTCTGCTCACCATGGCAGCTTTCTGCTCTCCCCTGGTACAGATCATCCTCCCAGCAAAGGGCGAGTGCAGCCACCACAACTCGCAGCACCTTCCCACACAGCAAGAACCTGAGGGAGAGAGATGGCTTTCCCCAGCTGCTGCGGGTTCTAATATTGCCATCTCTCAGCTGCTGAAAGCCTGAATTTCTGTGTCACAGTGTGTTAGTTTCTAAGTCAAATGTTCTGTTATCTTGTGGTATGTTCAAGTGTTCCCCAGTTATTACAGGTAATTTCTCCCCTGTGTTATGCCCTCCTACCCAAGTGTCCCTCAAGGAATCCCCTCCCTCCTCACCAGATTTTTCCCTGTCCGTCAAGACAACCCGGCCCCTTTGCCCCATCCATCAGCCCAAACCCTACCCTTTGTTCCAGAAAGTTCCCTGTCCCTCACCCCAAGATCCAATCCCTATCCCAACCCTCTCTCCTCCCCTTGTTCTGATTTGTTGTAGCCCTCAAAACCACACCCCGAGAGTCGCTTATTGGTTACTATATGGTGTCCACCCCCCGTTTTGAATGATTTTAAAAACCTGTGCACGGGGGCTGCTGGGGGTTCTTTTAACTTCTGTTCCCTTTTGGAATTGTCTTTTGAAAACCTTGCTCCTGCCTCTATTGATAAATTCTCTGCACTTTACAAGGCAGAAGAGCCTCCTCTGCCTCCTTCGCTGGGTCCTCGGGGGGTCTTTACTGCCAGGCAGCTGACCTAGAGGTTCTGGCTCAGGCAAAACCCTAACTTATCCAGTTCCCCACTCTTTCCATTGTCCCTGGAGCATAACAGAGCTAGCCAGGGCTGCGGAGGGCAGTGGCAGTGACCCATGCCCTGGCGTGTCACAGCCCCAGAGCCAACCTGCCAGGCCACAAGCCCCAGCCCTGGTCCCAGTGCCGGCCTCAGGGGCTCCTGGGCATCCTCACCCTGAGTGCAGAGGCAGCCACAGGACCCAGGACGCTCTGGATCCAGGCTGCAGACGCTCTAAAGCCAGCACTGAAAGGGACAGGGATGGGGGGAACTGCAGCTGCCTCTGCCAGTGCTCACCACCCCTGACTGTTCTCTGAGTGAACCCAAACCTCACCTGCAGCACCTTGATCACATTTACCCTGCTCGTCCATCCTGGGACGTGGTGTGCCTGCATCATACACCAGCCCTTTGCAGGGAGTGACCAGCTCCAACTGCTCTGCTACCCTGGCCTTACTTTCTGTTTCCTGTAAATGAACTTAACAAATGCGCTCATGAGAACCCCAGCGCAACATTAGCTTCTCAGGAGTTCCTAGGCAAAAAACCTTCACTGCTCAGTAGTTTTTGCACAGAAAAGGAGGTCCTGACAAAGCATAAGGCACGGACAGGGCTCTGGCATATGAATTCCTGAGCCACCGAATTCCACCCATTGTTGTTCCTAGCTGCTTTACTGATATTTTAGAGCCGGTTCTGGACAGGGGCTGCTGCTGACAGGGTAGGAAAATTTGGAGAAATAAAGGTGCAGGAGACAAAAAAATCCAAGGAGGAAAACACTTAGAAACACAGAGCACAATGGAAGTCCTTGGAGATGGTTCAATAGAAAATTATACCAGCAGTGAGCAGAGCCCGAGGCTGCTCACTGCCACCACAGGGGCTCCTCAGTCCCCTCCTGGTTTGTGTCTGAGGCAGCCCTGCCTGGAAAGGGCTCCCTGCTCTGGTGTTCCTAGCTTGCTCCAGGCTGCATTCTTAGCAGCACTGAAAGAAGAGGTGAAAGAAAGAGCCATTTTTTGTCCTGCCTGCAAACTCTTCTCTTTCAGTGCCACTGCCAGAGATCATCCCTGTGTCAGCTTGGCACTGTGCCTGCTGCATCCTCACCCCCGTCCCTTCCATCAGCTCCTGCACGTCGGCACTCACTGTCCCACATCATGAACAGAGAGAGCTGTGTCAGAAAATCAAGGATTGCATTTTCTTGGTCTTTCTAACAGACAGAAGAAGCATGAGTCCAAATAACTTTGTTGTTTGTTCCTAGTCTCCTTTTAGATAACTCTTGTCTGCTTTAATGCAAAAGTTTCTTTTCCTACATGGATGGAATGATCAGTAATTGGCAGTTGCTTCAGGCTGTCAGGCAGCATGGGAGTTTTCTCTTGTCTCTGATGAGGACTTGGTGAATTTTCCAATGGTCACTTGGTGGTGTCACCATGGGCTGAGCTCAGCGGCCGACTCTGCTGTCCCCAGGGGATGCATTGGGACGCCGAGCCCCTCAGGGCTGGAATTCGGGGTTGGGCGGGCTCGGAGCGCCCGGAGCCCGGAGCTGCTGCCGGCGCTCGCTGCGCTCAGCCCGCTGTGCCGAGCAGCCGCGGCCATGGAGACACGGGCGGGAGCTGTGGCCGAGGCCGGCAGGCGGCCCGGGCCGGCTCGCACTGCCAGGACGCCGGCAGCCTGTGGCCTGAGGCCGGGGCCGTGGCGGGCGGGTTGCGGGCAGGGCTTTTCCGAGCCGGCCGCAATGTGCTGCCTCCCGTGCGGGCCCGGCTGCGGCAGAGGCAGGCGGGAGCGCGGCGGGGCCGGCAGCGGCGGGCAGAGGCCGCAGAGAGCAGCAGCCCGGCCGGGCCCGCTGCGGACGGGCAGGGAGCTGCCGGGCAGCCCTCGGCCGTGTCTGCGCGCACAGGGCAGGAGCAGAGGCCGCAGCAGAGGCAGGAGCCGCGGCAGGAGCCGGCCACAGTGGCAGCTCGCCGTGCCCAGGGCCGCAGCCGCAGCTCTCCCCTGCCGGCCACAGCAGCAGCCGCTCGCCTCCGAGGCTGCGGCGCTTCCCGAAGACGGGACCCGGCCCCAGCACGGCCTGGAGCCCCGCAGCGAGAGGAGCCGCCGGCGCCGCAAAGGGCAGCGCAGAGGGCGCAGCCTGAGGAGGAGGACGTGAGGCTCGCTCTGGGCCGCGCTGGGGCAGCTCTGCCCTCTCGGCCTTCGCCTTGAGCCCTTTGCTTCTTTTCCATGAGCCCTGATCCCCGTCCTCGGCCAAGGGCCCCCGCAGCCCTTTCCAGGGCTGCAGGAAAAGCTCCGTCGGTGACAGAATCACAGAATCATTGGCTTGGAAGACAGACACTTTCAAGATTATCAAGTCCAGCCCATGCCCTAACACCTCAACTAAGCACGGCGCCGAGGGCCACATCCAGTCTTTTTTCAAAGGCTTGCAGGGATGGTGAGTCCCCCAGCTCCCTGCAGGGGTCTGTCCCAGGAAGAACCAAGATAACACTGGGGCCTTCTACCCCCCAGTGCTTGGAGCTCTGGAAGTTTGTCTTTCTGCTTAGACAAATGCCATGGGAAAGGACTGGGAGAAGTAGTCACAAATAGAGTAGCCTACAGAGCTCTAAAGAGATGTGCTAAGAATACAGAAAAGATACAAAAAAAAAAGGGAAAAAGCTAAATGTCATCAGCAAAGTCTTGGGCATGAGCACATAGTTGCACATAGTTGCAGAGGGTGTTCTCAGCCTTATTTCTTAGTATTTCTGGGAACCAGAGGAATCCTGCTTGAGCCTCTGGGGAGATGGGTTTGGGAGGTAAAAGTTGATTGCTTTTTTTCTCCTTGGGGCAGCTCCTGTTCCTTGCATCAGCTGAGCCTCTCTCCAGCCTGATGCCTGTTCTGATTGTTGCAGCAAAACAATTGATGGCAGACAGAAGACGCTGACGCTTGAGAGGTGTGACTCTTTCCAGTGCCAGCTGTGAGTGGGAGTCAGAAGAAAAACTACAGAAAGCACAACTGCATTGGAAGATTGCCTTCCTTTTCATTCCGTAAAGAAGCTCTAGATCCACTTGTGAATTGTCAGTTGTTTGTTGAGGATGGGAAGTTGTCTTCCATGATTTTTTTCATGTGGTTTGGAAGTGGACGAGACTGTCCTTCATGCACAAACTCCAGACCAAAGTGCCTTTGGAAGATGGCCCACGTGGCAATTTTTGCCCAGCCATGGTACTTGTGGATAGAAGAAAGCGAGGGCAATGGGATTTGCAGCTAAAATGCAGCAAAGCTTGGCTCAGCCAAAACATCCTGGGGAGATGAAGGCCTCCAGCTGTTGCTAGAAATCAGCAGAGTTCAGCCAAATGGTTGTGTAGCACTAAGTGCAATCTCTTTGCCTGGATCAGAGCCTTGCTCAGCGGAAGAAGCAGAAAGATCAGCAAGGAGCTCCCAAAGGCCAATCGCATCTTTTTTTTTTTTTTTTTTTTTGCTCATCTTGTGTAAGTTTGCAACTAAACGCGTGTTTGCAGTTGAGCTAATGAGAGAAAAAAACAAGTAAAGAGAGGCTTTATGGCAGGGCCATGACATTCCACAAGAGGAATCTGTGGTGTGCATTTCATGGACCTCTCTCAATCCTGTAAAAGTATTGTAGCCCTGATTTAAAAGAGGCCAGTATGAACCAACTTGGAGAGACAGAGACTAAAATGGCTTAAGGTTTGTTTTTTTTTTTTTTTAAGAGTGAGGAAAACTACCCAAAGAGTGTTGTTTTGTGACATTTTAATATCTACTTCCTCAAAATTACCAATTGCAATAAATCAAGAGTTAAAAAATAAGTGTTTTGGTGTATATGAATAATCAGAAGCACAAAAATCTACAGGTATGAATGCATGTTTTCATAAAAGCCATGAAATTATGGACAAAAAAATACATGCCCTGAACTCCAATACAAAGGCAGGTAGAACTGTACCTAGTTACAGTGGACTGCCTGTAGAAGTTGCTAGTCTTCCTGCATGCACAGCAATGGCAAAGAGGGGCGACAATCCAAGGGAAATCCACTTCAGGATGATTCATCAGCGCTTAAGAAACTTGAAAAACTCAATCTCGAAAAAATGTGGAGGCAGTGAACTTGGAGGGTATTGACTTAGGAAGATACAGCTGATCCAGGTTTTGAATAATTTTGGAATAATTTTCAAACATGGTGTGCCAGGGAAGACTCATGCAGACAGGATGCGCTCTCTTCTCATCCATTGGAAATGAGTAGAGAAATACGAATAAATAAAAATTAACAGCTCTACTTTCTGCCACTGACCAAAGTGGGTTTTTAACCGCTCATGTTTGGTGTATGTGAATGCACATCCATGGGATAAGACTATAACCACTCACCTGTCTAAATAATTCACAACATTGGGACTCCTATATTTCTTCATGATAATTATTTCATTGAAGGTTAGTTCCTTCTTCCTCAGTCCTTGAAGATTTATTTTCTTTATGGCTACCTAAAATGACATTGAAAATCAGTAACTTGAGAAGTTGGTGGCACGAGACAACAACACACATGGAGCGAGTGATTTTGCAATGACACAGCTGAGCTGTGCCAAACTGCCTTGTGATTAGGCACTGCAGTCATTAGCAGCTGGCCTGACTTAGCTGGATAGACATTCCACCAGAAAAACACCTGGCCCATGGTTTAGTAAAAATTACTGTGGTTGGACTCACCAGTGCCAATATATTCCAGCTCAGTGTATTTCATCAGGGGATCTTCAATGGGGTTCGCCATTCTGAGACAGAGTAAAAAATCCCCAAAGTCCATTTTGAATTAAGTGAAATGTCCAGAAAGGCTGAAAAGTCTCTAAGGCCAAAGCTGAAGGGAAAACTGCAGAACAGAAATAATAGAGAGACAAGGGAGACAGATAGAGAAAAACAGAAACTACTGCAAGGGCAAGTCAAACTGACCTAGGAATTCTTTCTGATAAAAAGAAACTAGCAGCAAATGTCTTGTGAAATCCTGTAAAAATGAATATGGATGAACCTATTGTGAAACTACATACATATGTATTTGAAAGAAGAATTAAAAGGGAGCTGAAGTTCCCAGAGGCATACATACCTTTTGAGGAGAGCAATCTCCGCATGCCTCCACCACTGCAATAAACATACCAGCTTTTACAACTTTCACAAAGTTGTGGAGTTCTTTTCTTTATTTCCGCAAAACAATTCTCCCTGAGGGAAACAAAATGCAGGATGCTGACTTTAAAGCAGGGATCCCAGCTTCCAGGAGATACAAAAGGCAGCCCCACTGTCTGCAGCTCTGAGCCCTTTCTGCTCAGCTGGGTAACAACGATAACAACCACAACCCCAACAGGAGAGGCAGCCCTGCAGTGCAGATGGCTGGCACAGAGACTGATTTTGTACAGTCCTTAGAAGAGTTCTCTTGACAGGAAACAAAGCACAGGCAGATGCATTCCCAGGAGAGGAGGACATCTTCCCCACCTTCCAGCAGTTTGCCAGAAGAATGCCTTCCCATTTGTAAACCAGAGCAGCTCAGGCTAGAGCCAATCCCAATGGGGCTTTCAGCATCAGGACCCTGAGCTGGTTATGAGCAGGCTGAGCTCAAAGATGCCCCTCTCCCAGCTAAGGAAGGCTCCAGCCTCTGCAGTGCCTCCAGCCCTCAGGGACAGGGCAGCTAGCACAACAAGGCTGGCAAAGCCCAAGCATGAGCACTGACAAGCAGTGGGAAGAAGCCAGAGCCAGCCTGAGCCCCTTACGAGCTGTTGCCCCCATTCAGGACACAACAGGATGGGCTTTGAGATCAGCCACACCGAGGTGCGGATCAGTGCCCTTTTTGTCCCAACAGGTGATGGAAGACACAGAATCCCCTGGGCTCTGGTCCCCGCCCCACCAGGTCTTATCTGAGAGCACAGCACTGGCAGCTGTTAGGGGCAAGAAGCAGATTCATTGGGTTGTGCTGCAGAATCACAAAGGACTGGATGTGTTTTCCTAGAGACTGACCTCAGCAGGGCTTGGGCCAATGGCTAGGATTCCAACAGTCATGGGAAAGAGTGGGAATCAGGTATGGAAAAGTGCCATGGATCTGGGGAATATAGCATGGCTGGGCAGGAGGCTGTCTCCCGAGAAATGCCTGCAGTAGAGTTTTATCTGATCACGCAACTTGGATGTGTCTCTTGGACACATCTGATAAGCATAAAACTAGAAGATTGAATACAAGTTTTTCTAAAAGTACCTGTTTTTTCTTCTTTGGGGCCACATGGAAAGCAGCTCTTGCTCTCTATTTGTCCTGTAACCTGATGTTCTTTCAAAGTAGTTCTTATTGACAAGAAGATAGCATTCTCATGAAAATAAACTGCAGATGTAGTAGCGGTAAGAGGAATAGTCATAAAAATACCATCAATAAGACGTGGAGCAGAAGGGCTCCTTCAGGATGGGGAAAAAGACAATAAAAAAACCCCTCCAAAAATAAACAACACAAAAACAACCCGTCCAACCCCCCCCCCCCCAAAAAAAAAAAAAAAATTCCCAACCAAAAAGACAAAACTCCAAAGCCTGTCAATTTCTGTGAAGTTTCTTTGCTCTGATGACTGGTTGGAAGTGTGGAGTCTAAGGAGAATTTAGGAAGCTAAAAATTCTGTTCAGTTTGGCCACTCGCAGACAGGACTTTCCTAGATCATTTACAAGGTCACAGCCTTGTGCTGATCCAAGAACAATCCCTGCTTCAGCCTTTAGCAGAGAGGGAAGCTCAGGCAAAGCCAAGCCAGTCCAAGGTGCCCTCAGAGGCAGCAGGAGCACCCAGAGCGCTCTCTCGCTGCCTGGGAGCACAGCACTTCCTCTGGGGAGTCCTGAATGGCCCTGTGACACCAAACTCAGGAGGAGCATTTGCTACAGCTCTGCTGACACCTGCACACAATGCACTGTCCCTCAGACAAGAAACACCTCAGACATACCTAGCATCTGCAGGTATTTCTCCTCAGTCTCCTATTTCGGTGAGACGAAGGAACTGGCCAAACTTGAGGTCCCAAATTTGTCAGAAGGGCTTCCTTGAGGTAATGCTGCTGCAGCACCAGGTTCAGAGCCCATGAGGTGCTGGACCTGTCGCACTTCTGGTGGGCACTGTTCCTGTGCCTCATGCCAACCTTGGGGTCCTTCTTTGCCAGACATTCGCTGGAAGTCTTCGCAGGCTGCCCGGTGAGATGTCAAGACTTGCACCTCAAATGAAACAAAACAAAGCATTCAGACCCTACAGCTTGTCCTGTCAGCCAGGAGTCATCGACTGTGAGGAAAGGGAAAGAACAGATTGACAAGGGATACAGACAGCTTGTTCCAATCCTCCACTTGGCTCACCATGTTTCACTGTAAAAATACTTCAAGAAACAAGGAGAGCTGGAACAGGCCAGCAGGAATCAATTTGGATGATTGCTGGCCAAAAGGCCAAAGGACAAGTTTCACTTTCCAGGGAAGCAGTGGAGATTCAGCACACCAGAAAATGTCCTTCAGAGTGACCGTGATACACACTAGAGCAGGATGGCACTCAGAGGCATCACCCCACTCCCTGCTGCTCTGCACTGGAAGGGCAAGAAGGGCTGGAAGGGCAAGAAGGGCAGAAACCACCAGTTTGGTGACTGCAGTTGACTGCATCCATCTTTCACTCACTTCTAGAGCCTGACGGAGGCAATTTAGTTTCTCTCTGACAATTTTAATTTCTTCCTCCAGCCTCTTCCCCATTGCCTTCTTGCTATTCTCGGAGTCCTGTAGTTCTGCCTGCACGTGTCCCTTGATAGACTTTAAAGGAGAAGGGAGAGGACATTTCATGAGTGGAGTGGCTGCCACTCTTTCACTCGCCTGGTTTTGTTGATCGCTCCTCTGCTTCTGGAGATTCTCCTCTTGAAATCTTCCCATGTCTTCCTCATTCCTCTTCTTCATGTCCATGATGTCACTCTGAGCTTTGGGCAGCTCTGCTTGTGCCTCTTCCTTGATCATCTGTACACACAAATGCAGAGCAAGTGACTGGGAGCTGCCATCAGGCTCAGCTTTTTCCTCTTGCAGCCTCAAAATCACATTTATTCAGCCACTTCTTTCTGCCTCCCTACCCACCTCTGCTCCCATTGCAAACCTCCTGTCCCAGTGCTGATCTCTGCAGATTCCCAGGCTCTATGCTTTCAGTGCCTGTGGGACTCCTGGCCTCCTCAGTCCCAAGAGCTCTGGTTTATGCCCCTCTCCCTGCCCTTCCCTCTGTCACCTGGCCAGTCAGGCTCACCTGGCCATTCTCCTGTGGCTCTTCCACCTGCTGCCTGAGCTGCTCTTCCTGCTCTTGGGCTGGGAACAGCTCTCCCTGAGTCTGGCATGGCATCTCTGATGAAGCAATCTGCTCCTGCTCTCTCTCTAGAAGCACCTGCACAGAAAGCAAGAGAAGATGGGTTTCAGCTTCCCATACAACCTTGTGGGCCAAGACTCAAAGACTGCTGGGCTCACACGTTCCCAAAGCACTGTGCTACTGCTCTGCTGGGTCATTCTCTGTTCAAGGGAGGCACAGATTCCAAAGTGACCCTGGCACTATAGTCAGGGGCCATCTGGGACTGAAGCTCCAACAGCCTCTCAGGCAGCTGACAGGGAAGGTGTGGCATTTCTCAAGGGTCTGGTGAGGGCCTCCCTCTGCTTCTGCCATGTCCTGTTTGTCTTTCAGTGGTGACTGACACCCCACTCTGTCCCACAGCTCCATCCTGGCTCTGCAGGTGGCTTCCTGGGTGAGCTCAGCCTTTGTGAGAGACACTTCTGGAGTCCATGTTCTCTTCAGGCCTGCACCAGCATTGCTGCCTTTCTGACATCCACACTCTTGTTAGAAAACTTGGTCATTCAAAAGATGAGGATGCATGCAAAGATCTCTGATGGAGGTCACTGAGCCTCTATGGCCACCTCAGTATATGGAAGTGGACCAAGGTGTTTCTTCTTCCTCTTTTTGTCAACTGAGAATTCTGACCAGCAGTAACAGAGACTCTCCTAAGGCCCCATTAACAAATACATTTACACAGCCCTGGGGATGCCAGTGAAGTAAACCAAGTGTCATGTAATGCATGGCATGTATGACCAGAGTCACCAAACACCACCTAAATGTGGAATTGTTCCACCTCTCTAGGACAGGCTGAAATTTAAAGAATGAACTGGGGACTTCAGGGTGGAAGAGGCTGGAGAATTGGGGAAAAAACCATCCTATCTGGAGGGGGAAACATCTCTCTCTGCTCACAATTGGTCGAGGGAACATGTCTCTAACCCTCTCCTGAAAGGGATGCTTTAGGTGACCTTTGCACTTCCAACTGCCTTGGAACAGAGCTGGGAAGATTCAATTATGTAAATGTTGCAGATAAATAGATAGATAGATGATAGATAGACAAATCTCATTACTGAAATCTCTTTTTACTGTCCTCTCTGTTGCTACACACATCAAAACTTGGTAGCCAGTGCCCCACTCAGCAGCAATCCTGAGATTGCTCTCCTGTTGCTTCAATAAAGCACACCCTTGGGGAATCTATAGTGTGCAGGTCCTCATGGAAAGTGATCAGACCCTGAGCATTGCACTGGGAACTGCACTCTCTCTGCATCTGTGCTCAGCCAAGTTCTTCTCTTGGACTAAACCACACGGACAGTGCTAAAGTGGCTGGAATGAGAAATGCAGCCCAGCCCCTCCCAGCTCCTGTGTTCTCTGAGGAGCAGCTGGAATGCAAGGGCATTGACCTCCTGCTCAATTCCCAAACACAACAAACACTGATTGCCTGTGCTGCAGAAAGTCACAGGCAGTGTTAAACTCACAGTGAGTTTTAAGGCCATGCTGGAAGGCCTGGAAACACAAATGCTCCTTCTGCATCAAAAAGTGTACAGAATGCCTTCCAGTACTTGATAAGCGCAGGAAAGATTTTGCAGAAGCATCCTTGCTTGTTGGAAAAAGAGAAAATGTACAGGGCTTCTTCTCCTAGGAAACCAACAAACCACAAGATGGAAGTGTTACCTACACATGTGTCTACAGCACTTGGATGCAGTGAGGGGATGTTTGGCAGGGAAACAGCCCTTCTGCTGAGCACTGTCGTGTAGGGATTGATGGAAGTCTGCCTGAAGGTGCCTCAAGAGCCTCCCATTGTCCAGGCTAAAGCTCCCTCAGCACCTCCTCACTGGCCTTGTGCTGCACCCCCTGGCCCAGCTGCCCTGTCCTTCTGGGCACACGCTGCAGCCCCTCCGTGACTTTCTGCTTCCCAGGGCCCACAAGTGCACACAGCACTCCAGCTGTGGCCGCAGCGCTGCCCAGCACAGGGCCACGCTCCCTGCCCTGCTCCTGCTGCCCCACTGCTGCTGACACAGGCCACCATGCCCTTGGCCTTCCTGGCCACCTGGCCACACGCTGCCTCATCTGCAGCTGTTCAAGACCGGCAGCGCCCCTGGCTCCTTTTTGGCTCCCCCAGCTCCCCAGACACAGAGCTGCCCATTTCACTTCAGATACAGCATCCACCATTTCAAGATGGCCTTCCTGTTCTGAGCAACACAAGGCAGTGTTCAAGGACTCTCAGCTTCACCCTAACTCTGGGCTCCAAGGCACTTGCCAAAGCTGCAGACTTCAGCGCAATATAGATCAACAGAAACTTGCCCCTTCTGCTGTTTGCCTCACAAGAAGGCTTTGCAACTCTGCAGTTCCTTTCTTTGGCCACACGGGACAAGAACGGCCCACACAGCTTCATGGACAACACTAACATCTCCATTGCAGCTTAGCAAAAGCCAAAAGGCAGCTGGGCCAACAGGAACTCTACAAGTGAGGAACAACTCAAGAAAACTGCAAAACACTTCCACAAGTCAAACACACCTTTCCACTAAGGGAAAACCAACCAACAAAGCCTTTTGACCTCCAGCACTACCACGCGCGCCCTTGGCCGTAACACCGCAGAAGCCCAGAGATGGAGCTTCCCTGAGCCAAGCAGCCAGAAGCTCAGCTGGAGCCCTCAGCTCTGTGCTGCCCCAACAGGACAGGTCAAAGGCCAATTTCGAGCTGCCACTGCCTGCAGGAAATGGCTACGTCCTGCAGGACTCCAGCACTCAGCATAATCAGCCAGACACAGCAGGTGCTGGCTGCTCAGAAACTTGCACCTCTGCCTTGCACTGAAGACAGCACCACACACAACTGGCACTTACTCTCTTGGAATGATCAGATTGTGGTGGGACCACAGCTGAACGCTTGTGGTTGTCTTGCTCATTTTGCTCCTCTCGGGCTTCTCCTCCAGGAGCAGAGGGAGGCAGGGGAGAGATGCCTGTTGGTCTTGTCACCTGTGGCAAGAGAGAAGCATGAGGGACAGGCCCTTGCCTATCATTTTTAACCCCATTTCTCCTCGGATCTACAGCCACATCTTCTAAGGAGAACACATCAACTTTGTTAGCAATGGCATTCTAAGTCACTACAACCAAGCCCATCCACAGAGTTGCCTTTTTTACTTCAAATGCAGCATCCACCATTTCAAGATGTCCTTCTTTTTCTATAGCCACATTTTCTGAGATGTCATTAAATTTATGGGAATAAAATTCTCAGTCACTCTTGAGTAAATTTAAATAGGCAGCTTCTATTTTATCTTGCTTCAGTATTCCCATCTGCCTGCTGTCAGCAAGTTTCATTCTCTCTACCAAACTGAGTCTATTGTTCTGCAGGGCTCTGAGATGGAAATTAGCAAATACCCACTTTTGCCTGTGTTTTTTTTGTTGAAGGCATGAAAATGGATTTCCTTTTGGCCTCCCTAGCTGGCCATCTGCACTCTACTGCCATTGGCCAGTCTCACAGCTTGCTCTATAATTCTTAAACACCAGGAACGTGAAATGTCCCTTTCTCAGTCACCTCAGGATCAGCACCCCTGAAGACACGCTTGAGGTGACCTGTAGTGAGCAGGGGAAATGAACCAGATGCTGTGAGAAAACTGCTTGGGCTGCCGAATCCGTTTCACAGCATCCCTCCAGGAGACACGTTTCATTCACACAGCCAGCAAGAGATCAGGACAATATTCTTGCTTGTGCCTACACTTTGGCCTGTTTTGCCAGTAAATGACTACAAACATGACCAAGAAAATGCAGATTCTTCTTTAACACGTTCCCTTGCAAATGCTGTCCCTGTGGCTACAGACACCCCCCTTTTTAGCTGAACGTCTTGACAGGAGCTTTACCAAACCAGTGGCCTCCTATGGTCTTCCTGTTTCAAAATCAGAAACTCAGCCAACTAAGAAAGAGCAGGAAGACATACAAAAGCTATCTTTTGCTTACACCCAGGGAAAATCTCTACTTACGTGCTAGGTGTTTTGCGGAGATAAAGAAAAGAACTCCACAACTTTGTTAAAAGTTGTAAAAGCCGGTATGTTTATTACAGCGCTGGACGCATGCGGAGATAATGCTCTCCTCAAAAGGCATGCGTGCCCTGGGAACTTCAGATCCCCTTTTTATCTTCCTTGCAAATACATATGCATACAGTTTCACAATAGGTTCATACATACTCATTTTTACAAGATTTCGTGTGACATTTGCCGCTAGTTCCTTTTATCAGAAAGAATTCCTAGGTCAGGCCGACTTGCCCTTGCACTAGAATTTGTTTATCGGTTTCTGTCTACCCCTTGTCTCCCTATTATGTCTGTTCTGCAGTTTTTCCTTCAGCTTTAACCTCAGAGACTTTTCACCTCTCCTGGACATTTCACTTAATTCAAAATGGGCTTTTACTCTAGGGATTTTTACTCTGTCTCATTCCCCCCTTTCCTAGGAAATAAGTAAATTCTTTTACTTAAAGCAAACCCTTACAACAATAAGTGTCTCTTAATGCTTTACCACGTATGTCTGATAAAGAAGTTAACACAGCTACTCGTTGCAGTATTCTCCAATTCCAAACTAACAATATAATGGATAATCCTAAACTTATTCCAACTAATATTAACAAAACTACAATGGGATGACACAACTTATTAAAGATTCCATTCGCAGTTGGTGACCACCCAAAAATCACATCCCACCAGTGATGATCCATATTTTGTTTTATTCTTTGCAGTATTTTGGTTATTTCTTTTGTATCATGTTGGACTGTGATTAAGGTTTTCTTTTGGCTCTCCTGGATTTCCTTCAAGATCTCTAGTAGGTCTTGGTGCTTAATTAATTGTTTTACTAATGTAAGGTCCATCCCAATAGGTGTAGGTGACAGTCTGTGATACATTGTATAATTGGTTTTAATCAACTGGTGAGATGTCACTGGGGCTGAGTACGAAAAATCACACCCGATAATCTTAACAAGGTTACAAATACAGAAATTAGAATGATTTCTACTAGACAAAATAACATCGTTGCTATCAATTCTTACAGCAGCACAGGCAGTTCTCAGGCATACGCACCCCTTTCCAGTATATACGAGCACAGTTTTCTGGTCAGTGTTTGGATGAACTTCGAAGTGGCAAATACTCTGTTCAGTGTCTAGACACACATCCTGAGCATTAATAGTATTGCTTTCACAAATGAATCCCATCTGTTCTCTAGTAATGCAGGATTCTAAGTTTACTGTTTGCCACTTTTCATTCACTTTTTGTGCCCACACTCTGTGTTCTGAAGGGTGGAGTACTGTTTTTTTCATGGTTTAATCCTAGTGCAATGATGGGATGAATAACATAAACAGTGGCCTTGCGTATTGTAAGCACAAAGGCAGTGGCCACATTAGAAGTAGGATCATAGGTGAAATTTACCATAGTCCACCAGGATTGAAACTTCCTTTCAAAATCAGTCGCATTATCCCAGACAATCTTCCGAATTTCAGCTGGAAAATTACCTTCACCCCCTTCCCGTATGATCAGAGCTGCTGTTGCCTGCATCCATAACTGTGCTTGTATACAACTGAAAGCTAAAGACACATTATCTTGAACTGTACTAAGTGCTTCTACTATTAACTTGTGGTCTTGGTCCCCGGCCTTTTCCCACTGTGGCAGTACTTTTGAAATCTGCCACTGCCTAGTTCCTAATGCCAATAGAGATGACTGTAAAGGCTGCTTCAATTTTGTTAGGCTACCTGCATCAGTGGCTAGTTTATTCATCAGTATTTCTGAATAAATTCTGTTTAAAACTCCAAGCCCTGTCCCTAATATCCCAGTTAGATCCTTTCTTATTCTGCTCCTGAGATATGCCTGTCTTTGTAACCATGTTGTCCAGCCTTCAAAGGATGTTTTTAGGAAGGAGGAGCAGGCTGGTTGGATTTTTGAGATGTTAATTTGCATTATTAACTCAACACGTTTGAGAGACCATTCTGGATTGAATAACAGTCGTTGTTCACCCACATTCCTCACTGCGTAGGGACCTATTTCATACACTTCAGGTTCAAGTTTGGGTTGGGTCTGAACTATTTGAGTGCTAGTATGGGTTATGTAAGGTCTTGCTGTTGTAAAAGGTGCAATGTCCATTTTAAATTTAAATGAAAGTCCGATATCATCCCGAGCCCAAAGGCAAGTCACTCTTACAGGCTGTATCAAGGTAAAATTACACCAACAGTCTGATTCACTTATGTCATCACAAATTTTCTGATGTTTGTATGCATCAGGAGAGATTGAGACACTAATTACACCTGGTTTCTCATAAGCTGTCCCATTGACCATTTGACATCTTACCTTGATTTCTTCTCCTCTGGTCCCTTGAAGTGTCCACAGTTCCCATTCCTGCCATTCCTGCTCCTCATATACCTGATCCCCATGAATTACTACAGTGGATAGATTTAAATCTTGTATCTCAGAAGGTTCTCCCATGGATCCAGTATACTGATTAAACGCCTGGGACCAAGGCCATTCAGCATTTCTTTGGATAGAGGTACTCTCTAGTTCTAAAACTTCAGTTATAATTACATATACAACAATTCTGTAAACTAAAGTACAAACTACCCCCAACCGCAATATACTCATTTTGCCCGAGTAAGTTTTAGTCTCAGTTCATGGTCTCCTGGTGTCACTCTCCAAGGGGCTTCTGGGCCTTCTTCACTCGAGAGTGATGGATCCAGGCGTTCTGCTCCTTGATTTTGATTGCAGTGAAGGTGGTGAGGAGCACTTGGAACGGTCCCTCCCACTGTGGTTCCAAAGTCTTCTCTGTAAGAGACTTAACATACACATAATCTCCAGGTTGTATGTTATGTACTGGCCCATCTAGCTCCCTACTCCGAGTTCCAGGCACGTGTTTCTCAATTTCTCTGAGCTGTTTGCCTAAAGCCACCATGTAGGTCGCCAGCGTTACCTCTCCAATGTGGGTGGACATTCCGTTTTGTATTCCATATGGTCTTCCATAGAGTATTTCAAAAGGGCTCAACTTTTCTTTAGTTCGAGGTTTAGTTTGAATTCATAATAGTGCAAGTGGGAGAGCTTGGGGCCAGGGTAGATTAACTTCTTGCCCCAGTCTTATGATTTGCTGCTTAATCAAATGATTCATTTTCTCCACCTGGCCACTCGATTGGGGGCAGTATGGAGTGTGGAGTTCCCAGTCTATGCCCAGGTGGCTACTAATTTGTTGCACTATTTTAGAAATGAAATGTGACCCCCTATCCGAGGATATTGTGGCTGGAACTCCGAAGCGTGGTATTATTTCTTGTAATAATACCCTGGTCACCTCTCGAGCTTTGACAGTTCTAGTAGGGAATGCTTCTGGCCACCCTGAAAATGTATCTGTCAATACCAGTAAATACCAATACCCCCCTTTCCTTGGGAGTTCTGAAAAATCAATTTGCCACTGCTGTCCAGGCCAATGGCCTCTCCCAGTCTGACCAAGTTTTGGTCTGGGGGTATTTTTGGGGTTGGTCTGGAGGCAAAGATCACACTGTCGGGTCACTTGAGTAATAGTGGCATATAGATTCCTAGCAACAATTCTTTCAGTCAGGTAGGTATATAGGGCATCTATTCCCCAGTGTGTTTTCTGATGTTCTTCCCTTACTAGTGACCACAATAAATGGGAAGGGATTACCAGCTTCTCTTCAATGGTAGCCCACCCCTCTTGGTAATATGTCCCTTTTTGATCTTCGATCAATTTTCTATCTCTCTTATTGTATTCTGGCTTACCTTCAAGGGAAATTTGTCCGTCTGGGATTAGGACTCCTTCAGTAGTTACCTCACCTTTTGCTGCTTCTTTTGCCTCTCTATCCGCCAGCTCGTTTCCTTCTTCCAATTCTGAGCTCACTCTTTGGTGTGCCTTAATGTGCATAATTGCTACCTTTTCAGGCAGCTGAACTGCTTCCAGCAGCTGGATTATCTCTTGTGCATGTTTGATGTTCTTCCCCTGTGAGGTCAGCAGTCCCCTCTCTTTCCAGATAGCCCCATGTGCATGTACGACTCCGAATGCATACCTCGAGTCTGTGTAGATGTTTATTCTCTTTCCTTTTGCCATTTCCAAGGCACGGGTCAGGACAATTATCTCAGCCTTCTGCACAGAGGTACCTGTTGGTAAGGGTCTAGATTCGATTACCTCTCTGCAGGTGGTCACTGCATACCCAGCATGTCGCTTCCCATTGGCAATGTAGCTACTCCCGTCGGTGAACCAGGTCTCTGCATCGTCCAAAGGAGTGTCCTTTAAGTCGGGGCGGCTGGAGTAGGTAGCTTCAATGGTTTCCAGGCAATCATGGTGTACTGCTTTTCCTTGATTTCCACTGAGAAAGGAAGCTGGGTTGACAATATTAGTCACCACTATCTCTACATCATCTTGCTCTACTATGATGGCCTGGTATTTCAGAAACCTCTGAGGTGAAAGCCAGTGGCCACCCTTCACTTCCAGTACTGCGGACACTGTGTGGGACACTAGCACAGTCATTTTTGTCCGAGAGTAAACTTGAGTGCCTCTTGAATATTCAGCACAACTGCTGCTACAGCTCTGAGGCAACCTGGCCATCCTTTGGCTGTTGCATCTAGTTGCTTAGAGAAGTAAGCAACTGCCCTTCGGTATGGACCCAAGTCTTGAGCCAGTATTCCCAGGGCAATTCCCTGTCTTTCATGGGAAAATAAAAAGAATGGTTTACTTACATCTGGAAGTCCCAAAGCTGGAGCTGACATGAGAGCATTCTTTAGCTGGTGAAAGGCCCGTGTGGCTTCTTTCGTCCACTGGAGATCTCTGTTTCCATCAGCAATCAGAGCATAGAGGGGTCTGACAAGCAGTCCATAATTATAAATCCACAGCCGACACCACCCTGTCATGCCTAAGAAGGTTCAGAGCTCTTTTATTGTCTGGGGTTTCGCGGTTTGGCATATGGCTTCCTTGCGAGCCTGCCCTAAAGTCCATTGCCCAGCACTCACCTCGTACCCCAGGTAGATTACCTTCTGTTTCACTACCTGTGCCTTTTTCTTTGATACCCTGTATCCTTGGAGTCCTAGAAAATCCAAAAGGCTTATCGTCCAGGCTACACAGGCTTCCCTTGTCCATGTGGCCACTAGAAGATCATCCACATACTGCAAAAGCCTTTTTTCTTCCTGTGGAGCTTCCCAGGACTCCAGATCTTTTGCAAGTTGCTCCTCAAACAGAGTGGGGGAGTTTTTGAAGCCCTAGGGTAATCGAGACTATGTGAGCTGGGTTTTGCGCCCACTTTTAGGGCTTTCCCATTTGAATGCAAAAATTTTCTGGCTGGCTTCGTGGATGGGGAGGCAAAAGAAGGCATCTTTTAGATCTAAAACAGTAAACCAGGTTAGCTCAGGTGTTAGACAAGTTAATAAAGTATATGGATTGGCTACCACTGGATACAAATCTTCTGTTATTTTATTGATAGCTCTCAAATCCTTAACTATCTGGTATGACCTATCAGATTTCCGGACAGGTAAAATGGGAGTATTGAAATGAGATTGACATTCCTTCAGTAGCCCTAACTGCAGAAAATTTTTAATTATTGGGCTGATTCCTTCCTTGTCTTCTTTCTTTAGGGGATACTGCTTAATTCTCACTGGTTGTGTCCCCTCCTTGAGTTTAATTACTACAGGGGAGGCATTTTTCGCCCTCCCTGGTACATCAGAGGCCCATACCCTGGGAAATACTTGACTTAGTATCTCTTCATTAATTTCTTCCTTAATTTCAATAGCTGCTAAGGTTAAACTTAGTACCTCTATGTACTTTTGATCATTCACCTCCAGAATAACCTCTCCATTTTCGAACTTAATAGTTGCTTGTAACTGCTCCAATAAATCTCTGCCTAAAAGTGCCCTGGGTGAGTTGGGCATGTACAAGAATTTATGAATACCCCATTGTTTTCCCAATTTGTACCTCAATGGTTTGCAAATATATGCCCTTTCAGACTGGCCAGTTGCCCCTTGTATTACAACATAATCATTTTCTACAGGTACTAAGGCTTTATTTAAAACTGAATATGTAGCCCCTGTATCAACTAAGAATTCCACCTTTTTCTCTTCTTCCCCCAGCTTCATTGTTATAACTAGTGGATCCGCTAGGGCAGAATCCCCTGGTCTTCCTCAGTTGTTTTGCATGTGTGCAGCCATTTGGTGGTCACCCCGTCTCCGTTCTGGGCATTGATCTTTCCAGTGACTAATTCTTTTGCAGATTGCACACTGGTTCCTGCCCAGCCGGGGTGGCCCTTGTCTGGGTGGTCCCTGGCTGTATCTTCTTTGCCTTTCCTCCTGTACCACTGCCACCAACCTTTTCATTCTTCCCAGTTACTAAATACCCTCTAGGCTTCTTCCAGCAAGAATTCAAGATTTCTCCCCTCCGGTCTCCGAATTTTCTGAAGTTTACGTTTAATATCTCCCGCAGATTGCCCCAAAAATGAATTAACTAGAGTATTGATCTCTATCTCAGACTCCGGATCTAATGATGTATGACGACGCATAGCATCCCTTACACGCTCTAGAAATTCGGATGGAGTCTCAGAAGGCCCCTGCTTAAGGGAATATAAGGCAGACCAATTTATGGTTTTTGGAATAGCTCTTTCTACTCCTGTTGCTATCCAGTCTTGATACTCTGCTAATTTCTTTACTTCTGCTGATACATTAGGATCCCATTCTGGGTCTTGGAGGGGGAAATGTTCTTTTATATCTAGTTGTGTGAGCTTGCAGTAATCCTCTGCCAAAGTCTCTGCTGTTTTTAAGATCAGCTGGTTTTCTGTTTCAGTAAAAGCATCTAGTAGTAGCTGGATGTCAGCCCAGTCTGGATTGTGTTGTTTAATAACATATCATAGACGTTTGGCAGTGAGTATCGGATCAACACGATAATTCTTAGCAACCCTTTCCCATGCCTCTAAGTTAAGAGTGGTAAATGGCACTTTAATCATTACTTTCCTTCCTTCTGGTCCCACTGCCTCTCGCAGAGGGGGTTGTAATACTGCTTGCTTTCCTGTTTTAGATGCAACTGGACTATCAGGGGTGGGGTGGGTTTTAGTGGATGTGCCTTCCCTACCTGAGTCTTCCTCCTTTTTGGGGAAGTTCCCTTCCCCTTCATCTTCAGCTTCAGCTTCAGCTTCTACTTCTTTCTTTCTAGGAGGAGCTTTAGGAGGAGCTTTATGAGGAGCTTTCGTCCACTCAAATGTATCTCGTTCTTGTTCCTCAGAATGATAAACTTTATCTGATCTCATACACCGTTGTCCTATACTACATGCTGAACAATAACGTTTGATTTGCCTTTTCTTTGCCTTGTTTTCTTTTTCAAGGGCCAAAACCAGTGGATCTGAAGGAGCTCTGATCCCACAGTCTTTTTGCCATTCTTGATGATTTCTTAGAACAAAAAACATATCAGCATATGAAACTTCATCCTATTTACCTTCCTGTTTTAAAAACAACATCAACTGCAGTAAAGTATCATAATCTAAAGTTCCAGTGGGTGGCCATCTCACTCCATCTTCTAGCCTATACAGTGGCTACTAGCGTGTGCAATACTGGATTAAATCTTTTTTATTCTCAGAACCTCCCCTACTGGTGACTTCCTTCCAGTGGGCTAAAATGCACCCCAAGGGGCTAGCTCGAGGAACTTCCTTGCTCTGGTTCGTTCCCATTATCTCCTTCTCCTTGTCCTGTCTCGCTTCCACCCAAACCTCTTTTCACAGAGCCTCACAGTGGTTTCCCAGTCTTCTTCCCAGACACAGATCCAGGTGGCAGGTATCAGATGTGATTTCCCACACACAAGCTTTAAAATCTTAGGTTCTGGATCAGTTTGATCAGAGCCCTCTAATTTACACTCGGGGCAGGTGCCCCAGTGCTTATTAGAACAGCAATACCAGCGTCTCTCACAAACTGCACACTGCAATAACACCCACGCAGCGTGCCAGCCTCTTGATGCACCAAAGGCTCCCGGGAATTGCCCACAGAGGCAGGCTATTCCGTTTATTCTAGGGAACTCTAAATCTTTTACGGCAGGCTGTTCCCAGTCCAGACTTACTACAGCACCAGCTGAAGAACGATAGAGTCCTTCCAAATAAACTCGTTCATCTCTTCTATCTATCTAATGATTCACAGGATTCACAAACTCCCAGGGGTCAAGTCCAAACCACTGGGGCAGAGGAACTCCTTGGGTTTGTCTAGCCACGGTGAAAGCGTGTATGATTTACACTACAATACTTCACCCCCGCTTCTCTGTTGCCGGGCACTTGCCTCTCCTGCTGGCTTGCCCCGGCCGGTGCTTCAGGTTTCACTCAGCCCCTCCAGCCGCGGGTAGAAAACCCCCCCGCACTGTGGAGCACTGCAGATAGGCTCTCTCTCTCTTATACACTTTACACTTATACACTTACACAATTACAGACACAATACAATGCATTAACCCTACAGTCACACAGTGTCCGGACACCACACACACACACACACACACACAGAGGTTCGTTCGACTCACTCTCAGAATTGCTGGTGGTCTGCTTTATCAGACCCCCGCCCCCTGTCTCTAATTCAGCTGCTGCTGCCCCATCAGCCGCACAGCTGCATCTAGAGTACTCAGACATCTCTGAGTGATTTACAACTTACTCGGCCGTCTTGTCTCTTTTCTCTCCCCCTGGGGCCCCTTAGTACATACCGTATTCTTCTCTCCACAGGCCAGCAGGTCCTTGTCTGTCCTTGCAGGAGGCAAGCCAAGATGAGCGGAGTCTCCTCTAGGAAATCCTGGGGTGCACCTAGGAGACCGTCTGTTCTCCCCTGCTTCCACGGGGACAGAGACGGCTCCTCCTGGCTGGCTCGCCAGAATGTTTTGCGGAGATAAAGAAAAGAACTCCACAACTTTGTTAAAGTTGTAAAAGCCGGTATGTTTATTGCAGCGCTGGACGCATGCGGAGATAATGCTCTCCTCAAAAGGTATGCGTGCCCTGGGAGCTTCAGATCCCCTTTTTATCTTCCTTGCAAATACATATGCATACAGTTTCACAATAGGTTCATACATATTCATTTTTACAAGATTTCGCGTGACATTTGCCGCTAGTTTCTTTTATTAGAAAGAATTCTTAGGTCAGGCCGACTTGCCCTTGCACTAGAATTTGTTTATCGGTTTCTGTCTACCCCTTGTCTCCCTATTATGTCTGTTCTGCAGTTTTTCTTTCAGCTTTAACCTCAGAGACTTTTCACCTCTCCTGGACATTTCACTTAATTCAAAATGGGCTTTTACTCTAGGGATTTTTACTCTGTCTCAACATTCCCTAACCCCATGTGAGAAACAATTTTCACTTTCAAAAATTTAAATGGCTTATTAAGACCTTATCAAAATACAATACATGGGTCTTGATTTTCATATCTTTGATGTGAAATGAGTTCCCCAGTCTGAATCAATCCTGTTTGCCATCCCATATCAGGGAATGATTGATTCTAGAAGTGTTTTACTCACAACACTGGCATTGGCTTTCACAGTGGGTAACACCTTTACGAATGAGTCACGTGATCTACTGTCACTGGCAAAAACTTCCACCGTTGTACCTGGGGAAGGTCACTAAAGTCTACTTGGATGTTTTGGAAGGGCCTTAAGGCTAGTTCTCACCCTCCTCTGGATGTCTCCCTCATGATTTTCTTATTCCCTTGTTGACATAGCACACACCATTCAGTTACTTGCTTAGCTATTCTGAAAATTCCTATGCATCCCCAGTCCCTTAGAAATTGATCACTTACCACTTGTGTACGCCAATGTGTTATTCCATGTCTGCCTTCTAGCATTTTCTTGGCAAGGGGTTTATTCAACATTTGCCTCCCATCTGCTAATCTCCACTTTCCTTTGTTATCCTGCTTGGCTCCTATTTTATGGAGTTCTTCCTCTTCTGAACCACAGAATACAGCGACTTTTTGCATTTCTCTCATGGGTGTTAATACTATTATTAGTTTTTCTGTTCTGATTCAGTTGTATTTTTAGCTTTTAAATCAGCTATATTGTTCCCTCATGCCTTCTGAGTTACCCCTTTTTTATGTCCTTGAACATATACCACCGCTATTTCCCCTGGTAATTGTAAGGTTTCTAACTCTTCTAAAACAAGTTTTTTGTGAATCAATCCCTTTCCCTTTGACTTGAATAGCCTTCTCTCTTCACAAATTTTTCCAAAGATATGCACTACTCCAAAAGCATATTTCCAGTCTGTATCTATTGTTCTCTTTTTCTGTGCTAGTGTTTCAGAGCTCATTTTAGGACATACAACTCACACCTTGGGCTGACCAGTTGGAAGGTAACTTTCCCTTTTCTATGGCCACTAACCCTTCATGCACTACAGCGTACCCCGATACCCTGTGCCCCTTTATTACCTGTGAAGATCCATTGATGTACAATCGTTTTCTACCTAGGAGTGGTTGATCTGTTAGGTCCTCTCTTACTTTGGTTTGATAGTTTATAACCTCTAGGCCATTATGTATTAGTTCCTCACCTGGTTCTCCATACAAAAACTGGGCAGGGTTGAGTTGGCTACTCACAATTAGCTCTAAACCATTATCTATTAAGATGGCTTCATACTTCAGCACTCAGGAATCAGTGAGCCATTTCTCAGCCTTTTGGCTCAGGATACTCCTTACTGAGTTTGGGATATATATCTTCAATTTTCTGCCAAATGAACATCCCTCTGTGTCTTGGGCAGCTCCTTCTCCAAGGAAAGCAGGTGGGAGTTGGAGCCAAGGAGCTGAAAGCTGCAGGTGCAGCCTGGGCTGGAGGGAGCTCAGATTTGCACAAGGCTGCTCTGAGTGCCAGGGCTTGGATGGGGGAAATGGTGGGGTGGGGGTAGGGACAGAGTCTCATTGATTGTCAGCCATGAAGGGTCTTGATTTTCATATCTGTTCAAACTGCATGAGGAGTCACTTGGAGTCAATGTCAATTGGAGATTGCAAATATCAATTTATTAAGAGGAAAAAAACCCTAAACCAGACAAAAAAAATGTTTTCTTGCTGTCTTTTTAAATATAGTGCATTCACACTGAATAGGCTTCTGAAATCTCTCTAATCAACCACAAAAGATTTGGAAAATTAAAATCAAATTATTCCCATAGGCTTGGCTTGCTAGGGTGTTCTGAATGTTAATGAGCCCTCGGGCACTGAATTCCTGCACTCAAGAGCTGAAGGCTGAACAAGCCTCTGCAGCAGTGAAATTCAGCAGCAGCCTCCAAGTTGCTGAGGATGTCAGCAGCCCCCAGTGAGGCCATCCCTGCCCAGAGACCGTGGGGGAATGGGCAGACAAGGAGAGCGTCCCTGGGGCTGGGGCAGCACAACTCAGAGGCAGCAGCGGCTCCAGCTGGGCAATGGAGTGTGGAATGTGGCTGGGAAAGCCCTGCCTGGGCTGGGCCAAGCAGGACAGACAAGCCCTGACTCCCATCCTCCAAACAACTCTCTCAAGGAGACATTTAAAAGGCATTACAATTGTTTGTGTCCTCTGAGTTGGATGTACTGGAGAAATACCAGTACAAGAGATTCTCAGGAGCTCAAAACAACCAAACAGACTTTACTGGCAATTTTAGAAAATCAGAGAAACTTTGGCAAAATGTTTAATATGACATCCAATCAACAAGAAACACTTCTCATAACATTGACTTGGCTCATTCAACTTCACAAACTCTAAGCCTATTCAATTTTAATTTAATCAAAATTTGCAATTAGAGGGAAATAGAAAGAGAGAAAGACATAAAAAGCTATAGAGAAGCACACACTGCTACCAACTCCTGGATTCCAGCAGAGTTCAGATGGAAATTCCAAGAGGAGGTGGGGTCAAGATGTGTGCTTGCCTTGTGGTCAGCCTTCAATACCCTTTGGTCTTCCTGGGCCCTTTCCCCAGGTGGGGCTTGGGCTCATTTGGTCCCTCAGGAGCTGGGCTGGGGCTGCAGAGGTGGCTGTGGAGCATTGCCTGTGCTGTGCCAGGGACTGGCAGCCACTGCTGGGCTGGGATAGAGGCGCTGGGGGGATTGGGGTTCTAGGGCAGGGCAAGGCTGGACCTGCCCCTTCCTCCCCTGCACACATGAAATATTTTGAGCCAACAATCTCCTCCAGTCTCTCACAGTAAGGCAATGCTGGAGATGGAAATCCCAATTCTGGCCATGGGCACCTGACCAAGAAGAAAAGTTCCATAGGAAGGAGAGTGCAGAACTCCAGTATTTGGAGAGCCTCACTAGGCCAAGGCCTGCCAGACCTGTCAGGAATGGCAGACTTTGTCTGGGAGCAGTCTTTGGATATAGAGAATTTTGGAGGTTGAAGCCCAATCTCAGCCATGGGTGCCTGGAGAAGCAGGGCAATTGGAAAGCACAGAGCCTTCCCCAGTGTTTTGGGGACAGATGAGAGGTGACCCTTGTGAAACCATTGCCAGCCGGACTTGTCCTGGCAATATTCCTAGGAGAAAAATTTGCAGTTGAAATTCCAGTTCTGGCCACGGGTACTTAGAAGGACAGTTCTTTTCCATAGCAAGGAAGGCACAGAGCCCCAGTGCTCCAGGAGCTGATGAGAGGCAACCCTTGACACTCCAGCATCAGCCAGACCTGTCAGGTGGCCCCTGGAGACCAAGCCAGCCAGGCCTGTTCCAAGTTCCCTCGGTTCCATGGGGCCCCACAGTGTCCCAATGGTCCCTTGCTTCCATGAGGCCCTGAGGTGTCATAATGCCCCCTTGGTGACACCAGGCTCACAATGATCTCCATGGTTCCATCAGGCCCCACAGAGCCATCATGGTCTCTGGGTTCCATGAAGCCCCACTGTGTCACCATGGCCCTTGGTTCCATGAGGTCCCCACAGTGTCCCAGTGATCTCCATGGGAAGGAAAGAGCCCAGCCCCAGTGCCGCAGGGGCAGGCACCAGAGGCCAAGGCCAGCCAGACTTGATAGTACTGGCAGATTTTGCCTGGGAGTGACCCTTGGATATTCAGAATTTTAGAGGTGGAATCCCAATTTCAGACATGGACTCCTGGAGGAGAAGGACGGTTCTTATCCATAGAAAAGAAAGCATGGAACACTGATTCAACGGTGACATCTGGGGATCTGTGGGGGCTATAGGGATCCTTTCTGCTCCTCGTGACCCAACAGGAGCTTCTCTAATAAACTTTGCCTGAAGCTCCCACTGTGCCCATGACAGGAACCCCTGTGAGTGTCTGGCACATCCCGGCTCTTTGGCAGCCTGGGCACTCCTGGGATGTCACCGTGGAGCCCCCGTGAGTGCCTGTGACAGATCGGTGCCTTTGCAGCCCAAGGTGCCCTGGGATGTCACCATGGAATGGCTGTGACTGCCTCTGACCACAGGGCTCTTTACCATCCCCAGAAAGCCTGGGAGGTCTCCAAGGAGCCCCTGTCTCTGCCTGTGATATTCCAGCTCTGGAACAGCCTGGAGACTCTTGGAAAGTCCACATGAAACCCCTCCAAGTGCTGGCCCTGCACAGGACACCCCAACAATGCCAGCCTGGCCTGGCAGTGCTGTCCAAACGCTGCTGGAGCTCAGAGAGCCCTGGAGCTGGGACCCTTCCCTGGAGAGCCTGGGCAGGGCCCCAGCAGCCTCTGGGCAAAAACCTTTTCCTGACATCCAAGCTGAGCCTGCCCTGACTCAGCTGCAGCCGTTCCCTCCACTCCTGTCCCTGGGCACCAGAGGGAAGAGGTTCCCACAGCCCCAGCCAGGGACCCGCTCCCAAGGCTGTTGCCATGGCCACCAGGGCTGGTACCAGCTGGGATGCTCGGTTTCCACGGGCCGAGCTTCAGGAATGGGATTCCCCAATTTCCTGCTCCCGCTAAAACCGCACTGCCCTCGCTGCCCTCCCGCCTCCCATGGAAAGCACAAAAGGCAAAGATCCTGGGTTGGGATAAGAACAATTTATTGGGAACAGCAACAAGATAAAGAGCAAAAAGGAACAGGAAAAATATTGATAACATAAGGGGTAAGAAAAACTATTTACATGGAAAACTACAACACAACTGACTGGCTCTTCCAGCCACAATCTCCTCCTGCCTATAAAGGACACTCTTCTCCACAGAGAGGGAGAGACGGAGTCCCTTTCCTGCCCCTGGAATGACCTGAGGTGGGAGTGGATGGAATGACAGGGCCATGGCCAGACGCTCATGTTTTTCGATGCTGCATCATGTCATTGGCAGGGGCAGGAAAAGGGACAGGTGTCTTCCCCACATGGATCATAGGGAACATGGATCACCAGGGCTCTTACCAAAGTGGGACCTCCAATGGGGGATGAAGTTGGAGCAGTGAATGAAGATCCTCCTGAAATTTGAGCATTTTCAGGGCTTCTCTTACCGGTGCCTCCTTTGGTGTCTTGTCAAGTTAGAGCTGCTGGTGAAGCTCTTCCCACACTGGGGACACTCGTAGGGCCTCTCCCCAGTGTGGATGTGCTGGTGGGTGATGAGGGTGAAATTTTGCTTGAAGCCCTTCCCGCAATGAGGGCAGAGGAAGAGCCTCTCCTCTGAGTGAATCCGCTGGTGCTGGAGGAGATGGAAGCTGGTCTGAAACCTCTTCTGACAATTGGCACACTCATAGGGCCTCTCCCCAGTGTGGATGTGCTGGTGCCTGATAAGGTGACATTTCTGCTTGAAGCCCTTCCCACAGTCAGGGCAGAGGAAGGGCCTCTCCTCTGAGTGAATTCGTTCATGCAGGAGGAGACTGGAGCTGGTCTGAAACCTCTTCTGACACTGGGGACACTCATGGGGCCTCTCCCCTGTGTGGATGTGTTGGTGGTTGATAAGGGTGGATCTGAAGCTGAAGTCCTTCCCACACTCCCCACACTCATAGGCCCATTCCCCGGTGTGGATCATCTGGTGGCTGATCAGGGCGCTGCTCTGCCTGAAGCTCTTCCCACACTCCAAGCACTTGTGGGGTTTCTCTCCATCATGAAGCCGCTCCTGGGCCACCAGCTCTGAGCTCTGACTGAAGCTCTGTCCACCTTCCTGGCTCAGGGTGGGTCTTTCCTCCTCAGAGCACCCTAGGCTGGGTTTGGAGCCCCTACTCCTGTGGGATCTCTGGGGATTTTCCTCCCCATTGGAATTCTGCACTGTGGAGTCACTCAAACCTGCCTCTTCTACGAGGTTCTGCTGCAGGGATTTGTCCTCTGTGGTCTCCATCCTCAGCTTCTTGTCTGAGGGAGGAAGGACAAGGAGAGGATGGGATTTGCCTCCGTGCCAGAGGGAAGGGGAAGGAGATCCCCCCAGTGCATCCCCAGCAGGACGGGGTTGGCAGAGGGGTTGTCCTGCAGCCAGGGGCCGTGCTGGGCTGGGAGATGGAACAGGAGAGAGGGGGAAAGGGGCACTGACTTCCTCCTCACCTGCCTGGGTGTGCCAGGGCTCCTTCCTCTTCCTCGCTGCCTCCTCCTCCATCCAATCAAGACTTGGGAATGGGAAATCCTGTTCTGGGAAGAAAACCAAGGGTGTGCACATTGTCTTTTTTTCTGGGGGCTGTGCTGGGCTGGGAGATGGAGCAGGAGAGAGGGGGAAAGGGGCACTGACTTCCTCCTCACCTCCCTGGGTATCCCACGGCTCCTTCCTCTTCCTCGCAGCCTCCTCCTCCATCCAATCAAGGTTTGGGAATGGGAAATCCTGTTCTGGAAAGAAAACAAACGGTGCGCACATTGTCTTTTGTTCCGGTTTGAAGGCAAACCTGGGGAAGAGTCTAAGTCAGAATTACAATTTAATAAGAAAATGAAGATCAAGGCAATGATACAGAAACACTGCCTCAAACTGACAGAGTCAGGATATAACCTGACACCCTGTTGGTCAGGGTGGTGGCAGCAGTCCCATTCAATGGTGGCTGCAGTCCTGTTGGAGTGATGAACGTGATTCTGTCAAAGCAGTGATCCTGCAGAAGGGTCTGGTCTTCCTCTGAAGGTCCAGTGGTGGTTCTGGAGCTCTTGTCCTCTGGGAATCCAGTGGGCAAGCTGCTCCTGGTTGTAGGAAGGCTCAGCTTATATCCAGGTAGGAATGCTTGGATAGTCCCCCTGGGCAGAGCATCCCACAATGGGATGATGGAATCTGATCAGTCCTGCAGGGACACTCAATGGCCCATTCACAGAAGATATCTCCCCTGGAGGGCGTTATCAGGGCTGAGTCATGCAAGAGATAAAGAACACTGCCCCACCTGTTTATAGCAGTTGATGAAGATGGGGATTGCAAACATGCATTTGGTTACATCTTGCATTGCAACCTGAAACAGTGGGGTAATCCCTGCTCATGGGGTGAACACCACCCCCCTTACCCAAACTGGTTCAGGTGTAAAACCCCCACCCTGGGAAGGCCACACACACAGGGGACAATGTCACACTTGCCCTGCCCCAGGGGAGGTCTCTGTCCCTGTCACTCCCTTGCTCTCCCCCTTTTCTCTTTCTTTCCATCTCTATCTCACATTTGCTGTTCAATAAAATCCACTTTGGATTTGGTCTCGTTAGCACCTTAATTAGGGGCAGAGGCATCTCTCTAACAATTTTCTTATCCAGATTGCAACATTATTTTGGTTCAGTGAGTTCAGGGCACTGTTGTCTGACCCCAAGTGCCTTTGACAACATCATGGTTCCCTCCTCTGAGGAGGTTGTGCTTCTCTCTGGAGGAACTCTTGGAAACTTGAACACAGCTTCCTCTGACTGACTTGTGGGAGAACTGATGAGGAAAATGGCTGTTGTGTGTGGCCAGTGTAAAGAAAATATTTTGTTGTCTTTCCTTTAAAAGTTTGTTAAAATCACTGGAGGAAAGGGAGCAAATGTTACCAGCGAGACTGTCAAGGTTCATTCACCACATGGTGCGGAACAAAAGGCGGGCTTCTGAAAGTCCCACACGAATCCCTGTTCAAGTAGCTAAATTCCCCAATAACTACTGAATTCCCAGGCTTGGGTTCTTTGCCAAATGTAAGAATCATTATTCTCTTCATCCCTGTCACCTTTGTGACAGCTACTAAGAGCTTCCCCTTCCTCTTAATAATATCTGGATTGGGCCAAAATTGCACTTTTCTTTTATTGGAACCTGCCAGCAGCTGAGCTGGAGCTGTGCAGGAACCAGTGGAACTAGGAATTGGCACAGAATTGCTTCTGTTGTCAGCCGGTGCTGCTGTGGGGCAGAGGGGTGGGAAAGGGGGGTCCGGGGTGGGAGCGGAGGAAATGCCAGGGCCGGGTGCTGAGCACAGGGCTGAGCACACAGAGATGGTTTTGTGCTTGCTGAGATCGCACTGAGCCAAGGCCTGTCCTGCCCCTTGTCCGGCCATGCTGGGGAGGGGCTGGGGCTGTGGGGGAGGTTGTGAGGGGACACAGCCAGGACAGGGGACCCCAGCTGACCCCAGGGACACCCCAGACCATAGGACATCATGATCAGTGTATGAAGTGGGGGGAACAAGGAGGAAGGGGGGACATTTGGAGTGAGGATTTTTGTATCCCCAGATAACACTTAGGCAGGATGGGGCCCTGTTTCACCAGTGGGCAGGACCAACACCAAAGACACAGACACCAACTTAGCTTAAGCAACAGTGTAATTTAGATAATGCAAATTTGCAAAAAATTTGAAAAGTATTTGGTCAGCAAAGCAAATAATCATTAGTAAATAATTCCGAAAGACAAGATGTTAAATGAGAATCACACAACTCTCCATTTCTGGCTGCAGGCTCTGGAGATTCTATGTCTGCCTTCAGTCAGGGTTGTATTCCCTAACAGCTCCTGGTACCAAATCCTGCTTTCCAAGGCTGGAACAGTGTCTCAGGTTTAGCTGGGTGTGTATTCAATTACCCTCTGTTAAAGGTGGGGCAGTTATCATCAGTTAATTGAGCAGTTTACTTTATCTCTTCCACAAGGAATCCTCCCTCCAGGGAGATATCTTCTGTTAATGGGCCATTGAGTGTCACTGATAAAAATTCCATCATCCTATTGTGAGAAGCTCCGCCCAGAGGGAGGAGCCAAGCATTCCTACCTGGACATAATCTGGGAATGTGAACAACTGAGTCAGCCTTCTCCCACAGCATTCCCAGAAGAGCAGCTTTCAGCTCCACTGATCCCAGAGGTTTGACACCACCACTGGATCTTCAAAGAAAAACTCCACCCTTCTATAGGATCACTGCTTCAACAAATCCACACCTGTCACTCCAGCAGCAGTGCAGCCACAATTTAACGGGGGTGCTACCAACACTCTGACCCACAGGGTGTCAGGTTGCATTCTGACTCTGTAAGTAGTTTTTTAGTATTATTGCGTTTGTATTTTTAATTTTCCTACTGAAGAATTGTTATTTCTATTCCCATAGATTTTGCTTGACAGCCCCTTATTTTGAAAATTATAATTCCAAGGGAAGGGATTAATATTTTCCATTTCAAGGGAGTCTCCTGCCTTCCTTAGCAGACACCTGTCTTTTCAAACTGACACAATGCCCCGGGCCACCCAGGCAGGTGAGGAGGAAGTCAGTGCCCCTTTCCCCCTCTCTCCTGCTCCATCTCCCAGCCCAGCACAGCCCCCGGCTGCAGGACAACCCTGCTGCCAACCCCGTCCTGCTGGGGATGCACTGGGGGGATCTCCTTCCCCTTCCCTCTGGCACGGAGGCAAATCCCATCCTCTCCTTGTCCTTCCTCCCCCAGAAAAGGAGCTGAACATGGAGACCAGGGAGGAAAAAACCCCACAGCAGAACCTCGTGGAAGAGGCAGTTTTGAGCAGCTCCACAGTGCAGTATTCCAGTGGGGAGGAAAAGCCCTGGAGATCCTGCTCAAGGAGGGGCTCCAAACCCAGCCTAGGGTGCTCTGAAGAGGAAAGACCCACCCTGAGCCAGGAAGGTGGACAGAGCTTCAGCCAGAGCTCAGAGCTGGTGGTCAATGTCCTGAGTGTCAGAAGAGGTTTCAGACCAGCTCCAATCTCCTCCACCACCAGCAAATTCACACAGAGGAGAGGCCCTTCCTCTGCCCCGACTGTGGGAAGGGCTTCCAGTGCATCTCCAACCTCATCAGGCACCGGCGTATCCACACTGGCGAGAGGGCCTATGAGTGTGGGGCATGTGGGATGAGCTTCAGGTGGAGCTTCAGCTGGATCTGCCATCAGAAGATCCACACCATGGAATGGCCCTATGAGTGTGGGGAATGTGGGATGAGCTTCAGCAGAAGTCACACTTGAACCACCACCAGAGGGTCCACACTGGGGAGAGGCCCTATGAATGTCCCCAGTGTGGGAAGAGCTTCACCCAGAGCTCTGACTTGACCAAACACCAACAGAGACACCGGTAAGGGAAGCCCTGCAAATGTGCCAAGTGCAGGAGGAGCTTTATGCCCAGTTCCAGCTTCATCCCCCATTGGAGGACCCACATTGGTCAGAACCTTGCTGACCCACATTTCCTGTGATCCATGTTGGGAAGACACTGGGCTGGGAATTCTTTTGTTTTGGCCCTAATTTCTTTGGATTCATCTTCATCCCTTTAAAACAGAGAAAGCTGGGGTAAAAATCAGTAAATTCATCAAAGGCATCTAAAGCCTCACTTTTTACTTGTGTTTCAGGAGAATCTGGGATTCAGGGTGATAATTAGGAGAATTTGGGGGTTTTGGGGGTATTTGGTTTAGTTGTCTCCCTTTCTTGGCACTTAAAGTGTCAAGAGGGTTTGATCTGTCACCTCAATGCCACTGAAAACTACTCAATCCCACCTCAATATTCCTCGATTCCACAGCTCCTCAGTGTGGAATGGGATTGGAAGGGGATTGGGCGAAGTGGGATGCAAATCAGGAGGGGTAAGATGAGCATTGGGTGGGGCAGGATGGGTGGGATGGGGTTTGGGAGGTGTGAAATGGGGGAAGTACAGCTTGGGAAGGGGGTCTTGATGTCCCGGAGTGGTGGGATGGGTTGGGGTTGGGACTGGGGAGGTGGGTTGGAGTTGGAATGAGACAAAGTTTGGGGATGATGAAGGGAGGGGGAGCCCTTTACTGAGTGAGTTATTGAATAATCCACATTCCTGAAGAGATTTTGAGGTATCTCACGTTTCTGAGGTGGTTTTGGGGCACTCCCCAGCTCCTGGGGGATTCCTGGGTGCAGCTCCATGGAGCCCCATTGCCAGGGGTGGTTGCCTTGGGCACGAGCTCAGAGCTGTAGCCAGAGTCCATTGCCTCGGTGCTGGAGAGCAGAGAAATGATGAACGGCCCCAGACATCTCCAGTGTGTGTTTGGGGCAGGGAGAGTTCTGCGTAGGTGGGGTGGTCACTGCCCCACCCCAGCCACTGCAGCCTCTGGCCCAGCCCCAAAGTGGCTGCCAAGCCCCTGACACCCCGAAAACCCTCCCTGAGAGAGGGATCAGAGCAGGTCAGGCTGTGACACGGGTGTGACACTGACACGTCCCATGGCTCCAGAGCTCACAGCAGCTGAGATCCAAAGCTGACTGTGGATCTCTCTCCCTCTCTCTCTTCTCCTGACCTCCTCTTCTCGAAATCCAGACAACTTGCAATTGGACAGGTTAGAGTTTGCTAAGTCAGTGCTTTATGAAATTATTTACTGTAATTCCATATTGCTTTCAGATTTCCCAAGCACCTCATTCTCTGAAGTTTGCAAATAAAAGTTTGTTCTCCACCCTCCTGAGAAGTTTGTTTACTCCCCTTGGCCATCTGTGCTGCAGGCTGTGCCCCCTGGGCGTGCTGCTCCTGTGCCCTGGCCAGCTGCACTCGCCCATCTCGCTGTGCCCAGCATTTCTCACCCAGCGTTTCTGTGCCCTCCCTAGGCTCCCTGCACCCAGCGCTGCCGGCTCCTGGCACACAGAGCCAGGGCAGGAGCCCACCCTGCCAAGGGGCTCTGGGAAAGGGCGGGGGCTGCAATGGCTTCTGAGCTCAGCAGCTGCTCCTGGCGTGGTTCCATGGAGACCCAGCACAGCAACGCTGCTGTGCACTGTCCCTGCTGAGGGTCACACGCTGCCGGGTCACATTCCCTGCCTGCAGGATTGCTGAGCACTGTCCCTGCTGAGGGTCACACACTGCCGGGGCACATTCCCTGCCTGCAGGATTGCTGAGCATTGTCCCTGCTGAGGGTCACACACTGCCGGGGCACATTCCCTGCCTGCAGGATTCGTGCCCGACCCAAGCACTGCACTGATGGCTCCAGCATTGCTTTCCAACAAAAACAGGGGAAGGCAAACTGTGTGCAGCTCATGGTATTTTAGAGTGTCTAAAACTTGCTAAGTCATTGATCTTAGAGGTGAGATGCATTTGGAATTCATGGCAGGGAGAAGTAGTGCAAGATGGAGAAGGGGAGCATAGAAATAAATAGAGGAAAACATTCCAGATGCTTTCTTTCAATTTTCATTTCACTTCTGGAAAGCTGTCTCAGTTTTCCAGGAATCTTCTCCATAGTTTTGTCTGCTCTTTTCAAGAACCTTTCCTGGAGAATGAGGTCGAGCTCCTGTCACAAGCTGTGCCACTACCTGCAGCTTCTCTTGGTTTTCCACACTGTGCGCGCAGCAGGACTCCTGCAGCACAGCAGGACAAAGGTTTGGAGAATTTGACAACTTGTCCTTTCTTTTCCTGGTGCATTGGGGAGTTGTGCCATTGGTGAGGTTTTCATTGTGACTGTTCCAGCCTTGGAAAACAGGAGGTGATACCAGGACTTGTTGGGGAATACGACCCTGACTGAATTCAGAGAAAGAATCTCCAGAAGCTGCAGCCAGAATTGGAAAGTTGTGTGATAATCATTCACACATCTCCACAGACACCTGGAAAGTGATCTAGAACATGAAAATTGGCTGTCAGAGGCAGTTTCTTTCTGTTTTCAGTTTAGATGATTCTACATCTTGTATGCTGGTATAAATTAAGAGCACATTCTGTGGTGAGCAGGGACAGGCGGATGGAAGTTTTCGCGATTGTCACGGAAAGTTACAGGAATCTCTTTTCCCCCCAGAGATAGGGATCACCCTAGGAATGTAGCCAAGCCTGTAAGCCCCTCTAACATAGAAACTAGTAACTTTCCATTCATACTAACCCTAGAAAATACTGTAAGACCACCCTCCTGACGTAGAGAAGTCCCTTAGTCTATAAAACCCCTTGAGATGAGATAATAAAGGCCTTTTGACCGTCCCCCTCACAGGTGTAGCGTCTGTCATTTGGCCCAAGCAGCCGAGGAGAATTAAGGGTCGCCGTGCTGCTTTTTGAAACCAGGTCGCCTGCCTTCCTGCAGAAGGCAACAAAGTGGTGCCGAAAACTCGGGAGTTGAAAAACTTGGGGGGACGGGATTCTCCTGGATGAAAAGACAGCAGCCACAGCGGCGGGAACGACTGTGGCGAGAAGAGGGATGCCTCGGGACCAGCGAGGAGCATGGAAGCTATCGCTAAGGTCGTAAGCATGATTTATGACCAATGGGGAATTAAATGTGAGCTCAGGAATTTTAATCTCGCCATTGCAAGACTCCTAGAGGCTATTGGGGCTATTGAGCAGCCCATAGATATATTGCATTCGGAGGTGTGGGAGAGCTGTACCATTGCCCTGGTGGAAGATACAAAGTGCACAGGCAGTGGTAAATGTCTTAAAGCGTGGGGAAAGGTAGAGGAGGCCCTGCGTAAGGCTTTAGAGGAACAGGAGAGGAGACGTAGAATATGGCGCGGTCGCATTTACTGATTACGCCACAGCCGGGGGGAGGCGCTACCACGCAAACCGCGTCTGAGAGCGATCCGATCAAAAACGGGAATGCGCGGGGGCAGGGTGCATTCCATCCCTCCCCGAGCCCAAGCCCAGACCCCCCGGAACCCCCAGGGGACCCCCCGACCTTCCCGCGGGACCCGCCAGGTCCAAATCCCCCCATGGAAACGCTCGAAAAAACCGCAGTTCCCCTGACCGTCCCTCCACCTCCAACCGTTGATCCAACGCAGGCGGCGGAGTATCGCGCGCAGTCCTTTTGTGGGGGGGTTGGCGGAGGATGCCCGGAGCACCGAGAAAGCGGCTGGCGCGGACGCGCGGGCGGCGGCGCCGCTCCCTCCTCCATATCCATTCGAACATGGCACGGGAGACCAAGGGGAGGGGCGGAGCCAGGGAGCCCGTGGCGGGAAAAGCCCAGAGACACAGGCAGTCGCAAACGTGCATGCGCGGGGGAGCAACAGAGGGTGGATACTCGCTTGGGAGCCGCGCCCAGTGCTGCCACCATATAAGGGAGAGATCCCTCCCTGCGGGAGGCAGGGCAAGCCCAGGGGGCGGGAGCGGCACCGCCCCCGAGGGGAGGAGCGGGGCCGAAGCTGAACAAAACGGCAGGGGGGACCGGAAGTCGGTCGACAGTCCTCTTCCGGCTCTGAATGGAGCAACAGCTCCTCAGACCGCTCTGCAGAGCTGACCAAGTCCGCCGGGGACTCGGAGACGGAGAGAACAGAATTAATGCGGTTTCAGGCGAAACTGAATAAAGCTTTAACAAGGTCAGGAACCAGTCGCAATACGAACTCACCGACTGGGGAAAAATCAAGATAGTCTGTGCGGACTGGGCGCCCGCGGCTACGGTGCATGCCTTCCTGGTGAGAATCATGGGACCACAGGGCAACCAGCAAAGAATATATACCCTGGTAAACGCTAAGGATATTCAAACGATTGTTAAAGCTATTACAGAAAAAGGAATCAGCTCAGGGGTAGTTTCCACTCTTGTGGATGGTCTTTTTAGCAATGACGATCTGCTTCCTTTTGATATTGCACAAATAAGCCATATGCTTTTCAATGGGGCAGGATTAATTGTGTTTAAACAGGAGTGGAGCGATCACTGCGCTACTGCGCTTGCTCAAGCTGCAGGGGCAGGGCAGCCCCTGCATGGGTCTAGTCTGTCCCGGTTGCTGGGGAAGCATGATGACGTAGCCACGCCACAACAACAAGCTGTGCAGCTCCGAGTGGAGGAGGTTAGGACAATGTCCCGGGCGGCCAGGGAAGCCATACGCATTACCTCGAGGGTGGTGGCCAAACCCACACCGTGGTCAACCATAAAGCAGGGGGAGAGTGAGGGCTTCACTCAGTTCGTGGACCGGCTTCAAGCTGCGGTGGACACCTCCACCCTGCCTGTGGCTGCGAAAGGTCCCATAGTGGCAGACTGCCTGCGACAGCAGTGTAACACTGTCACAAAAGATATCTTGCGTTCCCTGCCTGCAGGAGCTAGCTTGGCTGACATGATTAAGCATGTAGTCAGGGAGGAACAGCTGACACCCATTCAGGCAGCCGTTCACACCCTGACTAGTGCAATGGCTTGGTTCAAATGCGGTCAAGCAGATCATGTCGCAGGGAGCTGTCCTCAGCCAGTACAGCTTCCCCTGGCAACACCCTCGCTCCAACAGCACCCAAGAGGGGTCTGCTGGAGCTGCGGGAAGAGAGGTCACCTCGCTAGGGACTGCAGATCCAGGCCCCGGGGAAACGGGAGAGGGAGAGGGCGTGTGGGCCATATTCAGCCTCCTCCCGCTGCGAATGCGAGACGGCCCGTCTATGCCAACCCTCAGTGGGGCAGGGGACCCTCTTACCCTATGCTCCCACAGGAGGCAGTCAGTATCGCACCCCACCAGCGATACAATGGCAGAGCTGTGCAGCGCCACCATCAGTATCTTCGCACCCTCCACCACCACAAGCCGCGCAAGTGCAGCAGGGCCAGCAAGGGACGCCCCAGAGCGGGACCCCTGGGTGGCCCTGGCCATGACAATAGGGAAGGAGCCCCTGAGGGTGTGGGGGACATGTCGCCTTTATACCAGTCAGGACCCCCACATCATAGGGCTTCAGTTTTGGGCAGACACGGGATCGGACCGCACGATTTTTCCCCAATCGCATTGGCCCAGACATTGGCAATTTCAAGAGGTCCCTCCAGTGAACGGGGTGGGGGGACAAACCCGGGTGTGGAAAAGCACCCAGCTGGTGGCTATAACACTTCACACAGACAAGGGACCAGAACAGACAGTAGCAATTTACCCCTACATTTTGCAAAATTCTCCACCCCTGATAGGGAGGGACATCCTTGCTATGCTAGGAGTCAGGATTACAAATTTATCATGAAGGCCACTGCCGTACATCCTCAGCTGCCGATCAAATTGACATGGAAATCATCAGAAATAGTCTGGATCGAGCAGTGGCCTTTATCAGAGCCTCGAGTGGCAGCTTTGCTGGAACTGGTCGACCGCGAACTGCAAAAGGGTCACATAGAACCCTCCATCAGCCCATGGAATACCCCTGTGTTTGTGATCCCCAAAAGGTCTGGAGAAGGTTATCGTCTCGTCCACGACCTGAGAGAAGTGAACAAAACAATCCGACCCATGGGTCCGGTTCAGACACTGCTCCCAGCGAACTCAGCAATCCCCGAAGGACAGCCATGCGCAGTGCTGGACATCAAAGACTGTTTCTTCTCGATACCCCTGCACCCAGAGGACAGAGAACGATTCACCTTTTCCGTTGTGTTTCCAAACGGCAAGCGGCCCAATCTCCATTTCCAATGGAAAGTATTACCACAAGGCCTGGTAGACAGCCCGATCATCTGCCAGATCACAGTGGACAAAGCGCTGACTCCAGTCCGACACTCCTACCCCACCGCAACCATCATTCAATACATGGACGACATCCTAGTCGCAGCACCATCAGCGAGCCAAGTAGAACACCTGGTGTCTACGATCACGGAAACCCTCCAGGCCAACGGCTTCGAGATCGCGAGTGCCAAGATCAAGAGAGGACCCTGCGTGACCTTCCTGGGAGTGGGAATCACAAGCTCCTACGTGACTCCTCCCAAGGTGAAGGTCCTCCGAGACGTCAAGACACTCCATGATGTGCAACGCCTGGTGGGATCGCTGCAGTGGGTTCGCAACGTTATCCTGATTCCTCCCGAGGTCATGGACCCTTTATATGACCTCCTGAAAGGAAAGCACCCCTGGGAACTCAAGGAGCTGACACCACAAGCAACGAGCTCCCTCGATTTCATCGAACAGCAGATGTCCACTGGTACGCTTGCCAGGTGGAACCCAGCCATGCTCCTGGACCTGTACGTCCACTTCACGCCAAAGGGGGGAGTGGGAGCACTGGCCCAAGGACTTCCGAAAAGTCCCAACCGATCCAATGGGTGGTCCTCGGAAGACCTGCTTGTGCATTCTCCCCAGGAGTCGAATGTATCGCCAACCTCATCATGAAAGGCAGGAAACTCGCCTTGAGACACCTAGGAACCGAGCCAACAAGAATCTACCTTCCCTTCTGCAAGCAACCGACCACGGAGTCACCCACAATATCGGAACACCTAGCCCTTGCTCTCACCGGTTCAGAGGAGAAATCTCCTACTCCGCAAAACCGCCCTGGACTCAGCTGCTGACCATTGTCGACATAGACATGCCGCCAAAGGTCAAGGACTGACCGCAGCCAGGACCAACGGTCTTCACGGACGCTTCCTCCACAACTTCTACCGCAGCAGCAGTGTGGCAGGCACGAGAACGATGGCATTGCGTCAAAGCATGTGACCCCACACTGTCAGTGCAGCAACTGGAAGCAGCAGCAGTGGTCTTGGCGTGTGGACTCTTCCAGGATGAACACCTCAACATTGTAACAGACTATATTCGTGGTGAAGCTTTGCCTAGCCATGGCAAGACCAGGTGTGGCAACATCCACAGCAGCCCTAATGCTGGAAGAAGTGCTTTCCTCGCGACAGGGCACCGTATCCGTCATTCACGTCAACAGTCACGACCCAGTCAAAGGTTACTTCCAGACCGGCAACAACAAAGCGGACACCGCAGCAAAAGATGTATGGACGTTGCAGGAAGCTCATCAGCTGCACGAGTCACTCCACATCGGAGCCAAAGCACTGGCGAAGAGATGCGGAATCTCAACAGCGGACGCAAAACATGTAGTGGCTTCCTGTCCTCACTGCCAGAAGTCACCCCTGTGGACCAGTGGGGTCAATCTGAGACGTCTCAAGCCTTCAGAGATCTGGCAGTCGGACTTCACCCTGTGCCAACTGCTGAAGCCCCAAGCATGGCTTGCAGTGACAGTGGACACTTTCAGCGTAATGATCGTAGCCACACAGCACCCCAAAACTAACTCTAAAGCCACAATTCAGCACTGGCTGACAGCCATGGCATGGCTTGGTATCCCCAAACAAATCAAAACCGACAACGGTTCCAATTTCACCTCCAAACCAGTGCAAGAATTCGCCTCAAAGTGGGGTATCACATCAGTGCAAGGTATCCCGTATAACAGTACCGGGCAGGCCATAGTCAAGCGAGCAAATCAGACCCTGAAAACCAGGATAGAGGTGTTGGCAAAAGCAGAGGGCTTTGCAAATGCCATTCCCCCAGCAGATCAGGCACGTATTCTGGCAACCGCTTTGCTAGCACTGAATCAATTCCCTAGGGGAGATGAAACAAACAGTCCCATTCAAAAACACTGGGCCACCCGAGCGCTAGAGGAGGGCCCGCAGGTTGTAATTAGAAATGAGCTAGGCGAATGGGAACAGGGCTGGAGGTTGATGCTCACAGGACGAGAGTACGCAGCTGTCAAAAAGGACGGCAAAATTAGGTGGTGTCCACTTAAGTCAATCAAGCCCGACCTTCACAGTGGGCAGGATAAGACTGAAGAGAATTGTGAGTTTCTGTTTACAGGATATGCTTGTGGGGCGTCCTCAGGACGCGTACGCTCCCCTTCCAGAGGAAAGTGACAGACCACCAAGCCGCCAGACAGCGCCCGAGAGACCCACACAGGTGAGACCCAAGCATCAACGATGTTTCTGTGTGATTTTGCTGTTGGGGCTTGTCACCAGAGGACAAGCCAGCCCAGACCACTACCCCCATCAGCCATTCAGGTGGGTCATGCGACACCTTACTAGTGATAAGATGCTCAGAGACATCACCACACCGAACACCCCATTCTTCGTGCTTCACATTACCGACCTGTTTCCAGGACAACCCAAGGTAGACCCCTATTCCTCACACGCCACACACATGTACCTATCCTACTGGTGTCCAGCTTCAAACCCAGGAAAAAGCTACTGCAATCACCCAGGGTGGGGATACTGTGGGCACTGTGGCTGTGAAACCATTGTTACGGATGCCAGGTCGTCAGGGCCTGGGTGGGACCCACAAGAGCCCGACAAATTCCTACAGTTCACCTGGGCACCCGCTGGCTGCAAAACACCCGTCTTCCTTCAGGGAAGCTTCTATCGAAACCGCCATAAAATCCCCAAATTTCGGAAATGCACTCACTACAACATGACAGTTTTGCAGCCAAATCATCCTAGCTGGGCCATGGGCAAAGCGTGGACAGTAGTCCTTCAAGGGTCAAAGGAGTGGGTGAACGTGCGAATTACCAGGCTCCAACCATCGGCACCCCGAGCGGTTGGACCCAACAAGGTGATTAAAAGCACACAGAAAGGGAGAAACATAACCTACCCCAAAGCCTTGCCCACAAAGGTCACCGACGTCCCGACCGGTGACACGGAAGCCTTCCAGATAGGCCGTTCAGCCGGGTCGGACTTGGACCCAATCCTTCGCATGTTAGAAGCTACCTACCTATCCCTGAACGAATCTAACCCTAACCTGACAGACTCCTGCTGGCTTTGTTACGATGTCAAACCCCCTTTTTACGAAGGAGTCGCTTTAGATACCCCCTTCAGTTACTCCACAGCCGAGGCCCCTCACCAGTGCAGATGGGACACACCCCGCAAAGGAATCACCCTGAGTCAAGTCACAGGTCGGGGCAGATGCTTTGGCAGTGCAACCTTGGCTAAGCGGAAAGGCAACGTCTGCACCAAAGTAGTCAAGCCCGACAGGAAGAACAACAAGTGGGTAGTCCCATCCACATCTGGGATGTGGGTTTGCCAGAGATCTGGAGTGAGTCCCGGTGTGTTCCTTGCCAAATTCAATGACTCTAACGACTTTTGTGTCCAAGTTCTGATCGTTCCTAGGGTCCTGTACCACTCAGACGAAGAGGTGTATCACCTTTTTGAAGAACCCAGCCAGCTCCACAAAAGAGAAATATTAACAGGTATAACTATCGCAATGCTGCTCAGCCTAGGAGCAGCAGGAACGGCAACGGGTGTCTCAGCCCTAACAACCGAACACCAAGGACTGTCCCAGCTGCAGATGACCATCGATGAAGATCTGCAAAGGATTGAGAAATCCATTTCCTTTCTAGAGAATTCAGTCTCCTCACTCTCAGAAGTGGTCCTGCAGAACAGGCGAGGACTGGATCTCTTGTTCATGCAGCAAGGAGGCCTGTGTGCCGCCTTGAAAGAAGAATGCTGCTTCTACACGGACCACACGGGAGTCGTTAGAGACTCCATGGCAGAACTCCGAAACAGACTGGCTCAGAGACAGAAAGACAGGGAAGCCCAGCAGGGTTGGTTCAAATCCTGGTTCAATCGATCACCATGGCTAACCACCCTAATTTCTACCCTAGTAGGTCCATTGGCAATGCTACTTTTAGCTATTACCTTCGGACCATGTCTGCTGAACAAGCTAGTCTCGTTCGTTCAAACCCGCCTAGAACGGGCTAACATCCTGTTCGTAGGATGGCAACAAATGCTGTGAATTCAACAGGGAACACTGCCAGTCACAAGAAACTTGCCTGGCAAAAACTTACTCAGGTTTCCCAAACCCCTTTTCCTTGTCAAATCCCAACCTTCTACCTCATTTCAGTGCCTATGTATATGACTACCTCATTCATTTGTGAAGGGGGGGGGGGGGGGGGGGGGGAAGATGTGGTAGGCAGGGACAGGCGGCTCGCAAGATTTTGGGATGTGACGGAAAGTTACAGAACCCTTCTCCCCTAATCCCCAGAGATAATGATCACCCTTGGAATGTAACCAAGAATGTAGCCCCCTCTAACATAGAGATGCCAGTAACTTTCCACTCTGTACTAACCGTAGATGGTACTGCAAGACCCCCTTCTGATGTAGAGAAGTCCCTTAGTCTATAAAACCCCTTGAGATGAGATATTAAACACCTTTGACCGTCCACCATACTGGTGTCAGCGTCCG
Source organism: Calcarius lapponicus (assembly GCA_039654755.1). Taxonomy (NCBI): domain Eukaryota; kingdom Metazoa; phylum Chordata; class Aves; order Passeriformes; family Fringillidae; genus Calcarius; species Calcarius lapponicus. The sequence goes on from JBBFKN010000043.1 coordinate 425,802, forward strand.
TTATTGGCCCGAGTGACCCAGGAGAGTTTTGGGTCGCCGTGCTGCTCATCAAAACCAGGTCGCCCGCCTTCCAGCAGAAGGCAACAAGGTATACATGGAACAACACACTGGGGGACACAGGTGCTAAGTGATCAATTTCTGAGGGATTAGGGATGCATAGGAATTTTCAGAATAGCTAAGCAAGTAACTGAACAGTGTGTGATATGTCAACAGTGAATAAGAAGATAATGAGGAAAACACCCAGAGGAGGGTGAGAACTAGCCTTACTGCCCTTTCAAAAGATCAAAGTAGACTTTACTGAGCTTCCCCTGGTACAACAGTGGAAGTTTTTCCTATTGATAGTAGATCACGTGACTCATTGGGTAGAGGTGGTACCCACTGTGAAAGCCAGTGCCAATGTTGTGAGTAAAACACTTCTAGAATCAATCATTCCCCGATACGGGATGGCAAACAGGATTGATTCAGACTGGGGAACTCATTTCACATCGAAGATATGAAAATCAAGACCCATCTGTTGTATTTTGATAAGGTCTTAATAAACCATTTAAATTTTTGAAAGTGAAAATGATTTCTCACATGGGGTTGGGGAATGTGAGGCAATGTTGTCTACCCTGGGTCAGCTCCAAGGTACAACTTCACTGACCTGGCCAGATCTCCTTAGGAGCAGCCCTACATCAATATCAATCACACAATGCTGCAATCAGCTCTTCTCTAAAGAGAACAGTAATAAAATACACTCTTTGAAATAAGATTACATATTTCTTAGAAGCCCTTTGAAATATTTCTCCTTAACTGTAACAGGAAAACTTCCTGATGAACAGGACAAGACCAGAGGGAAATCAAGACAGAACCGTGGTTACTCAGGAATTGCTTGATCCTAATGAGCCCTGTGGTGCATTTGGAGCTGAGCCCTGGAACCTCAGGGCCTGAGAGGAGATGGAACAAACTTTTCCAGCAGTCAAAGTCAGAAGAAAATCCCAAAGTGTCTCAAAGCATGAATGGGTCCCTCCGAGGTCCACCCCAACACTGGATCCTCATGGAATCCCAGTAGAGAGTATTGGAGGCCAGGACTGCAGAAAAAAAAAAAACATTTAGATACTCACTGTAGAAAGGAAAATCCAAAGTACCTTAAAAACCTTGAGCATCTCAAAGCATTAATGAGCCCCACTGAGTGTCAGTACAAAGCTCTCAAGGGACTCATTAAAGCAGATAATTGGGGCCATGATTGCACAAACCTCTCATAAAGTCTGTATCAAAATGGAAACACCAAGTACCTTAAAAGAACTGAAGTACCTTGAACCATTAATGGCCCACTGAGTGTCGCTACTGATAAAGGCTCTCAAGGGACTAATCAAAGCAGATAATTGGAGGCTGTGACTGCACAATCTTTCTCATAGAGTCTGTATCCAAAAAGAAAAACCAAATGGCTTAAAAAACTGAAGTAGCCTGAAGTATTAATGAGTCCCACTGAGTGTTGCTACTGACAAAGAATCTCAAGGGACTAATTAAAGCAGATAATTGGGGGCCATGATTGCACAAAACTCACAGAGACTCCAAGGCAAAAGAGGCACAGAGGCAGCTCCTGGAAAGCAAGAAGAGCTTCAAAAGCACATTTTTCTTGCTGAGCAGCTCTTCTGCCAGCCCAGCAGGGCTGGGGCACTGCCTGCAGCCAGCCCGGGCACAGCACAGAGGCACAGAGAGCTTCAATCAGTCAGGGCTGGGAAGGTGCTGAGAAGTGCATGGGGCAGAATCACTGCCAGCCCTTGGCACAGGAACCTCTGACTGCAGGACAATGCAGCTGCAGCTCCTGGAGCCATCTCCTAAAGCTGGAACATCCCAATGCCTCCAGAGCCTGTGAGTACATTCTCTGATTGTCTCTTGTGCAGAGCAGCCAGGGGTGCCCAGGGCTGTCCTGCAGAGCAGGGTCCTGCAGCCCAGGGCGCTGTGCTGGGGCAGGGACTCTGCTGCCTGCCAGGGACAGCTCTCAGCTAGCCCTGGCAGCTGCTCCCAGCAGTGGGGGACAAGGTCTGGGTGGGAGGAGACAGCTGGAAAGACTTGGAAGTGTTCTCCTTGTGTGGGGAGGGTGCTGCATTGTTCAGGACTGCTCCCAGCATGGCATTTAACTCCAGAACATTTCCAAGTGCATTATACAGGGAGCACAGCAAGGCAGAGGCTGCATAAAAGGGAAAATCCTGCTTTTTTAATTTACTGCTCTGGGTCACCAAGATGGGAAATTTCCCATAGATATTCATTACTCAGTTCAGACTGAGAATTAAAAAAAAAAAAACCAAAACAAAACAAAACAAAAAAACACCAAACCAAAAAATACCCCTCTCATATCTGAATAAAGCAGGCAGTGACAGAAATTAGCATAGAGCCCCTTAGAGGCAGCATCAGTGTCGCTTTTAAAGATTCCCCAGGGCTGCTATGATGTTTCCATCAGAGCCTGCAGAGCCAGAGCTGCCCCTGGGCAGTGCCTGAGCTGGGAGGGCTCTGCAGGGCAGAGCTGAGCCTCCAGGGCTGGGCTGGGCTCTGGCAGCACTGGCAGGGCCCAGCCCTGGGCACAGGGAAGCAGCTGCTGGCAGGGACAGCTCCAGGCAGCAGAGCCCTGGGCAGGCAGTGGGGGGAAAGTGCCCCCAGGCTGTGCTGGGATATTCAAAGTCCTCTCTAAACCCAACTATTCCATGAATAGTTTTTTTACAGATCCCCATGCCAAGACACAACTAATGTCCAACAGCAGCTCCATCAGGCACTTCCTCCTGCTGGCATTGGCAGACACGCGGCAGCTGCAGCTCCTGCACTTCTGCCTCTTGCTGGGCATCTCCCTGGCTGCCCTCCTGGGCAACGGCCTCATCATCAGCGCCGTAGCCTGCGGCCACCACCTGCACACGCCCATGTTCTTCTTCCTGCTCAACCTGGCCCTCACTGACCTGGGCTGCATCTGCACCACTGTCCCCAAAGCCATGCACAATTCCCTCTGGGACACCAGGAACATCTCCTACACTGGATGTGCTGCACAGGTCTTTTTCTTTCTGTTCTTCATCTCAGCAGAGTTTTTCCTCCTGACCATCATGTGCTACGACCGCTACGTGTCCATCTGCAAACCCCTGCACTACGGGACCCTCCTGGGCAGCAGAGCTTGTGCCCACATGGCAGCAGCTGCCTGGGCCAGTGGCCTTCTCTTTTCACTGATTCACACGGCCAATACATTTTCCCTGCCCCTGTGCCATGGTAATGCCCTGGGCCAGTTCTTCTGTGAAATTCCCCCTCTCCTCAAGCTCTCCTGCTCCAAAACCTACCTCAGGGAACTGGGGCTTATGGCTGTTAGTGCCTGTTTAGGACTCGGTTGTTTTATTTTCACTGTTTTCTCCTATGTGCAGATTTTCAGGGCGGTGCTGAGGATCCCCTCTGAGCAGGGACGGCACAAAGCCTTTTCCACCTGCCTCCCTCACCTGGCCGTGGTCTCTCTGTTCATCAGCACTGGCACATTTGCTCACCTGAAGTCCCCCTCCCTGTCCTCCCCATCCCTGGATCTGGCCCTGTCATTTCTGTACTCGGTGGTGCCTCCAGCCATGAACCCCCTCATCTACAGCCTGAGGAACCAGGAGCTCAAGGCTGCAGTGAGGAGACTGATGACTGGATGCTTTCAGGAACATTAAACTTCTGGCAAATTTGTGCAATTCACTTGTAATAAAAGTCATCTTTGACACTCCTTGTTGGTTTCATTTTGGAGGTTCTTTTCCTTTGTTTTATTTTTTTCATATTGTCCACAAAGAAATGTCACTTTTTGTGCTATTTTGCATTTTGTTTCTCTCCACCTTCCCTGTGGCCACAGACTGTGTCAATGAGGGGCTGTGCTCTCACTTGCTTTAAAGGAACTAAAGGATCTCCCAGCAGAGTTTTCTGCAGAGATGCCCTTTTGTTGCCTTCTCTGGAGCTGCAGCAGCAATGTCTGTGTGCAGAGCTGGGGCAGATCAGTGCTGGCCCAGCAGCTGTGCCCAGCAGCAGCAGCAGCACTTGGTGTTGCCAGTGCTGCTGCCGTGGCCCTGCCCCGCTGCCCTGCTGGCCCTGGTGTTGCTGCAGGGCCTGAGTGCTCTCGGGGCCGGGCACAGCCCTGGGGGTGGCAGTGCCAGGGCTGCAGCAGGGACAGGCCATGGGCACTGCTGGGGCAGCGCTGACGCCTCAGGCCAGGGCCTGGGGGCTCCAGGCTCCTTGCCCAGGCTCTCTCAAGAACACGGCCAGGCCAATGCTCAGCACAGAAACCCCCGTAAGCAGCCCCAGGCTGGCCCTGGGCAGGCTGGGGGCAAACAGCATGGCTGGGGCTCTGCAAGGGCCCTGGGGCAGACGGGAAGAAGCAGCAGAGCAGGGGCTGATCCATCCCCAGGGCGCTGCACAGCCCAGGGCAGCGTCCCAGAGCGTCCTGATGGAGCTGCCAACAGCATCCCCCCTCTGCAGCCCTGGCCTCTCCCCCAGCTCACACAGGTGCCCCATCCTTGCAGGCACAGCCACGGCAGCACTGGCTCAACAGCCCCTGTTTGCATTGCACACAGCAGGCGGGAGCACCCCCATGCTGTTGCTGTGGGGACATGAACCTGAGGGAGCACAAATGCCATCAGCCCCTGGGGCCAGCAAGGGCTGGGGGACACCAGGGAAACCACTCAGCTTTGTCCTGGCCTCTGCACTCAGCCAGAAAGTTTGTTCCCATCAGCTGGGAGTTTCCTGTCCCACTGCAGATGCTGTTGCTCAGAGCCAGGGCTGCCTGGCAGCCACCCCCAAACTGCCCTCAGCATTTCCTTTGTTTCACCTTTGCTTTTTTTGCTCTTCCTATTTCTTATTTTTCCTATTGCCCACCCCAGGGGGTCCAGAACTGGCCACAGCACTCGAGGTGCTGCCCAACCAGTCCTGGGCACAGGGGAAGAGTCACTGCCCTGCTCCTGCTGGCCACACCATTCCTGATCCATAGGAGTGCCAAGGGTTGGATGAGGGAAATGGTGGGGAGCGGGTGGGGACAAAGTGTGATTGATTGTCATCCGTGAAGGGTCTTGATATTCATATCTATTCAGACTACATTAGAAGTGATGGGGGTCAATATCAATTGGACATTGCTGATATCAGTCCATTAACATGAAAAGAAAACTGGACAAAACAGTTGTCTGCATCATTTTCAATGCAGTATATTCACTTTGAACACATTTCTGAAATCTGTTCAATTAACCATAGAAGAATTGAAACTTTATGTGATTCCCAGGGGCTTTTCTTTTTTGGATGTTTTCAACGAATGTTTATGAGCTTTTCTCACTAAATTCCTCAGCTGAAGAGCTCATGAAAGAAGAGGCCTCTGGAATAATAAAATTCATCAGCAACCTCCAAGTGGATGAGGATCCATCCCCATCAGAGCAGCAATGAACAGCAATGAGCACAGCTTTGTGGCTGCCCCAGCTTTGGCATGGGCCCTGGGCCTGGAGCAGGAGCAGCTCTTGAGGGCCCCAAGGCCGCGGCTCTTGTGCTGCCCTGGGTAGATGGGATGGCAGCAGGGGCTGCAGAGCTCTCAGCACCTCAGCCCGAGGGCAGCAGGGCAGCCAGGGAGCCTCCTTTGGCCTTGGCCCAGCACCTTCCCCCATGGCTGGGGCTGAGTCCTGTGGCAGCTGCAGCTGCTGCTGTGCCCTTGCCAGGGGCTGAGGCCATGGGGCAGTGCCCAGAGCAGCCTGGCCTGAGCAGAGCTGTGGGGCCAGAGCCGGCTGGGCTGGGCTGGGCTCAGAGAGGCCCTTGGTGCTGCCCAGAGCTCAGGGCAGCTGGCAGAGCTTGCAGGGAGCTGGGCTGGGCTCCGAGAGCCTGGCCCAGAAACCATCAGTGTCCATCTCAGCCTGGCTGAGCGGGCAGGGGCAGGACTCAGGCCAGGCCTTGTGGGGCAGGGCCAGCGCCTGTGCAAGGCATTGCAAACAGGCAAGTGGCCCAGAGAGGAGGCTGCTCTGTGCCCTTGGTGGCACGGACAGAGCAGGGAGGGGGCCCAGGACATTTGTCAGCACCAGCCTCTGTGCCCATGTGTTGGCAGCCCTGGCTGCTGAGCCCAGCTTTGGCCTGGGCTGAGTTTGGCTGTGGCCCAGCTCCATCCTCCTGTGGGGCTCAGGGCCTGTTCCTGGCCATGGCCAGCCCTGGCTGCCTCTCTGCTGGCCCAGAGGCCGACAGAGCCCGGGGCAGGGCTGTCTGTGCAGCCCCACAGGTGCCAGGGGCTCTGCAGGAGCTGGCAGAGGCTGCCCAGCAGGGAGGCCATGGGGCACAGAGCCCCAAGGCTGCTGTGGGCACCACGGCACAGGGGCCGTTCCCAGCCGCAATGCTCCTGGCCTGGGCTGGGCCTGCACAGGGGCTGGGCCACCATGGCTGGGCCAGCACAGGGCCACAAAGGGGCCACGCAGCCGCTGCCGGGGCTGACAGCAAGGCCAGGCACACACAAGCAATTGCTGAGCATGGCCTGAGCTGGCCAGGCCTGACTGTGCCAAAGGCAGAGCTCAGCTGCCCTTGGGGGCTGCAGCAACAGCCCAGAGCCCAAAGAGCCTCCATGGCTGTGCTGGAGACCAAGGCTGCAGCAGGGAAATGCAGGGCTGCTGCGCGATGGGGAGGCCATTGAATTCCAGCACACACCTCAGCTCTCTGATGATCCCGGCACCATGCTGGGCCCTGTTCCAGGCTGGAGCAGAGCAGATGTTGATGGGACAGGAGCCCTGTGGGGCTGTCAGGGACCTGCAGCTTGAAAGGTGCTGTGCTCTCCCTCAGGTGCTCTCGGAGAGATCCAATCCCAGCTGGGCACCTCAGGGCACAAGTGGCACTGCCTGTTCATGGGCACACAGCTGATGTCCGCCTGGAAAGGGGCACAGGTTTCAATACCTGTTAGTTTCATAATATACCAGCAAATCTTTATTATCTGGGTCATTTGAGTACTTTTAAGAAATGGCAGAGTTTTCCCATCAGGAATGGGAATTTTCTGCAAGTGTGATGATGCCTGGAGAAGAAGTACTGATCTTTCCCCTCTACTTGTGTCACCAATATTCAGTTTATTATTTACTCTCCCTTTTCCATCAGGTGTCTCCAGCTCTCCTGTTTAAATGACCATGTCAAAGGAGATCTCTTCATTTAAAGCTGGTGAATTTATGTACTTCCTGCTTCTTCGAGATTTGCTCCTCTAGGTCCTCTCTGGTCATTCAGGTGCCTCTCAAATGACTTGTTTCATGCTTTGAGCTGCAAGAGGTTGCCCAATCTTTCTGAAGTTCAAATAAATATATAATAAATGTCATCTGATTGTGTTTATATCCATCACAGAATTATCTTATGTCTTTGTCTAAAACTGTTCCGGTATGGAAATCCCTGGAGGATTGTGGACATGTCAGATGCTGCTGGGAATCTCAGAGAGCTGAGGGAGGAGCTGTGATGGTTATTGAACTGTTCAAACGTTCAGCCTCTGTTTTTTGGCAAGAAACCTGTCTGTGCCTCTGAGTGTCACCAGTCCCTGAGCCCAAAGGACACAAACCTGATGGGCTGTGGTTCCCACTGCAGGGGCTGCACTTGGACCTTGGCTCTGCACAGGAGAGCTCTTCATCCCCTTTCTCTCTTTTCCTCCCTCTGGCCATGGAGGGAGCTCCTGACTTCAGCCTGTGACTCGTGTGTGCAAAGAGCAAATCTGGGCAGAATTGGGGCAGGGAGGGTTTGGGGGGACCCTGGGATCTGTGCTGGGCACAGAAGGTGTTTTCCATTGCTCTGAGGCTGTCTGCTGTGGAAAGTGGATTTAATATCCAGCAGAGGAATGACTTTTACATTTGATGGAGCTGTGCCTTCCCTTGGCTTTATTAGCTGACAAGAAATGAACATCCCACTGTGTCTGGGGCATCTCCTTCTCCAAGGAAAGCAGGTGGGAGTTGCAGCCAAGGAGCTGAAAGCTGCAGGTGCAGCCTGGGCTGGAGGGAGCTCAGATTTGCACAAGGCTGCTCTGAGTGCCAGGGCTTGGATGGGGGAAATGGTGGGGTGGGGGTAGGGACAGAGTCTGATTGATTGTCAGCCATGGAGGGTCCTGATTTTCATATCTATTCAAACTGCATGAGGAGGTACTTAGGTTCAATGTCAATTGGAGATTGCTATAACCAGGAAAAAAAAACCTAATCAGGAATAAAAAATATTTTCTCACTGTCTTTTTAAATAGAACATATTCAGCTGAATGCACTTCTGAAATCTCTCTTATTAACCACACAAGATTTGAACACCTAAATCAAATTATTCCCAGAGGCTTGGCTTGTTAAGGTGCTCTGAATGTTAATGAGCCCTGGGACACTGAATTCCTGCACTCAAGAGCTGAAGGCTGAACAAGCCTCTGCAGCAGTGAAATTCAGCAGCAGCCTCCAAGTTGCTGAGGATGTCAGCAGCCCCCAGTGAGGCCATCCCTGCCCAGAGACCGTGGGGGAATGGGCAGACAAGGAGAGCGTCCCTGGGGCTGGGGCAGCACAACTCAGAGGCAGCAGAGGCTCCAGCTGGGCAATGGAGTGTGGAATGTGGCTGGGAAAGCCCTGCCTGGGCTGGGCCAAGCAGGACACACAAGCCCTGACCCCCATTCCCCAAACAACTCTCTCAGTGAGACATTTAAAAGGAATTAAAATTGTTTGTGTCCTCTGAGTTGGATGTACTGGAGAAATACCAACAAGAGATTCTCAGGTGCTCAAAACAACAAAATAGACTTTGCTGGCAACTTTAGAAAATCAGAGAATCTTTGGCAAAAGATTTAATATGACATTTACTCAACAAAAACACTGCTCAAAGCATTACCTTGGCCCATGCAACTTCACACACTCTAAGCCTATTCAATTTTAAGTTAATCAAAATTTGCAAGGGGACAAAAATAAAAAAGTATCTTTCTTTCTCTTTCTGAGATGGAGAAAAAAAATACGATGTAGAGAAGCTCACACACAGCTACCAAAACCTGGATTCCAGCAGAGTTCAGATGGAAATTCCAAGAGGAGGCAGGGTCAAGATGTGTGCTTGCCTTGTGGTCAGCCTTCAATACCCCTTGGTCTCCCTGGGCCCTTCCCCCAGGTGGGACTTGGGCTCATTTGGTCCCTCAGGAGCTGGGCTGGGGCTGCAGAGGTGGCTGTGGAGCATTGCCTGTGCTGTGCCAGGGACTGGCAGCCACTGCTGGGCTGGGATAGAGGCTCTGGGGGGACTGGGGTTCCAGGGCAGGGCAGGGCTGGGGTTCCAGGGCAGGGCAAGGCTGGACCTGTCCCTTCCTCCTGCTACACACAAAATGTCTCTAGCCAAGAATTTCCTCCAGTCTGTCACAACAGGCAATCTTGGAGGTGAAATCCCTATTGTGGCCATGGGCACCTGAAGAAGGAGGACAATTCTTTTCTATAGGAAGGGAAGTACAGAACCCCAGTGTTTCAGTAGCAGATGAGAAGAGATCTTCAACAAGCCAAGGTCAGCTGCATAAGTCAGGTGGTCCCTGGGATGCCAAACAAGCCAGACCTGTCCTGTGTTTTCCTGGTTCCTTTGGGCCCTGCAGTGTCACAATAGTCTCTGTGGTTCCACAGGCCCCACAATGTCACAATGATCCCCTTGGTCCTACAGATCCCCCAGTGTCACTATGGTGCCCTTGGTTCCATTAGGTCCTATGGTGTCACAGTGGATCCTTGGTTCCATGGTGCTACAAAATGTCAGAATGCTCTGCTTGGTTCCATGAGATGTCACTGTGTCAAAATAGTTTCTCTGGTTCCACGTGGCCCTGCAGTGTCAGAAAATCATCTTGGTTTTCTGTGGCCCTGAAGGCCCACAATGGTCTCAATGATTCCATGAGTGCCTTCAATGTCACAATGGTCCCTTGCTCTCACAGGGCCCCACAGTGTCACAATGGTCCCTTGGTCTCACAGGGCCCCTGCTGCTGCCCAACCAGCTCCTGCTTTCTGGAGGAGCAGCCCTGGGAACTGTTTTTGTTCCCTCAGTGGCACAACATCCCTGTTCTCACACTGCCAAAGAAAGCTGTTGGTGCCAAGTGCGGCCAGGATGAGCCATTGCTGGGACTGAAGCCCCTCTCTTGGGGCCCTGCAAACAGCGCTCCAAAAGGAGCCCTTGGAGCTCTCCTGGGCCAGCGACTCCCTCTGAGTGGGGCCTCTCCCAGCTGGGAACTCTCCCGTTTGCTGCACTCGGGGATCCCCAACAAGGACGGAGCCTGGGCCGATCCCCCCACTCCTCCAGGCTCAGCCCTTCACCCACTGGGGAGATGCCAAAGGATCCACAGGGAGCATTTCCTGCCCTCAGGGGAATTTCTCACAGATGCCTTGCACTGACTCTTTGTGTCTGTGTGCACACAGGAGTGCCTGTGCTGGGGAAATGTGGCAGAAATGCTGCTCTCTGAGGGGCTTGCGTGCCTTGGAGAGCTGAGTGAGTCAGGCCTGTAAGTGAGGTTAAGTCATGAGGTCTAAGCTAAGTTAAATGCTTCTAAGAGTTGTTCTTTTGCTAAGTTGTTATGTTTAATAAAAGTTATAAGCAAAGTTCAATATTGCAAAGTGTTTTTCCACTGTTAAATCATTAAGTCATAGGGTATGAGTTAGTTTAAATACTGTTAGGTGCTTTATTTTTGCTAAACCCTGATGTTTAAGATATCAGTTAAGATTAAGGTATAATTTAAGTTAAGTTTGAGCTCTGTTCATCTTTTGGGCCATATTCCTTTTATCCTTGCCCTAAGTGTCCTTTTGTCACACACACACAGGGACAGTTCTCAGTTCATTTCTGGTCTGATTGCCTGGATTTTGTTTGGTTTTGTGGTTGCTTTGTTTCTTTGGTGTGCCTGAAGTGTCCAGTCAGGAGCAGAGTGACTCTTGCCAAGGAAGTTTGTGCTGTTGTCCCTTAATATTCAATCTGGTTTTTGCTGCTCCCTTGCTGGGGATTTTTTCAGCGCTCTCAAGGCCTCGTTGGTACCAGGGTGAAGGAGCCCTGGCCCAGGCTCTGGCCCTGGGGGACACGGGGACGCTGCCGGGGGGTCCCTGTCCCCCTGTGCCACCCCCAGGGCCCTGGCCCCCCGTGCCCGTGTCAGGCTCTGGGGTCGATCTCGTGGAACATCCTCTGGGGGAGGCTGCGGCGCCGGGGGTGGGGGGACCCGAGGGGACAGGGGACCCCGCTGTGCACGAGCAGCGTTGGACTGCTCTGGGGGAACTGTGAGGGGGCCGGGGCAGAGTGACCTCCCAGTGACCTCACACTGCCCCTGGGATGTCACACAGCCCCGTGATGTCACATAGTTTCCTATGTGACACACACTACCTCTGAAGTCACACAGACTTCCTGTTATGTCAACAACCCCTGTGATGTCACTCAGCCCCTGTGATGTCACATAGACTTCCTGTGATGTCACACAGGCCTCTGTGATGTCACAAAGCATCCTGTGATGTCACAGAGCCCCTGTAATGTCACAGAGCCACCTGTGATGTCACACAGCCCCTATCACATAGCTTCCTGTGATGTCACACAGCTTCCTCTGATGTCACATACCACCTGTGATGTCACACAGACTTCATGTGATGTCACACTGCCCTCTGTGACGTCACACAGCCCCTGTGATGTCACACAGCCCTCTGTGATGTCACAAAGCCCCTGTGATGTCACAGAGCCAACTCTGAGATGTCACCCTCTGATGTCATGCAGCTCTTTTGTTGTGGTGGTGTTCACAGGGGTCTCAGGACAAGGGAAGAGTTGAGAATCTTGACTCCATGTTTCAAAAGGCTGATTTATTGTTTTGTGATATATATTTTAAAATAAAATGATATATTAAAACTATACTAAAAGAATAGAAGAAAGGATTTCATCAGAAGGCTATCAAGGATTAGAAAAGAATGGAATGATTATAAAATCTAGTGGCTGACCAGAGAGTCCAAGACAGTCCTGTGATTGGCCATTAATTAGAAACAAACACATGAGACTAATCAATGTTGCACCCGTTGCATTCCACAGCAGCAGATAATTATTGTTTACCTTTTGTTTCTGAGGCCTCTCAGCTTTTCAGGAGAAAAATCCTGGCAAAGGATTTTTCATAAAATAAGTCCGTGACACTTTGTGATGTCAGAGAAGAGTCTGTGATATCACGAAGTCACAATGTGACATCATAGTCTGTTCCCTGATGTCACAGACAGATCTGTGATGATACCCAGTCACCCAGTGATGTCACAACCCACGCTCTGATGTCACAGAGCTACCCTCTATGATGGCAGAGTCTGAACTATGGCGTCACACCCTACCCCATGACATCACAGCCAGATCTGTGATGTAACAACCCCCTCAGTGATGTCACAAAACCCTCTATGTGACGTCATACTGCCGCTCTGTAATGTCACAGCACACACTTTGACATCACAGCCAACTCTGTGATGTCACACAGTCATGCCATGATGTCACAGCCTGCTCTGTGATGTCACAGAGTCCCCTCTATGATGCTGTAGCTGCTCGAGGACCTCACGCAACAAACTGTGTGGTGTCATAGCCCAATCTATGACCTCACACAGCCCACTCTGTGCTGTCACACAGCCCCTTGCTGACATCCCAGCTGCTCTGTGCCTCTATGACACAGCCACAGAGGAGCTGCTGTGACACAGCCCCCTCTGGGCCATCCCCCAGCCCTGCCAGTGCTGAGCCCCTGTGAGCTCTGTCTGTGCCCTGCTGGTGTCCCTGAGGGGCCCTGGCAGTGCCCCAGCCCTGCTGGGCTGTGCACAGGAGCTGCTCCTGGCCAGAGCTGTCTCTCTGCAGCGCTGCCCTTGCCAGGAGCTGCCTCTGGGCCAGGAGCCCAGCCCAGCTCAGCAGCACAGACACAGCACAAGGACTTTAATGACCCTCTGGGGACCTTGGTGCTCTTTGCATCAGACCCAGTCCCTCACAGTGTGCTCAAAGAACTTCTCAAGAAGTCAAAGTGAGATTGAAACATGGAAGTTTCTTGTGTTAATGGGCACTCTGAGACACAACTTACATGAAATTGTCCCCAGGCGCCAGTCAGAGCAGAACACTGGAGGCAGTGATGGCAGCTGGGGACAAGCAAGGCAAAGGTGTCTCTGGTGCTGAGCAAACCTGGATGTGTTTCAGGAATGCAAAGGGCCAAGGCCTGAGCCCCAGCCCCTGGCCAGGCAGATCCTGTCCCTCCCTCCTTGCTCAGGGCTCTTCCCGGGATGGGCACTGGCATGTGGGGATGTGCAATGCCAAGGGCAGGAGCATGGGGCGGCCCCTGCCAGGCTGCTGAGCAGGGACAAGGAGGCAATGAGGCCCCAGGCCTGCCAGGGTCACTTGTCCCCTCGTGGCCTCAGGCCCAGGGCCAGCAGCCATGGCCAAAGTGCTGCCCAAGTTGGCTCTGGCAGGGCTGTCTTGCAGCTGCTGCCCATCCCTGTGCCCTGTGCAGCCCAGGCTGTCCCACGGTGTCCCTGCCCTGTCCCTCTGTCCCTGCAGGCTGTCGGCATCCCCCGGCTGCCCCACCTGGCTGGGCCCTTCCTTTGCTGACCACTCTGCCTCCTGCCTGCCTCTGCCTGCCCACACAAAGCCTTGGGCTGCTCCAGGCTCATTCTGGGGGACGTGCTGCACCACAGCCCTGCCTTGGCAGGGAAATTCCTTTCTCTTTGTGTTCAGTCTGGGCCTCCCCAGCTGCTCTTGGTGCCATTGTTTTGTTCTCATGCTTATATCCTCTATGAAGAAAAGCTCCAGCCTCTCTGAAACCACCCTTCCATCCCTCCCAAACTATTCCTGTTCTGTCCTCAGTCTCCGCCCCACTGACCCCAGAGCCATCAGCTTCTACATCCCGGTTATATGATAAGGCCTTCAAACCCCATCCTGGGAGATTTTGTGTCCTCTCCAAAGTCTGTGAAAATGGAAAAATAGTGATCAAAGTTATTTTCTCACAAATCTTGCCATGACAAAACAAGGGCCAATATCTCTAAACTGAATGTGGGTGGATTTACAGAGGAAATATTTTACAAGTATGAGAGTGGCACAAAACTGCAGCTGTTTTTCCAGAGAAGTGGATGCCCCATCCCAGGAATTGTCCAAGATCAGGAGCTTTGTGCCACAGGACCCAGTGAAACCCTCTCATCCCCAGTGACAGAATTCCTGTAGTGTGGGTTCTCTGATGTGCTGGGTGCCCTCACAAGGCTTCTGGCCAGAATGTCTGCTGAGGGCAGCCAGGCTGCTGCAGGGGCAGGGACCACACAGCCATCACCATGGCAGCCCTGTCCCCTGGGCCTGGCTCTGCCCTTTCCTCTGCCCCTGCCTTGGCTCTGCTGCCATGAAGAGTTTTGTCATTAATATCTTGTCCCCAAGGTGCTGGGGCCAATGGCTTCCCAGCCAGGCTCCTGGAGCAGAAGTGGCTTTTCAGAGCCCAGCCAGGAATGAGCCCTGAGGCAGCAGCTCTGCAGTGGTGGCCACCAGGCCAGGCTGCCAAGGGAGGCTTCTGGCCATGGCCTGCAAGCAGCTGCTGCTGCCAAGGTGCCTTTGGTGCCTCGGGCTCTCCCTGGCACAGCTCCCAGCAGGGCACTCTGCCCTTGTGCCCGAGCCCTTCCCTGTGCTGGGGCTGGCCTGGGGCTTTTCCTGCAGCGGGACCAGCCCTGCTGATGGCACAGGAAAGGCAGTTCCTGCTGGAGCAGGAGGCTCTGCCTGCAATGGGCTCCAGCAACTCCAGCAAGGCCCTGTTGACTTCAAAATTGCTGCCTAGAGCACGATATTCTAATAATTGTTATAGATCCTGGACTGTCGCGTAAATAACTGTGGTTAAGATCTTTCTGTCTAATCATGATCAGAATCAATCAGAGCTGTGTTTATATATATGGTATGCAATCATTTATCCTGTGGGACAAATTGTGTAAAGGTTAAATTCCACCTGTCCAATCTTTTACACCTTTGACAAATTCTGTGGCTGGGATTGGATCCAGCCACTCCCAGTCTCCTCTCTTAGAAACAATTTTAGAAGTCTAGGGGCCCTGCAGGCGTTTGAGGATCCATGATGGCTATTGAGAGTCATTTCTCTATCTCATGACTCAGAAGGAGATTCTCCAATAAGGAAATAAAGCTTTTGCCTGAAGCTCCCACTGTGCCCATGACAGGAACCCCTGTGAGTGTCTGGGACATCCCGGCTCTTTGGCAGCCTGGGCACTCCTGGGATGTCACCATGGAGCCCCCGTGAGTGCCTGTGACAGATCAGTGCCTTTGCAGCCCAAGGTCCCCTGGGATGTCACCATGGAATGGCTCTGACTGCCTCTGACCACAGGGCTCTTTACCATCCCCAGAAAGCCCTGGGAGGTCTCCATGGAGCCCCTGTCTGTGCCTGTGACATTCCAGCTCTGGAACAGCCTGGAGACTCTTGGAAAGTCCCCATGGAACCCCTGTGAGGGCCTGTGACAAATCTGATCTTTAGCTGGCAACCATCACCAGCCCCCTGTTGCTCTGGTCAGTTTCCATGGCAACCATCACCAGCCCCTGTTGCTATGGTCAGTTTCCATGGCAACCATCACCAGGCCCCTGTTGCTATGCTCAGTCCCTCGGCAGCTCCATGGAGACCCCATGCCAGGGGTGGTTGCCATGGACACCAGCTCAGGCCTGCAGCCAGAGCCCGTTGCCATGGCAACCATTGGCAGCCCCATCCCCAGGCTCATGGGATCCCAGAAGCACAGAATGGGCTGAGCTGGGAGGGACCCATCAGGATCCTCCAGTCCAACTGCTGGCCCTGCACAGGACACCCCAACAATGCCAGCCTGGGCCTGGCAGCGCTGTCCAAACGCTGCTGGAGCTCAGAGAGCCCTGGAGCTGGGAGCCTTCCCTGGGGAGCCTGGGCAGGGCCCCAGCAGCCTCTGGGCAAAAACCTTTTCCTGACATCCAAGCTGAGCCTGCCCCGACTCAGCTGCAGCCGTTCCCTCCACTCCTGTCCCTGGGCACCAGAGGGAAGAGGTTCCCACAGCCCCAGCCAGGGACCCGCTCCCAAGGCTGCTGCCATGGCCACTAGGGCTGGCACCAGCTGGGATGCTCGGTTTCCACGGGCCGGGCTTCAGGAATGGGATTCCCCAATTTCCTGCTCCCGCTAAAACCGCACTGCCCTCGCTGCCCTCCCGCCTCCCATGGAAACCACAAAAGGCAAAGATCCCGGGCTGGGATAAGAACAATTTACTGGGAACAGCAATGAGATAAGGAACAAACGGAACATAAACAATATTGATAACAAAAGGGATATATAAAATCATTTACAGGGAAAACTGAAACACAACTCACTGGGTCTTCCTGGCCACAATTTCCCCCTGCCTGGAAAGGACACCCTTCTTCCTGGGGAGAGAGAGAGAGAGTCCCTTTCCTGCTCCTGGCAATGACCTGAGGTGGGAGTAATGACACGTCCACGGTCAGACCCTCATGTTCTTCAATCCCACATCATGTCCTTTGTGACTCTGGTCACAAGGGTTTTCAGGATGAAGAAGAGATGAGAATGTTGACTCCATGATCAGAAGCCTTAATTTATTATTTTATGATATATGTTACATTAAGACTATACTAAAAAGAAATTAGAAAAGAAAAGGTTTCTTCAGATGCCAGCTAAGCTAAGAATAGAAAAGAATGAATAACAAAGATCTGTATCTCAGACAGAGCAAGAGCCAGCTCTGCCATGAGTGGTCAGAAAATCCAAACATCTACAGGAGACCAATCACAGATGCACCTGTTGCATTCCACAGCAGCAGATAACCATCGTTTACATTTGGTTGCTGAAACTCCAGC
The DNA here is from genome assembly GCA_039654755.1 of Calcarius lapponicus. Classification (NCBI taxonomy): domain Eukaryota; kingdom Metazoa; phylum Chordata; class Aves; order Passeriformes; family Fringillidae; genus Calcarius; species Calcarius lapponicus. The sequence goes on from JBBFKN010000043.1 coordinate 442,551, forward strand.
TTCTCACAAGAAAAAATCCTAAGAAAAGATTTTTCATGAAAAATGTCTGTGACATCATTGGCAGGGGCAGGAACAGGGACAGGTGTCTTCCCAGCATGGATCATGGGGAACATGGATCACCAGGGCTCTTCCCAACATAGTTTTCCAATGGGGGCTGAAGCTAGAGCTGGGCATAAAGCTCCTCCTGCACTTGGGGCATTTCTAGGGCTTCCCTTACTGGTGCCTCCGTTGGTGTTGTGTCAAGCCAGAGCTGCGGGTGAAGCTCTTCCCACACTGGGGACACTCATAGGGCCTCTCCCCAGTGTGGATGCGCTGGTGCCTGATGAGTTCTGAGCTGCAGCTGAAGCCCTTCCTACACTCCCCACACTCGTAGGCCCATTCCCCGGTGTGGATCATCTGATGGCGGATCAGGTGGCTGCTCTGCCTGAAGCTCTTCCCACACTCTGAGCACTTGTAGGGCTTCTCCCCATCATGAAGCTGCTCATGGGCCACCACCTCTGAGCCCTGGCAGGAGCTCTGTCCACCTTCCTGGCTCAGGGTGGGTCTTTCCTCCTCAGAGCCCCCTGGGCTGGGTTTGGAGCCCCTCCGGCTGTGGGATCTATGGGACTTGTCCTCCCTGTTGGATTTCTGCACCATGGAGCCACTCAAAACAGCCTGCTCCATGAGGTTCTGCCGTGGGGATTTTTCCTCCCTGGTCTCCATCCTTAGCTCCTTCCCTGGGGGAAGAAGGACAAGGAGAGAATGGGATTTGCCTCCGTGCCAGAGAAAAGGGGAAGATCCCCCCAGTGCATCCCCAGCAGGACGGCGTTGGCAACAGGGTTGTCCTGCAAGCCGGGGGCCATGCTGGGCTGGGAGATGGAGCAGGAGAGAGGGGGAAAGGGGCACTGACTTCCTCCTCACCTGCATGGGTGTCCTGGGCCATCTTTCTCTTCCTCTCAGCCTCCCTCTCCATCCAGCCAAGGTTTGAAAATGGGAAATCCTGGTTTGGGGAAAAATACAATGGATGAGCACATTGGGTTAAGGGGCTCCTCCTGCCCAACTCCATCTCTGGTGTTGTGGCACATCCACAATGAGCCTCTGTGAGCAACCTGCACTCCCAGAGCCTGGAGCATGCTTGCATATCCTGCTGATGGACAAGGCCAGAGATGGATCTTTGTGCAGAGCTCCAAACACAGCTTATTGCAGTGCAGAGGGGTCCACGGACAGAGACAAAATGGGGCTGAGGACGCAGGGTTTTATAAGGGGGGGAAGGGGCGGATCTGAGGGTCAAGGGCCAATGGGAACTGAGCAAAGTGGCACAGAGGGGGGGCAGCCAACTGGGGAACCAATGAGGTAACAGGGGCGGAGCACTGCAGTAAACTGGGACCAATAGGGGACAAGAGAGGGGAGAACATTCTAGGGGGAGTACATACAACGAAAAAACAGCAGTTGAACTGGGGATAGCAATGAAGCCTGCTGCATTAACGTGAGCCTGGAGGGTGTCTCTCTTTGACTCTGGTCACCTCTGCCCTGAGCTATTACAGTTCCAGTGTTGGGCACCTGGACCTCCACACTCTAGAAGTCACCGGGAATTGGGTGCCCATGTAAACTACCAAAACACTGAGATTCAGTCCCCCAAAATACACAAATGACCAAGATTCAGCAAAAAAAAACCCAACCATGAGTTTCCCCTCTCTGGTCTCTCCACTTTGGGCTCCTGCAGGCCGCCCCTGTCTTGGTTGCTGTGGGTCAAGTTTGTATTGGTGTTCCCCTCTCTGGGCTGCTGGGGCTCCTGGCAATCCCATAGGTTCCCCTTCTCTGGGCTCACCACTTTGGCATCACAGGCGTCCCAGAGGTCAGCACTGTCCGGGGTCCCTGTTTCAGGGTCCTGGGGTATCCATGGGTCCCCCCCGTCCATGCTGCCAACATGTCCAGGCTTCTGGAGCCCACCCAGCTCTCGTAGTGCCCGTTTGTGCTGCCCCCATTGCCGGTTTCCCTGCCAGCCCTGCTGATGCCGGGCGATCCCCGGGTGGCTCTGGGCTGACAGTGCAGCCCCTGGGCCGGGCAGAGTTGGCCCCAGCACGGGGGGACCCTGCATCCTCCGCTGCCTCGGCAGCCGCGCCCAGCCCCGGGCACAGAGCTCCGGCAGCCCCCGCCGCCCCTGCCCAGGCAGCCCCGGGGACCCCCGCAGCCGGGGCCGGCTCTGAGCGAGGCGGCCCCCGAGCCCGGCTGCGTGGCCAGGGGGGCACGGCGAGCCCGGGGCCTCTGTGCCAGCGCTTGCCCCGCTCTGCCTCAGCCTTTGCCCGGCCCGGCCCCCCGAGCCCCGCCAGGCCCCGCACGGCCACGGCCGGGCCGGGCCGCTCCCCTCGGAGCCCGCTGCGGACACGGCCGGGCCGGCCCGGCCACACGGAGCCGCCTGCGCCGGGGGCCCAGGGGCCGCCGAGCGCTGCCCGGGCCGCCCGGGCCTCGGCCCCGAGCACAGAGCTCTGCCCGGGGGCTCCCGGCCCGAGGGGCGGCTCCGGGCCCGCCCGGCCGCTCCCGGCTCCCACAGCCCGCCCGGGGCCGCCAACAAAACATCCCAGCAACAACCCACAAACCAACTGTAATAAGTAGTAATACGTTTGTTCATTAATTAAATCAATAGCTAAATAATGATACAATATAAAACAATAGTTAAATAGCTAAAAACTTCTTGTGCAGATACATATGGTTGCTGGTTTACTATCGTGTTTTTGGGAATTCCATTGTAAAGGTATGCCTTATGAAAGGAAAGTGATGAAAAGCAGCTGTAATAACAATCCTTAAACTCGCAAGAATTGCTTAGCTTGCAGAAAGCTTATAAGTCTTCTGTATAGATATGCCTTATAAGGTAAAAGTTGAAAAAAAAGTTGAAAAAGTTCACCCAGTGTTCACAAAGAGGAAGACTAAAGGGAAGACTAAGCCTTCATCCCACGACCACCAGAAGGCAGAAAAAGACCCCCTAGCAACTGAACGAACAAGCGCAGAAGACAGATTACGTCATCCCTAAACCCAGAGAGGAAGGCAATAAAAGGTGGACTCAGGGGATAGGAATTTGCGGAGACTCCCGGCCGTCCAGCGCTGTCCTTGTTTATTCTTGCTTGCAAAAATATTAAAGATAATTATATGATCCTCAAATTCAGTGAACTCGTTTATCACACCAACCACTGCCACCCTGTTCTGCTGCACCTTCCCAGGGAGCCCAGCCCACGGCAATGCCCCCAGGGCAGCGGGACAAAAAGCTGCTCCAGCCGAGCCTCGGAACCCCCAGCTGCGGCCCGGCCCTGGCACAGCGATCCCGGCAGCTGCCCCCGGTGCTGCCGCAGCTGCGGCTCTGGAGCAGGGAGGCTCTGCGGGACCCCGGGCTGGGCCCCCTCCCAGCCAGTGCCCACCCCGCACCTTCAGCCTGGCGTCTTTCGCTGCCCCGGCCCCTGCTCAGCCCCCACTCTCCATTCCTTGGCCCTGGGCTCTCCTCTGGGGCTCCTGGAGCAGCCAGCAATGGAAAACAATTGATTTTGGTGCTCCCTGGCCAGCCCACAACTGAAACTTTGTTCCTTTAGCCTGGCTGCGCAGACCCCCAGGGCATTTTCTGCACCCAGTCCTGTAGGGGATCTTGTTCAGACATGGCTTATAGAAAAAAGGCCATGATCATATACAGCTAGTTAAGCAGTGAAGAAGCGGCTGTGGGAACCAAGTTCTCAGCATTTTCCCTTGCAAGAAAAACAATAATACTGTGTCCTTGGTTAAATGATGAGAAGCATGGTAGGGAAAACATGGAGTCCTTGAGGCTAATCATAACAAGCAACGGCAGAGTGTGAGAAACAGGTGTTATTTTTAATAAAGATGCCACAGGCATGAGCAACATAAGGAGGGGTTAACATGTAGCTTGTAACCAATGATGAGGGTGATTTTGGAATATGCATGAACTTCATTAACACTACTATAAGAATGTGTAAGTTGGATCAATAAAGCCGAGACCAATAATCATCAATACAGATGTGTATGTCTCCCTTTATTCCCGTCACAGTCCCAGCCCCCAGCGCTTGCTGCAGGCGCTCCCTGCAAATGTCCCGCTGCCAGGGCCCTGTCCTTGCTGTCACCTGCTGGGGCTGGCCATGGACACAGCTCCTGCACTTGCATTTCCAGTTACTGTGCAGCCAAAGCTGAGGGATCTGCAGCTGCCTGAATGCAAAAACTGCAATAGGAGCCTCTCTCCAGGGGAAATCTCCCCTCGTGTGCCAGCCCAAGGCAATGCTGGATATTCCTCCAATTTTTAGAACTTTAATTTACTTTAAATAGAAGAAGAAAAGCTCCAGAGTAGACACCAAATGTTAAAAAAAAATTAATTCTTTTTTTTTGTTGTTGTTTCTCCAGTCTCCATACTTTCTCTCTACAATTTTTCATCTTCCTAGGAATTTCTCAGCACCCTCTATCTCCTTTTTCAATCTAACACGCCTTTAAGGACTTTAAAGAACAGCATTTGAAGTCTCCCTGTCCTGGTGTAACACGTGCTTTGGGTTTGGGTGTCCCAGAACATGTACTCCTGAAGATTACAAATTACTTTGTGCTGTTCCTGCTGTCTCCTGGAATGATTTCACCCCAGCCATAGCTGCAACTGTTCATGTAAAAACATTTATTATCTGGAATAAGTAGTAATATGTTTGTTCATTAATTAAATCAATAGCTAAATAATTATACAATATAAAACAACAGTTAAATAGCAAAAAACCCTCTTGTGCAGATACATATGGTTGCTGGTTTACTATAGTGCTTTGGGAATTCCATTGTAAGGTATGCCTTATGAGAAGGAAGGTAATGAAAAGCAGCTGTGATAACAATCCTTAAACTAGCAAGAATTGCTTAGCTTGCAGAAAATGTATAGTACTAGCAAGAATTGCTTAGCTTGCAGAAAGCTTATAGTGTTCTGTATAGATATGCCTTATAAGGTAAAAGTTTAAAAAAAAAAGTTGAAAAAGTTCACCCAGCGTTCACAGAGAGGAAGACTAAGGGAAGACTAAGCCTTCATCCCACGACCACCAGAAGGCAGAAAAAGACCCCCTAGCAACTGAACGAGCAAGCGCAGAAGACAGATCACATCATCCCTAAACCTGAGGAAGAAGGCAATAAAAGGTGGACTTAGGGTATAGGAATTTTGTGAGCCAAGAGGAGCGGAGACTCCAGGCTGCCCAGCACTGTTTCCTTGCTTATTCTCGCTTGCAAAAATAATAAAGATACTTATGTGATCCTTAAATTCAGTGAACTCATTTATCACATTATCCATTTACCACTGTCACTCTGCTCTTGACATGACTCTTTCTTCATCCTTATAGATGGAGAAAATGTGCTCTCTCTAAAGGGATAGAAGGGAATAACAACTCTGCTGTGGAACTCCAGCCAGAATGTGCATATGAGGAGGAAAAATGCTTGAAATATGTTTTTTATCTCTCTAACCTTAGCCAGACCTGGTGTCTTCTCCCAACCAGTCATTTCAAACCATGAAGACATAACAGAGGAATATTGACCTCATTTTCTCTACTATTGAATATGTTGATATTTTTATTTACCTTTACAAGGTAAAAATTAATTAAATTCTTCCTGTGGGAAAACTGAGGCACAGTAGAAGACTGGGATTCATCTGCGTAATTTGGGGTGTCTGTAATTTATTCATCTTAATTTAATTATCATCAATTAAAGACAATCCAATCAACAAACTGAATAGAGTTTGGAGTGTGAATCACCTGACAAAGTGCACGTCTGGTTTAGGGTGAAATAAATCACAGAATGGATTGGGTTGGAAAAACCCTTCAAGATCATCCAGTTCTCTACAGCCTGAGTGTGATTCAGCTGCCCTGGCACTGAATTTATTGAAACTTTAGTCAACCAATTTACATATACATTTACAACAGCACGAGGAGCCAAGAGGAGCCCCATTCCTCCTAGAGCCTATCAGACACTTTGAGACACCTAAAATAGCTCCAGGAACCAAAGACCAGGCCAACAAGGTGAGTCCACACATCACTTCTGCAGCCAGGGTGGAGGGACCTCGGAGATCACCCAAATCATGGAATTACAGAATTACAAAGGCTGGAAAAGTGCTCTAAGTTCATCCAGTCCACGTGTCAACACCATTAAACCCTGTCCTCATCCACACCCCCTTTGAACATTTCCAGGGATGGTGACTCCACCGCTTCTCTGGGAAGTCTGTCCAATGCTTGACAATGTAAATTAAAATTCTCAGATTTTAGTGCCTGGAATAATTTTCCCAAGGTTAATTCTGGTGCCTAAAGATACTGAAATCCCATCATCCAGCACTGGGGGTCACGTGCTGTTCACTGTCCCCTGGGATACTTGATGGGGCTCTGTAAAGAGAGGAAAACAGCTGGAAAAGGAATTGTCCAGCCCTTGGTCACTCATTACAGTAATGGCTTGAGGAAGACCTTAAAAAGGAGAAAATGAGGCTCAGGGGAGACCTTATTGCTCTCTACAACCACTGAAAGGAGGCTGAGTGAGGTCAGGGTTGGTTTCTTCTCCCAGGAAAGAATAGCACAAGGGGAAAGGGCCTCAAGCTGTGTGTCATGGTTTGACACTGGCACCATGCCAATGCCCCATGAAAATGCACTGTCCCTGGTGTCTGCTGTGAGATTTTGACCAGGAATAAGAAAAAAACAGGCTCTTACTTCAAAAGGAAAAAAACCCAAACATTTATTCACTAAACTACAAAAGCAAAACCTAAACTACACACAAGGAAAATGAAAACCTTACAAAAACATTTCCCTCCTCCTCCCCTCAAATTCCAATACATCTATACACTTCCCAATCATCTCTTCCCAACTCTCAGTCCATCAACACTCTGTAGATAATCAATTCTCAATTCATCAAGAGGAGAGGAGTCCTTCTTGTGCCAGGATGACTTCTTCCTTTTTCCAGGCGCAGCGCTCTCACCACTGGCATGGACCAGAGCTGCTTCTAGGGTTGTCTTTTAAGGATATTTTGTCCCATTCCAAAAAGAGCACAGTCTCAACTTTGGGACACCTGTCCCCCCCATATTTCACCCCCTGGGGCCGAGGAGCAACCACTGAACCCTCTTGGTTCTGGGGCATTTCTCCCCCTGGACTCAGTCTCTGTATCACAAGGAAGCATGGCTCTGTCCATGGCTATACAAAAAGAGTCCAGCAAAAGCCACTCCATCATCTCTTCCCACCAAGATTCTTCTCTTTCATCTATGATCTCTCTCACTTGCTCCACTTGCTCATTTCCTTCTTCTTTCTTTCACTCTAACTCTTTTCTGGGAAAGGTTAATGTTCTATAAAGTTTTCATTATCCAAAAAAAGGCTAAAGGCTCCTAAAAGCGGCAGGACTCCTTCTCAGTGCCTTCTTCCCCCCCCCCTTCTCCGCCCGCAGCAGCACAATAGTATCAAATTTCAAAGCAAGAGTCCCAAAACACTCGCTCTCTTTCTCTCTCTCTGCCGGGGAGGGGGGGGGGCTGCTCGACTCCCTCGGGGTCTTGGGGTTCTCCACCTCTCCACCCTTCCATGCTCAGGGCCTCCTCACTCCACCCTCGGTCTGGGCCCAGCCTACCACGTGGCTGCCCCTCCCCCGCACGGCCGGCTGCACTGGGCGGGGGAGAGAGGGATCCTCTCTGTCTGCCCCGAGTCCCGAGAGGAAGCGCTTGGAGAGATAGCCCTGCTTTTAAGCAGTGTTCTCAGAGGTGACTCAAATTCCCAGAAATCCCATTTCCGGGTCAAACCATCACACTGTGACACAGCAGGTCCAGGTTGGATAGTATGAAAAATTTCTTCACTGAAAGGATGGTGGAGATATCATTCCCCTAGTGCTCAAAAATGAGTAGGCATTGCACTTGGTTTGGTGGATGTGGTGATATTCAGTCAAAAATTGGACCCGATGATCTTGAAGGTCTTTTCCAACTTGAAAGATTCCATGAAAGCAGAACTGCTCCAAAGCCTCCAGCTCCTTGGCAGGCTGTGGCTCTGTTGTGGCTGTCTGGGCTGCGAGCAGGAGGCGTTGGATGTCTGTTGATTTGTATTATTTATTAAGCAAATTATTTCTGTGCCCAGCATCTGGAAACTAACCATAAATAAAACACAGAAGAGTCTTAAATTTTGCTGCTATTCACAGGCAATGTCCCTCAGCCCTCCCTGCACTGTCACAACAAACTTCTGTAAATAACATCTCCAGCTTGCTGTCAGTGCCAAAAGACATTGCAGAGCAAATCCAGCCTCCTGCCATCTTCTGGAGGAGAACTGGCAGGAGTCACCGACACCAAAAATGCAGCTCTGCACCTCCAGGAGAAACTGCCTAATGAGGAGAGTGGAGCACAGGAAAAGTAGATCCCCTTATATTTGGGGGTTGCCACATGACCTCTAAAGACAATTCTGTCTCCAGCTGTCTTCCAAATGGCTTTGAACAGGGCTCCAAGAGGGAATATTTTAGGTAGGAGCGTTTGTCTAAGGAATTAAAATTTGTCATGACATGCAACAAAAAATACAAATCCACACACTGGGTCAGGATGCGTTACAAGTTCAGCCTAAAGTCCAGACCTTTCCACTCTGCACCAGCATTGAAGATGCGATTATGGAGAGATGCCTCTGCTTGAATTAATGTGCCAAGGAGATCATCTAGCAAAGTCAACAACAGAGATTTATTTAACAATAAATGTGGGGTAGAGAAATTGAAGCAGATTGGAAACAGGAGAATGAGAAGGAAAGAGAGGGAAAAGTGATGGTGGGGTGGACTGGGGAAGAGATCAAACAGTGGACAGTACAAGATTCTTGTCTCCGGCAGTGTCCCATCAGTCCCTCCTCGCCCTGTGCTTCTCTGCACTGGGGTCCCGGTGGTTCTTGTGGAGGTGAGGACCCCAGGCCATTCATCCAGGGTTTACACCTTTCTCCACTGTTTTAAGGGCACCCAGGGACGCACTTTCCTAATTGCCCTGTGAAAGGAGAATGGGTTTGCCTTCATTTACCTGCAATGCAGAGGCCCAAGGAGCATTTCTCAGCTCCCAAACCCCCTCCCTGGGGGCAGGGTGGGGATGCACCCCCGCAATGCAGGCTGGGCATAAAGTCAGCTTCTGTGGAGTGCCCAAGGCAGCGCTGCCATCCTTCCTCATCCGGCTCTCCCTGACCAGGCTGCCTGGCTGTTGGCTTGGGGCTGAGGGGCTGGGGCCGGCAGCAGGACCTACCTTTGGCAAGCATTTGCCTTGGCCACCAGCCACCCATCCATGGGTGTGTGCCCAGGGTTGGTCTGTCCCTGCTGCTGTCAGCTCTGGGCCCGGCCGCTGCCCCTGGGAGCTGGACGTGCTCAGGGTGAGCCGGCATCTCTGGCATCATCCTGGTGCCGGCCCCGGGCTCACTCCTCTGGCTGCCCCCTGAGGCAGCTGAAGGAGAAAAGGCGGCACAGAGCCCGCCGGGCCGTGCTGGCCATGGAGCACCGTGGCCATGGGGCCGGGGGCTGCGGGGCGGCTGCGCTGCCAGCGGGGCAGGCGGGAACGCTGCGGGCCAGGGGCTGGGCAGGCACCGGGCAAGCTCCTGCCGGCGGCTCCTGCCCGCAGGGCTTTTCCTGGGGAGGGGCGGCCTGGGCACGGCCAGCCTCCATGCCTGCTTCTTCTGCCTTGTCCACAGCATCAGCAGGTGAGGGGCAAACCGCAAACCCCTTTGCCTCTTCTGGCAGTGCCGAGGGGAGAGGCTCGCTGTGCCCCTGGTCACTGAGGTCACTGTCTGGAGGCATAGGCACTGCCTCTAACTCTTCGTCTCGTGGCAGGAGTGACAACAGGCTCTCTACCTCTCTGTCCCTCTGTCCCTCTCTCCTGCCACTTCTTGTTCCGCCTTCTCCAGGAGCTCTTTCAGCAGAGTTTCCGGGCACAGTGAGTCATCAGAGTCAGAGTCCCAGTCTGCAAACAGCTCAGGAGACACAAGCTCTGAGCAGTTTTGTGTTTCTGCTGTGACATCTCTGGTCACACAGCAAGAGCTGAGTGGCACCAAGGGGTCTGCAGCTGGTTCTAGGGTGGCACTTGCTGGATCCCTGAGGCTGTAGCTGGATGTCATGGGGCTTTCTTCATTGCTCATGGAGGAGGAGATGTCTCCAAAGAGCTCTGCATGCATTTTCTCTTCCTCCAGCTTCTCCAGCTCCTCTCTCTTTTTGCTTGTAAGTTGTAGCAAATGCTCAGGCCCCATGCACAGCTGCTTGTGAACTGCAGCATGCTTGGCTGGCCGACAAGTTGCCCTTTGCTCACAGGGGCCTCCAGAGAAAGGAGAAGCTGAGAAGCGTAAGCTTTCCTCAGGCTGTGATGTGAGGAAGAGCTTGCTATGGCCCTCATCCCAGGGATCTCCAGCCAGGGCACAAGCTTCTGCCTCTACCTCAATCTCCTTCGAGAACAGGGCAAGCCACAAACTCTGCAGGTCACTGTCCCACTCTCCTGCAGCCTGTGCTTCTGGGAGCTCTTCCTCCTCTCGCTTTTCCTCCAGCCCCTTGACAGGAGTGTCCCAGGGCTGCGAGTTTCCAGAGACAGAGCTCTGCTCTGCCAACTCGGCAGGGGACAGGAGCTCAGAGCACTTTGCTGCCTCTTCTGTGGAGCCTTTGGTTGAGCTGGAAGCACTGGGCAGCTCCTGGGGCTCTGCATCCATCTCTTGATGGGTGCTTGACTGTTTGTGAGTGCAGGCAGACACGATGGACCTGTCTTCTGACAGGTGTGGGCTGAGGCCTCCAAAAAGGTCTTTGTAGGTGTGGCCACCCTGCCCTTCCTGCACCTCAATGCCCCCCTCTTTCCCAGAGCACCCCAGGTGCTTCCAGGCCGGCCGGGCCCCAGTGCGGAGCGGTGCACAACGTGCAGGTGACATGGGGGGCAGGCAGTGGCCCTGCCTTGCCCCTGACCCCTGCCAGAGCCCTTCCGTTCTGCTCCCCAGGGAAGGCGCTCCCTGGGCTCTGCCTGCAGCCAGAGTGCCCCATGGAGAAGGTGGCACACGCTCTGGCTGGCCCCGGGCCATGGGGCCCACAGCACGGGCTGTGCCTCTGGGAGAGGATCCAGAGGCTGCTGCTGCAGGTGCTGCTGGCAGAGGGGGCAGCTTGGCACTGTCAGTGGACACTCTGGACATTTGACCACTGGGCTGGCCTGGAGGTGCCAGTGTCACCTTAGGGCTGTGGAGAGGTGGCAAGTCCGACACGGACAATCTCTGTGGCCCTGTGACACGGCTGAGGGGCGCTGAGTGCCCGCCCTCCTGGCTGCCCCTGCGTGTGCAGGACCTGGTGGGGCTCTGTGACCGGATGGGTTTGGGGAACAGAGTGGGCCTGTCCCCAGGGATGGGCGTGATGCTCGTCCAGGTGACCTGAGGTGCCGCCTGTGGGTCACCTGTGGGCAGCAGGAGGAGGCACGGGATGGAGCTGGCTGTGTGGGCACGGTGTCCCCCATCAGGCCCAGGCCTGGCCCCAAGGCAGGTGCTGGCCACAGCAGCCAGGCTAGGCCGGATTCCCAGCTGGGCTCGCTGCCTCTGGGCCATTGCTGTGCCTGGGCCATCCCAGCGCTGTCCCCTCCACAGAGCATGGCCCGGTGCCAGGCCTGGCTGCCTCTGCCCCAGGGCTTCCCCCAGGTCCCACTGCAGGCTGTCCCTCCATCCCTGTCCCTCACCTGTTGCCGCCGGTGCAGCAGTGGCTGCCCCTCACGGGGCTGGCCGTGGGCATTCACCTCCTCCTGCTTCAGCATGGTGGGAGTGCTCTGGTGAGCACTGGCCACAACCACCCAGGGGAGCTGCTGCCCGCAGAGAAGCTGCTGCCTCCTCAGAGAGCTGCTCTCCTGGGAGTGGCCACTGCAGGGATTGGCAGCCCCAAGGCCCATGACATGCACCCGGGTCACAATGGCCTCTGGGCCCGATGTCACCGCGGGTCACAAAAACCTGGTGGGCATGGCCGCCCTTTCTCCCAGAGGCCTGGCAGTTTCCATGCCGATGTCCCTGGGCACAAAGGACTTTTTAATGCCTTTGCCCCTCAACTTTGCCTACTCTTGTTCCTCTCTCAATGTTCTGCAGCCCTCTCTTGTCCCACCTTGTGTTCCTCCCCTAAACATCCCCAAGGAAGCCCTGTGCCAAAGTGCCAAAGGGCTTTTCCCATCCAGCCCACCATGGGTCCCAGCCCTTGGTCCTGACTTCCTGCTGAAAGATCATGAGGAAGGCAAAAGCTCCATTTGAACTTAATCTGATGGCTACTGTGAAAGGCTATAGAAAGTATGTTTTTTAAAAAAAATTGGTAGCAAAGGAGGGCCAAGGAAAATGTCCATTTATTATTTCATAGGGGAGTGGGGGAGAGTGGAATTGTGCTCAGGAATATGTCAGGGGCATGCTGGTGTTCTGTGTCAGCCATAGTGTGGCCAGCAGGACCAAGGTGGTGATTGTGTCTCTCCTGCAGCATCATCAGTCACGCTGCAAGTGCTGTGCAGGACTGAGGGTCCTGCAGCTGGCTCCAGGGTGAGGCTTGATGCATCCTTGAGGACACACTTGGACCTCGTGAGGCTTTCTGTGTCATCCAAGGAGGCGAAGATGGCTCTAAACATCTCTGTGTGGACTCCAGCTGCTCTCTCTTTTCACGTAGATGCTGCATCAAAGCCTCCTCCTCTGGGCACAGCCACTTGCACCGTGCAATTTGCTCGGCTGGCTGACAAATTCCCTCTGCCTCTTGGCAGGCACTAAACCAATTGGGGTTTCTCAAGATGGACTTGATGAGCTTGTTCTCACTCAGGTATGGGTCCAGGCCTCTGAACAGGTCGCTGCAGGTGTTGCCCCCATGCCCTTCTTGCACCTTGATGAGCTCCTCTATCTCTGAGTGCCCCAGGTGCTTCCAAGCCGGCTGGGTCCCAGAGCGGATCTGCAGCCGTGTGTGGGTTGCACGGGTGGCAGGTGATGGGCCTGCCTTGCTGCTGAGCCACGCCAGGGCCCTTCTGTTTTCCTTGCCAGGGAAGGAGTTTCCCAGGCCCAACATGTCGCGATCTGCTCATACAAGCGGGGGTCATGATGGTTCATTAACCGATCTCAGAGGGCAAAAAACAACACAGAGAGGGGATTTCAGTATTAATCAAAACAAATGCACCTTTTATTAATCAAAACAAATGCACAGCAAATGCGATAGGAAGGATTTAGAAAGGAGATAAAAGATAAACACAGAGAGAGAGAGAGAGAGAGAGAGGAAGAGGGGAAAGGGGTATAGCTACCAGACATAGAGATGAAATCCTTGTAGACCGGCCAATAGGTCCGCCTTGTCACATCGGGGAGAAAATCTCAAAGACTTGGTTAACTCAGGGGTCTATTATAGTCCTCCGCTGAGGGGGGGAACAGGTAAAAGACAAATAAAGTCTATTGAAACCACTGAGGGGGAACAGGTACAATGAAGAATAAGTGTATTGAAGCCATTGAGGGGGAACAGGTCATATTCCCAGCAGTGAGTGAGAGCAATTGTTTTCTTGGTCCAATGACCACACCTGGGCAAACATCTCACTTTGATCAGGCCAGCCCCACCCTGTGTTAGGATTATAGGGGTCTCAGTCTCAGTCCTTGGGAGGGGGCTTCAATCTCTGTCCATCACGGTGGTCATGAAGCAGATGAAGGATTTTGTGTGGGCAACCACCAAAGCTACCCCAGAAAGTTCATTTGTCCAGGAGGTGGGGAAATTCATGGCCTATTGTCATGAAGCAGGTGTAAGCATATAGGGCGATTCACTCCTTTGCCAGCCCCCTGCTCAAAGCAGCATACCATGGCAGCACTGCAAACACACCTGCGAGCAATCCCTTGGCGAGCATCCACCTCAGCCAGGCCAGAACTCCAGCCAGGCTCCTCAGGGTCCCGGTCTCTGTCCTTCGATGGTTGTGAGGGAAATGAGGGAAACTTCAGAGCGTCTCTTACACTGGCAACTTTAGAAAATCAGGGAAACTTTGGCAAAAGGTTTAATATGACATTCAATCAACACAAAACACTTCTCAAAGCATTAACTTGGCCCGTTCAAGTTCATAACTCTAAGCTTGTTCAATTTAAGTTACTCAAAATTTGCAAGAAGACATATATATAAGAAGTAGACACAAAAAGAGAGAAAGACAAAAAAGATCCAGAGAAGCACACATACAGCTAGCAACTCCTGGGTTCCAGAGGTGTTCAGATAAAAATTCCAGGATGGAATGGAGGAAGCAGGGTCAAGATGTGTGCTTGCCTTGTGGTCAGCCTTCAATACCCCTTGGTGTTCCTGGGCCCTTCCCCCAGGTGGGACTTGGGCTCATTTGGTCCCTCAGGAGCTGGGCTGGGGCTGCAGAGGTGGCTGTGGAGCATTGCCTGTGCTGTGCCAGGGACTGGCAGCCACTGCTGGGCTGGGATAGAAGCTCTGGGGGGATTGGGGTTCCAGGGCAGGGCAGGGCTGGGGTTCCAGGGATGGGCAAGGCTGGACCTTCCTCCCCCAAACACAAAATGCTTTGAGCCAACAATCTCCTCCAGTCTGTCACAACAGGCAATGTTGGAGGTGAAATCCCAATTCTGGCCATGGGCACCTGGCCAAGAAGGCAGTTCTTTTCCATAGGAAGGAAAGCACAGAGCTCCAGTGTTTGGAAGGCAAGTGAGAGCCTCATTAGGCCAAGGCCATCCAGACTTGTCAGAAATGGCATATTTTGTCTGGGTGCTATCTTTGGATGTAGGGAATTTTGGAGGTGGAAGTCCAGTCTCAACCGTGGGCACCTGGAGAAGCAGGACAGTTCTTTCCCATGGGAAGGGAAGGGCAGAGCCTTCCCCAGTGTTTTGGGGACAGATGGAAGGTGACCCTTGTAAAACCAATGCAAGACAGACTTGTCCTGGCAATATTCCCATGGGAACAATCCCAGGCTAGAAGGAAATTTGGAGGTGAAATCCCAATTCTGGAATTCTGGCCATGGGTGCCTGGTGGAGAAGGAGAGTTCTTTTCCATTGGGAAGGAAAGCACAGAGCCCCAGTGTTTCAATAGCAGATGAGAAGAGACCCTCAACATTCCAGGGTCATTTGGACCAGGCAGGCAGTCAATGGGAGGCCAGACCAGCCAGACCTGTTCCATATTCCCTTGCTTTTATGAGGTCCTGCAGTATCACCATGGCCCCTTTAGTTCCATGGGGTCCCGCAGTATCCCAGTGGTGCTTTGATTTCATGGGTTCCAGCAGTGTCACAATGGACCCTTGGTTCATTAGGGTCCCAGAATGTCACAATGACTCCTAGGTTCCAAGAGGCCCTGCAGTATCACAATGATCTCCGTGGTTCCCCAGGCCCCACAATGTCACCTGACTCCTCTGTTCCATGACCCTGCAATGTCACAATGGACCTTTGGACCCTGGGGGTTTGCAGTGTCACAATGGCCTCCTTTCCCTCCACAGTGTCACAATGGACCAATATTAGAGGAGGCCCCTCTGTAGTCACCCTGGAGCTCTGGTTCAGTGCAGCCCTGCAGTGTTACAATGAACCCTTGGTTGAATGGGCTTCCACAATGTCACCATGGTTCCTTGGTTCCACACAGCCCTGCAGTGTCACAATGGGCTCCTTTGGTTTCCCAGTTTCACCATGGACCACTGATGACACGAGGCCCTACAGTGTCACAATTGACCTTGGGTTCCATGCAGCCCTGCAGTGTCACAAAGGCCTCTTGGTTTCACCAGGCCCCAGAGTATCACAATGGTCCTCTTGGTTCTGTGGGGACCCCCAGGGTCACAATGGTCTCACTGGTTACATAAAGCCTTACAGTGTCACAATGCTTTGCCTATTCCATTAGCCAACATAGCACCACAATGGTCTCCGTGATGCCATGAGTCCCCTCAGTGTCACGATGGTCTCCTTGATGCCATGGAGCCCCACAGTGTCACAATGGTCCCTTGGTTCCATGAGGCTGTGTAGTGTTCTAATGGTCTCCCCATGGTTCCATGAGGCCTTGCAATGTCACAGTGGACCCCTGGCATCATTGTGAGACCATGGGGTCTCGAAGTGTCACAATGGCCCCTTGATTCCATGACACCCCAAAGTGTCACAATGGTCTCCATGGTTCCATGAGGCCCCGTGGTGACACAATGCATCCTTGGTTTGATAGGGCCTTTCAGTGTCACAATGATCCCTACATTCCATGGAGCCACACAGCATCAGTATGGTTCCCTTGGTTCAATGAGGCCCAGCAATGTCATAGTGCTCTCCATGATTCCATGAGGCCCCACAGTGTCACAATGGTCCCTTGGTCTCACAGGGCCCCACAGTGTCACAGAGCCCCTTGGCCTCACAGGGCCCCACAGTGTCACAATGGTCCCTTGGTTCAATGGGCCCTGTGCTGCTGCATTCCCCCCTCCCCTTCTCAGGCTGCCCTGCCAGCTGAGAAATGCTCCTTGGGGCTCGGCCTTGGCCAACAGCCCCTGGGCTCAGCTCCTCTGCAGCTCATCACACACACTGTCTGCTCCAGCCACTGCTGCTGCCCAACCAGCTCCTGCTTTCTGGAGGAGCAGCCCTGGGAACTGTTTTTGTTCCCTCAGTGGCACAACATCCCTGTTCTCACACTGCCAAAGAAAGCTGTTGGTGCCAAGTGCAGCCAGGATGAGCCATTGCTGGGACTGAAGCCCCTCTCTTGGGGCCCTGCAAACAGCGCTCCAAAAGGAGCCCTTGGAGCTCTCCTGGGCCAGCGACTCCCTCTGAGTGGGGCCTCTGCCAGCCGGGAACTCTCCCGTTTGCTGCACTCGGGGATCCCCAACAACGATGGAGCCTGGGCCGATCCCCCCACTCCTCCAGGCTCAACTCTTCACCCACTGGGGAAATGCCAAAGGATCCACAGGGAGCATTTCCTGCCCTCAGGGGATTTTCTCCCAGGTGCCTTGCACTGACTCTTTGTGTCTGTGTGCACACAGGAGTGCCTGTGCTGGGGAAATGTGGCAGAAATGCTGCTCTCTGAGGGGCCTGAGTGCCTTGGATAGCTGAGTCAGTCAGATAACCAGATATCAGTAAGTAAGGTTAAGTCACGAGGTCTAAGCTAAGTTAAATGCTGCTAAGAGTTTTTCCTTTGCTAAGCTGTTAAGTTTAATATAAGTTATAAGCTAAGTTAAGTATTCATATATCTTATTCCACTGTTAAGTCATTAAGTCATAGGTTGACACTTCGATTAAATAAAATGAAGTGCTGTTCTTTTGCTAAATTGCGAAGTTGAAGGTATCAGTTAAGTTTAAGGTATAAGTTCCATCCTGTTAAGTTTGAGCTCTGTTCAGCTTTTGGACCGTATTCCTTTTATTCTTGCCCTCACTGTTCTTTTGTCACGCACACACACAGGGACAGTTCCTGGCTCATTTCTGGTTTGATTGCCTGGATTTTGTTTGGTTTTGTTGTTGCTTTGTTTCCTTGGTGTGCCTCAAGTGTCCAGTCAGGAGCAGAGTGACTCTTGCCAAGGAACTTTGTGCTGTTGTCCCTTAATATTAAATCTGGTTTTTGCTGCTCCCTTGCTGGGGATTTTTTCAGTGCTCTCAAGCCCTCGTTGGTACCAGGGTGAAGGAGCCCTGGCCCAGGCTCTGGCCCTGGGGGACACGGGGACGCTGCCGGGGGGTCCCTGTCCCCCTGTGCCACCCCCAGGGCCCCGGCCCCCTGTCCCCGTGTCAGGCTCTGGGGTCGATCTCGTGGAACATCCTCTGGGGGAGGCTGCGGGGCCGGGGGCGGGGGGACCCGGGGGGACAGGGGACCCCGCTGTGCACGAGCAGCGTTGGACTGCTCTGGGGGAACTGTGAGGGGGCTGGGGCAGAGTGACCTCCCCAGTGACCTCACACAGCCCCTGGGATGTCACACAGCCCCTGTGATGTCACACAGCCACCTGTGATGTCACACAGCCCCCCTGTGATGTCACACAGCCATCTCTGTGATGTAACACAACCATATGCAATGTCACACAGCCTCTGTGATGTCACAAAACCCCCCGGTGATGTCACACAGCCCCTGTGATGTCACAGAGCCAACCCTGAGATGTCATCCTGTGATGTCATGCAGCTGCTCTGTGATGTTACAGAAGGCTCTATGATTCCACAAAGCACACTGTGACATCACAGTCTGTTCTGTGATGTCATAGCAAGCTCTGTGATGTTACTCAGTGAGCGAGTGATGTCACAACCTACTCTCTGATGTCACAGGGACACCCTCTATGATGGCAGGGTCTGCTCTATGACCACATACCTTACTCTGTGATGTCACAGCCAACTCTGTGATTGTCAGTACAGTCCCCTTGGTTCCATGAGGCCCAGCAATGTCACAGTGCTCTCCATAATTCCATGAGGCCCCACAGTATCACACTGGTCCCCTGGTCTCACAGGGCCCCACAGTGTCACAATGGTCCCTTGGTTCCATGGGTCCTGTGCTGCTGCATTCCCCTCTCCCCTTCTCAGGCCGCCCGGCCAGCTGAGAAATGCTCCTTGGGGCTCGGCCTTGGCCAACAGCCCCTGGGCTCAGCTCCTCTGCAGCTCATCACACACACTGTCTGCTCCAGGCACTGCTGCTGCCCAACCAGCTCCTGCTTTCTGGAGGAGCAACCCTGGGAACTGTTTTTGTTCCCTCAGTGGCACAACATCCCTGTTCTCACACTGCCAGAGAAAGCTGTTGATGCCCAGTGGGGCCAGGATGACTTAATTTTACCTACATTGCCTGTAGGTAAGGTTAAGTCACAAGGTCTAAGTGAAGTTAAACACTGCTAAGAGTTGTTGTTTTGCTAAGTTGTTATGTTTAATATAAGTTATAAGCTGAGTTAAATACTGTTAAATGTTAATCCTCTGTTAAATTGCAAAGTCATAGCTTATAGGTTAGATTAAATCCTGCTAAATGCTGGTTTTTGCTAAATTGTGAAATTGAAGGAATCAGTTAAGGTTAAGGTATAAATTAAGTCCTGTTAAGTTTGAGCTCTGTTCAGCTTTTGGGCCATATTCCTTTTATCCTTGTCCTCACTGTTCTTCAGTCACACAGACACCCACGGACAGTTCTCGGTTCATTTCTGGTTTGATTTCCTGGATTGTGTTTGCTTTTGTTGTTGCTTTGTTTCCTTGGTGTGCCTGAAGTGTCCAGTCAGGAGCAGAGTGACTCTTGCCAAGGAACTTTGTGGTGCTGTTGCTGAATATTCAATCTGGTTTTTGCTGATTCCTTGCTGGGGATTTTTTCAGCGCTCTCAAGCCCTCGTTGGTACCAGGGTGAAGGAGCCCTGGCCCAGGCTCTGGCCCTGGGGGACACGGGGACGCTGCCGGGGGGTCCCTGTCCCCCTGTGCCACCCCCAGGGCCCCGGCCCCCCGTGCCCGTGTCAGGCTCTGGGGTCGATCTCGTGGAACATCCTCTGGGGGAGGCTGCGGCGCCGGGGGCGGGGGGACCTGGGGGGACAGGGGACCCCGCTGTGCACGAGCAGCGTTGGACTGCTCTGGGGGGAGCTGTGAGGGGGCCGGGGCAGAGTGACCTCCCAGTGACCTCACACTGCCCCTGGGATGGCACACAGCCCCTGTGATGTCACACAGCCACCTGGGATGTAACACAGCCCCCTGTGATGTTACACTGCCTGCTGTGATGTCACACTGCCCTCTCTGTGACCTCACAGAGCCTACCTGTTGTTACACAACCCCCCCCCCCCCGGATGTCACACAGCCCCTGTGATATCACAGAGCCAATTCTATGATGTCACCCTGTGATGTCATACAGCAGTGCTCTAATGTCACCCTGTGATGTCATACAGCAGTGCTCTAATGTTTTGTGATGTCACAAAGTCAACCTGTGATGTCAGAGTCTGTTCTGTGATGTCACAGTCTGCTCTATGATGCTACACAACCACTTTTTGATGTCAAAACCCACTCTCAGATGTCACAGAGCCACACTCTTAAGACAGCAGAGTCTGCTCTAAGCCTCATATCCTACTTTGTGACGTCCTAGTCAGCTCTGTGATGTCACAGAACCCTCAATGATGTCACAGAACCTTCAAGAACTCAGTTACATTGAAATGCTGAAGTTTCTTGTTCTTTCAAGAGATCCCTGTCAGGAACACAACTGAGAAAGTGTCCCCAGGTTCCAGGTAGAGCAGAACACTGGAGGCAGCTGGGGACAAACAAGGCAAAGGTGTCTCTGGTGCTGAGCACACCTGGATGTGTTTGAGGAATGCAAAGGGCCAAGGCCTGAGCCCCAGCCCCTGGCCAGGCAGATCCTGTCCCTCCCTCCTTGCTCAGGGTTCTTCCCGGGATGGGCACTGGCATGTGGGGATGGGCAATGCCATGGGCAGGAGCATGGGGCGGCCCCTGCCAGGCTGCTGAGCAGGGACAAGGAGGCAATGAGGCCCCAGGCCTGCAAGGGTCACTTGTCCCCTCGTGGCCTCAGGCCCAGGCCCAGCAGCCATGGCCAAAGTGCTGCCCAAGTTGGCTCTGTCAGGGCTGTCTGGCAGCTGCTGCCCATCCCTGTGCCCTGTGCAGCCCAGGCTGTCCCACGGTGTCCCTGCCCTGCGCCTCTGTCCCTGCAGGCTGTCGGCATCCCCCGGCTGCCCCACCTGGCTGGCCCCTTCCTTTGCTGACAGCTCTGCCTCCTGCCTGCCTCTGCCTGCCCACACAAAGCCTTGGGCAGATACCAAAAGGGTTCATTCAAGTTTTACTGTGCCTGTGAACTTTCACAACAGGAACAAGGCATTCAGGGCCTGCTTTCCCAGCAAGGATGGTTGGAAGAGAAGAAGACATCTGGCTCAAGGGTGCAGGGATAGAGAAAACAAG
Source organism: Calcarius lapponicus (assembly GCA_039654755.1). Taxonomy (NCBI): domain Eukaryota; kingdom Metazoa; phylum Chordata; class Aves; order Passeriformes; family Fringillidae; genus Calcarius; species Calcarius lapponicus. The sequence goes on from JBBFKN010000043.1 coordinate 463,276, forward strand.
GAGTGAATCTGGGAACTTGGGGTGAGTTTTATGGAAATGGGTAAATTGAAACTCATATTTAGTGACTGTATAGAAGCAACAAGCTGGTAGAATTACACATCCATGTGAGGTTGGGAGTTATCCCTCACCAGACCTCAGGCCTGAATAAATGATACCCTCTGAAATAGCAAATTAGTATACAGGGACACAGGAGCTCTGTGCTCAGTGGAGAGGACACTGAGGAACAGAGGAGCAGAGGAGACCTGGGAGGGATTGAAGGGAGGTTTCAGAGATGGTGGATCCTTTTGGCATAATAGAGAACAGCCAGACAAAGAAAAAATTAATGCAAAGGGCAGATAGAGAGAGCCAGACAGGACCCAAAGAGAAAGGAACTTCCCTGCCACGGCAGGGCTGTGGTGCAGCACGTCCCCCAGAAGGAGCCTGGAGCAGCCCAAGGCTTTGTGTGGGCAGGCAGAGGCAGGCAGGAGGCAGAGCTGTCAGCAAAGGAAGGGCCCAGCCAGCTGGGGGCAGCCGGGGGATGCCGACAGCCTGCGGGGACAGAGGCGCAGGGCAGGGACACCGTGGGACAGCCTGGGCTGCACAGGGCACAGGGATGGGCAGCAGCTGCAAGACAGCCCTGACAGAGCCAACTTGGGCAGCACTTTGGCCATGGCTGCTGGGCCTGGGCCTGAGGCCATGAGGGAACAAGTGACCCTGGCAGGCCTGGAGCCTCATTGCCTCCTTGTCCCTGCTCAGCAGCCTGGCAGGGGCCGCCCCGTGCTCCTGCCCTTGGCATTGCACATCCCCACATGCCAGTGCCCATCCCGGGAAGAGCCCTGAGCAAGGAGGGAGGGACAGGATCTGCCTGGCCAGGGGCTGGGGCTCAGGCCTTGGCCCTTTGCATTCCTGAAACACATCCAGGTGTGCTCAGCACCAGAGACACCTTTGCCTTGTTTGTCCCCAGCTGCCATCACTGCCTCCAGTGTTCTGCTCTACCTGGAACCTGGGGACACTTTCTCAGTTGTGTTCCTCAGTGGGACCCATTAAAACTTCAAGAAAATTCAGTGTTTCATTTTAACTTTGAGTTGTTGAGAAGTTTCTTGAAAACGCTCTCAGGGGCTGAGTCTGATGTCAACAACACCAAAGCCCTGAGAGGATCACTACAGTTTTCCTAGTCCAGTTATAGAGAAAGATTTCAAACACCTTGTAAGAAATACACATTCCTATTTAAAAAGTGTCTTTTACTGAAATTCTCTTTAGAGCAGAGGTGATTGCAGCATTCTGTGATTGACACTGACCCAGGGTCTCTCCTCAGCAGCTCTGGCCTGCTCACAGCAGCTGTGCCTTGAGCTCTGACCCAGTGTGGACAACCTTGCTCCACATTGCCCAGCCCCATCCTGTCTGTCCTCACTCCCTGGGCCCTGCTGTGCTTGCAGAGCTGGCTGCACCCAGCCTGAGAGGGGTTTTCCCTTTTTGTATTTTTTGCAGCAATCTCAAACTGCTGAGTTTCCCCCCTGCAAACAGACACAGTGCTCAGGTGTGTGCCAGCCCCAGGTGCCACCAAAGCCACTGCAGAGCTGCCCTGGGCCAGCTGTGAGGGTGGATCATCAGCCCCAGCTGCCCTGGGCCCTGCAAGGGGCTGTGGCCATGGGCCCTGCACTGACCCCACTGCTGGGTTTGGCTGCCACGGCCACCGAGAGAAATGGAACTGTCCTTGGAAACACTGGGGAGCACTGGGACATACTGGGGAACCCTGGGAACGCTGTTGGAGACACTGGGACATACTGGGAGTGATACTGGGGGATACTGGGACATACTTGGAGTGATACTGGGGGAGGACTGGGACAAACTGAGGACACTGGGAACATTGTGGGGAAGACTGGGAGACACTGGGGCATCGTGTGGATGACATTGGGGGGGAATTGGGAGGGACTGGGAATGGACTCAGGTGTATTGGGAGGGACTGGGCTGTACTGGGAGGGACTGGAGAGGCACTGGGGTTGTACTGGGTTCTACTTGTGAGGAACTGGGCTGTACTGGGGTTGTACGGGGCTGTACTGGGGATGAACTGGGCTGTACTACGAGGGACTGGAGACGGTGAATGGGCTGTTCCCGCCTCTGCCGCATCCCATTTGCCGAGGCTTCTGCCCATCACCGCCCGCAGCCAATTAGCGTTGGGATCGGGGCCTCGGGGGCGGTGCCTAGGGTGGGCGACATATTTCCACTGTGCTTCCAACTCCCGTCATGCCCCGCGGCGCGATTGAGCCCCACTGGAACCGGGACTACAACGCCCGTCATGCCCCGCGCTCCACAGAACCCCGGGATCCGTCCCCGCTTTGTCCCTTCAGTGTCCACCAGACACTCCAGGATCCCTCAGTGCTCCCTCAGCGCCCATTCGGGACCCCCCAAAAGCGTCCCCGGACCCCCTGAGTGATCCCGACCCCACAGATGCCCGGCACAGCCACTTCTGGGAATTCATCTCGTCTCATTCCCCGCAGCCCCAGAGCCCCTCAGAACGGTCCCGCGCCCGAAACTCCTGCCGTGCCCCGCGCCCTAAAGAGCCCGGTTAGAGCTCCCTGAGCTCCCCGTAAGGCCTCCCGTACCGTTTACGTTCCCCCGAGGATCTCGAGTCGCGGCTCGGACGCAGAAGTGTCCCCCAAGCGCCTTCACGGACCCCCAAACGCTGCGTTCGAGCCACTTCCGGGACTACAGCTCCCATCATGCTCCGCGGCGCACGTCCAGTGATGTTCCAGCCGGGACTTTATCTCCCGTCATGCCCCGCGTCCCACCGAGAGCCATTGCAGCTGCGCCTCGAACTCCCGTAATGCTCCGCGGCTCCGTTAAACCGTAGGATACCCGCGCCTACAACTCCCATCACCCCCCGCGGCCCAGAGAGCCCCGTCCGAGCCCCCCAAGGGCCCGCCCGGACCCCGAAGGGCCCCAAATTCCCGTCCCTGACTTCCAAGGGCCCCCCTGGACCCCCGAGTGTTGCCCCGGACCCCGAACTGTCCCTCGGAATCCCTGAGTGCCCCTCCAAGTGCCCACCAGGCTCCCCCAAGTGTCCTCCAGACCCTCAAGTTCTCTCTGAATTCCCTCCCCACACCCAAAACTGCCCCCAATGTGTCCCAGAAATGTCTCCCTGTGTGAGAAAATAATAAAAAAAGATGACAGAGGTGCTAAATTATTAGCATAAAGAGAGAGAAATCAATAGCCTATAGCTGTCAATTAATTAATTAAGGGAATTATGTTACTTAAAACCAATGATGAAGAATTCTTCTGGTTGCTAAAAATGTATTTATTTTTCATATCAGTTTAGAAATTCGGTAATACAAATATTGAATAATGCTATTATAAATAAGAAAAATATAACTTTAATTTTAGTAATTATTATAATTTAATTTAAAATAAAATGCATAATATTTTTTATGTTTTGGGATATCAGTCCCAGGTGGGTCATGTCAGACATGGTGAGGCTGGGGGTGAGGAACAGCTTGTCCAAACAGGCTCAGTCTGCAAGGGGCTCATTCTTCTCTGTGCCCAGACCTCCTAAGGAGACATTCAGCATCAAGACCACTTGGGGAATGGTTCTTCTGCCTCTTCAATGAACTGAAAAGTAGAAATATATTCCATTGACTAAAACCAAAAATCATGATGTGCACTTTGAAATCTCCCTCCTGAAGAGAAGTCCAAGCTGACTCCAATCACTGCACAACCTCTGGAGACTCAAAGACAATGGAAGGGAGACAAAGAGCTCCTGAGGGCTTTCTGTATTTTAATCAGCCCCACGGTGGATTTGGGGCTGGGTCCAGGACTCTCAGGCACTCAGAGAAGGCTGAAGAAGCTGCTCAAGGAGTCAGAAGCAAAACTCCAAGTCCCTTGGGGCATCACTGGGCCCCACTGAAGGCAGGGAGTGCCAAAGGCTGCCCAGGGACTGCTGAGAGCAGATCCTTGAGGCCAGGATTGCAGGGAGCCCAAGGCTCTGAGCAGGGAACTGCAATGCTGAGCAAGGCCTGGGCTGGCTGGGGGAAGCAGAAAGGCCAAGCCCTGAGCCCAGCCTGGGCCAGCAGGGCCTGTCCCTCACGGCTGCCTCGGGGCTCTTGGTGGGGCACTGGGATGTGAGGGGCAGCAAGGACAAATGGCATCAACCTGCAGCCCCTGCCAGCCTGCCCAGGGAGGCCGAGGGAGAAGCAAAGTGCAGCCCCTGCCAGGAAAGTTCCTCCTGTGGGGCCTCCAGAGGCGCTGCCCGAGCCCAGGGCACAAAGGCCTGGGTGCCTGTGGCCCGGCCAGCCCTGCCCAGCCCTTGGCCATCTGTGCTGCAGGCTGTGTCCCCTGGGTGTGCTGCTCCTCTGCCCTGGCCGGCTGCACTCGCCCCTCTCGCTGTGCCCAGCATTTCTCACCCAGCGTTTCTGTGCCCTCCCTGGGCTCCCTGCGCCCAGCGCTGCCGGCTCCTGGCACACAGAGCCCGGCCATGGCCCAGCCTCACGCTGCCACACCTCCAGCACCAACATTCTGCCCTGCCAGGGACTTTGCTGCCTCCTCAGCTCCAGGCTGAACTTCCCAAGCTGCACTTTGCGGAGGTTTCCTGCAATTCCCACTGCCAAGGAGAGCTCTGTCTCCTGCTGGTCACAAACAGAGAAGGGCTGGAGGTAGATGTGGTGGTCAGAGGCTGTTTGGGGCACAGTGAACATGAAATTATTGAGTTTTAAAACATTCTGTGAAAGGAGAGGCATCAAAAAATCTTCTACACTGAAGTTACAGAGAGCAGACTTCGGCCTGTTCAGGATTGATTTGGGAAGTACCACATCAGGTACTCATTTGTTAAAGGGAAAAAGCCTTTTAAAACAAAGGATTCCAAGAAGGATGGACACCCTTCAAGAAAGAAATTTTGAAGGAGCAGCAACAGCCTGTCCCTCTGTGCCCAAAAGTGAGCTAGCAAGGAAAAGGACTGGCCTGGCTGGGCAGGAAGCAAATTACATGATAGAAATTATATGATACAATCATCATGTAGCCAACAGAGGACAGGCAGGAAACTCAGGAAATGTTTAAGGATGTCCCTAGGTCATGGAGAAAGAAAATTAGAGAGGTGAAAGCTCAATTAGGACTTAATCAGGCCACTTCTGTGAAGGATAACAAAATATCTCTTATAAATGCATTCATGGCAAAAGGAGGGGGAAGGACAACCTCCATTTCTTATTGTGGGGAATATGGTTACCAAAGATGAGGAAAAGGCTGAGGTACTTAACCCTTCTTTGCTTTCAAAAGTAAGTTTTATTTCAAAAATAAGACAGTTTCCCAGCAGAACAAGTGTTCTCCTGAGCTGGTAAATGGGCACAGGGAGCAGAACAGCCCCCTGGAATCCAGCAGGAAGCAGCTGGGGACCTGCTGAGCCACTCAGATGCTCACAGGTGTATGGGATGGGATGGGATGGGATGGGATGGGATGGGATGGGATGGGATGGGATGGGATGGGATGGGATGGATGGGATGGGATGGGACGGAATGGGATCCATCCTAGGAGGATGAGGGAGCTGGTGGATGAGCTCCCCAAGCTCCTCTCCATCATTTACCATCAGTCCTGCCTCAGCAGGGAGGGCCCAGAGCACTGGAGGTGCCAGTGTGAGCCCATCCCCAAGAAGGGCTGGAAGGAGGATCTGGGGAACTCCAGGCCTGTCAGCCTGACCTGGGTGCCCGGCAAGGTTACGGAACAGATCACCTTGAGTGCCATCACAGGGCACCCACAGGATGGCCCAGGGATCAGAGCCAGCCAGCATGGATTTAGGGGTGGCAGGTCCTGCCTGACCAACCTGGTCTCCTTTTATGACCAGATGACAACCTGTGGATGTGGGAAAGGCTGTGGATGTGGTGTGCCTGGATCCCAGCAAACCTTTGCCACTGTCTCTGACAGCATTCCCTGGAAAAGCTGCAGCCCATGGCTTGGGCAGGTTCCCTCCTCGCTGGGAGATTTAAGAGCTGGCTGGAGGCTGCACCAGAGAGTGGTGGGGTATTAAAGCCTCTATTTGCCCTTAACATACAGCACAGCACGTTAGCTCAGGGGCTCAGTCCCCTGGGGGAAAGGGTACCTGAAAACCAGGCTTATCTCAGGCTGAATCGCCGTTGGGCTACCTTCCAGCAAGTATGGTGATATTCAGCTATTATAGTGATTGTAAGTTCTTAGGATTCAGCTCTTTGCTTGCTAGGGTGCCCCGGGCTGAGGTAGCAGCAGACGACAAGAGAGAGGAGAAGAAGGAGGCGAAGGGTGTTCGACGGAGCTGGCTTTATTTGGGGAGGTCCATGAAGGGTCTCAGTTCTTCTTCTTCTAAACTAATGGATTGCAATATACTTCTTTTATAGGGTTGGAAAGGATCCAAGCTTGACCAATGGTAAGGGTCTTAGGGGGATACAGGTTGACCAATAGTAAGGTTTAAAGTAACATTGCCTTATAGGGTTACAGAGATAGATTATGGGGCGGGGTCAGGGAGACAGGAACATATCTGCTGCCTCAGCATTCCTACTATTCAATCCTCCATGGTGCTTTTCCCAAATCTATGGGGTTTACTACAGTGGGGATGGTGCTGCACCCAGCTGCTGTCCAGGCACTGGTGCTGTCCTCCAGGGATCTGTGCTGGGCCCAGTCCTGTTTAATATCTTCACTGATGATCTGGCTGAGGGGATCGAGTCCCCCATTCACAAATTGCAGATGGCACCAAGCTGGGTGTGAGTGTGGATCTGCTGGAGGACAGGACAAGAAGACACAGCCTTAAGCTGCACCAGGGGAGGCTCAGGCTGGACAATAGGAGGAAGCTCTTCACAGAAAGGGTGAGTGGGAACTGGAATGGGCTGGCCAGGGGGGAGGTGGCAGAGTCACTGTCCCTCTCCAGTGGCACTCAGTGGCATGGTCTGGGTGACAAGGCAGTATTAGGGCATTGGTTGGACTTGATGATCCCAAAGGTCCTTTCCAGCCTATTTGATTCTGTCATTCTGTGATGATTGGGACACTCTGGGGCCATTGTGACACTGCAGGGCCTTGTGGAACTAAGAGGACCATGGTGACACCGTGCAGCCCCATAGAACCAGGGGTCCATGGTGGTGCTGTGGGGCCAAATGGAGCCAGGGAGTGCACCATGACACTCTGGGTCCTCGTGGAACCACAAAGGCCATTGTGACACTGCAGGGCCTTGTGTAACCAAGGGGTTTCACCATTTTGACACTGCAAAACCAAGGGGACCAGTGGGAGACTCCTGGGCCCAGTGGAACCAAGGGGCCATTCTGACACTGTGGGGCCTCATTGAACCCAGGGGACATTGTGACACTGCAGGATCCTGTGTAACCAAGGGGCCACTGTGACACGATGGGGCCTCAAGGGATCTGGAAGGACGTTGTGACACTGTGTGGCCTCATGGAAACAAGGAGTCCATTGTGACACTGAGGGGACTTGTGGAACCACAGAGACCATGGTGACAGTGTGGGACCCCATGTAACCATTGGGCCATTGTGACACCCTGGGCCCAATGGAACCAAGGGGCCACTGTCACATTTTGGGGCACCATGGAACCAAGGAGGCCACTGTTGCTCTGCATGGTCTCATGGAACCAAGGAGACCAGTGTGACAATGCAGGGCCTGGTGTGACCAAGAGGCCATTGTGACATTGAGGGGCCCCATGGAACCAAGGACATCTTTGCAGATGACACCAAGCTGGGTGTGACTGTTGTTCTGCTGGAGGGTAGGAAGGCTCTGCACAGGGCCCTGGACAGGCTGGATCCAGGGGATGAATCTAAAAATGTGAGGTTTAACAAATCCAAGTGCCAGACCCTGCTATTTGGCCCCAGTTCTACAGGCTGGGGACAGAGTGGCTGGAGAGCAGCCAGGCAGAAAGGGACCCGCAGGGACTGATGGACAGCAGGCTGGACATGAGCCAGCAGTGTGCCCAGGTGGCCAAGAAGGCCAATGGCTCCTGGCCTGGATCAGGAATGGTGTGGCCAGCAGGACCAGAGCTGCTGTGCCAGCACTGGTCTGACCCCAGCTCTGCACACAGACATTGCTGCTGCAGCTCCAGAGAAGGAAACACAAGGGGATCACTGCAGAAAACTTTGCTGGGAGATCCTTTAGTTCATTTAAAGAGACCAATAGCACAGCTCCCTGATTGACACAGTCTGTGGGCACAGGGAAGATGGAGAGAAACACAATGAGAAATGGCACAAAAAATGGTTTTACTTCATGGACAATATTAAAAAACTAAAACACAGGAGAAAAAAAGAACAAAGCCAAAAGAGCTATCAAAGATGATTTATATTACAAATTATTTATAGTACAAATTATTTATATTCCGTGGCCTGTCCCTGCTGCAGCCCCGGCACTGCCACCCCCAGGGCTGTGCCCGGCCCCGAGAGCACTCAGGCCCTGCAGCAACACCAGGGCCAGCAGGGCAGCGGGGCAGGGCCACGGCAGCAGCACTGGCAACACCAAGTGCTGCTGCTGCTGCTGGGCACAGCTGCTGGGCCAGCACTGATCTGCCCCAAGCTCTGCACACAGACATTGCTGCTGCAGCTCCAGAGAAGGCAACAAAAGGGCATCTCTGCAGAAAACTCTGCTGGGAGATCCTTAAGATCCTTTAAATATACCAAGAGTGCAGCCCCTCATTGACACAGTGTGTGGCCACAGGGAAGGTGAAGACAAAAAAAAAATGAAAAATGGTACAAACACTTCCTTTTCTTTCTGAACAATATGAATAACTAAAACAAAGGAAAAAGTACCACTACAACCAAACCAACAAGAAATATCTAAGATAGCTTTTATTACAAGTTATTTGCAGAAATTTTCAGCATTTCAATGTTTCTTATAACATCCAGTCATCAGTCTCCACACTGCAGCCTTGAGCTCCTGGTTCCTCAGGCTGTAGATGAGGGGGTTCAGGGCTGGAGCCACCACCGAGTACAGAATGGACAGGGCCAGATCCAGGGATGGGGAGGACATGGAGGGGGGCTTCAGGTGAGCAAATGTGCCAGTGCTGATGAACAGGGAGACCACAGCCAGGTGAGGGAGGCAGGTGGAAAAGGCTTTGTGCCCTCCCTGTTCAGAGAGGATCCTCAGCACTGCCTTGAAGATCTGCACATAGGAGAAAACAATGAACACAAAACAACTGAGTCCTAAACAGGCATTGCCAGCAAGAAGCCACAGTTCCGTGAGGTAGGATCTGGAGCAAGAGAGCTTGAGGATCTGTGGGATTTCACAGAAGAACTGGCCCAGGACATTGCCATGGCACAGGGGCAGGGAAAATGTACTGGCCGTGAGTAGCAGAGCATTGAGAAAGGCACTGGCCCAGGCAGCTGCTGCCATGTGGGCACAAGCTCTGCTGCCCAGGAGGGTCCCGTAGTGCAGGGGTTTGCAGATGGACACGTAGCGGTCGTAGCACATCACGGTCAGGAGGAAATACTCTGCTCCCATGAAGAACATAAAGAAAAAGAGCTGAGTAGCACGTCCTGTGTAGGAGATGTTCCTGGTGTTCCAGAGGGAATTGTGCATGGCTTTGGGGACAGTGGTGCAGATGCAGCCCAGGTCAGCGAGGGCCAGGTTGAGCAGGAAGAAGAACATGGGCGTGTGCAGGTGGTGGCCGCAGGCTACAGCGCTGATGATGAGGCCGTTGCCCAGGAGGGCAGCCAGGGAGATGCCCAGCAAGAGGCAGAAGTGCAGGAGCTGCAGCTGCCGCGTGTCTGCCAATGCCAGCAGGAGGAAGTGCCTGATGCAGCTGCTGTTGGACATTTGTTTTGCCTTAGCATAGGGATCTGTAAGAAAAGTAATCATGGAATAGTTGGGTTTGGAGAGGACTTGAAATATCCCAGCACAGCCTGGGGGCACTTTCCCCCCACTGCCTGCCCAGGGCTCTGCTGCCTGGAGCTGTCCCTGCCAGCAGCTGCTTCCCTGTGCCCAGGGCTGGGCCCTGCCAGTGCTGCCAGAGCCCAGCCCAGCCCTGGGGGCTTAGCTCTGCCCTGCAGAGCCCTCCCAGCTCAGGAACTGCCCAGGGGCAGCTCTGGCTCTGCAGGCTCTGATGGCAACGTCAGAGTAACCCTGAGGAGGCTGGAAAAGCGACACTGATGCTGGCTCCAAGGGGCTCTGTGCTGATTTCTGTCACTGCCTGGTTTATTCAGATCTGAGAAAAATTTTTTTTATTTTTCTCAGCCTGAACTGAGAGATGAATATCTATGTGCAATTTCCCATCCAGGTAGCACAGAGCAATACTTTAAAAAAGCAGGATTTTCTCTTTTACGCAGCCCCTGCCTTGCTTTGCTCCCTGTATAATCCACTTGGAAATGTTCTGCAGTTAAATGCCATGCTGGGAGCAGTCCTGAACAATGCAGCATCCTCCCCACACAAGGAGAACACTTCCAAGCCTGACCAGCTGTCTCCTCCCACCCACATCTTGTCCCCCAGTGCTGGGAGCCGCTGCCAGGGCTGGCTGAGAGCTGTCCCTGGCAGGCAGCAGAGTCCCTGCCCCAGCACAGTGCCCTGGGCTGCAGGACCCTGCTCTGCAGGACAGCCCTGGGCACCCCTGGCTGCTCTGCACAAGAGACAATCAGAGAATGTACTCACAGGCTCTGGAGGCATTGGGATGTTCCAGCTTTAGGAGATGGCTCCAGGAGCTGCAGCTGCATTGTCCTGCAGCCAGAGGTTCCTGTGCCAAGGGCTGGCAGGGATTCTGCCCCAGGCACTTCTCAGCCCCTTCCCAGCCCTGACTGATTGAAGCTCTCTGTGCCTCTGTGCTGTGCCCGGGCTGGCTGCAGGCAGTGCCCCAGCCCTGCTGGGCTGGCAGAAGAGCTGCTCATCAAGAGAAATGTGCTTTTGAAGCTCTTCTTGCTTACCAGGAGCTGCCTCTGTGCCTCTTTTGCCTTGGAGTCTCTGAGTGTTTTGTGCAATCATGGCCTCCAATTGTCTGCCTGAATTAGTCCCTTGAGATTCTTTGTCAGTAGCAACACTCAGTTGGACTCTTTAATACTTCAGGGTACTTCAGTTTTTTAAGCCACTTGGTTTTTCTTTTTGGATACAGACTCTATGAGAAAGATTGTGCAGTCTCAGCCCCAATTATCTGCTCTAATTAGTCCTTTGAGAGCCTTTATCAGTAATGACACTCAGTGGGCCATTAATGCTTCAGGGTACTTCAGTTATTTTAAGGTACTTGGTGCTTCCCTTTTGATACAGACTCTGAGAGAGGTTTGTGCAATCATGGCCCCAATTATCTGCTTTAATGAGTCCCTTGAGAGCTTTGTACTGACACTCAGTGGGGCTCATTAATGCCTTGAGATGCTCAAGGATTTTAAGGTACTTTGGATTTTCCTTTCTACAATGAATCTCTGAAAGGTGTTTTTTTCCAATTCTGGCCTCCAATTCTCTCCTCCAAGGAGTGCATGAGGAGCCTGTGTTGGAGATGGACCTCAATGGGACCCATTCATGCATTGAGACACTTTGGGGTTTTCTTCTGACTTTGACTCCAGGAAAGGTTTGTGCAATCTCCTCTCAGGCCCTGAGGTTCCAGGCTCAGCCCCAAATGCACTACAGGGCTCATTAGGATCAAGCATGTCCTGACAAACCATAGCTCTGCCTTGATTTCCCGCTGGTCTACTTCAGTTCAGCAGGAAGTTTTCCTTTTACATTTATGGAGAAATATTTCAAAAAGCATTTAAGAAATATGTAATCCTATTTTAAAGAGTGTATTTTATTACTTTTCTCTTTAGAGAAGAGGTGATTGCAGCATTCTGTGCTTGGTATTGATGTAGGGCTGCTCCTAAGGATGTCTGGCCAGGTCAGAGAACTTGTACTTTGGAGCTGACCCGGTGTGTACAACCTTGCCCCACATTCCCCAACCCCATGTGAGAAATGATTTTCACTTTCAAAAATAAAATGGTTTATTAAGATCATATCAAAATACAACAGAAGACTGAATAAAGAAAAGAATACAGCACAGAATACATGGAGCAAAGGATTCAGTCACCATGTGCTCATCTACAAAATGGATGTTCTGTCTTTTACACCTCTAGCCCCTCCCAAAGTCGTGTCAATCGACTCCTTCTTCACTGTCCAGTGGTGCAGATCACTGTCTGACACCTTGATTGGAGGGCAGGTGCTGCCACAGTAACAAGCCAACCCTCCCAAATGCCCCGACTACTGAGGCCATGCTGTGATAACAATGCAAGAGGGAGGGGAAGGATAGCTATACATCCACAAAACTTCTCCTAACATATATTTAATATTCACCCCAATTGTGAGAGTCAACCATAGGATTGCTCATCTATAACACTGCCCCCCTTTCTTTTTCTATAGGTCATTTTGCTTGAACAATTAAGTAAAAAAGTTTCTCTCTCTCCTTTGAATGAGTCATACCAGCTTCTGTTGATGTGGGCAAGGAGAGTCAGAACAGGAGAAAAAAATCTCAGGTTTTCCTTGGACACACTTATTTGGAATGGACAAAAGGGCATCACAGAGGTCCAGTATGGCTTTGACTCCCATCTACCGTGCCTATGTGGCTGCTACCCATAGTTGGTGGATCTTAGGGGTGATCACAGGGGCCAACTCGGTCCTGCCCTCCAGTCCCTGTTAAATTAAAGGACAACTGAGGAATGATAGAGGTCTGGTATGGCCTTTTGTCCCTACCTTACCATGCTTACGGGGTTGCTACCCACAGCAGGGCTATGGAGCCTTCTTGGTAGCAAACAGAGGAACCAACCCGGTCTTGCTCTCCTTCCTTTGTCTTATTTTCATAAAGAAGCTGTCCCATTACATTATACAGTCCCTTCTGTACTTCTCCTCAACAGATGCTGGTAATTCTCACCCATTAAAACAGGGAGACAGTTCTTGAGCTGGTTGGTGGAAGCTTGACTCTACTTTTTGGGCGTCTTGGTGTTTTTCTGGTTGTCTTTCAGTCTCTGCTTGAGAGTCAATCTTGTTTCACCCAGCCTGGATTTTATAGTCCACTCTTTGGGTTCTTCTACTGGGCCTTTGACTCTGTTGCCATGAGTCCATCCCCGCTCTGCAGTTCGCACGGCCGAATCGGTGGTGAGCAGTACCTGAAAGGGACCTTCCCACTGAGGAGTTAGAGGCTGATCTCTGCATGACTTTATCATCCCCCAATCCCCAGGATTAATATTATGGATTCTGAAATCCAGGGTGGTAGTTTGAGGAATTGCCCCTTTATATCTTAGTCCTTCTAAGGTTTGTGCTGTGAGACTCTGACCAACGTTTCTCTCATTTGCCTCACAATCATCATTGGGGACCACTGAAGAAAAGACCCTTGTTTGAAATTTCTGGCCCCGTTGGAGAAAGTTACATGCCAAGGGCCCCAACACCTCTGCACTGTGCTAAGCTATTGTTCACAGGTGTGTTTGCTGTATGCTACACTGAACCCAATGAAACGAAGAAGGGGGCTCCGTGCCCTTTTTGCAACAATAGCCTTGAAAGCTGTCCCACCTCTCAGCCTGGCTGGACTTCTCCTGAGGTTTTTGGTTATCCCCCACAGAAGACCCCTCACTTGTCTAACAACCACTGTGACAGACAGACTGAGATGTAAGAAGCCTCTCCATCAAAGACTGAGACATGAAACCCCCATGTGAAAAGACCCCCCACACTCTTTCCAAGGAATGGGACTGAAACCCCCAACCTGGGGGAGGTGTGTGGGGGAGGCAAGCTGACCAAAGCAAGATGGATGTTGCAGGTGTGAGCCAAGAAGACACCTTCTCAGCTTTTGCCCACTGCTGAGAACACGGACTGTGTGTACCCTTCTCTAAATACCATTTTCCCCCCAAAAATACAATAGACTACCTTTGATTTGGTTTCAAGTTTTATCCCTTCCCCCATCAAAAAAAAAGAGTATAATAAGAGTTTGGATGAACTGCAAGCCTGAGACCTCCCCAGACGTGACCTGGTGAACTCCATTGGCTGGATATCGAAGGTATTTGCTGTTCTACATTTGGTAGCTCTATACCTTCCTTTCTCTTCCTCCCTCTTTTTCCCTTTCCCCCAATTCCTTCCCAAGGCATTTTGTTGTGGTTATTCAATAAAGGTACATTTGTTTTGATTATCCCTGCAACCCCCTGTACCACATGGGTGTTTTTTGCACTCTGAGATCAACCCACGAACCATCATGAAACCCGTTCATAAGGACAGATTGTAATACTTGTATGTAGCCGTACACTATAGTCCCAATTGTAGCCATGTTAATAGTAGTCTCTTACTCTCTCGGGGGTTCCTTGTGGCTCGGTCTTCATCATCTGATTCCCTCCTTGGCAGACTGCTCCTGCTCCTTTCAGGCTGCCTCAGAGTTCTGTCTCATTGGAAAGCCCAGCCCCCTTTTATCCCAGCGATCCCTGCTGGCCACAGCTGCGTCCAATTAAGGACATTGCAGCTGCAAGCCATTCAGGATCAGCTGGGATTCCTTGGGCCAAGGCCCATATACAGATATTCAGATAGAATACATATTTACTACTCAAGGGCCACCTCTCCTACACTTGTATACATACTATATAAACCTTCTATTAAACCTTAAAAATTCTCTACAAATTCATGTCCAACATTACTGGGTCTGGCATCACCCAGCTCTGCTGTTTGCTGCCACCGCCAGTGCCAAGATCTGGAAATTCCCTTGTTCCGGCAGAGCCAAGTCCAGCAATTTTCTGGTAAAGAAAGCCAAAATCTGGCAATTTCTGCTGCCAGCACCGGCAATGCCAAGATCTGGTGTTTGCTGCCACAGCCCGTACCCCGATCTGGACATTCTCAGTTCCAACACAGCCCAAGTGCAGCAATTTTTTGGAAAAAGAAAACAAAACACAGCAATTTCCTGGTGCCAAGACTGTCACTGCCCAGACCTGGTGTTTGATGGCACCACCCATGCCCAGATCTGGACATTTCCCTGTGCCAGCACAGCCCAAGTGCAGCAATTTGCTGGCAAAGAAAGCCAAAACCAGGCAAATACCTGGTGCCTACACTACTCCGATCTCATGTTTGCTGACACTGCCAGTGCCCAGATCCGGAATTTTTCAGATGCCTGCATAGCACAATTCCAGCAGTTTGCTGGCACAGAAAGTTCACATTTGGCAATTTCCCAGTGGCAGCACATTCCCCACCAAGATCTGGTGTGTGCTGGCACTGCCAGTGCCCACATCTGGCAATTTCCCTGTGCTGGCACAACCCAAATGCAGCAATTTTCTGGCAAAAAAAGCCCAAACCCAGAGCTTCCTGGTGCTGCCACCAGCACCACTGTCTCTGTCTCTCTGGGAGCCTCTCAGGATCCTCGGCCAGGCCCGAGTCCCAGACACCGGGGGCAGCCCCGACACGGCCGACAGCGGGGAGACACTCTCTGTGCCCCGAGGGTGCTGAGGGCACCTGGGCTGGGCGCCTTTGCAGCACAAGAGACACCACAGACAGTGGTAGGAGATAAAGGGCCGACTCTTGGCAGGGGTTAATCCAAGGTTTTATTCCAGGAGTCCCAAAGGAGCCCCTACACCTCAGGGGGCTCCTGCCGAGAGCCCCGGGAGATGTGCCAAGGTTACATTTAAAGGGAGGTGGAAACCAAAAGTTGATAACATTTTACTGACCAATAAGTGACCCTAAGAGATGGGCACTGGGGGATGGACATTTAGGACAGCATATGGGGCAAGGCTTGGGGGGCTGACCCCTGGCCTCTGGCTAATCACCCGACATCCTGGACCGAAGCTTCTAGATGGAGGGGATGGGATGCTGAGTGATTGACAGAGAACCAGGGTGGGGATTTGGGGATGATCTCAGCAAGGGAAAGGGATTACCCAGGTAAAGGGAGGGGGGAGCCATCTGGGATGAACCATTTGGGAAGAATACAGGGATTCAAAACCAAAACTGTTACAAAATATTACAAAGTATAAAACCACACTGCAACACACCACCCATGTCTGGTGTCTGCTGCGCAAGTGCCCAGATACGGAAATTTCCCAGGGCTGGCACAGCCCAAGTCCAGCAATGCTAAGATCCGGTGTTTGCTGTCACCACCAGTGCCCAGATGCGGGAATTTCCTGGTGCCGACACAGCCCGAGTCAGTAATTTTCTGTCAAAGAAAGCCAAAATCTTGCAAATACCTGGTGCTGGCCCCACCCAGATCTGGTGTTTGCTGGCACTGCCAGGGCTCAGATCCAGCAGTTTCCCAGTGGCAGCACCGCCCAAGTCCAGAAGTTTGCTGGCACAGAAAGACAAAATGCAGAACAGTCCAGATCTGGTGTGTTTGGGTTGGTTTAAGAGAAAAGGCAGACCTCCGCTTAAGGCTGTGGGAAAACCCTCTTTAGCTGGGGTCAGCAGGAGCTCCCGCCCATAATCCTCTGGTTCAGTTATGCAGATTGTTACTAGAAAGTTCTGAGTTCTCTTTGCTACCATTGGTTACTTTATACTGCAAAAATTGTAATATTCTTAATCCTTCCTTCCTCTTGGATCCTTCCCTCAGATCCCACCTTAACCCCTCCCCATATATAAATGTATAAATATCCCTGCTAGACCCTGGACTCAGGCTTTTTTCTGCTTCGCTCTCTGTACTGTGCACACCGTCCTGTCTGTTGTGTTTGCCTTCATTAAAGTTCTGTTTCCAGAGCACCAGATGAAAGCAGTCTCTCTCTGTGAAGTGGCCAGAGCCGGTTCTCAGGGAAACCACTGGTCAATGGTCCGGACGAGGACCAGAAGGTTTCACTGGTGTTTGCTGGCACTGCCAGTGCCCAGATTTGGAAATTTCCCTATTCTGGCACAGCCCAAGTGCAGCAATTTACTGGCACAGAAATCCAAAACCCGGCAACTTTCTGCTACTGGGTCTGGCACTGACCACATCTTATGTTTGCTGTGCCAGTACCCAGATTCTAAAATTTCTCGGAGCCAGCAGAGCCCAAATCCGGCAGATTTCTGTCGCTGGCAACGAAACCACCCAGATCTGGTGTTTGCTGGCAGCACCAGTAGCCAGATCTGAAAAAATCTGAAAACTTCCTGGTGCTGGCACAGCCCAAGTCCAGTGATTTGCTGGCACAGAAAGCCAAAAGTTGGAAATTTCCAGGTTCTGGCTCCAGCACCATCCAGATCTGGTGTTTGCTGGGGCCGCCAGTGCCCAGATTTGGAAATTTCCCAATGCCTTCACAGCCCAGGTCTAGCAATTTGGTTTTAACTAGCTTAGGCAGAGAAGTTCCTTGGACTGTGACTTTCCTTATTCTTGGAACTGTTTAAACCTGCTCTGGACTGAAAACCCAGAAAAACACCGGCAGCTCACACCTGTGTCCCACCGAGCTCTGGGACGCTGCATTCCAGCGCCAGAGGGACTTGGAAGAGCCTGAGTGAGCCAACTACAACCCACAAAAAGGACTTTCTGAATTTGCCATCTCTTCAGCACTGTCAGAGGTTTTATTTATTATTATTCATTTTTCATGCTTGTGAATACTTTACTTGTTAAATAAACTGGGGGTTTTTTCACTTTTCTCAAGGGAAGTCTTTTCCTGAACTAGTAGGGGGAGGGGCCGCTTGAACTTGCTTTCTAGACGGTGCCCTTTTGGAAGTTTCCTCCCAAAATTTGCCCTAAGCCAGCACAAACAGTCACAATGAAAATTTCAACAGTGGCATAATTTCCTGGTGGCAAATCTTGTGACAGAAGCTTGACCTTGTTCTCCATGAGAGATTCTTGGGAAGAGCAGACAGGAGAAGATTCCTGGAAAACTGGAACAGCTTTCCAGAAGGGAAATGAAAATGAAAGAAACAATCCAAGATCTTTTCCTCTATTTATTTCTGTGCTCCCCTTTTCCATCTTGCACTACTTCTCCATCCCAGTAATTCCAGATGCACCTCACCTCTAAGATCGGTGACTTAGTGATTTTTAGACACTCGAAAATACCATGAGCCACACACAGGTTTCCTTCCCCTGGTTTTACCGGAAGGCAACACTGGAGATGTGAGTGCAGTGCTGGGGTCAGGTAGGAATGCTACCCTCAAGGGAAGGTGGCCCGACAGTGTTTGAGCCTCAGCAAGGACAATGCCCAGCAGCCAGTGAGGGCATTGCTGTGCCAGTGTGCAGGAGCCAGGGCTCTGCATCTGGGCTCAGCACTGCAAAGTTCCCGTGTTTGGACAGACTCAGGGGCTGTCCCCGGGGCACGCGGGACTCGAACGTGGGGCTCGTGGAGCGAGCGGGGAACGGACACGGGCACGAACGGCCCCGGGGCTTCAGTTGCAGCAGCAGCGGCAGTGGCGGTGGCAACAGCGGCGGCAGCAGCAGCAGCAGCGGCAAAACAGATATTTAAAACACTCTATTTGTTTTTCTTTCTCTTTTTCTTTCTCTTTTTCTTTCTCTTTCTCTCTTTCTTTCCCTTTGTCTCCCGTTCCCGCTGTCGGGCACCCTTCCCTCGCGGTCCCTCGCCCGGCGTCCCTCTCCTCTCCCCGCCTCCCTCTCCCCTGCCGGGCCGGGCCATGCCCCCGGCCCGCCCCCGGCCCCGGGCGAGGCTGCCCCGTGCCCGGCCTCGGCCGTCCCACCGCGCTCTCGCCTCTGCCCGGCTCTGGCCGTGCTGGCGGTGGCGCTGCTGGGCGGGCATCAGTGCCTGGGGTGGGGGCGGCATCGCCGCCCTTCGGCTCCGCCTGGCCCGAGCCCGGCCCCGGCCCCGGCCGCAGCTCCTCCCGGGGCCCTTGGAGGACACAGGCGGCGCGGGCCGCTCCCGCCGCCTCTGCTGCGGCTTCCCCGGCCCGAGCTCCGCCGCTCGGCAGCGCGGCCGCCGGCCCCAAGCCTCCTGTGCCACGTTGCCGGGAGCAAACGCCTGGGCATGGCCGGCCCGGGGCGGCTGAGGGGCGCTCGGGGGCCGGTGCTGGCCCCGGGCCGAGCGCTGACAGCTGCGTCCCGCCCGCAGGGAAGGTGCAGGAGGCCCTGCAGGAGCGGTACTGAGTGGGATTTCTGCTGGGGCGCGGCGGCTTTGGCAGCGTCTTCGCGGCCACGCGGCTCTCAGACGGAGCCCCGGTGAGCGGCGGGGCCGGCGGCGGGCGGACAGGGAGGGGATGGAGGAGGAGGAGGAGGAGGAGAAGGAAAAGGATGGGGCTGGGCAGGGCGAGCTCAGCCCGCTGCTCTCCCTCTCTCGCAGGTGGCGATCAAAAGGGTGCCATGGAACCGCGTCCGGCACTGGGGCGAGCTGGTGAGTGAGCGGGGCCAGCAGCAGCAGCCGGGCCGTGCCGGGCGGGGATGAGCCGGGGCCCGGCAGGGTGGGAGCCGCCAGGACACCCCGAGGGAGAGCGGACGTGGGGCCAGTGCAGGGCGCACAGCATCCCAGGCTGGCTGAGGGCTCCCAGAGCCCCGGCACGGCCTCGGCCCCACTGAGGGCACCGCGCTCCTCCCGCAGCCCGACGGCACCAGCACCCCGCTGGAGATCGTGCTGCAGGCCAAGGTGTCCACTGGCTTCCCCGGCGTGGTCCAGCTGCTGGAATGGCTCGAGCTCCCCAACAACATTGTGATGGTGCTGGAGCGGCCGGAGCGGTGTCAGGACCTGCAGCGTTTCATTCGGGCACGGCGGTTCCTGCCCGAGGAGGAGGCGCGGGCGCTGTTCCGCCAGGTGCTGGAGGCCGTGCGGCACTGCACCAGCTGCGGGGTCCTGCACAGGGACATCAAACCAGCCAACATCCTGCTCGACCTGGCCACCGGGCAGGCCAAACTGATCGACTTTGGCTGTGGCACCTACCTGCAGGACACAGTCTACACCCACTTTGCAGGTGAGCCTCCACAGGGCTGTGCTCCTGCTGCTGGCATCTCATGGCCCAACATCTCCCAGCCCAAGCTGGCTGTGGCAGCGGGGATTCTCCCTTTTGCTGCCAGTCAGGAGACTGAGTCTTCAGCTGAGTTGCTTTAGAGCGGGGCTGGGTGGGGAGCCATCTTCCAGCCCTGCTGGCAGCCTTTGCCAGCCACTCTGCCCAGGACTGGGGCTGGGCTGGGGCAGCCTGACCAAAACCCCCATGGGTGGGGGTAGCAGAGAAGGGGGGCTGTAACCTGTGCCCCAGCTGGTTTGGCGTGCAGGCGAAAGGAAGGGCTTGGACTGCTCCACTCGCCCTGTTTCCTTTGGCTTTATAATATTTTTAGGGCAGTGCAGGCAGGGAGGATAAGGGTATGTTTTTTCCCCAGCACAGAGGGGGTTTTTTCTTTGCATGTCATGCTCAGGCCTAGCCAGGGCTTCCACATCCTTCTTCCAACACCAGTGGCTTCTTTTTCAAGCCTAAGTTTGTGCACAAGTCCCAGGTGCTGGTGAGAGGGCAGTGGTCACCCTGTGTGCCACTGATGCAGTCCCCGCACGCCCAGGGATGCTGGAGCCAGGCTCTGGGAGCAGCAGCATCCCCCTGATGAACTCCATCTGTATTCCATAGGAACACTGTCCTACAGCCCCCCAGAATGGAACGACTTTGGCTGGTACCACGGCGAGGCAGCAACGATCTGGTCCCTGGGCATCCTGCTGCACCAGATGGTCTGCGGGGAGCACCCTTTCAGGAGGGGCCGGTGCCTCTGCTGGGGCCAGCTCCCGCTGCCACAAAGACTCTCTCAAGGTGGATCCTCATCTCTGGGCACGGGGGAATCCCAGTGCTGGGAGCCAGCAGCGGGCTCATGGGCATCCCGCTCTGGCAGCTGCTGAGGAGGTGGCACATGTCCTGCTCTCCTCCAAACCAGGGAATTGATGGGAAAGTTTAGGCCCAGCTCGGAGCACATCCAGAATGGCCTGGGCATGGGAATAGTGGGGCAAAGCAGACAGGAGCCTTCTCTGGCTGACTGGCAGTTTCTGCTTTCTCTCCCCAGAGTGCAAAGTTCTGATCAGGTGGTGTTTATCCATGAACTCCTTGGACAGACCCACATTAGAAGACCTGTTCTGTGATCCCTGGATGCAGGATATTCCTCTGCCATAGAGGAAGGGAGAGAGCCACAGGCACACTTTGATCCAGGGCCCTGGTAAGTTCCAGCTCCACACATGCCTTGACAATGAGAAGCAAAGGAACCCAGAGCTTTTTGTGCTGCCTGTGTCACTGTGCTGGGCTCATGGGATGGGCACACGCAGCCCTTGTGCTGGAGCTGAGCTGCTCTGCCCAGCACTGGTGGCTGCCATCCCAGCTGGTTTTGCTTATCCTGGTTCCCTGACAGCTGGGCCCTGGGCAGAGCCCTGAGAGCCTGGTCTCACCCCCAGGGAAGGAGAAGGAGCCCCTGGAGAAGCTGTACCGGGTGGGGATGCTGCTGCTGCTGCTGCTGCTGCTGCTGGAGACAGCGAGGGTGACATCAAGGATGACAAGCTCTTCCTCAGCCTGGCCACTGGAGGCTGAAGGTGATGGACTTTGATTCTGGCATCTTCTTCAAAGCCAAACTCCACAGGGAATTTGCAGATGAGTCCCTACCCAGGGAAATGCTGCCAGATTTGGGCATGGCCCAGCCTGGCTGGGAGCCAAAGGTTCCCCCTTTGCTGGGGCAGATGCAGCTGATCCTTCAGTCGCTGCTCAGCTGCTTTTGGCAGGGCTGGGGCATGGGCTGGGCTGGGTACGGAATGGGAGTGGGCTCCTGGCCCTGCCAACAGCCCCCAGCACCCACCGTGCCCCGGGCTGGGGCTGGGGCTGGGGCAGCCAGCCCGACACAAACAAAGCCCATGGTGGGAGCAGAGCTGGGACTCCAGAGCCTGTGCACAGCTGCTTTGCTGTGCACGCAGGGAAGGGCTGGGCTGCTCCACTGCCCTTGTTTGCTTTGGGATCACCGTGATTTTGGGGGGCAGTGCAGGGGGCAAGAGAGAAAGTGTGGGCTTCCCTGGCCCATGGCTGGGTTTTTGCCTGCCATGTAGGACTTGGGCCTTCCTCAATGCCATGACAGAGATAAGAGTTTTTACCATTTTTCTTGTTTTCCCTTTTTGTCTCTAATCTCTTTTCAAGAATGTGTTGTTTGTTTTTTCCAGAGGAAGCGTTCCAGGTGGTCCAGTGTGGATGGGGAAGTGCTTGGGAGCAGCTGTGGTGTGGATGGGCCGTGCCCTTGGAGAAGGCTGAGGCCATGGTTTGGGAGCAGCTTTTCTTGCAGCCGTGGCTGGCGTGAGGTGGGTCCCTGTGTGCTTGGCAGGGTGGGATCAGAGCTTTTGGGAGCTGGCAGCGAGCACAGGAGCATCCTGCTCTGGGCAGCTGCTGAGGGCTGGATGTGCCGTGGCTGGCTGCAGGCTGGGCACATGTGCTGCCCTCCTGCTCTGTGCCAAAGGCAGCAGGGATGGGCAGCTCTGGGCACAGCTCTGGGCACCGCCAGCATGGCCTGGGCACTGCAGGCCTTGGCACAAGGGCACAGGAGCCCTCAGCTGACGGGCACTTTCTGCTTTCTCTCCTTGCAGCCGGGCTCTGCGGGTGCTGAGGCTGCTCTGGGCTCTGCCAGGGCTCTGCTGGGCTCAGCCCTGGGCCCAGCTGGGCTGGCTCTGCCCTCACATTGCTCTGACAGCTGGTGCATCAGATGAGCCCATTGCGAGCACCAGCGCCTGAGCTTTCTGCTTTGGCAGGTGAGTGAGACTCTGCTGCAGGCCCAGAGATTGCAGCTGGGGACACACATCCAATTGGCAAGGACCCAAATTCTCCACAGTCCCAGCTGAGTGCCTGGATCTGCACAGGGTGTTTTGTCTGTCCCATTCTTCCTTCTTTCTTGGCTGGAATTGTGCAGTTGCACTTTCTTCCTCCTCTAGCAGTGCCACGAGTGGGCCAAAGCTGGCGAGTGGGCGGTGTTCCTGAGGCAGTGCAGGCTGGAGCTGATGGATGGAGAGTTGCCCTTCTGCACTGCCAAACCAGAGCAAAAAGCTGTAACTGGGACTTTGTGTCTCTAAGAAATCCCTGACAGTTTCAAAGGGAATGTGCAGCTCATTGCCAGGCTGAGAAGGAAGGTCATCTTCTAAAGGATTTGGGGTTTGACAGAGTTTCCATTCCCAGTCCTGCTTGGAGCTGGAAGGGTGCAAGGCAATTTCCTCTTGCTCTGAGCAGAATTTCAAATACCAATGTTGGAAACAAAGCCCAAAATCTTTTAAAAGGCTGCTGAGGTCAGTAAGATGGATCCATGCCATCAGCACATTTACAATGTAAATAACTGAGTTCTCTTTTGAAAAAGATCATTTACCTCTTAATGCAAAGAACTCTTTGCATTAAGCATTTATGCTTTGTTTTTTTCACTAACGTTATGTTTTTTCACTAACACATGGTTATTCTTATCTTTTAAAATTTACCTATTTTTTTCCTTTTTCCTTTTTTTTTCCTTTAAATAGAAAACATGTCCAATAAAAGGAGTGTCCTTTGCTCCTGGTTCCCGTGTGGAGCAGCTCCCTTCCTGCTGGCTGAGCTGCTCAGGCAGAGCCCGGCAGCTCCTGGCCCTGCAGGGCTGAGGCTTTTCCCCGTTGCTGGGCACAGACTGATGGAGCAGCACTGCTGAACATGGGCACACACAGAGGGACCAGGAGCAGCTGCCTTTGGCCACCTGAGGCTCCAAGGCCCAACCTCTGAGCAGCCAGGGCTGGAAGAGACTGGCAGGATCTGATCCCTGACTCTGGGCCAGGGCTGCACAAATGGCCCCACAGCAGCAGCAGCAGCAGCAGCAGATGGAGCTGACTTTGAGCACAGCCCCTGCCCCTCTTCCCTCCCGTGTGCAGCGGTGTCACAGCAGCCTGAGGCACCTGGGAGCCCCCAGGGCCAGCAGGGACTGGAGATGGCAGCCCTGGGCTCCTGGAGGCTGGGCAAGGAACGGAGCTGGGCACTCCCTGTCCATGGGGAGCTTCCAGATGGAAAAGGCTGCTGTGCCCAGGCAGCTCCAAGGGCACAGAAAGGAGGCTCTGGAGCACTGGATCTGTGCCAGTGCCACAGTCCTGGGCAGCAGCCAGCCAGCCCTGGGGAAGAGAGGGCACAGCAAGGGGGACAAAACCAGGCAAGGGCAGAGACTGGAGAGAGCCAGGCCTGGGAGCAGGAACAGCTGCTCCATTGCACTCTTGGAGAAAGCTCTTGGCTGGTTCAAAGCGCTGGAAGGCGTGAAGGGCAGAGAGGAGGCCCCAGCAAACAATGCTCCTGTTTGCACAGCCTCCCCTCTCCGTGTCCCAGCAGGAATTGGATGGACTGTGTTCTTCTCTGCGAGTCGTCTCGTTCAGCATGAGCAGCTCAGCACCAGGAGCTGAAGGAGCTGAAGGAGCTGAAGCCTCAGGCCACAGGAGCTGGGCAAGAGGGAACTTTTGGAGCAAAGTCATGCTGCTAAAATAGCCCCAGCTGAATGCAGCGGATAGAATCATGGAATCCCAGAATCCTTTCTGTTGGAAAAGCCCTCTGAGCTCACCCAGTGCAGCCGGTCACCCAGCAGGGCCAAGCCCAGCACTAAACCATGTCCCTGAAGTGCCAAGGCCTGGACACCAGCCCTGAGTGAGGCCTGGACAGCAGCCCTGAGCCAAAGGTGGCCTCTGGATGAGCCTTCCAAGCAAAGGTTATCTTTGTATCTGTTCCCTGATGAAATATGCATGGTCATTAGCGCTGTGATAGATGTAGCCACTCATTAGTGAAACATGTCTTGACCTTTGTGTATTTAGAAGCCAGACAAGGCCATGAAATCTGACATCTGGCCTTGTTTGGGGCTGAAGGATCAAAGTCAGCTCCCTTGGTTCCTCCTTGAGCCCTGGCCAGGCTTTGGGAGGGACCCAAGAGGAGGATGAAAGCAGATGTTGCCACACTAGCAGTGCTGTCAGTTTGTTCATTCAGCACTGTCAGAGCTGGGCCCTCTCCCAGCGGGGCTGGAGCCTCACCTGGGGCTGGAGGCACCTGCAGGGATTCCCAGTGCCCAGGAGTGGCTTTGCAGCCCTTGGCTGTGACAGCTTCCCCAGCTGCTGTGTGGCTCTGGGGGATGGTAAAGGCTGAGGGTAAATGCTGCTGGATCTTTGTTAATCACTGCAGGCAATCTTTGGTGGGGATGGTTGGGTGCATTGCTGAGCTGCTCCTGTTGTGATTCTTTGCTGCTTTGAACTGCAGGAAATGACACTGATTGCTTCAGTTGGAGTCTGTGTCTTTGATGCTGACCCTGCCCACTGGTAAAACAAAACTGGCACAGTCTGGCCAGATCCCAACAAAACGTCACTTGTTCAAATAAATGTAAGGAATCAGCCCCATCAGAAATTCCCAGCTGGGAATCCCTTCCCTGGAGTTCCCTGGCTCTGGAGTGGGCTGAGGTCGGAGCCCCGTGTGAGCAGTGGTGCAGTCGGGTAAAAGAAGCTGCAGCCCTGGATGTCTTCAAATGCATCCAAAAAATTGCACATGGAAAAGGAAAAGAACTTGTGGGTTTGGGCAGACCAAGATGAATTTGTTAAGAGTCCATTGGCAAGAGCACCTTCAGAAGGAACAATTATTGTTGGAATGCTCCCACATGGAGCAGGAGAAGAAGGTTTTTATCTTGAGCTCAGATGCCCTTGTGCAAGTGAAATATCAATATGATAAATAACTATATATGTATTTATAGTATAGTAAGACCTTCACATATATTTTTATATGTATGTCTATATCTGTTTATCTATATTAATATGTATATCTACATATAAAATAATAATAATGTGAAATAGTGCTGACAATACTAATTTGGTAGCTTTGGCTGCTCAGGGATGTAACACTAAATACCCTACAGAACAGGATTGGCCAGGACCCCAATGTCAGTGGTCAACTTTGTGAAATTGTATACAGTGAAAAGAGGAGGAAGGGAGGAAATTTGCTATATTTACAGGGTTTGCTGATACTGTGATGCAGAGTGCTTTGTCTGTTCCTGTGGAAAATACAGTGATTAAACCTTCAGGGTTTTTCATGTACCAGACTATGCACAAGCTGCAGGATTGGTTGAAAGGCTGAAGGGGTTGTTAAAAAAGCAGTTGAAAAAATGAGGAGATGGGAACCTTTGCCCATGGAGAACCCATCTCCCAGATGTGCTCCATGCCCTTAACAATGGCCCAGGGGGGAAATGGAACCCCCCTGGCTGTGCACGGCTGCCCCCAATTTGCATTAACAAGCTAAATAAATTATTAGAAGAAAGAAAGAATTGATGCTGTGAAAATATCCAATAGCACATCCTGTGAGCTCCAAACAAACACAGATGGGGCTCCGCATGAATGCACAGCCTTGGATTATCTACTTGCTGGCCAGGGAGGAACCTGGGCTATTCCAGGACAGGAATGTTGCAGGAATGTCTATCAGTGCTGGGTTTGAGGTCCAACAACCAGGAATCTCCTCGATAGAAAGAGCAGGAGAAGAGAGACAGAAAGAAGAAATTTCTTTGTGGTGGGATTGGCTCCCAAATTGGAGGCTGCTGTGAAATGCATTTGTGGCTGTCACTGGAATCTTGGTGTGAGCTCTTGGTGTGTTATGATTCCATGTTGGAGTTGTTGTGACACCTTGTGCTGGAAATGGAGAACTGAGACTTGTCTAAAAAGAGACACAGTCTCAAGAAAAAAAGGGGCATTTGATAAAGAACAGAGAATAGCAACTAATTAGGCATGTTTTAAAAGGAATGCAAATCATAGCTCTGAGTAATGAACTTGAACAGCACTTAATTGAAGAACAAGAGGCAATGCCTTTGTGCCAAATACCTAAATCTAAACTCTGTTATACAAAGAATTGTTCTGAAGGTTGCAGTTCCTCTGTAGGTCAAAGCACTGATTGAAGCTCTGAGGCCTCACCATGCCCTGACTGAGGCCTGAACAACAGGCCCTGAGGCAAAGCTGAGCTCCAGATGAACCTTCCAACCAAAGGTTATATTTGTATCTGCTCATTAATGAATCATTATTAGCAATATGATCTCTGTATGTCTTCATGGGTGAAACGTGGATTTACCTTCCTGTGTTTGGAAACCGGACAAGGCCCCATCTGGCTTTGTTTGGGGCTGTGGGATTGTCCTGGTTTAGGACAAATTAGGGGAAATCTCCAAAAGGGAGCCCCCTAAAAAAAGAAACCTCCAACCACCCCTCCCCCAATACCGGGTTCGGGAAGGAATTTCTCGGAGGAGCAAAGTGGAAAACAAAACCTATTTATTGATAAATAACAAAAGAACACTCCCCAACACAAGAAAAGAAAAGAAACCAGGCAGTGTCGTGGAGGGCGCTGAGCTTCTCTCGCAGACTCCGGGGGTCCTGGACGTCCCAGGTCAGGTCCGGAGCCGGTCCAGTATCTTCAGGGGAGGGTAAGAAAGAGGGAACGAATGAAAAAGGGAAAAAAACCAACGCAGAAAGCAGAAAGCAGCAAGCGAGCAAGTAAGCAAGTAAGCAAGCAAGCAAGCAAGCAGCCAAAAGCCAAAAGCCAAAGGTGCCCGGTCACCCTTCACCCCTCCCTCCCCGCCCCGCGGCAAGACGGCCTGGTGGGGGGGGGGGAAGGCGCAGCTGCCAGACACAACACACGATATTGGGATAAAGGCTGCTGTCACTCCACGACACTCCACCCCTTATCCCATATCGTGAACATACAATAAAAAACTTTCATTTCACTTACTCACACCTTTGACACTTATGCATTCCTCTCATCTTACTTGCTCAGACCTTTGGCACTTACAGTTTCCTTCTGTCCCACATTCAACAAACAATGACATTCATATGTGAGTCTCATCCCATAATCAGGTCTCCCTGAGGCACACACCGTGTTGTTCCATCTTTCTGCATTATCCACCATGTATAACCTGGTCCTTGAGCAAAGACAATCCCACGGATGGGTTTGTCTGTACTCGAGGCAGGGTTGATCCATACTGTCTTTCCCAACAAACCTCTGACATGGGCCACTGGGGCTTTATCCCCATCTACTATATTAAGGAGCTCAGACTGAGCAGGACCCGCTCGGTTGGTGGAACCTCGAGTGTTAACTAACCAGGTAGCCTTTGCCAAATGCTGCTCCCAGTTTTTTAAAGACCCCCCACCCAATGCTTTTAAGGTGGTTTTTAACAATCCATTGTACCTTTCTTAGGCCTCTGAGGTCCTTCAGAGAAAAGGAGTCAACATTGGCTCCAGAATCTGTGCCCCTTGATGTGGCCTCTGATTTTGGTGAGGGTCCTTCTCCTGCATCATCATCATCATCCTCCACCTTTCGATCGGTCTTGCCTTTACACTTTCCACCTCTTGTATTAGCTGCAACAGCCATGGGTTGAGGCTTGTTGTCTGATTCAGCTGCTAGCCTGGAGCCTGGGATGTTAGCTGCAGCCTGGGTCACTGGGATAGTAACTAACTTATCTCCCTGTTCCCTTCCTGCTATCTGCTGCTCCACAGTATCTAGCAGAGTACGGTAAACAAATGCCAAGGCCCAGCTCACTGCAGTAATCCTTTCCTCCTTAGTATTACCATGGCACTTCTCCCTCAAATACTTTGCCACCTCGACTGGGTTCTGAATTTGATCAGATGGGAAGTCCCAGTCTATAGGATCAGAAAATTCCTTTAAAGTCTGGCCCATATCCTCCCATTTCCCACTCCAGTCAAGATTTTTCCTGCTTTGTTTTACTCCTGAATCAGGAGTCTCTCTAACCCCTCTAGAAATCTCAGCTTTCATTTTATATACACTCCAGACAGTATAGAAAAGGCTTAATAAATTAAATGCCAGAAAGATGGTTTCTTTTAAACTCAGGGGAAATTCAATATTTTCTAATAGAGATGTCAACAATTCGGAGGAGAGGAAGGAAGACAAAGGCTGAAAAGCCCCTTCCCCTTCTTCTCCCCAAACAAACTGAGTACACAGCCATAACAACAATCCATACATTCCTGAAACAAAATCCAGCATTTTTATAAACCAAATTATCACACATAAGACCAGCCCAATGACTATTCTGGTTAGTACCCCCTGCTTACGAAAGCTACTTATTAGGAATAACACCAGAGCTATTTTTGGGTAAGGAAATAACCCTAGGGACCACAAAGGTATTAAAACTTCAAAAACCCCTAGGGACCAGAAATACCGACAGGCTTTCACCCCAAATAAAATTATGAATTACTAATATGCCCACAAAACAACCAAAACCAAAATATTACTGTTATAGGTTTTTTTTTCCACTGTCTTTGGCCTCCGTTTCCCGGCCAATGCACCAAATGAATTTACTGTCCTGGTTTAGGACAAATTAGGGGAAATCTCCAAAAGGGAGCCCCCTAAAAAAAAAAAACCTCCAACCACCCCTCCCCCAATACCGGGTTCGGGAAGGAATTTCTCGGAGGAGCAAAGTGGAAAACAAAACCTATTTATTGATAAATAACAAAAGAACACTCCCCAACACAAGAAAAGAAAAGAAACCAGGCAGTGTCGTGGAGGGCGCTGAGCTTCTCTCACAGACTCCGGGGGTCCTGGACGTCCCAGGTCAGGTCCGGAGCCGGTCCAGTATCTTCAGGGGAGGGTAAGAAAGAGGGAATGAAAGAAAAACAGAAAAAAAACAGCGCAGAAAGCAGAAAGCAGCAAGCCAAGCAAGCCAAGCAAGCAAGCAAGCAAGCCAGCAAGCAAGCAAGCAGCCAAAAGCCAAAAGCCAAAGGTGCCCGGTCACCCTTCACCCCTCCCTCCCTGCCCCGCGGCAGGACGGCCTGGGGGGGGGGGAGAGGCGCAGCTGCCAGACACAACACACGATATTGGGATAAAGGCTGCTGTCACTCCACGACATCTTGCTAAATAAACAGAGCATGCTGATGTCATATTGAGTGTCCGAGTCTTCCCTCACCTGACAACCTCCCCTCAAACCTGCCTTTCTCAGACCTTTCATGATGGTCCAAGATGGCAATGGTCATGCGGTTGTCAAGCATCATGCCCTGGAGAGTCAAGATGGAAGGAGTCTGAATGTGCCTCGGGAGCCCGACCATCCTCCCTCCATCTTGGATCCTCCACTTCCTGCTACCACAACCTTCTCTTCCGCCCTGAACGAACCTCCAGACTCCACCCCCACAACTGCGGGTCAGGCCCCCACTGTCAATCATTCCACCTTCACCCTGGGCCATGCCTCCAGAACTCCACCCCAGAAGTCCGCCATCCTAAATCAAGGCCCTTCCTCCCCAGCACCTGAAAAAATGGCAGTGCCCTTTGCCTCACCCTCCGGCAATAATATAACCCCATGGTCAAAGATACAAAACCCAAATGTCGCACTATTTCAAATCCAAATGTTTCTGCTCCAAGTTATTCTTCCTCCCCAAAAGACAGTTTGGATTCCCCAGAGCCACCTCGCCTCTCAACCCCAGAAGATCCCTAGGAAAGGATCTGGAAAGAAACAGTTAAGGAAGGAGACTGGCAAATATTCCTGAAACTCCTTGTTGCCCCAGGATGTTATGAAAGAAGGGGGCAGAATCCCAGGGATCATCCATTGGTTTATGGGGAAATCAAGGATCTGTGTAGGGCAGCTAAATACCATAGGAAGGACTTACCTTGTTTTAATGGCCTCATGAGGGCCATGTTTACAGCACGTCTTAACCCCCTATGATTTAAAATATATTATGGCCATGTTGTTGTCACCTACAGAATATACCCTGTGGGAAGAATGATGGAAGTGTTTACTAAATCAATTAATAGCAGATTATGCTAATAATGAGGCAAGGGTGGAATTGACAATCAACCATCATGCTGGAGAAGGACAACACAGCCTACCAGATGATCTAGCAGCAGGTATCCCCAGAGAAGTATTGGATGATATCAAAGAGATGGCTTTGCAAGCTTTAATCCAGGTATCGGATGGCAGCACCCCCAATTTGGACTACCTTGGGTGGCTGCAGCTAAAGCTTTAGGACAATCAGACCATCTTGGGTGCCTGTTAAGTAAGCAAACCAATGCTACCTCCCTCACATTGAGTGGCCTGCTCTGAGACATAGAGACCATCAGACATGCCACCTTGCAGAACAGCAATAGAGTTTTTACTCTGGGCACATGGGGATGGCTGTGTAGACTCTGAGGGCATGTGTTGCATGAACCTCTCCAGCCACAGTGAGTCAATCCACAAGAGCATTGAGGTACTGAAGGAAGGGTTCAAGAAGCTTCAAGTGGAAAACACAGACTGAGTCAATAAACTCTTCCAATCCAAAGGACTAAAGGGTTGGATGAGGTCTAGCTAAAACAGGACTATTAATTCTCTTAGTGGTTGTTGTTGTATTGTTAATTGTCCTATGTTTGTTTGGATGCTTTTAGAAAGTCTTACAAAATTCTTTCAGTTCCATCTCTGTTGGAAAACAGAAAAAGGGAAGATACCCAACACAGGCTCCTCATGGACTCCTTGGAGGAGAGAATTGGAGGCCAGGATGGCACAAAACCTCTCAGAGACTGAGTTTGGGAAGGAAAATCCTTAAAAGTACGTAAAAGCATTCTTAAATCCATAAAGTACCTTAAAACCCCTGAGTATTTCAAGGCATTATTGAGCCCCACTGAGTGTCAGTACAAAGCTCTCAAGGGACTTGTTAAAGCAGATAATTGGGGCCATGATTGCACAAATCTCTCACAGAGTCTGTATCAAAAGGGAAACACCAAGTACCTTAAAAAAACTGAAGTACCCTGAAGTATTAATGAGCCTAACTGAGTGTTGTTACTGACAAAGCCTCTCCAGGGACTAATTACAGCAGATAATTGGAGGCCATGATTGCACAAACCTCTCAGAGACTCCAAGGCAAAAGCCAAACCCAAAGTCCTTGGAAAATCCTGCAGTCCCTTCAGGGAGCATTCAGGAGCCCCCAGGGCCATTGCTGAGCAAGGCTCCCCAGGGACTCCTTCCAGCAGATCCTTGAGGCCACTGGGATGTGGGCTAGGGGGGGGATGCTGAGAGCAGGACAAGGGGCTGACAGTGCCCAGCCTGGCTGGGGCTGTGCCAGGAGGCCCCAGGGCCTCAGGACAAGGTGTCTCCTCCCAGCCCTTGCTAGCACAGACCCTGCTGTGCCCCAGGGCACCAAGACTTGGCTTCTCTTTGTGCCCACCTGTCATCACTGCCTGCAGTTCTCTGCTCTGCCTGGGGCCTGGGGACACTTTCTCAGTCCTGTCCCTCAGTGGGACCCATTAAAAGTCCAAGAAACTTTGGAGTTGGATTCTGCCTTGGAGTTCTGGAGAGGTTTCTTCAGCTCCCTCTCAGGGACTGATGTTCAGGGCCTGAGCACAAAGCCCCAGAGGCTCATTAAAGTCCTGGTGCTGTGTCTGTGCTGCTGAGCTGGGCTGGGCTCTTGGCACAGAGGCAGCTCCTGGTAAGCAAGAAGAGCTTCAAAAGCACATTTCTCTTGCTGAGCAGCTCTTCTGCCAGCCCAGCAGGGCTGGGGCACTGCCTGCAGCCAGCCCAGGCACAGCACAGAGGCACAGAGAGCTTCAATCAGTCAGGGCTGGGAAGGGGCTGAGAAGTGCCTGGGGCAGAATCCCTGCCAGCCCTTGGCACAGGAACCTCTGGCTGCAGGACAATGCAGCTGCAGCTCCTGGAGCCATCTCCTAAAGCTGGAACATCCCAATGCCTGCAGAGCCTGTGAGTACATTCTCTGATCGTGTCTCGTGCAGAGCAGCCAGGGGTGGCCAGGGCTGTCCTGCAGAGCAGGGTCCTGCAGCCCAGGGCGCTGTGCTGGGGCAGGGACTCTGCTGTCTGCCAGGGACAGCTCTCAGCCAGCCCTGGCAGCTGCTCCCAGCACTGGGGGACAAGATCTGGGTGGGAGGAGACAGCTGGTCAGGCTTGGAAGTGTTCTCCTTGTGTGGGGAGGATGCTGCATCGTTCAGGACTGTTCCAAGCATGGCATTTAACTGCAGAACATTTCCAAGTAGATTATACATGGAGCATAGCAAGGCAGGGGCTGCATGAAACGGAAACTGTGGCTTTATTAATCTACTGCTCTGGGTTGACATGATGGGAAATTCCACTTAGATATTCATCTCTCAGTTCAGGTGGAAAATAAAAAATTGCTCTCACATGTTAATAAACCAGGCAGTGACAGAAATCAGCACAGGGCCCCTTAGAGGCAGCATCAGTGTCACTTTTCCAGCCTCCTCAAGGTCGCTCTGACATTGCCATCAGAGCCTGCAGAGCCAGAGCTGCCCCTGGGCAGTGCCTGAGCTGGGAGGGCTCTGCAGGGCAGAGCTGAGCCCCCAGGGCTGGGTTGGGCTCTGGCAGCACTGGCAGGGCCCAGCCCTGGGCACAGGGAAGCAGCTGCTGGCAGGGACAGCTCCAGGCAGCAGAGCCCTGGGCAGGCAGTGGGGGGAAAGTGCCCCCAGACTGTGCTGGGATATTTCAAGTCCTCTCCAAACCCAAATATTCCATGATTACTTTTTTTACAGATCCCCATGCCAAGGCAGCGCAAATGTCCAACAGCAGCTCCATCAGGTACTTCCTCCTGCTGGCACTGGCAGACACGCGGCAGCTGCAGCTCCTGCACTTCTGCCTCTTGCTGGGCATCTCCCTGGCTGCCCTCCTGGGCAACGGCCTCATCATCAGCGCCGTAGCCTGCGGCCACCACCTGCACACGCCCATGTTCTTCTTCCTGCTCAACCTGGCCCTCACTGACCTGGGCTGCATCTGCACCACTGTCCCCAAAGCCATGCACAATTCCCTCTGGGACACCAGGAACATCTCCTACACTGGATGTGCTGCTCAGCTCTTTTTCTTTCTCTTCTTCATCTCAGCAGAGTATTTCCTTCTGACCACTATGTGCTACGACCGCTACGTGTCCATCTGCAAACCCCTGCACTACGGGACCCTCTTGGGCAGCAGAGCTTGTGCCCACATGGCAGCAGCTGCCTGGGCCAGTGCGTTTCTCAATGCTCTCATGCACACAGCCAATACATTTTCCCTGCCCCTGTGCCATGGCAATGCCCTGGGCCAGTTCTTTTGTGAAATCCCCCAGATCCTCAAGCTCTCCTGCTCCAATTCCCACCTCAGGGAACTTGAGCTTCTTGTGTTTTCTTTCTGTTTGGGCTTTGGTTGTTTTGTTTTCATTGTTTTCTCCTATGTGCAGATCTTCAGGGTTGTGCTGAGGATCCCCTCTGAGCAGGGACGGCACAAAGCCTTTTCCACCTGCCTCCCTCACCTGGCCGTGGTCTCCCTGTTCCTCAGCACTGCAGCATTTTCTGACCTGAAGACCCCCTCCATGTCCTCCCCGTCCCTGGATCTGTCCCTGTCAGTTCTGTACGCGGTGGTGCCTCCAGCCCTGAACCCCCTCATCTACAGCCTGAGGAACCAGGAGCTCAAGGCTGCAGTGAGGAGACTGATGACTGGATAGTTTCAGGGACATTAAACTGCTGGCCAATTTCCGCAAATCACTTGTAATGAAAGTCATCTTTGATACTTGTTGGCTTCATTTCAGAGGTTCTTTTTCTTTTCTTTACTTTTTTCATATTGTCCACAAAGAAAAGCCAGTGTTTGTGCCATTTCTCATTTTCTTTCTCTCCACCTTCCCTGTGGCCACAGACTGTGTCAATGAGGGGCTGTGCTCTCAGTGGCTTTAAAAGAACTACAGCATCTCCCAGCAGAGTTTTCTGCAGAGATGCCCTTTTGTTGCCTTCTCTGGAGCTGCAGCAGCAATGTCTGTGTGCAGAGCTGGGGCAGATCAGTGCTGGCCCAGCAGCTGTGCCCAGCAGCAGCAGCAGCACTTGGTGTTGCCAGTGCTGCTGCCTTTGCCCTGCCCCGCTGCCCTGCTGGCCCTGGTGTTGCTGCAGGGCCTGAGTGCTCTCGGGGGTGGCAGTGCCGGGGCTGCAGCAGGGAAAGGCCAAGTAATATAAATAATTTGTAAAATAAATAATCTGCACTATAAATAATTTGTAAATTTTGATCATCTTTGATATTTTTTTTTGGTTTCTTCTTTTTTTTCCCCTGTGTTTTATTTTTTACATATTGTCCATAAAGTAAAACCATTGTTTTGCCATTTCTCATTTTATTTCTCTCACCTTCCTTGTGGCTATTGACTGTGCCAGTGAGGGTCTGTTTTCTTGGGGGCTTTAAAGGAACTAAAAGATCTCCCAGTAAAGGTTTCTGCAGAGATCTCCTTCTGTTCTCTTATCTGGAGCTGCAGCAGCAATGTCTGTGTGCAGAGCTGGGGTCAGACCAGTGCTGGCACAGCAGCCCTACTCCTGCTGGCTGCACCATTCCTGATCCAGGCCAGGAGCCATTGGCCTTCTTGCCCACCTGGGCACACTGCTGCCTCATGTCCAGCCTGCTGTCCATCAGTCCCTGCAGGTCCCTTTCTGCCTGGCTGCTCTCCAGCCACTCTGTCCCCAGCCTGTAGTGCTGCAGGGGTTGTTGTGGCCAAAGTACAGGACCCGGCACTGGGACTTGGTAAACCTCACCTTGTTGGATTTGGGCCCTGGATCCAGCCTGTCCAGGGCCCTGTGCAGAGTCCTCCTATGCTCGCCCAGATCAACACTCACACCCAGCTTGGTGTCATCTGCAAAGATGTCCTTGGTTCCACAGGACCCCTCAGTGTCACAACAGCCTCTTGGTTACACCAGGCCCTGCACTGTCACACTGGTCTCCTTGGTTCCATGAGACCATGCAGAACAACAATGGTCTCCTTGGTTCCATGGGGCCCCAAAATGTAACAATGTTCTCCTTGGTTCCGTAGGGCTTCACAGTGTCACAATGGTCTCGTTGGTGCTGCAGTTCCCCAGTTCCATGGGCCCCCGGGGTGCCACAATGGCCCCATGGCCACATGAGGTCCCACACTGTCACCATGGTCTCTGTGGTTCCACAAGTCCCCTCAGTGTCACAATGGACTCCTTGTTTCCACAAGGCCACACAGTGTCACAACGTTCTTCCAGATCCCTTGAGGCCCCATCGTGTCACAGTGGCCCCTTGGTTACACAGGATCCTGCAGTGTCACAATGTCCCCTTGGTTCCATGAGGCCCCGCAGTGTCAGAATGGCCCCTTGGTTCCACTGGGCCCTGAAGTCTCCCAATGGTCTCCTTGGTTTTGCAGTTTCAAAATGGTGAAACCCCTTGGTTACACAAGGCCCTGCAGTGTCACAATGGCCTCTGTGGTTCCACCAGGACCCAGAGTGTCACCGTGCACTCCCTGGTCCCATTTGGCCCCACAGCACCACCATGGACCCCTGGTTCTGTTGGGCTGCACGGTGTCACCATGGTCCTCTGAGTTCCACAAGGCCCTGCAGTGTCACAATGGCCCCAGAGTGTCCCACTCATCACAGAATGACAGAATCAAATAGGCTGGAAAAGACCTTTGGGATCATCAAGTCAAACTAATGCCCTAATACTGCCTTGTCACCCAGACCATGCCACTGAGTGCCACTGGAGAGGGACAGTGACTCTGCCACCTCCCCCTGGCCAGCCCATTCCAGTTCCCACTCACCCTTTCTGTGAAGTTTCCTCCTATTGTCCAGCCTGAGCCTCCCCTGGTGCAGCTTAAGGCTGTGTCTCCTTGTCCTGCCCTCCAGCAGATCCACACTCACACCCAGCTTGGTGCCATCTGCAATTTGTGAATGGGGGACTCGATCCCCTCACCCAGATCATCAGTGAAGATATTAAACAGGACTGGGCCCAGCACAGATCCCTGCGGACAGCACCAGTGCCTGGACCCCAGCTGGCTGCAGCACCATCCCCACCACTCTCTGGGCCCAGCCTCCAGCCAGCTCTTCAATCTCACAGCGAGGAGGGAACCTGCCCAAGCCGTGGGCTGCAGCTTTTCCAGGGAATGCTGTCAGAGACAGTGTCAAAGGCTTTGCTGGAGTCCAGGCACACAACATCCACAGCCTTTCCCACATCCACAGGTGGGTCACCTGGTCATAAAAGGACACCAGGTTGGTCAGGCAGGACCTGCCACCCCTAAATCCACACTGGCTGGCTCTGATCCTTGGCCATCCTGTGGGTGCCCTGTGATGGCACTCAAGGTGATCTGTTCCATAACCTTGCCGGGCACCCAGGTCAGGCTGACAGGCCTGGAGTTCCCCAGCTCCTCCTTCCAGCCCTGCTTGGGGATGGGCTCACACTGGCACCTCCAGTGCTCTGGGCCCCCCCTGCTGAGCCAGGACTGATGGTAAATGATGGAGAGCAGCTTGGGGAGCTCATCCACCAGCTCCCTCATCCCCCTGGGATGGATCCCATCTGATCTCAGAGACACCTGTGAGCATCTGAGTGGCTCAGCAGGTCCCCAGCTGCTTCCTGCTGGATTCCAGGGGGCTGTTCTGCTCCCTGTGCCCATCTACCAGCTCAGGAGAACTCTTGTCCTGAGGGCAACCTGTGCTAATATTGAAAATTGAGACAAACAAGAACTTAAGTAGCTCAGCCCTTTGATTATCTTTAGTTACTATGTTCTCCACTGCACCCAATGAAGAGTAAAGGTTCTCCTTATCCCTCCTTGCTGTAATTTTTTTTATAAAACCTTTTTTTTTTTTTTTTTACAGAAGCCACAAGTTTATGTTCTAACTGAGCTTTCACCTCTCAGATTTTCTTTCTGCATAATTTAATGACATCCTTAAACACTTCCTGAGTTCCTAGTCCATTTTTCCCCTTAATTCCCACAAAAGCTCCATGGGCAGGCAGGCCAGTAATTTTCCTCACCAGCTCATCTTTTGCCACACTGGGACAGGCTCCTTCCCCCTTAAGATTACTTTCTTGAAATGTTTCCATCCTTCCTGACCCCCTTTGTTTTAAGGGCTGTTTCCCTTCAAAAATCAGTACCTGATTCAGTACTCCCCAAATCAGTATACTGAACAGGCCAAAGTCTGCCCTTCCTAATTCCAGTGTAGAAGTTTTGTTGCTGCCCCTCCTTCTTTCACTGAACATTGAAAACTTGATTATTTCATGGTCACTGTGCCCCAGGCAGCCTCTGAGCCCCACATCTGCCACCAGCCCTTCTCTGTTTGTGAACAGCAGCAGACAGAGTTTTCCTTGGCAGTGGGAGTGTTACCAAAACTTGGGTAAAACAGAAAACTCCTTAACCCCAGTGTAGCATTAAGAAGCAGCTTTCTTTACTCAGCTGGATGCACGGGGGGACAGCTCCTCCCAAAGTCCTGCATGGTGAGTACAGGAAAGTTCCTGTTTATTTTCTGTATTTTGCTCACATATTGATTGTCCTGAACTAAACATACATATGATAATAATTTCCCCAAAATCATTAACACATTTCCCCTCCCCTTTGCCCATGTGTTCTTCTGTCCTGGGGGTCTCTCTGGTGGTCCCTGGTGGTCGTGGACCCCAATGTTCCAGTGGGCCTGGCTGAGCTGGCAGGACACTGAGGCTGCTGAACTTCCAGTTCCCCTTCTCACACAATGGGCATTGTGTGGTTTCCATAGGCCTGGGGTTTTGGAGAACAAGCTCCAGGTGTGAGCTCACCTGGGGGAGACAATTGATCATCCGGGAACATGAGGTCACAGAGTGGGCTATGAAATCACAGAGTGGGTTATGTGAGGTCATGGAGCATATACTGCATCATAGACTGCCTCTGTGACACCACAGATCCAGTTGTGACATCAGAGGGCAGAGGTCTGACATCATAGAACAGACTTTGACATCACAGTGCAGGCTGTGACATCCCAGAGGGGCTGTGTGACATCCCAGCAGGGCTGTGTCAGGTCACTGGGTTGGTCACTCCGCCCCAGCTCCCCCTCACAGTTTCTCCCAACAAGTCCAATGCTGTTCATGCCCAGCAGGGTCCCTGTCCCCCGGGATCCCCCCGGCCCACCTGGAGCCACAGCCTCCACCAAAGCATGTTCCACAGGATCCACCCCAGAGCCTGACATGGGGACAAGGGGCCAGGGCTGTGTGACCAGGACATCAAGGACAGGGATTAATCAGGTCACTGGGGCCTGGGTTGGGTTGCCCAGGGCAGGAAAGATGTCTGGCAGCTGGAGCAGGGTCTGGGAAGGGCCTCCAAGGTGGGGCTGGAGCCCCTGGGCTGTGAGCAGAGGCTGAGGAAGCTGGGCTGGTCCAGCCTGGAGCAGGGAAGGCTGAGGGGCTCCTCATCCCAGCCTGGCAGTGCCAGCCAGGAGGGGATGGAGAACACAGAGCCAGGCTCTGCACCGGGGGCCTGGTGGGAGACAAAAGCCAATGGGTGGGAGGGGAAAGAGGGGAGATCAGCAAGGACAGGAGGAGATGAAATGAGTCAGGCTGGTTTCAGCATTTCCTGAACACCAAGAGCAGCCTGACCTCCCTTCTCCATCCACCACTGACAGCTTTGCAAATCAGGAATTGTTGGAGCTGTTTTGCCCCCACTCCAGGATGAGCATCCTGGTACAAGGACCTAATTGTGTTTATATCAATCACAGAACCATGTTTGTCTAAAATTAATATTTGTATGGAAATCACTTGTGGATGTTGGACTCATCAGGTGCTGCTGGGATGTTGCACATAGCTCAGGGAATGCCATGATTGTTATTAAATTGTGTCCTGTTCAACTGTGGTCTGTTGGCCATGAAGAGAACCTTTCTGTGCCTCTGAGTCTCACCAGTTCCTGACCCCCAAAGGACACAAACCTGATGAGTTGTGGCTCCCACTCCAG
Organism: Calcarius lapponicus; assembly: GCA_039654755.1. Classification (NCBI taxonomy): domain Eukaryota; kingdom Metazoa; phylum Chordata; class Aves; order Passeriformes; family Fringillidae; genus Calcarius; species Calcarius lapponicus. The sequence continues at coordinate 502,641 of JBBFKN010000043.1, forward strand.
TGGCGGCACTTGGACCTCTCTCCATAGCCAAAGCAGAGTTCCCTTGTCCCAGAGAGTCCCTGGCAATGCAGGGATGAAGGAAACAGGACGAGCCGTGGGGATCAGGGTCAGGGAAGAACCAGGGAGAAGAATGACTTTTGCATCTGATGGAGCTGTGCCTTCCCTTGGCTTTGCTGGCTGACAAGAAATGAACATCCCTCTATGTCTCGGGCAGCTCCTTCTCCAAGGAAAGCAGGTGGGAGCTGGAGCCAAGGAGCTGAAAGCTGCAGGTGCAGCCTGGGCTGGAGGCAGCTCAGATTTGCACAAGGCTGCTCTGAGTGCCAGGCCTTGGATGGGGGAAATGGTGGGGGTGGGGGTAGGGACAGAGTCTGATTGATTGTCAGCCATGAAGGGTCTTGATTTTCATATCTATTCAGACTGCATGAGGAGGTACTTTGATTCAGTGTCAATTGGAGATTGCATATGTCAATGAATTAACAGGAAAAAAAACCTAAGCAGGACCTAAAAAACTGTCTGTTTAAATATAGTGCATTCACTGCAGATATACTACTGAGATCTAAGTAACCGCAAGTGATTTGAAAATAAAAATCAAATTATTCCCAAGGGCTTGGCTTGTTCAGGTGTTCTGAATGTTAATGAGCTCAGGGACACTGAATTCCTGCACTGATGAGCTGAAGGCTGAACAAGCCTCTGCAGCAGTGAAATTCAGCAGCAGCCTCCAAGTTGCTGAGGATGTCAGCAGCCCCCAGTGAGGCCATCCCTGCCCAGAGACCGTGGGGGAATGGGCAGACAAGGAGAGCGTCCCTGGGGCTGGGGCAGCACAACTCAGAGGCAGCAGCGGCTCCAGCTGGGCAATGGAGTGTGGAATGTGGCTGGGAAAGCCCTGCCTGGGCTGGGCAAAGCAGGACACACAAGCCCTGACTCCATTCCCCAAAGGACTCTCTCCAGGACATTTAAAAGGAATTACAATTATTTGTGTTTTCTGAGTTGGACTCCCTGGAGAAATACTTACAAGAGATTCTCGGGAGCTCAAAAGAACAACACTGCCTTTACTGGGAGCTTTAGAAAATCAGGGAAACTTTGGCAAAAGGTTTAATATGACATGGTATTGGTTTTTGGTTTTTTTATTTTTAGATTTTTCTAATCTTGAGATTTCTTAATTATTGTATTGATGAGTGTGGTGGGTTTTAGTGTCTATTAATTATTTATGTATTTATTTTGTTGTGAGATAGAATTAGGAGAAAGGTAAAGTAGGCCTCAAATTTTGAAAGAGTATAAAGAAATTTTTACTAAAAATATATTTAAAAAGAAAAAGGTAGTAAGAATTAAAATAAACTCTTTAGAACTCTTTTTTTGTTTGTTTACAACTTTTTCTTTTTACTGACACTGTAAAAAAGTAAAGCTAAATTTTCTAGTTTGTTCATTATTTCTAGAATAGTCTTTTTTTAGTTTACTTAGAGAGAAAAGTTTTTCTTGTTAAGGTTATGGAGATTTTTTTTACAAGAGAAAAAAAAGGGGTTTTGTGGTTTTTAATTTTGTCATGAATAATAGTTGTCTGGGGAACTTTGTGAAGTTTTTTTTATTGCTACAAGCTTTTTTACAACTTGTTGATGGGTCATGTTGATTTATGGGGAGTTTATAAAGATGAGTTTTTTAAAGGTAAGGATTTTTTAAATTTACTTTTACCATTATTTTTATCTCTGGGAATAGAGATCTTCTGTTGGGGATGCTGGATTACTATTTTCCCCCCCTTTTTAAAACTTTTATGAAATTAAAGTATTTTAACATTTATTTTTTTAATATGGAGGTTTTTGTTTGATATCAATTTTATTTTTAAATAGTTTTATGTGTTTTAAAGAAAAAGAGATTTCTCTTTATAGTTTTAAAGAGGATTTTAGTTTTTCTTTGTGCTTTTTAAATTTGTATTTCATTTCTCCTTTACTGACTTTGCTGGTTTTATGTTGTTCTTTTATATGCTTATATTTTTTTTTTTCTTTACTCAAGAGAGGATTGAAGTATTGAAAGGATTAACACCTGACCTGCCAGTAACTTGTGGTGGAAGTTGTAGTTGGGTTGTGTTAGGATTGGTTTTATGGTTCATTTTTGGCTTTTTTCTGTTTAAGCTTTTTAAGTAGGTTATTTTGTATAGGTTGTAGATTGTAGGAGTTTTTGGTTTTAGTTGTGTTGGGGGAAGAGGACCTGATGGTAAGATTTTAATAGCTGTGGCTGGCTTTGTTCTGGTTGGGGTTTTGTAGCCTCTTTTGTTTTCCTGTTTGGGAGTTGTTGGGGTTTGGTTTGGTTAGAATGGAACTGGGGGGGGGGGGGGCAGCCTGGGGAGGGGGGAAGGAGCTCAGCCCATGACAGGGTTGCTTGGATTGGTTTGGTTTGGTTTGGTTTGGTTTGGTTTGGGTTGAGATGGGGCTGGGGCCAGGGCCCGCTGCTTTTTTGTTGACTGGAAAAGACAGAGGAGGTTCCTGGGTTTTCTTCATCTTTAACATTTGTGTTTCACAGAGGCATGTTCAGTATCTCAGTGGTTTAACAGATTGTCAGTTACACAAAAAGTTTTGCATTACTTTTTAAAATTCTTCTCATGTCAAACTGTGAAAAATATTCAGTCAACAAAAAACACTTTTCAAAGCATTGACTTGGCCCATTCAATTTCACAAACTCTAAGCCTGTTCAATTTATTGTTAATCAAAATTTGCAGGAGCCCAGAAACAGAAGAAGAAGACACAGAAAGAGAGAAAGACAAAAAGATACAGAGAAGTACACACACACTGACCTACCAACTCCTGGATCCCAGCAGTCTTCAGATAAAAATTCCAAGAGGACATATGGTCAGGAGGTGTGCTTGCCTTGTGGTCAGCCTTCAATACCCCTTGGTCTTCCTGGGCCCTTCCCCCAGGTGGGGCTTGGGCTCATTTGGTCCCTCAGGAGCTGGGCTGGGGCTGCAGAGGTGGCTGTGGAGCATTGCCTGTGCTGTGCCAGGGACTGGCAGCCACTGCTGGGCTGGGTAGAGGCTCTGAGGGGATTGGGGTTCCAGGGCAGGGCAGGGCTGGGGTTCCAGGACAGGGCAAGGCTGGAGCTGCCCCTTCCTCCCCCCCACATGAAATGTTTTGAACCAACAATCTCCTCCAGTCTGTCACAACAGGGAATGTTGGAGGTGAAATCACAATTCTGGCCATGGGCACCTGGACTAGAAGGACAGTTCTTTTTCATAGGAAGGAAAGCACAGAGCCTTCCCCAATGTTTTGTGGACAGATGGAAAGTGACCCTTGTAAAACCACTGAAGGACAGAGTTGTCCTGGCAATATTCCTGTTCGAACAATCCCTGGATATAAGGCAATTTGGAGTTGAAATCCCAATTCTGGGCATGTGTGCCTGGAGGAGAAGGAGAGTTCTTTTCCATAGCAAGGAAAGCATGGAGCCCCAGTGTTTCAGCAGCAGATGGGAAGAGACCCTCAACATGCCAAGGTCAGTTTGACATGTCATGGGGCCTGGGAGGCCAAACCAGCCAGACCTGTTCCGTATTGTCTTCCTTTTATGAGGTCCTGCAGGATCACCATGGTCCTCTTGGTTCCATGGGGACCTGCAGTGTCATAATGGTGCTTTGATTCCATGGGGTCCCACAGTGTCACAATGGCCGCTAGGTTCCGTAAGGCCCCAAAGTGTCACAAGGATCCCACTGATTCCATGAGGCCTTGAAGTGTCCCAATGGTCTCCATGGTTCCCCAGGCCCCACAATGTCATGGGACTCCTCTGTTCCATGAGCCCTGCAATGTCACAATGGACCTTTGGACCCCGGGGGTTTGCAGTTTCACAATGGTCTCCTTGGGCTCCACAGAGTCACAATGGACCAATGATGGCAGGAGACCCCTCTGTGTCACCCTGGAGCTTTGGTTCCATGCAGCCCTGCAGTGTCACAATGAACCCTTGGTTCAATGGGGTTCTACAATGTCACCATGGCCCCTTGGTTCCATGCAGCCCTGTAGTGTCACAATGGTCTTGTTTTGTTCTCCAGTGTCACAGTGGTCCACTGATGACATCAGGCCCTGCAATGTCACAATGGACCTTTTGTTCCATGCAGCCCTGCAGTGTCACAAAGGCCTCTTGGTTTCACAAGGCCCCACAGGATCACAATGGTCCTCTTGGTTGTGTGGGGACCCCCAGGGTCACAATTATGGCACTGGTTCCATGAGGCCTCACAGTGTCACAATGCTTTGCTTATTCCATGGGGCCTCACAGTGTCAGAATGGTCTCCATGATTCCATGAGTCCCCTCAGTGTCACAAAGGTCTCTTTGGTTCAATGGTGCCCCACAGTGTCACAATGGCCCCTTGGTTCCATGAGGCTGTGAAGCGTCCTAATGGTTTCTCCATTGTTTCATGTGGCCTAGCAGTGTCCCAGTGGACCTTTGGCTCTATTGAGTGTCACAATGGCCCCTTGGTTCCGTGACGCCCCAAAGGGTCACAATGGTGTCCACAGTTCCATGAAGCCCTGTGGGGTCACAATGGACCCTTGGTTTAATGGGGCCTCTCAGTGCCACAATGATCCCTACATTCCATGGAGCTGTATGACTCCATGGAATGTAGGGATCATTGTGACACTGGTGGGGGGACAGGGGACCCCACTGTGCACGAGCAGCGTTGGACTTCTCCAACACTGGCCCCCGCACTGTGAGGAGGGCCAGGGCAGATTGACATCCTCAGTGACCTAACGAAGCCATCTCTGTGATGTCACATAGCCCTCTGTGATATCAAACTGCCTTCTCTGTGATGTCACACATCCTCTAATATCAGAGACCTAACTCTATTATGTCACCCTGTAATGTCATACAGCAGCGCTGTGATGTCACAGTGGACCGTGATGTCACAAAGTCACTCTGTGATGTCACAATCTGTTCTGTGATGTCACAGCCTGCTCTGTGATGTTACACAGCCACCCAGTAATGTCACAACCCTCTCTCTGATGTCACAGAGCCACACTCTATGATGGCAGATTCTGCTCTATGGCCACATATCCTACTTTGTGATGTCACAGCTCCCTCAGTGATGCCAGTGATGCCAGCTCTGTGATGTCACATCTCCCTCAGCGATGTCACAAAACCCTCAAGAACTCAGTTACATTGAAACACTGAAGTTTCACATACTTTGAAGAGATCCCTATCAGGGACATGACTGAGAAAGTGTCCCCAGGTTCCAGTCAGAGCAGAACACTGGAGGCAGTGATGACAGCTGGGGACAAGCAAGGCAAAGGTGTCTCTGGTGCTGAGCAAACCTGGATGTGTTTCAGGAATGCAAAGGGCCAAGGCCTGAGCCCCAGCCCCTGGCCAGGCAGACCCTGTCCCTCCCTCCTTGCTCAGGGTTCTTCCCGGGATGGGCACTGGCATGTGGGGATGTGCAATGCCAAGGGCAGGAGCATGGGGCGGCCCCTGCCAGGCTGCTGAGCAGGAACAAGGAGGCAATGAGGCCCCAGGCCTGCAAGGGTCACTTGTCCCCTCATGGCCTCAGGCCCAGGCCCAGCAGCCATGGCAAAAGTGCTGCAGGAGTTGGCTCTGTCAGGGCTGTCTTGCAGCTGCTGCCCATCCCTGTGCCCTGTGCAGCCCAGGCTGTCCCACGGTGTCCCTGCCCTGCGCCTCTGTCCCTGCAGGCTGTCGGCATCCCCCGGCTGCCCCAGCTGGCTGGGCCCTTCCTTTGCTGACAGCTCTGCCTCCTGCCTGCCTCTGCCTGCCCACACAAAGCCTTGGGCTGCTCCAGGCTCCTGCTGGGGGACTTGTTGCACCACAGCCCTGCCCTGGCAGGGAAATTCCTGTCTCTTGGTGTTCAGTCTTGGCCTCTCCAGCTGCCCTTGGAATTATTTCTTCATGTCTCAGGCTGTTCTCTACTATGTCTAAAGGATTCAACATCGCTGAACCACCCTTCAATCCCTCCCAGGGCTCTCCTCTGCTGTTCTCAGTCTCTACCCCACTGAGCACAGAGCTCCTTTGACCCTGTATAGTGGTCAAGTGCTTGAGGCCAAGAGCACCTGGACAGGAGGGACAGTTCTTTTCTATAGGAAAGGAACCAAAGAAACCCACAGACAGATGAGAAGCAGTCAGCAGAAGTTAAGGCCAGCCAGACCTGTCTGTCTTTGCAGCTTTGGCTGAAAGCAGCCTTTGGATATATGGGGAGTTTTGGGGGTAGAATTCCATTTCAGCCATGGGTTCCTGGACGGGAATGACAGTTCTCCATAGAAAAGAAAGAGTCAAGTCCCAGCGTTTCAAAGGCTGATTAGATGTGGCTGCATGGAGGCCAAGGTCAGCCAGACCTGTCTTTTGGGAAGAATCTTTGGAGAGACAGAATTTGGGAGGCCAAACCCCACTTTTGTCCATGGACATCTGGACGAGAAGGACGGTTCTTTTCCATAGGAAGAAAAGTACAGAGCCCCAGTGTTTCAAAGGCAGATGAGAGCTTGGCCTCCGGAAGCCAAGGGAACCTGGACAGTCCTGGCAGCTTTTGTCTGGGAGCTATCCTTGGATATAAGGAATTCTGGAGGCAGATTGTTAATTTTAGGCCGTGGATGCCTGGACTTGAAAGATTTTTTTTTCCATGGGAAGAAAAGCACAGGCCCCCTGTGTTTTGAAAGCAGATGAAAGGTGGCCCCCAGGAGGCCAAGGCAAGCACAGAGTAAGTTGTGTGAGTTCACAGATTGGGCTATGACATCACAGAGTTTGCTGTGTGAGGTCATTGAGCAGCTACACGATCATAGAGGGGATTCTGTGACATCACAGAGCAGGCTGTGTCATCATGGCATGACTGTATGGCATCATAGAGCAGGCTGTGAGTTCAAAGTGTGTGCTGTGCCTTTAGAGTGGCAGGTGTGAGGCCATAGAGAAGACTGCCATCATAGAGGTTGGCTCTGTACTATCAGTGAGTGGATTGTGACATCATTCGGTGTGTAAAATCATAGAGCAGGCTGTGACATCACAGAAAAGACAGTGACATCACAGTGTGACTTTGTGACATCACAGAGTCATCTGTGAAATCAAAACACAGTTTAATGACATCACAAAGTGATGCCCCAGATGTGGTACTGTGATATCACATGGGTGCAATGTGACATCACAGGGGCTGGGTGACATCAGTGGGGCTGTGTGACATCACAGGGGCTGTATGACATCACAGAGATGGCTGTGTGACATCCCAAGGGCTGTGTGAGGTCACTGGGGAGGTCACTCTGCCCCGGCCCCCTCACAGTCCCCCCAGAGCAGTCCAACGCTGCTCGTGCACAGCGGGGTCCCCTGTCCCCCCGGGTCCCCCTGCCCCCGGCGCCACAGCCTCCCCCAGAGGATGTTCCACGAGATCGACCCCAGAGCCTGACACGGGCACGGGGGCCGGGGCCCTGGGGGTGGCACAGGGGGACAGGGACCCCCCGGCAGCGTCCCCGTGTCCCCCAGGGCCAGAGCCTGGGCCAGGGCTCCTTCACCCTGGTACCAACGAGGCCTTGAGAGCGCTGAAAAAATCCCCAGCAAGTGATCAGCAAAGACCAGATTGAATATTAAGGGACAGCAGCACAAAGTTCCTTGGCAAGAGTCACTCTGCTCCTGACTGGACACTTCAGGCCCAGCAAGGAAACAAAGCAACAACAAAACCAAACCAAATCCAGGCCATCAAACCGGAAATGAACTGAGAACTGTCCCTGTCTGTGTGTGTGTGTGACACAAGGACAGTGAGGGCAAGGATAAATGGAATAGGGCCCGAAAGCTTTCAGAGCTCAAACTTAACAGGACTGAACTTATACCTTAACCTTAACTGATACCTTCAACTTCACCATTTAGCAAAAGAACCACACTTAACAGGATTTAACCTAATTGAAAACCTATGACTTAGCAATTTAAAAGAGGAATAACAATTAACAATATTTAATGTAGCTTATAACTTTTATTAGCATAACAACTTAGCAAAATACCAACTTTTTAGCAGCATTTAACTTCACTTAGACCGTGTGAATGTCTTAGGACCTTTAACCCTACCTACAGACCTGACTGACTCAGATATCTAAGTCACTCAAGCCCCTCAGAGAGCAGCATTTCTGCCACATTTCCCCAGCACAGGCACTCCTGTGTGCACACAGACACAAAGAGTCAGTGCAAGGCACCTGGGAGAAATTCCCCTGAGGGCAGGAAATGCTCCCTGTGGATCCTTTGGCATCTCCCCAGTGGGTGAAGGGTTGAGCCTGGAGGAGTGGGGGGATCGGCCCAGGCTCCGTCGTTGTTGGGGATCCCCAAGTGCAGTAAACGGGAGAGTTCCCGGCTGGGAGAGGCCCCACTCAGAGGGAGTCGCTGGCCCAGGAGAGCTCCAAGGGCTCCTTTTGGAGCGCTGTTTGCAGGGCCCCAAGAGAGGGGCTTCAGTCCCAGCAATGGTTCATCCTGCCGCACTTGGCACCAACAGCTTTCTTTGGCAGTGTGAGAACAGGGATGTTGTGCCACTGAGGGAACAAAAACAGTTCCCAGGGCTGCTCCTCCAGAAAGCAGGAGCTGGTTGGGCAGCAGCAATGCCTGGAGCAGACAGTGCTTGTGATGAGCTGCAGAGGAGCTGAGCCCAGGGGCTGTTGGCCAAGGCCCAGCCCCAAGGAGCATTTCTCAGCTGGCAGGGCGGCCTGAGAAGGGGAGGGGGGGAATGCAGCAGCACAGGGGCCCATGGAACCAAGGGACCATTGTGACACTGTGGGGCCCTGTGACACCAAGGGACCATTGTGACACTGTGGGGCCCTGTGACACCAAGAGACCATTGTGACACTGCGGGGTCTCATGGAATCATGGAATCATGGAATCATGGAGAATCACTGTGACATTGCTGGGCCTCATGGAACCAAAGGGGGTGTACTGATGCTGTGTGGCTCCATGGAATGTAGGGATCATCGTGACACTGAGCGTGCCCATTAACCAAGGAGCAATTGTGACACCACAGGGCCTCATGGAACCGTGGAGACCTTTGTGACACTTTGGGGTGTCATGGGACCAAGGGACCATTGTGACACTGCGAGACCCCATGGACCCAAAGGTCCATTGTGACATTGCAAGGCCTCATAGAATCATGGAGACACCTTAAGACACTTGACAGCCTTATGAACCAAGGGGCCATTGTGACCCTGTGGGGCAGCCTTGAACCAAGGCGACCATTGTGACAATGTCAAGACTCATGGAATTCTGGAGACCATTGTGATGGTATGAGGCCCCATGAAATAAGCAAAGCATTGTGACACTGTGAGGCCTCATGGAACCAGTGAGACCATTGTGACTCTGGGGGTGCCCATAGAACCAAGAGGACCATTGTGATACTGTGGGGCCTGGTGAAACCAAGTGTCCATTGTGATATTGCAGGGCTGCATGGAACCAAAGCTCCAGGGTGACACAGAGGGGCCTCCTGTCATCAATGGTCCATTGTGACACTGTGGAGTGAAAGGAGACCATTGTGACACTGCAAACCCCCGGGGTCCAAAGGTCCATTGTGACATTGCAGGGCTCATGGAACAGAGGAGTCCCGTGACATTGTGGGGCCGGGGGAACCATGGAAACCATTGTGACACTGCCAGGCCTCATGGAATCATTGGGACCATTATGGAACCTAGGGGCCAATGTGACACTGTGTGACTCCATCAAACCAAGGATCCATTGTGACATTGCATGTCTTACTGTAATCAAGGGGCCACTGTGACACTGTGGAGCCCCATAAAAGCAAGGGAACACAGAACAGGCCTGGCTGGGTTAGCTTCCCATGGACTGCCTGACTGGTCCAGCTGACCTTGGCATGTTGAGGGTCTCTTCTCATCTGCTATTAAAACACTGGGGTGTCAGGTTTTGGCTTTTCTGTCTCTGCCCTGAGATGTGTGGGATGGTCCGGAGGCAGCCTGGGCTCCCAAGAACGAGACTGGACTCTTCGCTTTTCTGTTTTCAGGTTGCTTATTATTTCTTATCTACAAGATTTTCTTTCTGCCCAGCCGAGATCTGAACAGCAAGGCAGCCAAGGGCACTCTGACCACCCATGGGGCAGTCGCGTCTTTTTACAGTAAAAACTACGTATAACATATTTACCTTTTATTCCCAATACCTATCACCCTTATTAGCAAGTGCACCATTCACCATGAACCAATCCAAAAGTGCCAACATCACCACAGAAAATGGGATGACAAGAAGAAGGAAGAAGAACCATGAGACACACCCTGTTTCCTCCATCTTGCCTCCATAAACCCCCTGTACCAAAACCCTAAAATCTATATCTCACCCTGTGAACATATCATTCCTGCACCATTTAAACCTGAGTGACTCCCGTGTCCTCATACACAGGTGGCACATCCCTAGAAGGATCAAAGTCAAGCCACCAGCTGCTCTTGGCAAAATTCCAGGATCTCCGAGCCCCCCAAGGGTTCTCTCAGCAACTCTGGACATCCGGAGTGATGTGCTGAGTTCCCACACTGGGGCTCCATGCTTTCCTTGCTATGGAAAAGAACTCTCCTTCTCCTCCAGGCACACATGCCCAGAACTGGGATTTCACCTCCAAATTTCCTTATGTTCAGAGTGTGTTCCAATAGCAATATTGCCAGGACAAGTCTGTCTTGCAGTGGTTTCACAAGGGTCATTTACCATCTCTCCCCAAAACATTGGGGAAGTCTCTGTGCTTTCCTTCCTATGGAAAAGAACTGTCCTTCTCATCCAGGTACCCATGGCCAGAATTGGGATTTCAACCTCAAACAATCCCTATTTTGACAGACTGGAGTAGATTGCTAGCTGGAAACATTTCATTTGGGGGGGGGGGGGGGGGGGGTAAGAAGGGGCTGGTCCAACCCTGCCCTGCCCTGGAAGCCCAATCCCCCCAGAGCCTCTATCCCAGCCCAGCAGTGGCTGCCAGTCCCTGGCACAGCACAGGCAATGCTCCACAGCCACCTCTGCAGCCCCAGCCCAGCTCCTGAGGGACCAAATGAGCCCAAGTCCCACCTGGGGGAAGGGCGCAGGAAGACCAAGGGGTATTGAAGGCTGACCACAAGGCAAGCACACATCTTGACCACACCTCCTCTTGGAGTTTCCATCTGAACACTGATGGAATCCAGGAGTTGGTAGCTGTGTGTGTACTCCTCTAAATGTTTTTTGTCTTTCTCTCTTTCTCTGTCTTCTTCTAATTCCTTCCTCTTGTAAATTTTGAGTAACTTAAAATTAAACAGGCTTAGAGTTTGTGAAGTTGAATGGGTCAAGTTAATGCAAAATGTTTTTTGATTGATTGAATGTCATATTAAACTATTTGCCAAGTTTCTCTAATTTTCTAAAATTGCCAGTAAAGTCTGTTTTTTTGTTTTGAGCTCCTGAGATTCTCGTGTTGGTATTTCTCCTGTGTGTCCAATTCAGAGTACACAAACAGCTGTAATTCCTTTTAAATGTCTCCTTGAGAGAGTTGTCTGGGGGATGGGAGTCAGGGCTTGTGTGTCCTTCTTGGCCCAGCCCAGGCAGGGCTTTCCCAGCCACATTCCACACTCCATTGCCCAGCTGGAGCCGCTGCTGCCTCTGAGTTGTGCTGCCCCAGCCCCAGGGACGCTCTCCTTGTCTGCCCATTCCCCCACGGTTCTCTGGGCAGGGATGGCCTCACTGGGGGCTGCTGACATCCTCAGCAACTTGGAGGCGGCTGCTGAATTTCACTGCTGCAGAGGCTTGTTCAGCCTTCAGCTCTTCAGTGCAGGAATTCAGTGTCCCAGGGCTCATTAACATTCAGAACACCTTAACAAGCCAAGCCTCTGGGAATCATTTGATTGCAGTTTCTGAACAATTTGTAGTTAAGTAGATCTCAGTAGTTTATTCAAAGTGAATACATGATATTTAAAAAGACAGCGAGAAGAGATTTTTTTAGGCCAAGTTTAATTTTGTTTCCGGTTAATTTATTGGTATGTGCAGTCTCCAATTGACACTGAATCAAGTACCTTCTCATGCAGTTTGAATGATTATGAAAATCAAGGCCCTCCATGGCTGACAATCAATCAGACTCTGTCCCTACCCCCACCCCCACCATTTCCCCCATCCAAGCCCTGGCACTCAGAGCAGCCTTGTGCAAATCTGAGCTCCCTCCAGCCCAGGCTGCACCTGCAGCTTTCAGCTCTTTGGCTCCAGCTCCCACCTGCTTTCCTTGGAGAAGGAGTTGCCCCAGACACAGAGGGATGTTCATTTCTTGTCAGCCAACAAAGCCAAGGGGAGGCTCAGCTCCATCAAATGCAAAAGTCATTCTTCTCCCTGGCTGTGCCCTGCCTACGATCCCGACAGCCTGTCCTGTTTCCTTCATTCCTGCATTGCCAGGGACTCTCTGGGACAAGGGAGCTCTGCTCTGGCAATGGAGAGAGGTCCAAGTGCAGCCCCTGGAGTGGGAACCCCAACTCATCAGGTTTGTGTCCTTTGGGGGTTAGGAACTGGTGAGACTCAGGGTAACGGAAAGTTTCTCTTCATGGCCAACAGACCATGGTTTAATATGACACAATTTAATAACAATCATTCTCTTCCCAGAGCTATGTGCAACATCCCAGCAGTGTTTGGGAGTCCACCACCCACAAGTGATTTCCGTAGTAAAATTAATTTCAGACAAACGTGGTTCTGTGATAGATATAAACACAATTCAGTTGTTATATCAGGATGCCCGTCCTGGAGTGGGGGCAAAACAGCTTCAACAATTCCTGATTTGCAACACTGTCAGTGGTGGATGGAGAAGGGAGGTCAGGCAGCTTTTAGTATTGAGGAAATGCTGAAACCACCCTGACTCATTTCATCTCCTCCTGTCCTGGCTGATCTCCCCTCTTTCCCCTCCCACCCATTGGCTTTTGTCTCCCACCAGGCCCCCGGTGCAGAGCCTGGCTCTGTGTTCTCCATCCCCTCCTGGCTGGCACTGCCAGGCTGGGATGAGGAGCCCCTCAGCCTTCCCTGCTCCGGGCTGGACCAGCCCAGCTCCCTCAGCCTCTGCTCACAGCCCAGGGGCTCCAGCCCCACCTTGGAGGCCCTTCCCAGACCCTGCTCCAGCTGCCAGACATCTTTCCTGCCCTGGGCAACCCAACCCAGGCCACAGTGACCTGGATAATCCATGTTCCTTGATGTCCTGGTCACACAGCCCTGGCCCCTTGTCCCCATGTCAGGCTCTGGGGTGGATCCTGTGGAACATCCTTTGGTGGAGGCTGTGGCTCCAGGTGGGCCGGGGGGATCCCGGGGGACAGGGACCCCACTGGGCATGAACAGCATTGGACTTGTTGGGAGAAACTGTGAGGGGGAGCTGGGGCAGAGTGACCAACCCAGTGACCTGACACAGCCCTGCTGGGATGTCACACAGCCCCTCTGGGATGTCACAGCCTGCTCTGTGACGTCACAGCCCATTCTCTAATGTCACACAGCTGGTCTCTGACGTAACAACAAGGTCTGTGATGTCACAGAGGCAGTCTATGATGTGTTTTGCGGAGACAAAGAAAAGAACCCCACAACTTTGTTAAAGTTGTAAAAGCCGGTATGTTTATTACAGCGCTGGACGCATGTGGAGGTGCTCTCCTCAAAAGGCATGCGTGCCCTGGGAATTTCAGATCTCCTTTTTATCTTCCTTGTAAATACATATGCATACAGTTTCACAATAGGTTCATACATACTCATTTTTACAAGATTTCGCGTGACACTTGCCGCTAGTTTCGTTTATCAGGAAGAATTCCTAGGTCAGGCTGACTTGTCCTCGTACTAGAACTTGTTATGGGTTCCTACCTACTCTTTGTCTCTTTATTATGTCTGTTATGCAGTTTTTCCTTCAGCTTTAACCTCAGAGACTTTTCACCTCTCTTGGACATTTCACTTAATTCAAAATGGGCTTTTACTCTAGGGATTTTTACTCTGTCTCATTCCCCCCTTTCCTAGGAAATAAGTAAATTCTTTTACTTAAAGCAAACCCTTACGACAATAAGTGTCTCTTAATGCTTTACCATGAACATCTGATAAAGAAGTTAACATAGCTACTCGTTGCAGTATTCTCCAATTCTAAACTAACAATATAATGGATAATCTTAAACTTATTCTAACTAATATTAATAAAACTACAATGGGATGACATAACTTATTAAGGATTCTATTCGCAGTTGGTGACCACCTAAAAATCACATCCCACCAGTGATGATCCATATTCTGTTTTATTCTTTGCAGTACTTTGGTTATTTCTTTTGTATCATGTTGGACAGTGATTAAGGTTTTCTTTCTGCTCTCTTGGATTTCTTTCAAGATCTCTAGTAGGTCTTGGTGCTTAATTAATTGTTTTACTAATGTAAGGTTCATCCCAATAGGGGTAGGTGATAGTTTGTGATACATTGTATAATTGGTTTTAATCAACTGGTGAGATGTCACTGGGGCTGAGTACGAAAAATCACACCCGATAATCTTAACAAAGTTACAAATACAGAAATTAGAATGATTTCTACTAGACAAAATAACATCGTTGCTATCAATTCTTACAGTAGCACAGGCAGTTCTCAGGCATACACACCCTTTTCTAGTATATACGAGCACAGTTTTCTGGTCAGTGTTTGGATGAACTTCGAAGTGGCAAATACTCTGTTCAGTGTCTAGACACACATCTTGAGCATTAATAGTATTGCTTTCACAAATGAATCTCATCTGTTCTCTAGTAATGCAGGATTCTAAGTTTACTGTTTGCTACCTTTCATTCACCTTTCGTGCCCACACCCTATGTTCTGAAGGGTAAAGCACTGTATTTTCATGGTTTAATCTTAGTGCAATGATGGGATGAATAACATAAACAGTGGCCTTGTGTATTGTAAGCACAAAGGCAGTGGCTACATTAGAAGCAGGGTCATAGGTAAAATTTACCATAGTCCACCAGGATTGAAACTTCCTTTCAAAATCAGTCGCATTATCTCAGACAATCTTCCGAATTTCAGCTGGAAAATTCCCTTCACCCCTTCTCGTATGATCAGGGCTGCTGTTGCTTGCATCTATAACTGTGCTTGTATACAACTGAAAGCTAAAGACGCATTATCTTGAACTGTACTAAGTGCTTCTACTATTAACTTGTGGTCTTGGTCCCCGGCCTTTTCCCACTGTGGCAGTACTTTTGAAATCTGCCACTGCCTAGTTCCTAATGCCAATAGAGATGACTGTAAAGGCTGCTTCAATTTAGTTAGGCTACTTGCAGTAGTGGCCAGCTTATTCATCAGTATTTCTGAATCAATTCTGTTTAAAACTCCAAGCCCTGTCCCTAATATCTCAGTTAGATCTTTTCTTATTTTGCTCCTGAGATATGCCCTGTCTTTGTAACCATGTTGTCCAGCTTTCAAAGGATGTTTTTAGGAAAGAGGAGCAGGCGGGTTGGATTTTTGAGATGTTAATTTGCATTATTAACTCGACACGTTTGAGAGACCATTCTGGATTGAATAACAGTTGTTGTTCACCTACATTCCTCACTACATAGGGGCCTATTTCATACACTTCAGGTTCAAGTTTGTGTTGGGTCTGAACTATTTGAGTGCTAGTATGGGTTATGTAAGGTCTTGCTGTGTGCAGTGTCTCATCCCGAGCCCAAAGGCAAATCACTTTACACCGACAGTCTGATTCACTTAGGTTATCACAAACTTTCTGATGTTTGTATGCATCAGGAGAGATTGAGACACTAATTACACCTGGTTTCTCATAAGCTGTCCCATTGACCATCCGACATCCTACCTTGATTTCTTCTCCTCTGGTCCCTTGAAGTGTCCACAATTCCCATTCCTGCCATTCCTGCTCCTCATATACCTGATCCCCATGAATTACTACAGTGGACAGATTTAAATCTTGTATCTCAGAAGGTTCTCCCATGGATCCAGTATACTGATTAAACGCCTGGGACCAAGGCCATTCAGCATTTCTTTGCATAGAATACTCTCTAGTTCTAAAACTTCAGTTATAATTACATATAAAAACAATTCTGTAAACTAAAGTATAAACTACTCCCGACCGCAATATACTCATTTTGCCCGAGTAAGTTTTAGTCTCAGTTCATTTTCTCCTGGTGTCACTCTCCAAGAGACTCCTGGAGCCTTCTTCACTTGAGAGTGGTGGATCTGGGCATTCTGGTCCTTGATCTTGATTGCGGTGAAGGTGGTGAGAAGTGCTTGCAGTGGTCCTTCCCACTGTGGTTCCAAAGTCTTTTCTGCAAGAGGCTTAACATATACATAATCTCCAGACTGTATGTTATGTACTGGTCTGTCTAGCTCCTTGCTCCAAGTTCCAGCCAAGCGTTTCTCAATTTCTCTGAGCTGTTTGCTTAAAGCCACCATGTAGGTGGCCAGTGTCATCACCCCAATGTGGGTGGACATTCCCTTTTTGTATTCCTTTAGCCTGAGGTTTAGTTCAAATTTGCAATAGTGCCAGTGGAAGAGCTTGGGGCCAGGGTAGATGAACTTCCTGCCCCAGTCTTACAATCTGCTGCTTAATCGAATGATTCATTTTCTCTACTTGGTTGCTTGATTGGGGTGGTATGGAGTGTGAAGTTCCCAATCCATGCCCAGATGGCTACTAATCTGTTGCACTGCTTTGGAAATGAAATGTGATCCTCTATCCGAGGATATTGTGGCTGGAACTTAGAAGCGTGGTATTATTTCTTGTAATAATACTCTGGTCACCTCTCGGGCTTTGACAGTGCTGGTGGGGAAGGCTTCTGGCCACCCTGAAAATGTATCTATCAATACTAATAAATACTGATACCCCCCTTTCCTTGGGAGTTCTGAAAAGTTAATTTGCCACTGCTGTCCAGGCCCATGGCCTCTCCCAGTCTGACTAAGTTTCGGCCTGGGGTAATTTTGGAGATAGTCTGGAGGCAAGGATCACACTGTCAATTTACCTGAGTAATAATGGCAATAAATTCTTGACAACGATTCTCTCAATCAGATGCGTGTTCTAGAAAGCCTGTGGAAACTACTACTTTAAAGTCAACACTTCATTTCGATGCACTCTGTATCACTAGCAGCCTTGGTCATTTTGGGGAAGGAGCCACACTTTATAAAAGCTTTTAAGTAGTTAGGCCCCGATGTGTTTTCTAGTGCTTCTCCTTCCTTAATGACCACAAAAATGAGAAGGGATTACCAGCTCTCTTTCAATGGTAGCTCACCCCTTGTGGTTGTATGTCTCTTTTGATTAGTATTATTGTATTCTGGCTTACCTCTGAGGAAAATCTGTCTATAATTACGTCACCTTTTGCTGCTTTCTTTGCCTCACCATCCGCTAGCTCATTTCCTTCCTCCAATTCTGAGCTCACTCTCTCTTGTTCCTTAATATGTCTTTTCAGGCAGCTAAACTGCTTCCAGCAGCTGGATTATCTCTTGTACATGTTTGATGTTCTTCCCCTGTGAGGTGAGCAGTCCCCTCTCTTTCCAGATAGCTCTATGTGCATGTACGACTCCGAATGCATACCTCGAGTCTGTGTAGATGTTTATTCTCTTTCCTTTTGCCATTTCCAAGGCACGGGTCAGGGCAATTTATCTCAGCCTTCTGCGCAGAGGTACCTGTTGGTAAGGGTCTAGATTCGATTACCTCTCTGCAGGTGGTCACTGCATATCTAGCATGCTGCTTCCCATTGGCGACGTAGCTACTCCCGTCAGTGAACCAGGTCTCTGCATCATCCAAAGGAGTGTCCTTTAAGTTGGGGCGGCTGGAGTAGGTAGCTTCAATGGTCTCCAGGCAATCATGGTGTACTGCTTCTCCTTGATTTCCACTGAGAAAGGAAGCTTGGTTGACAATATTAGTCACCACTATCTCTACATCATCTTGCTCTACTATGATGGCTTGGTATTTCAGAAACTTCTGCTGCGAAAGCCAGTGGCCCACCTTCACTTCCAGTATTGCGGACACTGTGTGGGACACTAGCACAGTCATTTTTGTCCGAGGGTAAACTTGTGTGCCTCTTGAATATTCAGCACAACTGCTGCTACAGCTCTGAGGCAACCTGGCCATTCTTTGGCCATTGCATCTAGTTGCTTAGAGAAGTAAGCAACTGTCCTTTGGTAAGGACCCAAGTCTTGAGCCAGTATTCCCAGGGCAATTCCCTGTCTTTCATGGGAAAATGGGAAGAATGGTTTACTTACATCTGGAAGTCCCAAAGCTGGAGCTGACATGAGAGCATTCTTTAGCTGGTGAAAGGCCCATGCGGCTTCTTTTGTCCACTGGAGATTTCTGTTTCCATCGGCAATAAGAGCATAGAGGGGTCTGACAAGCAGTCCATAATTATAAATCCACAGCCGACACCACCCTGTCATGCCTAAGAAGGTTCGGAGCTCTTTTATTGTCTGGGGTTTCGGGGTTTGGCATATGGCTTCCTTGCGAACCTGCCCTAAAGTCCATTGCCCAGCACTCACCTCGTACCCCAGGTAGATTACTTTCTGTTTCACTACCTGTTTCTGTTTCTTTAATACCCTGTATCCTTGGAGTCTTAGGAAATTCAAAAGGCTTACCGTCCAGGCCACACATGTTTCCCTTGTCTGAGTGGCTACTAGAGGATCATCCACATACTGCAAAAGCCTTCCTTCTTCCTGTGGAGCTTCCCGGGACTCCAGATCTTTTGCAAGTTGTTCTTCAATTGGAGTAGGGGAATTACTGAAGTCTTCAGGAACATGGACCATGTGAGCTGTGTTATTTGAATGCAAAAATTTTCTGGCTGGCTTTGTGGATGGGGAGGCAAAAGAAGGCGTCTCTCAGGTCTGAAACAGTGAACCAGGTTAGCTCAGGTGTTAAACAAGTTAGTAAAGTATATGGATTTGCCATCACAGGATATAAACTCTTTGTTATCTTATTGACAGCCCTCAATCCAGTATTATTAATTATTGGGCTGATTCCTTCCCTATCTTCCTTTTGAAGGGGGGACTACTTAATTCTCACTGGTTGTGCTCTTTCCTTAAGCTTGATTACTATGGGGGGGCATTTTTCACTCTCCTTGGTGCACCATAGGCCCATACCTTCGAAAACACTTATTTTTTACTAATGTCCTTCTTAATTTCAATGGCTGTTAATGTTAAGCCTAACATCTTTATATCATTTGCCTCCAGAGTAACCTTTTCATTTGAAAATATTTAGCGAATTGAGCATATACAAAAGCTTCTAAGTACACATGTTACTTTAAAGGTTTGCAAAGGTATGCCTTCTCAGACTGGCCAGTTGCTCCTCACACTACAACATAAACATTCTCCACAGGTACTAAAAGCTCTATTTAAAACTATATGGCCCCTGTATCAACTAAAACTCCACCCCCTTTTTTGATCTCACTGCCTCTCGCAGAGGGGTCTGTTACCTCCTAGTTCTGGATGAAATTGGACTGCCAGGAGGGGGGATGGGTTCGAGTGGGTATACCTTTAGAGTCTGAGTCCTCTCCCCTTTTGGGGAGGTCATCCTTATGCTTCCTCCCTTACCTTAGGAGGAGCCTTTAACAAATCATATGCACTCATTTTGTGAACTGCAATCGCTTTGCATGATAATCTTTGTTTTACTTCTTACATTGCTATCTTATGCTGCATGCTGAGCAACACGTTTGATTTGCTTTTTCTTTCCCTTGTTTTCCTTTTCAAGGGCCCAGGAGGGTGGTCTGGTCCCACAGTCTTTTTGCCATTCTTGGTGACTTCTTAAAACAAAAGCGTATCAGCATATAAAACTTCATCTCATTTACTTTCTCATTTTAAAACAGCATTAACTGCAATGAGGTATTATAAATCTTTTTACTTTCTGAGCTGCCCCTACTGGCAGCCTTCTCCCCCTCCTAAAAGGGGCTAGTTCAGGAATCTCTTTGCTCCAGTTAGTTCTCATTATGCTATCTTGTTTCTACCCAAACCTCTCTTCTCAGAGCTTTACAGTAGTTGTGTTTTTTCTTTTTTTCTTTCTGTTTTTTTTTCTCTTTTTTTTTTTTTTTTTTTTTTTTTTTTTTTTTTTTTCACACACAGCTCCAGGTGACAGGTATCAGATGTGATTTCCTACACGCAAGTTTTAAGATCTTAGGTTCTGAATCAGCTTGATCAGTGTCTCTCACAAACTCACTTCACTGCTTTGCTGTGCTTGTAACAAAACTCTGATATGCCCACAAACACAGACACACACACACCTCCTTATCTCAAATTCACTTGGATTGCTGTGGGGGGGAATTCTTGGAATTCCTTTAATTGCTTTACCACAGTTAAACATAAATCACCATACCATAGTTCTTCTGTGTAAAATACCACTCTTGTTGCAAACAAAATCCTAAAATCTCCACAAACACCACTATACACTCCTAGAATCAAATTACCACAATGCAGTGGAAGAAAATCACCACACAAAATCACTGGGAAAGGGCATATCTCTCAAAGTACCTACTTTTCTCAACACAACACAGCATACCACAATTCCGCATTTACCCAACATCAGCTTTCCCTGGACACAATCAAAATAACGGCACACAGTGAAATTCCAGAGATCGAATCCAAACATCCAGGGCCAGGGCAAAGAAACTCTTTGAGCTCTTTAACTCATGGTTAAAATGTACCAAATCTACACAAATCACAAGATTTAAACACAATAAACACCGTCACTGACGTTTCTCTACTCATTCCGCTTCTCTGGGGGCACTGCCTGCCCCCACAGCCTGCCGCAGCCGGCTCCTCAGGCTCCACCCGGCCGCTTCAAACGCGGGTAGAATTCACCCCCCGCGCCAGGGGTGAACTTACTTGTTCGCTCTCTCTTTCATACGCCACACACTTGCACGATTACAGACACATTAACCACACAATGATACACCGTCCGGACATCACACACACACACACACACACATAGAGGTTCACTGGGCTCACCCCCAGAGCCCCTAGCGGTCTGCTCTATCAGACAGTGAAAAACCTCCCTCCCCACAACTCTAATTCCGCTGCTGCTGCTTCGCTGCTCCATCAGCTGTACAGCTCCATATCGCTGGTGGTCCGCTCCATCGGAACCCACCCCCCTGTCTCTAATTCAGCTGCTGCTGCCCTATCAGCCACAGCTGCATCCACAGCACTCAGACGTCTCTGAGTGACTTACGTCTTACTTGGCCTCAGCTCTTCTATCTCTCTTTCTCCCCCCCCCTTGGCGCCCCTCAGAACATACCGTATTCTTCTCTCCGCTGGCCAGCAGGTCCTTGTCTGTCCTCGCAGGAGGCAAGCTGAGACGAGCGGAGCCCCACCAGGAAAAAAATCCTAGGGCGCGCCTTGGAGGTCCGTCTATCCCCTCTGCCCCTGCGGGGACAGAGAACTCCTGGCTCGGCTCGCCAAAATGTTTTGCGGAGACAAAGAAAAGAGCTCCACAACTTTGTTAAAGTTGTAAAAGCTGGTATGTTTATTACAGCGCTGGACACATGTGGAGAATGTTCTCCTCAAAAGGCATGCGTGCCCTGGGAATTTCAGATCCCCTTTTTATCTTCCTTGTAAATACATATGCATACAGTTTCACAATAGGTTCATACATATTCATTTTTACAAGATTTCGCGTGACATTGGCCGCTAGTTTCGTTTATCAGGAAGAATTCCTAGGTCAGGCTGACTTGTTCTCGTACTAGAATTTGTTATGGGTTCCTACCTACCCCTTGTCTCCTTATTATGTCTGTTATGCAGTTTTTCCTTCAGCTTTAACCTCAGAGACTTTTCACCTCTCCTGGACATTTCACCTAATTCAAAATGGGCTTTTACTCTAGGGATTTTTACTCTGTCTCAGTAGGACTCTGAGCCATGTTTTCTATTTTGTCTGCAGAAGGGATCTGGAGCATCTGGCTCAAAAGCTTGAGGAAGAGACAAAAGCTTTAGAGAAGGAAGAGAGGGGGAAGGAGGAAGAGAGGCAGAAGAAGGAAAAGAAGGATCTCTCTGTGGAGAAGAAACCTCCAAAACTAGAGAAGGGAAAAACCAAACCCCCAGAGAAGAAAGAAGCCCATGCCCCAGAGAAGAAGGAAATGAAAATCCCAAGAAAGGAAACCAAGGCCTCAGAGAAGAAGGAAAAGAAAGCCACAGAGAAGAAGGACACCAAAGTATCAGAGAGGACGGAAACCAAAATCCCAGAGAATAAGGAAACCAAAGCAACAGAGAGGAAGGAAACTAACATCCCAGAGAAGAGGGAAAAGAAGCTCCCAGAAAAGAAAAACAAACTTCCAGAAAAGAAGGAGACCAAATTCCCAGAGAGGAAGGAAACCAAAATCCCAGAGAAGGAAGCCAGAGTGCCAGAAAAGAAGGAGAACAAAGCCCTAAAGAAGAAGGAAACCAAAGCTCCAGAGAAGAGGAAAACCAAAGCCCCAAAGAAGGGGGAACCCAAAGCCTCAAAGAAGGGAGGAACTGCAATCCCAGGGGACCCAGCTGAGCTGGAGAAGAACTCTTTATTTATTCACACAACTCATTGCACACAATTTGACAGACCTCGTGGGCAACTTTAGTTAGTTAATAGATTTCTTAGCAGTTATTCTATTATTGGTTAATAAAATAGATGTTACTTGTTCCTCAAATCTCTCTATTGTATTGTTTACTTGTTCTCTTCACTGATTCTCATGGACAAATCCCTTGTTGTTGTAGGTGCATTTGTTTTTTAGCCTCTGAATAGATTGTTCACAACGTCTCATTCTCAAAATAGCTTCATATGGGAACTTGTAACTGCTTAGCTGCACTCAGAAGAGATGACAGGCCAGCTATTAATATGGCAGAACAAGGCCTGATTTCATAGGGCCTTTCTTTTATCATTATTCTACCTGTGTATGGCATCTCCCCCTTTCGTTAATTTAAAAAGGCTCCTATGTTCTGATGCTGAAACAGCTCACTCTTGTGAGGGTATTATCTCATCAAGGTTATCACTGGTTATCTGTTAGATATGGGATAAGATAGATAAAAGACCAATTATAATCAACAAAACTTACCAAATTCTATCAAGTCATTGACACAGGGTTTTGCAGCATGAGAAAACAAAAGAATAATGTCCAATGTCTCTTAGGGAAATGGAAAGAAATGACCATTGTTTCCAATGAGTTGAGAAGTATGAGAAAGTCTGTGAGCTGGAAATGTTGATCTTTGGCATCCCTGGATGTCCTCCTGGGAGCTGGAACAGGGAATAACTGGAGAAGGTTCGTAGGAGCACTGTACCATGAGGGTGCCATGAGGCTTTTGTTGGCAAATTGCCTCTGTCAGTTTCCAGACACAGCCGTGTCTGGGCAGTGCTCCTCCTGCTCCTGCTCTGGCCACAAAGGCTGCAAGGGGATGAGGTTATTTCTCTTTGCACTGGGCCTCACTTTTTCAGAGCTGATCAGTATCTGATGGAATGAACTGGTGACTGCTTTGAGCTGCTGATGATAAAACACAGGCACATCTTCTCCTGAAGCTAATGAATCAATGAGGCTTCACTGTGGTACACTCAGTTGGGATTTAGGTGTGATGATCTTTTTTCCAAATTTCTAATGCAACCATTGCATTATTCAAAATGATTAGTTGTCCAAATTTCTCATGTACACATTGCATTATTTGAACATTCTTAAGGCTTTCATTCCTCTTCTTTTTTGTTTTTTAAGAATGAGATGAATGTCTTTTGTTATGAGTATGAAGAAACTTCATGGCAAAATAATACATGCAGTGGACAAGGAACTTAGAGCAATTAGGAATAATTTGGATACAACAGTCAGGAACATTTCAAATAGCAGACAAAGCTAACAACATAGGTGGAATTAGGTAAATAGAAATCTCTGAAATAATGTACCATCATCCCAGAGTCTGTAAACAGCTGACAAACCTCGATTCAGTGGGGGCTTGGATAATTGTTTCCAGATAATAATTCCCAAGCTCCCTTTAAGAATAGTTCAACTGTCATGTCTAGAGGGTCAAATTGCCAAGTCAAAGCAACTCAAGCTAGTTTTGATGCAGAAAACATCTGTGTCTGTTGGCAAATTCCTGTCCAGGTAGAGCTAAGGCCTGGCCACCACCCAAGGTCTAAGTGGGAGAGAATTCCCTAAATGTAATTTAAAACAAGGCTCTTGAGAATAGCACTGAGGAGTAAAGGTCTGGGGGTGACAGACTAATGAACCATCCAATAGCTGTCTCCTACAAAATTCCCTCAGCATAGAGATGCTTTAAAGCCAGCAAACTGTTGGAGTGGTTCTGTAATAATAATTGGGGCTGCATCTGATTAATGAGAGTAGATGTCAAAATACCATCAGTTTAGAGGAGGCTTCCCACAATGCTGAGATATCATTTCTTGGAACTCTGAAAAATACTTAAAAATGATGAGACAGCACTGGGTCAAACCATAGAGCCACAGTGTGAGCCCAGCTAGAGGGGTAGTCTGGTCTGAGAGATACATAAGCAGCCAGAGGACAAAAGGAGGATCCTGAAATGACACGTGTCTTGCAGATAATTACACCAAAAGATGGTAAGGCATATGAAAAGCTGGCTACAAAAACAGTAATACAAAGATTTATGTATTTATGACAGAATAAAAGCATCAAAGGAAAACACTGAACAGCTCACTAGTAAAATTTACGATACCTCGGATTAAATAACACTCAAACCTGATAGAAATTTATTTGGACAGTGATAGAGCTTAACAAGAGGAACTGAAACTCAGCCCTAAAAGGATTTCAAATTAATAAACATAATTTCATTATCACCTTGGTAGAGCAAAAAGCACACTCAAGAGAACTCAGAGTTAATTCCTATTAATACCAAACATAACTGGAGCCATAAAAACTGGAATAGAATATTGTTCAAACTTAGTAATACTGAAATTTAACAGAAATAAAATGTACCAAAATCAACCAAATAAAATTTTGCCTTATTTCATTTAACAGAACGTAACTAAGCATTACAACATTGGGGTTCAATTTAACAGAATTAAAATGAGCATCCTTAAAAGTTATAGATATGGCATGATGTAATTTTGTCCATGGTTATTAACACAAAAAGAATACTTAAAGTTGAATAAGCCATAAATGAAATAACATCATGATGGTGTACTGGTGGGATTCAAGTTGTAACAAGCATATTAGAATTACAAGGAAATCAGTTATGAGAAAAACCCATGGTAACTGCAAATTCCATGGAAACAGAAATTCACTAAGACTTTTTAAAGTGCAGGGTTACTGGAAAATAAATATAATAACGTGCAATTTAGCATATTGCTGAACAACCCAACAGCTTTTTGTGACTGTATCTGGCATCATTTTATATGGCAAATTTGTTAGCATTCTTGTTAAAGAAATCAGACCCTGTTAAAATTTGATAGGTAATAAGGCGTTGCATTTACCGCTTTTCAATAGAGTTGATAGTTATCCATAGGGATAGTTCTAGGCTTTGTTAATTGCTGATATGTCTTTTTGGTATGTGTTTTTTGTCCGGTCAATTTCTGGCCAATTGTTTTTCAGACATCTAAAGTAAAATTTGACACAGTATGTGGCCTTGGAGGACCCCAACAGGTCCAGTTCTTGGGGTTCCTCTGGAGCACTGGGCAGCATTTTTGTCCACCTGTCCCAAGTATCTGCCAGGTTGGGTCTCTTACCTGTGGTGCGGAGGAGCTCTGAGTTGTAGACGGGCCAGTCATCTGCTACAAAGGTGTCACGGTTTGACGTTGGTGCAATGCCAGTGCCCCGTGAAAATACATTCTCCCTGGTGTCTGCTGTGAGATGGGACCAGGAATAGAGCAAAGCAGGCTCCAGCTTAGGAATAAAAGGGGAAAAAAAACTTTATTAACTTACAATATATAAAAGAAACACACAGAACTCAGGATGAAAACCTTCCAAACATTCCTCCTCCCCCGACCAAATTCCCAATACATCACAGTAAGACAAAACCTTGGATTCTCAATTCAGTTACCACCCCTCAGATCACCAACTCTCAGTCCATCACCACCCTTTAGATAATCAATTCTCAGTTCATCAAGAAGAGATGAACTTCAAGAGATGACTTCCCTCTTGTACCATAGGTATCCCCTGGAAACACAGTTGAGACCTCTTGTGTTTCCATGTCACACGTGGCACCGCCCGGAGATCATCTGCCATCGTGACATCTTCCTTCCATGCCCAGTGCTCTCACCACTGCACATGGACCAGAGCGGCTTCTAGGGTTCCCCTTTTAAGGATGCTTTGCCCAGTTCCAAAAAAAGCACAGTCTCTCACTTTTTGGGACCCCTGTCGCCCCCAGATTCACCCCCTGGGGTGGACGGGTCTTGAGAACAGAGATCTTCTTCTTCCCTGAAGACTGAGGGCACCACCACCCTCCTCACCCGTTGTCTCTGTTCATGCACTCCTTCACATAACACCACACTCTCTTGGCTCCAAGCCATTGCCTCCCCCTAAATGCAGTCTCTGTGTCACAGGAAAAATGGTTCTGTCCATGGCTATACAAGAGAAGTCCAGCCAAAGGCCATTCCATCATCTCCTCCTACCTAGGATTTTTCTCAACTCTTCTGATATCTTTCACTTGCACGGACTTTCATCACACTTGTCCATTTCCTTCTATTTCATCTCAATCTCTCTTGTCATTCAGATCCAGAAGGATCAGTATTTGTAAGGTTTCATCATCCAAGATAAGAGTTAAAATCTCAGGCTCTGCCTGTCCAGGACTCCCACGCTGGCCCTGCCGGGCACCTTCTGGCCGCACCCTTGCTGCACGCCCCCCTTCTCCTTCAGCCGCACTGCAAGCATGTGATATCAAATTTCAAGGAGGCACAAGCACAGGCACAGGCTCTCTCTCTCTCTGTCTCGGGGGCCGGGGGGCTGCCTGCTGCCTCTCAGTGCTCCTCCACCCCTCCATTCTGCAGGGGCCTTCACCTCCCCTCTCTGTCCAAGGCCCTGGCCTACCTCACCCGGCCCCGGTGGCTTCCCCTCCCTCGCCCAGACCGCAGCCGGGCAGGGGAGCTCTGACCTCTTTCACCCACCGGAACCAAAAGAAAGTTTTCTTGGCAGTTCTCTGCTTTTAACCCCCCGTGTTCTCAGAGGCGTAGCCATGTCCTCAGTGGCCACACCACATGCCAATATTCAAATCTGAGCACCTATTGGTTTAACCACAGCATCCCAAAAAACTCACTTCCTCTCAAACCAGAACAGTTTCAAGCCCTGGGAATCATTTGTTTAACTTAGGGTGATCTTGACAGTTCCCCAATAAGCCTTTAGTGTTGCTATGAAAACTTGTCCAAGTTCTACTCCCATATTGGTTACTTGTTTCCCCTATACGGTTATTGTTCTAGAGTGTTCTACCTCCAAGTGTACATGTTGTTCCTTCCCCTTTGTCTCAGGTCTTTGGATTCTGCCCCTCATACTGTTCTCGACTTCTCCATGTTTACTGTTTTTCACCCTGTTTTTAAAGTTCCTTTTAAACAACTCCATTGATCCTGCTCCTTTTCATTTTTGCCACCCTTGCCCTGAAGTCAGGGAACCAGAGAGGTTTGTCACAGCCACCTTCACTGTAACCTTTGGCGCCCGAACAGGGACCATGACACTCAGGGCTCCCTGTGTCAGTCACATCAGCTGGGGTTAGCTGATGGATAGGCCAGTGCTCCCGGAATTTTGGATTGTGCCAGGCCCGGCGGATTCATCATTGCTTCAAGGGACCTTGCCCAGGATCAGCAGGGACAACGATGGTTTCACCTGCATAGGATTCCAGGTGGGTTTTGGGAAATGCAAGACATTTATTGCCCATTTTGCCACTTTGTTTTTACAATATGCACCCAAGCCCCATAATTGATTTGGGGTGTTCCGGTGGCTCTTCTCCATAGAGCAGAGAAAGAAAAAAATGGGCAGCCAGATGTCCAAAGTAGAAAGGAGCATATATGGATGCCTTAAGTCTCACTGATCATGACATAGTATTTTCAATGAATGAATTAAAATCAGTCATGAGGTGGATCATTAAAAATTTTCCAGACGCCTCTGCTGACAAAATCCATACCACTGAATTTTGGGACTCAGTGGGAGTTAAATTGTACAACCTTTTGATCAAAAGGGACCCCATTGCCCCCCGCATGCTCCCCATCTTCCACACCATCCTTGAGACCCTTCATCAGCAAGCAGTGTGTTGAAAACTCAATCCATTGGTCACTCCCAACTTGGGACCTCCCCTCAAACCTGCCTTTCTCAGACCTTCCATGATGGTCCAAGATGGCAATGGCCATGTGGTCTTGGAGCATCATGCCCTGGAGACTCAGGACGGAAGGAGCCTGAATGTGGCTCGGGAGCCCGACCATCCTCCCTCCATCTTGGCTCCTCCACTTCCTGCTACCACAACCTTCTCTTCTGCCCTGAACGAACCTCCAGACTCCACCCCCATAACTGCGGGTCATGCCCCACTGTCAGTCATTCCACATTCACCCTGGGCCATGCCTCCAGAACTCCACCCTGGAAGTCCGCCATCCTAAATCAAGGCCCGTCCTCCCCAACACCTGACAAAATTGCAGTGCCCTTTGCCTCACCCTCCAGAAACAATATAACCCCATGATCAAAGATACTAAGCCCAACTGTCACACTATTTCTAATCCAAATGTTTCTGCTCCAAGTTATTCTTCCTCCCCAGAAGACAGTTTGGATTCCCCAGAGCCACCTGGGCCTTCAACCCCAGAAGATCCCTAGGAAAGGATCTGGAAAGAAGCAGTTAAGGAAGGAGACTGGCAAATAGTCTCGAAACTCCTCGTTGCCCCCATATGTTATGAAAGAAGGGGGCAGAATCCCAGGTATCAGCCACTGGTTTATGGGGAAATCAAGGATCTGTGTAGGGCAGATAAAGACCATAGGAGGGACTTACCTTGTTTTAATGGCCTAATGAGTGCCATGTTTACAGCACATGTCTTAACTCTCTATGATTTAAAATATATGATGACCATGTTGTTGTCACCTACAGAATACACCCTGTGGGAAGGGGGATGGAAGTGTTTACTAAATCAATTAAGAGCAGACTATGCTAATAATGAGGCAAAGGCGGAATTGACAATCAACCATCTAGCTGGAGAAGGACAACACAGCCTGCCAGATGATCAAGCAGCAGGTATCCCCAGAGAAGTATTGGATGATATCAAAGAGATGGCTTTGAAAGCTTTAATCCAGGTATCAGATGGTAGCACCCCCAACTTGGACTACCTTGGGTGGCTGCAGCTAAAGCTTTAGGACAATCAGACCATCTTGGGTGCCTGTTAAGTAAGCAAACCAATGCTACCTCCCTCCCATTGAGTGGGCTGCTCTTAGAAATAGAGACCATCAGACATGCCACCTTGCAGAACAGCAATAGAGTTTTTACTCTGGGCACATGGGCGTGGCTGTGTAGACTCTGAGGGCATGTGTTGCATGAACCTCTCCAGCCACAGCGAGTCAATCCACAAGAACATTCAGGTGCTGAAGGCAGGGTTCAAGAAGCTTCAAGTGGAAAACAAAGACTGGTTCAATAAACTCTTCCAATCCGAGGGACTAAAGGGTTGGATGTTGTCTAGCTAAAACATGACTATTAATTCTCTCAGTGGCTGTTGCTGTACTGGTAATTGTCCCGTGTTTGTTTGGATGCTTTTAGAAAGTCTTAGAAAATTCTTTCAGTTCCATCTTTGTTGTAAAACAGGAAGGGGGAACATACCCAACACAGGATCCTCGTGGACTCCTTGAAGAAGAGAACTGGTGGCCTGAATGGCACAAAAACCTCTCAGAGACTCTGTGTGGAAAGGAAAATCCTTAAAAGTATCTAAAAGTATTCTTAAATCCAAAAACTACCTTAAAAACGTTGAGTATGTCAAAGTATTATTGAGCCCCACTGAGTGTCAGTGCAAAGCTCTCAAGGGACTCATTAAACCAGATAATTGGGGCCATGAGTGCACAAACCTCTCACAAATTCTGTATCAAAATTAAAACACCAAGTAGCTTAAAAAACTGAAGTACTCTGAAGTATTAATGAGCCCCACTGAGTGTTGTTACTGACAAAGCCTCTCCAGGGACTCATTACAGCAGATAATTGGAGGCCATGATTGCACAAACTTCTCAGAAATTCAAGGCAAAAGCCAAACCCAAAGTCCTTGGAAAAACCTGCAGTCCCTGCAGGGAGCATGAAGGAGCACCCAGGGCCATTGCTGAGCAAGGCTCCCCAGGGACTCCTTCCAGCAGATCCTTGAGGCCACTGGGATGTGGGCTAGGGGGGGGATGCTGAGAGCAGGACAAGGGGCTGACAGTGCCCAGCCTGGCTGGGGCTGTGCCAGGAGGCCCCAGGGCCTCAGGACAAGGTGTCTCCTCCCAGCCCTTGCTAGCACAGACCCTGCTGTGCCCCAGGGCACCAAGACTTGGCTTCTCTTTGTGCCCACCTGTCATCACTGCCTGCAGTTCTCTGCTCTGCCTGGGGCCTGGGGACACTTTCTCAGTCCTGTCCCTCAGTGGGACCCATTAAAAGCCCAAGAAACTTTGGAGTTGCATTCTGCCTTGGAGTTCTGGAGAGGTTTCTTCAGCTGCCTCTCAGGGACTGATGTTCAGGGCCTGAGCACAAAGCCCCAGAGGCTCATTCAAGTCCTTGTGCTGTGTCTGTGCTGCTGAGCTGGGCTGGGCTCCTGGCACAGAGGCAGCTCCTGGTAAGCAAGAAGAGCTTCAAAAGCACATTTCTCTTGATAAGCAGCTCTTCTGCCAGCCCAGCAGGGCTGGGGCACTGCCTGCAGCCAGCCCGGGCACAGCACAGAGGCACAGAGAGCTTCAATCAGTCAGGGCTGGGAAGGTGCTGAGAAGTGCCTGGGGCAGAATCCCTGCCAGCCCTTGGCACAGGAACCTCTGGCTGCAGGACAATGCAGCTGCAGCTCCTGGAGCCATCTCCTGAAGCTGGAACATTCCAATGCCTCCAGAGCCTGTGAGTACATTCTCTGATTGTCTCTTGTGCAGAGCAGCCAGGGGTGCCCAGGGCTGTCCTGCAGAGCAGGGTCCTGCAGCCCAGGGCGCTGTGCTGGGGCAGGGACTCTGCTGCCTGCCAGGGACAGCTCTCAGCCAGCCCTGGCAGCTGCTCCCAGCACTGGGGGACAAGATCTGGTGGGTGGGAGGAGACAGCTGGTCAGGCTTGGAAGTGATCTCCTTGTGTGGGGAG
The DNA here is from genome assembly GCA_039654755.1 of Calcarius lapponicus. Lineage (NCBI taxonomy): Eukaryota > Metazoa > Chordata > Aves > Passeriformes > Fringillidae > Calcarius > Calcarius lapponicus. The sequence goes on from JBBFKN010000043.1 coordinate 533,690, forward strand.
GATGCTGCATTGTTCAAGACTGCTCCTTGCATGGCATTTAACTGCAAAACATTTCCAAGTAGATTTTACAGGGAGCACAGTGAAGCAGGGGCTGTATAAAAGGGAAAGTCCTGCTTTTTTATTCTACTGCTCTGGGTTGCCAGGATGGGACATTGCACATAGATATTCATCTCTCAGTTCAGGCTGAGGAAAATAAAAACATTTTCTCTCTGATATGAATAAATCCAGCAGTGACAGTGATCAGCACAGGGTCCCTCACAGGCAGCATCAGTGTCTCTTTTCCAGCGTCCTCAGGGTTGCTCTGACTGTGCCATCAGAGCCTGCAGAGCCAGAGCTGCCCTTGGGCAGTGCCTGAGCTGGGAGGGCTCTGCAGGGCAGAGCTGAGCCCCCAGGGCTGGGCTGGGCTCTGGCAGCACTGGCAGGGCCCAGCCCTGGGCACAGGGAAGCAGCTGCTGGCAGGGACAGCTCCAGGCAGCAGAGCCGTGGGCAGGCAGTGGGGGGAAAGTGCCCCCAGGCTGTGCTGGGATATTTCAAGTCCTCTCCAAACCCAACTATTCCATGATTACTTTTTTTACAGATCCTCATGCCAAGACACAGCCAATGTCCAACAGCAGCTCCATCAGGCACTTCCTCCTGCTGGCACTGGCAGACACGCGGCAGCTGCAGCTCCTGCACTTCTGCCTCTTGCTGGGCATCTCCCTGGCTGCCCTCCTGGGCAACGGCCTCATCATCAGCGCTGTAGCCTGCGGCCACCACCTGCACACGCCCATGTTCTTCTTCCTGCTCAACCTGGCCCTCACTGACCTGGGCTCCATCTGCACCACTGTCCCCAAAGCCATGCACAATTCCCTCTGGGACACCACGAACATCTCCTACACTGGATGTGCTGCACAGCTCTTTTTCTTCATGTTTTTCATTTCAGCAGAGTTTTATCTCCTGACCATCATGTGCTACGACCGCTACGTGTCCATCTGCAAACCCCTGCACTACGGGACCCTCCTGGGCAGCAGAGCATGTGCCCACATGGCAGCAGCTGCCTGGGCCAGTGCCTTTCTCCACGCTCTCATGCACACAGCCAATACATTTTCCCTGCCCCTGTGCCATGGCAATGCCCTTGGCCAGTTCTTCTGTGAGGTTCCACAGATCCTCAAGCTCTCCTGCTCTAAATCCTACCTCAGGGAACTTGGGCTTCTTGCAGTTACTGGCAGTTTTTCACTGTGTTGTTTTGTGTTCATTGTTTTCTCCTATGTGCAGATCTTCAGGGTTGTGCTGAGGATCCCCTCTGAGCAGGGACGGCACAAAGCCTTTTCCACCTGCCTCCCTCACCTGGCCGTGGTCTCCCTGTTCCTCAGCACTGGCACATTTGCTCACCTGAAGCCTCCCTCCATGTCCTCCCCATCCCTGGATCTGGCCCTGTCAGTTCTGTACTCGGTGGTGCCTCCAGCCCTGAACCCCCTCATCTACAGCCTGAGAAACCAGGAGCTCAAGGCTGCAGTGTGGAGACTGATGACTGGATGGTTTCAGGAATATTAAACTGCTGGGCAATTTCTGCAAATCACTTGTAATAAAAATCCTCTTTGATACTTCTTGTTGATTTCGTTGTGGTTTTTTTCTTTTATTTATTTTTTTCATATTGTCCACAAAAAAAAGCCATTCCTTGTGCCAATTCTCATTTTTTTTCTCTCTACCTTCCCTGTGGCCACAGACTCTGTCAATGAGGGGCTGTGCTCTCAGTGACTTTAAAGGAATTAAAGGATCTCCCAGCAGAGTTTTCTGCAGAGGTGCCCTTTTGTTGCCTTCTCTGGAGCTGCAGCAGCAATGTCTGTGTGCAGAGCTGGGGCAGATCAGAGCTGGCCCAGCAGCTGTGCCCAGCAGCAGCAGCAGCTCTTGGTGTTGCCAGTGCTGCTGCCGTGGCCCTGCCCCGCTGCCCTGCTGGCCCTGGTGTTGCTGCAGGGCCTGAGTGCTCTCGGGGCCGGGCACAGCCCTGGGGGTGGCAGTGCCGGGGCTGCAGCAGGGACAGGCCATGGGCACTGCTGGGGCAGCGCTGACGCCTCAGCCCAGGGCCTGGGGGCTCCAGGCTCCTTGCCCAGGCTCTCTCAAGAACACGGCCAGGCCAATGCTCAGCACAGAAACCCCCATGAGCAGCCCATTGCTGTTGGTGTGGGGACATGAACCTGAGGGAGCACAAATGCCATCAGCCCCCGGGGCCAGCAAGGGCTGGGGGACACCAGGGAAACCACTCAGCTTTGTCCTGGCCTCTGCACTCAGCCAGAAAGTTTGTTCCCATCAGCTGGGAGTTTCCTGTCCCTCTGCAGACGCTGTTGCTCAGAGCCAGGGCTGCCTGGTAGCCACCCCCAAACTGCCCTCAGCATTTCCTTGGCTTCACCTTTGCTTTCTTTGCTCTTCCTATTTCTAATTTTTCCTATTGCCCACACCAGGGGGGGCCAAAACTGGACACAGCACTCAAGCTTCTACCCAACTAGTCCTGAGCACAGGGGAAGTGTCCCTGTCCTGCTCCTTCTGGCCACACCATTCCAGATCCATAGGAGTGCCAGTGGCTGGATGAAGGAAATGGTGGGGAGGGAATGGGGAGAAAGTCTGATTGATTGTCAGCCATGAAGTGTCTTGATTTTCTTATCTATTCAGACCGCATTTGGAGGGGCTGGGGATCAATATCAATTGGACATATCTGATATCAATCTATAAACAGGAAAAGAAAACAGGACAAAACCATTTTCTCTGCATTATTTTCAATACAGTATATTCACTTTGAATACAGTTCTTAAAATTATCTAATTAACCAAAGAAGAATTTTAAACGGCAATCATTCCCAGGGGCTTTTCTTGTTTGAGGGTTTGCACAAATGTTTATGAGCTTTTCTTACTAAATTCCTGAACTGAAGAGCTAAGAAAGAAGAAGCCTCAGGAGTAATAAAATTCATGAGCAACCTCCAAGTGGCAGAGGATCCATCCCCATCAGAGCAGCAATGAACAGAAATGGGCACAGCTTTCTGCCTGCCCCAGCTTTGGCATGGACCCTGGGCCTGGAGCAGGAGCAGCTCTTGAGGGCCCCAAGGCCGCGGCTCTTGTGCTGCCCTGGGCAGATGGGATGGCAGCAGGGGCTGCAGAGCTCTCAGCACCTCAGCCCGAGGGGAGCAGGGCAGCCAGGGAGCCTCCTTTGGCCTTGGCCAAGCACCTTCCCCCATGGCTGGGGCTGAGTCCTGTGGCAGCTGCAGCTGCTGCTGTGCCCTTGCCAGGGGCTGAGGCCGTGGGGCAGTGCCCAGAGCAGCCTGGCCTGAGCAGAGCTGTGGGGCCAGAGCCGGCTGGGCTGGGCTGGGCTCAGAGAGGCCCTTGGTGCTGCCCAGAGCTCAGGGCAGCTGGCAGAGCCTGCAGGGAGCTGGGCTGGGCTCCGAGAGCCTGGCCCAGAAACCATCAGTGTCCATCTCAGCCTGGCTGAGCGGGCAGGGGCAGGACTCAGGCCAGGCCTTGTGGGGCAGGGCCAGCGCCTGTGCAAGGCATTGCAAACAGGCAAGTGGCCCAGAGAGGAGGCTGCTCTGTGCCCTTGGTGGCACGGACAGAGCAGGGAGGGGGCCCAGGACATTTGTCAGCGCCAGCCTCTGTGCCCATGTGTTGGCAGCCCTGGCTGCTGAGCCCAGCTTTGGCCTGGGCTGAGTTTGGCTGTGGCCCAGCTGCATCCTCCTGTGGGGCTCAGGGCCTGTTCCCGGCCATGGCCAGCCCTGGCCGGCCTCTCTGCTGGCCCAGAGGCCGTCAGAGCCCGGGGCAGGGCTGTCTGTGCAGCCCCACAGGTGCCAGGGGCTCTGCAGGAGCTGGCAGAGGCTGCCCAGCAGGGAGGCCATGGGCACAGAGCCCCAAGGCTGCTGTGGGCACCACGGCACAGGGGCCCTTCCCAGCCGCAATGCTCCTGGCCTGGGCTGGGCCTGCACAGGGGCTGGGCCACCATGGCTGGGCCAGCACAGGGCCACAAAGGGGCCACGCAGCCGCTGCCGGGGCTGACAGCAAGGCCAGGCACACACAAGCAATTGCTGAGCATGGCCTGCGCTGGCCAGGCCTGACTGGGCCAAAGGCAGAGCTCAGCTGCCCTTGGGGGCTGCAGCAACAGCCCAGAGTCCAAAGAGCCTCCATGGCTGTGCTGGAGACCAAGGCTGCAGCAGGGAAATGCAGGGCTGCTGCGGGATGGGGAGGGCATTGAATTCCAGCACACACCTCAGCTCTCTGATGATCCTGGCACCATGCTGGGCCCTGTTCCAGACTGGAGCAGAGCAGATGTTGATGCCATAGGAGCCCTGTGGGGCTGTCAGGGACCTGCAGCTTGCAAGGTGCTCTGCTCTCCCTCAGGTGCTCTCAGAGAGATCCAATCCCATCTGGGCACCTCAGGGCACAAGTGGCACTGCCTGTTCATGGGCACAAAGCTGATGTCTGCCTGGAGAGGGGCACAGGTGTTAATACCTGTTAGTTTCACAATATACTAGAAACTATTTATTGTCTGGGTCATTTGAGTACTTTTAAGGAGTGACAAAGTTTTCCCATTACAAATGAGGATTTCCTGGAATCGTACTGATGGCAAAAGGAGAAGAAATACTGATCTTCCCCTCTACTTGTGTCACCAATATTCAATCTTTTATTTCATCTCCCTCTTCTTTCAGGAGTTTGCAGCTCCCCTGTTCAAATGGCCATCTCTAAGGGCATGTCTTAAATTAGGGCAGATGGATCTATGTACTTCCTGCTGCTCCCAGATTTGTTCCTCTAGATCCTTTCTGGTCAGTGAAGTACATCTCAAGTACCAAATGACTGGTTTAATGCTTTGAGAAGCAAGAAGTTGTCCAATAATTCAAAAGTTCAAATAAATATAATAATAATCATGACCTCAATTGTGTTTATAATTATCATAGAATTACTTTTTCTTATGTCTTTGTCTAAAACTGTTCCTGTACAGAAATCCCTTGGGGATGGTGGACATGTCAGATGCTGCTGGGACATCCCAGAGAGCTGAGGGAAGAGCTGTGATGGTTATTGAACTGTTGAAATCTTCAGCTTGTGTTTGTTGGCAAGAAACCTTTCTGTGCCTCTGAGTGTCACCAGGCCCTGAGCCCAAAGGACACAAACCTGATGGGCTGTGGTTCCCACTGCAGGGGCTGCACTTGGACCTTGGCTCTGCACAGGAGAGCTCTTCATCCCCTTTCTCTCTTTTCCTCCCTCTGGCCATGGAGGGAGCTCCTGACTTCAGCCTGTGACTCGTGTTTGCAAAGAGCAAATCTGGACAGAATCGGGGCAGGGAGGGTTTGGGGGACCTTGGGATCTGTGCTGGGCACAGAAGGTGTTTTCCATTGCTCTGAGACTGTCTGCTGTAGAAAGTGGATTTAATATCCAGCAGAGGAATGACTTTTGCATTTGATGGAGCTGTGCCTCCCTTGGCTTTTTTGGCTGACAAGAAATGAACATCCCTCTGTGTCTTGGGCAGCTCCTTCTCCAAGGAAAGCAGGTGGGAGCTGGAGCCAAGGAGCTGAAAGCTGCAGGTGCAGCCTGGGCTGGAGGGAGCTCAGATTTGCACAAGGCTGCTCTGAGTGCCAGGGCTTGGATGGGGGAAATGATGGGGTGGGGGTAGGGACAGAGTCTGATTGATTGTCAGCCATGAAGGGTCTTGATTTTCATATCTATTCAAACTGCATGAGGAGGTACTTGGATTCGGTGTCAATTGGAGATTGCACATATCAATAAATTAACAGGAAAACAAAACTTAACAGGACCTAAAAAATGTTCTCTCACTGTCTTTTAAATATCATGTATTCACTTTGAATACACTACTGGAATCTACTTAACCACAAATGATTTGAAAATTAAAATTATCCCCAGCGGCTTGGCTTGTTAAGGTGTTCTGAATGTTAATGAGCCCTGGGACACTGAATTCCTGCACTGAAGAGCTGAAGGCTGAACAAGCCTCTGAAGCAGTGAAATTCAGCAGCAGCCTCCAAGTTGCTGAGGATGTCAGCAGCCCCCAGTGAGGCCATCCCTGCCCAGAGACCGTGGGGGAATGGGCAGACAAGGAGAGCGTCCCTGGGGCTGGGGCAGCACAACTCAGAGGCAGCAGCGGCTCCAGCTGGGCAATGGAGTGTGGAATGTGGCTGGGAAAGCCCTGCCTGGGCTGGGCCAAGAAGGTCAGAGAAGCCCTGACCCCCATCCCCCAAACAACTCTCTCAAGGAGACATTTAAAAGGAATTACAATTGTTTGTGTACTCTGAATTGGACTCACTGGAGAAATACCAACAAGAGATTGTCAGGAGCTCAAAACAGCAAAACAGCCTTCACTGGCAACTTTAGAAAATCAGAGAAACCTTTTCAAAAATTTCTCATGACATGGTAGTTATTTTGGTTTGTAATTTAAGATTTTTTAATTTTGAGATGTCTTAATTAATGTATTGATGAGTGTGTTGGGTTTTAGTGTCAGTTAATTATTTATGTATTCTTTTGTTGTGAGATATGATTAGGAGAAAGGTAAAGTAGGCTTAAAATTTTAATGGGTATAAAGAAAATTTTATTAGAAGTAACTAAAAGGAAAAATGTAGCAAGAATTAAACTCTTTAGAACACTTTTTTTTTGTTTACAACTTTTTCTTTTTTACTGACAATGTAAGGAAACTAAACTTAAAATTTCTAGTTGCTTTACTATTTCTAGAATAGATTTTTTTTTAGATTACTTTGGGAGGAATGTTTTTCTTGTTAAGGTTATGGAGGTATTTTTTTTACCGGAACAAAAAAGATTTTTTTTTTCATGGTACCTAATTTTGTCATGGATAACCGTTGTCTGGGGAACTTCGTTATTGTGAAGTTGTTTTTATTGCTACAAGCTTTTTTACAGCTTGTTGATGGGCCATGTTGACTTATGAGATATTGTTTAAAGATTACTTCTTTAAAGGTGAAAGTTTTCATAATTTCCTTTTCAAATTATTTTTATCTCCGGGAATAGAGATCTTCTTTTGGGGATACTGTATTACTTTTTTCCCCCCTGTTTAAACTTTTTATGAAATTACAGTTATTTAAACAATTGTTTAATTTTAGCATGGAGGTTTTTATTTTATATTAATTTGAATTTCTTTAACAGTTGTATGTTTTTTAATGAAAATTAGTTTTTTCCTTATACTATATAAAAAGATTTTTTTTGTAAGATTAAAGTTTGTTGTTTTGTTGGTTTTTCTTAAATTTGGGGTTTTCTTTGTTCTTTACTGACTTTGATGGTTTTATGGGTTTTTTTTATATGCTTGCATTTTGTTTTTCTTTTACTCGAGGGAGGATTGGTTTGGTTTGGTTTGGTTTGGTTGAGATAGGGGCTGGGGCTGGGGTTCGCTGCTTCTTTGTTGACTGGAAAAGAAAGAGGAGGTTTCTGGGTTTTTTCATCTTTAACATTTGTGCTTCACAGAGGAGTGTTCAGTATCTTAGTGGTTTAACAGATTGTCAGTTACACAAAAAGTTTTGTATTACTTTTTAAAATTCTTCTCATGTCAAATTACAACAGACATTCAACAAAAAACACTTCTGAAAACATTGACTTGGTCCATTACATTTCAAAAACTCTAAGCCTGTTCAGTTGAATCCTAATCAAAATTTGCAGGAGCACAGAAACAGAAGAGGACACAGAAAGAGAGAAAGACAAAAAAGATACAGAGAAGCACACACACATTTAGAAACTCCTGGATTCCAGCAGTGTTCAGATAAAAATTCCAAGAGGAGGTAGGGTCAAGATGTGTGCTTGCCTTGTGGTCAGCCTTCAACACCCCTTGGTCTCCCTGGCCCCTTCCCCCAGGTGGGGCTTGGGCTCATTTGGTCCCTCAGGAGCTGGGCTGGGGCTGCAGAGGTGGCTGTGGAGCATTGCCTGTGCTGTGCCAGGGACTGGCAGCCACTGCTGGGCTGGGATAGAGGCTCTGGGGGGATTGGGGTTCCAGGGCAGGGCAGGGCTGGGGTTCCAGGGCAGGGAAAAGCTGGACCTGCCCCTTCCTCCCCCACACATGAAATGTTTTGAGCCAACAATCTCCTTCAGTCTGTCACAACAGGCAATGCTGGAGGTGGAAATCCCCATTCTGGCCACGGACACCTGGGCGAGAAGGACAGTTCTTTTCCATAGGAGGGAAAGCATCGAGCCCCAGTGTTTGGGAGGCAGGTGAGAGAGCCTCAGTAGGCCAAGGCCAGCCAGACTTGTCAGGAATGGCAGATTTTTCTGGGACCAGTCTTTGGATTTAGGGAATTTGGAGGTGGAAGCCCAACGCCAGGTGGTGCCTTGAGAAGCAGAACAGTTCTTTCTTCCTTCAAAGGAATGAAAGCACAGAGCCTTCCCTATTCTTTGGGAACAGATGGGAGGTGACCCTCATGAAACAACTGCCAGCCACACTTGTCCTGGCAATATTCCTATTGAAACAATCTCTGGATATAAAGAAATTTGGAGGTGAAATCCCAATTCTGGCCATGCGTGCCTGGAGGGAAAGGACAGTTCTTTTCCATATGAAGGAAAGCACAGAGCTCCAGCGTTTCAATCGCAGATGAGAAGTGACACTCAACATGGCAAGGTCAGCTGGACCAGTCAGGCAGCCCACAGGAGGCCAAATCAGCCAGACCTGTTCTGTGTTCCCTTTGTTTTATTGGGTCCCACAGTGTCACAATGGCCCCTTGGTTCCATGGGGCCCTGCAGTGTCACACTGGTGAGTAGGTTCAATGGGCTCCTACAATGTCACAGTGGCCCCCAGGTTCCAGAAAGCCCTGCAATGTCACAATGGTCCCAAGGATTCCATGAGGCCCTGCAGTATCACAATGGTCTCTGTGGTTCCCCAGGCCTCACAATGTCACGGGACTCCTCTGTTCCACCTGACAGGCCCTGCAATGTCACCATGGACCTTTGGACCCTGGGGGTTTGCAGTGTCACAATGGTTTCTTTGTCTCCACAGTGTCACAATGGACCATTGATGACAGGAGGCCCCTCTGTGTCACCCTGGAGCTTTGGTTCCATGCAGCCCTGCAGTGTCACAATGTCACAATGAACCCTTGGTTCAATGGGGTTCCACAATGTCACCATGGCCCCCCAGTTCCATGCAGCCCTGCAGTGTCACAAAGGCCTCTTGGTTTCTTGACACCCCAAGGTATCATAATGGCCCTCTTGGTTCTGTGGGGACCCCCAGGGTCACAATGGTCTCACTGGTGCCATGAGGCCTGACAGTGTCACAATGCTTTGTTTATTCCCTGGGGCCTCATAGTGTCACAATGGTCTCCATGACTCCATGAATCCCCTAAAAGTCACAATGGCCCCTTGGTTCCATGAGGCTGTGAAGTCTCTTAATGGTCTCTCCATGCTTCTCTGAGGGCTTGCAATGTCACAATGGACCTTTGGTTTGATGGGGCCTCACAGTGTCACAATGATCACTACATTCCACAGAGCCCCACAGTGTCAGTACTGTTCCCTAGGTTTCATGAGGCCCAGAAATGTCACAGTGCTCTCCATGATTCCATGAGACCCCACAGTGTCACAATGTTCCCTTGGTGTCACAGGGCCCCACAGCTGCTCCAGGCTCCTTCTGGGGGACATGTTGCACCACAGCCCTGCCCTGGCTGGGAAATTCCTTTCTCCTGGTGTTCAGTCTGGGCCTCCCCAGATGCCCTTGGCAATAATTCTTTCTTTCTCTGGCTGTTTTCTGCTATGTGGAAAGGATACACCATTTTTGATACCACCATTCCATCCCTCCTAGGAGTCTCCTCTGCTGTCCTCAGTCTCCACCCCACTGAGCACAGAGCTCCTGTGTCCCTATAGAGTGGTCAAGTGGACAAGAGGGACGGTTCTTTTCTACAGGAAGGAAAACACAGAGCCCCAGGCCTTTGAAGGCAGATGAGAGGCAGCCACCAGAGGTCAAGGCCAGACAGACCTGTCTATCCTTGCAGCTTTTGTCTGAAAGCAACCCTTGGATACACAGGGAGTTTTTGGGGGTGGAATTCCATTTCAGCCATGGGTTCCTGGACTGGAATGACATTTCTCCATAGAAAGGAAAGGGTGGAGCCCCAGTGTTTCAAAGGCTGATTAGAGGCAGCCCCAATGAGGTCAAGGCAAGGCAGACTTCCTGTCAGGGAAGAATCCTTGGAGAGACAGAATTTGGGAGGCCAAACCCCACTTTTGTCTCAGGGCATCTGGACAAAAAGGACAGTTCTTTTCCATAGGAAGGGAAGTACAGAGCCCCAGTATTTCAAAGGCAGATGAGAGCTGGCCCTCAGGAAACCAAGGGAACCTGGACAGTCCTGGCAGCTTTTGTCTGGGAGCTTGATATCTTTGATATAAGGAATTTTGGAGGTGTATTCCCAATTTTAGCCGTGGATGCCTGGACTTGAAATAAGTTTTTTTCATGGGAAGAAAAGCACAGCCCCCAGTGTTTTGAAGGCAGATGAGAGGTGGCCCCCAAGAGGCCAAGGCCAGCCAGAGCTGTCTGTCCTGGCAGGTTTCATTTGGGAATGATCCTTGGATATAATCAGATTTGGAGGAGGACTCTCAATTTTGGCCATGAACCCCTGGAGGAGAAGGACAGTTCTTTCCCATAGGAAGGAAAGCACAGAACTCCAGGGTTTCAGGGGCTGATGAGAAGTGACCCCAACATGCCAAGGTCAGCTGGACCAGTCAGGTAGCTCCCAGGAGGCCCAGCCAGCCAGACCTGTTCCATGTTCTTGTATCCATGGGGCCCTGCAGCATCACAATGGCCCCTTGGTTCCATGAGGCCCTGTAGGATCACAACAGATCTTTGTTTCCATCAGGCCAGGTGATGTAACAATGGTTCTCCTTGGCTCCAGAATGGCCCCTTGCTTCCATGAGGCCTTGCCATGTCAAAATGGTTTCCTTGTTTCCATGGGACTGCGCAATGCCACAATGGCCCATTGGTTCCATGAGACCACACAGTTTAAAAATGGCCCCTTGGTTCTATTGGGTTCCCCAGGATCACAATGGCCCCTTGGTTCCACCAGGCCTGGATGTGTTACACTGGCCCCTTGCTTCCTTGGGGACCCATAGTGTCACAATGGCCCCTTGTTTCCATGAGACCTTGCAGTGTCACAGTGCTTGCCTTGGCTCTCTGAGGCCCTGTGGTGTCACAATGGCCCCTTGGGTCCATGGGGACTCAGAGTGTCAGAATGGTTTCATTGGTTCCATGAACCCCCACAGTGTCACAATGGTCTCTTTTGGTTCTGCAGTATCACAATGGCACCTTGGTCCCATGAAGCCCTGAAGTACAGAATGGCCCCTTAGTTCCATTGGGCTCCTCACTGTCACACATTCTCAGTTCCACAGAGCCCTGCAGTGTCACAGTGCTCTCCTTGGTTCCAGGGTGCCACACAGGGTCACAAGGGCCCCTCAGTTCTACAAGGCCCCATGGTGTCACAATCGCCCCTTGCTCCCATGAGGCCATGCCATGTCACAATGGTCTCATTGGTTCCACAAGGCCCTACGGTTCCACAATGGCCCTTGAAGTGTCACAATGGTCTCAGTGGGTTCCCCTGGTGGTTCACAATGGCCTCCTTGGTTCCATGATGTCCCGTTGTGTAACAATGGTCTCATTGGTTCCACAGTCAGAATGGCCCTATGGTCTCATGGAGCCCCACAGCCCCTTATGGAGCCCCACAGGGTCACTGTGATCCCCTTGATTCTGTGAAGCTCTACCGTGCTAAAATGGCCCCTTGGTTATACAAGGCCCTGCAGTGTCACAATGGCCCCTTGGTTCCAGTGGGTCCTGAAATGTCATAATGGTCTCCATGGTTCCATGAGGCCCCACAATGTCACAGGGGACACATGGCTCCACAAGCTTTTGTACTGCCAGCAACAGTCTCCTTGGTACCACGGTGTCACATTGGACCCTTGGTTCCATGGGGACTCACAATGTCAGAAGGGTCTCCTTGGTTCCACAAGGCCCTGCAGAGCACCTTGATTCAATGAGGCCTCAAAGTGTCACAATGGCCTCCAGGATTGCCTGAGGCCCTGCAATGTCATAATGGACCTTTGGTTCCATGTGTCCCAGCACTGTTCCATGAATCCTTAGTTCCATGGGGCCCTGGAGTGTCACAATGTACTCCTTGGATCCATGGTGCCACACAGTGTGACAACTGCCCCTTGGCCTGTCAACACTCCATAGTGTCACAATGGTTCCTTGCTTCCATGAGGCCTTGTAGTGTCACAATGTCCCCTTGGTTCAGTGAGGCCTTTGGTGTCACAATAGTCTCCATGATTCCATAAGGCCTTGCAGTGTCACAAGAGACCATTGGTTTGGCTGAGCCCCACAGTGTCACTGTGGTCCCCTTGGCTCCAAAGGGCTCCGAAGTGTCAATGGCCCTTGGGTTTCACAAGGCCTCAAAGTGTAAAAATGGCCTCCATGGTTTCATGAGGCCCTGCTGTGTCACAATGGACCTTTGGTTCCATGATGCCCCAGAGTGTCTCAATGGTATCCTTGGTTCCATTGGACCCTTCATCCCATGGAGACCCACAGTGTTCACTGTAGACCCCTTGCTTCCATGAGGCCCTGCCATGCTGTAATGGCCCCTTGGCTTCCGTGGGTCCCAAAGTGTCAAAACAGTTTCCATTGTTCCATGAGGCCCTGCAATGTCACTGTGGTCCCCTTGGTTCCACAGGGCCTAACAGTGTAACAATGGAGTCTTGGTTCCATGAGGTTCCTCAGTCCCAATGGTCTCCTTGGATCCACAGTGTCACAGGGGCCCCTTGGCTCCATGTGGCCACGCTGTGTCACAATGGCTCATGGTTCCATGAGACCACACAGTTTGACAATGGACCCTTGGTTCCATGAGGCCTTGCTGTGTCACAGTGGACTTCTGGTTCCATGAGCTTTCACACTGCCCACAACAGTCTCCTTGGTGCTGCAGTATCACCATGGATCCTTTGTTCCATGAGGTTCCATAGTAGAACATGGTCACCTTGGTTCTGTGAGGTTCCGCAGTGTCAGAATGGACCCATGGTTCCACGAGGCCTGGCTGTGTCACAATGGCCCCTTGGTTCCAAGAGGCTTCTCAGAGTCACAATGGTCTCCTTGGATCTGCAGTATCACAATAGAGCATTGGTTCAATGTGGCCCCAATGTGCCAAAATGGATTTTGGTTCCATGGGGTTCTGTTGTATCACAATGGACCCTTTGTTCCATGAGTTTGCTCAGTGTCACAGCTGACTTCTTGGTTCTGTGAGGCCTCACTGTCATCAAATCTCCAAAATATCAGAATAAAAATCCTTAACAATAATTTGCTATATCAGAGGTTATCATTTAATCAGGCCTGAGGTCTAGTGAGGGATAACTCCTAACCTTAGGTGCACATGTAATTCTAGCAGCATTGCTAAATGTGCATTACAATTTACCCATTACCATAAAACCCAGCCCAAGTTCCCAGATTCAGCTCTTGCTTTTTCTATCATGGCATTCTTGAGCCAGATGTCTTCTTCTTGCATTCCAACCATCCTTGCTGGGAAAGCAGCCCCTGCATGACTTGTTCCTATACTATAAGTTCAGAGGCACAGTAAAAATGGAATTAACACTTTTGGTACCAAGCCCAAGGCTTTGTGTGGGCAGGCAGGGGCAGGCAGGAGGCAGAGCTGTCAGCAAAGGAAGGGCCCAGCCAGCTGGGGCAGCCGGGGGATGCCGACAGCCTGCAGGGACAGAGGCCAGGGCAGGGACACCGTGGGACAGCCTGGGCTGCACAGGGCACAGGGATGGGCAGCAGCTGCAAGACAGCCCTGCCAGAGCCAGCTTGGGCAGCACTTTGGCCATGGCAGACACAAAGAGCACCAAAGCCCCAGAGGGTCAATAAAGTCCTTGTGCTGTGTCTGTGCTGCTGAGCTGGGCCGGGCTCCTGGGCCGGGCAAGGGCAGCACTGCAGAGAGACAGCTCTGGCCAGGAGCAGCTCCTGTGCACAGCCCAGCAGGGCTGGGGCACTGCCAGGGCCCCTCAGGGACACCAGCAGGGCACAGACAGAGCTCACAGGGGCTCAGCACTGGCAGGGGCTGGGGAATGGCCCAGAGGGGGCTGTGTCACAGCAGCTCCTCTGTGGCTGTGTCATGGAGGCACAGAGCAGCTGGGATGTCAGCAAGGGGCTGTGTGACAGCACAGAGTGGGCTGTGTGAGGTCACAGATTGGGCTATGACATCAAAGAGTTTGTTGTGTGAGGTCATCGAGCAGCTACAGCATCACAGAGGAAACTGTGTGACATCACAGAGCAGGCTGTGACATCATGGCATGGCTGTATGACATCATAGAGCGGGCTGTGAGGTCAAAGTGTGTGCTGTGACATTACAGACTGGAAGTATGACATCACAGAGAGGGTTTTGTGGCATCACTGAGAGGGTTGTGACATCACACAGCTGTCTGTGACATCATAGAGTAGGGTGTGAGGCCATAGGGCAGACTGCCATCATAGAGGATACAACAGTGACATCAGAGAGTGCGTTGTGACATCACTGGGTGGCTGTGTAACATCATAGAGCAGGCTGTGACATCACAGAACAGACTGTGACATCACAGAGTGATGTGACAGACTGGAGGAGATTGTTGGCTCAAAACATTTCATGTAGGGGGGGAGGAAGGGGCAGGTCCAGCCTTGCCCTGCCCTGGAACCCCAATCCCCCAGAGCCTCTATCCCAGCCCAGCAGTGGCTGCCAGTCCCTGGCACAGCACAGGCAATGCTCCACAGCCACCTCTGCAGCCCCCAGCCCAGCTCCTGAGGGGCCAAATGAGCCCAAGCCCCACCTGGGGGAAGGGCCCAGGGAGAGAAAGGGGTATTGAAGGCTGACCACAAGGCAAGCACACATCTTGGCTCTACCACTACTTGGAATTTCCATCTGAACACTGCTGGAATCCAGGAGTTGGCAGCTGTGTGTCTGCTTCTCTGTATCATTTTGTCTTTCTCTCTTTCTGTGTCTTCTTCTAATTTCCTTCTCTTGTATATTTTGATTAACTTGAAATAGAAAAGGCTTACAATTTTTGGAATTGAATGGGCCAAGTTAATGCTTTGAGAAGTGTTTTCTGTTGGCTGTATGTTGTATTAAACCTTTTGCAAAAATTTCTTTGATTTTCCAGTTTGCCAGTAAAGGCTGTTTTGCTGTTTTGAGCTCCTGAGGATCTCTTGTTAGTATTTCTCCAGTGATTCCAACTCAGAGAATCCACACAAATGAATTTCCTTTTAAATGTCTCCTTGAGAGAGTTGTTTGGGGGATGGGGGTCAGGGCTTGTGTGTCCTGCTTGGCCCAGCCCAGGCAGGGCTTTCCCAGCCACATTCCACACTCCATTGCCCAGCTGGAGCCGCTGCTGCCTCTGAGTTGTGCTGCCCCAACCCCAGGGACGCTCTCCTTGTCTGCCCATTCCCCCACGGTCTCTGGGCAGGGATGGCCTCACTGGGGGCTGCTGACATCCTCAGCAACTTGGAGGCTGCTGCTGAATTTCACTGCTGCAGAGGCTTGTTCAGCCTTCAGCTCTTCAGTGCTGGAATTCAGTGTCCCAGGGCTCATTAACATTCAGAACACCTTAACCAGCAAAGCCTCTGGGGATAATTTGATTTATGTTTCCTTATAATTTGTAGTTAAGTAGATCTCAGTAATGTATTCATTGTGAATGCAATATATTTAAAAAGACACCGAGAAAAGATTTTTTTTAAGTCCTGTTTAATTTTGTTTTCCTGTTAATTAATTGATATGTGCAATCACCAATTGACACTGAATCCAAGTACCTCCTCATGCAGTTTGTGTAGATATGAAAATCAAGACCCTTCATGGCTGATAGTCAATCAGACTCTGTCCCTACCCCCACCCCACCATTTCCCCCATCCAAGCCCTGACACCCAGAGCAGCCTTGTGCAAATCTGAGCTCCCTCCAGCCCAGGCTGCACCTGCAGCTTTCAGCTCCTTGGCTCCAACTCCCACCTGCTTTTCTTGGAGAAGGAGCTGCCCCAGACACAGAGGGATGTTCATTTCTTGTCAGCAAATAAAGCCAATGGAAGGCACAGCTCCATCAAATGCAAAAGTCATTCTTCTCCCAGGCTCTGCCTGCCCCTGATCCCCACAGCCTGTCCTGCTTCCTTCATCCCTCCTTTGCCAGGGACTTTCTGGGACAAGGGAACTCTGCTCTGGCAATGGAGAGAGGTCCAAGGGCAACCCCTGGAGTGGGAACCCCAACTCATCAGGTTTGTGTCCTTTGGGGTCAAGGACTGGTGAGACTTAGAGGCACAGAAAGTTTCTCTTCATGGCCAACAGACCATAGTTGAACAGGATACAATTTAATAACAATACCACAATTAAATTAACAATCACACAATTAAAAACTCTTCCCTGAGCTATGCACAACATCCCATCAGCATCTGAGTCCACTATCCACAAGGGATTTCCATACGAAAATTAATTTTAGACAAACGTGGTTCTGTGATAGATATAAACACAATTAATTTCTTGTATCAGGATGCTCGTCCTGGAGCGGGGGCAAAACAGCTCAAACAATTCCTGATTTGCAAAGCTGTCAGTGGGGGATGGAGAAGGGAGGTCAGGCTGCTTTTGGTGCTGAGGAAATGCTGAAACCAGCCTGACTCATTTCATCTCCTCCTGTCCTGGCTGATCTCCCCTCTTTCCCCTTCCACCCATTGGCTTTTGTCTCCCACCAGGCCCCCGGTGCAGAGCCTGGCTCTGTGTTCTCCATCCCCTCATGGCTGGCACTGCCAGGCTGGGATGAGGAGCCCCTCAGCCTTCCCAGCTCCGGGCTGGACCAGCCCAGCTCCCTCAGCCTCTGCTCACAGCCCAGGGGCTCCAGCCCCACCTTGGAGGCCCTTCCCAGACCCTGCTCCAGCTGCAAGACATCTTTCCTGCCCTGGGCAACCCAAACCAGGCCACAGTGACCTGGATAATCCCCGTCCTTGATGTCCTGGTCACACAGCCCTGGCCCCTTGTCCCTATGTCAGGCTCTGGGGTGGATCCTGTGGAACATCCTTTGCTGGAGGCTGTGGCTCCAGGTGGGCCAGGGGGATCCCGGGGGACAGGGACCCTGCTGGGCATGAACAGCATTGGACTTGTTGGGAGAAACTGTGAGGGGGAGCTGGGGCAGAGTGACCAGCCCAGTGACCTGACACAGCCCCTCTGGGATGTCACAGCCTGCTCTGTAAGGTTGCAGCCCCTCTGGGATGCCACACAGCTGGTCTCTGATGTCACAGCCAGTTCTGTGATGTCAGAGTCTGCTGTGTGATGTCAGACCTCTGCCCTGTGATGTCACATCTGTCTCTGTGATGTCAGAAAGGCAGTCTATTATGTCATAGCTTCTCAATGAGCTCACATAACCCACTCTGTGATGTCATAGCCCACTCTGAGCCCTCATGTTACCAGATGATCAATTGTCTCCACCAGGTGAGCTGACACCTGGAGCTTGTTCTCCAAATCCCCAGGCCTATGGAAACCACACAATGCCCATTGTGTGAGAAGGGAACTGGAAGTTCCCCAGCCTCAGTGTCCTGCCAGCTCAGCCAGGCCCACTGGAACATTGGGGTCCACGACCACCAGGGACCACCAGAGAGACCCCCAGGACAGAAAAACACATGGGTAAAGGGGAGGGGAAATACGTTAATGATTTTGGGGAAAAGATTATCATATGTATGTTTAGTCCAGGACAATCAATGAATATGTGTGCAAAATACAGAAAATAAACAGGAACTTTCCTGTGCTCAGCCTGCATGGCTTTGGGAGGAGCTGCCCCCCGTGCATCCCCCTGAATAAAGAATGCTGCTTCTTAATGCTACACTGGTGTTGAGGAGTTTTCTGTTTCACCAAATTTTTAGTAACACTCCCACTGCCAAGGAAAGCTCTGTCTGCTGCTGTTCACAGACAGAGAAGGGCTGGTGGCAGATGTGGGGCTCAGAGGCTGCCTGGGGCACAGTGACCATGAAATAATCAAGTTTTCAATGTTCTGTGGAAGAAGGAGGGGCAGCAACAGAACTTCTCCACTGGAATTAGGAAGGGCAGACTTTGGCCTGTTTAGGATGCTGATTTGGGGAGTACCGAATCAGGTACTGATTTTTTGAAAGAAAACAGCCCTTAAAAACAAAGGGATCAGGGAAAGATGGACACATTTCACGAAAGTAATCTTAAGGGGGAAGGAGGAGCCTGTCCCAGTGTGGCAAAAGATGAGCTGGTGAGGAAACTGACTGGCCTGGCTGCCCATGGAGCTTTTGTGGGAACTCAGGGGAAAAAGGACCAGAAACTCAGGAAGTGTTTAAGGATGTCATTAGGTTAAGCAGAAACAAAAGGAAAGAGGTGAAAACTCAACTAGAGCTTAACCTGATGACTTCTTTTAAAAAAAACCAAAAAATTATATTTACATATATATATATAGCAAAAGGAGGGATAAGGAGAACCTCTATTCTTTATTGGATGCAGTGGGGAATATAGTAACTAAAGTCTTTTCCTTAAGACTAAGCTACCAAGCAGCGTTTGTCTCAATTTTCAATATTAGGACAGACTGTCCTCAGGACAAGTGCTCTCCTGAGCTGGTAGATGGGCACAGAGAGCAGAACAGCCCCCTGGAATCCAGCAGGAAGCAGTTGGGGACCAGCTGAGCCACTCAGATGCTCATAGGTGTATGGGATCGGATGGGATCCATCCCAGGGGGATGAGGGAGCTGGTGGATGAGCTCCCCAAGCTGCTCTCCATCATTTACCATCAGTCCTGGCTCAGCAGGGAGGTCCCAGAGCACTGGAGGTGCCAGTGTGAGCCCATCCCCAAGAAGGGCTGGAAGAAAGATCTGGGGAACTCCAGGCCTGTCAGCCTGACCTGGGTGCCCGGCAAGGTGATGGAACAGATCACCTTGAGTGCCATCCCAGGGCACCCACAGGATGGCTGAGGGATCAGAGCCAGCCAGCATGGATTTAGGGGTGGCAGGTCCTGCCTGACCAACCTGGTCTCCTTGCATGACCAGGTGACCCAGCTGTGGATGTGGGAAAGGCTGTGGATGTTGTGTGTCTAGACTTCAGAAAAGACTTTGAAACCATAAGCCACAGAATTCCCTGGAAAAGCTGCAGCCCACGGCTTGGACATGTTCATCCTTCCCAGGCTGAAGTGCTGGCTGGAGGCTGGGACCAGAGAGTGATGGGGTTGGTGCTGCATCCAGTGTGTGTCCAGTCTCCAGTCGTGTCTCGCAAGGATCTGTGTTGGGCAAATTCCTGTTTAAGATCTTGATTGACAATGTGGGTGAGGGGATTGAGTCCACAATTAACAAGTTTGCAGATGTCACCAAGCTGGGTGTGAGTGTGGATCTGCTGGAGGGTAGGAAAGCTCTGCACGGGACCCTGGACAGGCTGGATCCAGGGCCCAAATCCAACAAGGTGAGGTTTAACAAGTCCAAGTGCCGGGTCCTGCACTTTGGCCACAAGAACCCCTGCAGCACTACAGGCTAAGGACAGAGTGGCTGGAGAGCAGCCAGGCAGAAAGGGACCTGCAGGGACTGATGGACAGCAGGCTGGACATGAGCCAGCAGTGTGCCCAGGTGGCCAAGAAGGCCAAAGGCTCCTGGCCTGGATCAGGAATGGTGTGGCCAGCAGGAGCAGGGCAGGGATTCTTCCCCTGTGCTCAGCACTGGTTGGGCAGCACCTTGAGTGCTGGGCCCCCCAATTTAGGAAGGACATGGAGGGGCTGGAGCGTGTCCAGAGAAGGGCAACAAGGCTGGGGAGGGGTCTGGAACACAAGTCCTGTGAGGAGTGGCTGAGGGAGCTGGGGTTGTTTATCCTGGAGAAGAGGAGGCTCAGGAGAGACAAGGCAGTTTCAGGACACAGGTTGGACTTGATGATCTCCAAGATCTTTTCCAACCTTGCTGATTCTGGGATTCTCTGGAACCACCCTGTGAGCAGTTGCAGGATGAGCCCTGGGCCTCCTCTTCAGCAGCTCCAGCAGCCCAGGTCCCTCAGCTTCTCCTGCCAGCCCCAAAGCCCATCCTGTCAGTCCTGCAGAGCCTCTGCAGCTCCTCCTCACTGCCCAGAACAGGGAGCCCCAGAGGCAGACACAGCAGCCCAGATGTGCCCCCCTGGCCCGGGGTGCCTCTGGCAGGGGAGCAGCACCAGGCACTGCAGGAGCCTGCAGACAATTCCTGCAGCACTTGTAGGATGATCCTGCTCCCCAAGGGACATTCCCATGGTGCCAAGTCAGGAACTGCAATGGGGAGTGGGGCCAGAGAAGAAAGGGCAAACAGGGCTGGGCTGTTTGTAGGGCAGGGAACAGGGGTGGGCAACAGGAAGAAACTTGTAACAAGAAAAAGTAAAGAAAGCAAAGGTGAAGCCAAGGAAATGCTGAGGGAGTTTGGGGGCGGCTGCCAGGCAGCCCTGTGTCACCCTGTTTTTTTATTTAGTCTAAGCCTTCTGATGTTGACATTCTTGTGAGGAACCTTTTCACACATTTTTTGTAAACAGCTCATTGTTTTTCATTCCTTTATGGAAGAAGAGAGAGTTAATAGACTGTTAGTTTGACCAGTGTCATTGAAGAGGTGTCACTGTCACCCTCCAATCCACTGTCACCTTTGGAGAACTATAAAGGTGAGAATCAGAAAAATAAATTCCCTTTTTTGCCTTTCACCTTGAGAGCGGTGGTGAGTGTGTGTTCTTTCGTGTCCCATAGCGACAGCCCTGACTCTGAGCAACAGCGTCTGCAGTGGCACAGGAAACTCCCAGCTGATGGGAACAAACTTTCTGGCTGAGTGCAGAGGCCAGGACAAAGCTGAGTGGTTTCCCTGGTGTCCCCCAGCCCTTGCTGGCCCCAGGGGCTGATGGCATTTGTGCTCCCTCAGGTTCATGTCCCCACAGCAACAGCATGGGGGTGCTCCCGCCTGCTGTGTGCAATGCAAACAGGGGCTGCTGAGCCAGTGCTGCCGTGGCTGTGCCTGCAAGGATGGGGCACCTGTGTGAGCTGGGGGAGAGGCCAGGGCTGCAGAGGGGGGATGTTGTTGGCAGCTCCATCAGGATGCTCTGGGACGCTGCCCTGGGCTGTGCAGGGCCCTGAGGATGGATCAGCCCCTGCTCTGCTGCTCCTTCCCGTCTGCCCCAGGGCCCTTGCAGAGCCCCAGCCATGCTGTTTGCCCCCAGCCTGCCCACGGCCAGCCTGGGGCTGCTCACGGGGGTTTCTGTGCTGAGCATTGGCCTGGCCGTGTTCTTGAGAGAGCCTGGGCAAGGAGCCTGGAGCCCCCAGGCCCTGGGCTGAGGCGTCAGCGCTGCCCCAGCAGTGCCCATGGCCTGTCCCTGCTGCAGCCCCGGCACTGCCACCCCCAGGGCTGTGCCCGGCCCCGAGAGCACTCAGGCCCTGCAGCAACACCAGGGCCAGCAGGGCAGCGGGGCAGGGCCACGGCAGCAGCACTGGCAACACCAAGTGCTGCTGCTGCTGCTGGGCACAGCTGCTGGGCCAGCACTGATCTGCCTCAGCTCTGCACACAGACATTGCTGCTGCAGCTTCAGAGAAGGCAACAAAAGGGCATCTCTGCAGAAAACTCTGCTGGGAGATCCTTTAGTTCCTTTAAAGCCACCAAGAGTACAGCCCCTCATTGACACAGTGTGTGGCCACAGGGAAGGTGGAGAGACACAAAATGAGAACTGGCACAAACAATGACGCTTATATTTTGGCAATATTTAAAAAGTAAAATGAAGGAAATAAAACTTCAAAATGAAACCAAGAAGAACTATCAAAGACAACTTTTATTATACAAATGGTTTGCAGAAATTGGCCAGCTGTTTAATGTTTGTGAAACCATCCAGTCATCAGTCTCCACAAGGCAGCCTTGAGCTCCTGGTTCCTCAGGCTGTAGATGAGGGGGTTCAGGGCTGGAGGCACCACCGAGTACAAAACTGACAGGGCCAGATCCAGGGATGGGGAGGACATGGAGGGGGGCTTCAGGTAGGCAAACGCTGCAGTGCTGATAAACAGAGAGACCACGGCCAGGTGAGGGAGGCAGGTGGAAAAGGCTTTGTGCCGTCCCTGCTCAGAGGTGATCCTCAGCACAGCCCTGAAGATCTGCACATAGGAGAAAACAATGAACACAAAACAACCGAGTCCTAAACAGACACTAACAGCAAGAAGCCCAAGTTCCCTGAGGTGGGATTTGGAGCAGGAGAGCTTGAGGATCTGTGGGATTTCACAGAAGAACTGGCCCAGGGCATTGCCATGGCACAGGGGCAGGGAAAATGTATTGGCTGTGTGCACGAGAGCATTGAGAAAGGCACTGGCCCAGGCAGCTGCTGCCATGTGGGCACATGCTCTGCTGCCCAGGAGGGTCCTGTAGTGCAGGGGTTTGCAGATGGACACGTAACGGTCGTAGCACATGATGGTCAGGAGGGAAAGCTCAGCTGAGATGAAGAACATAAAGAAAAAGAGCTGTGCAGCACATCCAGTGTAGGAGATGTTCCTGGTGTCCCAGAGGGAATTGTGCATGGCTTTGGGGACAGTGGTGCAGATGGAGCCCAGGTCAGCGAGGGCCAGGTTGAGCAGGAAGAAGAACATGGGCGTGTGCAGGTGGTGGCCGCAGGCTACGGCGCTGATGATGAGGCCGTTGCCCAGGAGGGCAGCCAGGGAGATGCCCAGCAAGAGGCAGAAGTGCAGGAGCTGCAGCTGCCGCGTGTCTGCCAATGCCAGCAGGAGGAAGTGCCTGATGCAGCTGCTGTTGGACATTTGCTGGGGCTGTCCATGCAGGATCTGTAAGAAAAGTAATCATGGAATAGTTGGGTTTGGAGAGGACTTGAAATATCCCAGCACAGCCTGGGGGCACTTTCCCCCCCTGCCTGCCCAGGGCTCTGCTGCCTGGAGCTGTCCCTGCCAGCAGCTGCTTCCCTGTGCCCAGGGCTGGGCCCTGCCAGTGCTGCCAGAGCCCAGCCCAGCCCTGGGGGCTCAGCTCTGCCCTGCAGAGCCCTCCCAGCTCAGGCACTGCCCAGGGGCAGCTCTGGCTCTGCAGGCTCTGATGGCAACGTCGGAGCAACCCTGAGGAGGCTGGAAAAGCAACACTGATGCTGCCTCTAAGGGGCCCTATGCTGATTTCTCTCACTGCCTGGTTTATTCACATCAGAGAGAAAATGTTTTTATTTTCCTCAGCCTGAACTGAGAGATGAATATCTAAGTGGAATTTCCCATCCATGCAACCCAGCGCAGTCGTTTAATAAATCAGGATTTTCTCTTTTATGCAGCCCCTTCCTTGCTGTGCTCCCTGTATAATCTACTTGGAAATGTTCTGCAGTTAAATGCCATGCTGGGAGCAGTCCTGAACAGTCCAGCATCCTCCCCACACAAGGAGAACACTTCCAAGCCTGACCAGCTGTCTCCTCCCACCCACCAGATCTTGTCCCCCAGTGCTGGGAGCAGCTGCCAGGGCTGGCTGAGAGCTGTCCCTGGCAGGCAGCAGAGTCCCTGCCCCAGCACAGCGCCCTGGGCTGCAGGACCCTGCTCTGCAGGACAGCCCTGGGCACCCCTGGCTGCTCTGCACAAGAGACAAGCAGAGAATGTACTCACAGGCTCTGCAGGCATTGGGATGTTCCAGCTTGAGGAGATGGCTCCAGGAGCTGCAGCTGCATTGTCCTGCAGCCAGAGGTTCCTGTGCCAAGGGCTGGCAGGGATTCTGCCCCAGGCACTTCTCAGCACCTTCCCAGCCCTGACTGATTGAAGCTCTCTATGCCTCTGTGCTGTGCCCGGGCTGGCTGCAGGCAGTGCCCCAGCCCTGCTGGGCTGGCAGAAGAGCTGCTCATCAAGAGAAATGTGCTTTTGAAGCTCTTCTTGGTTAGCAGGAGGTGCCTTGGTTCCTCTGTTTCCTTGGAGTCTCTGAGAGTTTTGTGCAATCATGGCCTCCAATCATCTGCTTTAATTAGTTCCTTGAGATTGTTTGTCAGTAGCAACACTCAGTGGGACTCCTTAATACTTCAGGGTACTTCGGTTTTTTAAGCCACTTGGTTTTTCGTTTTGGGTACAGACTCTATGAGAAAGATTTTGCAGTCACAGCCTGCCATTATCTGCTTTAATTAGTCCCTTGAGAGCCTTTGTCAGTAACAACATTCAGTGGGCTCATTAATGCTTCAAGGTACTTCAGTTATTTTAAGGTACTTGGTGTTTCCATTTTGATGCAGATGCTGGGAGAGGTTTGTGCAATCATGGCCCCAATTATCTGCTTTAATGAGTCCCTTGAGAGCTTTGTACTGACACTCAGTGGGGCTCATTAATACTTTGAGATGCTCAAGATTTTTAAGGTACTTTGGATTTTCCTTTCTATATTTTGAATCTCTGAGAGGTTTTTGTGCCATCCTGGCCTCCAATTCTCTCCTCCAAGGAGTCCATGAAGAGCCTGTGTTGGGGATGGACCTCAGTGGGACCCATTCATGCTTTGAGACACTTTGGGTGTTTCCTCTGACTTGGACTCCTGGAAAGGTTTGTGCAATCTCCTCTCAGGCCCTGAGGTTCAAGGGCTCAGCTCGAAATGCACCACGGGGCTCATTTGGATCAAGCAAGTCCTGACAAACCATGGCTCTGCCTTGATTTCCCTCTGGTCTGGAGCAGTTTATCAGGAAGGTTTCCTTTAACATTTATGGAGAAATATTTCAAAGAGCTTCTAAAAAATACGTAATCTTATTTCAAAGAGTGTATTTTATTGCTGCTCTCTTTAGAGAAGAGCTGATTGCAGCATTCTGTGATTGATATTGATGTAGGGCTGCTCCTAAGGAGGTCTGGCCAGGTCAGTGAAGTTGTACCTTGATAGTTGACCCGATGTGGACAACCTTCCCCCACATTCCCCAACCCCATGTGAGAAACCATTTTCACTTTCAAAAATTTAAATGATTATTTAAGACCTTATCAAAATACAACAGAAGACTTAATAAAGAAAATGATACAGTGCTGAGAGCAAAGGATTCAGTCACTGCGTGCTCATCTACAAAATGGATGCTCTGTCTTTTACTCCTCTAGCCCCTCCCAAAGTCTTGTCAATCGACTTCTTCACTGTCCAGTGGTGGAGATCACTGTCTGACACCTTGATTGGAGGTCAGGTGCTGCCATAGTAACAAGCCAACCCTCCCAAATGCCCCGACTGCTGAGGCCATCCTGTGATAACAATGCAAGGGGGAGGGGAAAGATAACTATACATCTACAAAACTTCTCTTAACATTTATTTAATTTTCACCCCTTAATTTTGAGAGTCAACCCTAGGATTACTCATCTATAGCAAGCCTCCCTTTTCTTTCTCTGTAGGTCATTTTGCTCAAACAATTAAGTAAAGAAGTAAAGTTCTCTCTCTCTTGAACGAGTCATACCAGCATCTGTTGATGTGGGCAAGGACAGTGGGAACAGGAGAAAAAAATCTCAGGTTTTCCTTAGACACACTTATTTGGAATGGACAAAAGGGCATCACAGAGGTCCAGTATGGCTTTGACTCCCATCTACCATGCCTATGTGGCTGCTACCCATAGTTGGTGGATCTTAGGGGTGAGTACAGAGGCCAACTCGGTCCTGCCCCCCAGTCCCTGTTGAATTAAAAGACAACTGAGGAATTTCAGAGGTCTGGTAATGGCCTTATGTCCCCACCTTACCATGCCTATGGGGTTGCAACCCACAGCAGGGCTATGGAGCCTTTTTAGTAGCAAACAAAGGGGCCAACCCAGTCTTGCCCTCCTTCCTTTGTCTTATTTTCTTGAAGAAGCTGTCCCATTGCCTTTACAGTCCCTTGTGTACTTCCCCTCAACAGATGCTGGTAATTCTCGCCCATGAAAACAGGAAGACAGTTCTCGAGCTGGTTGGTGGAAGCTTGACTCTTCTTTTTGGGCATCTTGGTGTTTTTCTGGTTCTCTTTCAGTCTCTGCTTGAGAGTCAATCTTGTTTCACCCAGCCTGGATGTTACAGTTCACTCTTTGGGTTCTTCTACTGGGCCTTTGTCTCTGTTGCCATGAGTCCATCCCCGCTCTGCAGTTCGCACGGCCGATTCGGTGGTGAGCAGTACCTGAAAGGGACCTTCCCACTGTGGAGTTAGAGGCTGATCTCTCCATGACTTGATCATCGCCCAATCCCCAGGATTAATATTATGGATTCTGAAATCCAGGGTGGTAGTTTGAGGAATTGCCCCTTTATGTCTTAGCCCTTCTAAGCTTTGTGCTATGGACATCACTTATTTCTTGGCATTGGCTTCCCCTCCTCATAGCTGGCAGCCTTCTGGGGTGAGGTCAGGAAGGGAAACCCAAACGTCATTTCATGGGGTGACACCCCCAGATCTGACTGGGGTTGGGTTCTAATTCTTAATAAGGCCAAAGGGAGACATTTTATCCATGACATTTGGGTTTCAAACATGAGCTTAACTGGAGCTCTTTTAAGAGTTTAATTTATTCTCTCAACCTGACCAGAACTCTTTGGATGCCTTGGAGTGTGTAATTCCCATTTTACTCCCAGGTCGTGAACATCTTTCTGCAATATCTTTGATGTGAAATGAGTTCCCTGGTCTGAATCAATCTTGTTTGCCATCCCGTATGGGGGAATGATTGATTCTAGAAGTGTTTTACTCACAACATTGGCATTGGCTTTCACAGTGGGTACCACCTCTACCCAATGAGTCACGTGATCTACTATCACTGGCAAAAACTTCCACTATTGTACCTGGTGAAGCAGAGTAAAGTCTACTTGGATGTTTTGGAAGGGCAGCAAGACTAGTTCTTGCCCTCCCCTGGGTGTTTTCGTCATGATTTTCTTATTCACTGTTGACATATCACACACCATTCAGTTACTTGCTTAGCTATTCTGAAAATTCCTATGTATCCCCAGTCCCTTAGAAATTGATCACTTAACGCTTGTGTACCCCAATGTGTTGTTTCATGTTTGCCTTCTAGCATTTTCTTGGCCAGGGGTTTATTCAACATTTGCTTCCCATCTGCTAATCTCCACTTCCCTTTGTTAACTTTCTTGGCTGCTATTTGGAGAAGTTCTTCCTCTTGTGTCCCACTGAATACGGAGACTTTGTGCATTTCTCCCATGGGTGTTAATAATATTGTTAGTTTTTCTGTCTCTTTTTCAGTTGCATTTTTAGCTTCTAAATCAGCTAAATTGTTCCCTCATGCCCCTTTTTTATGTCCTTTAACATAGACCACTGCTACTTCCTCTGCTAATTGTAAGGTTTCTAACACTTCTAAAGGAAATTTTTCAATAATCAGTCCCTTTCCCTTTGAATTGAATAGCTCCCTCTCTTCCCAATTTTTTTCCGAAGGTATGCACTAATCCAAAAGCATATTTTCAGTCTGTATGTATTTTTTCCACTTTTCTGTGCCAATATTTCCAGAACTTGCTTTAGGGCATACAACTCACATGCTTGGACTGACCAGTTGGAAGGTAACTTTCTCTTTTCTATGGCCACCAAACCTTCATGCACTATGGTGTACCCCGATACCCTGTGCCCCTTTATTACCTGTGAAGATCCATTGATGAACAATTGTTTTCCACCTTGGAGTGTTTATCTGTTAGGTCCTCTCTTACTTCAGTTTGATAGTTTATAACCTCTAGGCAATTGTGTATTAGTTCCTCATCTGGTTCTCCATACAAAAACTGGGCAAGGTTGAGTTGGTTACTCATGATTAGCTCTAAACCTTTATCTCTTAAGATGGCTTCATACTTTAGCACTCAGGAATCAGTGAGCCATTTCTCAGCCTTTTGGCTCAAGATACTCCTTACTGAGTTTGGGATATATATCTTCAATTTTCCCCCAAAGGTTAATTTTTTCCTTTCTGCTATGAGTAGGGCAGTCCCTGCCACAGCCTGAATGAAGGTTGGCCACCCTTGGCTGAAAGGGTCTAGCAGTTTTGATAAATAGGCCACTGGTTTCCTGGATCCTCCCCAGTCCTGGGCTAACATTCCATGTGCTACCCCTTTTTCTATATCCACAAAGAGATAGAAGGGTTTGTCTAAGGCAGGAAGACTCAGTGCCAGTGCACTGACTAATTTTTGCTTTAAAGCTTCAAACTTCTGTTCATTGTCTTTTTCCCACCTAATCTCTTCTGCTAACTTTTCATATCAGAACCGGACAGCCTGCGTGTATCCTTCAATCCATAGCCTACAATATCCCAACAAGCCTAAAAACCTTCTGACTTCCCTCTTAGTTTTTGGCCATGGGAGTGAGACTATCCCCATCATTCTTTCAGGGTTCAGCCACCAACTCCCTTGACAAATCACATGTCCTAGGAGTTTTACTTCCCATTCTACAAATTGGAGTTTACCTTTTGATACCCAAAGTCCTTGGTCCCCCAGAAAATTTAATAACACTATGGTGGATTCCCAAACTTCTTTTTCTTCCTGTCCTGAGAAAAGCAAATAATTTACATATTGGATGAACTTTGTGTCAGGTTTAATAGAGAAGAGTTGTAGTACTTCTCCTAGGGCTTGACCAAACAGGTTTGGGGATTCGGAAAACCCTTGGGGTAACCCAGTCCACTGAAGCTGTTGCTTCCTCCTAGAATCGGGGTCCTCCCATTCAAAGTTAAATACATATCCCACTTTCCTCTGCCAGTGGACATGCCCAAAAAGCATCTTTTAGGTCTATCACACTGAACCACTGATGTGCTGGGGGGATATTACTCAGTAGTGTAGAGGGGTTAGGCACTACTGGGTACTGATTCACTGTTCTTTTGTTCACTTCTCTCAAATCTTGGACAAGCCTGTAAGTCCCATCTGACTTCTTTACTGGTAATATGGGTGTATTATGGGGGGACATACATGGTCCCCCTCAAGTCTAAGGTCCCCTCCTCAAGTAGGTCCTGGATTAGCGGCCTGAGTCCTCATCTGCCCTCCAGGGAGAGTGGATATTCTTTTGTCCACGCCATCTCATGAATTTTCTCCTCATCTTCTTCCCTTAATTGGAGAAGCTTAACTACCATTTTCCCTTCCTCTGGAAGCACTCCAATGTCAAACTGCACTTGTAAATCCTGTCCTAATAAATTTCACCCTGCTTCTGGAACTAATAAAACATCCCCAATTTCTATTTTATTTGTTCTTTCAAACTTTTTTGCTTTATAACTGAGGCTTTGAACCCTTCCTCTTTAGCACCTAGTACTTGCACACTATCTTGACCCTTTTTGCAACCCTTTGGGATTCTACAAACACAAGTTCTTTCAGCCCCCATGTCTACTAAGAATTCAATTTCTTCCTCCTGGGGATCTATTTTTAAAGATATCATGGGCTCCTGATGGTATTCTGTCCCCAGGAGGTAGAGCCCTTGACAGCCCTAGTCTTCCACTTCTTCTTTTTGCTCAGTCTCATAGATCCTCAGCTTGTTGACTGTAAAGAGAATGGACATATTAGAAGGAGTTGCCCCCAGAAGGGGGGCAATTCCTTCTAATATGTCCATTCTCTTTACAGTCAAAGCAGGCTGGTTCTAAGTTCCCCCGTTTCCCTAACTCTCCTTTTTGTGCCCAGTCCCAAGGAGCTGCATCTCCCCTCCATCTATCTTCCCACACTCAGAATCCCCCTCCCTTACCTGGGTTGTTCTTCACATGCTGGTTTCCTTCCCTAAAGGCAGTTGCCATTACCTTGGCTTTTGCCTTGGCCTTCTCTTCATCCCTTTTTACATACACCTTCTGTGCTTCCCTTAAAAGATTTTCCTAACCTCTTTTCTTGCCAACCATTTAACTTTTCTAACTTTCTCCATATATCTGGCCAGGTGTGAGTAACAAAATTTCTCTTCAGTAAGATCTGTTCAGCCACCGTGTCAGGGTCAACTCCTGAATATTGCCTTATATTTTTCCTCAACATTTCTAACCACTCTGTTGGGGTTTCTTCCCTCTTTTGCTGCTCATCAAAAGCCTCACGGGCATATTGGTTATGTGGAGCTGCCTCTTTTACAATCAATGTTCTGTATTCCTCCGTGTCTTGCCCCCCCTCCCCCCATGCTGTTGTGGTCCCTGGTGGGGTGCACTATGGGCATTTTCAGATCCCACGGAGGTCTCCATGGAACCATGCCAGGAGCAGCTGCTGAGCTCAGAAGCCATCGCAGCCCCTGCCCTGCCCCAGAGCCCCTTGGCAGGGTGGGCTCCTGCCCTGGCTCTGTGTGCCAGGAGCTGGCAGCGCTGGGTGCAGGGAGCCCAGGGAGGGCACAGAAACGCTGGGTGAGAAATGCTGGGCACAGCGAGATGGGCGAGTGCAGCCGGCCAGGGCACAGGAGCAGCACACCCAGGGGGCACAGCCTGCAGCACAGATGGCCAAGGGGAGAAAACAACAAACTTCCCAGGAGGGTGGATAACAAACATTTAGTTGCAAACTTCAGAGAATGAGGTACTTGGGAAATCTGAAACAACATGGAATTACAGTAAATCACTTAATAAAGCACTGACTTAGCAAACTCTAACCTGTCCAACTTCAAGTTATCCAGATTTTGAGAAGAGGAAGTCAGGAGAAGAGAAAGAGGGAGAGAGAGATCCACAGAGATCTTGGATCTCAGCTGCTGTGAGCTCCGGGGCCGTGGGACATGTCAGTGTCACACCCGTGTCACAGCCTGACCTGCTCTGGTCCCTCTCTCAGGTGGGGTTTTCGGGGTGTCAGGGGCTTGGCAGCCACTTTGGGGCTGGGCCAGAGGCTGCAGTGGCTGGGGTGGGGTAGTGACCACCCCACTTATGCAGAACTCTCCCTGCCCCAAACACACACTGGAGATGTCTGGGGCTGTTCATCATTTCTCTGCTCTCCAGCACTGAGGCAACAGACTCTGGCTACAGCTCTGAGCTCGTGCCCAAGGCAACCACCCCTGGCAATGGGGCTCCATGGAGCTGCTCCCAGGAAACCCCTTAAGAGCTGGGGAGTGCCCCAAAACCACCTCAGAAACATGAGATACCTCAAAATCTCTTCAGAAACGTGGAACACCCAAAAATTCACTCAGTAAAGGGCTCCCCCTCCCTTCTTCATCCCCAAACTTTGGCTGTCTCATTCCAGACCCCAGCCCACCTCCCCAGTCCCAACCCCAACCCATCCCACCATTCCTGGACATCAATGCCCCCTTCCCAAGCTGTATTTTCTCCACTTCCCAACTCCCAAACCCCATCCCACCCATCCTGCCTGGCCCGATGCTCATCTTACCCCTCCTGATTTGCATCCCACTTTGCCCAATCCCCTTCCAACCCCATTCCACACCAAGGAGCTGTGGAATCATGGAACTTTGGGGTGGGATTGAGTGGTTTTTAGTGGCATTGAGGTGACCGATCAAACCCTCTTGTCTCCTTGAGTGCCAAGAAAGGGAAACAAGTACGCCAAATACCCCCAAAACCTCCAAATTCTCCCAGTTATCTCCCTGAATCCCAGATTCTCCTGAAACACAAAGAAAAAGTTAGGCTTTAGAAGCCTTTGATGAATTTATTGATTTTTACCCCAATTTTCTCTGTTTTAAAGGGATGAAGATGAATCCAAAGAAATTAGGGCCAAAACAAAAGAATACCAAGCCCAGTATCTTCCCAACATGGATCACAGGGAATGTGGGTCACCAAGGCTCTGACCAACGTGGGTCCTCCCATGAGGGATGAAGCTGGAGCAGTGCACAAAGCTCTTCCTGCAGTTGGGGCATTTGCAGGGCTTCCCTTACTGGTGGCTCCATTGGTGTCTGGTCAAGTGAGAGCTCTGGGTGAAGCTCTTCCCACACTGGGGGCACTCGTAGGGCCTCTCCCCAGTGTGGATGCGCCGGTGCCTGATTAAATGGGAGTTTTGCTTGAAGCCCTTCCCGCAGTCAGGGCAGCGGAAGGGCCTCTCATCCGTGTGGATCCGCTGGTGCTGGAGGAGACTGGAGCTGGTCTCAAACCTCTTCTGACACTGGGTGCACTCGTAGGGCCTCTCCCCAGTGTGGATCATTTGGTGGATGACCAGCTGGGGCCTCCGACTGAAGGTCATCCCACATTCCCTACACTCATAGGGCAGTTCCCTCATGTGGATCCTCTGATGGCAGGTCAGGTTGAAGCTCCACCTGAAGTTCATCCCACATTCCCCACACTCAGAGGGCCTCTCCCCAGTGTGGATGCGCTGGTGCCTAATGAGGTGGGAGCTGCGGTTGATGCCCTTCCCACAGTCAGGGCAGCGGAAGGGCCTCTCATCTGTGTGCATCTGCTGGTGGCGGAGGAGATGGGAACTGCTCTGAAACCTCTTCTGATCCTGGGGACACTCATAGGGCCTCTCCCCAGTGTGAATGTGTTGGTGGTTGATGAGGTCTGAGCTGCAGCTGAAGCCTTTCCCACTCTCCCCACACTCATAGGGCCATTCCCAGTGTGGATCATCTGGTGGCTGATCAGTGGGTTGCTCTTCCTGAAGCTCCTCCCACACTCCAAGCACTTACAGGGCTTTTCCCCATCGTGAAGCTGCTCATGGACCACCAGCTCTGAGCTCTGGCTGAAGCTCTGTCCACCTTCCTGGCACAGGGTGGGTCTTTCCTCCTAAGAGCACCCTGGGCTGGGTTTGCAGCCCCTCCTTGTGTGGGATGTCCCAGTTTTTTTCCTCCCCACTGGGTTCCTGCACTGTGGAGCCACTCAAAATGGCCTCTTCCATAAGGTTCTTCCATGAAGATTTGTCCACCCTAGTCTCCATCCTCAGCTCCTTCTCTGGGGGAGGAAGGACAGGGAGAGGATGGGATTTGCCTCCGTGCCAGAGGAAAGGGGAAGGAGATCCCCCCAGTGCATCCCCAGCAGGACACGGTTGGCAGCAGGGTTGTCCTGCAGCCAGGGGCTGTGCTGGGCTGGGAGATGGAGCAGGAGAGAGGGGGAAAGGGGCACTGACTTCCTCCTCACCTGCCTGGGTGGCCTGGGGCATTGTGTCAGTTTGAAAAGACAGGTGTCTGCTAAGGAAGGCAGAAGACCCCATTGAACAAGCAAAATCTATGGGAATAGGAATAACAATTCTTCAGTAGGAAAATTAAAAATGCAATAATACTAAAAAACTACTTACAGAGTCAGGATGCAACCTGACACCCTGTGGGTCAGAGTGTTGGTGGAGCTCCCGTTAAATTGTGGCTGCAGTGCTCCTGCAGTGACAGATGTGGTTTGTTGGAGCAGTGATCCTGTAGAAGGGTGGAGTTTTCCTCTGAAGGTCCAGTGGTGGTGCCGATCAGCCTGGTCTTCCTCTGGGATCCAGTGGAGCTGAAAGCTGCTCTTCTGGGAATCCTGTGAGAGAAGGCTGACTCTGTTGTTCACATTCCCAGATTATATCCAGGTGGGAATGCTTGGCTTTCACCATGGGATGATGGAATTTTTATCAGTGACACTCAATGGCCCATTAACAGAAGATATCTCCCTGGAGGGAGGATTCCTTTGGAAGAGATAAACTGCTCAATAAACAGATGATAATTGCCCCACCTTTAACAGAGGGTAATTGAATACACACCCAGCTAAACGTGAGACACTGTTCCAGCCTTGGAAAGCAGGATTTGGTACCAGGATCTGTTAGGGAATGCAACCCTGACTGAAGGCAAAGATAGAATCTCCAGAGCCTGCAGCCAGAAATGGAGAGTTGTGTGATACTCATTTAACATCTTCTCTTTTGGAATTATTTACAAATGATTATTTGCTTTGCTGACTAAATACTTTTGTAATTTTTTGCAAATTTGAATTATCTAAATTACACTGTTCATTAAGTTAAGTTGGTGTCTGTGGTCTGTGTCTTTGGTGCTGGCCCTGCCCACCGGAGAAACAGGGTCCCATCCTGCTTAAGTGTTACGTGGATTGACAAAAACCCTCACTCCAAATGTCCCCCCTTCCTCCTGGTTCCCCCCCCCTTCATACACTGATCATGATGTGCTCTGGTCTGGGGTATCCCTGGGGTCTGCTGGGGTCACCTGACCTGGCTGTGTCCCCTCCCAACCTTCCCCACACCCTCAGCCCCTCCCCAGCATGGTCGGACAAGGGGCAGGAGAGGCCTTGGCTCAGTGCGAGCTCAGCAAGCACAAAACCATCTCTGTGTGCTCAGCCCCATGCCATGGAAACTGAGCATAGCAACAGCATCCAGGTGATGGTTGCCATGGAAACTGAGCATAGCAACAGCATCCAGGTGATGGTTGCCATGGAAACTGAGCATAGCAACAGGGTCCTGATGATGGTTGCCATGGAAACTGACCATAGCAACAGGGGGCTGGTGATGGTTGCCCACTAAGGATCAGATTTGTCACAGGCCCTCAGAGGGGTTCCATGGGGACTTTCCAAGAGTCTCCAGGCTGTTCCAGAGCTGGAATGTCACACACAGAGACAGGGGCTCCATGGAGACCTCCCAGGGCTTTCTGGTGATGGGAAAGAGCCCCGTGGTCAGAGGCAGTCACAGCCATTCCATGGTGACATCCCAGGCACCTTGGGCTGCAAAGGCACCGATCTGTCACAGGCACTCACGGGGGCTCCACGGTGACATCCCAGGAGTGCCCAGGCTGCCAAAGAGCCGGGATGTCCCAGACACTCACAGGGGTTCCTGTCATGGGCACAGTGGGAGCTTCAGGCAAAAGCTTTATTTCTTTATTGGAGAAACTCCTTCTGAGTCATGAGATGGAGAAATCGCTTTCAACCACCACCATGGATCCTCAAACCCCTGCATGACCCCTAGACTTCTAAAATTCCTTCTAAGAGAGGAGACTGGGAGTGGCTGGATCTAATCCCAGTCCCAGTCTTTGTCAAAAGTTCACGTGTAAAATATTGGACAGGTGGAATTGAACTTCAGCCAAATTGTCCCACAGGAATAATGATGGAATACCAGATATATTTATGGAAATACAGGTCTGATTGATTCTGATCATGATCAGATGGAAAGATCTTAACCAGAGTTATTTACTCCACAGATCAGAAGGTATAACAATTATTAGAATATCGTGCTCTAGGAGGCAATTTTGAAGTCAGCAGGGTCTTGCTGGAGTTGCTGGAGCCCATTGCAGGCAGAGGCTCCTGCTCCAGCAGGAACTGCCTTTCCTGTGCCATCAGCAGGGCAGGTCCCGCTGCAGGAAAAGCCCCAGGCCAGCCCCAGCACAGGGAAGGGCTCAGGCACGAGGGCAGAGTGCCGTGCTGGGAGCTGTGCCAGGAAGAGCCCGAGGCACCAAAGGCACCTTGGCAGCAGCAGCTGCTTGCAGGCCATGGCCAGAAGCCTCCCTTGGCAGCCCGGCCTGGTGGCCACCACTGCAGAGCTGCTGCCTCAGGGCTCATTCCTGGCTGGGCTCTGAAAAGCCACTTCTGCTCCAGGAGCCTGGCTGGGAAGCCATTGGCCCCAGCACCTTGGGGACAAGATATTAATGACAAAACTCTTCCTGCCAGCAGAGCCAAGGCAGGGGCAGAGGAAAGGGCAGAGCCAGGCCCAGGGGACAGGGCTGCCATGGTGATGGCTGTGAGGGCACTGCCCCTGCAGCAGCCTGGCTGTCCTCAGCAGACATTCTGGCCAGAAGCCTTGTGAGGGCACCCAGCACATCAGAGAACCCACACTGCAGGAATTCCGTACTTGGGGATGACAGGGTTTCACTGGGTCAGGCTGCACAAAGTTCCTGATCTTGGACAATTCCTGGGATGGGGCATCCCTTTCTCTGGAAATGCACTTGCAGTTTTGTGCCTTTCTCATAACTAAAATATTTCCTCTTTCTAACAAATATAAATCCATCCTCATTCATTTTAATGTTATTGACCCTTTTTCTGTCACTGCAAGTTTTGGGCGAAAATACCTTTGACCACTATTTTTCCATTTTCTCAGACCTTGGAGAAGACACAAAAATCCCCCAGGATGGGGTTTTGAGGCCTCATCACATAACCAGCAGGGAGAGTCTGCAAGCTCTGGGGTCAGTGGTGTGGAGACTGAGGACAGAACCGGAATAGCCTGGGAGGGATGGAAGGGTGGTTTCAGAGACGCTGGAGCTTTCCTTCATTGTATAAAACAGCCAGAGAAAAGTGTGGAGTGCCCCCACGCCAGGAGGTAGGGATTCTACTCAGAGAGCATCGGGTGAGGGGTGTGATTTCAGAAGATTCCACCCCTCCACCCTGTTGGGCATGCCCCTGCAAGCCAGGGAAAGACACTCCACCCCATCTGGTCAAATAAGGAATGGCCCACAATTTTCTTTCTTTGCTGTACCCCCATTGGTTTAAATTTTAGTTCAATGTCCCCACCTTAGATTTTTCCATTGTTTGTCCTCCTCAATCCACCACTTTGCAGTCCCCTACCCCTCTTACTATTAGATCCTGACCCTCAACTCCCCCCCAAACCCATGACCCTACTTCCTCATTTCTTCTCTTGGTCCCTGTCACAATAAAGGATCCTGAGTTTTGCTAAACCAAGACCTGTCCTGTTGCCTTCCTTTCCCTGTTGGTCAACAGTGCCTGCCTGAGGTCTGAGACTCCGGGGCGTGGGGAAATTTTTGTTCCGCTTGCTGCAGGAGAATGCAACACATGGGCAGCTGGGGAGGCCAGAGTGGACACCAGGAGAAAGGAATTCCTCTTCCAGGGCAGGGCTGGGGTGCAAAACATCTCCCAAATAGAGCCTGGAGCAGCCCAAGGCTTTGTGTGGGCAGGCAGAGGCAGGCAGGAGGCAGAGCTGTCAGCAAAGGAAGGGCCCAGCCAGGTGGGGCAGCCGGGGGATGCCGACAGCCTGCAGGGACAGAGGCGCAGGTTTGCTCAGCACCAGAGACACCTTTCCCTTGCTTGTCCCCACCTGTCATCACTGCCTCCAGTGTTCTGCTCTACCTGGAACCTGGGGACACTTTGTCAGCCCTGTCCCTCAGAAGGATCTATTTAAAGTATGAGAAACTTCAGTGTTTCTATTTCTTTTTGAGTCCCTGAGAAGTTCTTTGAGCACACTCTGAAGGACTGGGTCTGATGGAAAGAGCACTAAAGCCCCAGAGGTTCATTAAAGTCCCTGTGCTGTGTCTCTGCTGCTGAGCTGGGCCGGGCTCCTAGCCCAGAGGCAGCTCCCGGCAAGGGCAGCGCTGCAGAGAGACAGCTCTGGCCAGGAGCAGCTCCTGTGCACAGCCCAGCAGGGCTGGGGCACTGCCAGGGCCCCTCAGGGACACCAGCAGGGCACAGACAGAGCTCACAGGGGCTCAGCACTGGCAGGGCTGGGGGATGGCCCAGAGGGGGCTGTGTCACAGCAGCTCCTCTGTGGCTGTGTCATGGAGGCACAGAGCAGCTGGGATGTCAGCAAGGGGCTGTGTGACAGCACAGAGTGGGCTGTGTGAGGGCACAGATTGGGCTGTGACATCACAGAGTTTGTTGTGTGAGGTCATTGAGCAGCTATGGCATCATAGAGGGGATTCTGTGACATCACAGAGCAGGATTTGACATCATGACATGGCTGTATGACATCATAGAGGGGGCTGTGAGGTCAAAGTGTGTGCTGTGCCATTACAGACTGGAAGCATGACATCACAGAGAGGGTTTTGAGACATCGCTGAGGGGGTTGTGACATCACACATTTGGCTTTGACATCATAGAGTAGGGTGTGAGGCCATAGAGGAGACTCTGCCATCATAGAGGATGGCTGTGTGACATCAGAGAGTTGGTTTTGACATCACTGAGTGGCTGTGTAACATCATAGAGCAGGCTGTGACATCACAAAACAAACTGTGACATCACATGGTGACTTTGTCACATCACAGCATCCTCTGTGACATCACAGTGCAGCTGCATGACATTCCAGGGTGACAGCCCATAATTGGCTCTCTGACATCAAACGGGTGCTGTGTGACATACCAAAGTGGGCTGTGACATCACAGGTGTCTGTGTGACATCACAGGGGGATGTGTGGCACAACAGGGGCACTGTGACATCACAGGAAGGCTTTGTCATATCACAAGGGGACTGTGTGACATCACAGGAGGTTGTATGATATCACAGGGGCTGTGTGACATCCCAGGGGCTGTATGAGGTCCCTGGGGAGGTCACTCTGCCCCAGCCCCCTCACAGTTCCCCCAGAGCAGTCCAACGCTGCTCGTGCACAGCGGGGTCCCCTGTCCCCCCGGGTTCCCCCGCCGCAGCCTCCCCCAGAGGATGTTCCACGAGATCGACCCCAGAGCCTGACACGGGCACGGGGGGCCGGGGCCCTGGGGGTGGCACAGGGGGACAGGGACCCCCCGGCAGCGTCCCCGTGTCCCCCAGGGCCAGAGCCTGGGCCAGGGCTCCTTCACCCTGGTACCAACGAGGCCTTGAGAGCACTGAAAAAATCCCCAGCAAGGAATCAGCAAAAACCAGATTGAATATTAAGGGACAGCAGCACCAAGTTCCTTGGCAAGAGTCACTCTGCTCCTGACTGGACACTTCAGGCACACCAAGAAAACAAAGCAACAACAAAACCAAACAAAATCCAGGCAATCAAACCAGAAATGAACCGAGAACTGTCCCTCTTTGTGTATGTGTGTGTGTGTGACGCAAGGACAATGAGGGCAAGGATAAAAGGAATACGGCCCAAAAGCTTAACAGAGCTCAAACTTTACAGAACTTAAATTACACCTTAACTGATGCCGTCAACGTCACAATTTAGCAGAAGAACAACACTTTAAAGTATTTAACCTAACTTAAAACCTATGACTTAGCAATTTAACAGAGGAATAACACTTAAAAGTAGACATCTTAGCTAATAGCTTTAATTAATCTTAGCAACTTAGCAAAGAACAACCCTTAAAAACATTTAACTTAGCTGAGACTTCATGACTTAACCTCACTTACAGGCCTGACTGGCTCAGCTACCCAAGGCACTCAAGCCCCTCAGAGAGCAGCATTTCTGCCACATTTCCCCAGCACAGGCACTCCTGTGTGCACACAGACACAAAGAGTCAGTGCAAGGCACCTGGGAGAAATTCCCCTGAGGGCAGGAAATGCTCCCTGTGGATCCTTTGGCATCTCCCCAGTGGGTGAAGGGCTGAGCCTGGAGGAGTGGGGGGATCGGCCCAGGCTCCGTCGTTGTTGGGGATCCCCGAGTGCAGCAAACGGGAGAGTTCCCGGCTGGGAGAGGCCCCACTCAGAGGGAGTCGCTGGCCCAGGAGAGCTCCAAGGGCTCCTTTTGGAGCGCTGTTTGCAGGGCCCCAAGAGAGGGGCTTCAGTCCCAGCAATGGCTTATCCTGGCTGCACTTGGCATCAACAGCTTTCTTTGGCAGTGTGAGAACAGGGATGTTGTGCCACGGAGGGAACAAAAACAGTTCCCAGGGCTGCTCCTCCAGAAAGCAGGAGCTGGTTGGGCAGCAGCAGTGCCTGGAGCAGACAGTGTTTGTGATGAGCTGCAGAGGAGCTGAGCCCAAGGGCTGTTGGCCAAGGCCGAGCCCCAAGGAGCATTTCTCAGCTGGCAGGGCAGCCTGAGAAGGGGAGGGGGGAATGCAGCAGCACAGGGCCCATGGAACCAAGGGACCATTGTGACACTGTGGGGCCCTGTGAGACCAAGGGAACATTGTGACACTGTGGGGTGTCATGGAACCATTGTGACACTGTGAGACCCCATGGAGCCAAAGGTCCATTGTGACATTGCAGGGCCTCATGGAACCATTATGACACTTCACAGACTCACAGAACCAAGGGGGCCATTGTGACACTGAGGGGACTTATGGAATCATGGAGACCATTGTGACATTATAAGGCCCCATGGAATAGGCAAAGGATTGTGACACTCTGGGTCCCCATGGAACCAAGAGGCCTTTGTGACATTGCAGGGCCTGATGTCATCAATGGTCCATTGTGACACTGTGAAGCCAAAGGAGACCATTGTGACACT
Source organism: Calcarius lapponicus (assembly GCA_039654755.1). Classification (NCBI taxonomy): domain Eukaryota; kingdom Metazoa; phylum Chordata; class Aves; order Passeriformes; family Fringillidae; genus Calcarius; species Calcarius lapponicus. The sequence continues at coordinate 573,378 of JBBFKN010000043.1, forward strand.
GCAAACCCTCAGGGTCTAGAGTCCATTATGACATTTCAAGGGCTCATGAAACAGAGGAGTCGCATGACATTTTAGGGGCCTGTGGAACCACGGAGACCACTGTGACACTGCAGGGCCTCATGGAATCATTGGGATCATTGTGACACTGCAGGGCCCTATGAAACCTATAGGCCATTGTGACACTGTGGGACCCTGTTGAACCAAGGGTCTATTGTGACACTGCTGGACCCCATGGAAACAAGTCACCATTATGGCACTGCGGGGCCTCACAGAACCAAGGGACCATTGTGACACTTCAGGGCCCCATAAAACCAAGGGAACACAGAACAGGTCTGGCTGGTTTGGCCTCCCAAGGGCCAGCTGACAGGTCCAGCTGAACTTGGAATGTTGAGGGTCTCTTCTCATCTGCTGCTGAAACACGGGGCTCTGTGCTTTCCTTCCTATGGAAAAGAACTGTCTTCCTCCAGGCACCCATGGCCAGAATTGGGATTTCACCTCCAAATTTCCTTGTATCTAGGGATTGTTCCAATAGAATTATTGCCAGGACAAGTCCATCTTGCAGTGGCTTCACAAGGGTCACTTCCCATCTGTCCCTAAAATATTGGGGAAGGCTTCGTGCTTTCCTTCCTATGGGAAAATACTGTCCCGCTTCTCCAGGTGCCCATGGCCAGGACTAGGTTTCCATCTCCAAAATTCCCTAAAAGCAAAGACTGCATCCAGACAAAATCTGCCATTCCTGACAGGTCTGGCCGGCTTTGGCCTAGTGAGGCTCTCACCTGCATTCCAAACACTTGGGCTCTGGCATTCCTTCCTATGGAAAAGAAATGTCCTTCACATCAAGATTCCCATGGCCAGAATTGGGATTTCACCTCCAACATTCCCTTTGTGACAGACTGGAGGAGACTGTTGGCTGGAAACATTTCATGTGTGGAGGAGGAAGGGGCGGGTCCAGCCTTGCCCTGCCCTGGAACCCCAATCCCCCCAGAGCCTCTATCCCAGCCCAGCAGTGGCTGCCAGTCCCTGGCACAGCACAGGCAATGCTCCACAGCCACCTCTGCAGTCCCCAGCCCAGCTCCTGAGGGACCAAATGAGCCCAAGTCCCACCTGGGGGAAGGGCCCAGGGAGACCAAGGGGTATTTAAGGCTGACCACAAGGCAAGCACGCATCTTGACCCTAGCTCCTCTTGGAATTTCTGTCTGAACACCGCTGGAATCCAGGAGTTGATAGCTGTGTGTAAGCTTCTCTAAATATATATTTTTTCTCTCTCTCTGTATCTATTTCTTCTATTTATGTTTTCTTGCAAATTTTGATTATGTTAAAACTGACAGGCTTAGAGTTTGTAAAGTTGAATGGTCCAATTTAAAGCTTTGAGAAGTGTCCTTTTTTGTTTTAATGCCATATTAAACCATTTGCCAAAGTTTCCCTGATTTTCTAAAATTACCAATAAAGACTGGTGTGTTCCTTTTAGCTCCTGAGGATCTCTTGTTGGTATTTCTCCAAGGAGTCCAACTCAGAGTACACAAACAGCTGTAATTCCTTTTAAATGTCTCCTTGAGAGAGTTCTTTGGGGGATGGGGGTCAGGGCTTGTGTGTCCTGCTTGGCCCAGCCCAGGCAGGGCTTTCCCAGCCACATTCCACACTCCATTGCCCAGCTGGAGCCGCTGCTGCCTCCGAGTTGTGCTGCCCCAGCCCCAGGGACGCTCTCCTTGTCTGCCCATTCCCCCACGGTCTCTGGGCAGGGATGGCCTCACTGGGGGCTGCTGACATCCTCAGCACCTTGGAGGCTGCTGCTGAATTTCACTGCTGCAGAGGCTTGTTCAGTCTTCAGCTCTTCAGTGCAGGAATTCAGTGTCCCAGGGCTCATTAACATTCAGAACACCTGAACAAGCCAAGCCTCTGGGGATATTCTGATTTTAATTTTGAAATCCTTTGTGGTTAATTAGACAGATCTCAGTAGTATATCTGCAGTGAATGCAATATATTTAAAAAGACAGTGACAAAACATATTTTTAAGTCCTGTTTAGGTTTTTTCCCTGTTAATTCATTGATATGTGCAATCTCCAATTGACACTGAATCCAAGTACTGCTCCAGAGGCTTGTTCAGCTTTCACCTCTTCAGTGCAGGAATTCAGTTCCCCCAGGGCTCATTACCATTCCGTACACCTTAACAAGCTAAGCCTCTGGAAATAATTTGATTTCAGTTTCCAAATCTTGTGTGGTTAATAAGAAAGATTTCAGAAGTACATTCAACTGAAGATGTTCTTTTTAAAAAGACAGCAAGTAAAGATCTTTTAGGTCCTGTTTAGGTTTTTAATTTTTTTTCCCTGTTAATAGCAATCTCCAATTGATACTGAATCCAAGTACATCCTCATGCGGTTTGAATAGATATGAAAATCAAGACCCTCCATGGCTGACAATCAATCAGACTCTGTCCCTACCCCCAGCCCACTATTTCCCCCATCAAAGCCCTGGCACTCAGAGCAGCCTTGTGCAAATCTGAGCTCCCTCCAGCCCAGGCTGCACCTGCAGCTTTCAGCTCGTTAGGTCCAACTTCCACCTGCTTTCCTTGCAGGAGGAGCTGCTCAAGACACAGAGGGATGTTCATTTCTTGTCAGCCAAAAAAACCAAGGGAAGGCACAGCTCTATCAAATGCAAAAGTCATTCCTCTGCTGGATATTAAATCCACTTTCCACAGCAGACAGTCTCAGAGCAATGGAAAACACCTTCTGTGCCCAGCACAGATCCCAAGATCCCCCCAAACCCTCCCTGCCCTGATTCTGCCCAGATTTGCTCTTTGCACACACGAGTCACAGGCTGAAGTCAGGAGCTCCCTCCATGGCCAGAGGGAGGAAAAGAGAGAAAGGGGATGAAGAGCTCTCCTGTGCAGAGCCAAGGTCCAAGTGCAGCCCCTGCAGTGGGAACCACAACTCATCAGGTTTGTGTCCTTTGGGCTCAGGGCCTGGTGACACTCAGAGGCACAGAAAGGTTTTTTGCCAACAAACACAAGTTGAACATTTGAACAGTTTAATAACCATCATAGCTCTTCCCTCAGCTCTCTGGGATGTCCCAGCAGCATCCGACATGTCCCCCATCCCCCAGGGATTTCTGTACAGGAGCAGTTTTGTACAGAGACATATGAAAAGGTAATATTGTGATGGATATAACTACAATTAAGATGTTGACTAATGTGATATTTTTTTGAACTTCAGAAAGATTGGGCAAATCCCTGGAGATCAAAGCATGAAACCAGTCAGTTGTGAGGCACTTGAATGACCAGAGAGAATCTGGAAGAGGAAATCTGGGAGAAATTGGAAGAATATTGATCCATCTGGTCTAGTGAAGAGATGTCCATAGACATGGCCATTTAACAAGGAGAGCTGGAAACATCTGATGGAAAAGGGAGATTAAATAATAGACTGAATTTTCTGACACAAGTAGACAGGAAGATCAGTATTTCTTCTCCTGCCATCAGTACACTGCCAGGAAATCCTCGTTACTGGTGAAAAAACATTGCCATTTCTTGAAAGTACTCAAATGACCCAGATAATACAGATTTGCTTGTATATAATGAAACTAACAGGTATTAAAACCTGTGCCCCTCTCCAGGCAGACATCAGCTGTGTGCCCATGAACAGGCAGTGCCACTTGTGCCCTGAGGTGCCCAGATGGGATTGGATCTCTCCGAGAGCACCTGAAGGAAAGCAGAGCACCTTGCAAGCTGCAGGTCCCTGACAGCCCCACAGGGCTCCTGTCCCATCAACATCTGCTCTGCTCCAGTCTGAAACAGGGCCCAGCATGGTGCCGGGATCATCAGAGAGCTGAGGTGTGTGCTGGAATTCAATGCCCTCCCCATCGCGCAGCAGCCCTGCATTTCCCTGCTGCAGCCTTGGTCTCCAGCACAGCCATGGAGGCTCTTTGGGCTCTGGGCTGTTGCTGCAGCCCCCAAGGGCAGCTGAGCTCTGCCTTTGGCACAGTCAGGCCTGGCCAGCTCAGGCCATGCTCAGCAATTGCTTGTGTGTGCCTGGCCTTGCTGTCAGCCCCGGCAGCGGCTGCGTGGCCCCTTTGTGGCCCTGTGCTGGCCCAGCCATGGTGGCCCAGCCCCTGTGCAGGCCCAGCCCAGGCCAGGAGCATTGCGGCTGGGAACGGCCCCTGTGCCGTGGTGCCCACAGCAGCCTTGGGGCTCTGTGCCCCATGGCCTCCCTGCTGGGCAGCCTCTGCCAGCTCCTGCAGAGCCCCTGGCACCTGTGGGGCTGCACAGACAGCCCTGCCCCGGGCTCTGCCGGCCTCTGGGCCAGCAGAGAGGCAGCCAGGGCTGGCCATGGCCGGGAACAGGCCCTGAGCCCCGCAGGAGGATGGAGCTGGGCCACAGCCAAACTCAGCCCAGGCCAAAGCTGGGCTCAGCAGCCAGGGCTGCCAACACATGGGCACAGAGGCTGGCGCTGACAAATGTCCTGGGCCCCCTCCCTGCTCTGTCCGTGCCACCAAGGGCACAGAGCAGCCTCCTCTCTGGGCCACTTGCCTGTTTGCAATGCCTTGCACAGGCGCTGGCCCTGCCCCACAAGGCCTGGCCTGAGTCCTGCCCCTGCCCGCTCAGCCAGGCTGAGATGGACACTGATGGTTTCTGGGCCAGGCTCTCGGAGCCCAGCCCAGCTCCCTGCAAGCTCTGCCAGCTGCCCTGAGCTCTGGGCAGCACCAAGGGCCTCTCTGAGCCCAGCCCAGCCCAGCCGGCTCTGGCCCCACAGCTCTGCTCAGGCCAGGCTGCTCTGGGCACTGCCCCACGGCCTCAGCCCCTGGCAAGGGCACAGCAGCAGCTGCAGCTGCCACAGGACTCAGCCCCAGCCATGGGGGAAGGTGCTGGGCCAAGGCCAAAGGAGGCTCCCATTGTGCCCTGCTGCCCTCGGGCTGAGGTGCTGAGAGCTCTGCAGCCCCTGCTGCCATCCCATCTACCCAGGGCAGCACAAGAGCCGCGGCCTTGGGGCCCTCAAGAGCTGCTCCTGCTCCAGGCCCAGGGCCCATGCCAAAGCTGGGGCAGCCACAAAACTGTGCCCATTTCTGTTCATTGCTGCTGTGATGGGGATGGATCCTCAGCCACTTTGAGGTTGCTGATAAATTTTATTACTCCAGAGGCCTCTTCATTCTTGAGCTCTTCACTTCAGGAATTCAGTGAGAAAAGCTCATAAACATTTGTTGAAAACACCTGAACAAGAAAAGCCCATGGAAATAACTGAAGATTTCAATTTTCTGTGGCTAATTAGACAACTTTCAGAAGTGTCTTCAAAGTGAATATAGTCTACTGAAAATGCAGAGAGAATTGGTTTTGTCCTGTTTTCTTATCCTGTCTATAGATAGATATCAGCAATGTCCAATTGATATTGACCCCCAGCACCTTCTAATGCCGTCTGAATAGATAGGAAAATCAAGACCCTTCATGGACAATCAGTAACACTTGTTCCACCCCCCCCCTGCCCCCTCCCCCCCCACCATTTCCTTCATCCAACTCCACGCACTCCTATGGATCAGGAATGGTGTGGCCAGCAGGAGCAGGGCAGGGATTCTTCCCCTGTGCTGGGCACTGGTTGGGCAGCACCTCGAGTGCTGTGTCCAGTTCTGGGCCACCAAATTTAGGAAGGACATGGAGGGGCTGGAGCGTGTCCAGAGAAGGGCAACAAGGCTGAGGAGCGGGCTGGAGCACAAGAGCTGTGAGGAGTGGCTGAGGGAGCTGGGGCTGTTTATCCAGGAGAAGAGGAGGCTCAGGGGAGACAAGGTGGTGTCAGGGCATAGGTTGGACTTGATGATCTCCAAGATCTTTTCCAACCCTGCCGATTCTGGGATTCTCTGAAACCACCCTTGGAGCAGTTGCAGGATGAGCCCTGGGCCTCCTCTTCAGCAGCTCCAGCAGCCCAGGTCCCTCAGCTTCTCCTGCCAGCCCCAAAGCCCATCCTGTCAGTCCTGCAGAGCCTCTGCAGCTCCTCCTCATTGCCCAGAACAGGGAGCCCCAGAGGCAGACACAGCAGCCCAGATGTGACCCCCTGGCTTGGGGTGCCTCTGGCAAGGGAGCAGCACCAGGCACTGCAGGAGCCTGCAGACAATTCCTACAGCACTTGGAGGATGATCCTGCTGCCCAAGGGATGTTCCCATGGGGCCAAGTCAGGAACTGCAATGGGGAGTGGGGCCAGAGAGGGAAGGGCAAACAGGGCTGGGCTGTTTGCAGGGCAGGGAACAGGGGTGGGCAACAGGAAGAAATTTTTATTAGGAAGAGTAAAGAAAGCAAAGCTGAAGCCAAGGAAATGCTGAGGGCAGTTTGGGGGTGGCTACCAGGCAGCCCTGGCTCTGAGCAACAGCGTCTGCAGTGGCACAGGAAACTCCCAGCTGATGGGAACAAATTTTCTGGCTGACTGCAGAGGCCAGGACAAAGCTGAGTGGTTTCCCTGGTGTTCCCCAGCCCTTGCTGGCCCCAGGGGCTGATGGCATTTGTGCTCCCTCAGGTTCATGTCCCCACACCAACAGCATGGGGCTGCTCATGGGGGTTTTCTGTGCTGAGCATTGGCCTGGCCGTGTTCTTGAGAGAGCCTGGGCAAGGAGCCTGGAGCCCCCAGGCCCTGGGCTGTGGTGTCAGCGCTGCCCCAGCAGTGCCCATGGCCTGTCCCTGCTGCAGCCCCGGCACTGCCACCCTCAGGGCTGTGCCCGGCCCCGAGAGCACTCAGGCCCTGCAGCAACACCAGGGCCAGCAGGGCAGCGGGGCAGGACCACGGCAGCAGCACTGGCAACACCAAGAGCTGCTGCTGCTGCTGGGCACAGCTGCTGGGCCAGCACTGATCTGCCCCAGCTCTGCACACAGACATTGCTGCTGCAGCTCCAGAGAAGGCAACACAAGGGCATCTCTGCAGAAAACTCTGCTGGGAGATCCTTTATTTCATTTGAAGCCATCAAGAGCACAGCTTCTCATAGACACAGTCAGGGGCCGCAGGAACTCTTGAGATACACAAAATGTGAAACGGAACAAGCAGTGGCTTTTCTTTGTGGAAAATATAAAAAATATATTATCAAGGAAAAAAAAAAAAGAGAAAGAAAACCAACAAGAGCTATCTAAGATGACTTTTATTACAAGTGATTTGCAAAAACTGTCACCTCATTTAGTCTTTCTGAAAGCATCCAGTCATCAGTCTCCACACTGCAGCCTTGAGCTCCTGGTTCCTCAGGCTGTAGATGAAAGGGTTCATGGCTGGAGTCACTACCAAATACAGAACTGTCAGGGCCAGATCCAGGGATGGGGAGGAGATGGAGGGGGGCTTCAGGTAGGAAAATATACCAGTGGTCATAAACAGGGAGACCATGGCCAGGTGAGGGAGGCAGGTGGAAAAGGCTTTTTGCCGTCCCTGCTCAAAGGGGATCCTCAGCACAACCCTGAAGATCTGCACATAGGAGAAAACAATGAACACAAAACAGCCAAACTGTAAACAGATGGAAAATAGAGTAAGCCCCAGTTCCCTGGAGTGGGATTTGGAGCAGGAGAGCTTGAGGGTCTGTAGGATTTCACAGAAGAACTGGCCCAGGGCATTGCCATGGCACAGGGGCAGGGAAAATGTACTGGCTGTGTGCAGCAGTGAATAGAGAAAGGCAGTGGCCCAGGCAGCTGCTGCCATGTGGGCACAAGCTCTGCTGCCCAGGAGGGTCCCGTAGTGCAGGGGTTTGCAGATGGACACGTAGCGGTCATAGCACATGATGGTCAGAAGATAAAACTCTGCTACGATAAAGAATAGAAAGAAAAAGAGCTGTGCAGCACATTCTGTGTAGGAGATGTTCCTGGTGTCCCAGAGGGAATTGTGCATGGCTTTGGGGACAGTGGTGCAGATGGAGCCCAGGTCAGCGAGGGCCAGGTTGAGCAGGAAGAAGAACATGGGCGTGTGCAGGTGGTGGCCGCAGGCTACGGCGCTGATGATGAGGCCGTTGCCCAGGAGGGCAGCCAGGGAGATGCCCAGCAAGAGGCAGAAGTGCAGGAGCTGCAGCTGCTGCGTGTCTGCCAATGCCAGCAGGAGGAAGTGCCTGATGGAGCTGCTGTTGGACATTTGCTGGGGCTGCACATGAGGGCCTGTGCATGGAGAAAGGACAGTGACAAGTCAGGAGAGGCTGCTTTGAGCCAAATCTGGGCCATTCCCTTCAGACTCTCCTGCTGGGACTCACCCTGCCTTGTTCCTGCTCTGGGAAAACCTTCACCCAGGTCCCTGCCTGAGCTCCAGTTGTGCTGGCTGAGTGTTTCAGGAACAGCCAGGACTGTTCATGGGGGCTCTTGAGGAGCCATTCCTGCCCCACTCCCCTGGGTTTATGGCCATGGGGCAGAGGGACAAGGCTGGATATTCAGGATTTGTCAGGGGAATCACTCCTAATGCAGACAGGCTTTTTGCCATCTGCACTCCCAGTTCTATAGGACATGGATGGCAGGAGCTGGTTTAAGGAATTTTTTCCTACCCACACATCATTCCTGGCTCTCTGAGGTCAGAAATCCCTAGCATTCCTTCTGCACTCAGACTTGGCCACTGAGAGATGGGAGAGGCAAAGGATTCCCTGTGGCTGAGGGAAGGTGAGGGGCTGGATGGCCTTGTTCCCAGCTGCCCTGGCTTTGCACCTTTGGCTGCAATCAGAGCACAATCCCACTCCCGGGTCACCCTGGGATAAACCAGACCCTGCCCAGGGCAGAGGGATCCCTGAGTGTCTCACCCTCTCTAAAGGTCTCTGGGCAAGGTCTCAGCACCCCCTTGTGACAAGGACACTCACGGCTCTCTTGGCAAACTCAGTAGCATTTCCTCAGCTATGGCAGCTCTGCCCTTCCCTGTGGGACATTCAGGGAACTCCCAGAGGCTCTGGCACAGATTTGCACCCAGGAGGGCAGCTCAGAGCCTGGAAGGGCACAGCAAGGAGATCCCTGGCTGTGCCCATGATGGGATCTCAGGGAGGGGGCTCAGCTCATTCCCCTTTCCCATGGACTGCTTTGCCCACAGCCCCACAGGTGCCAGGAAAGCTTGGACACCCCATTCCCATGGACAGCCCTGCCTGGCAGGAATGCCAAGGGCAGTGCCTGACTCAGCTGCTGCAAATGCCAGAGCCTCCCTGAGAGCAGCAGATGACAGTGACAATATCAGGGCAGGGCAGAACCAAGAGAAGATGCTGTGGTGCTGTGCTGAGAGGGCAGGACAGAGACAGCCGGGCACTCAGGACAGTGTTCCCGTGCCCGGCTGTGCCCGGCACCTCCCACACACCAACAGAGCCCTCCTGCCCCAGCACTGCTCTCTTCAGCTCCCTCTCCTTCCCTGAGCATCTCCCTGGGCCTGGACATTCCCTCCTAAGAGGAGCCTTGTCCCTGCCAGCGCTCACGGAGCCCCTCCCAGCCTGTGTGCCCTGGCCCAGCCCTACAGAAACCTGTCTGTGTGCAGGGCCCTGGCTGGGGCAGGCTCTGTGTGCAGCTGGGCAAGGGCAGCTCAGGAGAGCCCTGCTGGGCCCTGCAGAGGTGATGCTGCTGCTGTCCATGGCTGAGGAGTGGCTGAGGGCCCTTTGGGAGGCTCCCAGCAGAGAGACTGACCACCCAAAGCTACAGTTCTGGACTCTCTGTAAATGTTCAAACATTCCTTTGATGATCCTGTGTGTCCCTTTCAACTCAGAATGCTCTGTGATTCTGGGATTACAATTCCTGTTCTGCTTCTCTCATCCCTCTTTTGTCTAAAATCCAAAAAGAAAAAAACCTTGGCAACAGTGTTAGAACAGTAAAGGAAAAACCAGATCTTTATTGGAGCTTCCAGGTGTCCCAGTGGGGATGGGGCACACCTGGGCCCTGTTCTCAACAATTTATTAAGGTTGATGAATTAAGATATGTAACAGGAAGAACATCTAATAGCAGATTCAGTTGCCCCAGTTACACAGCCCTGGGTCAACCCATTGGAGTAGGTCCAAGGGCTTCTTTGCCTTCACTCTTTGTTATGACTGCTCACATTCTGGTCAATTAAAATTGTTTTTGTAGGTTATCTTCCTGATAATAAGACTATTCGATAATAAGCTGGATAAGACAGTATTTCAGGAATGTATTTAGACAGTGAGCTTATTTTTCTAAAATCTAAGAGAATGGTTAGGAAACGTACTAGAGTTAGTTAAGGATTATAATTATATAAAAGTAGTTTAATATAGTTAATTAAAAATTTAGTAGTGTTAAGTAAGGATTGTAGATTTATAACTATGTAATAGTAATTTACAGAGCTACAAATATGTGAAAAATGTATAAAAAGCAAAAATCATTTTGCCATCACCCCAATTTTCCCATCCTTCTCCAAGAAGGAAATTGAAATCACTCTAAAAGCTCCTGATCTTTGCAGCAATCCCAGGGTTACTTTTTTTGGGAAGTGCCCTCCGGAGCTGTGCCCAGGCTGGTCTGGAGCTGGGAGCAGCCCTGCCCTATCCAGCCCCTCTCAGCAGCAGCCCCTGCCCTGCTCAGGGTGGCTCCTTCCCCCCAGAGCTTCTCCCCAGCGCTGGGAGCAGCTGCCAGGGCTGGCTGAGAGCTGTCCCTGGCAGGCAGCAGAGTCCCTGCCCCAGCACAGCGCCCTGGGCTGCAGGACCCTGCTCTGCAGGACAGCCCTGGGCACCCCTGGCTGCAGCCCCGGCTGCTCAGCCCTGCAGCAGAGCCTGGCAACAGGAGCTGCCTTGGGCTGTGCCTGGCTGGGGCAGCAGGGAAAGCCAGCCCTGGCCTAGAGCCACAGCCCTGCCCTGGAGCAGGTCTGAGAGTCCTCCTGAAAGGTCCTCAAAGCTGTGGGATGTGCCAGCTCCAGGAGACCCCTGCAGGAACTGCAGCTTCTCTTCCCACAGCCAGGGAATGACAGTTCCAAACCTGTGATGATTTCTGCTCTAGTGAGCCCTGAGTGAGCTCTGCTCTGTGCTCCCAGCCCAGGCTGAGTTTAACCCCTCTGTGCCCCTGTGCTGTGCCTGGGGTGGCGGCAGGCAGTGCCCCAGCCCTGCTGGGCTGTGCACAGGAGCTGCTCCTGGGCAGAGCTGTCTCTGCAGTGCTGCCCTTGCCAGGAGCTGCCTCTGTGCCAGGAGCCTCCCTGCAGGTTTTTCAAAGGATTTCGCGTTTTGCTTTTGCCTTGGAATCTCTGAGAGGTTTGTGCAATCATGGCCTCCAATTATCTGCTGTAATTAGTCCCTGGAGAGGCTTTGTCAGTAACAACACTCAGTGGGGCTCATTAATGCTTCAGGGTACTTCAGGTATTTGAAGATACTTGGTGTTTCCCTTTGGATACAGACTCTGTGGGAGGTTTGTGCAATCATGGCCCCAATTACCTGCTTTAAGGAGTCCCTTGAGAGCTTTTTACTGACACTCAGTGAGGCTCATTAATGAGATGAGATACTCAAGGTTTTTAAGATACTTTATGGATTTAGGAATACTTTTTAGGTACTTTTAAGAATTTTCCTTCCCACACTGAGTCTCTGAGATGTGTTTGTGCCATCCTGGCCTCCAAATCTCTCCTTCAAGGCATCCATGAGGAGCCTGTGTTGGGTATCTACCCCCTTTCTGTTTTACAACAAAGATGGAACTGAAAAAACTTTGTAAGACTTTTTAAAAGCATCCAAAGAAACGTGGGACAATTAACAACAACCACTAAGAGAATTAATAGTCCTGTTTTAGCTCGACATCATCCAACCCTTTAGTCCCTTGGATTGGAAGAGTTTATTGAACCAGTCTTTGTTTTCCACTTGAAGCTTCTTGAACCTTTCCTTCAGTACCTGAATGCTCTTGTGGATTGACTCACTGTGGCTGGAGAGGTTCATGCAACACATGCCCTCAGAGTCTACACAGCCATGCCCATGTGCCCAGAGTAAAAACTCTATTGCTGTTCTGCAAGGTGGCATGTCTGATGGTCTCTATGTCTGAGAGCAGCCCACTCCATGTGAGGGAGGTAGCATTGGTTTGCTTACTTAACCGGCACCCAAGATGGTCTAATTGTCCTAAAGCTTTAGCTGCAGCCACCCAAGGTAGTCCAAACTGGGGGTGCTACCATCCGATACCTGGATTGAAGCTTTCAAAGCCATCTCTTTGATATCATCCAATACTTCTCTGGGGATACCTGCTGCTTGATCATCTGGTAGGCTGTGTTGTCCTTCTCCAGCTAGATGGTTGATTGTCAATTCCACCCTTGCCTCATTATTAGCATAGTCGGCTATTAATTGATTTAGTAAACACTTCCATCCCCCTTCCCACAGGGTATATTCTGTAGGTGACAACAACATGGTCATAATATATTTTAAATCATAGAGGGTTAACACATGTGCTGTAAACATGGCCCTCATTAGGCCATTAAAACAAGGTAAGTCCTTCCTATGGTCTTTAGCTGCCCTACACAGATCCTTGATTTCCCCGTAAACCAGTGGCTGATACCTGGGATTCTGCACCCTTCTTTCATAACATCCCGAGGCAATGAGGAATTTCGAGACTGTTTGCCAGTCTCCTTCCTTAACTGCTTCTTTCTGGATCCTTTCCTAGGCATCTTCTGGGGTTGAGGGGTGAGGTGGCTCTGGGGAATTCAAACAATTTTCTGGGGAGGAAGAATAACTTGGAGGAGAAACACTCAGATTAGAAATAGTGTGACAGTTGGGCTTAGTATCTTTGACCATGGGGGTTATATTGTTGCTGGAGGGTGATGCAAAGGGCACTGCAATTTTGTCAGGTGTTGGGGAGGAAGGGCCTGGATTTAGGATGGCAGACTTCCAGCCTGGCCTTCTGGAGGCATGGCCCAGGGTGAAGGTGAAATGATTGACAGTGGGGGCATGACCCACAGTTGTGGGGATGGAGTCTGGAGGTTCGTTCAGGGTGGAAGAGAAGGTTGTGGTAGCAGGAAGTGGAGGAGCCAAGATGGAGGGTGGATGGTCGGGCTCCCGAGCCTCATTCAGGCTCCTTCCGTCTTGAGTCTCCAGGGCATGATGCTCCAAGACAGCTTGGCCATTGCCATCGTGGACTATCATGGAAGGTCTGAGAAAGGCAGGTTTGAGAGGAGGTCCCGAGTTAGGAGTGACCAACAGATTGAGTTTTCAGCACACTGCTTGCTGGTGAAGGGTCTCAAGGATGGTGTGGAAGATGGGGAGCATGCGGGGGGCAATGGGGTCCCTTTTGATCAAAAGGTTGTACAATTTAATTCCCACTTGTGGAGGCCCTGGAGGGCCTTCTCCTAAGTTATACCCCATTGGCTCCTTCCCCTGTTCCTATGCCTGAACATAGGTGCCTGAGGTTCTCCCACCCTTTTCCCTGATTGGGTCTCACCTTGATACTGCCTGGAGACCAAGGACTGCTGGGAGGCCCCCGGGGGGAGGGACAGAAAACCTGGGGGAAGATGGGGGTTGGAGGAGAGAACATCTCGCCACGCGGCTGAATTAAACATCTATGGACATTGTGCAAAAGCCTTTTTGCTTCTTTACCCTGGACTTTACTAGCAGCAATTCAAGCTGCAACACCCACTGAGTCCCAAAATTCAGTGGTATGGATTTCCTCAGCAGAGGCATCTGGAAAAATTTTTAATGATCCACGTCATGATTGATTTTAATTCATTCTTTGAAAATAGTATGTCATGATCAATGAGAATTAAAGTATCCATATATGCTCCTTTCTACTTTGGAAATCTGGCTACCCATTTTTCTCTTTCTCTGCCTTATGGACAAGAGCCACCTGAACACCCCAAATCAATTATGGGACGCGGGTGCATATTGTAAAAACACAGTGGCAAAATGGTCAATAAATGTCTTGCATTTCCCCAAAATCACCTGCAAGCCTATGCAGGCGAAACCTTCGTTGTCCCTGCAGATCCTGGGCAAGGTCCTTTGAAGCAATAATGAATCCGCCGGGCCCGGCACAATCCAAAATCCCAGGGAGCACTGGCCTATCCATCAGCTAACCCCAGCTGATGTGACTGACACAGGGAGCCCTGAATGTCATGGTCCCTGTTCGGGCACCAAATGTCTCAGTGAGGGTGGCTGCAACAAACCTCTTTGGTTCCCTGACTTCAGGGCGAGGTTGGCGAAAATGAAAAGGAGCAGGATCAATGGAGTTGTTTAAAAGGAACTTTAATAACAGGGGGAAAAACAATAAACAGGGAGAAGTCGAGAACAGTATGAGGGGCAGGATCCAAAGACCCGAAACAAAGGGGAAGCAACAATATGTACACTTGGGGGTAGAACACTCTAGAATAGCCACAGAGGGGAAACAAGTAACCAATAGGAGAGGAGAATTTGGGCAAGTTAGCATAACAACACTAAAGGCTTATGGGGGAACTCTCAAGCTCATCCTAAGTTAAACAAATGATTTCCAGGGCTTGAAACTCATGCCAAATTCTTTTCGGGTAAAATCTGGCTGACTCTGAGTTACAGCTGGGATAACTCCCACACTGCTGCTTTGCACTGGCCCCTTGGGACCACGTGGCCCAACAGAGCCACAATGATGTCCTTGGTTCCATGAGGCTCTACAGTGTCACAGTGGCCCCTTGGATCCATGGTGCCCTGCAGGGTCACAATGTTCCCCTTGGCTCCACAAGTTCCTACAGTGGAACAGGTTCCACAAGGGCCTGCAGTGTCACCATGGCCCATTGGTTCCACAATGCTCCGCAGTGTCACAATGGTCTCCATAGGAAGGAAACAAGTGAGCCCCAGTGGTGCAGGGGCAGATGAGAGGCAGTCACCAGAGGCCAAGTCTAGCCAGACTTGACTGTATTGGCAGATTTTGTCTGGGAGTAACACTTGGATATAGAGAATTTTAGACACAGAATCCCAATTTTGGCAATGGGCACCTGGAAAAGAAAGACAGTTCTTTCCCATAGGAAGGAAAGCACGGAGCCCCAGTGCATCACAGTCAGATGGGAAGTGGCCCTTGGCATGTCAAATTCAGTGGGACCTGTCAGACAGTCCCCAGGAGGCCAAACCAGGCAGACCTGTTCCATGTTCCATTGATTTCATGGGTCCTCACACTGTTGCAATGGTCTCCTTGATTCCATGAGGTCTGGCAATGTCACAATGGCTTCTTGGTTTCATGAGCCCCAACAGAGTCCCAAGGGTCCATTGGCCCCACGCAGCCCCGCTGTGAAACAATGGCTCCTTGTTTCTGTTTTAAATCAATCACAATCAAACCACAGTTTGATCATTGATCCTTGCTTCCATAGGGCCCCTGAGTTGCACAATGGTCTCCTTGATTCCATGATTCCTGGATTCCACAGACTCACCATAGTTTCCTTGGATCTCCATTGTCACAACTGACCCATGGTTCCATGAGGTTCCGTAGTGTCAATGTGGTTGCTATCAGAGGCTGGATGAGATCGATGTCCCGAGACACCTTGGGATGCTCGGAATGCCCGTGTGGGGCCAGGGCCGGGTCAGGCCTTGGTTTGTGGTGGGACAGAGCCCCGCCCCCAGCCCTGGCCTGTCTGAGCTGTCAATCACACAGCAGGGGGTGATGTTAACCCAGCTCTGATTGGCTGACCTGTCAATCAATCCCAGACCAGCAGCTGGTGCTACCCTGGCTCTGATTGGACAAGCAACTGGCAGTCCAACCCCAGGGGCGGGCCCATGAAGGCCCAGGGGGTTAAAAGCCGGAGCACGAGGCCAGTCTGGGGTCTGGATCCTGCCTTCTGCTGGGGTTCCTCTGTTGGTGATGCAGGAAGCTGAGCATTTGGTACCCATGTGTGTGTCTTTCTATGGATCTTCTGTCTTTCTCTTGTTCTCTATTTCTTCTCCATCTAATCCTATTTATCTGGAATGTTTTGGGGAAACTTAAAATCTTTAAAGTTAAAGGTTTTTAGGTTAAATGTGTGGGAATCCAGGGTACAGGGAATATTTCTCTGTCTGCTCTGAGGGATCCTGACCCCCAGAGAAACACTGCCTTTAACCTTCCTCCATGGAGAGGACTTCCAGGACTTTGAGAAAGATTAGAATTTACTGAAGTGTGAAATAGATAATAGAGAATAGTATAGTATGTCACTCGGGTGAGAAATTTAGGTTTTGGGATTTTTATTATGGTGTAGATAGGAAGCAAGATGGAGGAATTGGGGTGTAGTTTCTGTCTTCTTCATCTGCTCCATTTTCTGCAGTGTTGGTGGCACAGGGTGATTGGTCAAGGAAAGAAAAGTGCAGAGGTTATGTGGACAGTCAAGGGATGAGTTATTGTAAGTAGAAATAACGTATGTTTTAAGAGTTAATTGGATGAGACAACTTTGAAAGACCGTGAAACCCTACATTTTGGGGCCATTTTGCGGTGCTTTTCCAGTGCGCTGTGCCTGGCGTGGACAGCATGCAAAACTTTAGATAAGCTAGCAATAAACAAGAAGCTGAAGACTGAAGAAGTCCCGTGCATCTCCTTTTACCTGGCAGAGAACTGCTACAAGAGGGTTTCCCCCATCCACAGAGCCCCCAGAAGGGCCCAACATAAACCAAACATCGATAACTGGTGCCCTGACAATGTTTGCAATAGCTTTACTCTTTTCCAGAAAGTTATTTACTGAAGGCTGTTGTCTTAATTGGCCAATCATGTGAAATGTGTTGATTAAATGACCAATGAGGTCCATCTGTAGCAAACCAAGGTATAAAATAATTGAATTGAATAAACAGGTGGCTTTTAGCCCTTAGCCTTCTGATCTGAGTCTGTGTCATCTCTAACTCAAAAGTGACATTTGGGAATCTGTGGGGGCTATTGGGGATCCTTTCTGCTCCTCGTGACCCAACAGGAGCTTCTCTAATAAACTTTGTCTGAAGCTCCCACTGTGCCCATGACAGGAACCCCTGTCAGTGTCTGGGCCATCCCAGCTCTTTGGCAGCCTGGGCACTCCTGGGATGTCACCGTGGAGCCCCCGTGAGTGCCTGTGACAGATCGGTGCCTTTGCAGCCCAAGGTGCCTGGGATGTCACCATGGAATGGCTGTGACTGCCTCTGACCACAGGGCTCTTTACCATCCCCAGAAAGCCCTGGGAGGTCTCCATGGAGCCCCTGTCTCTGTGTGTGACATTCCAGCTCTGGAACAGCCTGGAGACTCTTGGAAAGTCCCCATGGAACCCTTCTGAGGGTCTGTGAAAAATCTGATCTTTAGCTGGCAACCATCACCAGGACCCTGTTGCTGTGGTCAGTTTCCATGGCAACCATCCCCAGCCCCCTGTTGCTATGGTCAGTTTCCATGGCAACCATCACCAGCCCCTGTTGCTATGCTCAGTCCCTGGGCAGCTCCATGGAGACCCCATGCCAGGGGTGGTTGCCATGGACACCAGCTCAGGCCTGCAGCCAGAGCCCGTTGCCATGGCAACCATTGGCAGCCCCATCCCCAGGCTCATGGGATCCCAGAAGCACAGAATGGGCTGAGCTGGGAGGGACCCATCAGGATCCTCCAGTCCAACTGCTGGCCCTGCACAGGACACCCCAACAATGCCAGCCTGGGCCTGGCAGCGCTGTCCAAACGCTGCTGCAGCTCAGAGAGCCCTGGAGCTGGGAGCCTTCCCTGGGGAGCCTGGGCAGGGCCCCAGCAGCCTCTGGGCAAAAACCTTTTCCTGACATCCAAGCTGAGCCTGCCCCGACTCAGCTGCAGCCGTTCCCTCCACTCCTGTCCCTGGGCACCAGAGGGAAGAGGTTCCCACAGCCCCAGCCAGGGACCCGCTCCCAAGGCTGTTGCCATGGCCACCAGGGCTGGCACCAGCTGGGATGCTCGGTTTCCACGGGCCGAGCTTCAGGAATGGGATTCCCCAATTTCCTGCTGCTGCTAAAACCGCGCTGCCCTCGCTGCCCTCCCGCCTCCCATGGAAAGCACAAAAGGCAAAGATCCCAGGCTGGGATAAGAACAATTTATTGGGAACAGCAACAAGATAAGGAAAAAACAGGAACAGAAACAATACTGATAAGAGAGGGGATAAGTAAAACTATTTACACAGAAAACTACAATATCAACTATTGTCTCTTCCTGGCCATGTATTTCCTCCCGCCTGTAAACAATACCCTTCTCCTCAAGGAGAGAGAGAGAGAGAGTCCCTTTCCTGCCCCTGGCAATGACCTGAGGTGGGAGTGAATGCAATGACACGGCCATGGACAGACCCTCATGTGCTTCAGTCCCACATCAGGTCATTGGCAGGGGCAGTAAAAGGGACAGGTGTCTTCCCAGCATAAATCACAGAGAACATGGATCATCAGGGCTCTTCCCAATGTGGGTTCTCCCATGGGGGATGAAACTGGAGTGGTGAATGAAGCTGCTCCTGCAGCTGGAGCACGCGCAGTGCTTCCCTTACTGGTGCCTCCGTTGGTGTCTGGTCAAGTGAGAGCTGCGGGTGAAGCTCTTCCCACATTGGGGACACTCGTAGGGCCTCTCCCCAGTGTGGATGCGCCGGTGGGTGATGAGGGTGGAGCTGTGCTTGAAGCCCATCCCACAGTCAGGGCAGCGGAAGGGCCTCTCATCCGTGTGAATCCGCTGGTGCTGGAGGAGATGAGTGCTGGTCTGAAACCTCTTCTGACACTCGGGACACTCGTAGGGCCTCTCCCCAGTGTGGATCATTTGGTGGATGATCAGTTGGGGCCTCCTACTAAAGGTCATCCCACATTCCCCACACTTGTATGGCCTTTCCCCAGTGTGGATCCTCTGGTGGCAGATCAAGAGAGACTTCTGGCTGAATCTCTTCCCACATTCCCCACATTCATAGGGCCGTTCCCTGGTGTGGGTGTTCTGGTGGGAGATCAGGTTGGAGCTCTGGCTAAAGCTCATCCCACATTCCCCACACTTGTAGGGCCTCTCCCCAGTGTGGATCCGCTGGTGCCTGATGAGGTGGGAGTTGCGCTTGAAGCCCATCCCACAGTCAGGGCAGCGGAAGGGCCTCTCATCCGTGTGAATCCGCTGGTGCAGGAGGAGATCAGAGCTGGTGTGAAACCTCTTCTGACACTGGGGACACTCGTAGGGCCTCTCCCCAGTGTGGATGCGCCGGTGGGTGATGAGGGTGGAGTTGCGCTTGAAGCCCTTCCCGCACTCAGGGCAGCGGAAGGGCCTCTCTTCTGTGTGAATCTGCTGGTGCTGGAGGAGACTGGAGCTGGTCTGAAACCTCTTCTGACACTCAGGACACTGATAGGGCTTCTCCCCGGTGTGGATGCGCTGGTGGATGACGAGGGCAGAGGTGCAGCTGAAGCCCTTCCGACATTCCCCACACTCGTAGGGCCATTCCCCAGTGTGGATCATTTGGTGGCTGATCAGGGTGCTGCTGTGCCTGAAGCTCTTCCCACACTCCAAGCACTTGTAGGGCTTCTCCCCATCATGAAGCTGCTCATGGACTACCAGATCCGAGCTCTGGCTGAAGCTCTGTCCACCTTCCTGGCTCAGGGTAGGTCTTTCCTCTTCAGAGCATCCTGGCCTGGGTTTGCAGCCCCTCGTCCTGTGGGATGTCTGGGGATTTTCCTCCCTATTGCATTCCTGTGCTGCAGAGTCGCTCAAAACGGCCTCTTCCATGAAGTTCTGCTGCTGGGATTTGTCCTCCCTGGTCTCCATCCTCAGCTCCTTCCCTGGGGGAGGAAGGACAAGGAGAGGATGGGATTTGTCTCCATGCCAGAGGGAAGGGGAAGGAGATCCCCCCAGTGCATCCCTGGCCAGGACAGGGTTGGCACCAGGGCTGTCCTGCAGCCGGGAGCTGTGCTGGGCTGGGAGATGGAGCAGGAGAGAGGGGGAAAGGGGCTCTGACTTCCTCCTCACCTGCCTGGGTGTCCTGGGCCATCTTCCTCTTCCTCGCAGTCTCCTGCTCCATCTGGCCAAAGTGTGGGAATCCTGGTTTGGGGAAAAACAAGGGATCAGCATGTTGGGTTTAATGGTCCCGCGGCCCAATTGCAGCTGCAGAAGTCACTGCTCCCTCCAGCCTCCGAGGGCCTGGACCCATCTCATTCCCAGCCTCGCACATCCCTCCAGGCTGCTGGGGATCCCCCGGCTCCGGGATCGCTGCTCTGCGCTCTCCCCACTCCAGGGCTCCCACGTTCCCCCCCAGCTCTCCCGGGGATCCCCAAACCCAACATCACTCCTCTGCCTGCCGGTACCGGGCAATCGCCACATGGGACCCCCCAAGATCCCTCCAGGGCCATTTCCGGGCCGGCTTTGGGGTCCTGCAAGATCCAAACATCCCCTGCCCTGCCAAGCCACCCTGCCGGAGACCGCCCGATGGATTTGGGGCGAGCTCCCCGCTCACCTGCGGTTCCGGGGGGGCGATGCTGGGGGAGCCCGGCCCGAGCGGGGGAACCGCGTGGGGTTGGTGCTGCGCCTCCTCCTGCTCCTCCTCTGTCCCTCCTCTTCCTGCTCCTCCTCCTCCTGCTCCTCCTTTCCTCTCGGTCCTCTCTTTCCCTTTCCTTTTCCTCCTCCTCTCTCCCTCCTCTCCCTCCCGCTCCTCCTCCGCTCCCAGCCCGGCCCGGGCAGTGCCGGCACCCAAAAGCAGCCGCGCTCTGCCCTGGGGGGTTCCAAAGCGGCCCCGCCCCGCCCGGCGCTCGGAGCGATACTGGGAGCGCTGGGAATGATGGTGAAAGCACCGGGGAGGAACTGGGAGCGCTCTCCCTGCCGGTGCCGCTCTCACTGGGAGCGCTGGGAATGATGGTGGGAGCAGCGGGCGGGAATTGGGAGCGCTCTCCCTGCCGGTCCCGCTCTCACTGGGAGCGCTGGGAATGATGGTGGGAGCAGCGGGCGGGAATTGGGAGCGCTCTCCCTGCCGGTCCCGCTCTCACTGGGAGCGCTGGGAATGATGGTGGGAGCAGCGGGCGGGAATTGGGAGCGCTCTCCCTGCCGGTCCCGCTCTCACTGGGAGCGCTGGGAGGAACTGGGAGCAAACCGCGCCCGGACGCGGCTGCAGCCGGCGGGGGGGGCGGGGCCGAAGCAAGGGGCGTGACTATGCAAATACAGGAGCGATCGCGCGCTGGGATTGGTGGGTGGGAGCAGCGCGAGGTTTGCTCGGTAACGTGAGGGCCGGGGGCGGCGGAGCGATGGCGGCGGCGTCCGGTGAGAGGGGACCGGGAATGGGGAATGGGGACAGGGAACGGGGACAGGGGATGGGAATGGGGACCGGGAATGGGGACAGGGATCGGGGACAGGGACCGGAAATGGGGACAGGGATCGGGGACAGGGACCGGAAATGGGGACAAGGAATGGGGACAGGGATCGGGAGTGGGGACATGGAATGAGGACAGGGGCTGGGATTGCGGACGGCGAATGGGAATGGGGACAGGGCCAGAGACCTGGAATGGGACTGGAAATACGGTACAGGGACCAGGGAGACAGGACAGGGACAGGGAATGGGATCCGTGCTGGGGTGGGAGCAGGACAGGAACGGGATAGGGGGGACATGGGAACGGGCCGGGGGAAGGGCAGTGACAGTGGGAATGGGGCAGCCGCTACAGGGGACACGAGGCATTGGGATGGGGGCACATGGGGACCGTTCCAGGGCAGGGGGTCCTGGATCAGCTGCCCCAGAACCTCCTCCAGGGTCTCCCAGTGCAACCGGAGCTGCTCAGCCTGGGGTCCCCAAAGCCCTGAGCAAGCCCCAAGTCTCTCCCGGGAACCCTCAAGTCCCTCGCACCCGGCATCCTCCACATCCCCTGCAAGACCCCCCATGTCCCCATCCTTGTCTTAGCTCAATGTCTTTATTTCTACCCTGCTTTTAAGGGGTTTGGAAGGGCAAAGAGAAATGGAAAGAAAATCCAGGCCATGGGGTGGGGAGCCAGGAGGATATGGAGCCCCCAGCCAGGTGTCTTCTCAACAGGGATCACCAGCACCACGGATCACCGGGGCTCTGCCCACCGGGGTCACTGGGGATCATCCAGAGCAGATCCTCCCGTGGGGGATGGAGCTGGAGCAGCGCACGGAGCTCTTCCCACACTGGGGGCACTCGCAGGGCTGCCCTTGGTGGTGCCTCCGTTGGTGTTGGGTCAAGGCTGAGCCATTTGAGGAGCTCGTCCCACACTCATAGGGCCTGGGACATCACCAGGAGCAGGGCTGGGATGGGCTCTGGTGCCTGGGACATCACCAGGAGCAGTGGGGTTGCGATGGGTTCTGGTGCCTGGGACATCCCCAGCAGCAGCGGGGCTGGGATGGGCTCTGCTGCCTGGGATGGGCTCTGGTGCTTGGGACATCCCCAGGAGCAGCGGGGCTGGCTGTGGTGCTGTCCAGTGCCTGGGCCGTGCCCGGGGGTGCTGCTGGCTGGGGTTGGGTTGGTGCCTGTGCAATGCCCAGGGCAGGGTCACAGTGGGGCAGCTCTCAGTGTCCCCAGCAGGTCACAGCGGGGCAGCTCTCAGTGTCCCCAGCAGGTCACAGTAGGGCAGCTCTCAGTGTCCCCAGCAGGTCACTCTGTCCAGTGCAGCCGTGCCAGCGCTCACCGTGCACTCGGGGCAGGCTGGGCTGGACGGGGCTGGGGCACAAACGCCGCCCCCGGGGCTGGGCTCTGCCCCTGCCTCTGGGACCCAGCCCCTGCTGGCAGCGCCCTGGGCAGGGCACGGGGCTGCTGCTGCCCCAGGGGCACAGGCCTTGCCCCCTGCCAGCTGCCCGGGCCCCTCGGGTGCCTGTCCCACAGCCCTGTGCCTCCTGTCCCTGCTACTCCCCGCCACCTTCACTCCCTCCATCAAAGCCCCTCTCAACCTCTGCACTGTGACCTCTGGAAAGAAAGAAAGAATGAAGGAAAGGAAGTGTTGTCTCTTCACCCTGGCTGGATGCCAGGCTGCCACCATAGCTGCTCTCTCACTCCCCTCCAGAGATGGGCAGGAGAGAGAAAAATAGAAAATAGAATGAAGGCTTCATGGCTTGAGTTAAGGACTGGGACAGATCACTCAGCAAATGGACATGGACAAAACATTTTTGAAATTACAGATATTAATTGAATTTATTTCTCTCCAGATCAGGGCAGGATAGTGAGAAGTAAAATAAAGCTTCAAAAACACCTTCTGCCCATTGCTCCCTCCTTCCCAGCTCTGCCTCCTCCCCCAGTGGTGCAGGCAGACAGGCACTGGGGGGTCTGCTCAGTTCATCACCCGTTGTTTCTCCTGCTGCTCGGGGAGAGGAGTCGTTCCCCTGCTGTGCCAGGGGTCCCTCCCTGAGACTCTTCTCCATGAACCTCTCCAGGGTGAGTTCATCTGGACAGCAGCTCTTCCCAAACTGCTGCAGCTGCCTCACTCTCCATGGGCCCACGAGTCCTGCCAGGACCCTGCTCCAGCGTGGGCTCCTCTCTCCACAGCTTTGCAGGTCCCTGCCAGGTCCCTGCTCCAGCTCAGGTTTCTCATGGGGTCCCAGCCCCTGCTCAGGCACCCCCTGCTCCAGCACGGGCTCCTCCAGGCGCTGCAGGTGCATCTCTGCTCTCTGGGCCCTCCATGGGCTGCAGGGGCCCAGCTGCCTCCCCAGGGGCTGCCCAGGGAATCTCAGGGCAATCAGCTCCAGCCCTGGAGCAGCTCCTGCCCCTCCTCCTGCCCCTCCTCCTGCCCTGCCCTGCCCTGGGCTCTGCAGAGTTGTTCCTCTCTCATGTTCTCACCCTGCTCTTCCCTGGTCACAGTTACAATTACAGAATCACCCATCTTCTTAAATCTCTTTTCCCAAAGGTGTTACCACCATTTCTAACTAGCACAGCCTTGGCTGGTCCATCCTGGAGCTGGCTGGATTTGACTTAGGGACATGGAGGAGCAGCTGCTTCCAGCAGCCTCTCATGGAAGGTGCTCCTAGAGCCCCTCACCACAACCTGGCCATGCAAACCTAGTATAAGTATGGCAGAGATTTTATTAATTCTAATTATTTCCTTTTTTTTTTTTTTTTTGCTATTACTAGTACAGTTGTTATTATTACTATAATTTTTAGTCTTTTTGACTCTATATTAATAGTGGCTAGAGTAGAACTGGAAACAAAGGTTCTTCGTTGCAAGTAGAAGTTATAATTTTGGCAGCCTCCTGCCCTGCCCTGTTCTGTGTCACTGCTGTGTGTGAAGCTGCTGCTGCCAGGGCTCCCTATTTCCCTGGTTTGGGAAATTCCATGGCATTGCTCACATGTCAGAAAGAGAAAGCTCCTTCCATTCAGATGGATTGCCTGAGCTCTTCTAGTCCCAGTGCTGGAAGCTTGTTTTCTATCATTGTTGACTTTCTCAGCTTCTGTTAACATTTGTGATTTTACAACAAAATGTTCTCGGGTGTGACTTTGCAAGATTCTCTAATCAGATTTCAGCTTTGCTCTTGGATTTCTCGATGGTGTGTCAGAGCTGAAGGCAGCAGTTTGGGTGGGAAGCCTTCAGTGGGAGCTGGGATTGCCTCGGCAGCAGCTGGTTGTGCCCGTGTGAGCAGAGAGAGCAGAGATGCCATGAGCGGAATGTTGTGCCTGGCTGGAGCCCACAGTGCCCGGCTGGATCCAGGGAGCTGCACTGGAGCTGCAGGTTGTGCTGGGGCAGGCAGGGGCCGGAGCCGCGGGCAGGGCCGGCCATGGACACTGACCCTGGGCCGGGCAGGGCCGGCCATGGACACTGACCCTGGGCCGGGCAGGGCCGGCCATGGACACTGACCCTGGGCCGGGCAGGGCCGGCCATGGACACTGACCCTGGGCCGGGCAGGGCCGGCCATGGACACTGACCCTGGGCCGGGCAGGGGCCGCACCCCCGGGCCGGGCCCCTCCCAGCCATGCCCGCCCCGGGGCTGATGCTCGGCCCGGGCTCTCTCGCTGCTCCGGCTCCCACACGGCCCCGGGGTGAGCGGGCCCCGAGCGCCCGCTCCAGAGCCTCCCTGCTCCAGAGCCGCAGCGGGGCAGCACCGGGGGCAGCTGCCGGGAGCTTTGGGGCACGGAGGAGCCGCGGGCGGGCGTTCCAAGGGCTCCTTCGGGGCAGGATTTTGTCCCGGTGCGGGGGCAGTTCCCGGGGGCTGGGCGGGCTGGGGCCGCTGCCGAGCGCCGCCGCCTTTCCCCGGAGCCCCCGGGCAGAGCTCTCTGCTCGGGGCTGTGAGAAACACCTTCACTCTCCTGTGAAAATGTAGTTTATTAAAGAACAAGAGGAGACAAGGACCATGGAGCAAAGGTTATCACGGCCGGGTGCATCTTGGCACTGAACCAAGACCCCCTGTTATCTTCGGGGATACCCCTTAAAGACCTTTTCCTTACATCAGCCTGTTGCATATTCATAGACCCTCATGCATAGTAATTTTTTTCCCAAACTAGTTTCCGTATTCCAAGAACTGTTTAGCATGGCTTCTCCTTGGTTCCACCTTTTTAGAGCACGCCTATGCCTTGGTTGTGGTTTTAGTCCTTTTTTATTATCATCAGTTTTGGCCCCGGCCCACATTGTCTTCAGTCGGTGAGTGCTGATAGTTGGCACATCTGCAGCAGGTGTCCTCATCCCATGTGCATTGGATGTTATCCCATCCAAGCACACTCAAACACAAGCACACTCAAATCAGCTATTTCACTACTATGTCTAAGCTTAATTAACAACAACAAAAAATAACCCTATATCTTTGTAACAAAGTTACTTTAAGATAACACATATAAAACCCATTTTAATATTTGTAAAAACCCAATATTATAATATTTATCTACAACAGGGTGAAGGAGCCCTGGCCCAGGCTCTGGCCCTGGGGGACACGGGGACGCTGCCGGGGGGTCCCTGTCCCCCTGTGCCACCCCCAGGGCCCTGGCCCCCCGTGCCCGTGTCAGGCTCTGGGGTCGATCTCGTGGAACATCCTCTGGGGGAGGCTGCGGCGCTGGGGGCGGGGGGACCCGGGGGGACAGGGGACCCCGCTGTGCACGAGCAGCGTTGGACTGCTCTGGGGGAACTGTGAGGGGGCCGGGGCAGAGTGACCTCCCAGTGACCTCACACAGCCCCTGGGATGTCACACAGCCCCTGTGATGTCACACAGCCATCTCTGTGATGTCATAGTGTCCAGTGATGCCTTACAGCCTTCTATGATGTCATACAGCCTTCCTCTGATCTCACAGCCCACTCTTGGATGTCACACAGCAGCTTTGTGCTGGCACAGTGCCTGCGCTGTGATGTTACCCTGTGATGTCATACAGCTGGGCTATGATGTCACAGATGACTGTGATGTCACAAAGTCACCATGTGGTGTCACTGTCTTTTCTGTGATGTCACAGCCTCCTCTATGATGTTACACAGCCACCCAGTGATGTCACAACTTACTCTCTGATGTCACAGAGCCAAACTCTATGATGGCAGGGTCTGCTCTATGGCCGCACACCCTACTGTATGATGTCACAGACAGCTGTGTGTTGTCACAACGCCCTCAGTGATGTCACAAAACCCTCTCTGATGTCATACTGCCTCTCTGAAATATCACAGCACACACTTTTAACCTCACAGCCTGCTCAATGACATCAAACAGCCATGCCATGGTGTCACAGCCTGCTCTGTGATGTCACAGAATCTCCTCTGTGATGGTGAAGCTGCTTGGTGACCTCACGCAACAAACTCAGTGATGCCATAGCCCCTTGCCTCTGCAGTGTCACATTGCCCTGTGCTTCCACGAGGCCTTGCAATGTCACAATGGCTTCATGGTTCCACAAGGCTCTGATGTGTCACAATGGCACAGCCCCAAATGAGACTCAGCCCTTAATCCACCATGGGAATGATTAAAATACAGAAAGCCTTCAAGGGCTTTTTCTCTTCCTTCAATGATCTTCAGATCTCCAGGGCTTGTGCAGCTGTCTGGAGTCAGTTTGGAGTTCTGTTACAGAGGAATATTGCAAAGTACACCTCATGACTTAATTTCTTTATCAACTGAGTATTTTTTTTTATTTTCCACTTCAGAGAAGAGCTGAGACAAGCATTCCCCAGGTGATCTTGATACTGAATGTCTCCTTAGGAGTTCTGGGCACAGAGAAGAATGAGCCCCTTGAGGGCTGACCCTGTTTGGACAAGCTGCTCCTCACCCCCAGCCTCACCATGTCTGACATGGCCCAGCTGGGACTGACATCCCTGTGCCCTGCAGCAGAACCTTGTCCCCTGAGCTCTGCAGCTCCATGTCCCAGCCCATTGCACCATGTCCCACCTGCTCTCCTCAGGGCTCTGCCTGCACACAGTCCCAGGAGAAGTTTTCCTGTTGGGAAGGAAAGAATGGAGAAGCCTGAGCAGGTTTCCTGAACAACAAACCCCACTCAGGAACCACCTGCTCAGTCCAGGCTGCCTGGAATGATGTCACCTTTCTCCAAGGGACAGTGTGAGCAGCAGTGATCTCTGGAAGCAGAGTTCTCTGAGTCTGCAGCTGAATTCTCTGTCCCTGTCCTTTCCCTGGATTTCTGTTGCAGATGGAAGCTGCTGGTGCCATCCTCACCTTTAACCTCTCTTTGGAATGCAAACAGATGTTCCCAGGTGTGTTCAGCAGGATTTGCTCAATATTTCTTCAAAACTTTTGTGTTCCTGATGGAACGAAGGGGCCATTTTGGCACTGAGGGGGTGATGGGGAAGCGAGGAGTCAATTGTGACCCTGGGGTCCCATGGAACCAAGGGGCCATGGTGACACAGCAGGGCCACGTGGGTCCATTGTGACACTGTGGATCCAAGGAGACCATGGAGACACCCCCAGAACCTCATGGAACCAAGGAGTCCCTGGTGACCCAGCGGGGCTGCATGGAGCCAATGGTCCATGGTGACACTGCCCATCCAAGGAGTCCATTTGGACACTGTGGAAGCTCATGGAGTGAGGGAGGCCATTGTGACACTGAAGAACTTCATGGCATCAAATATCCATGGTGACACAGCAGGGCATCATGGGAGCCACGGAATCACTGTTGGCAGTACGGAAACTCATGGAACCAGGGCCCGTTGTGGCACTGCAGAACCAACAGAGCTGCTGGACCTTGTCCCCTGGCCCTGCTCAGCTCCTTGGGAGGCACGGCAGGAGCAGCACCCTGGGAGCCTCGGGAATGCCCCTCTGGGATCCATGGCACACACTGCCAGGGGCTGGAATTGCAGTTCCCAGCCAGGAAAAGATGTTCCTGCCCTTGAAGGCAAAGCCCTTAAGAAGGAGCCAAAGGCCAAGTGGAGCAAGATCCTACAGTGACATTTCACTGCCAGCCTTCATAACTTCACCCATGGTGGCTGTAGCTCCTGGATTGGGAAAGAAATCAGGGCAGGGTCTTTGGTGGGAGCTGCCCTGGATTAATGGAGACACTGAGAGACAAACAGAGCAGGCAGAGAGAGGCAGGAGAGAAAGGAGGACATGAACACAATCAGCTGAGAAGGTGGCACTCTGGAAAACAAACCGGAACTGATGGAAAAGGAATGGGTCAGAAATCAGTAATTCTGAAAATTTTATTTACTATCAAAATACATCCCACCCACCCAGGCCTACACAAACCTGATCCCAACACCCTCAAATTTGGATCCCTTTTCTCCCCATCTCCTTCTAATACCATCATACAATGGAGGCTGTGGAATCAAGTAATTCCAGCATGGGACTGAGTTTTTGAGGTGGGAATAAGCCATTTTGAGGTGGGATTGAGCCTTTTGGGCTAAGATTGAGGTGTTTTCAGTGGGACTAAGTGATTTTGAGGCAACAGATCAATCCATCTTGACTTTTGGAGTGCAAAGAGATGGAGAACGGTCAGGACCCATCCCCGTATGGGCCACCAATTATTGGCATCAGTGCTTGGCACCAGTCAGCAGTGGATGGGAATTGACTGTCCGTGTCACTTTATCATCCTACTGTAAAACTTTCCTACCTTCTCTTGGTGAGCTCCCATGGGCAGCTCCTCGTAATGCTGACTCCTTTTCTTTCTCCCACATGGCTGGCTGACTCCTTCGTGTCCCTACAGTGCCCCAATGATCCCCTTGGTTCCACAACTTCCCACAGTGTGCACACTGGCCCCGTGGTTCCATGAGGATCTGGAGTGTCACACAGGTTTATTGAAATGAGTAGGCAAGGAGACCTGCTCCTTTTGGATGTCTTTATTGAATGATCAGCTCTGGGTGGGGGCCCGAGGGGTCATGCACACCACTGCTGCTCTCTTTGGCAATGCAGAGGAGGAGGCAGACAGTTTTGCTCCACAGCAGAACTGGGGCTTCTGTTCTCACAGGCATGCTTAGGAAGACAGTTTTTGGTTTGTCGTCTAGGGTCCTCATTCTGACCCAGTTCTAGTCAGGTCATGGTGACATCTAAAACCTTGTTGGTGGAGTAGGAGAACTTTTTGCTAGTAGGACCTGTTGCCTAGTTCCTTAAATCTTCAGCTAGCTCGTAGTTTTTAGGGTCTTTCATTGGATTTTCTTGACTGTCTCTTAGTTTGCACATTTTCCTGGGGATGTTACCCAATGCCATATTGGGAGCAGCGGAGGCAGTACCCGACAGATGCAATAAGATTACTGGTAAAGTATGGGGATTAACAGTGGGGGTAACTTAAGGGTTTTACATTTAAAAACAATTTAATTACACAATTAACTTATTACAATTTCAGATTAACATTAACAGCTCTAATTGTAATAACTTATGAACTTGTTCATAACAACTACCCCTCTATTCCTTTGATCGGGCTGATGCCCACATCAATTTGCTGTTTCTAGCACTTGGAAATAAAAATTCTTGAGTTTTTGGTATTTTTCATATATTTCTTCTTCAGTCTCATGTTTCTGCTTCTGGCTTTCCATTAACATTATTTTTGCTTGTCTATGATTACTTATCTTGGGAAGTTGAATACTTGCTTGGACTGTGGAAGTTAGTACTCAGACTAAACAGGGCAACAGACATGGTAGAAACAACAATCCAGTTATCAAACAGACAGTTATAAATGCAGCCTTTTCCCACCACATTCCTTTAAAGGACCAGAACTCGTCCCACCAGTTACTATTTATTAAAGGTGTCCAGTCTTGAGTCTCTACGTAAGCCAATTTGTGGATTTCCTTAGAGATGTTTTTAATTACTGCACTTTCATCATCCATCTCCAGGCAGCACTGAGAAGAGTTGAATTTTCCACATATACCTCCTTCATCTGCCAATAGGTAATCTACAGCCAGTCTAATTTGATAAATTACTGTTCTTGTTTGGGACAATTGGTCACTTATATGCTCGAATGCTAGCACTGTTTGATTAGAAACTTTTTCAAGTACTGCTTGGAGCCTGATTATTATATTTAACATAGGGGTACAGTAGTCCCAGGATCCATCCTGAGCCCATGTGGCCAGCCCGTAAGTTTGGATAATTTCTTCTGGAGTCCACACTTTGCTCTTCCATACTTGCATCCTGCCCATGTCAATTACATCTCTTTTCTTTCCATTGTCTTTCCTTAAATCATCATATACTGGGACTCCTAGGTGTGCTCCTCATTTCTTAGGTAGTGGGAAAAAGGCTGGTTTGATGACCCCTAAGATACATCTCCCTGTCCAGTCTCCGGGTAACTTTGTATGTGCTGTGTCTCCACAGATCCAAAACACTCTGGAGCTTGCCAGAACCCATCTCTGGTTTCATCTGGGAATTCCCAAAATTTTGACATTTCTCTGATTCCCCAGAAGGGATTTATTCTTTTTGCTGTACATTTATACAGCTTATATCCTTCATGATATATACATCCCTTTTCTGTTTCTCTACCAGCCCAATACATATTGGGCTCCTTTGGGACCCATTTGGTATCCAAATTCTTTAATATTAAATGTCTTTTACATGGCATTTTTCCTACAGAGGTGTTGTATCTCCTCCACATTCTCAGTATGCATTCTTCACCTATTACTTTTGATTGTAGGCCCCATTTTTCCTTCTCCCAGGATGTCAAAGATTCGTATTCTAATTTTGTTTGTTTCCATCTTAAAATTTCCAGTGGGCTTAGACTAATTCCCTCCCATGGCCAAATTTAGTCATTTGGGTACTTCCCCAAACCCAACATTCAGTTACATTTAACTCTTTGCTTATCTTTTCTACTTGATCTATAAATAATTTTTTTTTCCAAGGGGATGTCCGGACTATCTCTCTCCCTTGTCAACTGTTTTTCCTTTACCAGGTCTTTTAACCCTTCATGCTCAAAACAAAACCAGGGTTCTCCTACTGGGCATTCCCCAGGCAGGTGTTGCCTCTAAGAAGCTGTATTCCTCGTAGTCCAATAGACCTTCTTGCCTTTTCGACGGGTAATTAATTGAGAGTGATTAAAACAGCTCATGTTTATGTTGGTGTGGACTCTGAATAGGGACTTCCCCATCTGAATAGGGTCTTCCCCATTACAGATGGGATAACATTTGGTGCAAGGGTCCTTATCTCTGCTGAGAGCACCACTCAGCAGCAGCATCAGCACCAGTTTTCCCAAGAGTCCAACAGGGGCCATTTTTCCCATGCTTGCTCCCCCCGGTCTTGCCTCTTGAATCTGAGGTCTTCCAAGGGATTTGACGGAGTTCCTCTACACTGGCTGTTTCACTCTCTATCTGCTTATTTTTACTGCCTTTTGGGAAAGCTCAGCAGGAGAGTTAGATTCCAATAATTTTTTTAGAGGGAGTGATTCTAACTTTTCAACTCTTAAAACACTTTTTAACACACCATTACAACAAATCTCTTAACTCTTACAATAGCTTATAAAGACAACTCTTTTACTCTGCTTTTAGTCTTTATCACTCCTTGGTTTTTTCTTAAGAATTATCTTTAGTCTTTTGGGTTCTGGCTTACAGTCCATTCTTGTGAATTGGTGGATGAGGTTCTTTCTACTGGTCCTGCGGATGGTGCAAGGGAGTTGGGTATTTCTTTGGGAGGTGTCACCGGCCCTTTGACTCTAGTAATATGTGTCCAACGCTTTTCTCAAGTCCGTGTCGCCGTGTGTGTAGTCAGCAACACCTGAAAGGGACCTTCAAATTTAGGTGTTAAAGGCATATTGTTCCATGATTTAATTAGTACCCAATCCTCAGGGCGAAAATCATGCCTCAAAATGGCTCCTCACATTTGTATCGTGAGGAGAGGTTTGGGGCATATATCCCTTTTTTCTAAGGCTCTCTAATGTTTTTCCAATAGCTTCTAAATACTTCTGGGTAGCCACTTCTCCATCTAAATAATTTCCAGTACTGTATGGGGACAGTAAGAAGGGAAGCCCAAACATCATCTCATAGGGGGAGACCTCTATATCTGCTCGGGGTCTTGTTCTAATGCACAGCAACGCTAAGGGAAGGCACTTCAACCAATTTAATTTGGTCTCGGATGTTAATTTTGTCAACGCATTTTTGAGCATTTTATTCATCCTTTCAACTCTGCCTGAGCTCTAGGGATACCACGGAGTATATAGTCTCCATTTCATCCCCAAGGTTTCAATTACTCGCTGTAAGGCTTGAGCAGCAAAGTGAGGTCCTCTATCAGAATCGATAGTGTTTACTAAACCATGCCAGGGAATGATATCTTCCAGGATCATCTTTGCGACCACTTCTGCAGTCTCCTTTTTAGTGGGAAAAGCTCACCCCAATGGGTGAGATGGTCTACTATTACCAATAGATGTTTATATCTCTGTACCAGAGGCATTTGAGTGAAGTCTATCTGTATGTTTTGGAATGGTCTTAAAGCCAATTCTCTTCCTCCAGGTTCTGTTTTTCTCATTACCTTTTGATTTATCCTTTGACAAATTACACATGTTTTAGTTATTGTTCTGGATAAATCATACACTCCAATGCATAGGTTTTCTCTCACAAAGTGGTTGCATAGTCCCTGGGTTCCCCAATGTGTTAGTTCATGTATTTCTGTTAATACTTTTCACGCTAACCCTTGGTTTTGAAACTTCCTCCCATCGTGCATTAACCATTCACCACATTCCCCTTGGTGTAACTTCAGTGCCTCTATCACCTTTTGCTCTTTCTCATTGAGGATTGGCCTTACTTCATCTTCCTTTTATCCATCTTTACCTTCTAACTTGAAAATCTTAACTGGTTCTCCCAGTTCTAAGGCTGCTTCCTTGGCCATTTGGTCAGCAAGTTTATTCCCTTTTATCTCAAGGATATCCCCTTTCTGGTGTCCTTTTATGTGCACTCTTGCTATCTCTGTTGGCTTTTGTAAAGATTTTAATACTAACTTTATTAGCTCCACGTGTACTAAATTTTTTCCTTTAGAATTTAAACATCCACGCTCCTCCCAGATCTTACCAAATGTGTGGACTATGCCAAATGCATACTGTGAATCTGTGTAAATGGTGCCATAATCTTTCTCTAACTAATCTAGTCCCCTTTTTAATGCATATACTTCACAGCACTGGGCTGACCAATTCAAAGACAGTTTCCTTTTTTCTAAGACTTCCATGTCTTTACCATCTATTTTCACATACCCAGAAGCACTTTTCCCAGAGATCACTCTAGAGGACCCATCTGTGAGCAGCACGCTCCCATAAGATAAGGGTACATCTCTAAGATCTTCTCTTACTTTTGTTTGCATGTGTATTAATTCGAGGCAATTGTGCTCTAAATTGTCTACGGGTTCCCCAGAAAGGAATTGAGTGGGGTTAAGACACTTAGAAGTAGCTAGCTCTAAATTATTAGTATCTATTAGGATAATTTCATATTTTAAAATCCTGGAGTCAGTTAGCCATTGCTGGGCCCTTTGACTAAGAACCGTTCTAACATCATGTGGCATGTGCACTTTAATCTTTTCCTGTTATGTCAATTTCTGGGCTTCTTCTATCAAAACTGCTGCAGCTGCAATTGCTTGCAGACAGGTTGGCCACCCCCGGGCTACAGTAATTTTTATAGAAACGCTATGGGTTTTGGGGATTCTCCCCATTCTTGGGTAAGCACCCCATAGGCGATTCCTTCTTCTGTGCTTACAAAGAGCTCAAATTCCTTCCTAAGATCGGGCAAACTTAGCACTGGGGCTGAAGATAATTTATTCTTTAGATCTTGCAGTTGCTGGTCATCTCTACCAATTTATTGTACAAAAATGTCACACTCTGTGTGGAATTATTTATCCACAATTTGCAATACCCAAATAATCCCAGGAGTTTTCTTACATCCCTCTTAGTTTTAGGAGCTGAAATAGAAAGAATTCCTGTAATTCTTTCAGAACAAAATTTTTTATACCCTCTTCCAATCACATGTCCCAGATAGGTGATTTCAGGTTCTACAAATTGCAATTTATCCCATGATTCCTTCAGCCTGTTTTCCCCTAGGAAATTTAGTAGTTGTATACTGACCATTTTGACATCACTTTCCTGTTCTCCAGATACAAATAAATCATCAATTTATTGCAATATTTTAATTTCTTCTTTATGATGGAATTGATATAATAATTCTTCTAGTGCCTGCCCAAACATATTAGGGGACTCAGTAAATCCTTGCAATAAGTGTGTCCACCTTTTGCATTTTCTGGTTTCTATCCAGATGTTCCCACTCAAAGGCAAACCAATCCCGGCAATCTTCGACCAGGGGATAAGACCAGAAAGCATCTTTTAAGTCTATGATGGTAAACCAAGTGTGTTCTCTTGGGATCTGACTCAGCAATGTGTATGGATTGGGCACTAGAGGGTGTCTTGCAATAGTCCCCTTATTTACTTCCCTTAAATCCTGGACCAATCTATATTTTCCCTCAGCCTTTTTAATAGCTAATATGGGGGTATTGTCGGGGGACGTACACGGTTCTAGGATACCTTCCCTTAATAGGTGTTTGACCACAGGTGCCAATCTCTTCCTTCCCTCTGATGATATGGGATACTGTTTCACCCGTATGGGAGAAGTGTCTTTGTGCATTTCTACCTTTATTGGTGGAATGTTCAAATATCCATATTTTCCCTGTTCTGCCCACACCTCGGGGTGGATCTCTTCTAAGTCTCTTTGGGTTAACCTCATAAGTCTGATCACCATTTTCCCGTTCTCCAGTAGGATCCCCACTCCCAACAGGATTTGTAAGTCTCTACCCAACAGATTGGTCTCTAGTCTAGGCAAATAAATAATATCTACTATACATTGCCTTGAATTTCCTTTTATTTCTACATTTTCAATAACTGGTGCTCTAAATGGTTTCCCCTCTGCACCTATTATTTCCCAGGTCTTATTCCCAACGGTCACCCCCACTGGTAGCTTATTAATACTTGATCTGTCAGCTCCTGTATCTACAAGGAATTCAAAGTCTTCATCTTGGAGACCCACTTTAAAATTTACTAGGGGCTCTTCTTGGTGTCTCATTGGATCCCCTAATACACAGAGCCCCTTACAGCCCTAGTCATCGCCCCTCAAGACCTGTTCCAAAGCCTCCTGTTCCTGTGCAATCGTTTCATCTATCTGCAATTTCTTGCAATCTTTCCTAAAGTGTCCAACTTCCCAACAATAATAACATGCCCAGTCATTAGGTACTTGTTCCGGATTGCAAGGCAAGATGTTTTCTATTACCATCTGTATGGCAGATTATCTTTTGTCAAGTGGGCAGTTTGCCTTATCTCACTCTCTGAGAGACCACAATCACTCCTCCCTCGGGAGGGGACATCTGCTGATAACAGGCTATTGAATGTCACTGCATGACTGATAAGAACCATAACATCCCATTGTGAGATGCTCTGCCCAGAGGGAGGAACCAAGTATTGCTACCCAGCTATAATCCAGAGGTTCTGAGACACCAGCACGGCTTTCTCCACTGGATTTCCCCAGAGGAACAGCAGCTGCCTCTTCTTCCACTGGATCTTCAGAGGAAGAACACATCCTTCTCTACAGGACCCCCTGCTCCAACAGAACCAGACCTGACATTTCAGGAGGACTGCAGCCACATTTCCAATTGGACTGCTACCAACACACACTGACCCACAGGGTGTCAGGTTGTGTTCTGACTCTGTCAGTGTTGTTCTAGTGTACTGCATTGTTTATTTTATCCTTTTATTTTTTTCTTCCCTATTAAAGAACTATTATTTCCTGTTCCCATATTTTCACCTGAGAGCCCCTTAATTTAAAATTTATAGCAATTGGGAGGGGTGAGGAGGGTTTGCATTCTCCATTTCAGGGCAGGCTCCTGCCTTCCTTAGTAGACTCCTGTCTTTCCAAACCAAGACAGATTTTGGCACCCAATGTAGAGCACGAGGGCACAGAAACAAAAAGGGAATAACAGGTCTTGAGAAATCTGTTTTTTTGTGTGCAGCTATAGAAACCTCATTAAGTGACACCATGTGGTCCAGCTTGCCCTGGTTTTGGTGGCACGTGATCATGACTACATTTCTTTCATTTATAGGCCCTTATCTAAACATGGGTCCTGTAACAAAGACTACTGTCTGTTATCCGGTTTGTTTTATGGGTGAATAAGGTGAGGAATTCATGGCTTTTAAACTTCCACTAGAAAGCAGACACATGGATTCAAAGCTATCACACACAAACTGTATGTTTTTGGGGTTACTTTAATAATGGCACCTGCTGTAAAGAAATGACACCTGGCGAAATCTTCTCCCAACCCTTTAGCCATTTCTTTGGGTCCGACCTACCAGTTTTTGAAGGGTTCAGATCCACTCTAAGTATTAATGATATCATACAGTGGTTGGTGTTGCTGATAGGCCTGCTCTATTTAGCATTTAGAGAGAAGGGGAGACTAACCTGGATAACTACCCTGACACCTACCCCAGAACCTAACATGCCACCAGAGTCTAGGAATGCTGCTGCCCCAGAGCCTGACCCTGCCCCACAGCCCACCCCAGATGTGAACTACCCATATTGAGTGGAGGGTCTGGTGAAGGAAATACGTGAGATGGGCCAGATGCTGAAGGAATACACTTCCCCAGCTGGTGAGAAGCCCCCCCCCCCCCCCTTCCACCTTGAAGAGGGAGAGTCTGATGGTGCAGCAGCGGAACCCACAGGTGTTACAACTGTCCAGGGTCCAGCTGAACTGCAAGGGCAGTCATAGCCAGCAGCAGTTGTCCCTGTAGAAAGAAGGAGATCTAAGACAAAAGCAGAGCACCCAGATAGGGGAGGGCCCTCACAACCCACAGGGGAGCCAGAGGTTGCAATCATCATCGAGTCCCTGACATCCGAAAGTCTCCGTAATCTGCACAAAGACATTGTACGACAGGGAGGTGAGGCTTATACAACCTGGCTACTTCGGGTCTGGGATCTTATGGGTACAGGCGTCCAGCTAGATGGTGGTGAGGCAAGGAATTTGGGACCCTTGACTCAAGACTCAGGTATGAATCAGATTTTTGTAAGAGAGCCAGGGTCCCTTTCCCTCTGGGAGTGGCTTTTAATAGGTGTCAGAGAAAGGTTTGTCCACACGGAAAGAATGCAGGACCAGCACCATAGAATGCACTGGAAGACTCTTGAGGAAGGGATCCAACAGCTGAGAGCAGTGGCAGTATTGGAGGTACTCTTTGGGAGGGATGGACAGCATGATAATGACCCCGACAAAGTCAGGTGCAGAGGGCAAATGTTGCAGAGCCTGGCAAATCTGGGGCCATCCCAATACACCACCTTTATTGTAACAATTAATGTCAACAACAACTGAGAGACAGTGGGTTCTGTGGCCAACAAGCTTAGAAATTGTGAGAGTATGATCAATGGCCTGATGCAGGCTCATGTCTCTGCCATGGTCCAAGAACTCAGAGAGGAGATGAGGGAGATGAGGGAGAAGGTGAGGAGGAACAGTTCCCATATGGCACCAGTGCGAGTCACAGGCCCCAGAGTCAGAGCCCAATGTTCCCCAGCAAGAGAGAGAGGGTACACCCCACGGGCTGACCTGTGTTTTTTTCTGCGTGACCACGGGGAAGACATGGGAATTTGGGATGGAAAACCCACTTCTGTCCTGGCAGCAGGGGTGCTTCAACTCAAGGAGGGAAACACTAACCAAGGGAATTCCAGTAAAGTGAAGGTAGCCTCAACCTCCCATGACTGAGCTGCTGAGTATGATCTGTCAGATCCCCTTGAAGGTACCTCTATCATGTATACCCAGGGTTAGAGGGGCTCTGCCTCTAGCCAGGGAAAGGCACGGGAAAAACGGATTTTCTGGACGGTGTGGATCTGATGGCCTGGCACATCAGAACCACAAAAGTACAATGCTTTAGTTGATACTGGTGCGCAGTGTACCCTGATACCATCGGGACATGTGGGGACAGAATGTGTTTCCATTGCCAGGGTGACGGGGAGACCACAGCAACTGACCATGTTAGAAGCTGAGGTGAGCCTGACTGGGAAGGAGTGGCAGAAAAATCCTATTGTGGCTGGCCCAGAGGCCCCGTGTATTCTGGGCATAGACTTTCTCTGGAACGGCTATTACAAGGACCCAAAGGGACTCAGATGGGCTTTTGGCATAGCTGCTGTTGAGGCAGAGAACATCAAGCAGTGGAACTCTTTGCCTGGACTATCAGAAAGCCCATCTGCAGTAGGACTCCTGAAGGTGGAAGAGCAACAAGTGCCAATTGCCACCTCGACAGTGTGCCGCCAGCAGTACCAGACGAATCGAGATGCCATGATCCCCATCCACAAAATGATCTGTGAGCTGGAAAGCCAAAGGGTGGTCAGCAAGACTCACTCACCCTTCAACAGCCCCATCTGGCCTGTGTGCAAATCTGACAAAGATTGGCAGATTGACTCCATCACACTGCCCCAGACACGCCAGGGCAAGCGCTATGTGCTGACCATGGTGGAAGCCACCACTGGATGGTTGGAAACCTACCCTGTGTCTCATGCTACTGCCAAGAGCACCATCCTGGGCCTTGAAAAGCAGGTCCTTTGGAGACATGGTGCCCCTGAGAGAATTGAGTTGGACAACGGGACTCATTTCAAGAATGGCCTTATCAACACCTGGGCCAGAGAACATGGTATTGAATGAATTTATCATATCCCTTATCATTCACCAGCTGACAGGAAAGTTGAACAGTGCAATGGACTATTTAAGACTACCCTGAAGGCACTTGGTGAGGGAACTTTTAGAAATTGGGAAATGAACTTAGCAAAAGCCACCCAATGGTCAACACCAGAGGGTCCATAAATTTAGCTGGTCCTGCCCAGTCTGAACCCCTGCACACAGTGGATGGAGATAAAGTCCCTGTGATACACATGAAAGGTATTTTAGGAAAGACTGGATTAATCCCACCTCAGGCAAAGACAAACCCATCTGTGGGATTCTTTTTGTTCAAGGACCTGGTTACACTTGGTGGGTTATGCAAAAAGATGGAGAAAGCTGTTGTGTACCACAGGGAAACCTAGTCTTAAGTGAGAACTGTGTGTAAGATTTCATTGTGATACAGATGGAAATAGAACAAGGGGTGGATAATGTCTTAGACTGCAAGGTAATGTGTGTGTTCTATTCCCATCTGTTAGAGGTGGGCCGGTTATCATTTGTTAATTGGGCAGTTTTTCTTTATCTCTTCCACAAACCAGTCCTTCCTCTGGGGAGACATCTGTTGCTAATGGACTATTGAATATCGCTGCATGACATACAATTACATCGTCCCATTGTGAGATGCTCCACCCAGAGGGAGGGACCAAGCATTCCTACCTGGATATAATCTGAGATGTTGGGACATTAGAACAGCCTTTTCTACTGGATTCCCAGAGGAGCAGCAGCCTTTTTCACTGGATTCCCAGAGGAAGACCAGGCCCATCTACATCACCAGTGGATCTTCAAAGGAAGACTTCCCCCTTCCATAGGATCACTGCTCCAACAGAACCACAGCTATCTGCAGGAGGAGTGCAGCCACATTTCCAATTGGACTGCTACCAACACCCTGACCCACAGGGTGTCAGGTTGTATTCCGACTCTGCCGGTGTTGTTTTGTATTACTGCATTTTTTATTTTATTTTTATTTTCTTCCCTAATAAAGAACTGTTATTGCTGCTCCCACATCTGTGCCTGAGAGCCTCCTTAATTTCAAAATTATAACAATTCGGAGGGAGGGGGTTTACATTTTCCATTTCAGGGGCAGCTCCTCCCTTCATTAGCAGACACCTGTCTTTTCAAACCAAGACAAGGGGAAGGGATCAAAGCCTCAGTTATAATACAAATAAAGTTTGAAGGAACAAATAAAATAGGAATTGGGGATTTCCTATTAGCTCCAGAAGCAGGATGAAATTTATTAGAATAGGATTTACAGGTGCAGTTTGACATTGGAGTGCTCCCAGAGAAAGGGAAAATGGTAATTAAGCTTCTCCAATCAAGGGAAGAAAATGAGGAGGAATTCATGAGGTGGTGTGGAAAAAACCAAAAAACTGAGGTAAATTGAACTTGAAACCTATAGTTATAAAAATAGTTAATGTGAACCATCCAGTTTGGTTATGACAATATCCACTCTCCCTGGAAGGGAGACAAGGACTATGGCCGCTAATCCACGACCTACCACAACTCTTCTCTATTAAACCTGAGATAAAGCTCATCCAATATGTAGATGATTTGCTTCTCTAAGGATGGGAAGAAAATGAAGTTTGGGAATCCACCATAGTGTTGTTAAATTTTCTGGGGGACCAAGGACTTTGGGTATCAAAAGGGAAACTCGAATTTGTAGAGAGGGAAGTAAAATTCCTAGGACATGTGATTTGTCAAGGGAGCCGGCGGCTGAACTCTGAGAGAATAGCAGGGATAGTCTCACTCCATGGCCAAAAAATAAGAGGGAAGTCAGAAGGTTTTTAGACCTATAGGGATATTGTAGGCTATGGATTGAAGGATACACACAGGCCATCCAGTTCTTGTATGAAAAGTTAGTTGAAGAAGAGATTAGGTGGGGAAAAGATGATGAACAAAAGTTTGAAGCTTTTAAAGCAAAAATTAGTGTACCAGCACTGAGTCTTCCTGCCTTAGACAAACCCTTCTATCTGTTTGTGCATGTAGAAAAAAGGGGCAGCTCACAGAGTGTTAGCCCAGGACTGTGGAGGATCTGGGAAACCAGTGGCCTATTTATCAAAATTACCAGACCCTGTCAGCTGAGGGTGGCCAACCTGCATTCAGGCTGTGGCAGTGACTGCCCTACTCCTAGAAGAAAGCAAAAAATTAACCTTTGAGGGAAAATTGAAGATATATATCCCAAACTCAGTAAGGAGTATCCTGAGCCAAAAGGCTGAGAAATGGCTCACTGATTCCTGAGTGCTAAAGTATGAAGCCATCTTAATAGATAATGGTTTAGAGCTGATCATGAGTAACCAACTCAACCCTGCCCAGTTCTTGTATGGAGAACCAGATGAGGCACTAATACATAATTGCCTAGAGGTTATAAACTATCAAACTAAAGTAAGAGAGAAGCTAACAGATCAAGCACTCCAAGGTGGAAAATGATTGAACATTGATTGATCTTCACGGGTAATAAAGGGGCACAGAATATCGGGGTACACTATAGTGCATGAAGGGTTGGTGCCCATAGAAGAGGGAAAGTTACCTTCCAACTGGTCAGCCCAAGGTGTGAGTTGTATGCCCTAAAGCAAGCTCTGGAAATATTGGCACGGAAAAGGGCAAAAAATACATACAGACTGAAAATATGCTTTTGGAGTAGCGCATACCTTTGGAAAAAAATTGGGAAGAGAGGGAGCTATTCAATTCAAAGGGAAAGGGACTGATTCATGAAAAATTTCCTTTAGAAGAGTTAGAAATCTTACAATTACCAGAGGAAGTAGCAGTGGGATATGTTAAAGGACATAAAAAAGGGGCACGAGGGAACATTTTAGGTGATTTAGAAACTAAAAATGCAACTGAAAAAGAGACAGAAAAACGAATAAAAGTATTAACACCCATGGGAGAAATGCAAAAAGTCCCCCTATTCAGTGGGACAGAAGAGGAAGAACTTCTCCAAATAGGAACCAAGAAAGTTAATGAAGGGAAGTGGAAATTAGCAGATGGGAGGCAAATGTTGAATAAACCCCTTGCCAAGAAAATGCTGGAAGGCAGACATGGAACAACACACTGGGGTACACAAGCACTAAGTGATCAATTTCTGAGGGATTGGGCATGCAAAGGAATTTTCAGAATAGCTAAGCAAGTAACTGAACAGTGTGTGATAAGTCAACCGTGAATAAGAAAATCATGAGGAAAACACCCAGAGGAGGGTGAGAACTCTCCTTACTGCCCTTTCAAAACACCCAAGAAGACCTTACTGAGCTTCCCCAGGTACAATGGTGGAACTTTTTGCCAGTGATAGTAGATCACGTGACTCATTGGGTAGAGGGGGCACCCACTGTGAAAGCCAATGCCAGTGTTGTGAGTAAAACACTTCTGGAATCAATCCTTCCCCAGTATGGGACAGCAAACAGAATTGATTCAAACCAGGGAACTCATTTCACATTGAAGATATTGCAGAGAGTAGTTCAGGCCCTGGGAGTAAAATGGGAATTACACACTCCAT
Source organism: Calcarius lapponicus (assembly GCA_039654755.1). Lineage (NCBI taxonomy): Eukaryota > Metazoa > Chordata > Aves > Passeriformes > Fringillidae > Calcarius > Calcarius lapponicus. The sequence continues at coordinate 615,562 of JBBFKN010000043.1, forward strand.
GGCATCCACAGAGTTCTGGTCAGGTTGAGAGAATGAATCAAACTCTTAAAAGAGCTGTATTTAAGCTAATGATTGAAACCCAAATGTCATGGATAAAATGTCTCCCTTTGGCCTTATTAAGAATTAGAACCCAACCCCAGTCAGATCTGGGGGTGTCACCCTATGAAATGATGTTTGGGTTACCCTTCCTGACCTCACCCCAGAAGGTTGCCACCTATGAGGAAGGGGAAGCCAATGCCAAGAAATAAGTGATGTCTGTAGCACAAACCTTAGAAGGGCTAAGACATAAAGGGGCAATTCCTCAAACTACCACCCTGGATTTCAGAATCCATAACATTAACCCTGGGGATTGGGTGATGATTAAGTCATGGAGAGATCAGCCTCTGACTCCTCAGTGGGAAGGTCCCTTTCAGGTACTGCTCACCACCGAATCGGCTGTGCGAACTGCAGAGTGGGGATGGACTCATGGCAACAGAGCCAAAGGCCCAGCAGAAGAACCCAAAAAGTGGGCTGTAACATCCAGGCTGGGTGAAACAAGCTTGACTCTCAAGCAGAGACTGAGAGACAAACAGAAAAATGCCAACATGCCCAAAAAGAAGAGTCAAGCTTCCACCAACCAGCTGAGAACTCTTCCTGTTTTCATGGGTGAGAATAGCCAGCATCTGTTGAGAAGTACACAAAGGACTGTAAAAGGTAATGGGACAGCTTCTTTAATAAAATAAGACAAAGGAAGGAGGACAAGACCAGGCTGACCCCTTTGTTTGCTACCAAGAAGGCTCCATAGCCCTGCTGTGGGTAGCAGCCCTGTAGGCATGGTAAGGTGGGGACAAAAGGCCAAACCAGACCCCTGTCATTCCTCAGTTGTCTTTTAATTCAACAGGGACTGGAGGGCAGGACCGAGTTGGCCTCTGTACTCACCCCTAAGATCCACCAGCTATGGGTAGCAGCCACATAGGCACGGTAGCTGGGAGTCAAAGCCATACTGGACCTCTGGGATGCCCTTTTGTCCATTCCAAATAAGTGTGTCTAAGAAAAACCTGAGACTTTTTCTCCTGTTCCCACTGTCCTTGCCCACATCAACAGATGCTGGTATGACTCTTTCAAGAGAGAGAGAAAATTTTTTACTTAACAGTTTAAGCAAAATGACTTCAAGAAAAAGAAAATGGGGAGTTTGTTAGAGATGAGTAATCCTATGGTTGAATCTCAAAATTAAGGAGCGAATGTTAAATATATGTTAAGAGAAATTTTGTAGATTTATAGTTATCCTTCCCCTCCCCCTTGCATTTTTATCACAGGATGGCCTCAGTAGTTGGGGCATTTGGGAGGGTTGGCTTGTTACTGTGGCAGCACCTGACCTCCAATCAAGGTGTCAGACTGTGATCTCCACCACTGGACAGTGAAGGAGGAGTCGATTGACAAGACTTTGGGAGGGGCTACAGTGTAAAAGACAGAGCATCCATTTTGTAGATGAGCACATGGTGACTGAATCCTTTGCTCCTGGTGCTGTATTCTTTTCTTTATTCAGTCTTATGTTGTATTTTGATAAGGTCTTAAAAAAGCATTTAAATTTTGGAAAGTAAAAATTCTTTCTCACATGGGGTTGGGGAATGTGGGGCAAGGTTGTCCACACTGAGTCAGCTCCAAGGTACAACTTCCCTGACATGGCCAGACATCCTTAGGAGAGACCCTGGATCAATATCAAGCACAGAATGCTGCAATCACCTCTTCTCTAAAGAGAACAGTAATAAAATACACTGTTTAAAATAGAATTACATATTTTTAGAAGCTCTTTGAAATATTTCTCCATAACTCCAAAAGGAAAACTTCCTAATGAACTGCTCCAGACCAGAGGGAAATCAAGGCAGAGCCATGGTTTGCCAGGACTTGCCTGATCCTAATGAGCCCCGTGGTGCATTTGGAGCTGAGCCCTTGAACCCTGGGCCTGACAGCAGATTGCACAAACCTTTCCAGGAGTCCAGCTCACAAGAAAACCACAAAGTGTCTCGAAGCATGAATGGGTCCTACTCAGCTCCATCCCCAACATAGGCTGTCATGGACTCGGTGGAGGAGAGAACTGAAGGCCAGGATTGCACAAAAACCTCTTAAGACACTCAGTGTGGAAAGAAAATTCCAAACTACCTTAAAAACTTTGAGTACCTCAAAGTATTAACAAGCCTCACGGAGTGTCAGTACAAAGCTCTCCAGGGACTCATTAAAGCAGATAATTGGGGCCATGATTGCACAAACCTCTCACAGAGTCTGTATTAAAAAGGAAGCACCAAGTACCTTAAAATAACTGAAGTACCCTGAAGCATTAATGAGCCCAGTGAGTGTTGTTACTGACAAAGCCTCTCCAGGGACTCATTACAGCAGATAATTGGAGGCCAGGATTGCACAAACAGCTCAGAGACTCCAAGGCAAAAGCCAAACCCAAAGTCCTTTAAAAATCCTGCAGTCCCTGCAGGGAGCATTGAGGAGCCCCCAGGGCCATTGCTGAGCAAGGCTCCCCAGGGACTCCTTCCAGCAGATCCTTGAGGCCACTGGGATGTGGGCTGGGGGGGGATGCTGAGGGCAGGACAAGGGGCTGACAGTGCCCAGCCTGGCTGGGGCTGTGCCAGGAGGCCCCAGGGCCTCAGGACAAGGTGTCTCCTCCCAGCCCTTGCTGGCACAGACCCTGCTGTGCCCCAGGGCACCAAGACTTGGCTTCTCTTTGTCCCCACCTGTCATCCCTGCCTGCAGTTCTCTGCTCTGCCTGGGGCCTGGGGACACTTTCTCAGTCATGTTCCTCAGTGGGACCCATTAAAAGTCCAAGAAACTTTGGAGTTGGAAGAGGTTTCTTCATCTCCCTCTCATTGACTGATGTTCAGAGCCTGAGCACAAAGCCCCAGAGGCTCATTCAAGTCCTTGTGCTGTGTCTGTGCTGCTGAGCTGGGCTGGGCTCCTGGCACAGAGGCAGCTCCTGGTAAGCAAGAAGAGCTTCAAAAGCACATTTCTCTTGCTGAGCAGCTCTTCTGCCAGCCCAGCAGGGCTGGGGCACTGCCTGCAGCCAGCCTGGGCACAGCACAGAGGCACAGAGAGCTTCAATCAGTCAGGGCTGGGAAGGGGCTGAGAAGTGCCTGGGGCAGAATCCCTGCCAGCCCTTGCACAGGAACCTCTGGCTGCAGGGCAATGCTGCTGCAGCTCCTGGAGTGATCTCCTAAAGCTGGGAACATCCCAATGCCTGCAAGAGCCTGTGAGTACATTCTGTGATTGGTCTCTTGTGCAGAGCAGCCAGGGGGTGGCCAGGGCTGTCCTGCAGAGCAGGGGTCCTGCAGCCCAGGGCGCTGTGCTGGGGCAGGGACTCTGCTGCCTGCCAGGGACAGCTCTCAGCCAGCCCTGGCAGCTGCTCCCAGCACTGGGGGACAAGATCTGGGTGGGAGGAGACAGCTGGTCAGGCTTGGAAGTGTTCTCCTTGTGTGGGGAGGATGCTGCATTGTTCAGGACTGCTCCCAGCATGGCATTTAACTGCAGAACAATTTCCCAGTAGATTATACAGGGGAGCACAGAGTGTCTGGGGCTGCATAAAAGGGAAAATCCTGCTGTTTTAATCTACTGCTCTGGATTGGAAATTGCATATAGATATTCATCTCTCAGCTCCGGGTGAGGAAAAAAAAATTTATCAGATCTGAATAAAAGAGGCAGTGACCAGAAATCAGCACAGGGGCCCCTCACAGGCAGCATCAGTATTGCTTTTCCAGCCTCCTCAGGGTTGCTCTGTCGTTGCCATCAGAGCCTGCAGAGCCAGAGCTGCCCCTGGGCAGCTGCCTGAGCTGGGAGGGCTCTGCAGGGCAGAGCTGAGCCCCCAGGGCTGGGCTGGCTCTGGCAGCACTGGCAGGGCCCAGCCCTGGGCACAGGGAAGCAGCTACTGGCAGGGACAGCTCCAGGCAGCAGAGCCCTGGGCAGGCAGTGGGGGGGAAAGTGCCCCCAGGCTGTGCTGGGATATTTCAAGTCCTCTCCAAACCCAACTATTCCCATTATTACTTTTCCTACAGATCCCCTTGCCAAGGACCCAGCAAATGTCCAACAGCAGCTCCATCAGGCACTTCCTCCTGCTGGCATTGGCAGACACGTGGCAGCTGCAGCTCCTGCACTTCTGCCTCTTGCTGGGCATTCTCCCTGGCTGCCCTCCTGGGCAACGGCCTCATCATCAGCGCCGTAGCCTGCGGCCACCACCTGCACACGCCCATGTTCTTCTTCCTGCTCAACCTGGCCCTCACTGACCTGGGCTCCATCTGCACCACTGTCCCCAAAGCCATGCACAATTCCCCTCTGGGACACCAGGAACATCTCCTACACTGGATGTGCTGCACAGCTCTTCTTTTTTATTTCTTCATCTCAGCAGAGTATTTCCTCCTGACCATCATGTGCTACGACCGTTACGTGTGTCCATCTGCAAACCCCTGCACTACGGGACCCTCCTGGGCAGCAGAGCTTGTGCCCACATGGCAGCAGCTGCCTGGGCCAGTGCCTTTCTCAATGCTCTCATGCACACAGCCAATACATTTTCCCTGCCCCTGTGCCATGGCAATGCCCTGGGCCAGTTCTTCTGTGAAATCCCACAGATCCTCAAGCTCTCCTGCTCAAATTCCTCTCTCAGGGAACTTGGGCTAATTGCAGTTAGTGCCTACTTGCTATTTTGCTGTTTTGGTGTTCATTGTTTTCTCCTATGTGCAGATCTTCAGGGTTGTGCTGAGGATCCCCTCTGAGCTGGGACGGCACAAAGCCTTTTCCACCTGCCTCCCTCACCTGGCCGTGGTCTCCCTGTTCCTCAGCACTTCAGTGTTTGCCTACCTGAAGCCCCCCTCCATGTCCTCCCCATCCCTGGATCTGGCACTGTCAGTTCTGTACTCGGTGGTGCCTCCAAGCCCTGAACCCCCTCATCTACAGCCTGAGGAACCAGGAGCTCAAGGCTGCAGTGTGGAGACTGATGACTGGATGGTTTCAGGAACATTAAATTGCTGGCCAATTTGTGCAAATCACTTGTAATAAAAACCAGTTTTTTGATACTTCTTGTTGGTTTCCTTTTGGAAATTTCTTTCCTTTGTTTTAGTTTTTTCATATTGTCCACAAAGTAAAATCATTGTTTTGCCATTTCTCATTTTGTTTCTCTCCACCTTCCCTGTTGGCCACAGACTGGTGTCAATGAGGCGCTGCACTCTTGGTGGCTTTAAATGAACTAAAGGATCTCCCAGCAGAGTTTTCTGCAGAGATGCCCTTGTGTTCCCTTCTCTGGAGCTGAGGCAGCAATGTCTGTGTGCAGGGCTGGGGGCAGATCAGTGCTGGCCCAGCAGTCCTGGTTCTGCTGGCCACACCATTCCTGATCCAGGCCAGGAGCCATTGGCCTTCTTGCCCACCTGGGCACCCTGCTGCCTCATGTCCAGCCTGCTGTCCATCAGTCCCTGCAGGTCCCTTTCTGCCTGGCTGCTCTCCAGCCAGTCTGTCCCCAGCCTGTAGTGCTGCAGGGGTTGTTGTGGCCAAAGTGCAGGACCCAGCACTAGGACTTGTTAAACCTCACCTTGTTGGGATTTGGGCTCTGGATCCAGCCTGTCCATGGCCCTGTGCAGAGCCCTCCTATGCTCCCACAGATGAACACTCACACCCAGCTTGGTGTCAACGGCAAAGATGTCCATGGGGCCCCTCAATGTCACAATGGCCTCTTGGTTACACCAGGCTCTGCATTGTCACACTGGTCTCCTTGGTTCCATGAGACCATGCAGAGCAACAGAGGTCTCCTTGTTTCCATGGTGCCCCAAAGTGTGACAGTGGCCCCTTGGTTCCATGGGGCCCCAGGGTGTCACAATGGCCCCATGGTCACATGACGTCCCACACTGTCACCATGGTCTCTGTGGTTCCACAAGGAGTGTCACAATGGACTCCTTGTTTCTATGAAGCCACACACTGTCACAACATTGTTCCAGATTCCTTGAGGCCCCATCGTGTCACAGTGCTCCCTCGGTTACACAAGGCCCTGCAGTGTCACAATGGCCTCTGTGGTTCCACGAGGACCCAGAGTGTCACGGGGCACTCCCTGGTTCCATTTGACCCCTCAGCACCACCATGGACCCCTGGTTTTATGGGGCTGCACGGTGTCACCATGGTCCTCTGAGTTCCACGAGGCCCTGCAGTGTCACAATGGCCCCAGAGTGTCCTAGTCATCACACAATGACAGAATCAAATAGGCAGGAAAAGACCTCTGGGATCATCAAGTCCAACCAATGCCCTAATACTGCCTTGTCACCCAGACCATGCCACTGAGTGCCACTGGAGAGGGACAGTGACTCTGCCACCTCCCCCCTGGCCAGCCCATTCCAGTTCCCACTCACCCTTTCTGTGAAGAGCTTCTTCCTATTGTCCAGCCTGAACCTCCCCTGGTGCAGCTTAAGGCTGTGTCTCCTTGTCCTGCCCTCCAGCAGATCCACACCCACACCCAGCTTGGTGCCATCTGCAATTTGTGAATGGGGGACTCGATCCCCTCAGCCAGATCATCAGTGAAGATATTAAACAGGACTGGGCCCAGCACAGATCCCTGGGGGACAGCACCAGTGCCTGGGCACCAGGTGGGTGCAGCACCATCCCCACCACTCTCTGGGCCCAGCCTTCAGCCAGCTCTTTACCCTGGGAAGGGTGAACATGTCCAAGCTGTGGGCTGCAGTTTTTCCAGGGAATTCTGTGGCTCATGGTTTTAAAGACTTTGAAGTCCAGGTACACAGCATCCACAGCCTTTCCCACATCCACAGGTTGTCACCTGGTCATAAAGGGAGACCAGGTTGGTCAGGCAGGACCTGCCACCCCTAAATCCACGCTGGCTGGCTCTGATCCCTGGGCCATCCTGTGGGTGCCCTGGGATGACACTCAGGGTGATCTGTTCCATAACCTTGCCAGGCACCCAGGTCAGGCTGACAGGCCTGGAGTTCCCCAGATCCTCCTTCCAGCCCTGCTTGGGGATGGGCTCACACTGGCACCTCCAGTGCTCTGGGCCCTCCCTGCTGAGCAAGGACTGATGGTAAATGATGGAGAGCAGCTTGGGGAGCCCATCCACAGCTCCCTCATCCCCCTGGGATGGATCCCATCTGATCCCATAGACCTGTGAGCATCTGAGTGGCTCAGCAGGTCAGCAGCTGCTTCCTCCTGGATTCCAGGGGGCTGTTCTGCTCCCTGTGCCCGTCTACCAGCTCAGGAGAGCACTTGTCCTGAGGACAGCCTGTCCTAATATTGAAAATTGAGACAAAGATGGTGTTAAGCAGTTCAGCCTTTTCTTTCTCTTTAGTTACTATATTCCCCACTGCATCCAATGAAGAGTAGAGGTTCCCATTCTCTGGTGTTTTGCTATTTTTTTATTTATATAAAAATTTCCTATTAGTTTTCACTGAAGTGTCCTGGTAAAGCTCTAATTCAGCTTTCACCTCTTTCCTTTTCTTTCTGCATAATCTAACAACATTCTAAAACACTTTCTCAGTTTCCTGTTTCTCTTTCCAAAAATGATGCACCCTCTTTTTTCCCCTCAGTTCCCACAAAAGCTCCATGGGCAGCCAGGCCTGTCATTTTCCTCACCAGCTCATCTTTTGCCACACTGGGACAGGCTGCTCCTTCCCCCTTAAGATTACTTTCTTGAAACGTGCCCATCCTTCCTGGAACCCTTTGTTTTTAAGAGCTGTTTCCCTTTAAAAATCAGTACCTGATTCAATGCTCCCCAAATCTGCATCCTAAACAGGCCAAAGTCTGCCCTTCCTAATTCCAGTGGAGAAGTTTTGTTGCTGCCCCTCCTTCTTTCACAGAACATTGAAAACTTGATTATTTCATGGTCACTGTGCCCCAGGCAGCCTCTGAGCCCCACATCTGCCCCCAGCCCTTCTCTGTTTGTGAACAGCAGCAGACAGAGCTTTCCTTGGCAGTGGGAGTGTCACCAAAAATTTGGTAAAAGAGAAAACTCCTTAACACCAATGTAGCATGAAGAAGCAACATTCTTTATTCAGCTGGATGCACGGGGGAGAGCTCCTCCCAAAGCCCTGCAGGCTGAGTACAGGAAAGTTTCTGTTTATTTTCTGTATTTTGCACACATATTCATTGATTGTCCTGGACTAAACACACATATGATAATCCTTTCCCCAAAATCATTAACATATTTCCCCTCCCTTTTACCCATGCATTCTTCTGTCCTGGGGGTCTCTCTGGTGGTCCCTGGTGGTCGTGGACCCCAATGTTCCAGTGGGCCTGGCTGAGCTGGCAGGACACTGAAGCTGCTGAACTTCCAGTTCCTCTTCTCACACAATGGGCATTGTGTGGTTTCCATAGGCCTGGGGTTTTGGAGAACCAGCTCCAGGTGTCAGCTCACCTCGTGTAGACAATTGATCATCTGGTAACATGAACAGTGACATCACAGAGTGGGTCATGTGAGGTCATTGAGAAGCTATGACATCATAGACTGCCTCTGTGACATAACAGAGACAACTGTGACATCACAGGGCAAGCTATGACATCACAGAGCCAGCGGTGACATCACAGGCTAGAGGTCTGACATCACAGAGCAGACTATGACATCACAGAGTTGGCTTTGACATCCCAGAGGGGCTGTGTGACATCCCAGCAGGGCTCTGTCAGGTCACTGGGTTGGTCACTCTGCCCCAGCTCCCCCTCACAGTTTCTCCCAACAAGTCCAATGCTGTTCATGCCCAGCAGGGTCCCTTTCCCCCGGGATCCCCCCGGCCCACCTGGAGCCACAGCCTCCAGCAAAGGATGTTCCACAGGATCCACCCCAGAGCCTGACATGGGGACAAGGGGCCAGGGCTGTGTGACCAGGACATCAAGGACGGGGATTATCCAGGTCACTGTGGCTTGGGTTGGGTTGCCCAGGGCAGGAAAGATGTCTGGCAGCTGGAGCAGGGTCTGGGAAGGGCCTCCAAGGTGGGGCTGGAGCCCTTGGGCTGGGAGCAGAGGCTGAGGGAGCTGGGCTGGTCCAGCCTGGAGCAGGGAAGGCTGAGGGGCTCCTCATCCCAGCCTGGCAGTGCCAGCCATGAGGGGATGGAGAACACAGAGCCAGGCTCTGCACCGGGGGCCTGGTGGGAGACAAAAGCCAATGGGTGGAAGGGGAAAGAGGGGAGATCAGCCAGGACAGGAGGAGGTGAAATGAGTCAGGCTGGTTTCAGCATTTCCTCAGCACCAAGAGCGGCCTGACCTCCCTTCTCCATCCACTACTGACAGCTTTGCAAACCAGGAATTGGTCTGAACTGTTTTGCTCCTACTCCACGACAAGCATCCTAATACAAGGATCTAATTTGGTTTATATCTATCACAGAACCATGAATTTCTAAATTAATTTTAGTATGGAAATCACTTGTGGATAGTGGACTCATCAGACACTGCTGGGAAGTTGAACATAGCTCAGGGAAGAGTGTGATTGTTATTAAATTGTGTCCTGTTCAACTGTTGGCCATGAAGAGAAACTTTCTGTGTCTCAGAGTCTCACCAGCTCCTGGCCCCCAAAGGACACAAACCTGATGAGTTGTGGTTCCCTCTCCAGTGGTGGCACTTGGACGTCCCTCCATAGCCAGAGATGAGCTCCCTTGTCCCAGAAAGTCCCTGGCAATGCAGGGATGAAGGAAACAGGACAGGCTGTGGGGATCAGGGGCAGGGCACAGCCAGGGATTTGGGGTGGTTGTGAGCCCAGAGCAGGACCCCGCCCTTGGCCTTGGTGAACCTCATCCCATTGTCCTGGGCCCATGGATGGCTCCAGCCTGGCCAGATCCCCCTGCAGAGCTTCCTGCCCTGCAGCACAGCCACACACCCACCCAGCCTGGGCTCACCTGGGAACTGACTGAGGGTGCCCTCGATGGCCTCATCCAGATCAGCAATAAAGAGATTGAACTGACCTGGCCCCAGTCCTGAGCCCTGGGGACACCCCTGGATGTGACTCCATTCCTCAGCTGCTCTGAGTGCCAGGGGCTGGATGAGGGAAATGGTGGGGAGGGGCTGGGGAAAAAGTGTGATTGATTGTCAGCAATGAAGGGTCTTGATTTTCATATCTGTTCAAACTGCATGAGGAGGTACTTGGATTCAGTGTCAATTGGAGATTGCATGTCAACGAATTACCAGAAAAAAAAAAATTACAGGACCTAAAAAAAAAAATTTCCCGCTGTCTTTTTAAATATAGTGTATTCACTTTGAATAGGCTTCTGAAATATGTCAAATTAACCACAAAATATTTGGAAACTGAAATCTAATTAATCCCAGAGGCATGGCTTGTTAAGGTGTTCTGAATGTTAATGAGCCCTGGGACACTGAATTCCTGCACTGAAGAGCTGAAGGCTGAACAAGCCTCTGCAGCAGTGAAATTCAGCAGCAGCCTCCAAGTTGCTGAGGATGTCAGCAGCCCCCAGTGAGGCCATCCCTGCCCAGAGACCGTGGGGGAATGGGCAGACAAGGAGAGCGTCCCTGGGGCTGGGGCAGCACAACTCAGAGGCAGCAGCGGCTCCAGCTGGGCAATGGAGTGTGGGATGTGGCTGGGAAAGCCCTGCCTGGGCTGTGCCAAGCAGGACACACAAGCCCTGACTGCCATCCCCCAAACAATTCTCTTAAACAAGAAGATATTTAAAAGGAATTGCAGTTTATTCTGTACCCTGAGTTGCACACAGTGGAGAAATACTGATAAGAGATCCTCAGAAGGTCAAAACAACAAAACAGCCTTTACTGGTAATTTTAAAAAATTCGGGAAACTTGGGAAATGGTTTAATATGACATTCAATAAAAAAACCCCCACATATCAAAGCTTTCAATTGGCCCATTAAACCTATCAAATTTTAAGCCTTTTAAGTTTTAACTTACTCAAAATTTTTAAGAGAACACAAATAGCAGAAACTGACACAGAGGAAAAAAATAACAAAAAATATACAGAGAAGCACACACAGCTACCTACTCCTGGACTCCAGTGGTGTTCAGATGGAAATTCCAAGAGGAGGTAGGGTCAAGATGTGTGCTTGCCTTGTGGTCAGCCTTCAATACCCCTTGGTCTCCCAGGGCCCTTCCCCCAGGTGGGGCTTGGGCTCATTTGGTCCCTCAGGAGCTGGGCTGGGGCTGCAGAGGTGGCTGTGGAGCATTGCCTGTGCTGTGCTGGGGACTGGCAGCCACTGCTGGGCTGGGATAGAGGCTCTGGGGGGATTGGGGTTCCAGGGATGGGCAGGGCTGGGGTTCCAGAGCAGGGCAAGACTGGATCTGCTCCTTCCTCCACCACACATAAAATGTTTTGCGCCAAGAAGCTTCTCAAGTCTTCCACAACAGGGAATGTTGGAGGTGGAACTCCCAATTCTGGCCATTGGTGCTTGGATGAGAAGGACAGTTCTTCTCCATAGGAAGGAAAGCACGGAACCCCAGTGTTTCAGTAGCAGATAAGAAGAGACCCTCAACATGCCAAGACCAGCTGGACCAGTCAGGTGGCCCCCGGGATGCCAAACAAGCCAGACCTGCTCTGTGTTCTCCTGGTTCCATTGGGCCCTGCAGTGTCACAATGGTCTCTGTGGATCCACAGGCCCCACAATGTCACAATGATCCTCTTGGTCCTATGGATGCCCCCAGTGTCACTATGGTGACACAGTTCCATGAGGTCCTGTAGTGTCACAATGGACCCTTGGTTCCATGGTGCCACACAATGTCAGAATGCTCTACTTGGTTCCATGGGACCTCATTATTTCACAATGGTCTCACTGGTTCTATGTGGCCCTGCAGTGTCAGAACATCCTCTTGGTTTCCCGAGGCCCCAAAGGCTCACAATGGTCTCCATGATTCCATGAGTCTCTTCAGTGTCACAATGGTCTCCTTGGTGCCATGGAGCCCCACAGTGTCACAATGGCCCCTTGGTTCTATGAGGCTGTGAAGTGTCCTAATGGTCTCTCCATGGTTCCATGAGGCCTTGAAATGTCACAATGGACCTTTGGCGCCATTGTGAGATCATGGGGTCTTGCAGTGTCACACTGGCCTCTTGGTTCCATGACACCCCAAAGTGTCCCAATGGTCTTGACGGTTCCATGAGGCCCCGTGTTGGCACAATGGATCCTTGGTTTGATGGAGCCGCTCCGTGTCCCAATGATCCCGACATTCCATGGAGCCACACAGCATCAGTATGGTTCCCTTGGTTTCAAGAGGCCCAACCATGTCACAGTGCTCTCCATGATTCCATGAGGCCCCACAGTGTCACAATGGTCCCTTGGTCTCACAGGGCCCCACAGTGTCACAATGCTCCCTTGGTTCCATGGGCCCTGTGCTGCTGCATTCCCCCCTCCCCTTCTCAGGCCGCCCTGCCAGCTGAGAAATGCTCCTTGGGCCTCGGCCTTGGCCAACAGCCCCTGGGCTCAGCTCCTCTGCAGCTCATCACAAACACTGTCTGCTCCAGGCACTGCTGCTGCCCAACCAGCTCCTGCTTTCTGGAGGAACAGCCCTGGGAGCTGTTTTTGTTCCCTCAGTGGCACAACATCCCTGTTCTCACCCTGCCAAAGAAAGCTGTTGGTGCCATGTGCGGCCAGGATGAACCATTGCTGGGACTGAAGCCCCTCTCTTGGGGCCCTGCAAACAGCGCTCCAAAAGGAGCCCTTGGAGCTCTCCTGGGACAGCGACTCCCTCTGAGTGGGGCCTCTCCCAGCCGGGAACTCTCCCGTTTGCTGCACTCGGGGATCCCCAACAACGACGGAGCCTGGGCCGATCCCCCCACTCCTCCAGGCTCAGCCCTTCACCCGCTGGGGAGATGCCAAAGGATCCACAGGGAGCATTTCCTGCCCTCAGGGGAATTTCTCCCAGGTGCCTTGCACTGACTCTTTGTGTCTGTGTGCACACAGGAGTGCCTGTGCTGGGGAAATGTGGCAGCAATGCTGCTCTCTGAGGGGTTGGAGTGCCTTGGATAGCTGAGTGAGTCAGATATCCAGATACCACTAAGTAAGGTTAAGTCACGAGGTCTAAATTAAGTTAAATGCTGCTAAGAGTTGTTTTTTTGCTAAGTTGTTACGTTTAATTTAAATTATTAGCTAAATTTTGTAGTGTTATTCCTCTGTTAAATTGCTGTCATAGGTTTTAAGTTAGGTTAAAAAGAGTTAAGTGCTGTTCTTTTGCTAAATTGTGAAACTTAATATACCAGTTAAGGTTAAGTCCTGTTTAGTTTGAGCTCTGTTAACCTTTTAGGTCGTATTCCTTTTATTCTTTGCCTCACTGTCCTTGTGTTACACACACACAGAGGGATATTTTGCAGTTCATTTCTAGTTTGATTGCCTGGAGTTTGTTTGGTTTTGTTGTTGCTTTGTTTCCTTGGTGTGCCTGAAGTGTCCAGTCAGGAGCAGAGTGGCCCTTGCCAAGGAACTTTGTGCTGCTGTCCCTTAATATTAAATCTGATTTTTGCTGCTCCATTGCCAGGGATTTTTTCAGCGCTCTCAAGCCCTCGTTCGTAACAGGGTGAAGGAGCCCTGGCCCAGGCTCTGGCCCTGGGGGACACAGGGACACTGCCGGGGGGTCCCGCTGTGCCACCCCCAGGGCCCCGGCCCCCCGTGCCTGTGTCAGGCTCTGGGGTCGATCTCGTGGAACATCCTCTGGGGGAGGCTGTGGGGCTGGGGGCGGGGGGACCCGGGGGGACAGGGGACCCCGCTGTGCACGAGCAGCATTGGACTGCTCTGGGGGGAGCTGTGAGGGGGGCCGGGGCAGATTGACCTCCCCAGGGACCTCACACAGCCCCCATGATGTCACACAGCCCCTGTGATGTCACACAGCCACCTGGGATGTCCAACCACCTCCTGTGATATCACAGAGCCCTCTATAATATCACACAGCACCCTTGTGATGTCACAGAGCCAACTCTGGGATGTCACCCTGGAATGTTATGCAGCTGCACTGTGATGTCACAGAAGTCTCTGTGATGTCAGAAAGTCACCCTGTGATGTCACAGTCTGTTCTGTGATGTCACAGCCTGCTGTATGATGTTACACAGCCACCCAGTGATGTCACAACCCACTCTCTGCTGTCACAGTTGTATCCTCTATAATGGCAGGATCTGCTCTATGGCCTCACACCCTACTCTATGATGTCACAGACAGCTGTGTGATGTCACAATCCCCTCAGTGATGCCACCAAACCCTCTCTGTGATGTCATACTTCCAGTCTGTAATGTCACAGCACACACTTTGACCTCACAGCTGGCTCTATGATGTCATACAGCCATGCCATGCAGTCACAGCCTGGTCTGTAATGTCACACATTTCCCTCTGTGATGCTGTAGCTGCTCGATGACCTCACACAACAAACTCTGTGATGTCATAGCCCAATCTGTGACCTCACATAGTCCACTCTGTGCTGTTACACAGCCCCTTGCTGACATCCCAGCTGCTCTGTGCCTCTATGACACAGCCACAGAGGAGCTGCTGTGACACAGCCCCCTCTGGGACATCCCCCAGCCCCTGCCAGTGCTGAGCCCCTGTGAGCTCTGTCTGTGCCCTGCTGGTGTCCCTGAGGGGCCCTGGCAGTGCCCCAGCCCTGCTGGGCTGTGCACAGGAGCTGCTCCTGGCCAGAGCTGTCTCTCTGCAGCGCTGCCCTTGCCAGGAGCTGCCTCTGGGCCAGGAGCCCGGCCCAGCTCAGCAGCACAGACACAGCACAGGGACTTTAATGAGCCTCTGGGGCTTTGGTGCTCTTTGCATCAGACTCAGTCCCTCAGAGAGGGCTCAAAGAAAGAACTCAAAATCAGATTCAAAGTCCAAACTTTCTTTAGCTTTAAATGGGTCTGAGGGATACAACTCGCATGAAAGCGTCCCCAGGTTCCAGGTAGAGCAGAACACTGGAGGCAGTGATGACAGCTGGGGACAAGCAAGGCAAAGTGGTCTCTGGTGCTGAGCACACCTGGATGTGTTTCAGGAATGCAAAGGGCCAAGGCCTGAGCCCCAGCCCCTGGCCAGGCAGATCCTGTCCCTCCCTCCTTGCTCAGGGCTCTTCCCGGGATGGGCACTGGCATGTGGGGATGTGCAATGCCAAGGGCAGGAGCATGGGGCGGCCCCTGCCAGGCTGCTGAGCAGGAACAAGGAGGCAATGAGGCCCCAGGCCTGCAAGGGTCACTTGTCCCCTCCTCGTGGCCTCAGGCCCAGGCCCAGCAGCCATGGCCAAAGTGCTGCCCAAGTTGGCTCTGTCAGGGCTGTCTTGCAGCTGCTGCCCATCCCTGTGCCCTGTGCAGCCCAGGCTGTCCCACGGTGTTGCTGCCCTGCGCCTCTGTCCCTGCAGGCTGTTGGCATCCCCCGGCTGCCCCACCTGGCTGGGCCCTTCCTTTGCTGACAGCTCTGCCTCCTGCCTGCCTCTGCCTGCCCACACAAAGCCTTGCTTGGTACCAAAAGTGTTAATTCCATTTTTATTGTGCCTATGAACTGTTAGCACAGGAACAAGGCATGCAGGGGCTGCTTTCCCAGCAAGGATGGTTGGAAGGCAAGAAGAAAACATTTGGCTCAAGAATGGAGTGATAGATAAAGCAAGGACTGAATCTGGGAACTTGGGGTGGGTTTTCTGGTAATGGGTAAATTGTAATGCACATTTAGCAATTCTGCTAGAATTACATGTCCACCTAAGGTTAGCAGTTATCCCTCACTAGACCTCAGGCCTGAATAAATGATACCCTCTGAAATAGCAAATTATTGTTAAGGATTCTTATTCTGATATTTTGGAGATTTGGTAAAAGTGAGGCCTCACAGAACCAAGGAGTCAGCAGTGACACGGAGCAAACTCATGGAACAAAGGGTCCATTGTGATACAGCGGAACCCCATGGAACCAAAATCCATTTTGGCACATTGGGGCCACATTGAACCAATGGTCCATTGTGATACTGCAGATCCAAAGAGACCATTGTGACACTAAGAAACCTCTTGGAACCAAGGGGCCATTCTGACGCAGCAAGGCCTCGTGGAACCATGGGTCCATTCTGACACTGTAGAACCTCACAGAACCAAGGTGACCATGTTCTACTACAGAACCTCATGGAACAAAGTGTCCATGGTGATACTGCAGAACCAAGGAGACTGTTCTGGGCAGTGTGAAAGCTCATGGAACCAGAAGTTCATTGTGAAACAGCAAGGCCTCATGGAACCAAGTGTCCATTGTTAAACTGTGTGGCCACATAGAACCATGAGCCATTGTGACACAGCAGGGCCACATGGAGCCAAGGGGCCACTTTGACACTGTGGATCCAAGGAGACTATTGGGACTGAGGAACCTCATGGAACCAAGAGTCCATTGTTACACTGCGAGGCCCTGTGGAACCAAGGGGACCACAGTGACATTGCGGGGCCTCATGGAACAATGGAGACTGTTCTGACACTTTGGGACCACTGGAACCAAGGGGCCATTACAGCATGGCAGGGCCTCATGGAATCAAGGGGACTCCAGTGAACACTGTGGGTCTCCATGGGATGAAGGGTCCAATGGAACCAAAGATACCACTGTGACACTCTGGGCCTCATGGAACCAAAGGTCCATTGTGACACAGCAGGGCCTCATGGAACCATGGAAGCCATTTTTACACTTTGAGGCCTTGTGAAACCAAAGAGCCATTGGCAATTCAGAGCCTTGTGTAGCCAAGGGGACCACAGTGACACTGTGGGGCTCAGTGAAACCAATGGTCTGCTGTGACACTGCAAGGCCTTATAGAGTCATGGAGACTATTGTGACACCAAAGGCCTCACTGAACCAAGGGGCCATTGTGACACTACAAGGCCTCATGGAAGCAAGGAACCATTGTGACACTATGGAGTGTTGACAGGCTAAGAGGCAGTTGTCAAACTCTGTGGCACCATGGAACCAAGGAGTCCATTGTGACACTACAGGGCCCCATGGAACTAAGGATTCATGGAACACTGCTGGGACACATGGAACCAAAGGTCCGTTATGACATTGCAGGGCCTCAGGAAATCCTGGAGGCCATTGTGACACTCTGAGGCCTCATTGAATCAAGGTGCTCTGCAGGGCCTCCTGGAACCAAGGAGACCCTTCTGACATTGTGAGTCCCCATGGAACCAAGGGTCCATTGTGACACCGTGGTACCAAGGAGACTGTTGTTGGCAGTACAATAGCTCGTGGAACCAAGTGTCCCTTGTGACATTGTGGGGCCTCATGGAGCCATGGAGACCATGATGACATTTCAGGACCCACTGGAACCAAGGGGCCATTGTGACACTGCAGGACCTTGTAAAATCAAGGGGCCATTTTAGCACAGTAGAGAGTCATGGAATCAAGGGGATCACAGTGACCCTCTGGGGCTCCATAAGGGGCTGTGGGGCTTAAGGGGCTGTGGGGCTCCATGAGACCATGGGGCCATTCTGACTGTGGAACCAATGAGACCATTGTAACACAACGGGGCATCATGGAACCAAGGAGGCCATTGTGAACCACCAGGGGAACACACTCAGACCATTGTAACACTTCAAGGGCCATTGTGGAACTGAAGGGCCTCGTGGAACCAATGAAACCATTGTGACATGGCACGGCCTCATGGGAGCTAGGGGCCATTGTAGCACTATGGGGCCTTGTAGAACTGAGGGGCCCTTGTGACCCTGTGTGGCACCATGGAACCAAGGAGAGCACTGTGACACTGCAGGGCTCCGTGGAACTGAGAACTCGTGTGACAGTGAGAAGCCCAATGGAACCAATGGGTTTCAGGGCTTCACGGGACCAAGCTGCCATTGTGATACTGCGGATCCAAAAGAGACCATTGTGACACTGTGGGGGTTCATGGAACCAATGAGACCATTCTGACACTCTGAGTCCCCATGGAACCAAGGGGCCATTGTGACACCACAGGGCCTCACAGAACCAAGGCAACCACAGTGACATTGCAAGGTGTCGTGGGACCAAGGTGCCATTGTGACACTGTGGAACCAAAAGAGACCATTGTGAAACTGAGGGGCTTCATGGAACCAATGAGACCGAGGGGCCCATGTGACACCACAGGGCCTCAGGCAAGGCAACCATTGTGACACTGCAAGGTGTCATGGAAGCCAGGGGCCATTCTGACACTGTGGGTAACCATGGAAGCAAGGGGCCAGTGTAACACATCCAGGCCTGGTGGAACCAAGCGGCATTGTGATCCTGGGGAACCCAAGAGAACCAAGGGGCCATTTTGAGACTCTGTGACCTCATGGAACCAAGGGGCCATGGTGACATTGTGCAGTCCCATGGAAACCATTTTGACACTGCAAGGCCTCATGGAAGCAAGGGGCCATTGTGCCAGTGTGGAGCCAAGGAGACCATTGTTATATCATTGGTCCTCATGGAAACAAAGATCTGTTGTGATCCTACATGGCCTCATGGAACCAAGGAGCCATTGTGATGCTGCAGGGCCCCAAGGGTCCAAGAACATGAAACAGGTCTGGCTGGCTGGGCCTCCTGGGGCTGAATAGTCCAGCTGACCTTGGCATGTTGAGGGTCACTTCTTATCAGCCCCTGAAACCCTGGAGTTCTGTGCTTTCCTTCCTGTGGGAAAGAACTGTCCTCTCCCAGGGGTTCATGGCTGAAACTGGGATTCCCAATGAGGAAATTGGGATCCTCCTACAAATCTGATTATATCCAAGGATTATTCCCATATGTCACCTGCCAGGACAGACAGCTCTGGCTGACCTTGGTCTCTTGGGGGCCACCTCATCTGTCTTTAAAAAACTGGGGGCCTGTGCTTTTCTTCCTACGGAAAAAACTATCTTTCATGTTCAGGCATCCATGGCCAAAATTTGGAATCCACCTCCATAATTCTTCATATCCAAGGGTAGCTCCCAGATAAAAGCTGCCAGGACTGTGCGGGTTCCCTTGGCTTCCTGAGGGCCAGCTCTCATCTGCCTTTGAAATACTGGGGCTCTGTATTTCCTTCCTGTGGAAAAGAACTGTCCTTCTTGTCCAGATGCCCATAGACAAAAGTGGGGTTTGGCCTCCCAAATTCTGTCTATCCAAGGATTCTTCCCTGACAACAGGTCTGTCTGGCCTTGATGTCCTTGGGGCTGCCTCTAATCAGCCTTTGAAACACTTGGACTTCACCCTTTCCTTCCTATGGAGAACTGTCATTCCAGTCTAGGAACCCACGGCTCAAACAGAATTCCACCCCAAAAACTCCCCATATATCCAAAGGCTGCTTTCAGACAAAAACTGCAAGGACAGACAGGTCTTGCTTGCCTTGGCCTCTGGTGATTGCTTCTCATCTTCCTTCAAACCCTGGGATTCTGTGGTTATTGTCCTGTAGAAAAGAACCGTCCCTCTTGTCCAGGCAGTCTTGGCCTCAGGCACTTGACCACTATACAGGGATATTAAGAAGGATGAAAGTTTGACAAGAAAGTCTCACAGATATGTATGCTTGGCAGAAAGATTTTTGAATGTAGAATCTGAAGTGTTCACTGTAGTCCCCTTGGTCCCATGAGGCCCTGCCATGCTGTAATGGCCCCTTGGTTCCAGTGGGTCCCAAAGTGTCAAAACAGTCTCCATTGTTCCATGAGGCCCCGCAACGTCACTGTGCTCCCCTTGGTTCCACAGGGCCCCACAATGGAACAATGGACTCTTCAATCCATGACGTTCCTCAGCAATGGTCTCCTTGGATCCACAGTGTCACAGTGGCCCCTTGGCTCCATGTGGCCACGCTGTGTCACAATGACTCATGGTTCCATGAGACCACACAGTTTAAAAATGGACCCTTGGTTCCACAAGACCTTGCTATGTCACAATGGACTTCTGGTTCCATATGAGCTTTCATACTGCCCACAACAGTGTTCTTGGTTCTGTAGTGTCACCATGGACACTTTGTTCCATGAGGTTCCGTAGTAGAACACGGTCACCTTGGTTCTGTGAGGTTCTGCAGTGTCACAATGGACCCATGGTTCCCCCAGGCCTTGCTGTGTCAGAATGGGCCCTTTGGTACCCAGAGGTTTCTCAGAGTCACAATGGTCTCCTTGGAGCTGCAGTATCACAATGGACCATTGGGTCATTGTGGCCCCAATGTGCCAAAATGGATTTTGGTTCCATGGGGTTCCACTGTGTCACAATGGGCCCTTTGTTCCATGAGTTTGCTCCGTGTCACAGCTGAGTCCTTCATTCTGTGAGGCCTCACTGTCACCAAATCTCTGAAATATCAGAATAATGCTCCTTAACACTAATTTGCTATTTAAGAGGGTATCATTTATTAAGGCCTGAGGTCTAGCAAGGGATAACTCCTAACCTTGAGTGGACATGTAATTCTACCAGTGTCACAAATGTGCATTACAATTTACCGATTACCCTAAAACCCACCCCAAGTTCCCAGTTTCAGACCTTCTGTTTTCTATGACTGCATTCTTGAGCCAGAATTCTTCTTGTCTTCCAACCACCCTTTCTGGGAAAGCAGCCCCTGCATGCCTTGTTCCTGTGCTGAAAATTCACAGGCACGGTAAAAATTGAATGAACCCTTTTGAATTAGGCTTTTGGTATTGAATTGAATTTGCCCTTTGGGTATCAAGCCCAAGGCTTTGTGTGGGCAGGCAGAGGCAGGCAGGAGGCAGAGCTGTCAGCAAAGGAAGGGCCCAGCCAGGTGGGGCAGCCGAGGGATGCCGACAGCCTGCAGGGACAGGTTTGCTCAGCATCAGAGACACCTTTCCCGTGTTTATCCTCATCTGTCATCACTGCCACCAGTGTTCTGCTCTGACTGGGGCCTGGGGATGCTTTCTCAGTCCTGTCCCTCAGATGGATCTATTTAAAGTATGAGAAGCTTCGGTGTTTCACTTTCTTTTCGAGTCGCTGAGAAGTTTTTAGAGCACACTGTGAGGGACTGGGTCTGATGCAAAGAGCACCAAAGCCCCAGAGGGTCATTAAAGTCCTTGTGCTGTGTCTGTGCTGCTGAGCTGGGCCGGGCTCCTGGCCCAGAGGCAGCTCCTGGCAAGGGCAGCGCTGCAGAGAGACAGCTCTGGCCAGGAGCAGCTCCTGTGCACAGCCCAGCAGGGCTGGGGCACTGCCAGGGCCCCTCAGGGACACCAGCAGGGCACAGACAGAGCTCACAGGGGCTCAGCACTGGCAGGGGCTGGAGAATGTCCCAGAGGGGGCTGTGTCACAGCAGCTCCTCTGTGGCTGTGTCATGGAGGCACAGAGCAGCTGTGATGTCAGCAAGGGGCTGTGTGAGGTCACATATTGGGCTGTGACATCACAGAGTTTGTTGTGTGAGGTCATTGAGTAGCTATGGCATCATAAAGGGAACTGTGTGACATCACAGAGCAGGCTGTGACATCATGTCATGGCTGTATGACATCATAGAGCAGGCTGTGAGGTCAAAGTGTGTGCTGTGACTTGACAGAGTGTCAGTATGACATCACAAACAGACTTTTGTGACATCATTTAAAGGGTTGTGACAGCACACAGTTGACTCTGACATCATAGAGCAAGGTGTGAGGCCATAGAGGACACTCTGCCATCATAGAGGATGGCTGTCTGACATCAGAGAGTTGGTTGTGACATCACTGGGTGGCTGTGCAACATCATAGAGCAGGCTGTGACATCACATGGTGACTTTTTCACATCACAGTACTTCTGTGACATCACAGTGCAGCTGCATGACATTCCAGGGTGACATCCCAAAACTCGCTCTGTGACATCACAAGAGTGCTGTGTGACATACCAGAGTGGGCTGTGACATCACAGGTGTCTGTGTGACATCATAGGGGGATGTGTGGCACAACAGGGACACTGTGACATCACAGGAGGGCTTTGTGACATCACAAGGGGCTGTGTGACATCCCAGGGGCTCTGTGAGGTCACTGGGGAGGTCACTCTGCCCCGGCCCCCTCACAGCTCCCCCCAGAGCAGTCCAACGCTGCTCGTGCACAGCGGGGTCCCCTGTCCCCCCGGGTCCCCCCGCCGCAGCCTCCCCCAGAGGATGTTCCACGAGATCGACCCCAGAGCCTGACACGGGCACGGGGGGCCGGGGGCCCTGGGGGTGGCACAGGGGGACAGGGACCCCCCGGCAGCGTCCCCGTGTCCCCCAGGGCCAGAGCCTGGGCCAGGGCTCCTTCACCCTGGTACCAACAAGGCCTTGAGAGCACTGAAAAAAATCCTCAGCAAGGAATCAGCAAAAACCAGATTGAATATTAAGGGACAGCAGCACAAAGTTCCTTGGCAAGAGTCACTCTGCTCCTGACTGGACACTTCAGGCCCACCAAGGAAACAAAGCAACAACAAAACCAAACTAAATCCAGGCAATCAAACCAGAAATGAGCTGAGAATTGTCCCTGTGTTTGTGTGAGACACAAGGACAGTGAGGGCAAGGATTAAAGGAATATGGCCCAAAAGGTTAACAGAGCTCAAACTTAACAGGACTTAACTTATACCTTAATCATAACTGATAACATAAAAGAAAAGCGCTTAACAGTATTTGACCTAATTTATAAGCCATGACTTACTAATTTGGCAGAGGAATAACACCTAACCTGATTTAATTTACCTAATAAGTTATATTAAACATAATAACTTCACAAAAGAAAACAACTCTTAGAAACATTTAACTTAGCTTAGACCTTGCCTTTAACTTAGTTACAGGCCTGACTGACTCAGCTATCCAAGGCACTCAAGCCCCTCAGAGAGCAGCATTTCTGCCCCATTTCCCCAGCACAGGCACTCCTGTGTGCACACAGACACAAGAGTCAGTGCAAGGCACCTGGGAGAAATTCCCCTGAGGGCAGGAAATGCTCCCTGTGGATCCTTTGGCATCTCCCCAGCGGGTGAAGGGTTGAGCCTGGAGGAGTGGGGGGATCGGCCCAGGCTCCGTCCTTGTTGGGGATCCCCGAGTGCAGCAAACGGGAGAGTTCCCAGCTGGGAGAGGCCCCACTCAGAGGGAGTCGCTGGCCCAGGAGAGCTCCAAGGGCTCCTTTTGGAGCGCTGTTTGCAGGGCCCCAAGAGAGGGGCTTCAGTCCCAGCAATGGTTCATCCTGGCTGCACTTGGCACCAACAGCTTTCTTTGGCAGTGTGAGAACAGGGATGTTGTGCCACTGAGAGAACAAAAACAGCTCCCAGGGCTGCTCCTCCAGAAAGCAGGAGCTGGCTGGGCAGCAGCAGTGCCTGGAGCAGACAGTGTTTGTGATGAGCTGCAGAGGAGCTGAGCCCAGGGGCTGTTGGCCAAGGCCGAGCCCCAAGGAGCATTTCTCAGCTGGCAGGGCGGCCTGAGAAGGGGAGGGGGGAATGCAGCAGCACAGGGCCCATGGAACCAAGGGACCATTGTGACACTGTGGGGCCCTATGAGACCAAGGGAGCATTGTGACACTGTGGGGCCTCATGAAACCAAGGGACCATTGTGACACTGTGGGGCCTCATGGAATCATGGAGAGCACTGTGACATTGCTGGGCCTCATGGAACCAAGGGGGCTGCACTGACATTGGGTGGGTCCATGGAATTTAAGGATCATTGTGAAACTGAGAGGCCCCATCAAACCAAGGGTCAATTGTGGCACCGTGGGGCCTCATGGAACTGTGGAGGCCATTGTTACACTTTAGGATGTCATGGAACCAAGGAGCCATTGTGACACTGTGGAGCCAGAGGAGACCATTGTGATTCTGCAAACCCCCACGGTCCAAAGGTCCATTGTGACATTGCAGGGCTCATGGAACAGAGGAGTCGCGTGACATTGTGGGGCCCGGGAAATCACAGAGACCATTGTGACACTGCAAGGCCTCATGGAATCAGTGGGATCATTGTGGAACCTAGGGGCCACTGTGACATTGTGGGAGTCCATCAACCAAGACACCATTGTGACAATTCAGGGCCCCATATAAACAAGGGAAGACAGAGCAGCTCTGGATGGTTTGGCCTCCCAGGAGCCACCTGACTGGTCCAGCTGACCTTGGCATGTTGAGGGTCTCTTCTCATCTGCTGCTGAAACACTGGGCTTCCGTGCTTTCCTTCCTATGCAAAAGAACTCTTCTTCTCCTCCAGGCACCCATGGCCAGAATTTGGATTTCACCTCCAAATTTCCCTATATCCAGGGATTGTTCCCACAGGAATATTGCCAGGACAAGAGTCAACTCCCATCTGTCCCCAAAATACTGGGGAAGTCTCTGTGCTTTCCCTCCTATGGGAAAGAATTGTCCTGATTCTCCAGGTGCCCATGGCTAAGATGGGGCTTCCACTTCCAGAATTCCCTAAATCCAAAGACTGCTCTCAGACAAAATCTGCCATTCCTGACAAGTCTTCCAGGTCTTGGGCTAGTGAGGCTCTTCAAGCACTGGTGCTCTGTGCTTTCCTTCCTAAAGAAAAGAACTCACTCTCTCGGCCACATGCCCAAGGCCAGAATTGGGATTTCAGCTCCAACACTCCCTGTTGTGACAGACTGGAGGAAATTGTTGGCTGGAAACATTTCATGTGTGGAGAAAGAAGGGGCAGGTCCAGCCTTGCCCTGCCCTGGAACCCCAATCCCCCCAGAGCCTCTATCCCAGCCCAGCAGTGGCTGCCAGTCCCTGGCACAGCACAGGCAATGCTCCACAGCCACCTCTGCAGCCCCCAGCCCAGCTCCTGAGGGACCAAATGAGCCCAAGCCCCACCTGGGGGAAGGGCCCAGGGAGACCAAGGGGTATTGAAGGCTGACCACAAGGCAAGCACACATCTTGGCCCTACCTCCTCTTGGAATTTCCATCTGAACAGTGTTGGAATCCAGGGGTTGGTAGCTGTGTGTGTGCTTCTCTATATCTTTTTTACTTGAATTTCTCTCTCTCTGTGTCGACCTCTACTTTATATGTCCTCTTGAAAATTCTGAGTGACTTAAAATTGGACAAGCTTAGAGTTTATGAAGTTGAATTTGCCATGTTAATGCTTTGAGAAGTGTTTTTTGTTGGTGGAATGTCATATTAAACCTTTTGCCAAAGTTTCTCTGATTTTCTAAAGTTCCCAGTAAAGGCTGTTTTGTTCTTTTGAGCTCCTGAGAGTCTCTTGATTGTATTACTCCAGTACGTCCAACTCAGTGTACACAAAAAATCAAAATTGGTTTTAAATGTCTCCTTGAGTGAGTTGTTTGGGGGATGGGGGTCAGGGCTTGTGTGTCCTGCTTGGCCCAGCCCAGGCAGGGCTTTCCCAGCCACATTCCACACTCCATTACCCAGCTGGAGCCGCTGCTGCCTCCGAGTTGTGCTGCCCCAGCCCCAGGGATGCTCTCCTTGTCTGCCCATTCCCCCACGGTCTCTGGGCAGGGATGGCCTCACTGGGGGCTGCTGACATCCTCAGCAACTTGGAGGCTGCTGCTGAATTTCACTGCTTCAGAGGCTTGTTCAGCCTTCAGCTCTTCAGTGCAGGAATTCAGTGCCTCCAGGGCTCATTAACAATCAGAGCACTTTAACAAGC
This sequence comes from Calcarius lapponicus, assembly GCA_039654755.1. Lineage (NCBI taxonomy): Eukaryota > Metazoa > Chordata > Aves > Passeriformes > Fringillidae > Calcarius > Calcarius lapponicus. The sequence continues at coordinate 640,917 of JBBFKN010000043.1, forward strand.
CAAGCCTCTGGGAATAATCTGATTTCAGTTTCCAAATCTTGTGTGGTTAATAAGATAGATTTCAGAAGTGCACTCAACTGAATATGTTCCATTTAAAAAGACAGTGGGAAGATATTTTTTAGGTCCTGTTTAGTTGTTTTTTTTTTTTTTTTTTCCTGTAATAGCAATCTCCAATTGACACTGAATCCAAGTACCTCCTCATGCAGTTTGAATAGAGATGAAAACCAAGACCGTCCATGGCTGACAATCAATCAGACTCTGTCCCACCCCACCATTTCCCCCATCCAAGCCCTGGCACTCAGAGCAGCTTTGTGCAAATCTGAGCTCCCTCCAGCCCAGGCTGCACCTGCAGCTTTCAGCTCCTTGGCTCCAGCTCCCACCTGCTTTCCTTGGAGAAGGAGCTGCCCGAGACACAGAGGGATGTTCATTTCTTGTCAGCCAACAAAGCCAAGGGAAGGCACAGCTCCACCAAATGCAAAAGTCATTCCTCTGCTGGATATGAAATCCACTTTGCACAGCAGACAGTCTCAGAGCAATGGAAAACACCTTCTGTGCCCAGCACAGATCCCAAGGTCCCCCCAAACCCTCCCTGCCCTGATTCTGCCCAGATTTGCTCTTTGCACACACGAGTCACAGGCTGAAGTCAGGAGCTCCTTCCATGGCCAGAGGGAGGAAAAGAGAGAAAGGGGATGAAGAGCTCTCCTGTGCAGAGCCAAGGTCCAAGTGCAGCCCCTGCAGTGGGAACCACAACTCATCAGGTTTGTGTCCTATGGGCTCAGGGCCTGGTGACACTCAGAAGCACAGAAAGGTTTCTTGCCAACAAACACAAGCTGAGCATTTGAAAAGTTTAATAACCATCTTCCCTCAGCTCTCTAGGATGTTCCGACAGCATCTGACATGTCCACCATTCCCCAGGGATTTCCATACGGGAACAGTTCAAGAGAAGGACATAAGAAATGGTAATTCTGTGATAGATATAAACACAATTAGGATGCTGTCTGATGTGAAATTTATTTGAACTTCAGAAAGATTTGACAGCTCCCTGAAGTTCAAAGCATGAAAGCAGTCACTTAAGAGGCACTTGAATGACCAGAGAGCATCTGGATGAGAAAATCTGGGAATGATGGAAAGGACATAGATGCAGCTGCTCTAAATGAAGAGATGTCCTCAGACATAGACATTTCAAGAGGAGAGCTGGAAACACCTGAAGGGAGAAGGTCATTAAATATTAGAGTGAATGTTGGTGGCAAAGGTAAAGGAGAAGATGAGATTTCTTCTCCTGCCATCAGAAGAATCCAGTAGATCCAGGAAATTGCTGATCCTGATGGGAAAACTTTGCCATTTCTCCAAAGCATCCAAATGACCCAGATAATAAAGATTTGCGGGTATATTATGAAACTAACAGGCTTTAATGCCTGTGCCCCTTTCCAGGCAGACATCAGTGGTGTGCCCATCAACAGGCAGTGCCACTTGTGCCCTGAGGTGCCCAGCTGGGATTGGATCTCTCCGAGAGCACCTGAGGCAGAGCAGAGCACCTTGCAAGCTGCAGGTCCCGGACAGCCCCGCAGGGCTCCTGTCCCATCAACATCTGCTCTGCTCCAGTCTGAAACAGGGCCCAGCATGGTGCCGGGATCATCAGAGAGCTGAGGTGTGTGCTGGAATTCAATGGCCTCCCCATCCTGCAGCAGCCCTGCATTTCCCTGCTGCAGCCTTGGTCTCCAGCACAGCCATGGAGGCTCTTTGGGCTCTGGGCTGTTGCTGCAGCCCCCAAGGGCAGCTGAGCTCTGCCTTTGGCACAGTCAGGCCTGGCCAGCGCAGGCCATGCTCAGCAATTGCTTGTGTGTGCCTGGCCTTGCTGTCAGCCCCGGCAGCGGCTGCGTGGCCCCTTTGTGGCCCTGTGCTGGCCAAGCCATGGTGGCCCAGCCCCTGTGCAGGCCCAGCCCAGGCCAGGAGCATTGCGGCTGGGAACGGCCCCTGTGCCGTGGTGCCCACAGCAGCCTTGGGGCTCTGTGCCCCATGGCCTCCCTGCTGGGCAGCCTCTGCCAGCTCCTGCAGAGCCCCTGGCACCTGTGGGGCTGCACAGACAGCCCTGCCCCGGGCTCTGCCGGCCTCTGGGCCAGCAGAGAGGCAGCCAGGGCTGGCCATGGCCAGGAACCGGCCCTGAGCCCCGCAGGAGGATGGAGCTGGGCCACAGCCAAACTCAGCCCAGGCCAAAGCTGGGCTCAGCAGCCAGGGCTGCCGACACATGGGCACAGAGGCTGGTGCTGACAAATGTCCTGGGCCCCCTCCCTGCTCTGTCCGTGCCACCAAGAGCATAGAGCAGCCTCCTCTCTGGGCCACTTGCCTGTTTGCAATGCCTTGCACAGGCGCTGGCCCTGCCCCACAAGGCCTGGCCTGAGTCCTGCCCCTGCCCGCTCAGCCAGGCTGAGATGGACACTGATGGTTTCTGGGCCAGGCTCTCGCAGCCCAGCCCAGCTCCCTGCAAGCTGTTATGTTTGCCCAGTTATCCTATCTTATAAAAACCAAACAATATTTTAGGTAGCAGCAATTTTTATTGAATAGTTTAGAAAATACTGACAATATAATTTGATAAGGGATAATTTGATTCCAATAATAGCACATAAGCAAAAGATAACCGCGGGGTACGGAGTGCAAGGCTCTTGGACTCTTGCCACCTCACGTGCAAGCTTTCCAAGTGAAGATTCCCGCTTCTATGCCATGTGTCAATGCCATCTTTTCCCATTTTTGATTCATCACACTTTTACCTCCGTCCTCATCACCACCTTTACCACGCATGCGCCACCACTTGGTTTGGTGGTCGCACAAGTATTTGGGGGTCATTTTGGATGAAGGCCTCTCTTCTTCCTCGATGTCCTTTAATTCACCTTTGGGTTACACATGCACATCACACCAGTACAATGTAAGCCAAAACTAACATATTACTACATTTAAGCAGCAAAGCAATAAATCCCTTATAGCTGGCATTTTCCTGGGACCCAACCAGATTGTCCCTTCTTTCTGTTTATTTTTAGTAACTGTATCTCTTGCTTTTTCCTCCTGTCATTGAACATCTACAGGGAAAGGGGGGGTTGGAGCTCCTCCTCTCCCTTTTTTTCTTGGCATTACAACTTTTAACTGTTTTATTATTCCCAAATATGAAATACTGCATCAATATTGATTGCTGTTTCACTTTTGTCAGCACAAATCATACCTATTTACCACATCTTCATGGCCAACAGACCACAGTTGAACAGGATACAATTTAATAACAATCTTGCTCTTCCCTGAGCTATGTGCAACATCCTGGCAGCGTCTGATGACTCCACCATCCACAAGATATTTCCATGCTAAAATGAATTTCAGACAAACGTGGTTCTGTGATAGATATAAACACAATTAAATTCTTGTATCAGGATGCTCGTCCTGGAGTGGGGGCAAAACAGCTCAACCCATTCCTGATTTGCAAAGCTGTCAGTGGTGGATGGGGAAGGGAGGTCAGGCTGCTCTTGGTGTTGAGGAAATGCTGAAACCAGCCTGACTCATTTCATCTCCTCCTGTCCTGGCTGATCTCCCCTCTTTCCCCTCCCACCCATTGGCTTTTGTCTCCCCCCAGGCCCCCGGTGCAGAGCCTGGCTCTGTGTTCTCCATCCCCTCCTGGCTGGCACTGCCAGGCTGGGATGAGGAGCCCCTCAGCCTTCCCTGCTCTGGGCTGGACAAGCCCAGCTCCCTCAGCCTCTGCTCACAGCCCAGGGGCTCCAGCCCCACCTTGGAGGCCCTTCCCAGACCCTGCTCCAGCTGCCAGACATCTTTCCTGCCCTGGGCAACCCAAACCAGGCCACAGTGACCTGGATAATCCCCGTCCTTGCTGTCCTGGTCACACAGCCCTGTCTTCTTGTCCCCATGTCAGGCTCTGGGGTGGATCCTGTGGAACATCCTTTGGTGGAGGCTGTGGCTCCAGGTGGGCCGGGGGGATCCCGGAGGACAGGGACCCCCGCTGGGCATGAACAGCATTGGACTTGTTGGGAGAAACTGTGAGGGGGAGCTGGGGTGGAGTGACCAACCCAGTGACCTGACAGAGCCCTGCTGGGATGTCACACAGCCCCTCTGGGATGTCACAGCCTGCTCTGTGGTGGCACAGCCTGCTCTGTGATGTCATAGTCTGCTCTGTGATGTCAGACCTCTGCCCTGTGATGTCAGAGTTGTCTCTGTAATGTCACAGAGGCACTCTATGATGTCATATCTTCTTGATGACCTCACATAACTCTGTGAATTCATAGCCCACTCTGTGACCTCATGTTTCCAGATGATCAATTGTCTACACCAGGTGAGCTGACACCTGGAGCTGGTTCTCCAAAACCCCAGGCCTATGGAAACCACACAATACCCATTGTATGAGAAGGGAACTGAAAGTTCACCAGCCTCAGTGTCCTGCCAGCTCAGCCAGGCCCACTGGAACATTGGGGTCCATGACCACCAGGGACCACCAGAGAGACCCCCAGGACAGAAGAGCACATGGGTAAAGGGGAAGGGAAATCTGTTAATGATTTTGGGGAAGTTTTTATCTTATGTGTCTTTAGTCCAGGACAATCAATGAATATGTGAGCAAAATACAGAAGATAAACAGAAACTTTCCTGTACTCAGCCTGCAGGGCTTTGGGAGGAGCTCTCCCCCATGCATCCAGCTGAATAAAGAATGCTGCTGCTTAATGCTACACTGGTGTTAAGGAGTTTTCTGTTTTACCAAATTTTTGGTGACACTCCCAGTGCCAATTAAAGCTCTGTCTGCTGCTGTTCACAGAGAAGGGCTGGTGGCAGATGTGGGGCTCAGAGGCTGCCTGGGGCACAGTGACCGTGAAATAATCAAATTTTCAATGTTCTGTGAGAGAAGAAGGGAGAACAAAACTTCTACACTGGAATTAGGAAGGGCAGACTTTGGCCTGTTTAGGATGCTGATTTGGGGAGACCTGAATCAGGTACTGATTTGTTCAAGGAAAGCAGCCTTTAAAAACAAAGGAGTCCAGGAAGGAACGACACATTTCAAGAAAGTAATCGTAAGGGGGAAGGAGCAGCCTGTCCCAATGTGGCAAAAGATGAGCTGGTGAGGAAAATGACTGGCTGGGCTGCCCATGGAGCTTTTGTGGGAACTCAGGGAAAAATAGAGGGTGCATTACTTTTGAACAGAAGGTCAGGAAGCTTAAGAAGTGTTTAATGATGTTGTTAGGTCATGCAGAAAGAAAATTTGAGAGGTGAAAGCTAAATTAGAGCTTAACCTGGCCACTTCTGTGAAAAATAATAGAAAAATATTCTATAAATAAAATAATAGCAAAACATGGAATAAGGAGAGCCTTTACTCTTTATTGGATGCAATGGAGAATATAGAAACTAAAGATAAGGAAAAGGCTGAGTTACTTAACACCTTGTTTGTCTTAATTTTCAATATTAGGACAGGCTGTCCTCAGGACAAGTGTTCTCCTGAGCTGGTAGATGGGCACAGGGAGCAGAACAGCCCCTGGAATCCAGGAGGAAGCAGCTGCTGACCTGCTGAGCCACTCAGATGCTCACAGGTGTCTCTGGGATCAGATGGGATCCATCCCAGGGGGATGAGGGAGCTGGTGGATGAGCTCCCCAAGCTGCTCTCCATCATTTACCATCAGTCCTGGCTCAGCAGGGAGGGCCCAGAGCACTGGAGGTGCCAGTGTGAGCCCATCCCCAAGCAGGGCTGGAAGGAGGAGCTGGGGAACTCCAGGCCTGTCAGCCTGACCTGGGTGCCCAGCAAGGTTATGGAACAGATCACCTTGAGCGCCATCCCAGGGCACCCACAGGATGGCCGAGGGGTCAGAGCCAGCCAGCGTGGATTTCAATATCTGCACTGATGGTCTGGATGAGGAGATTGAGTCCAGCATCAGCAAATTTGCAGATGACACCAAGCTGGGTGTGAGTGTTGATCTGCTGGAGGGTAGGAGGGCTCTGCACAGGGCCCTGGACAGGCTGGATCCAGGGCCCAAATCCAACAAGGTGAGGTTTAACAAGACCAGGTGCTGGGTCCTGCACTTTGGCCACAGCAACCCCTGCAGCACTACAGGCTGGGGACAGAGTGGCTGGAGAGCAGCCAGGCAGAAAGGGACCTGCAGGGACTGATGGACAGCAGGCTGGACATGAGCCAGCAGTGTGCCCAGGTGGGCAAGAAGGCCAATGGCTCCTGGCCTGGATCAGGAATGGTGTGGCCAGCAGGAGCAGGGCAGGGATTCTTCCCCTGTGCTCAGCACTGTTTGGGCAGCACCTCGAGTGCTGTGTCCATTTCTGGGCCTCCAGTTTAGGAAGGATCTGGAGCACAAGTCCTGTGAGGAGCAGCTGAGGGAGCTGACGTTTTTTATCCTGGAGAAGAGGAGACTCAGGGCAGACAAGGCAGTGTCAGGGCACAGCTTGGACTTGATGATCTCCAAGGCCTTTTCCAGCCTTGCTGATTCTGGGATTCTCTGTAACCACCCTTGGAGCAGTTGAACAATGAGTCCTGGGCCTCCTGTTCAGCAGCTCCAGCAGCCCAGGTCCCTCAGCTTCTCCTGCCAGCCCCAAAGCCCATCCTGTCAGTCCTGCAGAGCCTCTGCAGCTCCTCCTCATTGCCCAGAACAGGGAGCCCCAGAGGCAGACACAGCAGCCCAGATGTGCCCCCCTGGCCTGGGGTGCCTCTGGCAAGGGAGCAGCACCAGGCACTGCAGGAGCCTGCAGACAATTCCTGCAGCACTTGTAGGATGATCCTGCTGCCCAGTGGACGTTCCCATGGTGCCAAGTCAGGAACTGCAATGGGGAGTGGGGCCAGAGAGGGAAGGGCAAACAGGGATGGGCCGTTTGCAGGGGAGGGTACAGGGATGGGCAAGAGGAAGAAATTTTTACCAGGGAAGAGTAAAGAAAGCGAAGGTGATGCCAAGGAAATTCCCAAGGCAGTTTGGGGCTGGCTGCCAGGCAGCCCTGGCTCTGAGAAACAGCGTCTGCAGTGGCACAGGAAACTCCCAGCTGATGGGAACAAACTTTCTGGCTGAGTGCAGAGGCCAGGACAAAGCTGAGTGGTTTCCCTGGTGTCCCCCAGCCCTTGCTGGCCCCAGGGGCTGATGGCATTTGTGCTCCCTCAGGTTCATGTCCCCACAGCAACAGCATGGGGGTGCTCCTGCCTGCTGTGTGCAATGCAAACAGGGGCTGCTGAGCCAGTGCTGCTGTGGCTGTGCCTGCAAGGATGGGGCATCTGTGTGAGCTGGGGGAGAGGCCAGGGCTGCAGAGGGGGGATGTTGTTGGCAGCTCCATCAGGACGCTCTGGGACGCTGCCCTGGGCTGTGCAGCGCCCTGGGGATGGATCAGCCCCTGCTCTGCTGCTCCTTCCCATCTGCCCCAGGGCCCTTGCAGAGCCCCCAGCCATGCTGTTTGCCCCCAGCCTGCCCACGGCCAGCCTGGGGCTGCTCACGGGGGTTTCTGTGCTGAGCATTGGCCTGGCCGTGTTCTTGAGTGAGCCTGGGCAAGGAGCCTGGAGCCCCCAGGCCCTGGGCTGAGGCGTCAGCGCTGCCCCAGCAGTGCCCATGGCCTGTCCCTGCTGCAGCCCCGGCCCTGCCACCCCCAGGGCTGTGCCCGGCCCCGAGAGCACTCAGGCCCTGCAGCAACACCAGGGCCAGCAGGGCAGCGGGGCAGGGCCACGGCAGCAGCACTGGCAACACCAGGTGCTGCTGCTGCTGCTGGGCACAGCTGCTGGGCCAGCACTGATCTGCCCCAGCTCTGCACACAGACATTGCTGCTGCAGCTCCAGAGAAGGCAACAAAAGGGCATCTCTCCAGAAAACTCTTCTGGGAGATCCTTTATTTCCTTTAAAGCCACCAAGTACACAGCCCCTCACTGACACAGTCTGTGTGTCAGAGGGAAGGTGGAGAGAAACAAAATGAGAAATGGCACAAACAATGACTTTTCTTTGTGGACAATTTGAAAAAACAAAGAGAAAATATAACAATCCACAACCGAAGCAACAAGAAGTATCAGACTTGTATATTTGACTTTTATTAGAAGTGATTTGCAGAAATTGGCCCGCAGTTCAATGTTTCTGAAACCACCCAGTCATCAGTCTCCAAACTGCAGCCTTGAACTCCTGGTTCCTCAGGCTGTAGATGAGGGGGTTCAGGGCTGGAGGCACCACCGAGTACAGAACTGACAGTGCCAGATCCAGGGATGGGGAGGACATGGAGGGGGGCTTCAGGTAGGCAAATATACCAGTGCTGAGGAACAGAGAGAGCACGGCCAGGTGAGGGAGGCAGGTGGAAAAGGCTTTGTGCCGTCCCTGCTCAGAGGGAATCCTCAGCACAACCCTAAAGATCTGCACATAGGAGAAAACAATGAACACAAAACAACCAAATACCAAACAGGAACTTAGAGCAATGAGTCCCAGCTCCCTGACTTGGGATTTGGAGCAGGAGAGCTTGAGGATCTGGGGCACCTCACAGAAAAACTGGCCCAGGGCATTGCCATGGCACAGGGGCAGGGAAAATGTACTAGCCGTGTGCATGAGAGCATTGAGAAAGGCACTGGCCCAGGCAGCTGCTGCCATGTGGGCACAAGCTCTGCTGCCCAGGAGGGTCCCATAGTGCAGGGGTTTGCAGATGGACACGTAGCGGTCGTAGCACATGATGGTCAGGAGGAAATACTCTGCTGAGATGAAGAAATAAAAAAGAAAGAGCTGTGCAGCACATCCAGAGTAGGAGATGTTCCTGGTGTCCCAGAGGGAATTGTGCATGGCTTTGGGGACAGTGGTGCAGATGGAGCCCAGGTCAGTGAGGGCCAGGTTGAGCAGGAAGAAGAACATGGGCGTGTGCAGGTGGTGGCCGCAGGCTACGGCGCTGATGATGAGGCCGTTGCCCAGGAGGGCAGCCAGGGAGATGCCCAGCAAGAGGCAGAAGTGCAGGAGCTGCAGCTGCCACGTGTCTGCCAATGCCAGCAGGAGGAAGTGCCTGATGGAGCTGCTGTTGGACATTTGCTGGGGCCTTGGCAAGGGGATCTGTAGGAAAAGTAATAATGGAATAGTTGGGTTTGGAGAGGACTTGAAATATCCCAGCACAGCCTGGGGGCACTTTCCCCCCACTGCCTGCCCAGGGCTCTGCTGCCTGGAGCTGTCCCTGCCAGCAGCTGCTTCCCTGTGCCCAGGGCTGGGCCCTGCCAGTGCTGCCAGAGCCCAGCCCAGCCCTGGGGGCTCAGCTCTGCCCTGCAGAGCCCTCCCAGCTCAGGCACTGCCCAAGGGGCAGCTCTGGCTCTGCAGGCTCTGATGGCAACGTCAGAGCTATCCTGAGGAGGCTGGAGAAGTGACACTGATGCTGCCTGTCAGGAGCCCTGTGCTGATTTCTGTCACTGCCTGGTTTATGAACATCTAAAAGCATTTTGTTTATTTTCCACCTGAACGTAGAGCTGAATATCTATGTGCAGTTTCCCATCCCAGCAACTCAGAGCAGTAGATTGTTAAAGCAAAATTTTCCCTTCCATGCAGCCCCTTCCTTCCTGTGCTCCCTGTATAATCTACTTGGAAATGTTTTGCAGTTAAATGCCATGCTGGGAGCAGTCCTGAACAATGCAGCATCCTCCCCACACAAGTAGAACACTTCCAAGCCTGACCAGCTGTCTCCTCCCACCCAGATCTTGTCCCCCAGTGCTGGGAGCAGCTGCCAGGGCTGGCTGAGAGCTGTCCCTGGCAGGCAGCAGAGTCCCTGCCCCAGCACAGCGCCCTGGGCTGCAGGACCCTGCTCTGCAGGACAGCCCTGGGCACCCCTGGCTGCTCTGCACAAGAGACAATCAGAGAATGTACTCACAGGCTCTGGAGGCATTGGGATGTTCCAGCTTTAGGAGATGGCTCCAGGAGCTGCAGCTGCATTGTCCTGCAGCCAGAGGTTCCTGTGCCAAGGGCTGGCAGGGATTGTGCCCCAGGCACTTCTCAGCCCCTTCCCAGCCCTGACTGATTGAAGCTCTCTGTGCCTCTGTGCTGTGCCCGGGCTGGCTGCAGGCAGTGCCCCAGCCCTGCTGGGCTAGTAGAAGAGCTGCTCATCAAGAGAAATGTGCTTTTGAAGCTCTTCTTGCTTACCAGGAGCTGCCTCTGTGCCAGGAGCCCAGCCCAGCTCAGCAGCACAGACACAGCACAAAGACTTGAATGAGCCTCTGGGGCTTTGTGCTCAGGCCCTGAACATCAGTCCCTGAGAGGGAGCTGAAGAAACCTCTCCAGAACTCCAAGGCAGAATCCAACTCCAAAGTTTCTTGGACTTTTAATGGGTCCCACTGAGGAACATGACTGAGAAAGTGTCCCCAGGCCCCAGGCAGAGCAGAGATCTGCAGGCAGTGATGACAGGTGGGGACAAAGAGAAGCCAAGTCTTGGTGCCCTGGGGCACAGCAGGGTCTGTGCCAGCAAGGGCTGGGAGGAGACACCTTGTCCTCAGGCCCTGGGGCCTCCTGGCACAGCCCCAGCCAGGCTGGGCACTGTCAGCCCCTTGTCCTGCCCTCAGCATCCCCCCCTAGCCCACATCCCAGTGGCCTCAAGGATCTGCTGGAAGGAGTCCCTGGGGAGCCTTGCTCAGCAATGGCCCTGGGGGCTCCTGAATGCTCCCTGCAGGGACTGCAGGATTTTCAAAGGACTTTGGGTTTGGCTTTTGCCTTGGAGTCTCTGAGAGGTTTGTGCAATCAAGGCCTCCAATTATCTGCTGTAATTAGTCCCTGGAGAGGCTTTGTCTGTAACAACACTCAGTGGGGCTCATTAATACTTCAGGATACTTCAGTTATTTTAAGGTACTTGGTGTTTCCCTTTTGATCCAGACTCTGTGAGAGGTTTGTGCAATCATGGCCCCAATTATCTGCTTTAATGAATCCCTTGAGAGCTTTGTACTGACACTCAGTGTGGCTCACTAATGCCTTGACATACTCAAGGATTTTAAGGTACTTTATGGATTTCAGAATCCTTTCAGGTACTTTTAAAGATTTTCCTTCCCACATTGAGTCTCTGAGAGGTTTTTGTGCCATCCTGGCCTCCAATTCTCTCCTCCAAGGAGTCCATGAGGAGCCTGTGTTGGGTATCTTCCCCCTTTCTGTTTTAAAACAAAGATGGAACTGAAAGAATTTTGTAAGATTTTCTAAAAGCATCCAAAAAAACATGGGACAATTAACAATACAACAACAACAACAACCACTAAAAGAATTAATAGTCCTGTTTTAACTCAACATCATCCAACCCTTTAGTACCTTGGATTGGAAGAGTTTGTTGAACCAGTCTTTATTTTCCACTTGAAGCTTCTTGAACCCTTCCTTCAGTACCTGAATGCTCTTGTGGATTGACTTAGTTTTGCTGGAGAGTTTCATGCAGCACATGCCCTTAGAGCTCAGAGTCTACACTACCATGCCCATGTGCCCAAAGTAAAAACTCTATCGCTGTTCTGCAAGGTGGGATGTCTGATGGTCTCTATGTCTGAGAGCAGCCCACTCAATGGGAGGGAGGTAGCATTGGTTTGTTCACTTAACAGGCACCCAAGATGGTCTAATTGTCCTAAAGATTTAGCTGCAGCCACCCAAGGTAGTCCAAACTGGGGGTGCTACCATCCGATACCTGGATTAAAGCTTTCAAAGCCATCTCTTTGATATCATCCAATACTTCTCTGGGGATACCTGCTGCTTGATCATCTGGTAGGCTCTGTTGTCCTTTTCCAGCTAGATGGTTGATTGTCAATTCTGGCCTTGCCTCATTATTAGCATAGTCTGCTATTAATTGATTTAGTAAACACTTCCATCCCCCTTCCCACAGGGTGTATTCTGTAGGTGACAACAACATGGTCATAATATATTTTAAATCATAGGGGGTTAAGACATGTGCTGTAAACATGGCCCTCATTAGGCCATTAAAACAAGGTAAGTCCTTTCCATGGTCTTTAGCTGCCAAACACAGATCCTTGATTTCCTCGTAAACCAATGGCTGATCCCGGGGATTCTGTCCCCTTCTTTCATAACATACGGTGGCAATGAGGAGTTTAGAGACTATTTGCCAGTCTCCTTCCTTAACTGCTTCTTTCCGGATCCTTTCCTAGGGATCTTTGGGGTTGAGGGGTGAGGTTGCTCTGGGGAATCCAAACTGTCTTCTGGGGAGGAAGAATAACTTGGAGGAGAAACATTCGGATTAGAAATAGTGTGACAGTTGGGCTTAGTATCTTTGATCATGGAATTATATTGTTGCCGGGGGGTGAGGCAAAGGGCACTGCCATTTTGTCAGGTGTTGGGGAGGAAGGGCCTTGATTTAGGATGGTGGACTTCTGGGCTGGACTTCTGGAGGCATGGCCCAGGGTGGAGGTGGAATGATTGACAGTGAGGGCATGACCCAGAGTTGTGGGGGTGCCTGGAGGTTTTTTCAGGGTGGAAGAGAGGGTTGTGGTAGCAGGAAGTGGAGGAACCAAGATGGAGGGAGGATGGTTGGGCTCCCGAGCCACATTCAGGCTTCTTCCATCTTGAGTCTCCAGGGCATGATGCTCCAAGACCGCGTGGCCATTGCCATCGTGGACCATTGTAGTATCGGTGGGAGAAAAAGTGGCAATCCAATATGGGTGATCAGCAGATCTCGTTTATTGATCAGAAGGTGCATACATTTATATTGGAGGTAATGAACCTAATGCATATTGCAAAGCTGAGCTCAGGATAGGTCAATTACTTATCATTCAACTATGCCTACTTCTACATTCTTGTGATTTCTTTATTGCTACTTTTTAAACTATTCTCCATATTTTCTGGCAAACCTTCTCTTTTCTATCCTCATGTTGCACAAAGGTCAAGCCGTCCTTGTCAGTGATCGGACACTGACTGCTGACTTCTTGCTCTGTGTCCTTCATGCTCTGCTAGTGTTACGTGCCCTTTTTCAGCTAGCCAGAGATCCACAAAGCTGCTCTCCACACTTCCCCCATTTTTCTGTTGCACAGGCATGGTCAGACTAAATGTAGCAGATATCATCTTTTGCACCATATTTTGTAGGCATATGCAAAAACACGGCAAAATTAGTACAATTAACAAGGCTACAATGCCCACTACAATGACAACCTTAACGATAGAGCGTAGCCATGACCCAAGGCCTAAGGATTTGAGCCATCCATCAATACCAATGCCTGATTCTACTTGTAAATTCCCAGTTAACCTCCGTAATTCTGAGAGCTGAGAGTGAATGGACTGTGAGTGGTCAGAAAGGTTGATGCAACACATGCCCTTAAATTCTTCCCAACCATGGCCTTGTGCAAGTAACAGAAAATCAATTGCAGCTCTATTTTGCAGCGTAGCATGACAAATAGAATCGACATCAAGTAAAAGGCTAGAAAGTGCTAAAGAGGTGGCATTGGTTTGCTTAGCGAGCCAACAACCCAATTTGTTTAGGATGGCATGAGCACCTGCTGCTGATACACCTGGAGTTAAGAATGATGCTGCAATTATGGCTCCTGGGGACCAGAATTTTACATCATCTCTGCAGTCTGCAGCAAATGCATGAGCCATTCTTTTACTCCGATGATGACAGTGGCTCATATTTAATATCATGGACGTATTAGGTGTAAGAAGAGACAACCGTCCAATTGTACATGGTCCCCTTTGCAGCATCGATGGGACACCAGGCCCAAGCACGGTCCCCACATATCAAGAAATATCCTGGTGGCAATTGAATAGGGTCATTTGATGAGATTGACACTGTTTTTGTAGTGTAATTGCACCAGGCTGTTGCATTCCGGTAGACAGCCATGCTGGAAGCTACAACAGTGGAATGGTTCTTGGCTGAAAGCTGGCTCTTATGTGAAAAGTTAAGACATGCATCTGCCATAACTGAAACTAACAGCTCCAGTTCTTGGGGTTCCTGTGGTGCTATAGGAAAGTGAGAAACCCATTGGTCCCAATGATCTACACTTGTCCTAGCATAGTTGGCTTTGCAGGTAGGTACATGTGAAGGACATGGCCAGGAATCTGCTGGCAATCCCACTAAACAGGTTGAAAACGGATTGCCAGGAGAAGATAATGACAGACAAATAGCTTCCTGATTGGTTAAGTTTGCCAAGGTAACCCAAATGTTATTCTTAGGCTGAGGTGGGGCCCATGCTGGATGGGCTTCCACTCTGTTAATGACACCTGCACTGTCTATTAAGAGAGCAAAAATTAGTAAGGCAACAATATTCCTGGGCATTGCTTTGAATTACTTAGGCATTTGGTAAATGGCCATGTTTCTCACAGATCATTGAAATGACTTCTTCTTTCCTTTTCCCTTCTTTTTCTTTGATCTGCCCAGATTTAACCTCTCTAGGTCTCTCAGACAATCGTCCCACACTTTGTTGGGGTCCTGATCTCTTGAAATTGGACCTATCACATCTAACTGTGACAGGGGAATGCCTCGACCACACTTAGATTGTAAAATACGCGATAGAGATTGCCCCAAAGCACGTTCTACCAAATGCTGAGTTTCCCACCTGAACCATGCGATAATTTTCTGTTCTGGAGATTCATACAACTGCAACCCATCAAGGCCAGGTAACCTTGTAAACCACTTAAGATCTCTTTCCCAAGAAATGAAATGCCAGTAAAATGAACACTTTCTGCACCACAACTGCGATAACTGGGTCTGATTCACCCACTTAATTTTCTGACAACCTCCACAAAAAAGTAATATCCATGCAGCACAACGACCACTTTGACACTTATAACAAACTGAATTCCTAAGCCCTTTAACTTCAAATGTAGAAAGCAATGAATGCAAGCGTAATATGCCACGTATAGATTTACACTGATCTACTGCTTGGTCAAGGCTATAATCACACTGTCCTTTTAATCTAAGAAATATTGGTTGAAGAATGATCAAAAGCTTCGTCTGCACTCGACGACGATCCTCTTTGCTCAGTTGATTGAATTCTTCCATCCAACACAGCTGCTCGGGTCCACTTAGCAGGTACCCACAGAGATCCTGCAGGGGTGGAAACACAAAGATATCCGCGGCCCCAATATAACACTTTAGCAGGCCCTTGCCATTGCCCTGTCTTAGGATCTCTGTATTTGACCCATATATCCTGCTTCTCGTTATCCTTTTCCCGTGCATAGTGACGAATTACAGGAGGAACTTTGCTTTCCCCAAAAACACACAAATGATTTAAAACAAAAAACACTTTAACAGTCGTTCTTGCGGCTCTCTAACATCTGAGTATTTACTCAGATATCTTTTCAAGGTACCATTAGCTCTCTCTACAATTGCTTGTCCTGTTGGGGAATTAGGGATGCCTGTCACGTGTTCTATTCCCCACATTTGCATGAATTGCTTTATTCTTCTGCTGCAATAGGCAGGCCCATTATCAGTTTTAATGCACTGTGGCACTCCCATCACTGCAAAGCAGCTACTGAGATGCCTTTCCACCTGCCTTGCTTTCTCACCAATCTGTGCTGTAGCCCATATGAAATGACTATAAGTGTCAATAGTAACATGCACATACTTCATCCTCCCAAACTCAGCAACATGCGTTACATCCATTTGCCAGGTCTCATTTGTTTTTAGTCCTCTTGGATTGACACCCGGACCTAACCCATAGCCTCCATTATGATGTCTACATATGGGACAGGCTTTAACTATTGCCCGTGCCTCTTCCATAGATATCTGAAATTCTCTGTGGAGGCCTTTTGCATTCTGATGAAACATGGAATGTGCCTCTCTGGCTATGGTCTGCTTGGGAATTGGAGTCACTTGTGTAATTGAGACTAGCTTATCTGCCCGTGCATTTCCTTCACCTAAACCAATGTCCCACTTGTGACTTCTGATGTGGATAACAGAGAAAGGATACTCCCTTAACTTAATTGCCTTTTGTAACTGTATGAACAGTTCATGCAACCTCCCGTTTTGAACCTCTTTTATAGAGGCATCCTCTATTCACTAACACACTCCTGCAACATAAAAAGAGTCTGTTACTATGTTAAGAGGCTCAGAAAAGTACATCATGGCCCATACAACAGCCAATAATTCCATGGTCTGTAAAGTATCCGACTCAGAGGCCTGAAGAATCTGATGATGCCATTGTCCCTCTTTCTGCCAGGTCACTGCAGCAGTTCTGGATTTTCTCCCTGCATCTGTGTAGGCTGTTGTAGCATCCGACAGGGGCTTCTCTGATCTTTTTGGGCCTTGAATCCAACCCCACTTTCCTACCCAATTCAATGGTATTTTGGGCATATCATCAGTGGCAATCACACTTCCTGCTTCCAGCAATGCCTCTTGTAATTCCATACTGTTTTCCAGGTACCAAGTCAATGTATCTTTCTTCATTGGAATCCATATCTGATCAGGTTCCTTTCCCGTAATCTGTAATGCCCTTTCACGACCCCTTTTAACAAATCAGCCAAAATTTCGATTTTTTGAAGAAGGGTTTTATGCTGTTGACATGGAGGGGATATCCATTCCAGGGCCCATATTTCCCCCATTTTTGTGTTTTGCTGAGTGAGTGCCCCCAGCAAATATTTCTCACCAGACCAAATTGTCAGCTGTATAGGGAGGTTAACATCACGTCTCCAAACACTGCCCTGTGTTACACAGTCCAATATCTGTTGAAGTATCCTAGCCTGCTTAGGGGTTATACGGACAGGCTGTGCCGGGTCAGTTCCTTTTAATAAAGGTTGGAGTTCATCTAACAGCTCATTTGGAATACCTGTAATAGGACACAGCCATTGCAAATCTCCAAGTAACTTTTGAGCATCATGCAGTGTCTGTATTTCAGTATTCAGTTGTAGTTTCTGAGGGGTAATGATTTGATTAGTAAGTGTCCATCCCAAATATTTCCAGGGTGCAGATAACTGAATTTTTTCAGGAGCTGCAACCAATCCATGTAGTCTCAAAGCATTATGTATTTCTTGAATTTGTTGGCCTGTAAAAGGTTGCGGCTGTGCAAATAAAATATTGTCCATGTAATGATAAATGATTGTTTCAGGCCAAGCCTGTCTGAGAGGTTGTAGAGCATTGTCCACATACAACTGACACAAAGTGGGGCTGTTGCGGCTTCCCTGAGGAAGAGTAGTCCATTCAAATCTCTTCTGTGGTTCTTCCCTGTTTACAGATGGCAAGGTAAATGCAAACCTCCGAGTGTCTTTAGGATGGAGAGCAATAGTAAAAAAGCAGTCCTTAAGATCTATAATCAAAAGTGGCCAGTCCTTTGGCAACATCGCAGGGTTAGGCAGCCCTGGTTGTAAGGCTCCCATAGGTTCCATTTGTGCGTTTACAGCCCGCAAATCATGTAATAAATGATATTTCCCAGACTTCTTTTTGATAACAAAGATAGGAGTATTCCATGCACTTGTGTCCAGGTTTAGAGCAAATTTGGGAGAGAATCCCCCCAAAGGAGCTCTGGTAGGAAAGCTGATTCAATCAGCCCCTCCCCCCAATGGGTCTGGGAGAAAATATCTCCTTGGAGAAAGGTGGAAAAAAACTGTTTATTAAACAATAAAATCTAAACAATATCAAACAATAAAATCCCTTGCCACTCCAAAGAGATGACAAACTGAGAAAAGTCCCTCCCCGGGTTGTGACTCAGCTCACTCAGTCTCTGATGAGGTCTGCCGGTGCTGGAATGTCGCAGGCCAGGCCTGGCCCGGTGGGCCACAGGTGTGAGCCGCTGGTGCTCCCCTTGATGTTCAGTCCAGAGCAGGTTTCAAGAGGTCCAAAGAAAAAGGAAAAAAACCCAAAAAATCCAGGGAACTTCTTTGCCTCGGCTAGCTAAACTAACTCAAAGCAAAGGAGAGCTCTGTCCCGCCGTCTGTCCAGCCGCAGACAACAGTCCAGGAGCAGGAATGTGGGGGAGTGAATGCAGTGTCTGAAAAAATAAAACCTGCCGCTTCTTCTCTCCCCTCCTTCACTCTCCGAGGCACTCTTAAAGGTGCAAAACTCACCATTCAGAATGGGACGATTGGGGATAAAAGCATCATATCGTCAACCCAGGACATTCCACCCCTTATCCCCATATCGTCTGCTTACTACTAAAACTAATATATATTCTAACTCTACAACTCTACAAGGACATACATTATACATCTATTATACAGCTATACACAGACAATGGTAATAACATTCATCAAACAGTGATATTTACACATAACTTCACCTAACAATCAGATCTCCCTGAGGTACATATCGTGTTCCTCCATCTTTTTGCATTATCCACCATGTGCAACCTGGTCCCTGAGCAAAAACAACACCACGAATGGGTTTCTCTGTACTTGAGGCAGGATTAATCCAAACTGTCTTGCCTAACAAACCTCTGACATGTACTACTGGGACATTGTCTCCATCTACTCTGTGCAAAGGCTCAGATTGGGCAGGGCCCACCCGGTTGGTGGAGCCTCGGGTGTTAACTAACCAGGTGGCTTTTGCCAGATGCTGCTCCCAGTTTTTGAAAGATCCCCCACCTAATGCTTTCAATGTGGTTTTTAACAGTCCATTATACCTCTCCACTTTGCCTGCATCTGGTGCATGGTAGGGGATATGGTACACCCACTCAATGCCATGTTCTCTAGCCCAGGTGTTGATAAGGCTGTTCTTGAAATGAGTCCCATTGTCTGATTCGATCCTCTCAGGGGTACCATGCCTCCAAAGGACCTGCTTTTCCAGGCCCAGGATGGTGTTCCGGGCAGTAGCATGAGACACAGGGTAGGTTTCCCACCATCCAGTGGTGGCTTCCACCATGGTCAGCACGTAGCGTTTGCCCTGGCGTGTCTGGGGCAGTGTGATGTAGTCAATCTGCCAGGCCTCCCCATACTTGTACTTGGACCACCGCCCACCATACCACAGGGGCTTCACTCGTTTGGCCTGCTTGATGGCAGCACACGTCTCACAGTCATGGATAACCTGTGAAATACTGTCCATGGTTAGATCCACCCCTCGGTCCCGTGCCCACTTATAGGTGGCATCCCTGCCCTGATGATCTGAGGCATCATGGGCCCATCGAGCTAGAAATATCTCTCCTTTATGTTGCCAATCTAAGTCTATCTTTGACACCTCTATCTTTGCAGCCTGGTCTACCTGTTCATTGTTTTGGTGCTCCTCATTGGCTCTGCTCTTGGGTACATGAGCATCCACATGGCGGACCTTCACAGGTAGCTCCCTATCCTGGTAGCAATGTCGTTCCACTCATCAGCAGCCCAAATTGGTTTTCCTCTACGCTGCCAGTTAGCCTCTTTCCACCTCTCCAGCCATCCCCATAGAGCATTGGCTACCATCCATGAATCAGTGTAGAGGTAGAGCTTTGGCCATTTCTCTCCTTCTGCAATGTCCAGGGCCAGTTGAACAGCTTTGAGTTCAGCAAGCTGGCTTGATCCACCTTCTCCTTCAGTGGCCTCTGCGACCTGTCGCGTGGGGCTCCATACGGCTGCTTTCCACTTCCGGTTCATTCCCACAATGCGGCAAGAGCCATCAGTAAAAAGAGCGTATCGTGTATCTTCTGCTGGCAGTTGGTTGTATGGTGGAGCTTCTTCAGCCCGTGTCACTTCTTGTTCCCCATCATCAGCGAGACCAAAGTTTTCACCTTCCGGCCAGTTTGTAATTATTTCCAGAATCCCAGGGTGATTCAGTTTTCCAATACGGGCGCGCTGTGTAATAACAGCAATCCATTTGCTCCATGTAGCACTGGTGGCATGGTGTGTAGAGGGAACCTTTGCTTTGAACATCCACCCCAGTACTGGTAGTCGGGGTGCCAGGAGGAGTTGTGCTTCAGTGCCTATTACCTCTGAGGCAGCCTGGACTCCTTCATAGGCAGCCAAGATTTCTTTCCCTGTTGGAGTATAGTTGGCTTCAGATCCTCTATAGCTTCGACTCCAAAATCCCAGTGGTCGGCCTCGAGTCTCCCCAGGCACCTTCTGCCAAAGGCTGCAGGACAAGCCATGGTTCCCGGCTGCAGAGTAGAGCACGTTCTTCACCTCCGGTCCTGTCCTGACTGGGCCAAGGGCTACTGCATGAGCAATCTCCTGCTTGATCTGTGCAAAGGCTTGTTGCTGCTCGGGGCCCCAGTGGAAAGTGTTCTTCTTGCGGGTGACCAGGTAGAGAGGGCTCACAATCTGACTGTATTCAGGAATATGCATCCTCCAAAAACCTATGGCACCTAGGAAAACTTGTGTTTCTTTCTTGCTGGATGGTGGAGACATTGCTGTGATCTTGTTGATGACATCGGTGGGAATCTGACGCCGTCCATCTTGCCACTTCACTCCCAGGAACTGGATCTCTTTGAGCAGGTCCCTTGATATTGCTCTTCTTGATGGCGAAGCCAGCTTTTAGGAGTATCTGGATGATATTCTCCCCTTTCTCGAACACTTCTGCTGCTGTCTTTCCCCACACAATGATGTCATCAATATATTGCAGATGTTCTGGAGCCTCACCCTTTTCCAGTGCAGCCTGGATCCGTCCATGGCAGATGGTGGGGCTGTGCTTCCACCCCTGGGGCAGTCGGTTCCAGGTGTACTGCACGCCTCTCCAGGTGAAGGCAAACTGAGGCCTGCATTCTGCTGCCAGAGGAATGGAGAAAAATGCATTGGCAATGTCTATAGTGGCGTACCACCTTGCTGCCTTGGACTCCAGCTCTTACTGAAGTTCCAGCATGTCCGGCACAGCAGCGCTCAGCACTGGAGTCACTTCATTCAATGCACGATAGTCCACTGTCAATCTCCATTCTCCTTCAGATTTACGCACAGGCCAAATGGGGCTGTTGAAGGGTCAGTGGGTCTTGCTGACCACCCCTTGGCTCTCCAGCTCATGGATCATTTTGTGGATGGGGATCACAGCATCTCGATTTATTCAGTACTGTCGGCGGTGCACTGTTGAGGTGGCAATTGGTACTCGTTGCTCTTCCACCTTCAGGAGACCTACTGCAGATGGGCTTTCTGACAGTCCAGGCAAGCTGTTCAACTGCTTGACACCCTCTGTCTCTACAGCAGCTATTCCAAATGCCCATCTGAGTCCCTTTGGGTCTTTGAAATATCCACTTCGGAGGAAGTCTATGCCTAAAACGCATGGGGCCTCTGGGCCAGTCACAATAGGGTGTTTCTTCCACTCATTTCCAGTCAGGCTCACCTCAGCTTCCACCAAAGTAAAGTCCTGTGATCCCCCTGTCACACCAGCAATAGAAACAGACTCTGTCCCCACATGTCTTGATGGGATTAATGTACATTGTGCACCAGTGTCAACCAAAGCTTTGTATTCTTGTGGTTCAGATGTGCCAGGCCAATGAATCCACACAGTCCAAAAAACACGGTTTTCCCTAGTCTTTACCTGGCTAGAGGCAGGGCCCCTCTAAGCCTGGTTATCCTTCGTTACCTGGGCATATGTCTTGGAGGTTCCTTCAAGGGGATCAAAAATATTGTCATCATCATCATATGTGACAGCTCGGTTACTGGCCACTGGAGCTGCTTCCCTTTTGGAACTTCCCCTCTGAGTCTTCAGTTTGCGCACTCGTTGTGCCAGAGCAGCAGTAGGTTTTCTATGCCATCTCCCCATGTTTTCTCCACAATCACGCAGGTAGAACCACAGCTCAGCTCGTGGGGTGTACCTTCTCTCACCATCTGGGTAACGTCTGCCTTGGGTACCAGAACCTTTGACCTGTACTGCCGAGATCTGGATAAGGTCTTCTTTAATCTGCTCCCTGAGCTTCTTATGATTCTCCTCGATCTTGTCTTTTAATTTTTGCAGATGTGTTTCCACCGCTGCAATTCTGGCGTGTGTTGGGCCATGTACTGCATCTGCATATGCTCGGAGCTTCTTTGCCATATCAAGCACAGTCTCCTCACCATCATCCCGCTTCATTATCGCTAAAGCAGAAGCATAATCTCGTGGCCCAAGCCGTACAAGTTTTCTCCACATCACAGATGTGCATGGTACCAAGTCTGGATTTACAGTGTTTGCATCATCTGAGAAGACAAGCTCCGCCTCTGCCATTTCCCTCAAGCGTTGAATCCCTTGTTCTATGGTTTTCCACTGGGTTTGCTGCATATAGAGATCCTCTGCACACAGGTATCTTTGTGCTACACCTCTCATGACCCGTGCCCAGAGGCTGTGAGGGTTAGTCCCCCTCATCGTTTCGTGGTCAATGACAGGATCTTGTGACAGGGATCCCAAATGCCTCGCCTCAGTGCCATCTAGAATTGTAGCCTCGCCTGCAGCATCCCAGAGACGGACTAACCAGCTAATTATGGATTCATCAGGTCATCGGGTGTAATCCTTCCTTAGGCCACGAAGGTCCTTCAGGGAATAAGACTCAATATTGGCTCCTGATGCTGGGTCAGTTGCCTTAACTCTGGCTTTTATATCAGGTGGTGTTGAGGGTCCTTCCTCTGGATCATCATCATCATCTGTTACGGGCCGATTAGTCTTGCTTGTGTGCTTTTTCACCGGAGCAACTGGCAGTGGCTTAGGCTCACTATCTGGTTTGGCTGCTGGCTTCGAGCCTGGGCTGTTGGCTGCAGCCTGAGTGACTGTGGTAGCTGCTGCCTTATCTCCCTGCCCCCCTGCCTCTGTCTGCTGCCCTATGGTATCTAACAGAGTGAGATAAGCATAGGCCAGGGCCCAGCTTATTGCAATTAACCTTTTCTCCCTAGAATCGTCAGAGCACTTCTCTTTTAGGTACTTTCCCACCTCAGATGGTTTCTGAATTTGTTCCCGTGGAAAATCCCAGTCTACAGGATCAGAAAATTCCTTCAGGGTTTGGCCTATATTTTCCCATTCTCCACACCACTCAGGATTTTTCACACCTGCATCTGCTTCTGGGTCAGGGGTCTCACCAACTCTTCTGGATATCTCAGCCCTCATTCCAGAGAAGCTGCAGACCATATAGAGGAAGCTTACCAGATTAAATACCAGAAAGATGGTCTCTTTAGCACTCAGGGGAAACTGAACCTTCTCAAAAAGTGACATAACAGATCCATAGGAAAAGAAGGAAAGGAAAGGCTGGAAAGTCTTATTCCCGTCTCCACCTCTCACAGACTGGGTGTAATTACTAATAAATTCCCAAAACACACTACTGGGATTGGGCTGCAGGCTAGGACGAAGAAACCATGAACCATAAATATCATAAACAGACGCCAGCATCTTTGTAAATGCCTTATAAATCATTATCACCAAGGCCAGCACAACAGCTATTCCAATCCGTACCCTTCTGCCGTAAAAATTACGTGTTAGGGACAATATCCCTAGTGACCAGAAAGGTATTGTAACCTCAAAAAAGTCTAGAGCCCAGAGACACATGAAGGCTTCCACCCCAAGAGATATTACAAAATCAAGCAGCATGGCTACTATTGACCGGCACAACAAACACACAATCAATAGAGCTTTTTTCCACCTTCTCGAGCCCCACGTTGGGCGCCAAATGTCCAGGTTTAGAGCAAATATGGGAGAGAATCCCCCCAAAGGAGCTCCGGTAGGAAAGCTGATTCAATCAGCCCCTACCCCCAGCTGGTCCGGGAGAAAATATCTCCTTGGAGAAAGGTGGAAAAAACCTGTTTATTAAACAATAAAATCTAAACAATATCAAACAATAAAATCCCTTGCCACTCCAAAGAGATGACAAACTGAGAAAAGTCCCTCCCCGGGTTGTGACTCAGCTCACTCAGTCTCTGATGAGTTCTGCCGGTGCTGGAATGTCGCAGGCCAGGCCTGGCCCAGTGGGCCACAGGTGTGAGTTGCTGGTGCTCCCCTTGATGTTCAGTCCAGAGCAGGTTTCAAGAGGTCCAAAGAAAAAGGAAAAAAAAAAAAAACAAAAATCCAGGGAACTTCTTTGCCTCGGCTAGCTAAACTAACTCAAAGCAAAGGAGAACTCTGTCCCGCCGTCTGTCCGGCCGCAGACAACAGTCCAGGGGCAGGAATGTGGGGGAGTGAATGCAGTGCCTGAAAAAAAACCTGCCGCTTCTTCTCTCCCCCCCTTCACTCTCCGAGGCGCTCTTAAAGGTGCAAAACTCACCATTCAGAATGGGACGATTGGGGATAAAAGCATCATATAGTCAACCCAGGACACTGGTGAAATCAAAGATCCCTTTAGGTAAGTCTGGAGGTGGCTTTACATCCTGTCTGGCAGTGACCATTTGTGGATGCTTAGCGATAAAAAAGAACAAGAACAGGACAATTGATACAAGGGCACTTTCCCTCGTGTGTCTTTCCAGCTTTCAGCAATCCACAGTTTAGGGACTTCTAAAGCCATCAGTGTAAAGACTTAATAACCTTTAGTGGATGTTTCTTTCATTAATTTGTTTTAAAAATTACTTTCTGAACCTACTTATATTCTGGCCTCTGCAACATGATGTGGCGATGAGTTACTTAATTTAATTATAATAGGCATGGTAATTTCACTGTTCTTTCCCGCATGTTCCCTCAGTTCTTTCATCATGAGAAACTATAAGAAGTCTCAGAAAATTGTTCTGCTAGCCATCTTTTTAGTATCTTCTCTTCTCCAAGCTGAAGAGTGTTAACTTAGTTTTTCTGGATACTTAAACTGCTGTATATATCTGGTCACCCCTGTAGCCTTTATCTACCCATTTGTTAGTTCCGGGCTATTTTGTAGATGAGATAAGAAAAGCTGGAAGCACTGAGGCTGTAGGTAAACAGCATTTAATCCATGAACTAACAGCAGAAGAAATCATTCTCAATTCTTAATATATTTTACATTTTATTTCCTTTCTGGATTGCCATTGAGAATTGAGCAGATATTTTCAATCCTCAGGTAAAGACTTCATGTTCTGTTACCTGTACAGTAATTGTCATTTTAAAATACATCATTGTGTACGTGCGGTTCTTTTACTCCAAGTATTTTTCTTTCTACACAAAAATTTCAAGTCTGCCATTTTTGGTTTTTTTTCTTTTTTTCTTTTCTCTATTTATACCGTGCTATGAGAATGTTTTGCTACACTTCTCAAAAATTTGTTTTCTCCTTTTCCTAATTATTTTTTGCATTGTTTACAAATATTGTGGCCTCTGTAGTCAGTATCTTTTTCAAAAATTTGATTTGTTAATCATACCACAGGTCCTAACACAAATCTCTACAGAGTGCCTCTGGTATTCTCCAGCACTGAGAATGTCAGCGACTCATTCTCCTCCACAGTGACATGGTCATCATGGTCACAAGCTGGCTGATGGGATACAAATCTAGCTGCTTGTTAAGGTTTGTTTTGTTCAGCATATAAATAATTTAAAAATAATATATCCTTGCAGAAATATTTTAAATGATAGTTTAAAATTCCAAGGACAAATGATCACAATTAATTTTAATATATCCTGAATTAGTCTGTGAATTGAAGAAAAACATCAGATTTGATCAGTCATAAAGTAAGTCTGAATTTAGTTTTAAAATGTATCATCTTTGTTTTGAAACTATGCCTGACAAGCATGAAATATATTTTATTGTTCTCTTTAACTAGACAGAAATCATTACTTGAATCTATAGCATGTAATTTTGTGCAGGAAGCTGAGTTATATTTTGAGATTAATGAGGGAGAAAAGAAGCTGACAGTTTTAGGTCCTAATGTCTGGGGTTTATAAGATATTATGACATGCTTAATTTGGAGAATCACTTTTTATTTATGTGCGTATGCACACACATTTTATCTCTTAGAAAGGACAAATATTCCTTTCCCATATCCAGCAGATGTTTATTATACCTGTTCTTGCAGCATCAGGCAAATGACACTCCATAATATTACTACAGAGCCTGGTCTGGGACTGAAGTATCAATCCTTTTGAAAATCCTTTTTATAAATCCAACCTAACACTGATTTTGGGCAAGTAAGCCAATCAGCTATCTCATCAGCCGTCTTATCTCTAAAAGACTTTAGTGTAACTGATTATATTGTCATTATAAAACCCTTCCCAAAGAGAAATGCCTTTTTGCTCTTTTCCTAGTCAAAAAATATCCCTTTTGTTATTCTCCTTACATTGAATTTTCCAATACTCCATCCCATTCTTAAAACAAACACACACAAAACCAAATCCGGCTGAAGCTTTTCTCTTTTTTTTTTTTTTTTTTTTTTTTTTAATTTTCACCAAGATTATTTACAGGTCTTACTGCTGTTTTGCATTCACACATCTCCGTATCAGCAGAATGCCATTTTGACCATGAGCATGAATACCATACTCTGACCAGGGTTATTAATGCTCTCTTCACTCTGTGCTATCAATTGACATTCTCATGACAAAATGAGAGGGGGCATGACACCACATGAAAGTAAAAATACTCATTTATCATCACAAACTAGTGTAGATCAAGTGTTAATAGTGGAAGAACTAAAAGAAACACACCAGCTGTGCTTTAAAAATCCTTCTCAGTCAGTTTTATATGGAGAAAGAAACCACAGAATATAATTAACCTTTTCTGTACACCACATTAATATTATTGATGTTATATAAGGTATTTGTTTACTTCCCACAGTTTGCAGCCAATTAGAAACAAGGTACATTATTTTTAATCTTTCTTGGCAACACCAAACTTCTTTGTGTAACTTGATTTTTGGAGAGAAAAATCCTGCTGCTAAAGGATTTAATTTTTTTTTTTGATAAGTTCTTCAATTTGATTTCAGAAAATAATGCTGAAAAAACTAGTTACTGAGCATGCTGAATCAGATGATCTTCTCAAATGCTTAATTTTATTTCTCAGTGTATATGTTTGCTTGCTTTACATTTAAATTCCTTCTGCTTTTTCTTACATTGTTTTCAATAAGCTTAATTGTTGATACAAGTTGTTTTCTATTTTTACAGCTTCTTTTAATGGCTTTGTCTGGCAAACATCGTTCATATATTCTAGACTGATAAAAGATATATGTGTACTGATGGGAAACATTCATAACAGTTATTGTAGGTCATGAAAATAAGTTATGGTAGCAAGCAAGACATTTTTATTATCTTAGCTAAACATTTTTGGATTATCATTAGTGCAGGGAGATTTATGACTTCCTGAACTGAAGTTTAGGATGGTTTTTGAAAGTTATTTCCTCTCATTTTTTCTTTCCTTCTAATCTTTTAAGTTTTAAATGTTTGAGATAACTTGCAATATATATTAGTTTGTACAAAATGAATTAATTTCCTTGCCTCAGTGAGAGAAGGAAACATACACAACCTATAATTATGAAATGTCATTCATTAATTAGCACAATGTTTGTAAATCCCTTATTGCCACTCTGCAATCTGTATTTTTCTGTATTTTATGATGAAATCACACCCACGTTGCTCAATCAGGTGGTAACTCCAATTTAGGAGGAAAGGATGTATCAATTACAAATATTTGTGGGAGAACTGGAGATTCTTTGAACAGTGACACAGCCTCTCATTCTAGGAGATAAACGTGCAGCCCAGTGCAGTAAAGAATCTCCCAATGAAGATGGTGCCATTGCCATTTTTCTGTTTCACTTTTGTTAGCTGGCACTATGCTTCATGTATTATCAAAGCTAATAACAAAATAATTATTTTAGAAATAAAACATGCAAACATTCTCATTCTATTCTATTCTATCACTAGCAAAAATGGTAGAGAAAATGTATGCCAGTTGAATAACAGAAATTATTAGGGATACATAATTTTTCTGTTCTATATCAAATCCTAAGACTGATTACTGTTTTCATTCAGGGCAGAATGACCAGTGGAAAAATTAATTTGAAATATTATTACATTGAAAATAAGTTTGAAAAACTGTTTTGCAATATTTGAAACAAAAAGAAAGATGTCAATCTATTTCTGTTTTCCATTTTGAAACTAATATGATAAGAATGGCCAAAATGCAGAAGTCTCTTTCATGCATGCACACAATTTCCACTTGTTCAGGACCAATGTTCTGTGACACCAGGGAATGATCACGTACAAAAACAGTCAGTAAACGAAGAATCACTGTCAGTAACAATCTGTGCAAAATGATCCATTATGTATTACTGTGAAATGCTGATTTACAAATTTAGCTTTTTTTGCCATTCATATTTTATCTGTCAAAAGGCTCTTGTTACATGTCCATTTCAAAGTATCCAAAATATCTGTTAATAATCCTGTACTCAATTCTATTGCCTCTGAACCGGCTGAAAAAAAATCTAAATCCTGGACTGATGTATTGGACAAGAGGAGGTAGAGCAAAAGTTTCTCCAATTCTGCCAAAAAATATCTCTACCATATTCACAGACACCCTGTGAATATACCTGCACCTGCCCTTGTCTCAACTGCCTTGCTCCCAGCAAACACTGAGGTCTGGGCAAAGAAGTTCAATACAGCAGCCACTCTGTGTCCTCCCATCTAGTTCTTTAAAGCTCATAATTTATTGCAGTTCAGCATAATTGTTATCTAGACTTGTACCATATGTTTTTAAGATTTTCAGTTGTACTATTTGATTTCCATAGGAGATGTTTGGGTTAAAAAGAGTTATAAAAATGTTTTTTTCTTTAGAGAAGGTAATGGTGGTTCTGCATCTGTGAAGCATCTATAAGCACAGGTGTAAATTTTTTTTTTGTGTGTGTGTGTGTGCATGCACATGATACAGCTGAATGTCATGTGGATTTTCTCCTATACTGTGAAGGGCTTTTCACTTTTCCTGACTGTATTCATAGACTTCATAGACCTATGGCAGTGTTGAATTGATATTTCATGTGTTCTGGTAGAATTCCTGGTATCACACACATACACACATCTATCAATAATCATGCCCCCGAATTTGGCAGCCTGGCCATGAACCTCATCAGAAGAAATCCCACTATCACTTTTTTTAGCAAGAATGCAACAGTTTTGCCATTGCTGCAGGTTGTCCAAGTGCAGGGAGAAGTCAAATTTACCTGACAGGCTCACTTTTTACATAAGAGTGTATAGTTCTGAGCAGTACCAAACAGCCTTACTGAGGATTTTACTTCTTGCCCCTGCACTTGTGCCCCAATACTTGTCCCAGAGTTCTCTAGCCATTGCAACCAAAAAACCACATTAAACTGTCCTGTTAGATTCAGCTTTGTGCTGAATACACAGGTTTTCCCATATATGAACCTCTACAACACCCTTGAATATAACTTGTGAGAGGAAAGGTCTGAAACATAGGACTCATTCTACACACTCCTCACACTGTCACTGGGACTTCTGGTTTGTATGGGAAGTGCCTTTAAAATAAATTACTGTTTGCAGGTGCTTGTCTTCCTTGTCACAGCAGGGTGTCTCACTTCATGGGCTAGAGAAAGCTGAAAGAAAGGTAAGGCAAAGAGGTATAAAAAGAGGTATATTTGTTACAGCAAAAAAAAAAAAAAAAAGAGTATAGCTTATTTCAGCTCTATCAAAGTTTCTGGAAATCAAAGGAAAAATCTATTGCCTTGAGCTGAGTATACATCACTGGGTTTTATGGCCTCTGTGTTATTTCCTGCCCAGTTGTGTCTAATTAATGACAAAAGAAAGTGTTTTATGATTATGATGATGCCAAGGTTCTTTGGTTTGCTCAGACTAGCAATAAAACTGTGTATGCTGAGAATGGAGAAAATGGATCAAATGACAAATTATCTCATTCAACATAACCTGAATTTGAATGATTTTGAATTAAACATTGACAGTTAATGTATTTTAGAAAAGGAATACGTATTGTGCACAACCTGCAGTATTTACTGGTTTTGGATCTGATCCTGACTACTGCCTGAGTAGTAAAAGGTACTCTGAGGCAATATTAAATGGGACAGCTTGGAAATTTTGTAGAGTTGGGACCCCATGGAGTAGGTTAGGGAGGGAACAGAAACAGAAGATATGGCCAGGGAATGAGAAATACTGCACTGACAAGTTCTGCTTCAGACACCTCAGAGGCTGAGGTAATTAGCTCTTGCAGCGTGTAACTGCCAAGAGAGGACTAAAATTTGTGACTGAAACTTAAGATCTGTGTCCAAAACCTTTTCTTACAATGTAACTTTAAAGCCCAATCCGCCTCCCTAGAGTACCTGCTTCAGGAAACTCAGGACTGATGCTTTCCTTTTTCTTGCTCAGCTCAGTTTCAGCTGCCTCCAGGCTGCACCATGGCAGGGGCTGAGCAGCGCTATCCTGGCTGGCTGAGTCAGCAGCAGACATCCCTGAGGAGCACGGGGCAGATCCCACGCTGCTGCTGCTGTGGTACTGCTCCCCAGCACATCTGTGCTACCAGATGAGGTGTGCTCCTTTGTTTATCAGGGAAAAATTACACAGATTGCACTACAGAAATGTTTATTCCTGATGACCCCAGATAGAATAGAAGGAACTTTCCTGGAAATCCTGGACCACAGGGATCTGAAGACAGAGTCCTAACTCCAGTCTTTTGATAATGAGATGGCTCTGCATTTTTTCCATTTGACCTAGGTGAAAACTTTGCAGTGAAATGAGTATGTTTAAACATATTTTGAAGATTATTTCAGCTAGATACTATCTTATTACTTGCTCTGCTTAAGATAAGGATTTTTTTTTTATTCTATAGGAGTCTCACTCAAAATAATTCCATAGTATACTGAAATTTCCAGTGACTAGAAACTAAGATAATGGCATTCCTCTTTCAAAATAAATACAAAGAATATCCTTTTTTGTCCATAAGCTGAATCAAGGGATTTGATCACTCATCTTCCCAAGAAATGGCATGAGAATAAGAAAAATCATAAGACAAGACATGACAGATAGCCTGTGAGGGAATACACCAGAAAAACAGTCTCTGCGCTTTGGACTTTAGCTGAGATAGTAGTGTTTTAAAGTTAGCAAATTAACACAATTTTAATTATTAGTTCTTCCCTTTGAAAGAACAGTTATTGGAGCCTGATGCAAAATTAAAACCTTCATCATCCTCCATTATGCAGCCATACATAATTCATAAAAATTTCCGTATCACATAAAAAAGCTCAGTGTTAAAGTGTATGGCAAATTATCATATGTATTTACAGCATTCCAGGCACTAATGAGGTAATCTTGCTTCATATGTTAGCACTCAAAAAAAGGCAGCCAGATCAGAAGTTCATTACCTGAGCCACTTCAGAGACTCTTAGTCAGAAGTCTTTGACAGGATTTTAAAATTGACTCAGTGGGAATAGGAGAAACAAGGGCTAGAAGGAGAGAAATTAAGGTGTGAACAACTGTTTGTAATATTGACTAATTAGAGCACGGGTTGATTCAACCTTCCTCTTTATTAATTATATAAATAAAGATATTTGGAATGTTAGTGATTTTGGATGGCCAATTGCTGCTTTGAGTGTTCTGTTCTGAGCATGTGATATTACTGCTCTTTGACTTTACATTGTTACAGCAATATTATCAGTGCCAGATCCAGCCATTCCAAAACAAAAGGAATAAAAACAACCTTGCTGCCTGATATTTTTAAACTGATTAAAATGATGTTAGACTATAAACACAAAAGTCCATTTTATCTGCCTTACAAACCAAATTTGCAAGCTTTGCTCCAAATCGGTGAGCTTTTTCTCCTCTCTGAATACTTATCTAGCAATCTAAAAGCAACAGCTGAATAGCTTTTCTAATGATTAGCACCATTGACATCACTGAGAGAGAGCAGCCTCATCTTAAGGCATGCCCTGCATTATATTAAGCACAGCTGTCAAATCTACTAATGGCCAATTTTTATTTTTTTTATAAATGTTATCCAATATGTTGACTTGTTTAAAATGATCTTACAGGAGACATAATTCATGAGATCACTGGTCTCTCAGGGTGGAATTGGACACCCAGACTCCTGCAGTCCTATCTGAACTTCACAGAACAGGGAAATCTGGCACCAGGGACACCTCAGCACTCCCTTGGAATGGCAGCCACCAGAATGAAAAGCATTGTCTTGCTTCAGGCCATTTGGTGAATTTATTTGAAGAGGGTCAGCTGAACACCAGGTTCCAACTAAGCCTCTCAAAGAGCCCTCTAGGCTGGAAGGCTGCTTTCCTTTCAAGATCTCCAGAAATGTCTTTCCTGAATTTAAACCTTTTCCGTCAGTGTACTGCAAATACTTCAGTAGACTAAAGGATTCATTTACCAGGATTTCTCTGTGTCAGACCCATATGTCTCAGCTACTTCACAGAACAAGCAGAGGTTCCAGGTGCTCACTCAGGGCCCACTACCCCCCATGCTCATGCAGCAATACCATGCCCAAACTGGGGGCTCAGCAAGGGCTCACATCCTCCTGGGGAAGAAAATGTGAGCTCTTACAGGCTGGAGGGCTCAGCCTGACTGTACAGTGAAGTGCTGCAGGCAGCAGTGCCAAGCTTAGCTCTTCCTAAGCAGCAGGAGGATGCCTGGAACCCCAGCTGCGGCCTGGAGGCAGCATGGAGGGAGGACACACAGGTTGCGGATCCACAAACACTCTAAGGTCCTTATTGCTGCTATTTCACTACTGATGGAAAGACAAGCTAAATTTTCATCTGACAGCTCATCCTGGTTTAATTGTGACAAATTAATTTCTGCCTCTCTGCTCCTAGAAATGGAGCTCTGTTCATTTCAAGGGGGATTTCTACACTGAGCCACGACCTGGCTTCCCAGCACTCATGGCTGCTTGCCAGCCTTTCAACTCCAGCCTGGGATGATGAGAGTCTTGAAATAGGCATTTAGAACCCAGCCAAGGGTGAGACCACGAATGAGGCGTACTAAGGAGAGACCCAGTGCAAACTATAATTGTGCCAATCATTGATTAGATAGTTCATGTATTTTTGTCATATCAGACTATAGCTCAGTTACATCAGAAAAAGCAAAGGGCAAAAACTTCACCTTCACTACCTGCAGCCTCATGGCTTGAGTACATGTGGAGATGTTCTCCATCCACATCTTCTACTGTTGGCAGAAATACTTTAAATTCTTGTTAACTTTAAATATCAAACTAAAATTATAAAGGCTCTTTTTAAAGGATTTATATGACTGCCATTCCTAAGGGATAACATATTAGCCTTTTCAAAGGGGGAATGAGAAACATTCCCCTCTTTCTGCTATGTATAAACTGCTTTAGTTAATAATAGAAGTTGCTACAAAGAACAAGAAAACCTCCTAGGCTACCATCACTAGATTTATGATGCAATGTTAGCCGTTTGTTCATGGCAAAGATTAAAGCACAAATTTGACTGAAAAATGTATGGTTTAAAATATTACTCTTGAAATGTATGGCAGAAGTTTGCTCTTCTCTGCTGGAAACTACACTTATTACCAGACAACTGCAATTGAAATTTGCAAAGATGTACAGCTCACTTGGCATTTGATGGTCCTATGTTTGAAGCCACATCTGTGGTTCCAAGAAACAAATGACTACGTCAGACAAGTCCAAAGTTTTCATGTATAGCTTCCTCCATGGGCAGTTCTCTCATTAAATATTCAAGCACAGAGAGCTCATGTTTTGTCACAATATGACCATGAACAATTACATTTACAGGAAGGAAGCTGCAGTGACAGCTTTTCACTTATAATTTTTTTACCTTGCCAGTACCCATACCTCTGTCTCCAACGGAGGCAGCACCAGCTATTTTTTCTTTTCCAGACCATGGAGCCACTGTTATGCTGCCCATTTAGGGATTTTAATGATTTTCTGTATGAGAGGTGTTATGAGAACAACTGAATTACTGTAACTATGAAATCTTTTTTTCTGTTGAAAAATGGTTTAGGGTCCATTTGCAGGATAAAAAAAAAATCAAGATTTTAATAAGCCTGAGTATTAGCTAACATCGCAAATGCCATGGCATAGATCGTGGATTACTGCAAAGTATCTATGATGATAATCTTGCTCCTCATCTTTTCTAGACATGAGAACAGGAAAAATCTTCCTTTCATATTCACATCTGAGCGTGGAAGTCTCATCATTTTTTCCTCTTATGGTCTTTGAAGTTTTACTGGTTTTTGCCTTGAAGTCTTTCAGATGCCACAGAGGATGCAAAAAGACACTTTGTTGGAGAGTCGTAAATATTACAGCAACTTCATACAAAGGTAATGGCCCATTTTAGAAGGAAATGTGAAATATTTTCAACAGGTGTGCCACCATAAGAATAAAAATAAAGAGCAGAAGGTGTTTGTTTTATCAATAATATCTTTGTATGTTACCTTTGTAAAAATAATAGCGTGTATAAGACACATTCCCATTCCCATCAGGACGCTAGGCAGTTGTTCTCCTGCAGTGAGTTGACTTTTGTAGTCTCAAATACTCTCTATGTATGCACCTACTGATTTTTTATAGTAGTCAAGAATATTTTTGTGTTAATTGATTTAATCTTTCCTTTAGTAATGGTAAGGTATCATATAGGTATAATCTATTGGTTTAGACCTGGCACATTAACGTTACGCTTTGTGCATCTCTAAAGCAAAGGCATTATTTCTCTGATCACAGGCAACAACCTGTGACTGAGCTTCAGAACAACTTTCAGCACTAGTAGGAAAGAAATACAGACTATATCCTTCCTCTATCTGTTCTTGCAAAATCACCTCTCCAGTAAGGACGCCCACCATCGCCACTCCTGCCCAGACTGTCCCTTAGGCTCCTTCCTGGGGAGGATAGCTGTAACTTAACTGAAATATTCCCAAGGAGCTAGAATTTGACATTTGTTTGGTACTTTGTTCACTGGAAGTCTTACAGATGTCAACAGGAAAATTTAAATACATGTTGCTTAACGTGAACAAAAATAATGGTGCCATGCTCATAAAGAACATGCTTTAGATATCTCATTATCATCAAAAGGACAGAACAGGAAGTATATAAAGTAAATATAAAGTATATAAATAGCCACTTAGATGGTGGGGGCATGGAGAGGGTTATTGTGGCAAAGTTGGATACCACCACTCATTATATGTGTGGACTGCTCGTTTGGCAATCATTCCTTTGAAACTTCTTATGGACTGCCCTTTTGATATTTTGGACATAAAAGTCTGCACAAATGGAAATTAAACAAACAAACAAACAAAAAAAAAACCAAAAACAAAAACAAAGAGAAAAAGCCCTTTTTCCCTTCTGGTACATTTTAAGGAATTAATATCTTCTGCTCACAAAGCATTTGAATATGTAAGATGCCTAAGTATTAAATGAGAAAAGTGTATGAATTTATATTGACCAGAACAGAACTGAAATCAGCAGTCAAATACACTTTATTAGAAAATTTTCTGCAATACAGTTAAGAAACGTTGTTTATCTTCCAATATTATTATTTTACCTTAGTGTAGAAGTTGCTAATATATAGCCCAAGAAGCACATCCTTCTCTTCAAAGAAACTGAGACTTGTTTTATTCAGAATAGTTTTCAGATTTAAGTGAATTAAAAAAAAATCTTGATCAGTGTTTTCTTGTGTTTAGAATGTACACTACAATGTCGTGGTTTTATTTTATCTGTTAAAAGTAGGTCTTCATTAGTTGGGTTTATACAATTTTGCTGGAGATTATGCTATATGATTCTGACTGGAGAGTAACACAATTTTCCTCAGCATCATGCCAAGTGTGACATCTAACAGCCACTTTCTAAGGGGATATTTATAGTTCAGCAGACATATTTTATCATACAAACACTATAAAACAAATTGGCCAGGGTTGTTTAAGCCTGGAGCCTCACAGACGCACCAATAAACAGCAGGTGATGTTTTGCTGTGTTCCATGCAAATTTTAACCACTGAAGGCAAGTAGTAAATTAATGAGTCACGAGTTCAGTAAGATTTGACACTGTGGAAAAGGACTAATAACCGTGCCATGTGATGAATAAACCAAACACTAAGAGGAAAAGAAAAGAACTCCCATGGTAAAATTACATAAGGTAATGTAAAAGTATGCAAGGGAACTCAGTGACAGGCCTTTAATATTTTAATGTAAAGTAATACAAGAATGAAAAATACCTAAGAATGCCGCTGAAGAGGTCTCTGGAGAAGGACAGGGTCTATTTTACTGCCCTTACTTTTCTAGTAGGGTCTAGGGAAAGAACATGGGGAAAATTATGTCCAACAGTAAAAACAGGGACAGAAAGGCTCCAGGAAACATGACTTCCATTGCTGCAAACAACTTTTAAATTTTTAAGCCTGTAAGTTCTGGTCCTTACCCAAAGACAACTTACACATATCTGTGATATTTTCAAAATGGAGAAAATATTTGAAAACAGCAAACTACAGCAGGCAGAGGCAATGCACCTTTGTAATTCTTTCCTGAGTAAAGAAAAGGAGAAAGGAAAAGTACATATGGATAGCTGTTCCCGAGAAGAGACAACTAAAAGGAAAGAGCATGTGAACCTTACCGTCGCCGGAGGACCAGCACTGCAGAAGAAGCCACATCCCATCTCACAGGGGCAGTAACAATTGTGGAAGTGTGGAGCTCCCCAGACAGCAGCAACAAGGAGAGAAAATAATGTGCTTGGTGCTTCTGCTCAGCTTGCTTCCTTTTGGCATTACTTGAGACAAACTTAATTGGTATGTCTCAAGTAGAAAAACACGTCTGATTCCTCATGGAATGTGCAGATCCCTGCTGTGCTTATAAGTCTCTTAAAAACAGCTTTATCACAATCAGCTTGATAAATAAGGTACATTTGAAAATTTAGGAAAAGTGAAAAAACATGGTTCTTCCAATTCTTGAAGGACCTTCCTGTCCTTACATGGGCAACAAAGAATCTTTGCTGCTTCTTACCACAGAAAAAGTTTAAGCTGTGAAAAAGGGGAATTGTTGACTGTATCAGTATCCTTAATAAACATGCAATGCAGTTCATGCCAAGTCCTGTTCTTTTGACACCAGTAGGATGCTTTGATGAAAATTACTTGCTATTTATGTTTGATTATGTTTGTTCAGTTTTGAATAAGTCTCATGGGATGACCTCAATTGGACTTAGACTCCATGGAGATTTCATGGGTAATGGATGTGAAAGACTTTATTACCAAAAGTATAAAATAACCTTCTCAAGAAACATACATTCATTTAATTGTAAAATAAATTTTAACTATAACACAGTTGCTACGCTTCAATGAATTGCATTTTCTACATGGAGCGTGGTAAGATTAGTTCTCCTCTAATTGGTATCACATTGGGGATTCTGCTTTAAATATTTACCCATGATGAAAAGATTTCTAATAAGACTAAAGATTTTCATGTTAATTCTTAACCTTGCAGCGATTGTTGTTTTCTTTCAAGAAATAAAGGATAAAACATCTCTGGTCATTCTTTAACACTGAGAGATTTTTTTCCCCATGTTTCAGTATTATTTTTTAGGGTATTTTTCAAATTTTCTTTTACTTTTTACATTTGGAAGACATTTGTTCTCAACAGTGAAAGACCTACTTATAGCCCAACTTTTGGTTAATTATTTTATGCCATTACACTTGACAATCTCAAACTGTGCACATATTGTGAGGCTTCTCTTCTATGAACACACAAACCTTTAAAGGCAGAAGGATATACCTGTAGGGAAAGTATTGAAATGGAAGAGAGAGGCCCTGAAATAAGAATATTCTGCCTCTGTAAGTCTGCATGCTTTCCCCCTGAGCTCAGGT
Organism: Calcarius lapponicus; assembly: GCA_039654755.1. NCBI lineage: Eukaryota > Metazoa > Chordata > Aves > Passeriformes > Fringillidae > Calcarius > Calcarius lapponicus. The sequence goes on from JBBFKN010000043.1 coordinate 678,340, forward strand.
GAGAAATGAGCACCTACCTTTTCCAGGTACCTCTAAAGCTTTGTTCTGAAACATAACCAGAACTCAAGCCTAAGAATTCTGGTCTTGTTCTAAGAGGGATTAATTAAACAGTACTGAAGCTTTCAGTCTACAGATGAATTACCATTTTTCATCACACTCTTTCTGCCTCTTAAATCTACTAAGAAGAGTTGGTGAAGTCCCTGTCTGATACAATTTGGTTCAGCAGGAAGACTCGCTTTTGAAGGTGCTGGATGAGTGATTCATCATCCATGTTGCTACAAAGTTGAAGTTAATTATATCAAAATGGTGATGCACCAGTGCAGCCTAATAGTGGTGCACAAGGGAAGCCTGGCTCCTTTTCTTTAAAAATATTCTGTTCCATAGCTCTGATGATCTAGTAATCTTCTTTCTTTCTTTTTCCAGTCTATAAAGATAATGCTGTCTTCGGGGGAGTGGCAGCGCATCTCATTTACTATGAGATAGGAAAGAGCAGAAATGCAAAATATTGCAAGGATGAGATTGAAATTTACCCATCTAAGACATCTAATATTTCATTCTCCCCCCCTCCTTTTTTTTTTTCTTCTTTAATTCTGGTTTATAAATCTAAACATAAATCTTTGTTTATTCTTGGTTTAATCCTTTGTAGATCCTCAAGCTTCTTTTCATTCGATTCATGCTCACGTGTGTCTGTCATTTATAGAAATAGTTCCAACAACTAACAGTAGTTCCTTCAAAGTTGTGCTTGTGTCATTAAATGTTTATTATTCTCTTCTTTTGTAAAATATAAAGATTCCCTCCCATGTCCTTCATCAAGATAATTTCATACAACTTAAAGAAGCTGACAATTGGGTCATAAGCGTCATGACTATACCACAACATAGTGACTGTTTTTAATGGCACTTTGTGTGCTGGAGAATGAGAATAGATGCAATTACAAATATCTTTTGAATGGAAAAAAGACTTTCTAGTCAGAATAAGAAAACCCAATCCCTCATCATCAGGTAGATGTTTTTCCCAATACCATGAATTGTTTTAACAACATAAATTGGCTTCTCCCCTAGCTCCAGCTTTTCAACAGACCCTCATATTTTAAGCCCTTATTTTGCCTCTGCTTCTGTCTGATTTAATCCAAGTTTTGCTTTACAAAAATTTCACCAATGTATCTGCTGCAGAATGTCTCTGAAGGCAAATCTGTGACCCTTTATTGGTACCTGTCTCTGTTCAACATCCAGCTCTGAGCTGCTCCCTTTTCCTCATCCTACTCCTGAGGTTTTTACCTACTGTCAGAGATTATTGCTTTCATGCCTTAAGCTTTCCTTTACGTTCATTTATCTGATAGCATAGTTATTTCCTCAAGTTTTCTACACTATAGGGAAAAAACGTCAGTTTAATTCTAGACTATATCTTGAAGGTAAAGAAAAATCCTACTTTCCCCAATCCAGAGATTTCCAAAATGGGTTTATTCTGTACAAGAGTGAGGTCAAGAAATAGTTTAGAGATTGCATACAACCATTTTTGGGTAGAACATTGTTTACCAACTTTTTTTAAGATTATGCATTTTCACAACAGCTTTATGAGATGCTTCATGAAAATCAAATTAACACCAAGTCATATGTTTTGTACAAAATCAGCGTTCTTTTACAAAAACCCCTGTAATTTTAATGTCAACTCTGTGGTATTTCTAAAAATTAACATTTAAGAACTGCTTTACAGTTACATTTAATCATGTACATTTTAATTCTATATGCATTGTCTGTAATGCATGTCTAAGTTTCCAACAGTTAACGAACATTATTTTTTATACTGCATCAGTGAGCAAAAGATGCAGCTGTTTTCCAAAGTCGATATTTTCCTCAAGTGTTTCTTTTTTTGCAACAGGTTTTCTTCTGAATGTTACTGGTCTTCAGTGTTGAGGGAGATCTCTGTATATTTGTAATTCTTTCCCATTGTTAGTTACATTCTCTATACTTCTTCAAATATAAACCTGCTCCCCTTTTATGATTAAAAAGCCAGGGTTATTATTTTCCAAGGCAAGCAAGATGTTACTCTAAAGGTTTTTTGATATTTTTAACTGGAGAGAGGAAGTTTTTCCTTCTGCTCTGGGTTACTATGCAAAGAATCATCATCCTGAAATATCATACCTCTGAGGTCGAAAGCATGCCATAAAAAAGAAATGCTGTGGAATACTGAGCATCACGACCACCAGCAATACCAAAAAAAACCCCAAAAATATAAAAATAAGTACATTAAATAAGCCCTGAGCCTCCCAAAAGGATCTCTTTTAGGTTAAATCTATCAGAAAATGCCACATTTTTATGCAATACTACAAGAGGCTTGGGGAATGTCTACCTTCATTATTCTGTCCCTCTGGTTTCCTTTTTGATTTTCTTTTACTTGGGGTTCAACTGCAAAATCTCTTTCATTTCTATTACCAAAAAAATTGATATAATTTGCGCATCTGCTCTTCTGTTTGTTCAGAATACTGGACTGTAAGCCCAATCTTTGCCTTCTTCCAGCCCTTCTTCACTTGCCCACATCCAGCACTTCACCACTCCCCCAGGGGCTCATGCTGGCCCCACTGACAGCCAAAGAGGAGCTTTGGCTCCTCTGCACAACAGATCCCTGACTCTGCACCTCACACTGATGCTTTCATCTCACCTTTCAATTCTCCTCTCTACTTTGTTGAAATCAAAATAGTAGAAAATAATGTAATTTTCTCTTTTGTTCTTTGCATGTGCTTTTTTTTTAAAGTTATGTTTGAAGGTTAGAGCCTCTGTCTCACCTCACTGACACTTAGCTGATTTCTGCTTCCCTATAATGCTTGCTGCTGATTCAGTCTTTAGCCCTGAGAAAACTGAGCAACTTTATTATTCTTGTCATGCTAAATTTACATGTTACTAAACATGGGACTATAATAATTTATATTGCATTTTGGATTTTATTTTTATTGTTATGCTAAATTTACATGTAACTAAACATGGGACTATAATAATTTATATTACATTTTAAATTTCAGCCCAGATTAGTGTTTGTATTTGTTTCGTGTCCATGGTATCCATATATAAATCTATTGAAGCTACAGTTTTTAGGTAAATCTCTTAGCAAGTGGAATAGCAACTTTGGACATGTAGCAAAGACTGACATGTACCTCAGTGAAGGTAGATTGATTTGAGCCATGCAGTGTTCAAATCTGTGCTGGGTGTCTTTTCAGGGGTCTTGTGGAATCTTCACAAAGACCATTGGGACGCTTTCTAGAGAATATTAAAATTACAGGTGATATTTAATTTGTCAGTCTTGAATATGAAGCAAATTTCTGACACCACAAAGAACTGTTGAGTTGTTCTGTAGTACTTCTGTGTACAACAGCCAGGAGAGGGGAGAAATTCCTGCCAGGTTTGATCCAGGGGTGCCTCCACCACAGATCCATGGGAAAAGCTAAAAGCACATGGCCAGGGCACAGTGGTATAGTCACAACATACAGTGCTTTTTGTTTCAGGGACTTTTGCATTAGAGGTAATAACTTCTTATTTAGCAGTCCTCAGTGGACTTTCCTTCCCTGAATGTGCTCTGTTGTTTATGAGCCCATGTACATTTACTGTAGGAAATGTCCCATGGAGGTTTCATGGCTGGGCACTGCACTGTGTGAGAAAATACATCCCTGCTTTGCTTTGAGCTGCCTCTTGCTGGTTTATTTGATGGCCATTAAGTTGTGTATTGGAAGAGACACTGAGTGGGTCCCTACTCATCTTCTCAATGTCTGTAATGATTCTCTGAAGCACTGCTGCATTCCCTCCAGCTGCTCTTTTCAGCCTGATGTGTTCTGATCTTAATAAACTCAGTGGCTTCTCACACAAAGACATTCCATAACTTTAGACATACCTCTTTATTTTTCTGCAAATTCCCAGCTCTGATATGGGAATAAAGCAATATTCAAGATAAAGGACATCCTGGACTTATACAAAGGTATAACTATTTTTGTGTGTGCGTGTGTGTTTTTGTTTGGTTTTGTTCTTGTTTGTTTGGTTTGGTGGGGTTTTGTTCGTTTTGGTTTTGGTTTTGGTGGGGCTTTTTGGGCTTTTTTGTTGTTGTTGTTTGTTTGTTTGGGGTTTTTTGTGGTTTTTGTTGTTGTTGTTGTTGGGGTTTTTTTGTGCATGGGGTTTTGGGGTTTTTTTGTTTTCCAATAGGTGCTAAAATTCCATTTTCTTTTTATGGGACTAGCAAGGATTGAAATTGTGTTTTCACAGTTCTGTCTATTATGTCTCAAGGTCTTATTGCTTAAATATATATTTTTTCCCCCTGAGGAATATTACATCCCTTTTCATGGAATTTCACCTATCATTTTATCATCTCTTTGTTATTTGTACTCATCTTTTCCACTCTAAAAGTGCCAGTATTATTAGTAAACGTTTTCAGCTAAGTTTTGAAAACTCTGCAATGTACATATTGAGTAAACCCTGGTTTTGATTTTGGATTCAGTCAGAAGAAACTTGACATCAAAATATGTAACTCCAAAAGCTTGGAAGTAACTAGTAAGTCCACATGTATCATTGTCTTGAAAAGGCACTGAATTGTAATGTGAAATAAATTCATGCACACAGCTTACCATTTGTGAATTTGGTTAAACAAACAAAAGTTCTGTTTTTCTTCTTGATGTCATTCAAGGAAATGTCATGAAAGGAAAAAATGGTGATGATCCATCGATGTCCATAAGTAATTAAGAGTTCTGTACTGGTTAAAAAGCCCAGTGAGTAATGAAAATTTAAAATCTATTTTTCAGAATAACTCAAGTTCACCAGAACGAAATATCAGGAGTACATTAGGCACTTATCCTCTTGGGATGCAAACATTTTATGTCATAAGCTTTTATAGATTTAGAGCTAGATAATCACTCTTATATGAATGGCCAATGAAGAACACAGAAAGTCACCAAGATCTAAGGGCAAGTGAAATCATTGCCTAGTTATTTTCACACAGCTGTGTGGCTTGTGGTGATGGGAATGACTGGACTGGTGGCACTCACCAGTGAGGGAAGTTCCTTCTGATTTAGAGCAGACCTTGCATTCTCCAGAACTGAGAGAGATGCTTTTGCAAGCATCAATGAAATATAGAACTTGCCATAGCATTTACATAACTTTTCTTATTTACCTCCTGTATATAAGATGTCATGAATGCTGTTATGAAACATATTTTTAGAATAGCTTTTTCAAGTAAAATTCCTGTATTTTTTAAATTTGCAGTCTATTTGAATATAACTGCTAAATATGGCTGGTAAACAGCAGAAATTTGCCAACATATTACTCTCACTTGTTACCTAAGTCACTCAATAATGGATTTGAACCATTATCATTCCATTCAAAGTTTAAAGAACTGTTAGGAGTGTTCAGAAACAGGAATGATTTCAACTTGGGAAGTGCATTCTTTTTTTGACTGATGATGAGATACTAGAGGAGATTCAGTCTGTACAGTTTAACAGGGCAGAAAAGAATGACTGTTTTCTCAGGTCACATCCTGCATGCTACCAGAAGACAGACTGTAACTGAATTGTTATTTTTTCTTAAAGACTGCACAAGGGAGTTCAGGTTTCTGTATTAATGAAAAAAATTTAGAATTACAGGTTGTGTTTTGTTTGACATTCTTGAAGTCAATGCAAGACTGAAGCATTTCTCCACAAGATAATTATTCCCATATTATGTCAATAAAATGATCTGAAACAATCTTCTTTGCTATTATCAGTTTAATTGATTAGCAAAGTGTCTATTACATGCTTGAGCCCTTCAAATTTTCTATTTTTAAAAGATTTTTAAATTAGGATCATTTGAGCTCATAGGTACTGGTGATTATGAAAAATGTACCTTGTATGATAAAATATAATAAATAATTGATTACAAATGATCTGATCACGTGTCACTCTAAAATCATGTCCTACACAAAGGAAAATCATTCTAATATATTTAATTCTGTGAAATGCCCTAATTTGATTTCAGAAAGTTAGATTAAATTAACCTAATTCACTTATTCTGAAAACTTTAATTCTATAAGTCGGCTGAGCATGTTTAATGAACCAATATTTGTCAGAAGAGGAAGCATAGTCAAATTTTAGGAGAATTATTTTTCTTTAAGATATCTGGTAGAGTGTTTATTATTCAGGAATTCTGTATCAAAAAAGTAATAGACTTCTTGGCATTCTCATTCTATACCATTTTAATAGAAAAAATAAAACCCAAGCTTGTGTTCTTTCTTTCTTTATTTGCATTTTAATGCAGCAGTAGAAAAATATTTTCATGAGTAACTAAGTTTGGAAGAATTTCAGAAATCTGATAAATATTGATTCTGTTAAGGTAAAGTCCCAAATAAATTGCAGTTGTAGCTGTAGACTGGTTTATTAATTGGTTTAAGGAAAAAAAGTATCAGATTTATTGAAATCATTATTATCATTGCACTATTTTGATGTTTATGACAACTGAAAGCATAGAAATGTTTACCTGAGAGAAAAACACAATCAACATCAAGAAAAATAACATACAGTTCTCTAAAATGCTCCTTTAAAAAAAATTATTCATTACATTTTTTCAGTCATATTTACCCCTAAATAAAGAAAAAGGAGAGGAATATGCTATGTCTCTAAAAAATATGTGCATTTGAGATCATTTCTTCATTAGTCATTGAGAAATCTGTTCAAATTCCTTTGTTTAAGTTATTTTCTTTAGAAGCGCTGTTCTTTCCCATCTCCTATGATGTAGAGGCTCTTAGTCAGAGCTTTTAGGCTTAATGATATTGATTTCACCACCTTGATGGAGCCTGCCAAGTCATATGTTCTCCACCTTGTTACAAACACATTATTTAGGAGGAGAAATCATAGTTAAATTTTAATAAAGAATTGCCTGAAACAGAAAGAACTGAGTTTAAATTTGAGGCCTTTTTTCTTACATGTTAAGCTGCCTAAAGCTGCTATCTCCTTTAATTTTTCACCAAAGACTCACAAATAGCTTTTATCTCACACACTAATGCACACTAGACTATTTCCTTAGATGGATTTTATTTCTTCAGTCAAATTGATTTTTTAGTATTTTAACAATAGCAATAAGAAAAATTTACTCTGAGATCATGGTGAGTGAACTCAGATTTAGTGAGGTCCAACAAAATTTAAAGAAGTAAAAAAAAAAGTCTGTTTTTGTTTCAAGAATTATATTTTCAGAGAAATACTGAGGCTTGAATGTGCAGCTATGAAGCTATTGGGCTTGGAAAACAGGATAAGTAGTACATATGAGTATGTTACTGTTTAAAATCTTTTTACCTCAGATGTTTTCATGTATCTTGTCTTCAACAATGGCCAGATATTAAAATCCAGGACAGGGGTTAAGAAATTGTGCCTGTACAATGTGATCTCTTCTGTGATGCACCCCTGCAGAAGGTTTAGGACTCCCTGTGCTGCTGTACCTCTGTTTTTTGTGTTTAATGTTCCCTGATGAGTCAATCTTTCAGCAGTTTTCTGAATTTTAACAGACAACATCCTGAAGCAGAGAATTTCAAAAAGTGTAGTGTAAATGGTGAGAACAGCTTGTGTCAGTTTTCAGTCTGGAGCTTGCTCATTTCTCTGGGTACCACCAGGCAGTTGGATCAGAAAGAAGGGAAGATTAATTTACCCATTCTCTGTCCCATCTGTTGGCCCCTTCCCAAGCTGAGGAGCTCTGGAGTATTTAGCTTCATCCTAAAGGGGAGACAGGAAGATGTATCATATATTTTATCACATTTCAGTAGACTTATGCTGCTGCAGCTGGACTGATACTAAACTTCAGGGCTGCTTAACTAAAGCTGGCATGACTTCACTGCAAAGACAAACCAGATACTGCAATGCAAAGCTTCTCCAATAAAACAGCTTCCCATTGTTCATGTTCATCAGCTACGATGGAGTTCTTGACATTTCTCTCCAAAGAATTTTGTATTTCTAAAAGTAATCATTTATTCATGACAGTTTGAACCTTATTTTTTTCTAGCTGTATTAAATCTGAAAAATTAGCTCCTACAAAATGAACTTGAAGTAAAATCTATTCTGCTTCCTAGAACCTACTCTATATGTAGAGTCATATGATTAGTTCCTGATTTAAACCTCAATTCCAGTCATAAGCTTCAGGCCAAAATTGCTCCTTCAAGGTAATTGTGCCAGGAAATTTGAATTCTAGTGGTGGGTTGGAATATTCAGTGTGCAGGAATTAATAAAATCTAATCTTTTTATGTGTTGACTTCAATCTCTGTAGTAGAAACATTGAACTGAGTCTAAATATTCTAATTCATATAAACAGAGCACTGCTTTTAGTTTATGTGTACTAATTTTAATTAATAGAAATCTCTAGTGGATTTATTTTGAAAGACCATTGTAAATGTAATTTTTAGAAGACTGGATTTACTACACCTGACACTAGAATGCAGTTATAACTGTGAAATTTTACAATCGCAGAGTAAATGTATTAATTTCTTTTCTCCTTGCGTCTCTGGAAACTATTTTGATTTTTTATTTTTAAAATATGCTTTTGAACTGACAGTGAATCCTAGAAGAGAGCAAAATGCTCCCTGAGTTAAACTAAACAGAATATTGTGAGGAACATGCTGGGCAAACAGTCAGCTGAATGCTCTTCACAGAGATACAAAACCCCTCCTTGATTACTGCATTTGGGTAATGTTCTGCAGATGGAAAACTACCTCCAGAAGAGAGGCTCTCTCCAGGGTTGCATGGGCTCCAAGGAAAACAGAGGCTTGGTGGCCTTCAGAAAGACACTGTAAGCCATAAAACTAACTGCTTAAAACACTGGAAAGTCTGAAGGAGTAAAAAGTTGCATGAAACAGATCATAACTTTCTGAAGAACAGAATCCTGTTCAGCAACTGAAAAGTATTTGAAGCCTGGCAGGAGGAGACGAATGAGCTCCACGGGTTCCTGCTGCCCAAGGGCACATCTCCTGAGTTACTGCACGTCACAGGCCCTTAACTCACACTCCACTGCTCCTCTGTTAAACACTTGCAAGCCGCACTTAGCAAAGGACTAACTTGGATAAAACACATTTCCAAAGAAGTTGTTCCAGTAAGACACTGAATCTTGTTCTGTCCCACTGGTTAGGCACTGGACTTGCAGCACTGATGGGACAGGGGGGCTGCACAGCCCTTCAGCTGCTCTTGGGTCTTCTTTGCAGGAGCAGATGCTGTACCCTGGGGTGCTAGCACAGAGGAGGGAGTGACTTCCAGGTCTTGTGAAGTAAATACACTCTTTCCACTCACTTATAATTGCTGCTTTTCAGGCTCTAAGATAAACAGACTGCAGAGGCTATCAGGTAAATGGGAAAATAATTCTTGATCTGTAATTTGCTTCTTGTTTAGATTTAAGAAATGTTTCACCCATTAACTTGTCAGAACAAAATAAATTAAAAAAATGTGTCTGGAAATGTCTGCCTTTGTTCCCAGACATTGAGGATTCACTGTTCCTAAGTGCACTGTGAACATCTGAGTAGCACTACACGACTAGCGCTCCACTAGGTTGTTAACAAAATGAGATTGCTTGCACGAGGCCACCCCCAAAGAAAACTATTTTTTATAAATAAATGTGTTCTGAGGCAAAACTTTCTTATTCTTTGTCATCTATTATATATCCTGCTCAGGATGGTGAGACAAGTAGCAGTTTTTGTCATTTAATGATACATTTATAAAGCACACTCAGTTTGCAAAGTTAGAATTTGGAAATTATGACATTCATTGTAGGTGTTGTAGTGGCAATTTTACTTGCTTTTTTAAGAGATAGATTTTCTTTACTTTCAGCTTTCTGAAAAATTGATTGCTGGGAACAAAACTATCTTTGTTTAGTATCTTGTCATGCTTCCAAGGAAGTTAAAATTGTGATTGTTCAATAGCAGTAGTAGCAGCAGATAATTTTACATTTAAAGTGCCAAAAACTACTTAGAGGAAAGGTTGAAGGGAAATGTTTTCCATTTGTTAAAAAGAATACTTTAACTATCTTCAAAATATCAAGACATAGGAAAATACATAAGGAAAAACTTTTTGGAGATTGTAAATGTTCAATTTTCCCGATATCTCCACTTGTATTATGTTTATAAAATCTTGAAGTAATATGAGAACTTATTTGCCAGTGTTTTTTGATTTATGGGAATCCAGCAGCTCTTCCAGTATATTTAAAAACAAAGCCCTTAAAAAATAAGAGCGTAAAAATGAGTAGAAAAGAAAGAAATGAAACTTAAACCATTGCTGGATTTGCAAGATGTAGAGTACGCAATACACTAAATAAGCATCTTAAAAACTCTTGGTACCTTAGCAATATCAATATGAGTATTCATTTTATATGGTAAGATTAACAAAGCAATCAAGGTGTATCCAATATTGAACAAAGAGAAAAAGTCAATACTACAATTTCAGAGAAATCATCTCAAAAAAGGACAGTTGTGTGATATTTGGAATAACAAAAGGAGCATTTAAACCTCTGGAAAGTGTTCAAAAGGCAGGGAACTGAAAAAAATGGTGTGTGAATGAACATCATCATCAGAAATGCAACAGTTGTGGCTGCCTTTGGTAACAGTTGGCACAGCACCACTGAGGTGCACAGGAAGGCTGAAGGGGATTTGGCACTTATTAGGATATGAATAGGACATGTTTCCTTTGTATAACACATAGAACTTTTGACCTGGAGCTCAATTAAAATTAATACTTTCTCTACAAGGAGCAGAGTAATTCAGCAGAGGATTTGTATGTTTGAAGAAATCTCTTTACCACAAGGAGTGATACTGAAAGAGAAATAGCACGTTTCTCCATTTCCTTTTGTTTTGTTTTTTTCTTCTTCTAGAAGATAGTGACCTTAAGACCTCTTTTGAATGGAACACTGGAATTGTAGGAACTATGTTTTTAAACTATTTTTAAAAAAAATAAAAATATACATGATGTGTAGCCCAAGCCCAAGGGATTTAAATTATGCTCTGGATGAGATGTTGTGAACAGACCAACAAAAACAGGGTTTTATCTCTGGGGTAAATGGACTGAAACAGATGAATGACAATTCTTTCACAATCAATCAAAATTGATTTGAACCATACAAAAAGCAAACTGGAAACGTATGTTTCTTGAGTCAGCTTAATTGTAGTTTTTCAAAGCTTTATAATACATTATAGAAACATGAACAAAACATATGCCTCTTTTACGTTTTTTGGTCTTTCTAATTTGAATATTCTGATACAAAAGTATAGCAATTATAGAAATTTGTGGCAATTTTTTATGCATGCATTAAAATGAGGGTTTTAAATGTCTGAATAATATTGTAGTAACAAATATTTAAAAGCCTGACTACAGTAAGGTCTTGGTACATTTACTCTAAGTCATTAAGATAACCCAAAGTATTTATTAATTCACCACTCTGTGAAACCTGGGATTAACTGAGAAGTAATCAGTGAACACTTTATGTACCTGGGGTTTTTGAGACCAAGCACATTGTGGTTTTTATCTCAGACAGATATTCAGCTCAAAAATGTGTTAGGAAAAGTAAAGGTCCGTGGAAGGGATGACAAATGGGAATGTTTCCTGATTTCAAAGTGCTTTCAAATTTCACTGAGCATGGGCACTGCATGCTTTCACTAATAGAACTTAGGTAATGTATTAATTATGAAACAACTGTTCATTATGCTAATTAGGAGAATAATCATGACATGTTTTTAAAAATCAAAATTTTCTTCTCTTTATACAAAAGCCACTGGTAAGGAGCAGTGAGAAGACCTGACTTGACTCATTCCTAGCAAACTGACCATGGGTTCAGGACTAAGGAGGCACCTTCAACCTGTTAGAATGCTATGGCAGTTTTGTTTTTACATTATTTTCTTTAACATGAGGAACTATGTCAGTTTATTTATACTTTCTATTAATCAGTAGGGAAGTTCTCAGCCTTTAGCCTAACTTCTTTTGTAAACTGTGGGATTAATGGAGAAGGGAAACACAGTTGTATTCCCTGGGATGATCAGGACCAAATGAATCCATGTTTAACATCCTGAGCTTATCAGAAAGAGAAATTATATCTCATGTGCTCATGTGCTGTCTGCTCAGGTTTCCTTGGCTGTGCAAAGCAGGAGGCATGGAAATGCTGACCATAGACTAGGTATGAGCCTTCCATTACATTCCTCCATTTCTGCGTTTCAATCCCATGCTGGAGACTGGGTAAGATTCAGGGTATTTTAAGAATTTGATCCATTTATGAAAAATGTGGAAAGGGAGACCACTGATTTCACGTAATTTTCAGACACATACTATTTGTATATTTGTATAAGAAATATTTATTGAATAGAAAAACTATTTTAAGCAGCTCTCAGGACACTATGAATAATTTTAATTGAATCTAGACTGCTGCATTTACTGCTGCATTTCTGGTACTGAAGTCCTCATGGTGCACCTGAGATCTGCAAGCACTCTATCTTATCTTATGGCTTTGTTCTTGAGAGAGAAAAGAAAAAAAATAAAATCTATCTATCTAGACATACATTGTAGGTTGTCAGTCAGTGTAATTTAGAATTTAAACTGCTAGAACATAATATGAGCATATGTCAGGTTGTCCTTGCTGAGCAGAAGACTGCACTGTTCACAACCAGTGAAATCATTTTGGTTGTACACAAGACACCTGGTACAACTTACGTGCTCCACCCTACAAAGTCCTCAATGCAGATTACTGACAATTATTTACATCCTGGCCCACAATACACTGGAATATTATTTTTGAAGATACAGTGAATAAAATACAATACTATACGAAGCATTCAAAATCACTATATTCATAAATCACATAACAGGAAATGGCAACTTTTCCTTATTCACTTTCTCTGCTTACTTGTGCTGTGTCTAAAGAGCAAATGGATGACTTTTTCCACTAGATTGCATCCAGGACACAGGGAAAGGAAAGCTGTGAGCAGGGTTGTTTTGTTCTGATTGTTAATTATTTCTTGAAATCTGTTGCCAGGGTTCACTGCTTTCTAAGAGCTGTAATCAAACAAACTTGCTGATAACATTAATATGTCATTTGCCTTCAGAAAACCAGGATATTCTAATTACTTCATGTTAATGAAGAGACAGTAAAATTCCAGAAAAGTTTCCTATAAATAAAAGAACAACTGCTTATTTTTTTCATGGTTCCACTTATTCTACATTCAGAATCCTATATTTATCTAGTTAATAGCACATTTTTTTCCTTTAGAATTAGATACTCAGCTCACATTCTGGCTCTTAGAAATGATCGATAAATCTATGGTGAGTTTGCATAAGTATTTTTCTCAAATGAATCAAGTCCTTGACTGAGATATTTTAATTGCCATAATTTGAATAACTAATTCCAAGTTCTGAAAATTAGGGGAAGGTAGTATGTGATTAACTTCTGGTAATGAAGCCATTACCTGATCAAGTAACGTTTTACTCTTGGAGCTGATTAACTGTAAATGCAAATGAAATTGATCTGAATTGTCAATTTTTTGCTGGATTTATAGTACATCTTTTAAATATTCTGCAACTACTGTTATGCAGCATACCTTGCCATTTTTATTCTTCTGGAAGTTCTGTAAGCTTATATGTCTAGCACAAAAACAGAAAACTTCTGCTCCAAATGAGAGTGTCTATTCACATGAAAAATTTTCTTTGCTCAAAATGTTAAGCCAAGATGAAATTCAAACTAACTTTTAGTGAAATTGGAGTTAGTGATTATGCTAACAATTACTTACATTACTTCACACAGACTATATCAAAATGCCACAAATTATCTAGTGACAGGATATAAAATTATTGATGAAGAAAGTTTATGATGTTGTGGTATCAATTTGTTTAATTTAAACAATTGCTGGTCTATTTTCATCACTTCTAGACTTTTATTTAGTTCTAATGTAATGAATGGTGAGAAATAGAAGTGATGGAGCTGTGCACAGAACACTGAAAATTTTGGAACTAGAGAGGGTCTTTACCCAATAACATATAAAAAGTTGTGAACGTTGATTTTATGTTACCTATGTTGTGTACTGCAATATCCCTCACCCAGGTCATCCTGCTTTCCACAGTGACCTTTCCACAATCATTTGTATTGACATACAGATCTGCCTCAAAAAATTCTTAAATTAAATGGATAAGACAAAAAAAGATTGGGAAAAAGAAATGAAAAATGTGTTTGCAGTAGGAGGGGTGGGAAGGCTTTCCTGTTGTCGCAAAATGCTTAAGGCTGTTAAGCAGCAGCTATCATAGAAGAATCTTAAAGCCGCTCAATGACTGAAATCTATCTTTTCCTCCATTTTCTACCTCTTGATCTCATCTTCAACTTTAACTTTGCCTTCATTCATTTTGTTCCCCAGAGTTTTCTGCTCCATAGCCTTGGTGCCACCACTGGCTTGACTCCTTCCTGCTGTCACTCTGCTCCTGGGAAGGAAAGGAGGGGTTACATAGGTCAGTCACCACCCCAGAACGCATTATATGTTACCTGGTAGGTCCTGATAAGATTTGTTTTCTAAACCACAGTAAGGAAGATCTCATATGCACATTTTTTCCCATTTGTGTTTCCTCCCTACACTGAGAACCAGCAGCTGCAAGGGAAGCCTCTGTTATACAGTGTGGCACCTTCCCTTCCCTTCCTTGGGAATGTAGCAGTTAGCATCTGATACATTTAGGTTAATCTAGATTAAAAACCAATTTTCCTTACGCTAATGCCTGCTAATAACTTTTGCCTTTATACATTCATTTAAAGACAATGAACTCTGATCTTAAGTGTATCACCTGGTTTAAGGGTAAAAGAATTTAAAAAATTATGCTGCTAATTCAAAAGTAGACAAGCCTTATTTGAAATCTCAACAACCAGATGGCAAAACATATACACTAGAGTAATTTTAGAAAGTAAAAAAAAATGTGATAAAGTACTTTACATTTGTTCTTTTGTGGAGGTCCAGACTTGGGGGTTGCTTGCAAATTCTTGTGCTCTCTTTGTAAAACTCCTTCATTCCCACAGCCAGCCACCCACCCACATTTGTGGTCACCACACCTGCATCCTCACTCATACACAAATCTACATCCAGTTTACAACCTATGAACATTTCTGCTTTCTTTTAGAGTGGGAAACAATATTTTCAGTAATTTAATGTGTATATCCAGATTTCCCCTCCAGACGGGGCCATTGCTGAGTCATCCAAACTGTCAAACATCACTGAGCATGTTAGGGAGGCCTGCACGACTTAAAACATTTCAACATCTAAAGTCTGCTCTTGCATTTAGGAGAAATTCTGTCTTTAGAAGGCCATAGTTGCATACATATCTAATAGTTTGGCATTTATCACTGAATTCTAACACAAGGAGGAAATCAAAGCCCTTAGAATAAAAATGGCACTTACAGTCACTTCTTGTATAGTTTGGCACAGAACTTTGCAAATGATGCTCAGTGCTGGTAAATCCAGGCAACTCACAAGAATGTTTAAAAAAAAATATTCAGCACTTTGCTTCTTGTGTTTGTTTCATCCAGTCCACTTCTAAAAGTTAAGGATGGGTTTGCAGAGAAGTTGGGGGTACTAAACATGTCTTGAGAATGGTGGAAGAATAGAAAAAAAATGCACTCTTAAAAGGGATATTAAGACACCATAGTAATATTATACTAAAAAAATATTAAAAAATATACAAGCAAAAATATATTGCAAAAAGTGTTCTACATACTGGAAGGGAGATTTTACTAATCTTACTATTTTTTAAACATGAAATTCCTAACTGAGAAACATTCACTGGCAATACTTAAATTGATACAACAGGAACCTTGTGCAAGTAACACTGAAAATATCCTTCATTGTTTGGTTGGATTTAATCTATATATGGAAAAAACGAACAAAAACCTCCTCAAATTCCAATTATCCACAACATTGGAGAGACTGAATGTTTGTCCACATGAAATGTGTTATTTTTCATAACAAGTCCAAAATTATTCAAAACAGATGTCCTTCCTGAGATAGCTGGGGATGTCTGGCAATAATTTCCCATAATATCATGATTGACCTACCTACAATGATGATTTGCTTAATTTTTGTTTAATAGCTGTGTTTTTATCCATACATACCAAAAGTAAAAATAAAGAGAAGGAAGCCTAGTTTTGAAAAGGAGACTAAATATTTTTGAACACATAGAACTGAAAACCATCCACCGTAGCAAAATTAATCCTAAGAATATTAATGTCAGAAAAAAGGATAAAATTTCTATCTTCATTATGCAAATAGAATCACAGTACTAGAACTATTGAAACAATTTATCACATGAGGGCATTTTCATGAGAGGGGAAGAAAATCATCATGGCATTATGTGGGCTTTGCAAATGATCAACCTACAAAGATTCTGTGACAATATTAGCAGACAGGGACATAGCTAACTGTTCTACATCAGCCTGGCAGTAATCATGAAAGATTGCTGCACGAATACAGATAATTACACAGGAGAGACCTGTGCTGTGTAAATAAGGTGGGTAAGCCTATCTCAGGTTCTGAGCTGTACAGATATTCTGTTACATACCAAATACGAATTTGAAGAAATGGAATGGAAATCAGAAAATATATCCTGAGCATTGCATTTATAAAAAGGACATCTTTTTTTCTCCAAGAATAATTTCTAATTATGTATCTAAACTGTAAGCATCTACAACATGCTTCTCTAAATAAGCTATAAATATGCAAGAAATAAATCAATTACCTTTTACTTTTATATACTTGTCATCTCATATTCAATCTAGAGCAGTGTTATTATTAGGATGATAAAAATTTTTGCCAAACTGAAGGAAAAAAAAATTATTCTTCTAATAATTTACAGGAGACAGTAATGCTGGTCTACAAATTATGCAAATATCTTAGATGACCATGCTGGATACAAGATACATGCAGTTTTCTTGGGCAATGATTTCACCACTTACCATTGCCATAAAATGACAAAATTATTTGGTCATGTCTCAGTATGCTAAATATCCATGAAGTAAAACAATGCAGAATACATGATGTTAAATTTGGTTTGGTATCACATCAGCATTTCCTTGACAAATTCATATCCCTATGTTCTTGCTTGCTATAGAGTAAGACATCCCAGAAATGCATGTGTTCCCTAATACAGGTTCCCCTTTTCCCACTTGTATTACTATGTTCTGGTTATAAGGGATCTATTTCAAATTTAAGTGTTATGCAATACAAATAAAGCTGGAAGAGCCTAGGCAATGCCTCCAAATTAATTCTGAAAATTACTGAGCTTCATCCAACATTAGTAAATTCTAAGAAAATATGTCTTTCCTGGATAATAAGAAATCTCCAGGCTGGCTAAGATTAGCCAGCAGCACTGGACACTCATTTTCAAAGGAGGAAATGTACTAGGGACCTTTACAAAGACCACACTGAAAATAAACAATATAAACTTCTCTGTAAGTCTGTGCTGAAAAGGTGTTGATATTTTCTTATCTAATGCATGTGGCAACAGTTAGATTGTATAGTTTCTGGAATTACAATCGGCTTTCTTCTTGCAAGGCTTTAATGTGAGCTAATCCTTCTCATCCGAAGCAAGTAGTCAGTATGACACATAAATGGCTAATAAGTGCAAGACTAGGACAAGATGAATGTGCTTGTTGAAATTAGCACTATATCAATCACTAATTCTTGAAAAGGTGTGAAATAGTTAATATTTTCCAAAGCAGATTTTAAGTGCAAAGAACAGCATGGCTCTCTAAACTGAGAATTCTCTGGGAACATACCTGGTTCAGCACTAACAATATATAAAAAGTAGAGAGCCCAGCTACAGAAATGGAGGTATTTAGAGCTGAATCACTGGAATGTGTATGTATGATGGTGGTTTCTCCAGGTGTGGACAGTCACATTTTGACACAAAACCAGAGATGACTGGAAAATGACAGATATTGTACCTGTTTGCCTCATCTGTCCTCTTGGGTCAGCACTGAATTTCTCAATTAGAATCATTCCAGAAAATCCATCATTTTGCAACAGCACTGCTCACATGGTGGATACCCTGCACTTGAAGTGTTATAAATGCATAAATGCTTTCACAACATAAACCTTTATAGCACTGCACACTGGGTCTTTAAATATCCTTCACTGTCAATGCAGGTAATTCTTTGAGTCTCACATGCCCACCTATGGAATTATACAGCAACATTACAACGCAGCAAGAAGTTCAAATTATTCAGTAGAGTTTTCAGGAAGTTTTCATAAAATATGCATGTTTTTTCTAACTTCAACTATATGTTCTCCTTTTCCTAGGCCCCCTCCTTTTTTGATCACAGAGTCTTGAAATAGTCCTTCATGTTATTCCATTTTTTAGATACTTGCCAAGTAGGGATGTTAACATTTGCAGTGACTGAAAACAAAAAAGCTTCAGCAGTGTTAACATGAAATTGTATTTGGGAACCTATATGCTCTCTGGGTCATGAATCTCAACTAAATTTGCTCCCTTCAGCTTCTGATTTTGGAAATCCAGTGAAAAATGCTGTAGCTTAATAACTGCAGTATAAAATGTAAGGCATTCCCAGTTCTGCCTTACAGTAAGTTCTGTGACTTAGGGTAACTACTTCAACTCTGAGAGTTGGCTTTTTCCCTTTCCCCCATTTTTTTCCTTTAAGGGCTATTAAAAAATTACATATAAATACATATGTAAATATATACCAGTGAATTTATTTGAGCTCCTAAATTAGCAAATCTTATGGTTCTTTTCTTAGAGGAAAGCTGATAGGGTGATGTAATAGTTTTTTTGAACTTTCACATCTATGAATATATGAATAATTTTGTACTTTACTGAGATAACAGGTTTAGTTCATTAACATAAGTGGGCCCAAATGAGAACACAAGTATAGAGAGGGAACAGGAAATACAATCAGGATGTCACTCAGTGTAAACTGGTGTTGACTGATTCGGGACACTGGTCTCAGGAACACTGGTGCCAGGTAATGCAGAAGTTAGCATAGCCTGGGTATATTTATGAAATAGAATTAATATAACCAATGCAATAACTCAAGACTTATGGCAGGAGAAGTGAGAGAAAAGTATGCTCTTTTCTATAGGCAGGAATACAGATGAATAATTCATAAAAAAATATTTTATTTGTTTATTGTATTTGATCTCTTTTTCTGCAAAATATTTGTCCATATACAGGCCTTTATTTTCTCCAATGTATTCATTGTTCACTGTATTATTTCTCCAAGAAATTTTTACTCTAAAGATTGTCTGTTGGAAGATTATTGCAAGCATTAATTATTCAAAATTTGTGCTGTTTAAAATATAAACATCAAAATATATCATGTATTATATTTTTGCTTCTTTGCTTGATGACTGGTTAAGCATAATTCTTTGATTTCCAGTGTGAACCATGAATTGGAAACTTGCTTTCCAAGTTTCTTATTAAATACCATTTATTTGTTGCTGTGTCAATAAATTTAAAAAATATTGTAAGACCCATGACAATCTCAAATGGGTGCAGCACTTTATGTGATATAATTTATCACTGAAGCTACATATCTGTGAAAACATTCTATTTGCACTATGGCAAGCTCTGTGTTTATCAAATTTACTTAGAGACATGTTGGTCCAATTCTAATATTACTTTGTTGGAATTCCTTGGAAGATTGTCAGTAATAAAGGAAATTATATGCATTGGTCATTTGACTTGTTTTACCTCTGTTGCTGACCAAAACAGGAATTTTCTCAAGCTGAAGAAGGCCTGCATTAGCAGCACATGACAAACAGTCCTTTAAGCTCTATCCCATCCAATTCCCTAATAGACATTGTCTTGTGCCAAAGCCTATTTTTCCTTACATATATGAAATTTAAACAGAAATTCTGACTGAAATTTCTGAAGGCAATTCTGAAATTTTTAACAACTGGCAGAGAAATAGACTGTAAGTCTTTATGGGAGAAAAGTAAGTAGAAAAGAAGCATCACAGCTATCTATGCTGGTAGACTTCAAAATCAGCAGAATTAAATGTTTTGCTTTCATTTTGTCTCATGATATTCTTCTAAAATGCCTCTTGTGGAACAGCTTGATTTCCATGACTTCTGCCATATCCATCAATATTTTGACAGTGCATTTTAGTTGTATCATGTAAGTGATAACCCAAATTGAAGTTAACCCAAAGGTTTTCTATGCCAAGTAATTTTCTGAAGTCATACTCCAAAACTGCACATGCCAGGTTCTTCCTCCAGCATTTATTCTGTGCCAGCTCCTCAGCACTGCTGGATGTCAACAAGGAGCTGGGAAAAGCTTTGTGTTGGTGGCCTCTTTCCTCTCACTCCTGAACAGTCACTAGGTGTGGGACTGGCCTCACAGCAAAGTGTGAAAACTTGTATTGCATTTGAGATAATATGTAATTAAACTATGTTTGAGGATCAAATTGGGATAACTGCATCTTGTGTGGCATTCCATTTTTATCAACATGCAGAAGGACTGGATATAGACATTGATTTCTTGGATAGTCTAAGGTTCTTTTTGGGAAAATGATGAAGAAAATGTCTTATGGCTTTGACTATGTTTGTGTGGCAAATACTGCTTGAGGGCATCTATTTAATCTTTCCTTTAAGAAAATTGAAAATACAACTGTATTTTTATATGCCAACACGTTGAAAACCTAGGAAGGGAGTGTTCTGAGGAAGAAGCTGCCATTAATGACATTTGAAAATTAGCACTAAAAGTCTTTGTCTGTCATGGCATATTCTATTACCATACTTATCATCTCCAGTAGCAAAGCAAAATGAGGAAAAATTCCTGGTTTTGTGAAAAAATCATTCATCATTTCCCTAGGGCTTGATTTTTTAAGATACTTTTTATGAGTTTGAGAGAATCTGGTTTTATATTCAAAGTCAGTGAAGTTCCTTATCATGTATACTTATCAGCGTAACCCTGAGTAATCTTGCGGCAAGCAGTTGCATAAATTATGTACATAGAAGTTTTCCCAGGCAGGTCTAACTGTAGCTATATTATAACAGAAAGAAATCAGTCCCACAGTAACAGTAACACTCATCCTGGAGCAATGTGCCAACTTCAGAAAGTCAGCTCAACCTAAACATTGTTTCTCTGAGTCATCTCAGTTGTGAGAAAGCTGTCAGAAGTGGAAAGAACTGAAAATTTTTCCATAATTTAAAAAATACATTACACATTGAATAAAATATTTTTATTCTATATCCTTTAAATTCTGTATGAAACCCATGCATTCAAGGTCAGTAGATTATAGAAGCATGCTAATTCTAGTTGACCTTGTCACATATAATTTATTAAGATTAAAAAACATTGTAATTAAAAGTGTTTTTCAGACTACCCAGGAATCCACTTACTGCAAGGACCTATATAAAACTTGAAAAATTGAAGAAATGTGACACACTGAGAAACCTGAGAAGGAAAAATACTGGGGTTTTTTTTTTTTTTTTTCTGAGATTGGAAGAAAAACCAAGAGCTGAAAAACTAGAGAACAGGTTTTGCTTCTTCACGTCCTCTTTTTTTCATGTGTACAAACTTTCCACCTCTTTGGGGCACCATAATCCTCATCTGTCCTGCCCCTCTGATCTTAGGTTTTTTCCTTCATTCAGGTGCTCCCTGTGGCCGAGGGCTTGGTGGAGGGGCTGCTGGAATCCCTGTGAGCTGCAGCCAGTCCTGGCTTCCTCCTGCTGCTGCTGCTGTGGGAAGCACCATGGGTTCAACACTGCTGGAACCCCCAGGCATCCAGAGAGACTGCTTGCGTTGTGTTGTGTTGTGTTGTGTTGGCAAAGCAAGTATGTCTCACTAATTTAGACTCAGAGCTTGGTGCTTGCCACAGAAGGGGTCTTCTGCCCTTTCTGTTGATACTGTTTGGAGTTAAGGTTACTCTACAGCATTGAAAATAGCTCTTCATGTGCTGTATTGTGCAATTCTTTTGCGCATTCTTTTGCCCAAGGATCAAAGAAAGCACCTTTACCTGTGTGTTACAGGTCTAAAAGCATTATTACTGTTTTCAGGAACATCAGTACAAGCTTCCAATGAAACAGTTTTAACTTATGAGTAACACATATACAAAATTATTCTAACGTCCCAAGTTTTTTAAACGGCTGGTCTGAGCTGCCATAGGATTTTAACAGACAGCAGCCTCTTTGATAACCTTGTGTATTCAGATCCTTTTTTCCTCTTTTCTTCTCAGTTTCAAACACTGCAGCTCTTTAGTCTCCTGCTAAGTCTCCCACATCTCATTTTCCATGATTTCTCACATCACTTATGCAGTTTCTGCCTTCACCATCCCTCTGTTGTGCTGCAGTCATTGGGCCTTCCTTTCTTGCTGGTCATCTCTGTGAAGTCTTTGCCTTTCAACTGTCCCTTTTGGAACTCCTCTCCACTTGGAGTTAGGGTTTTTTTTACTCCAGTGTCTGTTTTGCTCTCAGGGAAGACAGTTCTTTCATCTCTGTCATCCAGTCAGCTCCCCACTTGAAAGAGCAGTCTCAGTTCTCACTCCCACAAAGTCTTTTGAAGGAACAAGTTCAAACAATGACCTTCCATGCCCTGCTGTTGGGCCAATCTCTTTCCCAGACACCTGGATGCTTTTCTTCTCCCTGTACACTGATTTTATCCACAGAATATTTCTCTCTTCTTCCACTGACTGATTCAACTGATGCCCACCTCCCAACACCCTGACTGTTCAACCTGCCAGTCTCAAGAGCACATAGCCACAGTTTCACTGACATAAACTGGTTAACTGTTTATGAAAAGGTCATAGCAGCTATTACTTAATGACCCCCGTAGCTTGCTAAACAACGGAAGAAAATTTCTGCCAGATTTTTCAATAATAAAAAATAATACAGATCAACATGTAAAATCATGTTGTGATCACACCAGAAAACAGATGCTTGTTTCAAGACTTGTCTCTGAGGCAGAGGTATTGTTTGCTTCAAACTAATCCAGTGTGTGTCATAGAGTATGTTCCCTTAAACTTTAATAAAACCTCTGAAATCTAGAATAAAACCTGTGAAGATCCTTAATCAGAAATAGCCTAAGAAGTTTTGCTGCAGGAATGCTATAACTTACTGTAACAAGTGTTTTCAGTTCTGCTTCACAAAAAGAATCTTTTGGGGCAGTTAGGTGTTTACCATATGTCTGTGGAATACATAAAATATTTTACTTATTTCTCTAAAACTTCAGTATCTCTGTCAGTCACAACTAAAAACCAACAGATTTTAAGTTTATGAATTTGATATTATTACATATTTTTCAGCAATGAACAAAGACCTGTGAAAGAAAATGTAAAATAATAAGTAATCATAATCACACTTCAAAGCGATCTAAAAATTTCAAAAATGGTCCAAATTACAGAATGACAGAATCATTAGAGTTGAAGGACACCTACAGATATGATCTAACCCCCCTGTCAAGACAGGGTCACCTGGAGCAGGTGACACAGGAATGTGTCCAGGTGGGTTTAGAATGTCTCCAGAAAGAGAGACTCCATGATTTCCCTGGGCAGCCTGTTCCTGTGTTCTGCCACCCTCAAAGTAAAAGTTCTTCCTCATGTTGAAGTGAAATTTCTTGCGTTTTAGTTTATGGCCATTACTCCTTGTCCTGTTGCTGGGCACCACTGAAGAGTTCCTGTCAGCATCCTCTTGGCACCCACCTGTGAGATATTTGTATGTATTAATGAGATCCCCTCTCAACCTCTCCAATAACCAAATCAGTTGCCTTGATCTGGAAACTGTGTTAGTAATCCCACAGCCAAAGATCTTTCTCCTATTCTTTCATTGAACAGGACTGAAAGTATGAGGCTCTTAACTATGAAAAATGATAGGTGGACATCTGGGGTGTGTTTGTCTTCTTTCACGTTTATAAACGCTAAAAAAAAAACCCTTTGCACTGGGATTACCATTGTTAAGAGGAAGAAAGGTCTGTTGCATATACAAATGAGAGGATGATTTCTGGGCTAATCTGAGTTGAATTGCAAAGGAGAAATTTGAAGCACTTCAGTAAGAAAGGATCTCTTAAACTAATGGTGAGAAAAGTTTTGTTTCAACAGCACTAAATTGTCTAATTCTTTCACCTTTTTCTTTTACACATTCAAACAAAAACATTTGAACTTTTGAAAGATCTTTTTTTTTTCAAATGTGAAAAGAGAGTATTCTGCTTATTCCAGAAATTTATTCTTGTTTAAAAGTAAATTTTAGCAAAATGTACATGTTTGCACAGCACTTCCATGGAAAATTCCTTCTAAATGTGAATGTGTTATGTTTTTCCTTATTCCAATGAGAAAATTTCTCCAGACTTGAAAAGGTACTTAGATAGTCCTTCAGACTACTCAGAAAAGGTAATCTAACATTAAAACCAGTAGGGGCACTCTAATTTCTTCCATGCTAAATTCAAACTAATGTAATCCAGGGTTCTGAATATAATGAAGTGTACAGCAGGGCTAAACCCTAAACATTAACCCATTATAGGTGTTGTTCTTGGACAAAAATAAGATTTTTTCAAGATGTGCTTACAAACAAATAACTTCATATTTTATCTTCAGAGGTGTATGTGCACAGAATTATAATACTGTCATGAGTAGGGAGTCCACAAGGATTATATTGAGGGGGGAAAAGGGTAAATTAATACACTAAATCTAAAATATTTTAAAGTGCAAGTAAGTCTGCAGAATTTTTTTTTCTCCAGTAGTACAATTTGTTTTTTCATTTACTCAAAGGCTGTTCATGCTAAACTTCCTTCCTCCTGTTAATTCTATCCACATTCAGAATATGTATCCACATTCAGAACTTGTTCTGCTATGTAAGAATCAATTTTACATTGGATTATAAACAGAACTGAAAGTGCAGAACAATCTGTTTCAAATTAAAAGCAACTTAAATTTTCAAAATATATTAAGATGTCATTGTATATTTGATAGAAAATAAATGTCTGTTTGTTTTAGTGTATTTTTGTGAGATTTCTTTCCATTAAACCTATGTGTTTATGTTGCGAGTCATTTTTTAGTACAAATTATGACTAGATAAATGAAGTAAAATAATACTGATTAAAAAATTTTGAAGATATTGTTTGTGTTTTTAAATGAACTTGTTAAAAGAATTAAAAACTTATCCTACTTTTTAATAATGAACATGTATTGTAGGACATACACTGGTGCCTTTGAATAATTTCCTTTCTAGACCCCTACATTTCCAATATTATAAAATTAAAGTTACATCTTTTTGTCTTTTTGTACCCATGTGGCAGACAACTGGGGGGGGGTAATGGGGGGGGGTCTAAATGTCATATTTTTACATTGACCTATTATTATTAAAAATAATAATTAAATTATATAATTAATTTTAAAATATTGATGTGAAAATTATACAGAAGTGATTAGGCCATGGGGTTTTCCCTTCTATAAGGTTCTGTCATTAATTTTATTGACCATTTCCTGATGCAATATTCAAGGAAATATTTGGCTAATGGAAGGACACTGGGGATGGTTACACCATGTATTCCCATACACTGTTTTATGAAGTCTTGAGGACAAGTCAGGAAAGTCATTGGCAGAGATGGGAAGAGTTTCTTGGAGCACAATATGTATATCCAATGATGTTGCTGAGGTGAGTTTTACGTGCTGTGTGGCAATTTAAAAGAGATGCCTGGAGCCTGAAACGGGGCTGGGTGTGAGGGTCTGGGCAGGGAGCCCTGGAGAGGGGCAGGGCAGGGGCTGAGCAAGAGCTTTGAGCAAGGACATGAGAGAGGACACTGCCCTGAGAGGAAGGATGTGGGACAAGGAGAAGAGCAGGAGAAGGTGCAAGGGGAAGGAAGAATTAACAGTAGAAGAAGTGAAACTAAGAACAAAATATCCTTCACTGCAGATATTAGGAACATGTCCTGGGCTCCCACTTAGATGACTTGTGCCAAGGAGCTGATGGTACTGCAAAGGGAAAAGCAAGAAAAGCTCTTCCCTTGATTGTAGTCCCCTAAGCCCATCAGCTCTTCCCTCATCACTCACTTTCACTTGAGCATCACTTTTCTTTAGTCCACTTTCCCACAATGTCAGAGATGTTCTCTGGGCTCTGGACAAGTCCATCAGGTAATGATTGAAAGGGAAGAAGCTCTGTCACATGCACCTGCTCATGACATTAACACTGTCCCTCCGAAGGAGCACTCACTACTTAAAAAACCCTGAGTCAAGCAGATTTAGTTTATCATACAGGTGGTCAATGCAAGACAAACATAGAAGCCAGCTTGATTTTGCTGCTCAGACCCTACACTCACTTCAAGAAATGACACCAATTTATTGCTGAAAGGTGTGGTTCACTGTCCTTGTCCCTTTGCTAGGGTACAGCCTTGCAACACAGCTTTGTATCCACAACACACCACAAAGATAGCATGATAGTACACAATGGATTTCTATACTGCTACAGAAATGGCAACTGAACTGCCAATACCTTACACCAAATTAATTCATGGTCGTTGGGCTGGATTTTCCTTTCTTTCCATCAACTTCATAGGCTCTCAGTGGTGTCTGAATCCTGTGAGTGTCTCAAGAACAGCAAGCAACAGCCAGCCACCCAGGGAAGGCCTCAAGTGAGGATTGATTCTGAGGTCATCAAGAATGACTCCTCTTATTCCCAACACTAAAAGAAATGACCTGTGGAGATGGAAAGAGACCAGGTCTTATTTTTTCAAGCTAAGATGAATGCCTAACTTCATTGGATGCTTTCAGGAACAGCAGAAATGAATGAGTAGAGTACTTGTAAGTGCTGTAAGGCACCATACCTCTTATTGAACAACTGTATTAGAAATTATGAGAAAATCATTGGCTCTCTGATTTCCACAGCGGAGGGAGGGAGTGCAAGTTCTATATACTCTGTAACAAAGATTTCTGAGGGAGACATGACCTTGCCTTGAAAAATGAAATGTGTTATTAGAGATAACTAATAGGGGAAGGGGGAAGGATAGTTAAACATTCCAAGCCTTTGGTCAGAGCCACATATTGCAATGTGCTTGTTACCTGCACCTGTGCCTGTGTTGGGGGAGAGGCTGCCCCAAACATTCACCATTTTCATCTCAGACACAAATGCTGGCTGTAGTCTCACAAGAAGGTGCAGTTGGTAGCTGTTTATTAAAACACCTGTCTTGGAGTGGCATGCTTGCAGTTAACAAGTCTGAGTCTAATTTTGCATGTCTCTGAAAAATGTTAAACTGCAATAAAAGCTTGCTCAGATGAAGGAATACAGCAATGAGGTACCCTCACAAAAGAATGCTATGAACAATATGAAAGAGAATAATAACAATAAAAAAACAGATATCATTTGTTTTGGGTTTTTTTCAGGAGTGTGGCACAGAACCTTACCCAGAGGAAAAGCTCTCTATCACCAATAAAACCGGTAATTTCTGTGCCATGAAAATATCTTTGCATTACTTTTGCATTTGAAACAGTCTTCAGTGTATTTGGATTTATTTGCAGTTTTTTCTTCTCCATCACAGTAGTAACTTGAGCGCAAAAATAAGAACTTTTGTAAAGATTTTAGCTCATGTATTTTGTGATTCCATCTAGTCATGGTTCCTTTTTCCCCTCTGCCCTAAATTTTCTATTAGAGTGAATAACTTTTCTTTGTTCTACCTTGTAAGTAGGTTGTAAAAAAGGCTATGAATTTACATAAGTAGTGTATTGTCTATATAGAATCTATATCTATTTAATGTATACAAATGTGCATTTTATACACACAGACTTGAGTTAAATCTTTATACATTTCTCTTTATATATTCAATATCTGTTACATCACAGTGAGTGTTATGTTCTGAAGCATGCCATCACTCACCAAAGTTATTTTAGATGGGTTTTATAATAACTGTTCTGTACATTTGATACCACCATTGATTGTAGAAGCAGCTCTGAACATACCATCATTGCAGGTTTCCCTGTTATAATACTTTTAAACTGAGTAATTTCATATTACTGTCATCCTATTTCCTTCAGAAGAATAAGCTTCAAAAGGTTGGTTTCATCTCTGCCAAAAGCAGGATGCAGGGAAAAATGATTTCTGCACAGCACGACTCAATATGACTTGATACAGCCTTCAAGGAAAGAGTTAATCCCAGACACCAAGTAAAGAAAGAGCTGAAAATGTGCCTGACTTTTCAGAACAGAACAAAAATGAAGGTATTCTTTTCACACAGATGGAGTTTAAAAAAAAAAAAAAACACCCTACTGTTGGTTTTTTTTCACAGGACAGGAGAATAAATTCTGACAAAGCAGTTATTTGATGGGCTAGGCGTCCTGTGGCAAAGGCTGATTAGAGATGATATCTTTGTGTAGATGAAAGGAGCCCATGTTCTTTTCTTCATCCACTTGGCTATCTGCATTGGTACTGAGGCAATAAATCAGACTATGCACAAGGGAACCCCTGAAGGAATAATCTCTTCCAAAGCAGAGATCAAGGGCCTTGACATGTGACAGTATTACTGTAGTAATGGGAAAGTGGCATCCACTGTCAAAGTAAGGGACATCTTTTTAGCTTAACTAAGACCAAATTAAGGGTGGATATTTTAGTTGTTGTGGAAAAGGCAGTACTTAGTGAGAGAAAGGAGTCAGATCCTGGACCAGTATTCTTGCAGTGATGATGTCAGAAGATAGAGTTTGAAAATAGAGAATTGTAATCCAATCCTTTCAGGTTTTATTGTCAAAACGGAATGTTTCAACTGTGAGATAGGATTTGAGGATGCACCCATAGTCACCAAATAGTCTCCTACTATTTATCTCTTTGAGCAGCTCACAGACACAGCTCATGAAGAGGTGATGTCAGAACTAAGATCCATATAAACCCTTTGAAAACATTAATTACATTTCCACACTTAAAATTTCACTTACAGTGTTAGCACCACATTTTTCATGTTGTGTTTGAGAGATACCACCATGAAATTAAACCATGTCTTTTCAGAGCAAAACAGATAAGTCAAATCTGCTGGGATCTTGTGATATGTGAATACATACTTCTATGTGTAGTGTTCCACAGACTATACAATCTGTTCATTTGCATAAAAATATTTAAAGTGAATTCCAGTTAGGTCAAAAGGCTTTAGTCTTTAGTTAAACCTTTAGCTTTTCTGTGTGTTATAATAACCATAACTTTGAGACCTTTTTCATAACTGTAGTTTAATTAAAACTGGACAGCCTTGATTTTACATTTTATTTCCCAACGACTGTTGCTTCCCAAGCAGAATTATTGTCTGAGCTGCACTAAATATGGTGCCTGTCTGCTTCTGTCTTCTTGCATTGCAACAATATGAACAACTGATGTTACCAGCTCTGAAAAAATGGACTTTTGAGCGTTCACCTATTGCATATGGCATCACCTTGCCTCAAGCCTTCAAATCATTGAAGCAAATGTGCACTATGCATAAAAAGCTTTTTAATAAAATGCTTAGGAGTTTTAGAATAAATCAGAATATAAAGAAATAGATGATTTTTAACATACAGGGTGCTATCTTGCGCACAAAACAAACTGAAGAATAACCTATTCCCACTTTAATATATCTTAATTGGATTTCTCTAACTCTTTATAGGTCAGAAGAGGTACATCCTTACACATGTGTAACTTTTCTACTGACAGTATTCTTTAGGCCTGACTGTATTCATTAGACTGACTGTAAAATAGAGTAGTTTTATGATCTATTAAAGGAATTACTTGGTTTTGCTGAAAATTGGGGTTGCTTTCAGAAGGCCCTGGTCACTAGGTCTCATTCTGTATTTTGACAGAACTTTTTGATTGTACATTCAGACAATTGCATGAACTGCCTGTGCAACTGTAATTCTTACCTCTTTAAGGAAAATAAAGAGCCCTTACTTCCTGCAATCTGCCTTAAGCAGAGCTGCATATCTGCCTTCAGCTGTACTATGTCTGTTTTGGGAACTAGGAAATCTGTCACTTGTCTCCACACCCAAACTAGCGCCAGGAACATGCTCCACAAGAAAATATTTACTTGAGTGTGTGCTTGTGCATTTTCTGGAGACTATGCCCTTTACTTGATGAAGGAAGATAAAGAGTTACTTGTGTTTCCAACAATGAATTCAGACTATCAGCAGAATGATTGATGTCTTTCTCCATGACACAGGAGCTTGAAGGGGCACAAGGCTCCTGAGGGAACCATCTGGATTTGTATTTCATACAGAACAATGTATATTTTTTGTAAGGTCAGTTTCTTGACAGGGCACAGCAAAAAGAATCTTCTCTCACTTTGTGGCTTTGGAGAGGTCATGAATTTTGTTGGCTGATGTCTAACTTAAAATTTTGATATGTCTTAGGCATCCTTAATTATATTGACAATTTTAATGCATTTAATGATGTTTTGAATATTATTATTTCTACTTTACCTGACAAGGAAATAAGTCTCCTAAAGACTTCTTTGTTACTGCCAAACTCCCTCTGTGGAGCTTGAGAATGCTGAGAGCAATAATATGATATAGTAGTCTTTCCAGTCTCTCCTAAAAGCTAATTGTTTCCTGATAAAAACACTGCCTTACAAGAGTCCTACTCTTCTGAAAAGCTCACCCATACTATGCATTCAAATAAAGCAGGAGATTTGAATAGGATGCATTTTAAAATTATATTCATGCCCTAGCTACTCGGTTTTGATGTATTTCTTGTAGCTCAGATCCAGGGAAGGGAATTTGCAATGTCTTGTCTAAATGGTTCCTGGGAGCCTCACCAGCCTTACTATTCTGCACATTAAAAGCTGTCTGAAATTTGGAATTCAAAATACTTTTAACTCAAATAGTTTTTTTTAAAATTGTTGAGGATAAATTTTCACACTTCCCTGCTTCTTTAGGCAGATTTATGGGGGTTTTGTATATCAAGATACACTACACTTCTGAAGGAAGGGGTTTTTTTAGGTGAAACTCTCAGCTGTGATTACTATTAAAAAGCTTGTTAGCCTCACAAACCCAATAAATTCATCTTTATATATACAGCAGGAATCTACATAGCTTTATTTGAACAAGTTTTAAAATTAGTTTGTACAAACCCACAAAACGATATCATGCCTTTTATGTAATTAATATTTCAGGCTAAATGCATAAACCATCCAAGAAGCAGGGAGCAGAAATTAGTACCTAGCTTCTTTCCAGTAAGTGCTCTCACTGAGGGGTGACCAGACCTCATTCTTTCAAGCACTTCTTGATCACATAAGTCCTAAACTATTTCCAACAGTGTCTGAATTTCAACAGGAACTTGCAGGTCGGGGTATTGCCCCAGCTGCTGGAAATACATATCTGTCACTGTGAAGGAACTGAACATAGGTAAGTGCTATAAAAAAGGACAGGAAGAAGCATTGTCAGGCTCTCTTGATTCTTACATGATTTAGAAGAAATTCATAATTGCCCCTCTGAGGCATTTTGTCATTCTGTTTTAAAAAAAAGTCAGGGATGCAATTCTGAAGCAAACTTTCTAAATTCCAAAGGATGCCGAAAATAATGATTGACACCAAACTCAGGGTGCAAGCATACAGCTAACTGGGATCAGTTGTAATTCTTATCTTTCCAGGAGAAGTGGGGGTTTTTTGGTTTTTGGGTTTTTTTCTTTTTTTTGTTTGTTTGTTTTGGTTTGGTTTGGTTTGGTTTTTTGTTTGTTTTGTTTGTTTTAGGGTTTTTTGTTTGTTTGTTTGTTTGTTTTTTTATCTAACTCAAAGCATTTTGCATCTAAACTAAATCTCTTCACTGATTGCAGTGAGCATTCATCATTGCAGTGAACACCAATCATTGTTCAGTTGTACCTCTAAGCATGACTCTAAAGGATCTTGGTTAAGTATATAATTATTGCTTTCTCAAAATCACAGTGGATTATATCACAATGCCTCTGGAGCACATTATCTATTTTTTTTAAGACAATTACTCCCATAAAAAGTTGTCTGTGTTATAATCACAGCAGTACTTATTCACAATGAGAATATGACTATTGCCTGACTGGTTGCTATTATCAAGCTCAGGTTCTGTGGAGGATGTTTTTACCTAGCAGTTTGATATCAGGACTTCCTACAACCATCAGTTCCTGCATTAGGATCTTCATCATTGGACATGATTTTCCACACTTTTGTCTTATTTCTGTCTTCCTCGGCTCCAGCCAAATAGCTCACTGTCCTGAAAACTGGATTACAGCACCCCACCTGTAACTCTTCAGAAAAAAATTGGAAATGTATCCATGAAAAGCAATTACTTCCACTGTCATGGTTGCAAAACAGCAGCTTCAGCTGTATCAATTTTAGAAAGAAATGAGGAAAAAGAAAAAGAATGGCCAGAGAATATTTTCCTGCCATCTTATTTTCTCTTTCTTCACAGTTCAGTTTAAGAAAAAGATTAACTATGCAAACTTTTTCACTTGGGAAGTTGTTTTAAATTTTTAATAGAGGGGCTTAGTCCGTGGAAAGTATATCTGGATCATAATTTAGTGTCTATTAGATCTTTTCTCCTTATTTCCTTTGTGTTAAAAATCTAGCCTTATTTTAAAGAAAAGATTGGTCATTGTTCAAATGAAGATTGGTGGACATATGAATTATTATTTCTCATAAATTATATGAGAAGCAAGGGAATGTGACCATGCTTCTTCTCATCCCTTTTTATAGCACTTCCCCACGTCCAATTTCCTCTCAGTGACAGATCCATACTACAAAACAAATCATCTGCCTGAAACCCACGTTTTTTCTTTTCTTGTATCTTTCTGTTTGTATCCTGTTATATTCTCTTTCACTATCTCATTTTTTTCTTCACCTAAGAAGTTTAAAGGTATAAGAAAAAGCAGCCTAGAGGGTACTTTCTTGCATTCTTCCATGCCAACAGACCAAGAGCCAACTTCAACAGAGTTCATGTCTTCACGTCTTACAGTCTTGATTGCTTCATTTTATGCCATACTGCAGGAAAGAAAAATTGTTCTACAGCTGTATTTCTGCTAAGGATTTTAATCTTTACTAGCTAGCCCAAGAGTGCTTCTCATCTCTAAAAACTGTTTTGCAGAGCTTTCTCATTTAGCAACTGTTGCACTCTGCTGTCAGTACTACTTCTCAGCAGTCCCTGACAATTCTCTCTTCAGGGAAAATGGGATAAGGTTTCTTCATTTTCTGGAAAATGTTCTATATCTCAGAATATTTGGATCCCTTTTTAGACCTGTTCTCAAAATGAATGCCAGTAAGAGAGCTTGGCTCTTGCTTCAAGCTTGCCACACTAAAGATGTGGTGAATGACTATCGTCTGAGGAGACATCTCAGATACTTGGTTTAAAGAATTCAGACCCAAATTGCGATTCTGAAATTGTACATTGGTCCAAACCAAAAGGGGTTGCAATCACCATGTTTTTGCCATGGGTGTCTGCAGGCAAAGCTCTAGGTGAATTCTCGCAGCTAGAGTGTTGGGTTGCTAAACAGGCCAATATTGCATCAGCTGCACTTTCAGACCTCCTGGCAGACGATGAAACAACAAGGCAAGCCACCCTGCAAAATCGTGCCATATTAAACCAATAAGTGACCCTAAGGGATGGGTACTGGGGGACAGACATTCAGGACAGTGAATGGGGCAAGGCTTGGGGGGCTGACCCCTGGCCTCTGGCTAATCACTCGGCGACCTGGACCGAAGCTTCTAGATGGAGGGGATGGGATGCTGAGTGATTGACAGAGAGCCAGGGTGGGGGTTTGGGCATGATCTCATCCAGGGAAAGGGATAACACAGGTAAAGGGAGGGGGATACAGTCTGGGATAAACCATTTGGGAAAAATATGGGGATGCAAAACAAAACTACTTCAAAGTATTACAAAGTATATAAACACTTGGTATCTGAAAAAAATACTGTAATAACTGGGAAGAGTCTGACACACAGGGAAGCCTACCACAAAACCCAATAGAGTGCTCCCTGAAAGAGGGAAGTTATTCTTGAATTTCACTCATTCCTCGAATGTTCTTCCTGTAATGGTGCAACAGCCTAGCAAATAATTTTTCCATACCTATATGTACAAAATGCACTCTATATCGTTGAGTGGTTTATCATTATAATCAATGAAGAATTATAGGGGCAGAACTGCAGGAGGATATATCAGGCCCTGCTAGTAGCCTAGTACCACCCTGCAAAACATTTTTCTGGCTTTCATTTATCATTCTTGTGCAAATTATAAAAAGTAACATTTTCTCGGTAGATTTTATCTTTCTCCATTTTATTTTAATATTAATATGGATCTGGACTGTTTCTATAGCAAGTAGTGTTAGAGATGCTAATCATGGCTATTCATCCAGAGGTTATGGTAGATAATCAGAAAAATGCTGATGAAGCATCTTCTGATATTACTTGAACTTTTATTCAGTAGATTTTATTACTCTTATTCACAGCAATTACCCAATAAATTACATTCATGGTTTTAAGAGTGCACTAATGCTGGATGTTAATTCATGCTTATTGTAGGAACTTGTAAAAAATCTTCTTGATAAAGTGACCAAAGGGAAGGAGTGAATAGTTTTTGAGTTTTGTGAAGTGTTGATCAAACAAAGCATTGATTCTTTTTGCAGTATTTTTATACTTTTCAAATGAATCTATTTGTAGCTCTGAAAATCTGTCAAAATAGCAGTCTGTAAGGAAATAACTGCTTTTCCTTACTAATTAGTGTGACATATTATGGGTGTTGATACTCACAGATATTCACAGAGCCACACCTAAAGTTTTATAAAGACATCCCAATTCTCTGGTCAGACATTTTT
This sequence comes from Calcarius lapponicus, assembly GCA_039654755.1. Classification (NCBI taxonomy): domain Eukaryota; kingdom Metazoa; phylum Chordata; class Aves; order Passeriformes; family Fringillidae; genus Calcarius; species Calcarius lapponicus. Next base: position 713,038 of record JBBFKN010000043.1, read on the forward strand.
CAAGCATTAGACTGGTTTGCAGCCGTGTTCTGAACACACGGAGATCCTACCTTTAATGGATCACATAACAGCTGGAGCTTTATAGAAGACATGCATAATGTGGATTGAGTAACTCGAATTACTGATATAATTATGACTGTCTTATGATGTATAATTATCTGCACAAAGAGCCCATATAATACAATAACTCTGTCCAAGGGGCTCCAGCTCGTCTTTAATGTGACAATAATGTTAAGTACTTTACTTTTATGAAGCTCTTTCTAAACACTAACTAATTAATCCTTACAACACTCTTGTGAAGTGCATTAGTGAAGAGTCTTGAGCTTAAATTGTGAGCAATTAGGGTTAGGGTTAGGGGTAGGGTTATATTTTTTGTAACATTATCTCATATTTCACGGTGTGTTCTTGAAGGATTTAATTTGAAAGAACTGTCTTAAAATATATTTTTATATTAACAAAAAGTGATTTTAAAAAGTATTTTTGCCATCTTTGTACAAAAAAAGGAAGTTCTGAAACCAAACATTCTGGCCTGAAGTAGCTTGCATTCACTTGTTGGGTTGGAACAATGTATGAAGATCTTGACAGATCTTTAGCAGAATACAAAATATATTCATGTAAAAAATTGAGGATAATAGTCAAAATCTTCTGGGAAAAGAATTGGGTCATAAACCCTCAGGGATTGGCTACCCTGAGGGAGAGAAATTGCTCTGAGATTTTTGATAGTTTTGGTTTTAAGCTTCAGTAGCAGAAAAGTTTCTAAAGAAAGGGAGGAGAAGAGGGTGCCTTCCAACTCTGGCTTGCTTTTCATTAAAGAAGGATAAGAGCATATTCTGATTAGCAAGAGAAATAATTAAAGGAATTCTGTTTTCTCAGAGGTCACAAGATCCGACTTATATGATCCCAAATGCAATCACTGAACAAAACCATTAGACATCTTATTCAAGGAAAATACATGAATGCTATAGTTGGTAATGCAATCATATGAATTACATTTTTAATTCTTTTTATTGTCTTCCTTGAAATTTTGTGGATTTTATACATTTTCTTATAAAAAGGAGTGAAAAATAACTTAGTAGAGTCAACAGCTAGTTTAATGTCCCTTTTGAAGATCTTAGCAGCTTTCTAAAGCATTACTATGAATCACCATGAAGGAAAAAATTCAATTTGCATGGCCGAGGGGGTATTTTAATTTAAATTTATTTTCAATTGACCCTTTCACTTTATAGATTTTAGTGCTTTCACCATGAAATACATTTTATTTAATCTAAGCATAAGGACTTTTAATTATATTGGAAGAGTTCTTAATTATGCCATTTCAAATAATGGGGAACTTCTTTTTGTGTGAGACTAATCAAAGGTAAAAGAAGTCAGAGTGCACTTTGGAATGAAATTGGAATGCTTTTGTGCTCTGGTGATTTCACACCAAGCAAATAGTCCTCAAAGAACTCTTGATGATCTTCCTTGATACAATTTTAAGGTCTGAAAATTTCTTTTATATCAGGTGAATGTTTATTATGTCTACTTATTAATCTCTAATCATACCTACTGTGTTCCTGTACAAACTTAGAAGGGATGAGGAGACATAGATATTAACTATGATCAACCACTTGAATTGCCCAATGCTTCCCCTAAAAAGCAGCTACCAAAAATAAATGTTTCTTCAGATAGTTTACATCTTAACCTTGTTTTTGTCAGTTTTTTGTGATGTCCTGAGAGGGAGACCATGCTGATTTGGGATGGGGTAGGATTCATTTTCTTAATGGTCACTAGTAGGGGTTTGTGTTTTAGATGTATGCTAAACCAGTGGTAAAAATACAGGGATATTTTCATTACTGCTGAACAGAGCTTGCACGGCATCAAGGCCATTTCTGCTCCTCAGCTGCAAGAAGGCTGGGCACACACAAGAATTTGGGAGGGGTCACAACTAGGACAAGTGACCCCAACTGACCCAAGGAATATTCCAGACTGTATGGAGTGGCATTTGGGGTGGTGGGGTTGTTTTTCCCAAGTCAGCGTGACACGTGGTGAAGCGCTGCTTTCCTGGACATGGCTGAGCACACACCTGCCCAGGGGAAGTGGTGCAGGCACTTGTAAGGTTTTGTTTGCATGCATGGCTTTTATTTTCCTTATTAAACTGCCTTAAACTAAACCCAGGAGTTTTTTCACTTTTGCCTTTTTGATTCCCTCCCCCATTCTGATGTGGGGGGAGTGAGTGAATGTCTGAGTGAGGCTCAGTTGCCAGCTGGGGTTAGACCTTGACAAGGTCAGTGCATGTGGTTATAGAAGTTGATTAGAGAGATGTAAAAACATTTTTGGAAACAAAAAACCCTTAACACCTTATTAAGCACACATGCAAAGAAAATACTTTTCTCTTTACTGGAATTTGGCATTAATGTAAATGTAATGCCGGAAGTCAGACTGTACAGACAATTAGGATGAAATGCTCACCCCCTGTAAAACTACCAGCACAATTGCTCCTAATTTTCTTTGAGGCAAAGATATATGGTAAATAGCTTTCTTAGATAAACACAGGGGATATTCACACAAAAATTTGAGATTCCAAGTCTTAAATGTGCTTTAAAGAAATTTAATTTTTCCTATAATATTCTAATTTTTTTTCTTAGGGGCATGTTTATATTGCCTTCCAATGTGCTGTTTCATCTTGGTAAGTTTTATTATTTAAGAGTGTAAATCAGTTCTTATATATTTCAATAAATCTTGTTCTTATTTCAATTAATATAAGAATATATGTAAATTAAAAAAATCTGTGGTTCAAACATAGCAAATATAATATCTCACAGGCTTCTACAACATCCTACTTTTTTTACACAGAGAAAATATCACAGCTTCCTTTAAGATAGGGATGGGCGTAGTAGATTCACAAAATTTAAAGCTCCTAACTTAGAATTGAACCAAGGACTACAGAATTCTTGAAGCATCCATAGCCATGTCCAAATCCTTTTCATATGATTTTCCTTACCAAAAAAAATCCCCACAAAAACAGCTAGTATCAGTTCTGTTCTTAGGCTTCTATTCTTCTGTAACCATGCAGCTATCTGTAAATTCAACACTTTTACTGGAAAAGGCGGATGGATTAGGCTAAATGTTTGAGAGTATGTGTCTTTTTGGATGCAGTCATACCAGTGTTTTTGTGGTTTTATGTAAAAGTTACATTGCTAACAAACACTTTACTGGTGTTTCAAATTACCTTTCAAATAATTCACAACTCAAAAATATTAGTTTATGCAAAACCAGATTGCGTCCTAACTGTAAGACTGTATAACAAACAATATTTGGACCTTGTTAAACAAACATAAACAGTACTTGGGTCTGGGTAGCTTCTTTTAGCCACCCTGCAAAGATTATCTTCTTGCAGAAAGGGAATTGGCTTGGCCACTGAGGAGTCCCAAACCAACAGCAAAATAATTTTTAAGTGTTGGAAAAAAAGAACCTTGCAAGTTGTGACATTTGGAAATAATCTGCAGGTTATAAACAAATAAAGTCTTCAGGATATGGTGATCATTGAGGGTATATGCCTTACTGTTTCTATGAATTTGGGATGAACAAAATTAAATATCCCTTGTAAAGTGGAAACACTGTTGCACCCATGGGGATACGGGATTTACATAATCTTATCACTCAACCTACAATAATATACCCTAAACAGGCTGGTTAATTAGCTGGGGGAAAAAACAATTTCCTCCTCTTCCTGTAATACTTAGAGTCATAGAATTATGATTTAGGCAAATTGTCTATAACTGATTTCTGCATGCTGGTTTGGTTTTTTTTTTTACCTGCATTAGGAGTGTCAGAAAAAATGCCACTGGTAACTTTTGTAACTTACAAAGTCTCAGACATGAAGCCACAGATTTAATTTAGATGTGCAAAAGATCTGAATTCTAGAAAAAAGCAGATTTTTCTTGAGATTTGCAGTTAGTTTTTACTAAAAGATCAAGTTCTTTAAACTAAATTCAACACCAGTAGAAGTTTAATTAATTTTACATTATTTGGTGGTGCTAGGCTTGACTATTTGATACAGCTTTTCCACAATTAATTCCACATATCCATGAAACACAGGATGCTTAATAAAGCTAGGTTTGAATGGCAGTCCTGGTCAGTACTACTGGAACAGGACAAAGGTATAAAATAAAAAATTCTGTAAAAGGGCTGTAAAGTGTTCTTTAAATTGAATAATAGCACTACAACTGTTACAAAAGAAGGTTAAACTTTTTAAACAGGAAAGAAGGTTAAACAGGAAAACCTGGGTGTCTTGTAGGTGAGAATTATACAAATGGAGTATCATAATTAAAAGGTCATATATTCAATGACTGATATGAATTTCTGCAATAAAATCATGGCTAGCCAGCAGAAAATGTCAAAGGAACATTAAAAGATGACTGTAACTGATTTGTCTATGTGAGACTATGACCTATTGCTATGCAAAGGCTGTGGAAAAGATAGATAGGGATATTTCCCCTCATTCTGCCTATGTAGCTGTTCTGAGGCATATCACTAACTTAAAAAATGGTACAAGGAGCTTACTGAGAAAATCCTATGAAAAGCTGGTCATGACACTTAAAGAAAGACTGAAGTCTCAAGGAACTGCTTTTAAAAAGACCTAGAATGGTGCCCGGCAGCATGGAGAGAGAAAACTAAAAAGGCCCAGTTGGCTTATCTTGGTAAAATTAAGCCTGAGTAAGTGTATGAGCATTGTCTCTAATCAATATATCAAGAACCAAATTTAGAAAGGTTAAACAACAAAAAAAAATCAGCAACAGAAAACATGAACAAAAGAGGACTGCAGGACAGAGCCTGTGTAAGTTATAATGTTTCCTCCCACAACTAAGATTTGTGATTTTTTTCTGATATGTTCACACAAAAAATTCTAACTTGCAGAGCAATGACCAGGTTGTTCTATGGTAACATGCATTTATGGATTAGAAAATTCACGTATCTCACCAGGAATTGAAACAACTCTCAAAAGATCAGAGATAAGCAATTTTATCCTGTTACCTATTCCCTCTATGTTTCAAATCAAAGATAGCAGATGACCCAGCTAAATATGGAAAATTTAAATACCAAGTAAACATCCTAATAAATTGCCTGCCAGCAACCATTTAAAAAATTATTGCGCTTGGAAACACTGAAATCACCTATGTTGTCAAGAAAGCAAAATTCATTCATAAATGATTTATCAAATCTTAATCTATCACATCTATTATAGATATTAAATAATTTTTCTGGGTTTTACATATTCATATATTATATACACTTTTAGCTGATGGAATTCCATCATTTCAAAAATATGGAAATTACTTAAAATACACATTAGAGTAGTATTAATGTAGAAAAAAAATAGGACTTTTTAAGACCAGCAGTAAATGCATTCCTAAAGGAGCCAATGGGCAGAAAGCCTAGTATTTCACATTTCTGTAGTAAACACTGTAATGAGGTCCCAGTTCAGGACAAATATTTATAGAACTGACTTACACACTTGCTAATCCCTTCCCCCATAGTAGTCACAGCACAGCTCTTCATGTATAATGGATGGCTCTGCAAATGTGGATAAAATTCTTGTGTCTGCATGTGAGAGACAATAGCTTTTAGAAGACTGTTAAATGATAGACGAGACCTGAAATCATCATGAATAAAATAAAAATTAGTAATGTATTCATTCAGTTTGAATATTTTTTTTGATATAACTTTATATCAGACAAAAATGTTACAACCCTCTTTCCCAAAAAATATCTTGAGAGAACAGACTACTATGCCTTTCTTTACTTATAGAGTTCTCAGTGCAAAATAAGGTGTTTAATAGAAAACAAAAAAGCCTGGTTTTGTCCAAAAGCTTTTTAACTATTCTGGCTTGTACCTGAGTGGCTGCTTTTATTTCTTTGCTGTCAATGCATTTTTAATGTTTTTAAATTGCCTTGTTCTTACTGACTTAGGCTGAAATTCTGCTGGCACCATCTGTGAAAGGCTGCCAAATAGTGGTTAATTTGCCACTGCTGATTTCCCAGTGGAGGAGACAGGTTTTCCCAAAGTAACTTTAGGCATGTAAAAGCAAGAGGGCAGGAAAATCAGGAAAGTGGGCAATTCAACAGAGTGAACTAAGTGGAGTAAAGTGAAGAAATAGATATTTTTGACGTAGGTGCAATAATTTTCTGCCAAGAAAGCAGAGACACTTCTATTTCCTCAGTCTATTCCTATTACGTTTCCAAAGGATGAGAGCAATAACTGTCTCATATTTATGGCAATATCTGTTATTTGCCATACATGGCCACAAAACAGCTGATTGTAATCTCTATAATAATTTTTTTTTTAATTGGAGTTAATTCTCCAATCTTCCTCTAGATTTGATGCCAGAAAATTATTTCTTAAATCTTAAGGCTGTAAGGGGACAGAGATCTAGTTAGATCCCATTGGCCACAAGATATTAAATTTTGTCCGTATAATCAGTAGGAAGCCTAAATATTTTAGACTAAGTTCCTGAAACTGAGCTGTGAATCAGAACCAGGGTACGCAACTTGAAGATCTGCTTCCAGCACGGAACTGATTAGGCAAGCTGCACACAACTGAACAGGAAAAGAAAATCATATCCCACACTGAAACAGAAAATATTTCATAGTAACAAATAAATATGGCAATTAATAGAAATCCAAGTATGCAGATAACTTTAGTTGAGGAGTTACGGAAAGTCCTATCTCCTGCCTTATTTCATAAAGACTCATATTCTACACCATCAGAATTTTCTCTGAAACACCTGATGATGTATAGCTTCTTTCAGCCCCCAATGATTCCTGTAAGTTTTTGTGCATTTAAGAATTCAGAGAGGGTGTGGTGGGTTGACCCAGCTATCAGCCAGACACCAACACAGCCACTCACAAAATCAGAGACTGGCTGAGGATAGAGAAGACCCATGGAGGAAACCTGGTATAAATGCTCTGCTCAAGCAGGAACACCTACAGCCTGTTTCCCAGGATGGCTATTAAATGTCTAAGAAGGGAGATCCTAGAACCTCTCTGGATAAACTGTGCCAGTGCTCAGTTGCCCTCACAAATAAAAAGTGTTTACTGACTTTTAGAGAGAACCTTCTTTAGGAGGTTTTAGTTTATGTCCATTGCAGCTTGCCCACAGTGCTTGGGCACTGATGAAAGGAGCCTGGCTCCCTCTTTACACCTTTCCTTCAGGTATTTACATACATTGATAAGATTCCTCACTGAATCTTGTCTTCTCCAGGCTGAATAGCCTCTGCTCTCTCATCTTTTCCTTATAGCCATCTCAGGAGCCTCCTTTGCTGGACTACCTACAGTATCACCAGGTCTCGGAACACTGGGTAGTCCAAAACTGACTGATTTCACACTCACTTCCATTTGCTCTGGAATAGGGAAAAAAGAGAAAGGCAAGAAATCTCGTTGATCAAGATAAAGTGAAGCAAAGGATGCACACCTGAGCAAAGAATGAAAAAAAGCACTTTTCTCTACTTCTTATTAACAGGCAGTTTTCCAGCCACATCTGGGAAAGAAAGACCTCAGTATGCACAGTGGTTACCTGGAAAGAAACTGTAACCAAACATGTATCCGCCCCCTCCCGTCCTTTCCTTGAGCTTTTATTGTGAGGGGTGACATAATATAAAATGGGATGGGATGGGACGGGACGGGACAGGATGGGATGGGATGGGATGGGATGGGAGACTAAGATAGCCTTTTGATCATGTTGGGTCCTGGTTTTGTCTCTTCTAGCCTTTCCCACTCCCAGCCTACTCATGTGCAGTGCAGTGTGGGAGAAAGAGAAGACCTCGATGCTGCACGAGCACAGTTCAGTAACAGCCAAAGCTCTGAACTGGTGTATTTTCAGCACTGTTTTAGGCACAAAGCCAAAATAGCACAAAGCATCATATGGGCTTCTCTGAAGGACATTAATGCTACCCAACCAAACCCAGGATCAGTTGTAAATGGAGAGACGTTTTACATGATCATTCTTGAAACAAAAGCATGAAATAAGGGACGATAAACAAGAGAAGGGGGAGATATAACATGTTTATTACATAAATGAGTGCATTTTTCCTTCATATAAATCTGAATTCTGTGGGATTGAGAACATTCTGGAATCAGACCTGATTGCAGCATGGAAAAAGACACAAACATCTACAAAGGTTTTAGCAGATCCTGAGAAAACTTACAAAAAAAAATTCTTCCTCCAAAGTCCTGCTTTTCGTTCTGACCTTCACTTACCTATCTTATTTCAAAATCAAATAAGCTTATAAAGCATTTGACTACACAAGACTATTCTCCTGGTATTTATCCTTGATTAGATATGACTAGGTAAGCTCACAAATAGCTCATAGGTTCATGTTTACCTATTGCTGCTGGGAGCCTAAAAGTTCCTGACACAAACACAGCCTCTAGAATTAGACATTTCAGTAGCTATCATAGGGAAATTTTGTAAACTGACCAGCCAGTTTTTTTCCTTTTCATCCAAATTGTGATGACTAAGGGCAAGGCCATCTAAGTCTCATCAAGAAACAGATGCAGACTGAATCATCAACCCCATACTGATGCCACTGCATTTCCTTTTGCTTTTTTTATTTCCTCCATTTTTATTCTTCTAAAGTCCTTTCTTCTAAGTTCAAAGTGTTTCTTTTACAGAGCATTGTGACATGGCACTCCTAGGAAGTGCACTTGTGATTCTTACCTAAAAAGTGCATTTCTGATTGCACTTTACAATGAATAGCTGCTTTAATATCACAATTTATATAAGAACGATTCAGCAGCACACATTAAGACAGGTCTTTAAACTGAATCAATGTGTGATTCAGAAATTTAGAACCAATTACAGCCTCTCTATAATAAGATCTGGTGCTTGGTCATTAAATGAAATATTTTAGTCTGACAGAACTGATGGAATAATCTGTTATGAGCTGTGTATCATCTCATTTGTGACAGACTTATTTTCCACACCAGAAAAGTCTTGGCTTGTAGATTATGGAATTCTTAATTCAGGAAACATGAATGGAGAAGGGTCAAATATGAATTTCTGTTTTATGATTAATGAAAGAAAATTAGGTTGAATAAAATTAACTATCAGTTTTAAGGACAAAAATATGAGCCCATTACAAATATAAAAGCTTGCATTTTGTGAAACAGATTTCAGTGTTATACGTGAAACTGTAAAAAAAATAGTGATCCTATAACTGAAGGCACTGCCATCAGTACAGCAGACAAAAAGGCCAAAATATATTGATTTAAATTCCTATATTTTAATAACTGTATTTTCAAAAGTCATTTATATGTGTTTCGCATTCATTAATGTTTAAGTGTAAAATATTTTATTTTTCCATACCTTTTGTCTATAACAGCACCAACTTTATAGATACAATAATGGTTGCTTTGGGGACTGTCACAGATCCAAAACTACCAAATCAGGGAAACTACAATAATATTATTAAAACACATGTAATTGACATTTGTACATTTCCTTTTGTTCTCTCATTTATATATTTTGTAGGTATGTTTAATTTGAAATGTCTAAATCTTTTGAAAACCACTTAAATTCAAATAATTTTTCACATCTTGTTTTCCTTTTTCTGGTTCTTATAAAGAATGAAGTTAAACTTTTATCTCTAAAATTAGCCTTGAACTAAAAATATTTCTTACAACTAGTGGCAAATTGTAGAAGTCAGAACTTCATGAGATGAAAAGTATCAGTACCAAAGAGGCAACAATTGTGCAGTCAGTAATTCATAAGGTTGTTGTCAATTATTTATGAGGTAATGCAAGAATAACAGTGGAGAGAGACAGAAATTAAAGCAAGATATTAGATTTCTCAAGTGAAGAGAAAAATTTTCAGTTTCTGCTCAGTGTAGCACTGTTCTTTAGCTAAGAACTGTTAAAGAAACATCCTCACAATAAATGACTTCCACTGTTAAAAGCTCTCTCTGATGCTGGAGACTTGGATGAAGTAAATGCTCCTCTGACTCAGTACAAAGACAAGACATTTGAATCAAACCTTTCCCTTTAATAATTCAAAGGTGTTCTCTTTTATTTAGAAACAGCTCTTTTTTAAAATCCATCTTACAGGTAATGTTAAAGCTGTTTCTCTAAACATTGCAGCTTTCTATGCAAGGTTATTTAACTCTTTTCCTGTTACTACTGTGAAATACTCATAAACAGCCATTGCTACATGTAGAATGAAACACTGTGTTTCCCAGATAGATTAATTTATTTAAGAGGAATTCAAAATGGTACTTATTGAGACTATTACAGGTGGATATGATTTATTCTGTTTTGATTGTAGTCTGCATCAATTGCTTCATGTAGGTCCAATAAATACCTCTGTCTGGAAGATCTGACACAGTGTGAGGGAGAATAATGAAACCTCTCATGTGTGAGCAGGAGATCATTGCTCATAAAGTGAATTGCCTGCTTATGGAATGAAAACAGACATGTAAGATTTGGTATCTATTTTTTGTTTAGATCAATCAAGCTCTCAAACAACCAAATTCATATTTAATTGGAAATAATATGGATAGATAGTTGATGATAGTAATCACATACTGTCATGAGCTTACAGTTGCACTCAAGTAGGTTATGAGATGCAATTGATATTTTATGAATATATTTTGCCACCTCTGTGAAAAATCTGAAGGTTTGGTTCATTGTCAAACACTAGTCTTTACATGGTGGCCTCTGTGTTTGTGGAGTTGCAACCATTACACAGCTCTGATATTGATAGACCAGTTTAAGTATCAAAATATCAATCTATAAATTCTGAATGTGGTAGGCATTCCTTTTTTCCTCTTTATATTTTCTGGTCTTCATTTATAACCTTTCTTTTAAATTTTGTAGTAATAATACTATGTAGAAAGATTTCCTTCAAGGCCACCAAATTGCAAGCATCTACCTTACAGTTCAAAATCATCCCAGCTGTTGTTCTTGACACCTTGATAAATGTCCCCCATGGGTCTGTATTGGCACCAGTGATATTTAATGTCTTCATTAACAACATAGGGGGATTGAGTGCACCCTCAAAAAATTTGCTGATGACACCAAGCAGATAACACTCCTGAAGGACGAGATGCCATCTAAGGGGACCTGAACAGGCCCAAGAAGTGGACCTTCAGGAATTTCACATGGTTTAACAAAACCCAGGGTCCTGCACCTGAGCTGGGACAACCCCCAGTATAAACACAGGCTGGGGGATGTACAGATCCAGAGCAGCCCTGCCAGGGAGGATTTGGTGATGCTGGTGGGTGAGAGGCTGGACATGACCCAGCCATGGGCACTCACAGCCCAGAGAGCCAAAGGTGTCCTGGGCTGCATCCAGAGCCCCATGGGCAGCAGGGGAGGGAGGGGATTCAGCCCCTCTGCTCTGCTCTGCTCTGTTCTGGTGAGACCCCACCTGCAGGGCTGCAGCCAGCTCTTGGGGCCTAGCACAGGAAGAACATGGACCTGTTAGAGGAGGGTCACCAAGCTGATTAGAGGGATGGAGCACCTCTCCTATGAGGAAAGGGTGAGAGACCTGGGATTGTTCAGCCTGGAAAAGAAAAGGCTTCAAGGTGACCTAATTGTGACCTTTCAGTACCTGAAGGGAGCTCACAGGAAAGATGGGGTGAGACAATTAACAAGAGCATGTAGCGACAGGACAAGAGGAATCAGAGGGTGTCAGAGGGTAGGTTTAGATTAGATTTTTCACCTGTGTGGGTGGTGAGGCACTGAAACTTGTTGCCCAGAGAAGTTGTGGAAGCCCCATCCCTGGAAGAGCTCAAGGCGAGGTTGGATGGGGCTCTGAGCAACCTGGTATAGTTGAAAGTGTTCCTGCCCATGGCAGGGGGATTAGAACTAGATGATCTTCACTGTTCCCTTTCAACCCAAACCACTCTATGGTTTTATGATTTGGCAGTCACATGACATTTAAAAAGATGTGTCAATGTGAAATGCGCTTTCTCTTTGTTGCTTTTCCTGTTCAAGACTAGTAGTTCATGTTACAAAAGTAATAAATTAAAAAATATAAACCTGAAAATGCTCAAAAATGGAGGAGAAATATTAAGTTCAATGTCTGTACTGCAGCTGAGGCACAGAGATTTCCTTTTAAAATTTCTAAGTTGTATATATATGAGAAATAAACTCTCTGCATTCATTTGTGGGGTATGGAAAGATGAGTTTGAGAATCCAGAGTCAACTATCTACACTGTTGCTCCACACATGAGGGTTTTTTCATGCTTGAGCTCCTGTTTTAATTTGGGTTTAGGAAAAGGTACAAAATTAATTAAGCAGCAGCATAATCCATCCCTTGAAGACAGCGGATACGTTGAACACTTCCATAGCAGTCATTCCTAGGACAGCAATTGCTGCTAATGAACTTTGAGCTAAAGAAACCTGATAAATACCATGGCAAAGTAATTTCTTTCCACTAGGGAATTATTTACACCTCCTGTCTGCTCTGTGACCATTGCAGAAGTTAAAAAAAAAAAAAAGTAAAAGGAGAATACAGATACTGAAATTTCTTACATGTTGTTCTTACAAGTTCTTTTACTGGAATATAAATAGCCATCCCAGGATATACTGTTATATATCCAGGATTCCTGCCCACTTCTTAGAGTAGTTAATAGGAAAAAGGGAGAATTGTATTTTCAATTTTCTCAGTTCCTTACAAGACCTTTTGAACTTTCAGAACTCAAACATTAGACACCATCCTCTGCAAAAGAATAAAATTTCAAAATCTACCAGCAGATTTTTAATAGCAACAGACTAATTAGAGATATAACAATTAAATATCTTTTTATTAGGCCACATTAACTGTTAGCATTGAGAGGCCACCAGGTGAAACTGTCTCTGACAAAATCTTTTGTATTGTTCTGAAGTGATTCTTCTATATTTTAAAATTAATCTGATGGAAATTAGGAAGAGTCAGGTTAAACATGTAAGTGAACAGTTTCTCTATCTTCATAGTAAGGATATCATTGGATCTTCTACAAAATTACCAGAACTTTTCTGCCCTTAGAATATGTTTAGGTAGCCTATTTTCCAGAATTCAGCTGATTTCAGTTATCACATTCAGTGTCATGTTTTCTTGCTAGTTTTCACCAAAGCAATTTTCACATTACATACTTAATTTACTTTGAAGCCTGGCTGGGCTAATACAATGTTTCGTATTAATGGTTAGAGGCTCCATCTCCCACTGATCTTATGAATTAATAATTTCAAGTCTTCTGCTCACACTTTAATTCACATAGAAAGGTAAGAATGCTTGTGTATTGCTGCTTGCCCTTGTAACTGGATTCGGAGCTGGTGTTCCACTACAGAATATCCCTAGGAACAATAATAAGCTTTTTCCCCTCATTACTCAGAAAATATGCACATGTACACTTCTGAAAGGTTGTACTATATAAACCATAAAGTTTCAAATCATCTGACAGCCAATCTAACAACTACCATAGCAGAGCCATGTGCCAGTTTTCAGGATTACCAGTATTTACTGTTCAAAAATCACTCTTAGTGTGTAGAGAATGAGCAGCAGTAGAAAAGCTTTCAATAGCTGTAACCCTGATTTTCCCACTCCATTTTTCTTCCAGAGACAGTGACTTAGCAATAATGAGTGAAGATAATAGATATTATGGCAGGCAAAGCTGATAACTTACAGCTTTAAGTTTTACTATGGAAACACAAGCAAATAAAACATTTTTTATATTTTTCTCCCCTTTTTGAATATCACAGGAAATTATTCAGCTGTTCCTGAACCAGCTCCCAGAAACTGTCAGGTACAGTGCTCCATCTCTTCTACTGGGAGTTGCCATGGAAACATCTTCAGCTGAACTAAAAGGAATTACGGATAGATATTTATTTTTTTCCCCCTGGCTCCCCCCTTCCCCTCCTCTCTGTGCCAGTTCAGAAAAAGTGTTGCTCTCTAATCTTTGGGGCACTGAGAATTGGCATTGAGACACCCAGCTACATTTGCTCTGTTTGCTGCTTTTGAAAAGTCTGTCCTAGTTCCTCTCTCTCTTGGGTGTCTGATTTATGACATCAAACCAGAAAATAAAAAGGCAAGAGAGACTTTCAAGAGTGGAAGTTCTTGTTGGGGGGAAGATGCTAGCCCAGAGTTGTCTTCAGTTCCGGTGCTTGAAAAACTGCATATTCAATTGCTTTTTCTTCTATGACTGCAATTTTCCAAGGAGTGTGGCTATAATCCTTAAAGATAAGACATCACACATGAACAGTGGCATCTAGTGGCATCATGACTGCAGAATATTTGCAGATGCTTGGATTTGTGTCAGTGAATTGTGCTTTGATGAGATTGGTGGTTGCTTTGGCCACATTTGGCAGCTGATAAAAGCTTATAACTACAGCATATCTGTGAGAAAATAACCTAGACCTAGGTGATTAAAAAAAAAAATTCAGAAATATCATCAAACTGTCCCTCAAGAATTAACTAACTTTGCTTTTTTTTTTGCAGCATGCAGGCCTACTGGAAAGAAAAGCACAGTGACAGGCATGTAACAACCAACTCTTGCTCAGGCTGTGAGAGCATAAATGCTGGGTGCTCTTGCACAAAAATGGAACCAGTTGCTCATAGTGGCCCTGCTGCCAGCTAGGGTGAAATCCAGGAACATCCTCTGCAAACACACTCAGCTTTGAAGAGATCACATATCCAGGAAGAACACAAGCATGGCCCAGACCAGGGAGAGGACCAAAGCTATCTGGGTCCATGGTGTGAGACCAGGAAATTATCCTCTTTCTTTCTTTTTGGCTCAGGGTCTTTTCAGTCCTGCAGCGGACTTAAGATTACTGCTCTGCTCCTGGGCCGGGGTTTACTTCAAAGTGGTATTTGAAGATGTGACGACAGATTGCCAAGACTTAGATGTGGAGATGCTTACGCCATGATCTGTCCTTCAGAGAGCTGGAATGTATTCCCAAGGTTCCTGTAGTGTGGTCTGGAACAACTAACATCAGGGACCATATTTTGCTGAATCTACTCTATGCTAAGAATGAGGATGATTCAGGCTTATGTTTCTGAGAAGTTACTTACTTAGATGGAAGGAGAGGTTATGCAAGAAGTAGGCTGTAACTCCTACATCAATTCCTGAGACCCAGAGTTTCGTTTTAAAAATTATAGAACAAATAGGAAAACAGAGTATCATCAGTACTGTACCATCCTGCTCGGCAATGTTTCTCTGTGATGATGCTTCAGGTTGCTGTTTTCATCGTCCCATTGGGTGCTCAGATGTAACTCTCACATCCTCCACAGACTGTGGGTAGTATAGGGACTATACTAGGTTGTGCAGCAACAACCTTTGTTGACCTCAGCCTCCAACAGACATGAATCCAAGCACATATATTCACATATATATTCAGTTTTAAATTGCTGACCTACAAAGCAATTTCAGATGACAGAGCCTGGAAAAGAAAAATGAAGAATTCTGTAGTATACATTAGAAATTGCAAAAAAAGTATATAATCAGAGTGGTAGCACCTACAAGACGGACTGTATTAATAGTTTTTGTAGAAATTTTAATACTTCCAACTTAAAAGTATACCTGAACTGGAACTGCGGGAACTGTATAAAATAAACTAATTTGTTGATTTTATTTTTTTAAGAACACTTTCTTGGTAAGGTCTGGGATTGCTTTCATCCCTAGAAAAGAGCTTCTGCCATCATTTGTTACCTCAATGGATATTATGCCTCTCCTCTTTACCTCTCTAAAACCAGTGAGAACCTGGCTTGGAAGCAAGCCTACGGCAAATACCAGAGTCCAGAACTCTCAGCTGAATCCTGGAACTTGGTAAGCAGAATTTCTACGCCACTGTTACAAGGAATGAAGAAATAGTTTTTTCCAGGCTAGCAGAAACTCAGTTTACCTCTGGAGAAAGTCCTTAGGCGAGGTGAAGAGGAAAAGGATTCTAATGGATTGTTATAATCCAGACTTTTATTCCAAGGTCACGGACATCTGAATCTCAGGAAACTGCTCCATTAGAATGGTAGACCACGTGGTCCCAGTCAGTTTTAAGGCTCGGGCAGGGGGAGGGAAGGGACAAGTGAGCCACCAATCAGTCTCAGGGGAAGATTGACACACTGTTGTTGACACATTGGCCTGTTCTAGGCCAATGATCTTGGCAATGAGGGGCATCTTTTGAACTTCTGCCAACCAGAGGATGCCCCTGCTGGAATGTTAGCTTTGACTGACAGCACTTAGCAGGAGACAAAGGGAGGGGGAGGAGGAAGGTATTGCCACACCTGGGAGGGACTGGGATAGCTTGGTCACACTGCAACATCTCCCCCTAGTTTTGTTTAAAAAGAAGAGGACTTGGGTTTGTGGTACAGAGTGCTTGCCAAACTATGGCATTCATTGGAGCACTAAGGGCTCCCAAATGGTAAACTTAGGGAAGGGGAGATGAGCTTGAAATCAACTTGAGCACTATGCATTTGAATAGTCTAAAAACAATGCTAAAACCCACAATAACAATACCTAACATAAACAGTACTAAAAACACAGTTTTCAGAATAGATCCCAACCAGCCCGAGAGTCCCCAGTCCTTGAACAGTCCATTCAGCCAGTTGTCAGTTTCTCGTTTGATGTCTGAGGGCTTCTTGCCAAAGTAGTCCACATGTGCTTTGGGCTGAGGGACTATCCAGGAGATTGCAGGGGGGATGATCACAAGTAGGATGAGGAGCAGGCTCAGTCTCATGGTGTCTCAGGACTACACACGAACAGGGGGATCTAAACTGGTACAAGGAACTTGAGACAAACATATATTACAAACTATACCAGATAGGAGGCTTAAATGGAATTTCCTCCAGAGAATGCGTGAGGCGTTTCCTTCTCCAGGCAGCGTTAGCAACCTGGGGCGCTTCTGTAGTTTTCTCTGAGCTTGGGAACATAGGGCTTTACCCATTTGGAAGGAACCCACTTTAAACCACAGGGTGTGGACACATAGGCGTATCCACATCCCCAGGTAACCAATTTGTAGGGCCCCACCGTTTTCCAAGTCTCAGGGTCCTTTACTAAAACCGGAGGCTTTTCTTTCATCAACCTATGACTGCTCCCCCCCAAAGTGGCGTAGGATGGCCGGGTTCAGGCTGCCAAAAGAACAATTCAGAAAATTTATTGTGAACAGTGCCCTGGACAACCGGATGTGGGGAGGTTCCACCTTCAGAACCTGTTGTTGCTGGTCCAGGACTCTGTCACGGTGAGTCCTTTCTACAATGGCTTGACCTGCAGGGGAGTAGGGGATGCCAGTTTTGTGCTCTACTCCCCATTGATGCAGGAAACTCCCGAATTCCTTGGATTTATATGCAGGCCCATTATCAGTTTTCAACTCCTTGGGGATGCCCATGAAAGAAAAAGCCTGTAAGAGGTGCTTAGTTGCGTCAATAGATGATTCTCCTGTGTGGGCAGAAGCATATAAAATGAATGAAAACAACTACTGATTTAAATGTTTCAGAAATTCTGAAATAAGTAGGAATATTTGAGTCTTTTCTTGCAGCAGAAGCATTCAGTAAATCAAATATGTGTATCCAGTGCATACCATAGCTTAGCTGTTTATGTTCTAACTACATAATTATGATCATTAATAATCTTAAATTCAGAATGTCCCTTTCTTCAAAGGCGTGAAAAAACAGCCCTATAGTCCAAGTTTTGTTCTTGGTTAAAAAAAAAAAAAGTGAATGTGTCCCTGCCCTGATCCTGCTTTGAGCATCTTAAAAATCTCCCTTGCTTCTTTCAATCCATTTAGTGGCTGACCAAAGCAATTGTGCCTTCAAAATCCTATACAGTTGTTTTTGTATTACTCTTCTGGCTTTGTATTTAAACCTAATTATGAAGTGAAAAACTGGTATAATCTCTCATGGCAAACAGTTTGCTTTTTAATTATGAAGAAGCCTGTCACCTAACAAAGTTTCACAGGTGAAGGATCTCCTCTGATCCTCCACTGACTCAACATTCTGTCTGTTCCCATTCCAGTTAAAGAGAGCTCTTGGAATGATACAATACATGGAGGTTTTCCCCTTCCCTTGATAAATGTTGTGGAACAAAGACCTGCTGTGGGAAGAAGATTCAAAAATAATAATGTGATGATAAAACAGATGCTAGCAGTGCAATAAAGATCTCATGTACTCTGGATCACTAATATTAATGATGTATGTCTGTGTGATAGGAACATCTCACCATCCTATGTCAAACATTCTGCTTGTCTCATAGTGCATATAATTGAAATTTCTTTTCTGATATAGTTCACTCAAAGTTCTTATATTATTCATGTATGAGCACTAACTGGAATGAATCAAATACTTTCACACAGTAATAAAACTAATGAATCGTGCAGTAAGGTTTAGGTACAAGAGTTTAATCATGCTAACCAGTTACCATGAATCAGCTGTTCCATGAGAAGTGTGCAAAAATACACACTTAACAGCCTATACAAATTTAAACCTTTTTTACAGATTCCCATAGAATATGTTAATTTAACTTCTTCAATAAAAACTATCTGATAAACTTTTTTTTTCTTAAAAAAATATATTTTCAACTTCTTTTTTGAAGGAGTTCTAAAATTAAGCTAAGTCTAAAATTTTTTTAGTATTATCCTGAATTTCCTTAGGTATCATGTTAATAGGAATTTCTTTTCTTTGTAGTATTAGTAAATACAGCATTTCCAGAACAGGCACATTGCTCTTTCCGGCACCGATCCCTTCTTCTGCATGTAACAAGCTGCATTACTCCTTCCATTGGCTTATTTTGAAGAATATTGCCTTAAACATTTTCTATTTCAGTAAAGGCAATCCTGCATTTTCACTCATATGGTTATTTTTAACAAAAATGATAAGGTTCACTCATATAGTTTTTGTTTAAGATCTCTCACTATAAAACCTACAATATATTTCATGGCATCAAGTACTGAGATTTAACTTTCTATAACATCTCATAGGGAATTAAGATGGTGAATGAATCTGAATGCTAATGAACTGAGTTTATCAATCCCAATAATAAACAGAAACAGTCTTCTTAATAAAAACTTAAACAGTCCTTTAATTCCTAAATTGCCTATGCTTTAAATGCAATTTTTTAAATAACACAAAGAAAAACATTTTAGTAACACAAGACACTTAAATAACTGCAGAAAATGTGGACATATATTGGACATAAAAGGAACATTTAACTAAGAGATCAAGAAAAATATTTCATAAATTAATTTTTCCTAGCGACGATTTCAAATTTATGAGAAACAACAAACTTTCTACTTTTTCTTTTAGTATTTGTAAGGTTTTTTTCCAAAGTCAAAGGAATATTAACCATTACTAATATTTTTCATTCCAGGAGAAAATGATGAGTGAGGCGGTTTTTTTCTTATCGAAAATTTATGTCTAGGACAATGCCAGAAGTTTCGACAAAGAGCTTCCTGAAAGCACAGCAATGCTCCATCCCTGCCCAGGGACAGGAAGAGGGCAGGAGCAGAGACCATCGCGGCCTAGCAGCGAGCTCTGGGTGTGCCTAAAAGCAAATGAAGCAGCAGCGGAGTGGCTGAGACTCGGGGGCGCGACCGTCCCAGCGGCCGCAGCGCTGTCAGGCAGTGCCTGCACACTGGGCGCGCTGCCGGCGGCTCTGGTCTCCCCAAAAGCGAGGAATCAGGCAGCCCCTGCCTCAGAGCCAGTCAGAAACCCAAGCAAGTAAGACCAGAGGCAGGGGCCCCTTCCCATCTTTCCGGGGCATGGCTGCAAAACAGCCGCTGTGTCTTCCTGCGCCTGTGTTTGGGCTGTGCTGAGCCCAGAGCCGGCCAGCTTGTGCTCTGCTGTGCCAAGAGTGTTCTGGGCAGGCCGGCAGAAGTGCTGCGTGCGCAGTGGGGAAGGGGCTGACGAGAGCCTCCTGCGGGAACAGGGCTCCGCTCCCTGGCTGGGAACAGCCTGGTTTTGCTGCCGTGAGCGCAGGCAGGAGTTCAGGCACTTCAAGAGGCAGCAGGCAGCTCTTGTTTCTAGGGGGCCCGGGGCTGCGCGCCACAAGGGAGACAGGGAAACAGACTTGGGAGAAGGAAGATGAGCTGGAGTGCCTGTGCTACAAGGTGCAGAAGTAATTGAGCCTTGCCAGGGCTTCCTAAGTGTCTGTTGGTGTTCCCCGGGAAATGTACGCATTTGGGGAAATGTACACATTTAGCGAAATGCCTTTGGAAGAGAGGGGCTTGCTTCTCAAGCAAAGTGCTTCCCCAGGAGCCCCCAGTGAGGCAGGTGCAGCTGTCTCCCTTTGGCTCCCTGTGCTCCTTTCTGTCCTTGAGGCCCCTTGCACTTGGCAGAGGGGCGTGGCAAGGGAGAAGGCTGTGAAGAGCAGCTTTGGTGTCTGCAGAGACCAAGCCAAGCAGCAGCAGCAAGGTGTGTCCCCCCACTTGGAGCACAGGACAGAGAGGGATCATCTCTGTCCGGCTGAGAGCCCCAAATGCCTCTCAGAGAGCTGTGAATTCAAAGGCCTTTATGCACACATTCATGCCATCTTCCCTATGTGCTGCGTTTGAACTCTTGGCAAGATGGGTTTGCCTCTTGCTTGCTGGAAGCTGCTCTGCTCCAGGGCCAGGACCGAGCTGGGCTGTGTGGGCACCGTGGAGAGTCCTTCCCCGAGCACTTGGCTGCTCTTGGTGTGTCCAGGGCTGTGTTAGACACTCGGGGCAATGGATTCCTTCCAACCGGGGGCACCTTGGGTGGGGGGAGGGGTGGCCCTGGGGCACGTGGAACCAGTGTCCCTTTGTGACACGGTGGAGCAGGTTCCCTATGGAACCGAAAGGGACAGCGTGTCTGAGCAACCCTTTGTGACACATGCTGACATAGGGGCTGGTGGCGACGTGGCCAGGCCACAGTGCTCGGTGCTTGCGAAGGGACAGGAGGTGACAGAGCAGTGCTGTGAGGCGTTCCCGCACAGCCAGCTCGTTGGTTGCTGACCCAGAGCCTTTCCAAAGCCTTCTTCCCGTGGCTGGCCTCACGGCCAGACCTCGGGATTTGGTGACTCGGAGTTTTTCCGAGGCATCTCCCATCCCTGCGGCCAGTGCCCTCGTGGCCAGGCCGTGGGACTTGGTGACCTCCATCGTTCACCAGGAGTCTCCTGTCATTGTGGCAGGAGGCCTCTAGTGCAGGACTTGCTGTCCTGTAGCCTTCCTGTGGCTCCTCTGTTGCAGGTGCCTGCAAGGCACCACTGCAGCACTCTCTGACTTGGGCCTTTGCAGAGGCAGTTGAAAGTGCCCTCAAGGTCAATCGGAGGGATGGCGGGCAGGCTGCTCAGGCTCTTCAGGGGGCTTCGGGGCAAGAAACGCAAAGGCCCTGCAGCTCCCCCAGAGCAGCAGCCTGCAGAGCTGGAGCAGTTGGAGCCGTTGCAGGATGGTGAGTGGCAGAGCTGGGCCGCTGGGCCGGTGCCTGCACCTGGCCTGGCCTGGCCCCATCCCATCCCATCCCATCCCATCCCATCCCATCCCATCCCATCCCATCCCATCCCATCCCATCCCATCCCTGTAGACATGCCCATGGATGGGATGGGACAGGGGCCGGGGCTGCCCCCCCAGTGGCCGTCCTCTGTCCCCTGGGCGCCCGCGGGGCTGTCCCTGCCTAGGCAGCGCAGGGCTGGGCTGTGTTCTCCGGCCTCTCCCGCAGCCCCTCAGCTCTGGCTGCGCTCGCTCTTTGGCAGATGCAGCCAGGGACCCAAGTCGAGAGCAGGAGCCCACCCGTGGCCGCTTCCACCGAGCAGCGCAGGTACCTGCGGCCATCCCCACCTGGGCAGGGCCTGCTGGCACTGCTGGGCCGGGCCCTGCGCTTGTAGCAGATCATAGAATGTCCCTCTCTTTCTGCCCTTCCTTCTGCTGCAGACACTGCGGAGGGTCCTGCGCCTTCAGCGCACAAAGGCCGGCGGCCCCGCACCCGAGGGCACGGCCGAGCCCGAGCCTGAGCCCGAGCCCGAGCCCGAGCCTGAGCCTGAGCCCGAGCCCGAGCCCGAGCCTGAGCCCGAGCCCGAGCCCGAGCCCGAGCCTGAGCCCGAGCCCGAGCCCGAGCCCGAGCCTGAGCCCCGGCCCAGCGAGCTGCGGGCAGAGGCTGCTGCCAGCACAGCGTCCTCTGACCTGGCCGCCAGCTCTGACTGGGAAACCGACGAGGACTGGGAGGAGGCTGACATGGCCCTGACGGAGGGCATGGCCACCAACAACACCATCCCACAGGGCGTCCCAGAGACTGAGGCCATGCCCACGCTGACTGTGAGTCCCAGACCTACTTTTTCCAGAAGGGATTTTATTCTCTGCAGCAGCCTGGGGCCAGGGCTGAAGGCCTCCCAGGATCATGCGGCCCCTCAAGCCATGTCTGCTGGGGCCCCTCAACCCCATCCCAGTGGGTTGGGAAGGCAAGCACTTCTTGGGGGAAGCTGGGCAAGTTGCTCCCTTGGACAGCAGCCCAAGTCTTCCCCATGCCGCTTCCTCCAGGTGCAAGCCGTGGTGAGCGCCATGCTGCAGAGACTCACGTCCTGTGAGTCTGTGGACGCCGGGCTGCAAATGGCCATTGTCAGCCTCACTGAAGAACACCCAGCCCTCGTCGTGATGAGCCTCCTGCGCTGTGCCCCAACATGTGACGGGTACGGGGCACAAGCGCCTCGAGAGCTCGGTGCTCACTGGCCCATAGGGCCCCTCGCCCTGTCCAGCCTGTCCAGCAGGGGCTGCCAGACAGGCGGAGAGCACCGGCACCCTCGGGCCCCTCTGTTTCCTGAGCCTGCTGCCATGCTCCCTCCTGGCCCCATGCAGCTGCCTGGGGCACGGTACTGACGCACAGCTCTGCTCCCACAGAGCCGCCGCCCTGATGTGGAGGGCCATGGGCACCTCAGAGGCAGCCGTGGAGGAGGTGCTCCCAGCGCTGCTGTCTGCAATAGAGGAGCGGCCACCGTACGGCGGCTTCCTCTGCAGCGGGGACAACGAGGCCCTCCTTGCCCTGGCTGTGAGTTTCTGGAGCTGGCCTATGCTGGCCCTCCAGGTCGCCTTCTCAGAAGCTCTCCATGCTCTCCCCACCCTGCAGCTCCCTGCCTGGGCTGAAAGCTGGGCTTGGGGCAGCAGGCCGGGTGCTCCCCCTGCCTCTCCCCCCAGGCTTTGCCCCACGGACACCTCGGCACTGAGCGCTGCCTCGGGGTGCTTTGTCTCTTGCAGGCAACTCTGGTGCTGTGGAGGATTGCAAGCATGCCCGAGTGGCACTATGCAATCCTCCTTCATTCTCCCCACCTCTTCGTGGCTCTGCTTTTGCAAATTTTTGCCACCACAGAGCAGAGGCCAGAAGACGTGGAGACCCAGCTCTTCTGGAGAGCGTGCCAGGAGGAACACGGCCTTCCCAGCGAGCCCAACAGGTGCCTGTCGCCCTGTCCTTCCCACGCCCCTGCGGCCAGGGCCAGGGCTCCCAGAGTGACCTGGCCTTGGCTCGGCACACAGGTTTGCAGTGCAGACCATGCAGGCTCTGCTCTCCCCGACTGGGCTTTGGCCAGAACCTGCTGGCTCCGGAGCACAAGCAGCTCTGGGACACCCTGCTCTGTGCCGACACCCAGCACTATGCAGCGGGTCTGCTGGCCAGGTGAGATCCCCCACTCCCCGCCACCACCGCCGGCATTTGTGCCCCGTGCCCAGAGTTCCCCACACGGTCCCCGGGCTTGTAAGCGAGAGGGCCTTGTCACTGAGGGAGGGCCAAGCAGACTGCAAAGGGCTGGGAGAGGAGGATGCCCAGCAGCAGCCGCCTCCCAAGGGGCCCATGTCCCCTTGCAGAGTGCTGGGGAAAGATGGGATCTCTGTGAGAAAACGCCTGGGAGAGGTCTGCCCGCCTGGCTCAGGCCCTCGGTGCCTTTTTCCCCCTGCCAGGGAGATGCGCTGTGCCTTGACGCCCTTGTGTCCCCACATGGCCTCGCACCTGCTCAGCCTGCTGGTCGGGAAGCAGCCCCGCTGGCATCTGCCTGCCCAGGCGTTCCTTGTGGAGGTGAGCCTGATGGCCAGCGCTGCCTGCCTGAGCTGCCTCCCAGCTCTCTGGCCTCTGGTAGCTGCAGCCGCCTGGCACGCTGCCCGCGCCCGCTGCTGCTGCCTGGAGCCGGCCCTGCGCGGCTCCGGGCTCCTGCCGGCCGGCTCCCCTGCCACCGCCCTGTGCCTTTCAGCTCCTGCAGTGTCTGGACGTGAGCAAAGACGGTCCCAGTGCCCTGTTGCTGCTCTCCCGGCAGATGGAACCACCTCCAGAGCAGAAGGGACCAGCTGCAGCTGCAGGCACGGCTCTCGCTGCTCACAGCTGAGCCTGTGCAAAGCTCCATCAGCTCCTGCCATCCCTCTCCCTGTTGGCAGCGCCTTCCCTCCTTCCCTGCAGCCCTCAGGCCCTGCCCATCCCCTTTTTTACCTCCCAGCTCACCCCTTCGCTTGGCTTTCCCTTAATAAACTGTTTGTGTTTTTCACTTTACCCACGTCTCCGTGGAGCTGAAGCGGCGCAAAACCTGAGCCCGGGGACAGGCAGGGCCCTGCTGCCGTTCCCCTCCCCGCTGTGTTCCGTGCACGGACAGAGAGGAACAAGGGCAGCTCAGGCTGCAAAGGTCCCTGTCCCGCTGCTCCATTGCACAGCAGCGTGGAGTTAAAGGGCGTGCTGAGCACGCTGAAGGGGACAAGGACCCTGGGTTTTAGAAGAGCCAGCTTGAGGGTGCTCTGAACCCAGCCCTGAGGGATTCCAAGAGCGTTCTGGGCAGGCAGGCAGAAGTGCTGCGTGCGCAGTGGGGAAGGGGCTGACGAGAGCCTCCTGCGGGAACAGGGCTCCGCTCCCTGGCTGGGAACAGCCTGGTTTTGCTGCCGTGAGCGCAGGCAGGAGTTCAGGCACTTCAAGAGGCAGCGGGCAGCTCTTGTTTCTAGGGGGCCCGGGGCTGCGCGCCGCAAGGGAGACAGGGAAACAGACTTGGGAGAAGGAAGATGGGCTGGAGTGCCTGTGCTACAAGGTGCAGAAGTCACTGAGCCTTGCCAGGGCTTCCTAAGTGTGTGTTGGTGTTCCCCGGGAAATGTACGCATTTGGGGAAATGCCTTTGGAAGACTTCTTCTTGGACTCGGCTGTAATCTACTTGGAGATATACTGGGTTTTTTTGTACTGAGATTTTCAGTTTTACTGTAACAGCTTAACATTTTATGCAGCTGAATATCTTGTGTACTGCTAATTTTTTTCTTTCTCTTTTAATTTTTCAAATGTCTTCTCATTATTTCATACCTCTAGTCTTGCTCCAGGTCCTGTAGTTACCAACTGAAATATTTTCTGTCCCAAATATATTTTTTCATGCTTTGAATTGATTCTTCAGCATGAAAAATCATTTGTCTGAAACCAACTAAGCATATTCTTGAGCACCTTTAAAACCAAAACTAAAACCTTTTTGTTCTTTTTCTTATTTGTACCATGCAAAATAGATCCGAAATTTCACAGCGACAATATTATAAAAATAATATCTAGAGAGGTGATAGTAAGGCCATGTTACTTTTGGTGCTCAATTCCTTTATTCTACTAATGGATTTTTGGCTAGTTTAATCCTCTTCCTGGCACTGGGTTTGGTGAGCAAGGGGTGTGTTTCTTTAGCTGCTTGCTTCCTTTACTTTTCCCATACACCTAGAATACACAAGGTGCTTTTTCTTGGCCTCTAGTCAAAGGGTGTCATCAGGTTGCTGATAAAACACTTGCACTTTGTTATCTCATTTTTTTTCCATAACTTGCAAGTGAACACAGCTATTCAGTGTCAGAGAAGCATATTAGATATTGGGGGCTTGACTGGTGAGGGTGGTTTACATTATATACATGGCTTTCACATTGATACACATGCAGTTTTGAACAGACTTTTTTCAAGCTCTCAAAAATTTTAAGCTTCATGTATCTTTTCAAATAGGTACTAATATGGTATAGCATCAATACTAACATTCCTTCTTTTTTTTTTTTTTCTTTTTTTTTTTGTTTATAGACAGAAAATGCGAAGTAAGTATGCCTAAACTGGTAATTCTTTATAGCCAGGGGTGGTCTAGTTTATTTCTTGTATGATGTCTAATAGAGTAGTGTCTTTGTTTCTTGTATGTGACTGAAGAAGCCAATAGCTTTCATATTAGAAATCACTAATTGTAAATGTAGACTTAAATGTGTATTGGCAAAGTATTGCAAGCCTGCAGTCTTACATCAAGGGGTGTAAAAAAATGGAATCAAGCTCATATTTATCATTAAATATTCATATTCTATTTCTTTTCTTGCCATTTTATAGTAAAATAAAATAACTTTTTAAAAGAACTAAGGAGCATTTTTAAGATCACCATGTCTCTTCTCACAAAGGGAATGGTGAAATATCCTGGAATGATAGAATGAAGTACAATTAGGCATTTGCTTTTTAGCAAATCTGAAAATTATGGCTTTCAGAGAAAAAAAAGAAGACAGCACATCCATTATGTGACCCTTGTTCTCCTCATTGATAGGCAAAATAAACTTTTTAATCTTGTGGTTAAAATGCTATTCATTTTCTAAATAGTGTGCCTCTGTTACCAGTACATGTCTCAGCATGTCTCTGGTAGCATAGCAGTTTGGAGCACAGGATTACTTGGAAAAGGATACTTTAAAAAGTTGTTTAAAAGACCTGTTGAACAGTTGTCTCTAGGATTGGCATGAGTCTACCATGTGCAGAGCCAAAAAAGTAAGATATAAGGAGAAAAAAAAGTGCTGTGCTATAAAAAGCATTTAAAAGTCATCATCAGTGGTATGTCTCAGGTATTCACAGCACATGAGTAAACAAAGGACTAACAGCTACCAGAAAGCTGAAGAGATAGTAGCAATATTCTCTCAGGGATCTATTTAATAGCATGGGTTTTATTAAAGAGTGATGGGGGAAAAAAGCGTAGAAAATACAAACCCTTTCAACAGTGTCATGAAAGAATACTCGAGTGCTAAAGTTTTAAGGATGATATTTCCTTGTCTGTTGCATGCAGGTGCAATTCCCTCAGCACTAAATAGAATTAATTCTATGAGTTAACAGCAGAAAGCTCCCTGGAAGAATCCTAGATTTTGGTATTGAAGTGAAAATTACTTAACTCTTGACTCACAGGAGACAGTGGGTTATGTCAGATGATGTCGATTCATTGTTTCTAATGCCAATTCGTAATTTTTTAATGGCAAACTTACAAAAGAAACTAATTGCTTTCTTAATGTAGTACTATCTTTCATTAACAATAAACAGCTGATATTACTGGAGGCAGAAGCAATATTTTGTAACAAATTAAAGCATTCTATGAAATTTAGCTATATAATGTAACTTAGGTAAATGATTAACGCTATTAAATTGCAAGAAATAAGCCATGTGAGAATGAGTTACAGATTCTAAACATGGATTCATTCAGACCTGAATAAAAGTGTTCAAATGAAGATCAGTCCTGAACTGTAGGAAAATCAGTTGTGCAACAATGCACAAGTGCTTAATTTGGGATATTTAGCAGAGTTGAATTTAAAAAGGGATTTGAAAACTTGTTGCTTTCTGATACAAATACTGGAGAGAAATTCCTCAGGGTATGAAGGTCCTGTTTCTAATACTGTCACTAATTGTTCTTAATAAACCTCTTGTCTGAATTCCATCCTTTCTGTAACATTCATATATCACTTGTATTATGAAATGATATTAAAACCATTCAAGACCAATAGTGCTGTCTGTTGCTGCAAAAAGATGAGTCCCAGCAAAGATGCCCATCAGCTGGGTATGATCTGGGTAGACTGAAATCTCCCAGATTGTGAAGAGGATGGGACCACTACTCTCTCTACAAAAAGTCCAATTGAACCACAAAAGGTGTCAGCATTTATTGAAACTTCATCCACAGCTTTGGTAAAAGATTTTTTTGCTGGGGCCTGTTTCTAGAGCCAGAGGCCTGTATTAGAAGTTACTCAGTTTATAAAGCTATATAAATATATATAAAAATATATGAAATTTATATTTCTGTAAAACATGTAAATATATACAAATGCATGCACAGCCCCACATGTGTGTACCTGCACGTACATGGGCCCTGCATTAGTGGTAAGTCCATTGAAATAAATGCTACTGAATGCATCTGTAGCCAAGTAGTCAGTCTTTAGCAAGTCAACCTTCCAATTTGTCCTGACCACTTTTCACTTTTCAAATGTGTCTTATTTCACTTTTTGCAGCAATTATTAACATTTCCTCACATTTACTCAACATTATTATCTTTTGCTGCCTACTTATTTCAGCTTTAGAAAGAGAGTTTCCTAAGACATGTAAACTGATATTTCTATCCTCATGGAGGCAGTAATTGATATTTCTAAGGGCTTCTCTTTTTCTGCATAAGAGCGTGTCTTCCATATGCGTATATGCATAAAATTTGCTTCTAATGTCCCAGAATTCAGTTTAGCACTCTATTATGAAAGAAAGATGGTTAGGTGTCTCTTTTTCTACACAGCCAAGATATGTAGGGAACAAAAGGTTCCTGCATCATTGCAAAGCAACTCTTAACAGTAGTTTACAATTAAAAAATATCTACCGGGGGTTTTAAAACAGGTCTCAATTTTCTCCTTCAACCAGTTTGTATTCTGCCATTCAGTCAGAATGTGTTACTGTTCTGCAGAAGCACATCAAATTGTATGAAGCCCAAAATATTTAAAACTGTGTAAACTGAAGAAGCAGTTCAAAGGAAATGTTTTCACTCACCTTTTGATATAAATACAGCTTGTGCAAGAGTGGTCCCCAACAAATAAATTCAATGTTAATTCAGATGTTGATGTGGTTTCTACATACCATTTCAAGAAAGACTGTATTGAAATAAACTAGGTTGGAGTGACAAATGCTTGACTAAATTCAATAGGTAGAGAAAAAAGTATCCAGAGCTTCTTGACCAAACACAGAGAAAGTTGATTTCCTTCATGTATTCCTCTATATGTTTTGCATGCAAAATTCATAGAGGAATGAATTTTCTACGTGGCAGTAAGAGTTCTTTTCTGCTGGAAAAGCATCACGATGAAAATGAAGTTCTTGCCAGCTGTAATACCAGTCTTTCAAAAGCCTGAGATATCTGATGGCTGCAAATCTTCTAAAGACACACAAAGCTGATGAAGTTCATTGTAGATTTGGTTATTAACATGTTAATATTTCAGGTGCTTTTATAGTTTATAAAATTTAGTCCCAACCATTATGCAAAAAATACATGCCAAAGTTTTTGTGCTTATGTCTCCTGTGTATTGCTCAGTTTGTTAGAAAATTATCAGTGAAGTGAAAGAAGTGCACACAACTTTTTCTGCATAGCACAATAACAATTAAAAAAATGAACCAATTTGCTAATTTGGAGCTAAGAGCTATTTTAGTCAGAAGGTGATGAGAGAAACACAAACTTTCCCAAAAGACAATAACTGTTTCATGAAAAGCCAGGCAATCTAGTCCTGTGAAATTCTACATATTCTAGCTTGGTCTGGCATGAGCTATTTAGCTCTTGCCTTGTCTCTGAGAGGGAGAGAGCGTTTTGCAGATGAAAACCATAGCCTCCAGTCTACTGGGACCAATCAGCTAGTTTATGTTTCAATTGTTACAAGAAATTGAATTAAATATCCAGTATCCTAGCAAGCACATTTAATACTGTCAAAGAGCTATCTTTAGCCCTCAAGGCATGTAATTACTAGCTCTGGTCCATAAGGGAATTTCATCCTGAGAGATTTTCATTCTATTTCAGGAGGATCCTCTCTGCTACTGGTAGTGGATACATCCTAAACAACATTCAGCTTCTTGCCAATGGGATACTGAGGTTTCCAGAGAGTGGAAATTCATATCACTGACATGCTGACATGGGACAACCCATTTATACCAGAATATTGTTCTATTACTCTTGCAGCTACTTGTTATTTCTGCTTTCCTAATAGTAAGAAAAAGAAATAACTCATAGAAAGCTCTACCATGAATAAGACTCAAGTAATAAAAACTCCATCCAGCTCTGTCAGTCATTCAACTCTTTGCAGTATCAGTATGTCTAGCTTATTAATGAAATAGATTTTTGCTTGAGAATGGCTGCTTCCCCATAAAGTTATGAAAATATGCTAAAAGCAGCACTATAGACTCTTTTTCACAGAAAACTATTGCTATTATTTATTTCTTCAACATCAAGGTGAGGAAAGGAGAGGGTTTTTTCACTGTTATTGTCAAGTACTTTCCATATTTTAAAAAGCTGGTCTGGTTTAAACATAAATAATTTTCCTTTATTGATGTTTTTTTTTCCAATTGGGCAACTCATGGATAGCACAACTCTCCAGGTTCAAAATTTACAGCTGACACCTGCTTTAATTTTCTTCCTGCTTCCCTGATCAAAAGTACCAAGACAAATAAGGTTGATGAAAATACTTATGAGCATTTTTAAATACAAAATTTCACTGTTAAATGAAAGTTATTTAACCTTTTGTGCTTAATTATCTATGTGGCAATCAAGCTAATATTCTGAGCACATAATTTAAACTGTGATTTGTGAAATTAAAAATTTTTTGTAAAAATATTTTTTTTCTTCCACCAATAATGATTTTTTTTCCGCTTGTGTAAAATTAATTTACTTTTCCCCAGTAGTACCACAATGTATTTTGCCTTCAATGCCTACACACTTAAATAATTTGCCTCATTTAGCACTTAAAAAACAGGGAAGCTCAGGAAAAAAAAGAGGAAATACAAAGTCCAATATGATACAGCTGAGCACTTAAGATCAAACGATTTCAGGTAATATAGATCCAATCTGGTGCCAATATACAGGAAAGTGTAATCCAAAGCATAATCAACTTTGCTTATCTACACACTTCTGAATGAACACTCTTATCATGTTACTGATTCTAGGAGTAATAATTTTGCATTAGAGGAATTGCTTTCCACTATACCTTTAGGCAATATTTGTCCTCAGCTGTATTCAAACACAGAGTTTTGAAGAACTACTTAGGACAGCCATTCTGCTGAGCACCCCAGTTATCAGAAGGGCAAAATGGTCTGACTTAAAATAAACTATCATGATGATACTCTTTCAACTGTTTAGTAACAAAGCATGAAGAATAATCTTAAATATATTTGGAGTCTAATTCATTTAATTTCTCAGAAATTCAGGCTGAGAAAGTGTTTTAAAATAGATGCATTACAAGCACCAAGCAAAACAGACAAAATGCCTGGCAGTACTCTGTGAGTGCTGTATGCCATCAGTGGAATTAAGGGCCTACAGTCACCAGCTGGTAACATGCACACCTCTTCCTGTGCATCAGATACAAGCGGAGGATACGCCGCTGATGTTAACAAAGGAAGACGAAGTATATTTCCATTGAAAAAAAATTTCAATGTTAAAGATCATTAAATTACCCTATTCTACCTCCTTGTTTTTTAAAAGTAATGAATGCTAGTCAGTTGCTATGTGTGCTATATGCTATATGTACCTGGGAAATATCTGGTTTTTTAATAACAGTGACAGCTTCACTGGCAAGAAAATCTATGTATGCAATTAGATATTATTAGTTTGTTGTTTTTACAGTCATGTTTGCCATTTTTTCTTCTTAATTCTTCTTAATTTCTGCTCAGAAATGGGCATAGTCTTGGGCTCTGATACCTTCTGGGCCACAGCTGGGGCTCCCCAGGAGTGCTGGCAGATGAGGGGCAGAGCTGGGGGTTGCTCTGGCCCAGGGAGTTTTCCAGATGCCTCACTGTCCCATCTGGGGTGCCAGAACTGATGCCTTGAGAGGCTGACCCGGAACAGAGACTAGGCAGAGCTCAAGGAATAAAGTAGGTGTTTACTAAAAGGCCTTAATGGATACATCTTGGGCAGTACAAGAGCCTGGCCAGGGCTGCACCCAAGATAGACCCAAAATGGTCACCAAGTGGATGACTGGTCAGGAGGTTTTACATTTGTAGAAGTTTTGGTCCATTTGCATGTTGAGGTTAATTATAGCTTCAGGTTATGAAGTTCCATCCCTCTTGTTTCCTCTCTTCAGTCCGCCACTGTTTATACCTTTTGGGCCTGAAGGTGGTAATGGTTGTCCTTGGTTCTCAAGCTGGAAAAGGATTGTTTTGTCTAATTACCCTGTGAAGAGGGATTATTAACACTTAATATGAAGCTCAGAGCTACTCACCTAGGCAGCACAGAATCTAAAAAAATATGAAACCTAAAACTTAAGGCATCGTGGCCCTTCCTCAAAAGTACTGATTTGCATATTTGGTGTATATGTATGTAAAGACTGGATAAGCCTATTTGGAAAGTCTCAGTAATGTGCCATCATGGCAGCCTCAGTAAAAGCTGGGTGAAGTGACAGCTGCACTGAAATTGACACAAGAAATGTTTCTGCATGGCCCAGCTGCTAAATATGGGAGATTTTTATTTCCCTTTAAGTGTCCTTTTCTTTTCCTTTACAGTGTCTTTTAGATGACACTGATTTGAGAAGACCAAATGCTACTGTGCCTAAACTTGCACCTCTGCAGAATATTCAATGTAGTTTTGCTTCTTGGGCATAACTTTAGAGAATTCACTGCTCTGTGCCTGGTCCCAGAGGCCCTCTTGTCCAGTCTGGGATCTCCCCACACTATGGGCTCCAGGCAAGGTGAAACCACCACGTATTCCCCAGGGAAGCAGTCACACACTCAGCTCACAGTCCCTGTGCTCTTTTCACAGCAATCCCTTGTTCATACCTTCCCCACCAGGCTGTACTTTGCCCTGGGACATCTTCTGTAATAACACCCAGGCTGCCTTTCTGAAGCATCTGTAAGAAAAAAACCAAACCTGCTCCATCTGCTGCCCCTGTTCTGTTTCAGGGACAGTATTTTGCAGCAGCTGTTTTCTGATGAGAGGTTCAGGCACAGCCATGGGAGGCAAGTAGATTCTTGGACACTTGCAATGACCATGGCCAGTAAAGGATGTATCCTTCATTAGGCTGATGAGAACTCCCTGGACTCAAGGCAATTTTGGTGCAGAAAAAGGGAGTGCCTCTGAGTTCAGAACATAAATTACAGATATGCAGAGAATTTGGCAGTAGCGCCCTAATTATTGATTTATATTCTCAAGTAACACGAATAAATACTTAGCAGTCTGGCCAGTATTCAGGTTCCTCTGATTGTTTCATTTGCCAACATCCAAATGAGATTTTCCAGTCTGTCCTGTAAAACTGCATTTTGCTTTACCAGAGGAAGTTGTTTCCAGAAGATAACTAATTCACACAGGTAGTGAAAGTCTATCAGGAGGCAAAAAGAATGAGGTAAAGGCTCTGAAGTCAGAGCTCAAGGGATGCTTGGTTGAACAAGAAAAATGCTGCTGAGAGATTCTAGCTGTGCAAGTGCATTAGACAAGGTATCTATGTAATGATAATTTCTTTTTCATGGAAGAGTAATTCTAACACTCCTTTGGTCCTTACAATGGAAATGAGTTTGTTTTTTTTTTTTTTTTAACGTGAAGCTTTAATTACTTTCTTTATGTAAACTTTCAAATTTAATCAAATTTCCATGATGATTAAAAGAATTTAGAATACACTATAAAATACAAAAAGTGCCAAATATATGAAGGCAGAGAAAACATGTCTAGTGTTATCAGTAATAAAAGCAATGTTGCAGATGCATCACTGAATGGAGGACTTCCTTTGCATGAAATGTTTCTTACTTCAGAACTTTTGATCCAAGGTAAAGAAACAATAGCAACACAGAGCTGCCCAGACAATGAATATATAATTTTTCATTGCAATACATTTAAATGAAATATTTGTTACCATTTAAGACTAATTTAAGCATAGACTCATAGAACCATAGAATCTCTGATGTTAGATAAGGCCTCCAAGATGACTGAGTCCAACCTTTGACTGAACATCACCATGCCATGAATCTCATGATTTGCCTGAGCCCATTGATGCAGCCTGTCCAGGTCCCTCTGCAGAGCCTTCCCTGCAGAGGAGCAGCATTCCTACCCAGCTTAGTGTCATCTGCAAATCTAGGAAGGGTGCACTCAATCTCCTCATCCAAATGATCTTTAAACATAAAGTCCTATTGCAAGTTGTCCTTGTTATATAGAGGCAGGAGTTCCCAAATATACAAATTGAGAAGCATATTTCTCCGGTTTTAAAGTTTTGTATTTTTACAATAAATAAGGATCACCTGTACTGGAACTGCATTTATGTCTGAAATATGCGCTAACATTAAAACAAAATGGACAGGGTGACCAAAATGAAATATGCTTAAATATCTCAGAATGCAATAGTGATTCCTAAGTTATGTCTCTGGGCCTCTAAACTGATGACTAAATAAAAAAAATGCCATAAGTATCCAAGTTGACAAGTACAGTCCCAAAAGGCTTCGCTAGCTGTTTAGTTAGGGAGATTATTAAATTAATAACATCTAAAAGTTTTGCTTTTAGGATCCTGCAGATTTTCAGCCCCAGAAACTGCTGTATTAGGTATCCCATAGTCCTCACTCAAACTCTGTCTACACAGTCCTTAGGAGCTTCTCAGGCCTCTGAGGTTTCCATTGTGTTGGGCATTCAATGTTGATATCCAGCCTTTTGCAGGAAAATTCACCAATGCACTTCACCAAAACTTGGCACCAAAACAAACAAAAGCTGTACAGAACATTAGTGTCAAGCATGCCCTAGCAGCCACAAATTGTGTTCTGGTTTAAAACAGCTTTGAAAGGCAAGATATTCAGGAGGTATTTCATATATTCAAAATGTTTTTGCTCTGTTTTTTTTTTTTTTGTCAGGACATGAAAAGAGAAATTTTTTACAACTACAGAGGGATTGCCTTGTGCTTTTTCTCTAGATAAATTAACTAATTGTATTTGTTTCCTCTTTCCTCTGTGTGTATATGTATAAGTACTTAAAATGTTTTATGTATAGGAAGAATGTTTTCAGTTTTGGAATGATTAAGTGTCACTGGAAGAGCAAAGTTCCATCTTTCTTGAAGTATAACAACAGATGTGTCCTTCTAAATTCAGAGGAGCAGGGAAAGAAAACTCTGTTCTTTTACTCCAGCCAGCAACTGAACCCCACACAGCTGCTCACTCAGTCCTTGCTTGTCTTCCATCTCCTAGATGGGAGACAATCAGCAGGATAAAATTTGTGGGTTGAGATAAGGGCAGTTCAACAGGTAAAGCAAAATCCTTGTGCAAAGCCAACAAAACCCAAGCAATTAGTTCACCACTTTCTATCAGCAGGCAGGTGTTCAGCCATCCCCAGGAATGCCTGTCTGTCACCATCTGTCATGTGTAATGGTGGCTTGGCAAGACAAACCCCATCACTCTGAAAGTCCTTCCCTTTCTTCTTCATTGGCCAGCTCTCCATGCCGAGCATGACACCACATGTGTTGGAATATCCCTTGGTTCAGCTGGGATCAGGTATCCCAGATATGGGTCCCCCTACATCTTTTCTCCTCAGCCTCATAAATGGTGAAGTGGGGTGAGGAGCAAAGAAAGCCTTGGCTCTGTGTAATTCCTGCTCATCAGTGGAAAAGCATCCCTGTGTTATCAACACTATTTCCAGCACAAATACAAAGTATATCCTCCTGCTATCTACGCTGAAGAAAATTAACTCCATCCCAGCCAAAACCAGCACAGTTTGTATTATCTCTCAGTTAATTTAAATTCTCTTGAGTTGTAATATAATACACAGAAATTACTATCCTCTGATTATTGCCTACTCTGTAATTGATGACATGGCCTTCTTTCTAATTCTCTAATCTTCCTCTGATTCAATCAAACAGAAACAAGCCTGTTGTAAGGCTTTATAAAGATGAAATTATTTAGGTTTGACAAGATTTGGGCAGAGAAGAAAAATACTTTCTAAAGCTGTTATGTAATTACACTACCTAATGGCTGCTGCAATTCAACATGGAGAAATGCAAAGCATTAAATAGGAGAGGGACCAATTTAAAACTTCTCACATATACAAAAAAGTCCTGAGAAGGGAAATTATAATTATTGAACTATAGAAGACCAAGAAAGGAGTATTTGCCTAAAAGGAAAGATTGAAAGCAGCTAGACTAATTAACTTTGAGGGAGTGGGGAGTAGGTTTGTTACAAGCCAGTAAAATCTGTTATGATATGACATAAGATATAAGTCAATGATATGGCATCATATGAATGAGGATCTAGAGACCTCCCAATAAGGCTTATCTAAATAACTAGCATATGAATAATTAGTTAGCTTCAAAAGTGCCTCATAGATATGCAATAGAGGTTGAAAACCAGTAAAAGAATGATAAAATAGATGAGAAATCAGTTAAAATCTAAAGGGGATGTTGTAGTTCAGATTTTCTGCATCTCAACCACTGGCCAGATGGGCCCACGGGTGCTTTGGTGACCACTGTGTTGTACTAATGTGAGCTGGATATGTATCACACTGCTCTGAATTGATACTACTGGGTGACAGAACAGATGCTGATGAAAGCTTAAAAAGCAGATTGAGCCTAATTTCTGGAAAACCTGGAAGCAGGAAAAATTCTGGAGAAAACATCTCCAGGCAGTAAGTGAGTTTCTCTGCTCTAAGGCATTAAGAGTGCTTGTATGGGGCACATGCTGAGAAGAGCATCTGGCTTCTGGGCTGCAGGCTTTGGGCTTCTGGAAGAGGAGTTTTGTACAGCAGAAGTCAGTTCTTCAGGACAGAGGTGCAATCCTCTGCTTTATTCTGCAGCCAAAGTCATCCACTCACGTAAGAAAAATTATTTTTGGTACTTATTACTGAAATGGTCTTGCTGACATTGTGCAAATAATTCTGCTACCAATGGTGAGTGGAGACTGAGCCAAAAGTAAGAGGGAAAGGAGGAGTTCAGCTTAGGAAAAAAACACTATACCATAGCTTTCCTGACTGGCATGGTCACTTTCACTGACAAGCAACATGCAACACTCTCATTACCAGTGGATACTTCAGAAGATGTGACTAAAAAAGTCCTTGGGTAAAATAAAAAAAACCAGACCACAGTATCTACAAGATACTGTGAGAAACATTTCGAAATGAGAACAGTTAGAAAGCTTTATCTTAGTGGGAATTCTTTAAAACAATTAGACAAGTTTTGTATTCCAGTGAGGCAACTTCTTGCTTAAATACCAGGGATCTGACAGAGATACATTTTAAGCCAGGTCATGCGTTCTTTTTTCTGCCAAATATAATTAAAAATGTATTGAAATGTGCAAGCTGCACTATTCATTAAACATTTGCAGATGTAACACCATGAGGAGCACTGCTGTTGTTCTGCTTTTGGCACTTGACATTACAATGGCAAAAAACATGCTGAGCTAATAGAGTGTCTGCACATTGGAAACTAAAGCACGGCTGGGGTTGAGAAAAGCAATTCCCTAAACTAAAAATTACCTGTAATGCAAGTTCTTGGAATTCTCCTTTAACT
Organism: Calcarius lapponicus; assembly: GCA_039654755.1. Classification (NCBI taxonomy): domain Eukaryota; kingdom Metazoa; phylum Chordata; class Aves; order Passeriformes; family Fringillidae; genus Calcarius; species Calcarius lapponicus. Next base: position 750,367 of record JBBFKN010000043.1, read on the forward strand.
AAAAAAAATTTGTAGTGAAAATCTAACAAATAAAGACCAGGACTGGCTAAAAATATAAGCAGGGATTTTTTTTCTTGTCTTTCTACACACTGTGAAAGTTTGGATTCCTGTTCTTATTAAGAACTAACCCAGAATTACTGAGTTTGAAGTCCTTTACAACTTTTTTTCTTTTTATTTATGAAATTTGTTCAACCATCATCTTAAATTATGAAATTAGGTTTTAAACCACAATGTCAGCAATAGCAATATGAATTCAAGACCAGAGAGACTTCTTCCTGAAAGATGCAGGTTTGACAAGGTCTCAGTTGATAGGGTAAGTGCAAGATGGTACTTAAACACATACTTCTACCAGTAAAATGCAAAATCATAGAATCTTTTAGGTTGTGAAAAGAGCTTTAAGACCATTGGGTCCAATTATTAATCTAACATTTCTAAATCAACCACGAAAGGACATCCCTAAGTGCCACAGCTACATGTCTTCTAAATACCTCCAGAGATGGTGACTCAACTGCTTCCCTGAGCAGCTGTTACAATGATGTACAGCTCCTTTGGTGAAGAAATTTCTCCTAATACCCAGCCTAAACCTCCCCTGCTGAATCCTGAGGTCATTTCCACTTGTCTCATTTCTTGTTTCTTGGGAGAAGAGACCAACCCACACCTGCCTAACTTTCTCTCAGGAAGTTGTAGAAGAGTGATAAGTCCTCCTGAGCCTTCTTTTCTCCACTAGAAGCCACCCCAGTTCCCTCAGAGTACTTCCTCAGAGGCCTCCAGCTCCTCCTCTTTGTTGGCCATTCTCTGTGCATTGATCCCACCACGTTACCCTTTCTGTGACTAAAATGAACTTGATCACATTCAGTAAAAGCTTGGTTCCCTGCTCTTCTGGCTCAGAAAAATTCCCTGTTTTGAAGCTTATCTTCTGGATTTGCGCTTCGTCTCTGGCCAATGATACAGGGGTTTTTAAAGCCAAACCTTAATTTGAATTATTCTTATTGGTAGGTTGTCAAGTCTCAGTTTGAATTTTCCTTTGGGAGTCTTAGAGAATCCACTTCATGGAGTTCCCATCAATGTATTCTTTTTTCAGTAATAAGTAAGCCTTATGTAGTAAGACACTACGTATCAGACACTTCTCTTGGCAAACAGTGATCCTTGTTTACTGAAAACTCCCTCACTAGAGGTTATTTTAAAAACTGTATCATAATTTTGATGTGTCATAACCCACCAGTCATTTTGAATAGTAGCTCATCTCAGTCCAATGTCATTCTTGGCTGATGGCCTGGAAGCATTATCTAGATCTGAAAAGGTCAAAAACAAATTCCATGCCAAAGTAATGATAAGCTGCAGGTGTGAGTGCAAGCTTTCCAAATCACATAAAATGCCAGGAAATTTTCCCCAAAAGATTTTTTGAGCATTTATAAAGTAATTGAAATAAAAAAAATATTAATATGTCTGTGATATGTAAGTAGCAGAAGGAAAACTGTAACTTTTGCTGTCTGTACATTATTGTATTCATCAGAAATTTTTTAAGATATAAAGCTGGAGTCAGTGAAATATTACTAGATCATGTTCCGTATTACAAGCTCTCTTCAGTGAATGTTGTGGCCCAATATTTTGTTCTTTGTATGTGTATGTGTTATGTGAACATTTGGAAATAATTTTTGCAATCAGAACAGTGAAAAATACACGTTCTTATGAGGTATGGACTTCTCACTCCTTAAAGTCCCCAGTTAATCCAGAACTTTGTGGTTTCTTAGGAACAAAAAAACCACCAGTGAAAAATTTACAGATGGAGAAAAATCAAAAGCTTAAAGAAGAGACAGACTAATAGGAGCAGGAGGGTATAGATAGGCAGTAAGCTACCTATGCCCAGTTTGGCCTGTAAAATGGCAGTGGAAAATAAACCAGGCATCCCAGCAGAGCACAGGTCTAACACAGAATGTTCAGAAGGAGCTGAGCCTGGAGCCTTGCTCCCAGCTGAGCACTGAGAGTCAGGAGGAGCTGTGCTCTCATGTAGCACTGCCAATGCCCTTGACTTCATCCAGCTCTGTCTTTTGTGCCTGTGCTCAATGAGAGATTAGAAAGAAATGTGTCCATGTCAGATCATAGGAAGAAACCAAACAGAGCTATTGAAGGACAGATATGTGCCATCTAGAAATGCTAAGACATAAAGGGAAAAAAGCTGGATTACCCCATATCGTCACTTTTTTCCCCAGGTCAAATGAACATTTTACATGAGTCTTGCTAATTTCTTCTTTTTCAAATGGATGAAAACACTTAGTTTAATTCAGAGCCTACAGCTCTGATACATCAGGTATCAGGTATCAGTCAGGAGCTGAGACTGCCACTGCAAAGCCCACAGCTATGGCCAGAACTGCAGCAGCCTGCTTACCCAGTTGTTTCTCTCCCTTCTCTTTCCAAAACTCTGTGCATACCATTGGTCTATTTTATGAAACTTTTTTTTTTTTTCCCAAGAGAATTAATTGTCATCTTGAAAGTTTAATGGTTTCATTCGATCCTGGGAGTGCTTCTGGAATTGCTTTTTTTTTTTTTTGTTGATGGCAGTGTTGATATGAGCTGCAGCATGCTCCAAGGTGTTTCTCCAGCAGATGGTGAAAAATGTTTTATAATATGGTGGATTGTAACAGAGGGAGTAGTTCCTATGTTCCTGGGAAAGCAGACTTCAAAAAAACAAAAATAATTGTCATGATTGCAAGGATGTTTAAGCAGTTGTCAGGAAAAATATAGCCATACTTACTATTATCTCTGCAAGTTATAGTTTTCATATAGCAATGGCTAGATTTCTTCATCTTTCTGCTTTAATGGTATTGAAGTAAGACAAGCAGCAAAGATTGCAACCAGACTTTTTATCACTGTTTACAATTACATTACAGTTATATTAAGTGATGAGAAATAAATGAATAATTATTTTTTCATTTTAGCATCAACAGATAAAAAGTATCAGCACCAGAGCCTTGGAAATGTCCTCATCTCTGAGGATGCTGTGAAAAACAGGGGATAGCACACACACAGAGGCATTGATCCTTTGTTAATGCCTTGAGACTGCTGTATCTGTATGGCTCATGAGGCTGCTGTGTGGTTACTCAATACCCGTGCATCTCAAAAAAAATGTACAGTCATAGATACTTCACATTGCATTCACAATAAATTTATTTAAGAATGAAACTGCTCACAGATTTTCAGTGGAGGTGGATTTCCTATGTGTGTGTTCACTATCTGCAAATTTTTGCCATAGGTTAAATAGAGCATATCTTTATAATTCATCTTTCATCTTTGGTCTTCAGGCTCCAAAACGTCTGGACTTTCTCATTATGTTTCCTTTTGGTTGGATCTGGAAACTAATGAAAACCTAGAAAAACACTAAATACATTTCTAATTTGATACTTATTAAAATCCAATTTGGAAATAAAATTGTATTCACATTTACCTCAGGGCTGTATTGAAATGCCTTTCAGCTGTCAAAAAAGGTTAAATGCAGAGGAAGCATACATAACTAATGAGTTTGATAGTAAAGGCTTCACTTTGAGAAGTCTGTTTTAAAGATATATGCTTTCCTAGCTATTATATTTTACAAATAGAATGAATCATCATGAAAATATTTCTTAATACATATTTTTTGTTAATCCAATGCTTCTGCCAATGTTAAGGCTTTAGGAGCCTATATTGAACTCATTAATGCTATTGAAAAGCATTTGTATTCTCATGATCATTGAAGTATCTATTATTTTTTGAAGTTTTTCTAGCACTAACATTCCTTTCCCTGTCACAAAAAAGGTTGGTTTTCTTACTACAATGCAAGATTTTCTTCTCATATATCTTAAAATATACTGTATGGTATTTGTCTTTGATATTCAATTTCAACACATTTCCCCACAGACAATGAGTTCTTTAGTTTATTAACTGTTAGAAACAAGTCCTGAAATGCAGCTAAATTGTACAATACCTAAAAATGACTATATTTACTACTGGTTTACCTGAAAAATAGAATTTGCTGATTGAGATATCTGCAAAATCTTTCTGACTTTACCACCACAGTCATGGTGTTTATTCAATTTTCCATGGAAAATGTTATCAAGTTTAGTTAAAACCTGAACTGGAAATTAGTAAGATAGACATTTAAAATTGATTTTATGAAAATACTGTCACTATTTTCAAAGCAAACTTTTGTCAGTGAGTGTCTCCATTTACCCTACGCTCTAGGATACACACGATCCCTGACAGCCAATCTGGGGCACAGCTGCTTTAGCAAGTCCCTATGCTTTGCCAGACCCTTTCTGCTAATTCACCTCTCTCCATGCTGCCCCAGTCCTGTGACTTTCAACAGAATCTTCTGGGCTGGAAGAGACCCACAGGAATCATCGAGCCCAACTCTTAAGGGAATGGCCTGTATGGAGATCAAACCCACAACTTCGGTGTCATTCCTTGCTCTTCTAGAATACACCAAAAACATTCAGTCCCCATGTTTGCAGGTGCTGAGCTGCTGCTGAATAATTTTAAGTGTATTTGTTGCAGATGGTGTGAGCAAGTCTCACCAGGCTCTGCAACCCGAGTACACAGTGAGTGTTTGCTTCTACACTCTCCTGTGCCATGGCAAGGACTCCTAACATCTTCTGAAGGGCAATTTGCCACCTCTACCTCTCTGGCCTCCCCATTACCTATCAGCAGAAGTCAAGGTAGGGCTTAGAGCAAGAAATAATTTAAGAGATTTTATGTTCCATAATTAACTTTTCTAAAATATTTTTTATAAGTACAGAAGCACTACTAACATGGCACAACTCTATCCTTTTTTGTTGTTGTTTTTGGGTTTGTTCTTTTGTTTTGTTTTGGTTTTTTTTTATTTTTTGAATGGTTTAGTTTGGGTTTTTTTCTTTTGTTTAGATGGGCTTTTTGTTGTTTTTTGTTGTGTTCTGATGCATAAAAATGTAGAAGGATAATTCCTATTGAAATGTCAAAGTACTGAGGTAAACAGATAGTAATAGACTTTCACTCAGGCATTATGATTACTGAAATACATTGCCATGAAAAGGCAAACAATCAGCAGAGTTCTTTAAAAGGTTCAGTGCAAATTAGTTTCTGGCAAGGACTGTGCACTGTTCAAGGCTTCATTAAAGCCTTCCATTCGTGAATTGTCAGGAAAAACCAAAGGATGCTATGTATGCTATAAAATGAGACAAAAGGCTCAGAAGCCCTCACAGGGCATTGGACAGTTCATTTTAAGGTGGCTGTGAGCACCATTATCTATCACTGCTTCGGGGTTACAGATAGCAGCAGGACTTGGGAAATAAAGGCATCAGTCAGGAATGAACATTTATGTGTATGCCTCTCCAGAGTTTAATTCCAATCTGGAAAAGAGCTCTAAATGTGAAATACAAATATTTTTTCTCCCCATTTTTCAAAGGGAAAGTGTATTTGATGATATGCAGCACCACACTTACTCCTCTCCTGACTCTGTTGTCTCTGACAAAGGTAGCACTTGGAATTTCCACATGCAAATCTGTTGAGTTTAACCTTCAGTTTTGCCATTGAAGTAGTCCCCTGTAAACATTTCCCTGTATAAAATGTTTTGGAAATATCACAAGCCATATCCTTGAGTTATTTACATAGTGTCATTCCATTGTTTTGAGACTATTTGTTAAATAAATATAATGAGTATTCACATTTCTGGTCAGAGTATTGATGCTGGTAGATGTTTTTATTTTTCTGTTTTCGAAGTTGGTTATTTTCCACCATAACTTCATACCAGTATGAGTGAATTTGTCAGTTTCTTTGTCAGCTCTCCAGGATGTCTGACCAGAGCATGACAAATGTTCCAGTTTAGCTATTTTATGTAGCCTTTCCACAACTTTTGCCTTTCTTGTTCAAAGGAAGAAGGAAATGAAAGACACTTGCATTCCATCAGATGAGGTTTCTCCTTAGAGCACAACTGCAGCAGCAGAATGCTCTTGCTAGATTCTCTTCTTGTTGAATAGGGTCTGATGGTTAAATGTTCTTCATGAGCAGGCTGTGTCTGAGAACATGCTCTCTGGCTCCTTTCCAAACCTTCTCTGGTAAGACACCTGTGTGATGCAAACAAGCTGCTGCTGGCTTGAGTCAAAGGTGGGCACCTGAGAGCTTCTGAGAGGTTTCCAGCTCTTGCAGGGAATGGAAATTTTGAAAGGTTTTTTCTTTTTAATTGACTCTGCTGCTAAAAAATCAATAGGTTTATGCAACAAAATTTGAATAACATTTGAATAACAGCTCTTCTAATGGCTCCTCTTCTGACCTTGCTCACAGTTAAGAAATTTTTACTGGACTGAGGTTACAATCACTCTTGTGGATTCTGAGCAGAATCTTGTCACATGCAGTATTTGAAAAAGTGTACTTTAGCCAAATCTGACTGTATGGGAGAAAAATGGGTATTTGAAACTGAATAAGAAAGAGACTGAAAAGGGGGGAAATAAAAACAAAGGAAAGAAAAAGATAGGAAACCTCCTCATAGAAATGTGGGCAGGTGTGTAGTCAATGCAGGATGAATAAATGAATAGAAAATGCAAAGAAATATCGGAAAGAAAATGGAAGAAAACAATGCCTGTTAACTGATAACGCCAATGTTGAGAGAGTTACCTCTGTACTTTGTAAACTGCCTTTCTCCTGCAAGCACTGAAACAAAAATTACAAAGTTACCTTTGTAAAATGCCTTTCTCCTGCAAGCACTGAAACAAAAATTAACAAAAATACCAGACTGGGTGAGCTCTGACTGCGCTGCCTGCCCCAGTGCTGGAGTGGAAATGACCTCTGTTAACTCTCTGTTCAGAAAGTCAGCACCAGTAGGCTTCACCAGGTTCACACTAAACACTTCCTCAGGACCTCTGGTTAGGTCAGACAGCATGAACACAGTCACAACACCTTGGGAAGAAATGCACACAGCAGGCTGTGCCAAATGTTCCATTTTATTTGAAACCATTGGCTCCTGGAGAAACTATCTCAGGCCCCTCAGTGATGTTCTGCCTCTGGGGCTCTTAAAGAGGATTGCAAGCCAGCAGGCGTCATGGATAGGCTTCCACTCCTGGACCAGGCTAGAACAGAGACTAAACCTGAAAACTGAATAACTGCTTCCATATGGACAAACAGCAGAGGGAATGTGCAGGAGAAGCAGCCACTGACTGTGGAGATTTCACTGGTAACATTCCTGTTCTCAGTGACACTCTTAACAACACAGTTGGATTTTTCTTTTTTAATTAAAACACCTAAATCACCTTAAAGAGAACATGGAAAAAAAAAAAAAAAAACCAAAACCAAACCAAAACAAAACAAAACAACAAAAAAAACCCACCAAAACCTCAGATTGTATTTTTCCTAATGGAAAAAATGCTTTGCAGGCCTTGCAGCTGATAGTGAATGCAGACCTTGAAATCCCTGGAGACTGGGGCTGTGTGGAGGAGAAGGGGAGGGCTGCTGAGCTGTGCAGCAAGATGTAACAGCAGTACCAAGTGACCCCATGCTTTTCAGTGTGTGTTTCCAGCAAGAAACAGAAGCCCATATTTCTTGAGACTTCATGTAGCAAAGAGGAGTGGGAAGACCTACAGCTATGTAGTTCTCACCTCAAGGCCAGTCATACACCCTGGAACATCTTATGTCAGGGGAATAGAAGAGAAGGAGAGAAAGAAATTGGAATCCTTCTGGGACGTTCTCTGAGATCTCTTTCTCTTGATCCAAGGTGCTTCCTAAGTCATCTATGCCTCATTTCCTTAGCAAAGAGTGTGTGCATAGTTGTTTTCTGGACAATTATTTTTTTCTTAAAGGATCTCCATCATTAGGCTCATGGCAAATAGAAGTATTTGAGGAGGAGTCCATACTTGTGGCCCTCCTTAAGAGGGAAGAAAAGCTTTCTGCCAGAAGGGAGCATCATTATGAATCTCTCAGAAGTTTTAGAAAAACTTCTGTGCAGCTCTATCTAACTAATGGATATAAACCCACAAGAATGTACATAAGATCAGACACACTGTGGCAGAACAGGATAGAAAATTAATACTACATAGCAAACATCAAACATATTTAACAAACTAGCCAAGTACTCTCAACACTAAATTGTTAAGAACAGTACAGGAAATTATATCAGCAAAATAAGAAGATGGATAAGTATATAAACTCAGTATTTCTCAGTAGAGTTTGATAGAAAAAGTTCTTTTAGATCTCTCTTGTGGCATTTTGATGCAATTTACATCGACACTTAACAAATGATTGCTGAAAATGTCATTCAACATATGTTGCAAATTTTCATAACAGATTTTGCAATGGCTGTGATATTAAATTTGCATCACCAGTCTTTTTAAAAATCAAATAACAAAAATTGGAAAGCACTAAATTATGATCAGGGAGAAATATAAAAAATTCCAATTATTTTTGTATTTACTAAGACCTCTGCTATTTTCTGAAATCTCAATTCATGTCAGAATTCTGAGCTTGTTGTATTGTTAAAGCTTTCACTCTTGATTAGCATATGTCTTCCTTAATATTAATTTGTGTTTTGGAAAGCATATTTTTTAAAAATGGTTTTGTGAAGTTGTATGAAATTTTCTTCTGAGATGCTTTGATACTAAAGATTTTCATATATTTGACATGGATGCTTACTTTTTGCACTTAATATTTTCAGTCACTACTTTTTGGGTGCAACAGAAGAGATCTGGCTGTTATGAGAGACTAACTTGGCTAATATACTTAATTCTTTTTGTTGCTGCTTACCTATTACTCAAATGGGTCCCCTAGTAAAACCTCTTTCTGAAATCACAGGGACTACAAAGGACTTGGGAATTTTCCATCATTCCTTTCAGTGTTGCTTTCAGGAGCTTGATTATATAGAGCAGGGCTTGGGTCCCTACTGCCTTTGCACATTTTATAAACAAGATTTTTCATGTCAACAACATACAATATACTTCTGTGAACAGAAGTTGTGGAGCAAGCAGCTTTTACTGACCCAGTCCATCTGTTCTCTTCTGTTCTTTGTGGCTGGAACTGTTTCATCCTGGACTTTGACCAGGATTTTATCATCAAACCATACTTTTAAACTGTTCATATTATGAATATTTGCTTAAGTGATTCAGGTTTTTGCCATCAGAGTAGATGGATTAAGTGTGGCTTACTGCATCATACTAGTCAGTGGAATCGTTAGATTTTATTTTCAAAATTATAAACTACACAATCTGTCACTGCCCTGATGACTTCAACCTTGGATTTTATGACATAGCCTGCAGAAATTACTACTTTTCATGAAATGACATTGTGCTTTTTTTTTTAAGCCTTGATATTCTTGACAGAAAATATACCCAGGGTTTTTTTTTCACTAGCTTTGAATGCTCAGCCCCTGCCTGCTGGCTCAGCTAGCAGAGAATCAGCTGGGGAATCTCAATACCGTGTACATTTTGTCAGAACACTATCTTTTTCTTAACCTGCAAAGTATTTGGTTAAGAAAAATATAATCTTCCTAAAGGAGAATAAGAAAGACTGAAATTACTGATAACTGAACATAGTTTTCTCTCATGTTTCTCAGATTTCTCTCATCCATACAGTAACAGCAGTGTTGAGTACTAATTTTACAGGCAGACTGTATTTTTGCAGACAAATATTGAGCATCTTATTTAAGGTTACCAGATCCTGATTTTTTAATTACTGAAAACCTCATGAGAGATGTTGAAGCCTCTTCCTGTTGGACTGAAGGAAAAAAAGAAAATGCCTTAGATGTCCTCAGAAGCATATGCATAACAGATTTGTGACTAATCTGTAATAAAGTCAATATTCAAAGCATACCACTAATGTATTAATATTATACTGGGAGAGGATAGTTTTGAGGCTATGAAGAGAATTGCTTAATCTTCCTTTATGCTTGTGAATAAGCTAGGAGTCCATTAACCAGCTTGATGATTTGTATATGATTGTTAGCACATTGTTTTTAGATTTAAGGCATAATTATTTATGCCTTGTTTCTCCCTTTTTGCAAGTGAAAATACACAAAGCAAGAATTTGTGAAATAAAACAGGAATAAAATTAACTTCCCTAATCATCAGAGGACCTGTCCTAATTTATTTTTGCCATTGCTGTGTGTCTGCCGTAGATGTAGGGAGGTGTCCTGAATCACTTTGTATGGGTTCCACCAAGGCAAGGGATCCTGCCTTTGGGAATCCTGCACGGTGTTTCTTTACTTTCAAATGCAGCAACTGCCAATGAAACACCTCAGCTGACATAATCTTTTCCATTAAAATACAAACTGAGGAGATATTTCAAAGATAATCTCCTTAACACCACAAAACTCAATTGGAGTTTAAAACACACTAACTGGGAAAACATATTTAATTTTGCTTCAGTGGAATTGTCGAGGGGTTTTTCCATGATCTTTTATGCTATTTAGATCGATCTTCTGGTTACAACACTTTATTATATGCCATTAAATTAATGAAAGATTGATTTATCTTGTGATGCTGAGTGAAGTTGCAGATGAAATTCCACATTGTTAAATACAAAGTAAGTTTTCTCAAAGAAAAATAAGATGAACTATACATACCTAATGATGAGTTTTGACTTGCTCATTGCAACTTTGAAAGAAGATATTGAAGACTTTTTGAATAGGATTCAAAAACATTATCTCCATCCTTAGAAGCTGTAGAAAGAGAGTAGTAAAATGTCTTAATAAAAAGATTGAGAGAAAATTATAAGCTTCTCTGAGAAATTAGCATAATTTTCTGAGAAAATTATACTAAGCTTTTCTGAACTCAGGTAAAAAATATAGCAGAAGTGAAAAAGGCAGAAAGACAAACAGGAAGGATGGTCAGAGTTATAGAAGAGTGTCTCTTCAGGAAGCCTGAAGTGGATCAAGTTCCTCAGTCAAGAAACAGGAATGACTCAAAAATAACAGAAATTCATCAAATCAGGAATAAAGTAGAGATCATAGGAAATACTTGTATCGGTACTGACTAAAGCACTACTTACTGGTACTTGCAATTCAGTAGCATTTTGAACAATATAACTCTAGAAGCAGTAATGTCTATATTCATATAGAAAGTTTAAAAAGGCTACATTATTTTCCATAAAGTGTCTAATTACTGATCCATTGCCAAAGGACATAGTTGTTAAAAGCTTATGTGGTTTCAAAAGATGATTTGACCTACTTTTGGAATAAATTTAAAAAAAAATCCGTCACAAGCAATATAAACCCAGCTATACAATCTCTAGCTTTGGAAGACCTTAACTTCCAAACTACTGAGAGCAAGAGGCAGTAGAAATGTTCCTGTATACTTGCTGTGCTCCTGCACCTTTGCCTAGAATTTGTGTTTAGATGTTTAGACGTCAGCAGGTCCACATTGTAAAGTTCAGCGCAAGGAGAGGATTTCTCACATTAGCTCTGCAATAACAGCAATAGGAGAGCAAGTGAAAAAGCTTTAGTGGAGAAACAAAGATTTCTTCAAAAAAGTTCTCTATATTGTATTCCTGGACTGCAGTGCATTGTGCATGAGTCAAAAATGGAGAAACTGATTGGAAAGTTTTTGGGTCACCTCATTCACTTGGGCAGGCAAGTCAGCTAAGAGTGGATGATCAATGACCATTTTTTCTGTCTGAGAAGCTGCCCCATGTGTCAAGTCAGTCTCTAATTACAGCATCAGAGCTCTGCGCCTCAGTGACCAGCACGGCCACTGGGGTTTATGCTCGACCACTACCATGGTCTAATGAATATAATGGAAGGTCTTAGGGCTTGACCTTCAACCCTGGGGCATGACACTGGCCACTGGGCTGCCTGCTTTGTGCAAAGTGAAGCCACCTGACTTAATTATTTCGTATGAACAAAACATCTTCCTGGTATTTCTGAAATCTGTGGGGATTTCTCATTAATCAAAAAGACAGTGTGTCTCAGGACTCTGTTTCCAAACTGAGAGTATCCAATGTAAGCCTAGAGGCAATCAATTCTGTGCAGGACCAATGCTAAGTGCATATTAAATCATGGCTGGCATTTATCCTGAGAGCCTCAGGAGTGCCTGACAGCTCCAGATCTGGTTGTACGTGCTGGCTGCAAACTTGTTCATGCCATGCATGGGAGGACATTGCTTGTATGGAAGATGTTCACCTCCTCACCCATTTTTATTGCAGGGAGGAGGTCATTGTGTGGGAACTGAATGACACTTAATCCAACAGGTGCTGGAATCACCCTGAAATGTGGGATGTGCTGCTAATGTATCAGTTTCCAAGTCAGGGTTAGAGAGAGAAGTTAAAGCATTTTCAGACATGCAGTGAGAATAAAACAAGGAAAGGTAAATTTCATTTTCCTAGACCTTTCATCAGAAATTTTAGTAAAGACAGGAGAGTTTCCTTTGGACATTTCAGACATTTTTATGCAACATATATGTTCAGTAGATCATGCTCCTTAGCTGGTAAGTATTTCATGCTATTATTCTGTGAAATAAATCTGCAATTTTCTTCACAAGGTATGACTTGGGGCATAGGTCTGTGTTTTCACTCTCCTCGTAGTCTACAGGTTTTATTTGTAAACATAACCATGTAAAAGAAATAATCATGCCTAATTAATAATTTATTGTTGTTTCTTCTGTTTCAAATTTAACTGCTTCCAATTTTCTACTTCCTGCAGGGTGCCCTGATCCATAATTAGTCTGGTAAAAGGATTTGTTGGTATCAGATTTGTTTTCAGGCATGCCAACCACCTCATGTATTGCAAGAACTCTTTTTCATAAATGCTTGTTTATACTGCAGAATTATCAGAATCCCAGCAAAAGCCAAATATACAAAAAAATATTTTTACTTTATTTTACAAAATATTTTTAATTTGAAAATCAATTGCATTAAAAAAACGGTGCTCTTGCATACGTATTCCATCCAGCAGTGATTTGAACTTCTGGGCTTAGGACTCACTAGTTAAGATACACAACACAATCCATAGGAGGTGAGGATCCTGTCAATTAGGAGATCCATGGTAGGTGTAATTAGACACATTCCTTGAGCTTCTCAGGGAGGTTTTCATAATTATTTAAACAGCTTTTATGTAATTAGCACTTTTGGATGCCATTTTCTTGTATTCTTAATTAACAATATCCTTAATTAACAGAGAGATTCAGAAAAAAATTTGATTGAATGATACATTGAAAATGTTGAATATATTAGATTTATAGTTGCATTGAAGTTTTATATCTTACACTTCAAACTGATCTCATCATTTCAAAATGACTAAAATATTTAATAGAATGTGACAAAAAAGTGATTTTACCCATTTAAATAATATGCTAATGTCTGCCTTTTGAAAACAGATGATGGTCCTCCTCTGTCTCCACCTGAAAGATTCTAAATTAATATTTCCTTTGGTGTAGAGAGTTGGTGTTGCTTTTGCTTATGAGTCTGAGACAAGTTATTAAATTTTGGCAGCTTTACAAAATGTGATTACATGAAGAAATTATTTTCTATTATATTTATTTGCTGCGCATCAATCTGACTTTATATTCCTAAAGTGAATCTTATAACAATGAATTGGGAGATTCATTATTTCAGTGTTAATGTAAATAGTTCTACATTTTGCAAATGTTAAGGTTGATGAAGTTGCACACTTTGGATAAAATGCATATATGGAAAAATTTAATACTGGAGTTTTTTTCCACTTGTCAAACACAGAAAGGCATGTAAGCTTTTGGTCCTGGAGATCAGAAATAAAGAATGAACAATATCTTATTTCTGTAATAAATAAACTAAATGTTAGGTTTACATTTTTCAGATTACTTTCAGTAGCAATCTGAAAAAGCGTGAAAGGGTAAGACATCCTCAGGGCCAAGAACAGGGCTTCTTCCATCCTATTTTCTGCCATGCTGAGGATATTATGGTGAGGGATACTTCAGAACCTAAACACTCCTGTATCTTCCTTTTTCTATTCCTATTCATGTTGCCTCCATTTCCCTCCAGTGCCCCATCTTCTATGCTGATAAACAAAGTTTTTAAAGAAAAATGGAAGATTCATAATTAAAAAGAAGCTGAAGATGAAAGTAGTCTTTTTTATCTCATATGAATGCTATGAATGCCATTTATTATTTTGTTTCTAAATCAACACTGCACAATAATTTAATGCATTTAGTGATTCTTCAGATCTTCAGTAGTACTCAGACCTTCTACATAACTGAGTCTAAAATGTTGAAGGCTGAGAGCCAGTGGAAGTAAGCTATGGAAAATGGTGTAATGGCTCTTATTCTGTGATCTCAAAGGATGGAAATGCCTACCTGTTTTGAAACATTCCTTCCCTTTTGGTTGTGTGGGTTTGGGGTTTTTTTGTTTTGGTTTGGTTTTTTGTGCATTTTTTTGAAACTGACAAAGATGGTAAGAAGTGGAAACTGGACTCTTGCCAAGAAATTGAATCATCCTTCCAAGAAATTGAATTATCATGCTGGAAAGGGTATATATCAGGTACTATTTACTATTGGTAACAACCTACATTTACTGTGTTTTCCTGTTCAGTTAGAACACGTTTTTTATCTTGACGTCTGTAACTGGGATACTGTGTTTTTAAAAGAAGAGAAAGGGGTGGGGGGAAAGATTAAAATCATCCATAAGAAGAAGAAAAACAAGCAAATACAATAAAACAAACCAAGTAGAAACAGCCTGAGGGGGTGGGGTTTTTTCTTTCTTTGGTTTGTTGGTTGATGTTGTTGTTTTGCTGTGTTTTGGTATGTTTTTTCTTAATGTAGATTTCAGGAAGGTGCCACTGTTAAAATCATTCATCTGATATGTGTAAAGTGTACTAGAGCCATCAAAAAACCTTTTTCTTGCACATGGGAGGAGACATGCATCACTGAGGTAGGCTGGGGATGGGTCTAGCAAATAAGATCCCAATTCTGCAGCTGGGAGCCATACCATCTTTCTTTGGAGTGACGGAAAAAGGAAAAGAGTGAAAAGTGCCACAGTGATGCACTCAAGTGAGCCAGCAAGGCAAAACCAGAAAATTATTTACCTTTGTGGTGAAGCCCGGCACAACACTTCAAATCCATTTATTAATAATAAACTCAATAGTGGAATGCTTTAGCTGCATAATCCTAAATGCTTATTTAGCAGCTGACCATGGTTGTTACTTTTTAGTGAGTCAAGAAGCATTCACATAAAGTAACAAATCTTTTGACCTGGTGCTCTTGGAAAAGAGTACCTGCCTCATACATGTATTAAAATAAACATTAGCAAAGCTGAAGCAGGCAGATGCTTTCTTTCCCTGTCAGAAAATAATCTTAGAAGAAAGTGAGATGAGTACATGAATCTTTCTTACTTTGGAATGAGTTTTCCTTTTATGCCTTGAAATAATATACTTGGTCTATGAATAGTCATTTTGCAGAAGCCTGCATTCTATAAATTGCCGTATCTCTACATTTTTCTTAGATAATAATCCATATTAGTATACCAAGGGGTTTAGATAAAATGATGTAAGAGTCAAAGAAAGATCAAAAAAATAGGCAGAATAACCATTGCTAATAATTTCTTTAGCTATTCACTAGGTTATGGATGTTGTTTCTGTCATTTCAGTTATACCATCTACATTTCATTTTCCTTCCCACTAAGGTTTATAGTTCCTTTTCAAAATTAATTTGCTGTCTGTGGATAGTTTCATTTTGCTAGGTCCAGTCAGACTAATTTGACATACTGAATCATGTTATTTAAGTCAAGAGGAAATGCTTAGATTACTGAGTTTCATCTCCTGTATTCTTTGGGTTATATATTTTTTCACAAGTGTTAAACTTACTGATTGTGAATGAATTAATTCATCCATTGAATTAGACATTAAATAGTGAATCAATTTTTTCAGTATATTTGTACACTGCTTAGTCACATTTGCAGTCACAAATAAGGAAATAACTGTCAATTTGTGACCATAGAATTTTGTTTAAGAAGATCCTTAGGATCTTGTATTCCTTGGTTTTTGGTTTGACTTTTTTTTCTTACTTTAAACCAATTCTCAGGAGCTGGTGTGTGCATATGTGTGTGTTGTAATTAACTTCCATCTTTGTATATGTTTTTAAAATACAGCATTAGAACTTGCCTGTTTTCCATACCATACTTACAAATTGCCTTCCTCAATTTATGTACTGCTTTCTATTTGTACAGTGAAAATTTCTTATGCTGTTTTTGTCCATTCCTCATCTTGGAAGTTGATGTTCTCTTCTTTGGTCCATGAGATTTGTAAATCTATCTTAGACTCACTCCTTCCCTTCGTTGTCTCCTCCGTATGGCTGTCACGTCTTTCCAGAAGTGAAAGTTTGAAACTGACTACATTAAACATATATTTTGCTCAACAAATTATCAAGGGCTCTAATTTATCTGCATGGCTGTTCTGAACTCATGGTGAAGTATTAGACTTCTAGTGTGGTCTTTTCATTTTATGACTAAAAATAAGCGTTATTTCATATTTACTCTGAATAAAGAGTAGAAATTGTTGGAGGTTTTTGAGCCCTTGCCCATAATCCCTTGCCATTCTATCTGACAACAATATTTGAAATCTGAAATACAGCCCTATTTTTAATATCAGAACACAGGGTGCTTGCATGTCAGATGCCTGATGCCATTACCTCTAATAATCAAACCTTCAATTTTCTCAGCTAATTAAACAGAATCATTTGACAAGATACATTTTCTAGGAAAGCATGTCAATTGCTTGCATTATATTTTTACTCTTTGTCTTATATTAATTACAGTCCTTTATATTCATTATTTTTTGAATTCTGTATGAGCTCTCTCATTACTTTCCCCAAGGCTGATGTCTAGCTAGCCTGCCCATGGTCATGTGGGTCAGCCAGCACACTCTGGCTCAATGGTTTCAATAGCACATTTGTATTTTCTCTGTCATGCAGAGGCCTAATTAAAATTGCTACCAAGGGGTCAGAGATGTCCTCTATCTACAATTTCAGTAAAATGGGGTGGTAATTTTAAAATGCTTTCTCCTAGCAGAATCTCCTGAATTGGAGCTGAAAAAAGTTTTGAGATTATCAATTTAAATATAATCCAAAAAATTATTATGCAATGTTATGAAGAATGCAATAACCAAATAGTGAACTAAGGGGAGCTATAACTCCTATTTTTAAAGAGAGAAATAAAGAAGATCTGGGTAACTACAGGCTGATCTCTCCTTTATGCACAGCAAGATCATAGAGCAAATCCTCCTGGAAACTATGCTAAGGCACGTGGAAAACAAGGAGGTGACTGGTGACAGCCAGCATGGCTCCACAAAGGACAAATCACAACTGACAAATCTGGTAGCATTCTAAAATGGAGTTACAGTGCTGGAGGATCAGGAAAAACAATTGATGTCAGTTACCTGGACTCGTGTCTCTCTGTTGGTGACATCCACAAAATTGAAAGCTGCATCAGGATTTATCTGTGCTTGAAGCTTCTTCCCTTCCTGTCTCCAGCTGTGAAATGCAGAGGCACACTGAGTTTTACCTGATTAAATTTAGGCAGACTGGTCAGATGGTCACAGAAATGCACACTAAGGTGCCCTGTGGCATTTTGAAATCCAGTGCAATACACTTCTCAGTACACCACACTCAAGGAGCTTCTGGAACTGATGCAGTGAAGCTGGGTGAAAGTAATAACTAATTCATAAGCTTAGCAGAAATACTTCCCTCTCAAGGTTTATGTCAGAACTCTCAGAGGGTGCAAATGAAAGAGGAAACAACAAACTAAAAAGTGTGAATCACAAAACCAGATCTAGGAACAAAACCAGTCTCTTAAAACATCCTGGTTTTACTCTGGTCTGATACTAGCATGCTGAGCTGGTACAGAAAATGATGGATTATTTGAAAACCGAGCAACGAGGTATCAGCCAAATGTTATCTTCACAGCATGGTAATTTGTGTAATGGCTCATAATCAGATTTTATGGTCCAAACATTGCTTTTCTTCTAAATAACAAGCTGAGTAATCCTTAAAAAGTGGTAGACAATGAGTAGATTTTACCTAATTCCTGTGTTCCTATTGTAACAGTTACACAGGTTTTAATTATTTCTAATATCATGCATTCATCCAGTAAAGCAGACACTACTGATCTTATTTACTCCTAATTTTAGCTAAATCATACCCAAATCTGTCTATCCCTTCCTTAATGACTTCCCCACCACCATCACCCCAGCTAGACCTGTGTCTCCAGCAGGAGCTGTTCTTTGCTGTTGCTCAGGGCTCCCTTTCACCGTGGAGCTTGAGGCGCCACGCATGGCCAGGGCACACCTGGTGTGCTGCCATGGGGCTCTGCACCGACTGCAGCACAGGGGGAAAGCAGTGGCTACACCTCTTTGTAGAATAGGTGATTAATTATAAAAACCTTGGGTTCAGTTTTGGATCTGTTGGAGCTATGTGGAAGGAGATAATCTGAAGAAGGAAGGAAAGATAAAAAAGAGAACATGGAGTGACAGTGTTTCTGTTGACTCCCGAATCTCAAAAAAAATTTGTACATTTTTTCAAAACTGAATGAAACAGACATGTAGTTTGGCCCTAAACCATGACTGAAGTAATGGGCTCTTTTCTGTTGCTGCTTCTTTGTTCTTTAGATTGTTTTCACTCTTTCTCCACTGCTCTTGTAAATTTTGAATCTTCCATAGACAGGTGACTTCTAAAGCTGTTTGAATGTATGCGATATGACATACCTGGAAAATAGCTATTTGGGGAAGATCTAATATTATTTTTCTGGTTGCTGCCAGTGTAACTCAACTACTTTGTCCTGCTTATATTAAAGTATGCTTGTTTATACATATATATCCATAAGTTTTGCTCTGTTTTAGACTTGCTGGATTCATAATTGCTGCATATCTGAATCCCAGTACTGACGACAACATGATTAAAATTTAATACTTTACTATTAGTCAGCTATTCACTGAGTCCATTTTCAAAGTGATGAACTGTGTGAAATGAACAGACTTTTCCCTTTGGAAAAAACCCTTATCACTTTTATTGGCTATTTATATCAGACTTCTATGCCTTTCACCCTTTCCCTGTGGCCCTAAGTGCATTTCTTGGGAACTAGGTGTCACTCATATCCTTAAAAAAATACTTCACTGAGGATTGACTGCGCTTGGGAACTGAACATAAAGTGTATAATTTCTGGGGTCACTTCCCTCAAGAAATGAAAAAAATCTTCCTTTTTCCAGGTCTTTGGTTTTCAGACTGCAATTCTCATTCAGCGAGGTCACAGGATGCAAACTCCCTTGCTGAAAGCCTGGGTATCGATCATAGTTATGTCTCTGCAGATGCACCATTTTATTGCCTTGCTCTGACATTTCCCTCTGCCTGCTGAGCTGTGCTCTGTGGGTTTATTGGGTTAGGGATTGCCTTCAACAACAGCCATATTCTAGCCATGGCACAGGAAATAATCCTTTGGTTTATGCAATGCTCATGAAAACATCACACTTCAGTAAAATCTACATAAACTGGTGCAGATGAATCATGAATGGCTCTGGTCAGGTCATGATATGATGAAATACATTCTGTGAAGTGCAAGTGCCATTGCACAAGGGTATTATTAATGCAAGTGGATGAAAATGGATATTTCTGAGGATGAGATATGTTCTATAGCTCTTTAAGGCAATTCTTGCTCTTATTACCCAGCAGCCACTACAAAAATATGTTGCTGAGAAAAGAAGGGAATTGTGTTTATTTTCATCTCAGTAGTTTTTCCCAATTTCCTAAACCCTTCACCTAAATAAAGCTTAGATGTCATTCTGTGGCTAAGATGATTTGACTGAAGGCTTTTCTTGTTTTAGAGAGTGTTGATTTTTGTAGATTTCCTAAAAAAAATTTATTTAAATTCAAACTGATTTTGATGAATGGAGACCCGCCAAAAATAATTGAAAAAAAAAAAATCAGCCTCCACACATAGCTGTGGAAGAGTTTGCAGAGGGAGATTCATTATTTCTAGGTCACTATAGGTCAATAAAAGCCAGTTCTGGTCAAGCAGTATCAGTTTATTTTGTTAAAATGGTATTGTTAGGTAAATTATTGCTAATTTGTTTCTCTGAGGAGTCTACCCTAGGACTCACTTCTAAGGAGGACTAGGCATGTGCAAGGAACTGAAGGAAAAGAACAGCTGTTTTAAAAATAATAATTTCCCAAATAAAATAATTCCAATAGGGTAATCTTGTGAAACAGCAAATCTTGAATAAGTTCAAGTGAACATACTGCTCACTGCTCACTGCTCACAGCTCTGAGACAGTGGCTGATCTGAATCTTCAGATCCTCTCTGTGGTGAGATGAGAGGTAGATGCTGCTTTTTCTAATGCTGGTCTCCTGCTATTTGATGTTACATTTTTGATGCACACGAAAATGAGAGAGGAAGGTAAAGTAACCATAGTTTACCTCCTGCACAAAAGAAATTGTGAAGAGTGCTGAAAAATGGATTTGTGGTAAGCCTAAGAAAGCACACAGTAATTTTAGGAATCTGTCATGTCCTAAATATTAAAACAATTTAGAAGCAACTGTACGAACTGAAAATTGAAGAAGATTCATCCACAACTTTCTATCCCTGCAGCTTTCTATAAAACATTTTAATCAAAGAAAGCAAGTCAAAAATTAAGAAATTATATAAAATCTTTTGTCTTAAGACACTGTTTTTTCAAGATTGTCCTCTGTAAAATTTTACCATATATTCTTTATTTCTGAGAATATGCATCTGTGTTAGCTGCTCACAGAGGAGTGTTTTAGTCTCTTAGTGCTTCCAGCCACATGAGCAGGCAGATGAGGCAACTGAGAATATGAAGGATCCTACTATGGTCGTTTTAAGGGGCACCTTGGGATGTGCTGGGCTGTTTTGTTTTCTGTCTGAGACACTTGTGTGTCAGAAAAAGGAACATTTTCCCTGAGTGCCTGAAAACCTCACAGATGCAGACTTCATGTGCCAGCACTCTAGCTGAGCTGCTGGGAGAAACAGGCTAAACCAGATCAACAGGAATAGGCTGTTTTGTGGGCACTCAGGAGGTGTCTGTCCACGTGGTCATTCAGGATGGACCAAAGCCCATGCAGATGTTTTTCTCATCTTGGATTTAAACCAAGCACCACACTCTGGAAGGGGAAAAGCTCAAGTTCTTGATTCTAGACTTGCCTTTTAGCTGTCTCACTGTGGGCTGTGAGCCAGCACTGGTGGGGCAGGTTGCTCTCCAGCTGGGCTCACCAGCTTATGTCCTGTGCATAGCCCCAAGCCCAGGTGGGCATTTCAAATCAGAGCTACAACAGGCTGGCTACATGGAATGAGAATTCGCTGGCACAAGAGCTTTGCAGGTTTGATCCTTCTCCGAAGTTACCCTTCGGTCACCTTGTGGGACAGATATAACTTCAGGGTTAGAGAGGATCAACAAAAAAATCTGAGGATGTCATGAGTATATGGGTACATCAATTCAAATATTGCCTCTTACAGAAGACACAGAATTGAGCCTTACAGAAATTGTGCCTTGATAAACATCAACATGGTGTACAACAAAAACCCTACACTGTCCATAAGGGACAACCTTTTTACTTCCTCAGCCTGGCTGCTTTTACTCTGTACTGCATTCTGGACCACTATACTGGAACTCATATTTCATTAGCATTGCCAAGATTTGTAAATCTCTATTTAGTTATTTAGAACCTGACAAACCCTATGAGATTTTTGACCTAAGAATCTGAAAAGCATATAAAGGAATAAAACCAGAACTGCATCTCACAAAATATTACTTTGTTTCTGTAATTTTTAAACTGAGCATCCCAAAGGGAGTCTCTATAATAGCCTTCATATAACAAGAAAAGAAAACAGCAGCCATAAACCCCCTTACCTGTTAATGTATCTTCTATTGATCTTGCAAATAAGTTCATCAGAGAAATACAAAGTGTTTAAAGTGATTTCTGGGTAAAGCATTGCACACCCTATTGCGGAATAAATGGTCCCTAAATAGGCATCTTTGAGAAGCAGCACAGAAAAATAACTCATTAGGGAAACTATTTTAAAATAGTTTGTTTCTTCATTGAGGGAATGGGGTATTATTGCCCTAGAATGATTTAATTCACCCTAATTATATTCTGTTTGATATCTGCAGCTGTCTTGGAAACAGGCTTCTGCTATGTAAATCCAAGAAATTTTTCTCATCTCATTTGAAACCCCAAAGTACTCTAATTTTCAAAGGAATTTTAAGCTGATCCCTATTTATGTTCATTGAATTTTGCAGAGGAATATCAAAAGAATAACTCAAATTTTTGAATCCTGTCACTTATATAGACATTCATCCTCAGTGTATCTCATAAATGTATATACATGCAATACAGTATGTATTTGCACTACAGTGTTAGAAATTTGTGTAGAGGCATGATTGTATGTATCCAAGAACATCTTTGTTTTGAAATGATCATAGAACATATCAGTATAAATTGTGGCTTTTTTTTTTCTTTTTTCTTTGAATTTCAGTTTACTTCAGAACAGATGTGAAGCTGTCTCTTCAGCAACTTTTTAACATAGTCATTAAACAGCACCATTTTGGTTGACATGGAAAAACCAAAAGAGGAAAAATTTCTGGAAAAAAAAATGTTTTATACGCATCCTTCAATGTCTTTGTCAGTAGCTGTCCTTGTGTTACAGTGCCACACTGCATCATACAGATAATGATGATGTGCAGGAATTTTAATTAAATATTTATTCATGGATGGTCACCATAAATGGCAATCAGCAAACACTGGTATTTATTCTGGAATATTGCCATCATTTCCAGGCAAGACAGGAAAGTGAACGAGGTGGAGTGAAAAATCACAAGGACCTGTAAAATGCATTAACATTCAGTAAGTGATGGCTTCTTCCTCCTCTCTATAAATTACACCTATTCAACACCTACAAATCATACAACTAATCAACAAAACAGAGCAGTTTGCTTTCTTCTACTCTGAAGGAAAATGCTCACTTTATTAATCTTAAGAAGGGTTACAAATAGTTTGGAAACAAAACAAGGTAAGTCAAATGCTTTCTTTCAAATAAAAATACCTTTTCAAGACAGAATTCTAATCAGAGGTTAGAAATTTTAAAGTAAAGTTTTATGCTTTGAAGGTAGAACATAAGCAGAATTTAGATAGTAATTCAAAAGAAAAATTAAGAAACTCCATCCATAAGGGTGGAACTTTGATCCACTAAGGGTGCTTTTCAGGTAAACTCCTTAGGAAACTGTAACTCTGTTTTGGTTCCACACCATCTTAACAGGACTAGCTAAATTGAACATGAGGAGTCTTGAAAGGGGCACCTGCTGCATTAATTCCACCATAGAAGCCAGTTCATTAGACACAGTTTTTGACTATCCAGTACTTCCCAGGTTCCTACTTCTCTATTCCCAAATCTCCCACACACTGTTATAACCCATATTCACCAAGGGGAAGCACCACCAAAAATAGAAGGACTCCTCTTGTTCCTCTTTGAAAGAAATTAAGGACAAGGTTTAGTCAATGAATCCCAATCTGCCATGGATGTTTAAATCTCTCAGCCTCAAGTTCTTAAAAGGAATTATTCCTTTACTCACAGTTTCTTATTTGATCTATTTTATCTGCTCCATCCTGACATGCTAGTTGCAATGGTTCCCCTTAAAAGTTTCCCAAAGCTCTTCATGTACTAAGCAGTGAATAAATGTTATTAACCCTCAAGTTAAAAATTAGGTTTAAATGGAGGTTCATGAAATTAAAAGTTCTTTTGTGGATGTAGCATTAGATATTAAAACCAAAGAAAGGCTGCAATGATGTTAAGATGGTGACCTGAGTATACTGAAATTATCTTTTGGAGACTGGAAACTTCCATTCACAAAGGAAGATATCAGAAATTATTAAAAATTGCTCATAATCTAAAAATAAATGCTATATTGGGAAAACTGATTAAAGCTGGAGTATCTTAACTTTTAAACAATTTTAATAAAAGAAACCTCATACATTTTAAACACATGCAAGATTATTCTTCAGGGACTGTTTCAAAACTACTTTTAGGGAATGATCTGGAAAGAACTATAACTCAGAACTTTGCCAAAATGTTGTAATGTACAAAAATCTCAGGATTCAGAATTAAAATAATTTTCTGTCACATTTTCAATCATTTCACTCTCTCTTAAAAATAAACGAGCAGATCATGAGTAAATGTGAGCATACAAAAACACCTTTATTTTCAACTGTAGGCAAAACTGATAAAAGAATGTGGGAAAATACAAGGACTCAAAATCTATGGGGGAAAAATGGCATTCAACAGATGCAGTTTATTATTTTCCTAGATTATTCCACTTCATGAAATGTGAGACATAGCAAATGCTGGAAGTGCAGAGATGTATGTGACCATAGAAGCTTTGTGCCAACATATGAAAAAGGTTTGATATACCAGTATAATAAGGTCTTCAGGTGAGAGTTTGAACACCAGCAGCTAAAGATGCTCACCTTATGTCCAAATCAGTGTTAGAATAATAAGCAAAATATAAAGATTTTACTTGCTAAAAAGCAATTTCTACAGCAAATTAGAAGTATACCAGAGAAAAAAATTAAAAATTTCAATGGAAGCCTTTCACTTTTAAGTCACAATTTTGATTGTTTATGGTGATGGCTTTCTCCAGCTTTCAGAGATCTCCTCTTTTCTTAATCACTTTTTCAAAATTATAGAAATTGGCCATGAAAGGATTCCATCTATCTCTTTCAGCACCTTAGTTGTCTTCCATGGGGTGCCATAGACTACACATTTAGTGTATGTCAATTTTTTCAAAGTAGTACCAAATAGATCCTTCTTTCAGCAATGGGTTCTTCTCCTGGTCTCCTTTTTCTCTAAGCATAGAGCCTAGGTGAAGAATGAGATAAAGAAGGAATTGAGCATCTCAGCCTTATACAGTACCTGAGGATGTGTCAGGAAGGGGCTGAGTATTTGAACTGTTTACCCTGGAGGAGAAAAGCTTCCAGGGATCTTAGGGATCTTACCACTGTGTGTCAGTAGCTGCTGGGGTGGAGGGAATAAATAAAACAGAGTAATTTTCTCCTTCATGCTATCCAGAGGTGGGAACAAGAGGCAAACCAAAATATAAAAAATTCCATTTAAGCTGTTTTACTGTGAGGATGGTTGAACCTTGGAACAGATTGCCCAAAAATCATGTTTCCTTGGAAATGCTCAAAGCCTGACTGGATGTGGCCCCCCTGCTCTAGCTGGTCCTGCCTGTAACTCCACGTGTTTTACCTGATGCTTTATGAGAGCCCCTTCAAACCTCAACCAGTCTGAAATTGTGTGGTTCTGTGGCAGATGCCACTTAGTAAATTCACATTCCTAGACATAATTACTAGAGTTTGCAATAAAAACAATGTTCATGCACTTTTTATGCTAATTTTTAATTTTTATAGATTTATATTATGTAAAAAAGAGATGTAGTTATTTATCTATAAAGGAATAAGTTGACTGGAATGGCCACATGCTTAAGCTTATGAAACAGAAAGATGGATCATAGCATATGGACACTACCAGCATCTCCTTTAGCAAAAGAAAAAAATAAGACTTCTGCATAAAACTCCATTTAAAACATTTCTTACTCTGCTTCTCTCCAAGACCCTTCAGCTGCACACTTATTCATGACAGCAGCATCCCAACACCTGATGTAAGGCAGGCGGGGATTTTTATTCAGCAGATATGTAAATTTTATGTTGATGAAGATTTTTGCAGTGCATGTCTGGAGATGTCTGGCTGGTACTTTTCAAATTCCCATTGCAGACAGAGTCTTGCTGAGCAGAGTAGTCTGCTTTAATCTTGGGCTCAGCAATTTGCCAAGGATTACATGATTTAGACTGCATTCATAAGTAAATCAGGACCTGATGAGACCCTTTCACTTTGTGTCACTTAGAAGAAGGAGGTAAAAGAGATCTAATGTCATATAAAGCTAAGTCCATCTATTTGGAAATCTACAGGTACAATTTTTTTCCTATCTTTCGAAAAATATCCTGTGACAGTGGTAGAGAGAGTAAGCAAGGTCTGCAGAACACAGAGGTATGAGAAGAAAGCAGGTGAGGAAGATGCAGAGATATCTGAAACATATTTTTATTAAGATGTTTGTTGAGACAGGAGGAAGTAAAGATGAAAATATATAAAAAATATTTTACTCTGCAGTTTCAATAGGATTAAAAAAATTAATTACATGGCATTCTTTGAAATTATTCAGAAAGATAAGCAGCAGTAAGATTGGTGAAAACCATGGGTTGGATTTACACAACAACTCCATAAAGCAAACCAATTTGCAACAAATGTGTCACAACAGGGGCAAGCTGATGCTGGAAAAATTAACTTTTATTTGAAAAACTAAATCATACAAACAGGTGCACACAATCTGTAGTATTAAAGCCACTGTAGCATCTCTCTGCAGGACTTTTCTTCATGATTCATCAGCCTTTCATAGACGTATATACAAGTGATATATAGCACAATTGTTGGAAAAGATGGTAACAAAATTTGTCAGAAATTAACCACTTCAAGTTGTGCGAGATGTATGAGATTTAAAGAATAGACTTACTGACAGAATTCAGGCTTTGAGGAGTAGTGGGCAGATGAGAAGTTTTACCTTGTATGGAATGGGCATTAGCAACCAAAGACACTTGGCTGTGCTGTTAGCTGACTTTCTTGGCATCCTATAACGCCAGGATTGTCAAGCAAACTGCTTCTGGCAAGAGGTTTTTTTGAGCAGTAACATGGATATTTATATATGACAAACTTTATGGCCCTGTCATCCCTGTTGGTTCAGCCACTTGCGAGGGCAGCTGAAGTGCTGTGAGAATATTATGTGCTGAAGAATAAATTATTCTGTACATGTCTACATTTATTTTCAGTGAATAGCAGGATTGATCTGCAGCACAAACCAATCTGTTCTGGAAATATAAGATAATATATACTCGGTAGTAAATGTGAAAGATACCAGTTCCAGACCAACTCTCTGTACTCAGCTCTTCTCTAGGATTGCTGTAGTTTCCTATGCCTAAAAAGCAGTTTTAACCACTAGAAATTCTATGTGTTCTACTTGGTTTTTGTTTCAGCCAGCTTTTGTCTTCTTTCTCAAACCATTCACCCATTTTCTTTGCTGATGGACAGATGCTTTGCACAATAGCCTGGCAAGTATCTTAGGAGTTTTTGGCTTGTGCACAATATCACACAGAAAGTTGGTCAATGGATTATTATGTAATTTGGTATGTGGTTCCAAATCTGTGGAAAAAAACCATATTAAGTCATACAAGTCAAACAAGACTTTTGCAAGGAGCAGGAAAACCATCATGTCTGAGTGCAATTTAGATGATTTGCTGTAATCAGTAGTTTTTCTATACAGTGCTTTAATAGCATATTAGCTAGTGATAAACCTGACACAACTGGAAGTGTTCATCCGAAATATACCATGTGAGACTGTTACATCTGTCTACACAGCTGATCCTGTCTTTGGTGTTCCTTAAGAGTCTTGCTTTGTACCTCACTTTTAAAATGTCAGTTTTCATTTCTAGATATTTCTCCCAAAGTGCTCAGGGTTGTATACCACCTTAACTCTCATTGGCCAGATATCTAAAAGTAGATATTCTATAAACTCTAGAGGCCATACAGAAAATATTGATTTGCTGGCTTCGTTTGTTTTCTTTCTGGATCTAAGGGAGGATCAGGAGAAGCTCTACAGTTCCATTGAGTCTTTTCTGGGGTCATTCAAGGCCAGGCTGGATCAGGCTCTGAGTAACCTGGTATAGTGGTAAACGGAACAAGATAATATTTATGGTCTTTTCCAATGCTTACCATTCTACCATTCTATGCTTTCCTAAACTATTTTCTCTGAGTGATAAGTAGCTACAACAGTATTTCCTTTGTCTTCCAATTTGTATTTCATCAGTCTAATGGGACATAGTAGCTGAGGTACCATTTTGAATGAAGGCAACACAAGTGTGATTATTAAAGTACTTCAAATAATATTTTTAAAGTATCTTTTCGGTTATACAAACTTTCTTGTATATAGATAGAAATGGTGCTTTTGCCAACAAATATATTAGGAAGATGTCTTTTCCCAATATACAGATGTTCTTTGAAACACTGCAGTCTTTCAAGAAGAAAATTCAGGAAATTTGTGACTTATAAGAGTATGAGGGAAGAGACACAATTTGCAGTAAACACTATGGTTATAAAGACATACAAACTGTTCACTGTAGAAAGAAAGCAGAACATGAAAATGCAGATAAAACTGAAAAACAGTGTTAATGGAGGCAACTTTCATAACTGGTATTGACATAGCAACAAAAATTATTCAACTATGAATTAACAGAAGCAAAAGCTGAAGTTTAAGGTAGACTATGATGTTGAATGATGCACAATTTGTCTGAATCTAAGCTCAGCTGGGTTTGATAATGTAATAAATGTTGAGTTGGGTAATTTTTATAATGTGAACTCACCTAGGTAACACTTCCATGCACATTTGATCACATACATGTTTTCCGATGCAAAGACTGAGGACAAAAGAAAGAGGATAAAAAGCAAAAAAAACATAATTATTTTCCAAAATTCACCCCTTGTGTAGAACAAAAGTCTGAGCAGCCACAGCTATATTTAAAACAAACTAAGCATAGACTGAAGAAAAGATTTCTTTCCTTCTTCCAGAAATATATTTATGTTGCTTTTTCTTTCAGATTTCCATTTAAAGAAATGCCATTTTAATTGGCATAATCTTTTGAAGTAGAATATTTGCCACTTTTTAAACAATAACCAGAGAACAGACATAGCATGTGTAAATGTGTGCCACTTATTTTTACTCACCTAGCACCTAGTTTATTATATAGAGTACAGAAGAAAAAGCAATTATGCAAAGGACAAAATAGATTTTTTGAAGGTATATATATTGCACTAATTTGCACCTGAGTATAGTTCATTAATTCCACTGCACTTTTTATCATCTCCTGCTTAATTTCTCTCTTTTTCCCTTTTTTTTTTTTTTTTTTTTTTCCTCTCTTGGTAATGTAAATTCATTCTCTAGCCAGAGCTAAGAAGCTAAAAAGATTTAGGTCATGATTAAATGCTCCAGTACCAATGACTGTCAGTAGACATAAACCTATGAAAAAGATTCAGTTTCTCACTTAATTATGAAGATATCTGACTCCACTGCCTTTTTTCATTCATTTTCAAGACGTTTGGTCAAAATAGCACCATTCCATAGTTTCTACATCCAGGAAGTGTAAATGGACAGTCACTTCTATCTTAACTTGGCAGTAGGCAGAGCATACTAGCCACTGTGAAGAAAATTAACTCTACCCCAGCCAAAAGCAGCACAATGGATGCCAAATAATGGCCTTATAGTAAATGTATTTTCTTAAAGTAATTAAGAATGAGGTGTTTGTCTACAAGGGGTTTGTCAGTAAGTTGAAACAAGTTGAATTAAACAGAATGCTCACAGCTTAATCATGGACTGATAAAATGTCTATGTCTTAACCTCTCTCACTGATAAGGACAAATCAAATGACATTTATTCAGTTGTTACTGAATACAATTTCCTCAGTGAATTAAAATGGGCTTAGTAAAAAAAAAATCTATATATGAAAGCATAATTCTTTACAGTGGTGTACACTATTAAGATGGGAATCAGAAGCAGACATGATAAACAATAAAACTGGCAAATCACATATTTAAACACATAGAAATTTCTAGGTACATAAACAATCCTTTAATATGGACCAAGACATGCACAGTAGATTGCATCTTAATATGAGGTTACTTTTAATTTCTAGCATAATAAAAGAAATTTGCAAGAAAGAGGTGCTTAAACCATGACCATATATTGCTGACTCTAAAAGTAGAAGAAGCAGATATGGCAGCTACCCATTGCTAGAAAGCGTAGAGGCATTCACATTTTCCACCCTGACTGATAACCCCTCTTCAGTCTGAAGGAAATGTTTTCCTTCAAATTTCCCTTCTTCCAGATTCCACAAATGGTTGAATCTGGGCCAGAGGATTCATGATAAAAAAAGAGGTATGTGAAAAGATGACTCCCAAGCTTCATGTGTGGGGTGATGACAACTCTTTGTTCAATTTCTTAATCTGTTTCTACATTTTTATAGATATGGATGCTATAAAAATATAATGCTATTGTAAACTCATAGTCCTCATGTTCTGGCTTCAACAGGAAATACTTAACCCTAATTAATACTCTGGTTTCTCTTCAGATTCTATAACACAAGTGCCAAGAATTTTTATTTTTTTTCTCATTAGCAACACAGGTGTGGGGCAGGGCTCTCCTCTGGTGAGGAGAGGGGTGATTAAAAGCGGCCTCCAGGGAGCACGGAGACCCAGATCAGTGCAAACAGGAGTGAATCAGGAGGGGCAAACAGGGGCGTGGCACAGCTCTGAGGGCGTGGCACATCTCTGAGGGCGTGGTACATCTCTGAGGGTGTGGCAGCTCTCTGAGGGTGTGGCACATCTATAAGGGCGTGGCACGTGTCTGAGGGGCGTGGCACATCTCTGAGGGTGTGGCACAGTTCTGAGGGCGTGGCACAGCAGTTTGCACAGCAGTTTGTGCAGGAAGGGCAAACAGGCAGGGTTGCAGGTTTCCTCCTGCTGTTGGGGTTTTTAGTTGTTTGTTGTGTTTCTGTTGGTTGTTTTTATGGGGGTTTTTTGTTAGTAATGACTTTTACAGGGTCAAAAACTGTGATTAATACAGTGTATGTAACCAAATAATACCCTCCAAAAAGGAGGTGTCTGTCCAGACCCATTCCTGTGGGGAGTGTTTGAATTTATCAGTGGTACCAGGGGTGTTGCAGAAGAAGCCTGCCTGTGGTGTGAGCAGGTGAATGACTCCCTTTCACCGGTGGCCAAGCACATGGAGGAAGTTGAAAGACTAAGGGCTTTTGCCTTGAAAGGCTGCATTTCCCCATTCCACAGGGGAAAAGCTGCAAACAGATACAAATGCTGTCAGTACAAGTCTGCTGCTGCAGCAGCTTCTTCTCAGTCTCCACTAGCAATATGACATGGCCTGCCAGGGTCCTGCACCTCACAGGTATTTCCTGGTGGGTAAGGGCATCTGCTAAACACTTAAGAAATCCAGCATTAAGGGGGTGCTTCATGTCATCTTTGAGTGAATGGTGGAGTTGAGGAAGGTGATCTGTGGATGCCAGTCAAGCAGGTCCAGTAATTGGGAGTCACAGCCACCTTCTGGAGGGGAGCTTGTGAGAAAAAAACAGCTCCAGGAGAATGGGAAGGGGCAGTGTGGAGGGCTTCTGCAATGGCAGGTGGGAGCAATGGAACTCCAGAGGATCAAGCAACCTATAGTTGGACTATCAATACTCATATTAAAGAGGGTGTTAGGAGACTGCTAGGTTCAGAGAAAGGCAGCTCTACTAATTGCTTCTTGCCATGGGTGGTCAGCCAGAAGTTGAATATAAAAGATCCCTGTTAGTTGCAAAATAAGCACTAACAGCAAAAACGCTTTTGAATTTCTCATTTTCCCAGCAAAATGTCAGGTTTTTAATGGACTCTCTTCCTGATGGCGTCCTTTGGCCTGACTCCTTAGAGTAGCAGCATGTCCTGCTCTACCAGACTGCATCTTTAGGGTATCCCCTTTCTCTTCTCAGTCAGTGCTATCTTTTCTGGTTACACTGAGTTTACAGCCAGAATCAATAATATAGGTAAGGCATGAATAATTTATATCCACCAGGATCAGTTTTGGTCTCCCACAGGAGCCTATGAGAGTGATCATTTTGTAAACTCATCTCTCAGGTGTGTGTACTCACTCTGCCACTTCACAACAGCCAGAGTCATGAGACAACCTATACTTCTTAAAACATGTATTGCAGCTGTCTTTGCTTTGTCAATAAAAAATTGATTCTGCAGATGGGTCTTATTGATATTGTAGGAAGTTTGGCCACATTATTTTTCTTCTCACTTTTCTGCTTGAATTCAGTTCTAAAATACCTATGTAATATCTCCTGCTATATGAAAATATATATTTGGCCTGATTCCAGCTACATTTGTTTTGGATTTATGGTTGTTAACTGTCTTCTGTTAAATAAGTGCTGATTTACATTACTTTGAGTCCAACTTCACCAGCCATTATACCAGGCTTCAAAAATATCCTCTAAAATATCTCTCAGGTATTGCAAAGTTAACCCACAGCAGCAGACAGGTCAGACAACCTGACTCATGTTAACAACCAATTTTTTCCCCATCTATTTAATAGCTCATGAAGTTTAAAAGCCAGGTTCCTCAATTACTTTTTGCATTTCAGCCAATTCATTCTAGTAACGTCTCCCTGTAAAAATGAGATAACATGCTGTAAAGATAAAAGTGTACCAACGTGCACTTTACTGAATGTCTGCATTATGGGGGTTCTGCATGTCAGAGCTGCTATGCTAGTAGAAGATGACTTGAAATAAGCCCTTTAATTGATCTGCACATCAAATGCTCTGAAAAATGTAAAAAGGGGGCTGAAAAATGTAAAAAATACTGTCAGTAGTTTGGTTAGCTCACAGTGTATTGTCTCCACTCTAATTTCTTTAATGTGCATGGTGATAACAATGGCTAAAATTCATCTGCCATCATGTGTCAATACATTTCAACAACCATTAACAACTGGCTGTTAGAATGTTTTCTTGCATTTCTTTCTTGAATATAGAATCACTAAAGCACTGTCAGGGTATTTTAGCATAGTATCTCCTAGGTCATTTGTGCTGCCCATTTTTGTATGAAACATGCCTTTTCACCATCTCTGGCTGTCACAGAAGTTCACAGTGTTTATAGAGAGGAAAAATGTTGGGAAACCGTTCCAGTGTGCTGCAGGCTTTCTGAGAACAGATGTCAGCTAGACATAAAAAAACCCCTTGGCTCAACTGAGTTTACCTTATAGACATCCTTGGGCAATTAAAAAAACAACCTTGACTTCTGTTCCCCATCACATAGAATTAGTGTGCTGTTGACTTTATGCTTGATCTAACACCACTGAGCTTAGTAGTCTTATAGCAGGGATGAATTCGGCCCTTGGTCTTTAAAGCATCTTTCCCCTTGTGTGTAACAAAAACACCATATGGTGAGTCCTTGGCTTGGTATCCATAGCTCAGCTTGCTATCACTCCTTTGTGATGCTGTTGCTGGAAAAGGTTAGAGCCTGCAGATCTGGTTCAGTCAATTAAAAATCTGCAGCAATAGAGGGTGAAAAAGGAGTTAACAGAGAGCTTCATCCACACAAGTCCTCCTGCTCATACTGTGGGGGCTTTACAGGCCCTCATACAGGTTGAATTGTTCACTGTTTATGGAGTCATGGACTTGAGATGCACAGAGAATCAGGACAGCAATCCTCTTCCTAAACATTCAATTATTCCTGTAGTTCAGTCAGTGAGACATTCCTCTTCCTAACTACTTGGAAAAGCAGCAGTGCCTGGATAAGCTCCCAGCTCCCCTTCACACCATCTCAGAGGAAGACCTTTGCCATAGAATATGTTTACCAGTAGTACAGCAAGGAGTTAGTGAGCCCAGAGAAGCAGCTTTGTCATAGTGCACAATGTATTCACAATCTGAGGAGCTTCACTCAAAAATTCTCCTCCCCATGTTGAAACTGTAAGCCAGGAAACTACAATTACCTCAATATATCTGCTGATTTTAATTGTCCAGACTGATTTTCCTCTATACTGGTAAAAACCTGTGCTTGCATGCTGCAAACTGGGTGAAATTGCAATTTGACCATGCCAGTTTCTTCAAAGCCTCTTCAGTGGTTTCCTCCCTAAAGCCATATCATGGTATCCCTGTGCCATGAACTGCAGAGCTGCCCCTCTGCCTTTTGCCACCTGCCTTGTAGCAGGATTAGCTCCTGTTTGTTCTGGTTTTTGCCAGCCTTTGACTTGCTGTTTGTCTCAAGCATGTCTCCAGTTACTCTGCTGAGCTGCGTGTGGAAAATAGCTTGCAGATAAAAAATGTCGGTTTGATGCTTTCAGCTCTCTCCCTGAAGCAGTTCAAACACATTCAATACTTCCACTGTTGGATATCAACATACTAAATTAAGATTTTTTCTTATTTCTATGGGTTTGCCCATAAAGAAGAATTCAAACACCCTTATATATAAAGAATGATATTGCTTTTTCCAAAGTTTTAGGAAGTGTTGAGTTTCTTTTGCAAATAAATTAATTAGTCTTTCACTTGAAAATTAATCCTTTAGGGACTTTTCATGCTGTTTCCAATCATGCACTTGTCTCAGCTAAGCTTAGAAACAGAGAGACAGCTCTTCAAACTTCCTGTATCATTAAAATTCACAGAGCATTTATGGAAGAAGAACCATTAAAAGATTTATTTCAATGTTACTGGTGGGGTTGTTTGCTCTTGTTTTTAATAATTGATGGTTCTCTTTCCTGCAGAATGAGTTTGTACACTTGCAGTGTGGCACAGAGGAAAATTCACAAAGCATAGATGAGCTTGAGAGGTGCTACCTCTTCTGAGTCCCTCCTCATTTGAGGGGGAGAGGCAAACTTTTCTAAAGAGCAATTCTAGAATTAAAGCCTACTTTAAGGCATATAAATCTTCTCCCAAAGGAGCTGTCTCTGTCAGCTGATGCCAGGCCTGGAGGTTAAAATCTTCAGTACTAAAGTTAGCCTTTGTGGACACCCTTTCCCATTGCAGGGCTTTTTACTGAACAATCGCCTACTTTCTATTTCACAGATTTCTGCCTCCTTGGATGCACTTAAGGGAAGAACAGCCTGTGTCAGTACTTATTTATTTTTCCTGCCAGCCTCTCTGTCAACCTGTGGTCTTTTGCTTTATTTACTGCCAACTGTTCAGACCCTACTCCGAGTGCAGAAAACATATCATTTTCCAATCCAACTGTGAGATGAGAGGGTAGGATTGTTCTCCTTTTACTAATCAGGACATAAAGGGCAATGAAATTACAGACATAAAAGAAAACTATAAACGCCATGAGACACATGAGCAGGGTTTGAATGTTCAGAGCAGAGCTCCTGTGGCTGGGGCAGTAGCTGATAAACATTACAGAGTCTTCATTCTCTGTTTGAACCAGTACCAGTGGAGGATGAGATTCACAACTTAGCAGAGGATTTTCCAGCTCTGATGGCTGCTGTGTCTCTGGCATGTGTGGGTCCATTTCTGCACTTGGAGAGATGCTTTGCCCTCCCCTAGGCCTGCATCTCCCTGTCCCTTTAGCTTGCTCCTACCCAGTCCTCTTCTGAACTTAGAGGCTCTCTCTCTCTAGCCCTGAATGCCATACCCTCATCTGCAGATCTTTATTCAACTCTTTGCATCCTTTATTCATCTCTTTGCATGTGTTCACTATTTTCAGCCTTGCTGTCCTAGTTTCACTGTGTGTTTCCCTCTCCCAGCACACTTCTCACTCATCTAGGTCTTTTGCCTTGAAAGGCTGCATTTCCCCATTTCAGAGGCTGTCGTGCTTTCTCCTGGGCTCCAGCAACAGCCACACTTAGGGCAGTGGAACAGGCATTCTCATAGACCCATTGCTCATAGCAGTCATAAGTAATAATTTCAATAAGTAAATAATTCTATTTCAGAGTCACTTTGCACATTCTTCAGGAGGAGCACTGAAAACGTGAAAAACAGTAAGGATTTTTTTTGCAGGTTAGTAAGTTGACCATTCTTTAGTAGGCATTCTTTGAAACAGCTGCTTTCCTTTAGTCAAAGCAGGAATATATTGGAAGGCCTTATTCCACAGAGTCTGGGTCC
Organism: Calcarius lapponicus; assembly: GCA_039654755.1. Taxonomy (NCBI): domain Eukaryota; kingdom Metazoa; phylum Chordata; class Aves; order Passeriformes; family Fringillidae; genus Calcarius; species Calcarius lapponicus. Next base: position 786,042 of record JBBFKN010000043.1, read on the forward strand.
CAATGGAATATAGACCAATTACTAGTCCTTGCTGATATTGTTGGAAACTTTTTTAAAGAAACTTTCTAAAAGAAATTCTGTCTGAAGTGCATTTGCTGACATGGAAAATTTTAGCAGCAACAGCTGAAATTTGACAAACTGGTAGATAATTGAATGCAGGATCTTATACAGAAAGTGTTAGATGGCAACCGTTTTTATGCTCATATTCCTACTCAGCTCCATTTATAATGTGCCACTTTTCAATTGCTACAGTAATGGATGAGAAAAATATTATTCAACTTTTCATCACTTTCTTCCAATTATAAATGGAATAATTACATTAAGTGTATCAAATTTTTCACATAGAATGTGTTGGTGGTTTCAGGATATTCTTATTTCACTTTTAATGACAAAATGCATAACACTATTTTGGACTGAAATCAATAGTCCAATCAATACGTAGTCATGATCATTTTTTAAGTTATTATGACTATGTGTTATTTTTGGTAGTCAAGTTCTATGCTTTTTCTACTTTTTGTATTGTATGATTTTACACATACTAATGTGTAAACACTGTTGCAGAAAAATTGTGTTAGCAGGAAAAACAGGTTATTCTTTTTAAGGTAATTGTTTTGTTGAATCAACATAAACTGCTTGCTCTTTCTCTAGACTGCTGCAACTCATGGGAAGATTATGAGTCACCAAGCAGCAGACCTCTGTAAATGGAATAGGAAATTAGATTTGTAAGAGCTTTTCCATTTAGGCATGGAAGCTGTTCTAAAATCATAAGCATTGTTCGAATCTTCATGAAACTGTTGTAATGTAATTGCAGCTAATAAAGAAAGGTTAAAGGGGCTATTTGGGTAAAGCAGATGAAATAGATATAAACCCCACCTTTATCAGAGGAAGTAGCTGGTTACCTGGAAGGGCTTGTATCCCTATTTCATTTCTTTTTTGTGACACAAGAAGACAATGTTCACCCTTAACCAATGCAGAACAGACAATCTTGAAGAAGCCCTGAGGTATTTTGCTTCAATACCCTTACTTTAAAAAATGCAAACTGGCACTCTCCAGTAACCGTGCAAAAACGCAGGCTGGGGCTTTTCCTCTGACTGCAGAAACTATGGAGTAATCAACCAAACACTCCACAGAGCTCCTACCCATCTGCCATATGACACAATTTAATACACTGCATTTTTTGTAATCCCCAGACAAAATTGCACATCTGTTAGCTGCATTAGCCACCTGGGCTTGTAATAATGTTTCTGAAGTATTTTAAAATAAATGTGTTTCAAAAAAGTTGGTGCATTTCTTTGAAATTGTCTATCAGAAAAATGCATTCTCAAAGTCCAAGTCTGCAGTGATTACAACTCCAGTTTTTTCACCTTCAGTGGCTCTCAAGCAAAAAGATAACTCCTGGGAATCATGAGCATTGATATTTATAAGCTATAGGAAATGGGTCTAGACAGTGCCTGTTTCTCCTCCTATGGTAATATCTTTAGGTTTCCAGCTACATAGGCAAAAAAAAAAAAAAAAAAAAAAAAGCTTACTTGCATTATATTTATCAGCTCTTGAAATGAACTTCACATTTAGTAGCGCTTACAGTTGCAGGGTAGCGCTTACTCGTGATGGGAGCACAGAGTAGTTTGCCTTGCACAAGCTACTGACTTCTCATTTCTTTAATTTGTGGCAGGGACTCAGCACACTACAGCTGTATTTGCTTTCTCTGAAGCAGGACTCTAGGTTTGTCCTTGTCAGTGGTTAAAAATAGCTGAGAAGGCAGATGTTTCTTTAATGGGAAAGCAGAAAATAGGGCTGGGACTATAACTTGCCCTACTGACATTATCAGACAGTTACCTACGTTTCCTGAACTCATGTGTATATTCTGCCTTTGGGATGCTCAGTAACACTGATGGAAAGACACAGGATGTAGCTTTTATGCACAGCAATACTGAAAACATATGTATGTTGCAGCAGAGCATCCAATAGCTTTTGTATTTCTGATACAGAGATTAGTACATACATGTTTTATTGAGAAATAGTATTTCGTTTCTGAGACATCAGCAGAGCGCAGGGTCACTTTATTCTTTTTTTCAATTCACTGAGTGTGAAGAAACAATTAGGAGTTTTAACTCAATATCATTGAAATATCATTTTCTTAGGTAGTGTTCTTGGGAAGTTAAATTTTGTCTTTATTATATGCTTTACACAGTTTCCACAAGGGGTAGATGATTATTAATAGCAGATCTTGCACATTTAATGAGCACCTGCTACGCAGTGTGGGTCGGTGGTTTTGATGAAGCATTACAAAACACTCACTATAATTAGTACAGTTAGGCCTTTCAAAAAGCTGCCCTGTCTGTAGAAAATCAGATTCTGAAACTTTCTTTGTGGTGGTTGTACTACCTGCTGATTTAAACAAGTTTCTGACTGTTTGGGCAACATTTCTTAAATTGTCAGCTTTTCTAGAGAAGTGCTTAGCAGTGGTGGTTATAACCAGGCAGAAATGTCCCTATTTGATTAGGCCAATTGCCCATGTATACATCTCTCCTATCTTTGACAATGACTTATATGAAATTATTCAAGGGGAAATGCAAAAGAGTGCCTCCTATACAAGTACAAAACCTCATCCTTAATTGAAAGTTTCTTTTTAGCAGTCCTCTAGTACATTCCTTGCAAGCATGTGTATATGACATATAAAATGGGTGGTTCTTGTCTAATTTAGCCCTCTAGTTGCTTTTTTCTTGTGAAAAATCTTTGTTCAAACATGCATTGTATGGAGCAGCACTGCTATGCCCATGCCACGCTGCTAAGTTTGGACGTGGCCTGTGCATGACCTATTCACTGTCTCCTTCCTGCTCCATCTTCAATCTGCCTCATTTATTTACTCTATCACTTCTGCATCCAGAACAGCCAAAAAATCCTCCCTTATACAGAAACCCCACATCTCTACATCTGTACATAGCAAAAATAATTAACAAGAAGATCCTCTTTAAGTTTAATATTAAATTGGATTACTAAGATCATGACATTTATTTATTTATTTATTTATGAGGGTTATTTTCAGCAATATTGCTTCCTTTCATGCAAAAGCTTTGATTTTGCCTAAGGTTTTTCTTTAAACCAAATTAACTTATACCAAATATTGCTGCTAAGAAGGCAATGTTATCCTAATCTGAAATTATTTGCCTTACTTCTGAAATATTAAAATGTTCTTTGAAAGGCTCAATCAAACAGTTCTAATAGGAATTTTTAAACAGTTAATTCTGCAAAAAATGTTCATGTTACTTTTGAAATACTCTGCACTAATGAATTCTGAAAACTGGCCTTATGTGTTTGCTTGTTGAACTGAAAAAAAGTTAATATAATATTTTGTTTTAGTCAAATAACATCATTGAAATGTAACTGTGAAACCATAAAAATCACAAAATAATTTTTTTCACTGAAAACTGCCTAATTAGCTCGTGAAGCAGGTTAAATTACCTTTAATTTCAATTTAAGCCCTTCCAAAAGCCTATGAAATAATTTTAAATTATCTAATAGAAGAAAATATGCTGCCATTTAGTAAATGAAATGTTGGGGATATATTTTAACAAAATTTACTGCAACCATACTGTCTTCTAGTTTCATGACCTGCTATTCTTCCAAATACTACGGTGAGTAGTGTTTTAGAAGCCCAAATTCTTGTAAATAACTAAGTGTTCTGTTGCTGAAAGAAATTTATTGCATCTTTTGTTTACATTGTGGTAAGACTCATTTTCAAACCCCATTTTTACTCATTTTTGTTTGAAGGACAAAAAAAAAACCAGAGAAACCATTTAACACAGAGTATGATACACAAAGCTGTGAGATTGCTGTGGGCAACTTGATCATTAACTTTTCAATTCAGTTTGACTAACTTTTCCATGCGCATTTTGCAAAGTTATATTCAGATTTGGAAAATATTTCCAGCACGAGAAAATATTGGTGCAAAATAAAAACATTGAAAATTATCAACTCAAACATTGAAAATGTGTTTGTAAATAGAAGGGAAGTTCTGCCTTATGCTTGTGGAAAATTCACTTTGCTTCAAAAATATAAACACTTAAAAGCAAGATATTTTTAAGATAGTGTTAGCATATACCAGTTTCTGCAGTTTATTCTTCAGTCTTCTCTGTTCACAGTTTGACTAAGCAATTGCCAAATCTGAACTAAGCATATTTGTGATGCTGGTATCTTATGATTACAGTGTGATGCATGTAGACATTTTGTGTATGCCTGTATCATCTACACCATGTTAAGGAACATTTTTCCTTTCACATATTTTGGCTCAGGGAAAGCACTTGTTTTAGCAGGGTCAGAAAGCACTGCAGGCAGTATGCCAGCTCAGACTGAATCATTATATTTACAGTTTGGAGAAATCAGTTCAGTTTCCAATTAAAAAAAAAATATTACACTAATGTACCTAAAGACTCTAGCATTAGTTTCTTACATATCTCTTGGGCTCAAAGTACAGGAAATGAAATAAATCTGTCTTCTCTCCACTTCCCAAATCCCTATGATCGGTTCCTAACAATTTGCAAAATGATGGGCAAAATATTTCATATATTGCTGATTTGATTTGGGAAAAATCTAATAAAAAAATGAGGGCTTTGATCAAAGGCTCCTCTTGAAGAGAAGATGCAGTTTATTTGGAGGTTAATAATCTTGGAGTGCTTCAATACTTTAGATCTGCTACAATGAAGCTGTCAAAATATTTTTAATTTCAGAAGCCTTGACTTCAGAGAAGTAACTCTTACTGTCACGATGATCCATGACCTAGTTACAAAGAGATTTGTTTCCTTTTTTCTCCTCAGTTCTCCCTTCCCTTCCCTTCCCTTCCCTTCCCTTCCCTTCCCTTCCCTTCCCTTCCCTTCCCTTCCCTTCCCTTCCCTTCCCTTCCCTTCCCTTCCCTTCCCTTCCCTTCCCTTCCCTTCCCTTCCCTTCCCTTCCCTTCCCTTCCCTTCCCTTCCCTTCCCTTCCCTTCCCTTCCCTTCCCTTCCCTTCCCTTCCCTTCCCTTCCCTTCCCTTCCCTTCCCTTCCCTTCCCTTCATTTTATTTTATTTTACATTATTTTATTTTATTTTATTTTATTTTATTTTATTTTATTTTATTTTATTTTACATTATTTTATTTTATTTTATTTTACTTCATTTCATTTAATTTCATTTCATTTTACTGCCTGCCGTGAGATGGCTTAAGGATCAGAATCACTCCAGAGGCAGAAGAAGGGAGCCTGTTGGCCAGTCCAAGTGCCAGTACAGAAGGCTGGTGCTGCCAGAGCAACCTGAGCTGCAGCTACACAGACAGGGTAAAATAGTACAGGTTCTGTACATTGTTGTGTACAGCTGTGATCTGTCACATGCAATCTACAATGAAAGCAGAGTAAGCTTTTCCCCTCAGTTCCTTTTCCTTTGCTGGCCTTAGCCTAGTTTAGGAATTGCCCTAAGAACATATATGTAACCACTTATATCAAAATAGGGTAGGTAGACCAAATGTAATGTCCCTGAGAGCCAAAAAGCCAAAAGCAGGAGAGAAAGTTGTTCCATGTTTCAAGGACCTAAGAACTGCTTTTTCTTTCAAATGAGTGGTTCAGGCATAGATTACTTTTCAGGTTTCAGAAAAAGCACCAGAGATTGCTTTTATATACTATTTTCAAGTCACATCTGCTCACCATGAGGCAAGATGTCAGAAAATAATGAAGCAACATTATACATATTGAAGTTGCAAGATGGGAAACGGGAATCAGATCAAAGGTCTCTGAGAGATGAAACTTAGAAACAAATGAATTTCTGACACTGAAGAGTGAATAGACTATCTTTGAAATTCTTTCTTCAGTCATTGGAGCATGCTAATGGGTTTTCTATTTCTTTTTTTTTTCCTTCATCTTCTTTATTTTAAAACATCTCATATGACAGAATTAAGTATTACAAACACTAAATTCAATACAGCTGCTGACGTAAATTTTTCACAAAGAAAAAAAATTACACTGGTATCTTAGATAGAGATGTATATTGTATATATATTATCCAGAACACATATTGAGGTCAGTAAAATACATTAATGCATTTTACTGACCTCAATATGTGTTCTGGATAAAACTACAGAGAGATTGCCATTTCACATGTTAATCTTTGGGAATTTACACTGTAGTGGTGGGTTTCCTGTATGTTCCCAGATTTGTTGTCTTTTGGGAAGTGCAGCTCTCTGCAATTTTTACATTTGGACCCATATACAGAATTCAAACATGGTGATGCAAACTAGTGTGAGCACTTGCAAAAGAGATTAGTCCAGCCTACTAGGGAGTCAATCAAAATTATCCAGAATATTCTCATGTTGGGCTGCTGTAGCTGTCACCATCAAAAGCCGGGAGCTCATTTCTCTGGGAGCCTCTCATTTCTCATTTCTCTGAAGTGAGCCCCTCTAACTGGCACTGCAGCTGCAGCTGCCGCTGCGCTGAAGGCTCACACGTACAGGGCAGGTGATCAAACTCGAGGGACTGAGCAGGCAGTGGGGCTGGGGAAACATCTGGCCCTGCTGTGACCCAGATCCCTGGGCTTGCAGGAGACACCTGGCTGACCTCAGGTGAGGGCTGGGGCCATGCAATGAGTTCTTACATTGTGAACACTGTTGGACTTCCATGTCACCCCAGCACAGAGTATGCTCCCCTTTGGTTTCAGCAGAGTGCTTTCAGCTGCTCTCCTTAGATACTGTAAATGCTGCCCTGCACTGAAAAGAATTCTCTCTTCAGTTACTATTGTTTGTAAATGTCACAACATCATAGATAAAACCTTGGAAAGGTATGTCTTTTTTACCCTGTAATAATTCATTGATCTTCTAATCATATTTAATGTAAAAGGCAAAATATTTCCCGTGAATCTCTGGTCAATTAACTTTTCAATGTTCTTAAATAATCCTTTGGCAGAAACATTAATGCTTATAGTAATGGAAATTGCTTCCCAAATCCACAGGGTGTTGAAAGTCTTTGGAAAATAAGATAAAATAAAAAATATTATAAAAGAAAATACAGAGATGAGCTTATTTCTTTACCGAAAAGTCAGGCCTGCGATTCAAAGTGAATTTAAATAATTGTTTTTCAATTTTTAACAGACTTGCAAGAAAGTCTATTGTTTCCTTTGACATAGTAAAACAATTTTGAGAACAGGCAATCATTTGAAATGACTGTGTAGGTGTCATGCTTAGCTAATCATGAAATGTCATTTTCAAAAACATTAATGTATTCCTATTAGAATGGGAGTCAAAGTAATGCACTTTGTAAATGAGATCAGCATTCATTAAGTCTGGAGAAATACTATTCACTGGCTGCACCATAATGCTGGTTCCTGTCTTCTAGTAATAGAAGCTGTCATGCTTCCTCCTATGAAGTGCTTGACGGCTGAGAACTGATAAGATGAACAAACAATAGAACCCACACATAACCCCTAGAAACAAACAACACTCCTGCAAAGAGAGAGCAAAGCTGTAACAGCAGATTATAGAAATTCAAATGCAACAATGGAACTAAACTTTCAAAATGGGTTCCACATTCTACAAAAATGTTCTTGTATTCAGTTCTTACCCAGGTCAATGGGATAGGGGGATTTGGAGTACTCTTTGAGGAAGATCCAAGCCAGGAAGGTCACATTGGGATTGTTTTTAATCACCTCTTAGAATGAACAAAATATATTCCGAACCTGTTGTGTAAATCTAATTAAACAGTACAGCTCTTTCTATTGCATGATGAAGATTATTTTAAAGCAGTTAAGGAGTTACTGTCAGATCAAAAGAAAAATATATCTCCCCCACAACTGAATATACAGCCCTAGACAATAAGAACACTTTTATTTTGGATTTAAGCAATTCTGCCTTTTTCCCTAGTTTTTGTAAAATTCTCTCCATAAGCCTAACATGCAAATTTTCACCACCATTTAAGGATTAGTGAATAGGGAAATCCTGGAACACAAAAGCTAAAACCTCTCAGACTTCACTTAGTTTACTTTCTGAAGCAGTTATTTATGTGGCAATGTCGATTTTTCAGGAATTCGTGCATGAACTTGTCAAAAAAAACCCTATTTCCACTTTCCAGTAGTACAGTAAGTTTTTGGACATACATATTGGTGATAGACTGAACAAATAAACTATCTGGAAAAAATTTAGAGGGTTGAAAAATAAGGAAATTTTTCCAGACCAGTAAACTGCTTCATGTAGCCTTCTCATAAACCAAGAGCTGCCAAAGCACACATTGAAGCACACATTTTCTTCTGTTTGTACTTTTGTACCATAAATCACAATGTCAAAGCCTGTTCTATTTTACTGCTTTTAACTTTTAGGCTGAGATAATAGAACAAATATATTTTCTTGGAATGATAGGCACATAATATTTTCTGATAAAAAAAAACAAGCAACTATGGAGTAACTAACAAAAAAGATGGGGCAAAATTTATTCCTCTTGTTGTCTGGAAGTGTTATTTATAATGACAGGCTTTGTGTTAATGCCCAGCATGGGAAGAGTACTCACTGAGGCAAAAAAAAATAGGAGTATGTATTTAAAACTTTCCCAACATACAACCTTCTTTGTTAACATTTTAGAATTTTGCCTACAATACCTTTTTGAGACATAAAAAGGACATTTTATTCAACATTCTAACTCCTGATTATTTTCCAGTTACTTAGAGAAACTGGGCAAAGTAACTTGATTATAGTTGAATAAAGACAGATTTTCAATCAATGACTCTAATAATCATGCATAAAATTCTAGAAAAACTGAGAAATGCAGTTTTAATCAGTGGTGGTTTGGGACTAATATTGCCCTTTATTATATATGCCTGCACAGCTTTTTCAAAATGAGTCCCAGTCTGTTCTGAATTGTTACTCTTTCATTGCTTTAACACTTCAGTGTTTATAATCATGATGGTGGAAACAGAAAACAGTTCAGTGTGACTCATTTGACCTATCAGTTTTCTAAATCTAAGATTTGTCTTTTCTTCCCTGTAGCCTGGATCTTCTCCTCGGGTCCTCAATTTTAGAATATTCATGCTTTCTTTATTTTTTTTTAGACATGGCCTTTTATTTTGGTGTTAGCTATGAAAATAAAGGCAATCCCCATTTGCACAAGAGTATGACTATCTCTTATAAAGTCCTTTCAATGTGTTAGTAAGTATGAAAAAAGGTGAGTATTCAGACACTGAAGTAACAAGCCCTAGTTCTACTGGCACAGAACTCTACTAATGTGACTGAAAGTTAATATGGTTTTTGTTTGCTCATATGCTTTTTCCTTTAGGACAATGTTAGTGTCCATCTTATATTTCCTCCATATCAAGTAGGAACCACAGGATTTCTGGTCAGAAGTGAGATTAATTTATCTACCTCTGCTATGCAGATTTCTTGGGAAAGCATTGTTCTTTCAATTCATTGTTTGAATATTAAATCAACTTTGATTACTAATGCTCTGCCTGAATTGTTGGATAAATTTGGTTCAATGCTGTTTGTCATGTTTTGGGTCATACCAGAATTATTCAGTGATCTCAAGGGTATCCTCACCCATGCAAGATAGAGTTAGTCCAAGGGAAAACAAAACTCTTCATTGACAGTCACTAGCATTTGAGGAGACTAATGGATCTCATTGTCCTACTCTGATATTTTGCTAACAAGAATTGAGTGAACAGTCAAAAAGGCAATCATTGCATGTGAACAACCCTGAGACATTGGCAGGATCAATACATATCACTGCTAGTCAGCCAGCACAGTGTCTGCAACCTGCCATTTTCATTTATTCTTCACATTTTTTTTTACGTACAGAATACAGAAATGTTGAGGATTTAATGAAGGTACATTGGAGATGTTTCAAATTCACCCTTTTACCTTTTCTTTCTAAATTTTTATTTTGTTTTTGGTAAATTAACTTGGGTATCTATGCAGGGCTATTCTTCTGTATACAGTATATTCTTCTGAACCAACAGAATTCAAGGGAAGTCTCTCTTAATTTTAACACATATTTATACTTGTTAGCCTAAAAATCTTCTCTTGCCTACCATTTATGTTTGTTCTCTTGCTTATTTTTCAACGATGCCTGTACTTCCCGAGAGAGATGTACCTAGGGTAAGAAGCCATGCTGCTATTCATTTTCACCCCCTTCTCACATTTCTGTAAGAAGCTGGCACTAACAGTGTATGTATTGAATCATTTATCTCAGTATTGGAGGATGTAGCAAGTGGACTTCTTCCTGTCTCTTGAAGGAGAATACTTGCACTTGAAACAGTCTTCTCATCAATCCATATGGTGAGCTGAGAAAATTAGAATGAATAAGTACAGTTATCACTGGTGCTATTCTATACAATCATTAGTGAAGAGATACACTGAAGGCTGCTAAATTTAAACCCATCCTGAAAACATTTCTGTAAGAATCTTGTCCAACAGGTCCCTTACTTTTTATATAAAGAATATAAATAATTGCAATAAACATGTATGTGTTTCTAGGTATTTGTAATGAGATTAAAGACAGAGAGGTAAGAAAGCCCCTCTGCTACATTTGCATGATTTCTACCAAATAGCTCATACAAAACCAGTTTCCAAAAAGGATAAATGCAACACACAATTTCAACACTAATTTTTACTTGCTGTGCTACAAAGTCTTTAAAAACTCGTAAATGGACCCAACTGATTTATCATTTTATTTCATATACATTAAGGAATGTCCCCTTCAATGAAAAAAATAATAATAATAAAAAAGGTATTATTTGCCTGTTTCCATTAATGGAATACACAAACCTAAACTTAGCCAGCAAAACTTTTGCAGCAATATAATGCTCCTTCCAAGCAAGAAAAATGCATGAGCACAGCTGAATCTACATCAATTTTACATTAAAATAAGTCCTTATGAAAATGCTGTTATGCTAATTGCCTGACTCAGTATGATATCATGTCAAAATGTAATCATCCAAATTCATCTCTAGATCCAAATGTGTCACCAGCTGCATATATCAACAGTTGAGTTACATGAGCCAGTCATTTGGCCCAGTATGTAATTTATCTAGTTATTTATGTGATCTGTATAAAATTAATTTCTTCCCAGGTCGGGACACCACTGCAAAGTTGATTAATGCTTTTGTCATTTCACGTATTGATTATTGTAATTCACTACTTATTGGTTCCCTCATTGCATGTTGCACAGGCTTCAGCTTATGTAAAATGCTGATGCACATATTGCAGTCAAATTATAAAAGTTTAATAGCATCACTCTGGTTTTAATGAAACCTTGCTGCCTCACTGCTCACCCCTGGAATAAGAACAGTGTCCACAACTGTCAGGGTAATGTGTAATCTTTCTGAACATTTCCTGATGTTGTGGGGAATGACCTTTTGTCACATATTAGTTTCTTGCTTGATAACTCATGGGGAGCTTGCTGACAGCACTCAGCCATTAGACAAAACCATGGCTAGTTTCCTTCTGAAACCCTAATGCCTGAGCGATCATTGGGTCCAACTCTGAAGTGAACGGCCCATGGTGGGATCAAAACCAGCACCTTGGTGTTGACAGCACCCTGCTTTGACAAGAGCTCATGTCAGAGTCACTCATCTACTTTTCTCTCTTATTGCTTGATTTTGTCATTCATTTTAAGCATGCCCTCTGAAATACTCTTTTTCCAGGAAAAAGGAGAACTATAATTTGATCATAGTCTTTGTGAGCTGTTTATTAAAGTGATCCCACTTAACTTTTTGGAGTAAAAATCTGCTCCAAATACATTTCCCCTGTTTAATGATATATCTGAGTCTCTGAAAGGGATGCTAGATCTCTTACATTTTCCCTAAAATCTGGAAACAGAGCTAACCAACACATTTTAAAGGAATTCGGGAAATAAATCTATTTAAATGCTCAAAGTTCTCCAAAAGTAGATTTTGTTTTACGGTTCACATTATCTTTCAGAAAGAAATTACCAGCTTCTCTTTTCTATTTGGTGCAACTGAAGGAGTATGTAAGGTTGTATGTAATAGGTAAGTAGACAGTGAACAAAAAAAAATTGTTTCAAGAGTTCTTGAAAGAGCAGTGCTTCCCTTGTCTAAAGAGAGTTGTCTTTCAAAACGGGAGGATATATTTACCTTCAATAATGACGACGGTTTAGGAAAGGCAGGTGTTTAATAAAAAGTCTACTGTGACTTCTAAACTCCATATATTTATGTTCTATGACATTACAGAGAACTTAAAGAAACTGTAAACATAAGGAAAAACAGAGTGGCAAACATACAGCATATCTTATTGTTATACATAGCTCACAACAAGGGGTTACAGAAAAAAAAGATTCCTGGACATAAGTAATTACTTAAGACAGTGATACAATGATCGAATGTCATTTTATGCTGCTAGCATATTTTTGATTTAACTGAGTAATAATGATCAATTGAGGGAAATATCTGATTATTAGCAATTAAAAGAAAATATGATGGCCTCAGGTTCAGTGACTAATTCTTAAATTATGTCTGAACCAAATTCGACTTCATTACTTTAAGTCCATTTCCTACCCATATTTTAGTGTGATTGTCAACAGTGAGAATTAAAATTATTTTTTTTTTGTCCAGAGACTTATTTTTAGATGGCCATACAACATTATGACTCTAGACCAGAAGCAGGTTGGTACAAACGTGTGAGAAGTAGCCCAGGAGATTATTTTCTGCGGTTAACACGGGACCAGTTTTGTAGCACGTGTTTGTAATCTCTTTTATGGGACAGACATCAGTTGCCTTACTCCTGCTGTGCAAAAAGAGGGTGATGCTGTGGATTTAAAACCAGCCCTGATATCAAGCACATTCCCCTGTGGGCAAGATTGAAAACATTTACTCAACTATAAACAGGTTTTTCCTTAACGACAGAAAAACCTGCTTAGATCATGCACTCAGCTGATAGAAAGTGGGGCTGAATTTAATTAAACATTCACCTCTCAGGTTTTGTAAACCTGCTTCTATCCACATACTCAATATTAATTTCAAAGACATCTACATTAATCAGTGCAAATGTATAGTAGGCACTAAGTTGAATTCTAAACTAAATCGGTAGGCACTTCTTTACTCGCTTGCTTGGGTTTCTGACTGGCTCTGAGGCAGGGGCTGCCGGATTCCTCGCTTCTGGGGAGACCAGAGCTGCTGGAAGCGCGCCCAGCGTGCAGGCCCTGCCTGACAGCGCTGCGGCCGCTGGGACGGTCGCGCCCCCGAGTCTCAGCCACTCCGCTGCCGCTGCTGCTCCATTTGCTTTTAGGCACACCCAGAGCTCGCTGCTAGGCCGCGATGGTCTCTGCTCCTGCCCTCTTCCGGTCCCTGTGCAGGGATGGAGAAATGCTGTGCTTTCAGGAAGCCCTTTGTGGAAACTTTCAGCATTGCAAGCTCCTTTGCCCTCGGTGGATGCCTGCACTGGAAACCCTCAGGGCTGGGTTCAGAGCACCCTCAAGCTGGTTCTTCTAAAACCCAGGGTCCTTGTCCCCTTCGGCGTGCTCAGCACGCCCTTTAACTCCACGCTGCTGTGCAATGGAGCAGCGGGACAGGGACCTTTGCAGCCTGAGCTGCCCTTGTTCCTCTCTGTCCATGCACGGAACACAGCAGGGAGGGGAACGGCAGCAGGGCCCTGCCTGTCCCCGGGCTCAGGTTTTGCGCCGCTTCAGCTCCACGGAGACATGGGTAAAGTGAAAAACACAAACAGTTTATTAAGGGAAAGCCAAGCGAAGGGGTGAGCTGGGAGGTAAAAAAGGGGATGGGCAGGGTCTGAGGGCTGCAGGGAAGGAGGGAAGGCGCTGCCAACAGGGAGAGGGAAGGCAGGAGCTGATGGAGCTTTGCACAGGCTCAGCTGTGAGCAGCGAGAGCCGTGCCTGCAGCTGCAGCTGGTCCCTTCTGCTCTGGAGGTGGTTCCGTCTGCCGGGATAGCAGCAACAGGGCACTGGGACCGTCTTTGCTCACGTCCAGACACTGCAGGAGCTGAAAGGCACAGGGCGGTGGCAGGGGAGCCGGCCGGCAGGAGCCCGGAGCCGCGCAGGGCCGGCTCCAGGCAGCAGCAGCGGGCGCGGGCAGCGTGCCAGGCGGCTGCAGCTACCAGAGGCCAGAGAGCTGGGAGGCAGCTCAGGCAGGCAGCGCTGGCCATCAGGCTCACCTCCACAAGGAATGCCTGGGCAGGCAGATGCCAGCGGGGCTGCTTCCCGACCAGCAGGCTGAGCTGGTGCGAGGCCATGTGGGGACACAAGGGTGTCAAGGCACAGCGCATCTCCCTGGCAGAGGGAAAAAGGCACCGAGGGCCTGAGCCGGGCAGGCAGACCTCTCCCAGGCGTGGTCTCACAGAGGTCCCATCTTTCCCCAGCACTCTGCAAGGGGACATGGGCCCCTTGGGAGGCAACTGCTGCTGGGCATCCTCCTCTCCCAGCCCTTTGCAGTCTGCTTGGCCCTCCCTCAGTGACAAGGCCCTCTCGCTTACAAGCTCGGGGACCGTGTGGGGCACTCTGGGCACGGGGCAAAATGCCGGTGGTGGCGGCGGGGAGTGGGGGATCTCACCTGGCCAGCAGACCCGCTGCATAGTGCTGGGTGTTGGCACCGAGCAGGGTGTCCCAGAGCTGCTTGTGCTCCGGAGCCAGCAGGTTCTGGCCAAAGCCCAGTCGGGAGAGCAGAGCCTGCATGGTCTGCACTGCAAACCTGTGTGCCGAGCCAAGGCCAGGTCACTCTGGGAGCCCTGGCCCTGGCCACAGGGGCGGGGGAAGGACAGGGCGACAGGCACCTGTTGGGCTCGCTGGGAAGGCCGTGTTCCTCCTGGCACGCTCTCCAGAAGCGCTGGGTCTCCATGTCCTCTGGCCTCTGCTCTGTGGTGGCAAAAATTTGCAAAAGCAGAGCCACGAAGAGGTGGGGAGAATGAAGGAGGGTTGCATAGTGCCACTCGGGCATGCTTGCAATCCTCCACAGCACCAGAGTTGCCTGCAAGAGACAAAGCACCCCGAGGCAGCGCTCAGTGCCGAGGTGTCCCTGGGGCAGAGCCTGGGGGGAGAGGCAGGAGGAGCACCCGGCCTGCTGCCCCAAGCCCAGCTTTCAGCCCAGGCAGGGAGCTGCAGGGTGGGGAGAGCATGGAGAGCTTCTGAGAAGGCAGCCTGGAGGGCCAGCATAGGCCAGCTCCAGAAACTCACAGCCAGGGCAAGGAGGGCCTCGTTGTCCCCGCTGCAGAGGAAGCCGCCGTACGGTGGCCGCTCCTCTATTGCAGACAGCAGCGCTGGGAGCACCTCCTCCACGGCTGCCTCTGAGGTGCCCATGGCCCTCCACATCAGGGCGGCGGCTCTGTGGGAGCAGAGCTGTGCGTCAGTACCGTGCCCCAGGCAGCTGCATGGGGCCAGGAGGGAGCATGGCAGTAGGCTCAGGAAACAGAGGGGCCCGAGGGTGCCGGTGCTCTCCGCCTGTCTGGCAGCCCCTGCTGGACAGGCTGGACAGGGCGAGGGGCCCTATGGGCCAGTGAGCACCGAGCTCTCGAGGCGCTTGTGCCCCGTACCCGTCACATGTTGGGGCACAGCGCAGGAGGCTCATCACGACGAGGGCTGGGTGTTCTTCAGTGAGGCTGACAATGGCCATTTGCAGCCCGGCGTCCACAGACTCACAGGACGTGAGTCTCTGCAGCATGGCGCTCACCACGGCTTGCACCTGGAGGAAGCGGCATGGGGAAGACTTGGGCTGCTGTCCAAGGGAGCAACTTGCCCAGCTTCCCCCAAGAAGTGCTTGCCTTCCCAACCCACTGGGATGGGGTTGAGGGGCCCCAGCAGACATGGCTTGAGGGGCCGCATGATCCTGGGAGGCCTTCAGCCCTGGCCCCAGGCTGCTGCAGAGAATAAAATCCCTTCTGGAAAAAGTAGGTCTGGGACTCACAGTCAGCGTGGGCATGGCCTCAGTCTCTGGGACGCCCTGTGGGATGGTGTTGTTGGTGGCCATGCCCTCCGTCAGGGCCATGTCAGCCTCCTCCCAGTCCTCGTCGGTTTCCCAGGCAGAGCTGGCGGCCAGGTCAGAGGACGCTGTGCTGGCAGCAGCCTCTGCCCGCAGCTCGCTGGGCCGGGGCTCGGGCTCGGGCTCAGGCTTGGGCTCAGGCTCGGGCTCGGGCTCAGGCACGGGCTCGGGTTCAGGCTCGGGTTCAGGCTCAGGCTCGGGCTCGGGCTCAGGCTCGGGCTCAGCCGTGCCCTCGGGTGCGGGGCCGCCGGCCTTTGTGCGCCGAAGGCGCAGGACCCTCCGCAGTGTCTTCAGCAGAAGGAAGGGCAGGAAGAGAGGGACATTCTATGATCTGCTGCAAGCATGGGGCCCGGCCCAGCAGTGCCAGCAGGCCCGGCCCAGGTGGGGATGGCTGCAGGTACCTGTGCTGCTCGGTGGAAGCGGCCACGGGTGGGCTCCTGCTCTCGACTTGGGTCCCTGGCTGCATCTGCCAAAGAGCGAGCGCAGCCAGAGCTGAGGGGCTGCGGGAGAGGCCGGAGAACACAGCCCAGCCCTGCGCTGCCTAGGCAGGGACAGCCCCGCGGGCAACCAGGGGACAGAGGACGGCCACTGGGGGGGCAGCCCCGGCCCCTGTCCCATCCCATCCATGGGCATGTCTACAGGGATGGGATGGGATGGGATGGGATGGGATGGGATGGGATGGGATGGGATGGGATGGGGCCAGGCCAGGTGGAGGCACCGGCCCTGCGGCCCAGCTCTGCCACTCACCATCCTGCAACGGCTCCAACTGCTCCGGCTCTGCAGGCTGCTGCTCTGGGGGAGCTGCAGGGCCTTTGCGTTTCTTGCCCTGAAGCCCCTTGAAGAGCCTGAGCAGCCTGCCCGCCATCCCTCCGGTTGACCTCGAGGGAACTTTCAATTGCCTCTGCAAAGGCCCGAGTCAGAGAGTGCTGCAGTTGTGCCTTGCAGGCACCTGCAACAGAGGAGCCACAGGAAGGCTACAGGACAGCAAGTCCTGCACTAGAGGCCTCCTGCCACAATGACAGGAGACTCCTGGTGAACGATGGAGGTCACCAAGTCCCACGGCCTGGCCACGAGGGCACTGGCCGCAGGGATGGGAGATGCCTCGGGAAAGCTCCGAGTCACCAAATCCCGAGGTCTGGCCGTGAGGCCAGCCACGGGAAGAAGGCTTCGGAAACGCTCCGGGTCAGCAACCAACGAGCCGGCTGTGCGGGGATGCCTCACAGCACTGCTCTGTCACCTCCTGTCCCTTCGCAAGCACCGAGCACTGTGGCCTGGCCACGTCGCCACCAGCCCCTATGTCAGCGCGTGTCACAAAGGGTTGCTCAGACACGCTGTCCCTTTCGGTTCCATAGGGAACCTGCTCCACCGTGTCACAAAGGGACACTGGTTCCACGTGCCCCGGGGCCACCTCCTCCCCACCCAAGGTGCCCCCGTTTGGAAGGAATCCATTGCCCCGAGTGTCTAACACAGCCCTGGACACACCAAGAGCCGCCAAGTGCTCGGGGAAGGACTCTCCACGGTTCCCGCACAGCCCAGCTCGGTCCTGGCCCTGGAGCAGAGCAGCTTCCAGCAAGCAAGAGGCAAACCCATCTTGCCAAGAGTTCAAATGCAGCACATAGGGAAGATGGCCTGAATGTGTGCATAAAGGCCTTTGAATTCACAGCTCTCTGAGAGGCATTTGGGGATCATGGCTGGACAGAGATGATCCCTGTTATGTTTGCCCAATTATCTCATTAAAAAAACAACTCAACAATATTTAAAGTAGCAGCATTTTTAATTGAATAGAAAAAAATATATAAATAAGGGATAATTTGGTTCTAAAAATAGCGCATAAGCAAAAAAAAACGCGGGGTACACAAGTGCAAGGTTTTTGGACTTTTGCTACCTCACGTACAAGTTTGCCAAGTGAAGATTCTCCCTTTTATGCTATGTGTTAATGTCATCTCTTCCTATTTTCGATTCATCACACTTTCATCTCCACTTTCATCACTATCTTTGCCACACATGCGTTGTCACCAGGCTCGGTGGTCGCACAAGTCTTTTGGGGTCTTCTTGAAGATTCTGTAGTCTTCTTCTGTGTCCTTTATTTCACCTTTGGGTTACACATGTGCACCAAGCCAGTACAATGCAAGCCAAAATTATCATATCACTACATCTTAATATCAGAGTAATAAATCCCTTATAATTAGCAGTTTCTGGGACCCAACCAGGTTCTTCTTCCTTTCTGTTCATTTTTAGCTCCGGGTGTCCTTGGGAGCAGCTGCTGAGAAGGGAATGTCGAGCTCCTCCTTGGGAACACCTGCTGGGAAGGGGGGGTGGAGCCCCTCCTTTCCCTCTCTTCTCTTGGCATTACAACTTTTAACTATTTTATTTATTCTCAAATATTAATTACTGTATCAATATTGATTACTTTTTCAATTTTATCAGCACAAATCATACCTATTTAGCACAACTCCCCTATTTCTTTTTTTTTTGATCATTGATTTGTGCTGTATTTAAAAGCTTTGCCTTGATATGTTCTATATTCTTCAAAATTTTGATTTTCTCATTTGCTTTTTCACACTCTTTTTCAAATGTGGTTAGCACTTCTTGAGCTATTTCAATTTTTTTAGGTCTTTGATCATTTACACAGGTTGATTTAGCTGGTAGTACCATTATAGATGTTGGTTTCCCTTTTTGCTGATTCTGGATTTAGAGGCATTGTTGTAATTTGTATATCTTGAATTACTGAATGAATTAGCTTAATAAAACACGGAATTATACAAGGCAGAAACAAAAGTCTCAGAATTGAACATAAGAAACATAAACTTTAATTTTTACTAAACACTTTCAAAAAGGTTATCTCTCCAATTTGTTTTTAGGATTGAATTTTACTTTTGTATTGACACATGAGCTACTTTTTAAAATTTTCTTTGCAAGTTCTGTAATAGTTTTTCTATAATTATCAATTTCTACACAATACTCAGATTCATTAAATCTCTCATAAACTCTTCTTTCTTCTGCTAACAGATAGTCTAGGGCAATCTTGTTTTGGCATCAAAAAGCCCACATTTGTGTATATTGCCTGGGCAACATTTTTAAAGCACCAGAGGTATGATTTGACACTATTTCTACTACTGCTTGTGGCTTTATTAATTAATTCAACAGGTAAATTGGGGTCCTATATTCCCATGACCCATCTTGAGCCCATTTTGCTGGGTCATAATATGTTATAATCTGTTCTGCAGGCTATTTCTCCTCTCCCCATTTTTGGTTTTTTTTTTTTTTTTTTCTGCTGTTGGAAAATTAAAATTCAAATTTCTTTTATTTCACTGCAGGGTTTCATACAGTGAAGTTCTTAACACATTGCTCTTAGACCTTGGTAAAATAAATGAGGGTTGTATTATTCTTATGGTACAGGTTCTTCTTCATCTTTGAGGTACCTCACTGTAAGCCCGTTGCCCCTAAATCTAATATATCTCATCTGGGGCTTTCTAATTCTTATCAGTTTTCTCTGGTTGTTCTCAATAAAACCTCAGGTGGTGGATGGATTGGTAGGGGTTAGCTCCAGGACTTCTGTACCAGCATAAATTAATTTGTTCATCTTATTCATACTTTATTTCTTTTACTGGTCTCTATTATCTAACAAGGGTTTCAGGTCACTAACTTTTTGAATAATTATCTATATTAACTACTAATGTGGATTTGCAAGAAGTATGCTCTACTACTTTATTAAATTTCTTTCTTTCTCAAGTTATACAAATGATTCTAATTACTTGATGACTTAAAATTTTCCCTTCAGATCTTTTTAATGTACCAGAAATTTGGGTGTGGTTCCACTTTAAAAATTGCTCTGGAGCTAAGCTCTCACCTTTCCACGGCCATCTTTCAGCCATTTTTAGACTTCTACAAATCTAACATTTGGATAATCTTAATTCTGTAGCAATCTCTTGCATCAATCTCTCAAACAGGTTCTTATTTGAGGCTGGCAAATCTTAATCTTTGTAGTGCTGTTTTAGCTGCTTATACAATTCAGCTAATTCTTTTGACTTCTTTTATTTACTGGGTTTTTTTTCTCTATTTTTCTTAGTTTCTTTTTTTATTATTATTATTTTTTATTTTCTCTTTTAATTTTTCTTTTAATGCTCGGCCTCTTATGCTTATACTTGGATCATCTTTATTATCATCTCTTTCAAAACAAAAAAATCTTTCATATTGAGGGCAAATCTGATTACTAGGGCGATAAAAAGCTTGTCTATTATATTTCAAAAATTTTTTTTCTCTAATATATTTTTCTTCTTTTAACACAAACATTTATAAAGCTACTGCAATTGTAGCAGACAAAACTAACATATGGGTGTGTCATAAACATAGATTTTATCTTGTCTTTAATCTACACGAGGTGATTGCAATAGTTACAAATGTTAAAATTGCTGGGACTTGGCTTTTGTCTTATTTGCTTTTTATTGTTGAAACTCTGTCCGGTGTGGCTTTATGGCTTTTGCCAACTGCCAGGGTACTAAAATGATCACAGTGAAAATAATCCTTAGAAGATGTACTTTTCTACCTTTCTCAAGGCCCCTTGGGTTGCTGCCAAGGGCCGAGATGCCAGTCTTCTTGGTAGCAAAGGTAATATCCCGGGATCTAGTCACTGGTGCTTTTAGTTTCTTTGGCACTCATAGCTTCACAGAGTTTGCTTGTCTCATTTTAAATGCCATTTCCCAGTTCTGGCTGGTTAAAAGAAAGAACTAAAACAACAAAAAACAGGGAAAAGGTTAGGCCGGGATACTATAAGTCGATATTTTCCAAAATTTCAGGGATGTGCCAACCACAATAAGATTTAACTAATTATCTTTCTGCTTCAAGGACAGGGAGTTTATTAAATCGCTGCCTTCAATAGGTACACTCACACGGGCCAATATGCCCTCAGAATGCTCCTATGATGTGGTATATAAACTTTTCCACAACAGCTATTGATTATGAGACACTGGTCTATAATATCATGAATTGCTCATTCTCTTATTTGCATTATAGCCGATATAGCAAGAACCAATTAATCTAAATTCTCCATTAATCCAATTGCTGCTGGAAGGGTTCCGTCTCCCACTCTCAAAGGTATCCCAAAAAAATAATTAGCAATGCATTTCATAGTTAGCCAGCTAAATACATAACTATAGCAAAACAAGCAGATCAATTGTCTCTCCTCTTCCCTCTTAGTTACTTCTCCACCATGAGTTAAAACAAAGTGTGCAAACAATACATATTGATGACACCTTAAATCATTTTTACCACACTGCCAACATTTTGTTTGTCTCTGGACTTTTTTAACAAGAGGTGTTATCAGTCTCAGTTGCTGGGATTGCAGTTCTGTAACCAATCTTAATAATGTTGCTGGTGGGTGACCCCAGAGATCTTCCATCCTTTTAGTCTGTTTCTACTGATTTAAAAAGTGTGGTCTGTTTGTTTGTTTGTTTGTTTTTTGGTTTTTTTTCCACTGGCGTTCTTCTACCTCCAAGCTCAAGGGAATTGCAGTCGGCGGCCACTCCAGGATGCCTAGTTCCTTCTTAGTAAATCAGGGTTAATATAAATCAACAAATCTCACCATATTTTCACATTCTTGGAATTACTTGTTCTAACAATATTTTAGCCACTGTTTGAGCTGTAGCCCGAGCTGCTGGAAATGCTTCAACTCACTGAGTTAACTGATCTAAATAACAAATATTTCTACCAACCCAGTTTTGGCAATTTTGTAAAATCACCCTGGATCTTTTCAAATGGCCTGTAAGCTGTTTTGCTTACAGAGGGAGGGCTCTTTAACAACCTCTTATTTACCTTTTGACAGGTGAGACACCCCTGGGTAATTTGTTTTTCAATTTTAAATATTTCTATACACCCATAAAATTTAAAAAATGATCACAAAGGGCTCTTGTTCTCCAGTGTGTTTGGCTATGCAAGTTATCTAAAACCTGACGTGCCACTGGTTTTAGCATCATAATCCTGCTATCAGTAAAAATCCACTTTCCCTCTTTAAAAGTTGTTCCTAATTTTTTACAACTGCCAGTTCTGCTAGCGGAACGGAAAGGGTCTCTTGCTGAATTTCTATTTTTTTTTTTTGTAAGGTCATGATTTGCTTCTTTGTCAGCTAAATTATTTCTCTGACTCTAATATCCCTCCCTCTCTGATGTCCCTTTACATATACCACTGCTATTTTCTTTGAGCTCTTTAAAGCTTCAAGTTTTCCTAACTATCAATTCCCCGTGTATTAACCCTTTTCCTTGAGTGTTTATAAGTCCCTTTTCCTTTCAAATTTTTCTAAAAAGTATGTACTACACTAAAAGCATATTTAGAGCCTGTATAAATAGTCCCTTCTCGTCCTTTTAGTATTAATAATGCACGGAGTAATGCATAAAGTTCACAGGCTTGTGCTGACCAGGAGGGACTAAGGGGACCAGACTCTTTTACCCCCAGCTTTTTCCCACATCACCCAAATGCCAACCTGTATCATTAATTTCCAGATTATCTCCTTCAGTTAAAGAATAGATTTCAAGTTTTCCTTTACAGGCTTTTATCTGTAGATGTAAGGCAATTATTAGATCTCTGCCTAACAAATTATTCTCGGCCTCTGGTATCAACAATAAATCATTTACTCCAAATTTGTCATCTGTTTCAATTTGCACCCCTTTAATTACAGGAACGGGAAAAGCCTCTCCTGTAATTCCGACTACTGGAACTCGCTCTTCACTTATCTCACATCCCTGGGGTAATTTTGTCACTGTCGACCGAGAAACTCCTGTATTTACTAGAAATATAGCTTATTCGCCCTGAGGACCTATTTTTAGCTTTATCAAGGGCTCTTCTAGTAATGTTTCGGTCCTCTTCATTAAACAGAACTCCTGACCTCTCTGATTCTCCTGAAAAGTTCTCTCATCTTGCTGTTTCTTTCTGCAATTCTTTTGCAGGTGCCCTTTTTTATGACAATAGTAACAGATAGGTCCTGCACCCCTTAAAGTAGAACAAGAATTTTTAAAGTGTCTTTTCTTGTGGCGGGAAAAACGCACAGGTCCTGTGTTCTTAAAAATAGATCCTGATATCTGCTGTTTGTTTTTCCCTGCAGATTTTTCTGTATTCAGAGCTGCTTGCATTTCTTGAACTGCTGCTACCAAAATTCTGGCATCTATTTTTGGCTTTTTTTTATTTCTCTTTACATATACTCTTTGTGCTTCTCTCAGTAACTCTTGAAGTCCCCTGTCTTGCCAGTCTTCTAATTTTTCCAGCTTCTTCCTGATGTCACCCCAAGATCTCACCACAAACTGAATTTTTAACAGAACCTGTCCCACTGCAGTATCAGTATCTAGACCTGAATATAATTGTAAGTCTCTTTTTCATCTTTCTAATCATTCTGCTGGGAACTCATCTTTTTTCTGATGCAAAATCAAAACTTTTCGTATATTATGTTTCCTAGGCACTGCCTTCTGAATTTTTTTATTTTTTACTCTTCAGGATTCCCATTCATCCCAAAACCGTATCATCATCCCCAGTGGGCCGTCCTGAGGAATGCTCCCCTCCTGAGAACCCCCCTCATGGTTCCCAGATACTCCAAACTCCTGCGGATTTTTCACACAATCCACAGCCCCTGGGTCAAGGAAATTACTTTCTCCCTGACCCATTTCCGGCGGCAACAAACTAAGAGATCCCTGGTACCTGGAAAGTCTTAGTTTCCCACACTCACCTCGTGGTTCAACTTTCTCACTTATTACTCTGTCACTTTGCCTTTTTGATCTACTTGTTCCACTTTTATCTCTCCCTCTGCAATTTACTTGTTCCACTCCTATCTCACTCTCTCTCTCAATCTATTAACCCTGTCCTCTCTCCATCTAATCACATACTAAATTGCCTGCTACCAACCCCTCCAAGGAAATTGAACCTATTCACTCACTCTCCTTCTCAGTTTCCCTACTGGATCAGTCTCTCCTGCCCTAGGACCTTCTCACAGGTGCCTGGACCAGAGACCCCCTCCTCCCCCCGGGTCAAACCCTCCCAGGGTCCCCACTCATTCAATTTTCTTTCATTTTCCCTCCTTTTCTGGCTGGTACCCTCTCGGATAGCTCGGAAACGCGGTACTGGGAGGTCCCGATCACTTCAGGGGTCCAGGACTGCCCAGCCCCCGTCTCAGACACTCCACACACACTCACACATGCATACAGCCGCCCCCCGACCCAAAACCTTGTGATACTCACAGCCTCCTTTTCTCACGAGGGTCTTCGTGCACAAAGCAGTTTTATATGGGTACTCTCTCTCCTCTAAGCCGGCACTCCGATGGGAGCCTCTCCTGCGCGCTTTACTAACTTAATTTGCTTATGCGTTATTGTAATAAAGACTCTCTTTTCCCAAGGGAGAGTGGTCTAGCCTTGGGACCACTTAAAAGTGTGGTGGGGAGCTCCTTCCCAGAAGCTATCCACCTCCCTGGAGATTAGAGGGTCCTGGGTTTTCGGCACCAAAATTGTTATGTTTGCCCAATTATCCCCTTAAAAAAAACCAACCCAACAATATTTAAAGTAGCAGCATTTTTAATTGAATAGAAAAAAATATATAAATAAGGGATAATTTGGTTCTAATAATAGCGCATAAGCAAAAAAAAAAAAAAACGCGGGGTACACGAGTGCAGGGCTTTTGGACCTTTGCCACCTCACGTACAAGCTTGCCAAGTGAAAACTCCCCCTTTTATGCCATGTGTAAATCTCATCTCCTCCCATTTTCGATTCATCACACTTTCATCTCCACCCTCATCACCAGCTTTGCCACGCATGCGTTGTCACTCGGCTCGGTGGTCGCACAAGTCTTTTGGGGGTCTTCTGATGAAGATTCCGTAGTCTTCCTCTGTGTCCTTTATTTCACCTTTGGGTTACACATGCGCACCAAGCCAGTACAATGCCAGCCAAAATTATCATATCACTACATCTTAATATCAGAGTAATAAATCCCTTATAATTAGCAGTTTCTGGGACCCAACCAGGTTCTTTTCCTTTCTGTTCATTTTTAGCTCCGGGTGTCCTTGGGAGCAGCTGCTGGGAAGGGAATGTGGAGCTCCTCCTTGGGAACATCTGCTGGGAAGGGGGGGTGGAGCCCCTCCTTTCCCTCTCTTCTCTTGGCATTGCAACTTTTAACTATTTTATTTATTCCCAAATATTAATTACTGTATCAATATTTTATCAGCACAAATCATACCTATTTACCACAGGATTAACCAGATTGTGCCAAAAAAATGTCACAAACTGGTTAAGAAAATTGTTAGAGAGATGCCTCTGCCCCAATTAAGGTGCTACACAAGACCAAATCCAATGTGGATTTTATTGAACAGTAAATGTGAGGTAGAGAGAGAGATGGAAAGAAAGAGAAAAGGGGTGAGAGCAAGGGAATGACAGGGACAGAGACCTCCCCGGGGGCAGGGCAAGTGTGACATTGTCCCCTGTGTGTGTGGCCTTCCCAGGGTGGGGGTTTTACACCTGAGCCAGTTTGGGTAAGGGGGGTGGTGTTCACCCCCTGAGCAGGGATTACCCCACTGTTTCAGGCTGCAATGCAAGATGTAACCAAATGCATGTTTGCAATCCCCATCTTCATCAACTGCTATAAACAGGTGGGGCAGTGTTCTTTATCTCTTGCATGACTCAGCGCTGATAACGCCCTCCAGGGGAGATATCTTCTGTGAATGGGCCATTGAGTGTCACTGCAGGACTGATCAAATTCCATCATCCCATTGTGGGGTGCTCCGCCCAGGGGGAGGATCCAAGCATTCCTACCTGGATATAAGCTGAACCTTGCAACACCAGGAGCACCTTGCCTACTGGATTCCCAGAGGACAAGAGCTCCAGAACCACCACTGGACCTTCAGAGGAAGACCAGACCCTTCTACAGGATCACTGCTTGGACAGAATCACGTTCATCACTCCAACAGGACTGCTGCCACCACCCTGACCAACAGGGTGTCAGGTTATATCCTGACTCTGTCAGTTTAAGGCAGTGTTTCTGTATCATTGCTTTGATCTAAATTTTCTTATTAAATTTTAATTCTGGTTTAGACTTTTCCCCAGGTTTGCCTTCAGACCAGTACAAAAGACAATGTACTCACCCCTTGTTTTTCTCCCGAAACAGAAATTCCCATCCCCAAACCTGTGCCAGATGGAGCAGGAGACTGCGAGGAAGAGGAAGATGCCCCGGCACACCCAGGCAGGTGAGGAGGAAGTCAGTGCCCCTTTCCCCCTCTCTCCTGCTCCATCTCCCAGCCCAGCACAGCCCCTGGCTGCAGGACAACCCTGCTGCAAACGCCGTCCTGCTGGGGATGCACTGGGGGGATCTCCTTCCCCTTCCCTCTGGCACGGAGGCAAATCACATCCTCTCCTTGTCCTTCCTCCCCCAGGGAAGAAGCTGAGGATGAAGACTGGGGAGGACAAATCCCCACAGAAGAACCTCATGGAAGAGGCAGTTTTGAGCAGTGCCACACTGCATAATTCCAACGGGGAGGACAAGCCCCAGAGATCCCACAGGAGGAGGGGCTGCAAACCCAGCCCAGGGTGCTCTGAGGAGAAAACACCCACCCTGAGCCAGGAAGGTGGACAGAGCTTCAGCCAGAGCTCAGAGCTGGTGGCCCATGGGCAGCTTAATGATGGGGAGAAGCCCTACAAGTGCTTGGAGGGTGGGAAGAGCTTCAGGCAGAGCATCACCCTGATCCGCCACCAGATGATCCACACTGGGGAATGGGCCTACGAGTGTGGGGAGTGTGGGAAGGGCTGCAGCTCCAGCTCCCACCTCATCAGGCACCAGCGCATCCACACTGGGGAGAGGCCCTACGAGTGTGGGGAATGTGGGATGAGCTTTAGCCAGGGCTCCAGCCTGATCCGCCACCAGAGGATCCACACCAGGGAACGGCCCTATGAGTGTGGGGAATGTGGGAAGAGCTTCAAGCAGAAGTCCCACTTTATCCACCACCAAAGGATCCACACTGGGGAAAGGCCATACAAGTGTGGGCAATGTGGGATGATCTTCAGTTGGAGGTCCCAGCTGGTCATCCACCAAATGATCCACACTGGGGAGAGGCCCTATGAGTGTCCCCAGTGTGGGAAGAAGTTTCAGAGAAGCTCCAATCTCCTCCAGCACCAGCGGATTCCCACGGATGAGAGGCCCTTCCACTGCCCAGACTGTGGGGAGGGATTCAAGCACAACTCCACCCTCATCACCCACAAACTCATCCACACTGGGGAAAGGCCCTACGAGTGTCCCCAGTGTGGGAAGAGCTTCACCCAGAGTTCTCACTTGACCAAACACCAATGGAGGCACCAGTAAGGGAAGCCCTGCAAATGCCCCAACTGTAGGAAGAGCTTCATGCCCAGCTCCAGCTTCATCCCCCATTGGAAAACCATGTTGGGAGGAGCTCTGGTGATCCATGTTCCCCATGATCCATGCTGGGAAGACACCTGTCCCGTTTCCTGCCCCTGCCAGTGACATGATGTGGAATTGAAGAACATGAGGGTCTGGCCACGGCTGTGACATTACATTCACTCCCACCTCAGGTCATTGCCATGGGCAGGAAAGGGACTCTCCCTGAGGAGATGGGTGTCCTTTCCAGGCAGGGGGAAATTCATGGCCGGGAAGAGACAGTGGTTGATCTTGTACTTTTCTCTGTAAATAGTTTTACTTATCCCTTCTGTTATCAATATTGTTTCTGTTCTTGTTTGTTCCTTATCTTGTTGCTGTTCCCAATAAGTTGTTCTTACCCCAGCCTGGGATCTTTGCCTTTTGTGCTTTCCATGGGAGGCGGGAGGGCAGCGAGGGCAGTGCGGTTTAGCGGGAGCAGGAAATTGGGGAATCCCATTCCTGAAGCCCGGCCCATGGAAACCGAGCATCCCAGCTGGTGCCAGCCCTGGTGGCCATGGCAACAGCCTTGGGAGCGGGTCCCTGGCTGGGGCTGTGGGAACCTCTTCCCTCTGGTGCCCAGGGACAGGAGTGGAGGGAACGGCTGCAGCTGAGTCGGGGCAGGCTCAGGCTGGATGTCAGAAAAGGTTTTTGCCCAGAGGCTGCTGGGGCCCTGCCCAGGCTCCCCAGGGAAGGCTCCCAGCTCCAGGGCTCTCTGAGCTGCAGCAGCGTTTGGACAGCGCTGCCAGGCCCAGGCTGGCATTGTTGGGGTGTCCTGTGCAGGGCCAGCAGTTGGACTGGAGGATCCTGATGGGTCCCTCCCAGCTCAGCCCATTCTGTGCTTCTGGGATCCCATGAGCCTGGGGATGGGGCTGCCAATGGTTGCCATGGCAACGGGCTCTGGCTGCAGGCCTGAGCTGGTGTCCATGGCAACCACCCCTGGCATGGGGTCTCCATGGAGCTGCCAAGGGACTGAGCATAGCAACAGGGGGCTGGTGATGGTTGCCATGGAAACTGACCATAGCAACAGGGGCTGGTGATGGTTGCCATGGAAACTGACCATAGCAACAGGGGCTGGTGATGGTTGCCATGGGAACTGACCATACCAACAGGGCCTGGTGATGGTTGCCATGGAAACTGACCATAGCAACAGGGGCCTGGGGATGATTGCCATGCAATGGTGATGGCTGCCGGTGGCACTGCTGCCATTCTCTGCTGCTGCTGCTGCTGCTGGGGCACTCGGGGCTCTGGCTGAGCAGCAAAGGTGACCCTGAGCCAGGAGCTTTCCTTGGCTGCAGCAAAGCCTCGGCACCCAAAGCCCTTTCTGGGGCTGTGCCCTGTGCCAGCAGGGATTGTGCCAGCGGAGCTGACCCAAAATTCCTTCTCCCAGGCAGCTTTAGGACACGCAACACGGAGAAGCCAGAGCCCACTCTCAGCTCTGCACAGCCCTCCAGGAGAATCCTGAGTGTGAAGCAGCCTGGGAACAGGGTTTAGTGTCAGGGGAGGGGAACTCAGAGCCCTTTTGTGCCCTGTGGGCTGAGGCTCTGCATTTTCAATGGCTCTGCAGCTGCCAAAGGGGCCTTTTTGGCTCAGCTGAGAACAGTTCTGCTGAGAGCCTGTCCTAAACCTGCTTTTCCTGCAAATGTCTCCAAGGAATTCTCATTTTTTGCACCCTCAGGTCTTGTGTGAGTGCAGGTATGACAAGTGAAGGATGGAACAGCTCTGCTGGGAGGAGTTCTTGTTTTCTCTTTTTGTTTTGGAATTTTTTTTTGTTTGGTTTGGTTTTTTGTTCTTCGTTCTGATTTGTTTGTTTAGTATTTTGGATTTTGGGGTTTTTTTGTTTGGTTTTTTTTCTTGTTTGTTTGGTTTGTTTCTTGGTAGTTTGTTTTGTTTCTTGGTAGTTTGGTTTGGGGATTTTTTGTTTGGTTTTTTTTGGTTTTTTTTTTTTTTTTTTTTTTTTGGTATGGTTTTGTTTGGTTTTTGTTAGTTTTCTTTGATTTCTTGGTTTCTTTTTTAATGAACTCCCCCTGTCAGCTCTGGGCAGAGCTCTGTCACTGTGTCTGACACTTGTCTGTGGCACTGTGCAGGTGGCCAGGGGGACCTTCCCCGAGCTGTGTACAGAGGAATCCACATCAGCCCCGGCCGGGGTGGGCAGTGGCCGCTCAGTTCCATGGACTGGACGCGGCTCTGGGCGCTTCCCTTGGAGCGACCGCAGGGAGGGAACGCTGGGGCTGTCACTGCTGGGGTGTCACACACAGGGAACGCTGGGGCTGTCACTGCTGGGGTGTCACACACAGACAGGGAACGCTGGGGCTGTCACCGCTGGGGTGTCACACACAGGGCAATGCTGGGGCTGTCACTGCTGGGGTGTCACACACAGGGAACTCTGGGGCTGTCACCCCTGGGGTGTCACACACAGACAGGGCAATGCTGGGGCTGCCACCGCTCCTGCCCTGTCCCCAACAGCTCTGCCAGCACCTTGAGGGAACACAATGGTTGAGCCAAAGGATGAGAATTGCAGAAGGGGCTGAGCTGGCAGGGCCCATTGGGACCATCAAATCACAGAATCAGAGAATTACTGGGTTGGAAGAGACCTTCAAGATCATCAAGTCCCCACCCATGCCCTAACACCTCCACTAAACCATGGCACCGAGTGCCCCATCCAGTCCTTTTTTAAATACATCATCCAGAGATGGTGACTGCATTACCTCCCCAGGCAAACTAATCCAGGACTTTATCACACTTTCTGTGAAAACCCTTCTTCCTAATATCCAACCTATATTTCCCTTGGCACAGCTTAAGATTGTGTCCTCTGGATCTGTCAGTTGCTGCCTGCAGAGACTGACCCCCACCTGACAACAACCTCCTTTCAGGAAGTTGTAGGGAGTGGTAAGGTCACCTCTGAGCCTCCTTTTCTCCAGACTGAACAGCCCCAGCTCCCTCAGCTGCTCCTCACAGGATTTGTGTTCCAGACCCCTCCCCAGCCTTGCTGCCCTTCTCTGGACATGCTCCAGCCCCTCCATGTCCCTCCTAAGTTGGGGCACCCAGAACTGGACACAGCACTCAAGGTACGGTGCCAGTACAGGGCAAGAATGCCAAGTACACCAGAGCCAGGTACAGGTGGAGAATGATCTCCCTGCTCCTGCTGGCCACACTGTTCCTGATCCAGGCCAGGAGCCCTTGGCCCTCTTGGCCACCAGGGCACACTGCTGGCTCATGTCCAGCCAGCTGCCAACCAGCACCCCCGAGTCCCTTTCTGCCTGGCACTGTCCAGCCACACCATCCCCAGCCTCTGGCCTTGCAGGGGGTTATTGGGGCCAAAATGCAGGACTCGGCACTTGGACTTAATTAACTTCATCTCACTGGACTCTGTCCATCCCTCCAACCATTGCAGGTCTCCATGCAGAGCCCTCCTACCTTCCAGCAGATGGACACACGCTGCCAGCTTAGTGACATCAGCAGATTTATTAATGAAGGACTCATTTCCCTCATCCACATTGGCAATAAAAATATTGAACAGAGCTGGCCCCAGCACAGAGCCCTGAGGGACGCCCCTGGTGCCTGGCTGCCAGCTGGATGCAGCACCGTTCACCACCACTCTCTGGGCCCATCCAGCCAGTTCTGAGCCCAGCACAGAGTGCTCCTGTCCCAGCCATGGGCTGCAGCTTCTCCAGGAGTGTGCTGTGGGAGACAGTGCCAAAGGCTGGGCTGGAGTCCAGGCACACAACACCCACAGCCTTTCCTGCATCCACCAGCAGGGTCACCTGGTCATAGAAGGAGACCAGGTTGGTCAAACACGACCTACCCCTCCTAAACCCCTGCTGGCTGGCTCTGATACCCTGGCCATCCTGGAAGTGCTGGGTGATGACACTCACTAGAAACTGTCCCATTGCCTTACTGGGTATTGAGGTCAGGCTGACTGGCCTACAATTACCAGGATCCTCCTTCCCACCCTTGTTGTGAATGGGCGTCACATTGGCCAGCTTCCAGTCATCTGGAACCTCACCAGTGAGCCAGGACTGCTGGTAAATGATGGAGACTGGCTTGGCAAGCTCATCTGCCAGCTCCCTCATCATCCTGGGGTGGATCCCGTCTGCTCCCAGGGATTTATGAACATCCAAGCAGCTCAGCAGTTCTCTGACTGCCTCCTCCTGGATAACACGGGGCCCATTCTGCTCCCTGATGCTCCTCTATGATGCTGTAGCTGCTCAGTGACCTCACACAACAAACTCTGTGATGTCACTGCCCAATCTGTGACCTCACACAGCCCACTCTGTGCTGTCACACAGCCCCTTGCTGACATCCCAGCTGCTCTGTGCCTCTATGACACAGCCACAGAGGAGCTGCTGTGACACAGCCCCCTCTGGGACATCCCCTAGCCCCTGCCAGTGCTGAGCCCCTGTGAGCTCTGTCTGTGCCCTGCTGGTGTCCCTGAGGAGCCCTGGCAGTGCCCCAGCCCTGCTGGGCTGTGCACAGGAGCTGCTCCTGGCCAGAGCTGTCTCTCTGCAGCGCTGCCCTTGCCAGGAGCTGCCTCTGGGCCAGGAGCCCGGCCCAGCTCAGCAGCACAGACACAGCACAGGGACTTTAATGAGCCTCTGGGGCTTTGGTGCTCTTTGCATCAGACTCAGTCCCTCAGAGAGGGCTCAAAGAACTTCTCAAAAACTCAAAATCAGATTCTAAGTACAAACTTTCTGTAACTTTTAATGGGTCTGAGGGACAGGACTGAGAAAGTGTCCCCAGGTTCCACGTAGAGCAGAACACTGGAGATAGTAATGACAGATGGGGACAAGCAAGGCAAAAGTGTCTCTGGTGCTGAGCAAACCTGGATGTGGTTCAGGAAGGCAAAGGGCCAAGGCCTGAGCCCCAGCCCCTGGCCAGGCAGATCCTGTCCCTCCCTCATTGCTCAGGGCTCTTCTCGGGATGGGCACTGGCATGTGGGGATGGGCAATGCCAAGGGCAGGAGCATGGGGCGGCCCCTGCCAGGCTGCTGAGCAGGGACAAGGAGGCAATGAGGCCCCAGGCCTGCCAGGGTCACTTGTCCCCTCGTGGCCTCAGGCCCAGGGCCAGCAGCCATGGCCAAAGTGCTGCCCAAGTTGGCTCTGGCAGGGCTGTCTTGCAGCTGCTGCCCATCCCTGTGCCCTGTGCAGCCCAGGCTGTCCCACGGTGTCCCTGCCCTGGCCTCTGTCCCTGCAGGCTGTCGGCATCCCCCGGCTGCCCCAGCTGGCTGGGCCCTTCCTTTGCTGACAACTCTGCCTCCTGCCTGCCTCTGCCTGCCCACACAAAGCCTTGGGCAGATACCAAAAGGGTTCATTCCATTTTTACTGTGCCTCTGAACTTTCAGCACAGGAAAAAGGCATGCAGGGGCTGCTTTCCCTGCAAGGATAGTTGGAAGGTAAGAAGATGACATCTGGCTCAAGAATGCAGTGATAGAAAAAGCAAGGACTGAATCTGGGAACTTGGGGTGGGTTTTATGGTAATGGGTAAATTGTAATGCACATTTAGCAATGCTGCTAGAATTCCATGTCCACGTAAGGTTAGGAGTTATCCCTCACTGGACCTCAGGCCTGCATAAATGAGACCCTCTGAAGTAGGAAATTATTGTTAAGGATTCTTATTCTGATATGTTGGAGATTTGGTGACAGTGAGGCCTCACAGAACCAAGGAGTCACTTGTGACACTGAGCAAACTCATGGAACAAAGGGTCTATTGTGACACCATGGAAACCCATGGAACCAAAATCCATTCGGGCACATTGGGGTCGCATTGAACCAATGGCCCATTGTGATACTGTGGCTCCAAGGAGACCATTGTGACTTTGAGAAACCTCTTGGAACCAAGGGGCCATTCTGATGCAGCAAGGCCTCTTGGAACCATGGGTCCATTGTGACACTGCAGAACCTCACAGAACCAAGGTGACCATGTTCTACTGCGGAACCTCATGGAACAAAGTGTCCATGGTGATACTGCAGAACCAAGGAGACTGCTGTGGGCAGTGTGAAAGCTCATGGAACCAGAAGTCCATTGTGACACAGCGTGGCCACATGGAGCCAAGGGTCCACTGTGACACTGTGGATCCAAGGAGACCATTGGGACTGAGGAACCTCATGGAACCAAGAGTCCATTGTTACACTGTGGGGCTCTGTGGAACCAAGGGGACCACACTGACATTTCAGGGCCTCATGGAACAATGGAGACTGTCCTAACACTTTGGGACCCACTGGAACCAAGGGGCCATCATGGCATGGCAGGGGGTCATGGAATCGAGGGGACTACAGTCAACACTGTGGGTCTCCATGGGATGAAGGGTCCAATGGAACCAAGGACACCACTGTGACACTCTGGGGCCTTGTGGAATCAAAGGTCCATTGTGACACAGCAGGGCCTCATGAAACCATGGAAGCCATTTTTACACTTTGAGGCCTTGTGAAACCAAAGGGCCATTGACACTTCAGAGCCCTGTGGAGCCAAGGGGACCACAGTGAAACTGGGGGACTCAGTGAAACCCATGGTCTGCTGTGACACTGCAAGGCCTTATGGATTCCTGGAGACTATTGTGACACCAAAGGCCTCACTGAACCAAGGGGCCATTGTGACACTAGAAGGCCTCATGGAAGCAAGGAACCATTGTGACACGATGGAGTGTTGACAGGCCAAGGGGCAGTTGTCACACTGTGTGGCATCATGGAACCAAGGAGTCCATTGTGACACTACAGGGTCCCATGGAACTAATGATTCATGGAACAGTGCTGGGACACATGGAACCAAAGGTCCATTATGACATTGCAGGGCCTCAGGGAATCCTGGAGGCCATTGTGACACTTTGAGGCCTCATTGAATCAAGGGGCTCTGCAGGGCCTCATGGAACCAAGGAGATCCTTCTGACACTGTGCATCCCCATGGAACCAAGGGTCCATTGTGACACCGTGGTACCAAGGAGACTGTTGTTGGCAGTACAAAAGCTCGTGGAACCAAGTGTCCCTTGTG
The DNA here is from genome assembly GCA_039654755.1 of Calcarius lapponicus. Lineage (NCBI taxonomy): Eukaryota > Metazoa > Chordata > Aves > Passeriformes > Fringillidae > Calcarius > Calcarius lapponicus. The sequence goes on from JBBFKN010000043.1 coordinate 820,352, forward strand.
ACATTGTGGGGCCTCATGGAGCCATGGAGACCATAATGACATTTCAGGACCCACTGGAACCCAGGGGCCATTGTGACACGTCAGGGCCTTGTATAACCAAGGGGCCACTTTAGCACGGTAGAGCCTCACGGAATCAAGGAGATCACAGCGAGTCTGTGGGGGTCCATAAGGGGCTGTGGGGCAATTCTGACTGTGGAACCAATGAGACCATTGTTACACAACGGGACATCATGGAACCAAGGAGGTCATTGTGAACCACCAGGGGAAAATGCTGAGACTATTGTTACACTTCAAGGGCCATTGTGGAACAGCAGGACATCATGGAACCAATGAGACCATTGTGACATGGCACGGCCTCATGGGAGTAAGGGGCCATTGTGACACCATGGGGCCTTGTAGAACTGAGGGGCCCTTGTGACCCTGTGTGGCACCGTGGAACCAAGGGGAGCACTGTGACACTGCAGGGCTCTGTGGAACTGAGAATGTGTGACAGTGTGGAGCCCAATGGAACCAAGGGGCCATTCTGTACTTCAGGGATTCATGGAACAAGGGTGCCATTGTGATACCGCGGAACCACAACAGACATTGTGGTACTGTGGGGCTTCATGGAACCAATGAGACCATTCTGACACTCTGAGTCCCCATGGAACCGAGGGGCCATTGTGACACCGCAGGGCCTCAGAGAGCCAAGGCAGCCACTGTGACACTGCAAGGTCTCATGGAAGCGAGGGGCCATTGTGAGTCCCCATGGAAACAAGGGGCCAGTGTAACACATCCAGGCCTGGTGGAACCAAGGGGCCATTGTGATCCTGGGGAACCCAATAGAACCAAGGGGCCGTTTTGATACTCTGTGACCTCATGGAACCAATGGCATTGCGCAGTCCCATGGAAACAGGGAAACCATTTTGGCACTGCAAAGCCTCATGGAACCAAAGGGCCATTGTGCCACTGTGGAGTCAAGGAGACCATTGTTATATCACTGAGCCTCATGGAAACAAAGATCTGTTGTGATCTGACAGGACCTCATGGAACCAAGGGGCCATTGTGATGCTGCAGGGCCCCAAGGATCCAAGAACATGGAACAGGTCTGGCTGGCTGGGCTTCCTGAGGGCTGCCTGACTGGTCCAGCTGACCTTGGCATGTTGAGAGTCACTTCTTATCAGCCCCTGAAACCCTGGAGTTCTGTGCTTTCCTTCCTGTGGGAAAGAACTGTCCTTCTCCTCCAGGAGTTCATGGCTGAAATTGGGATTCCCAATTAGGAAATTGGGATCCTCCTCCAAATCTGATTATATCCAAGGATTATTCCCATATGTCACCTGCCAGGACAGACAGCTCTGGCTGGCCTTGGTCTCTTGGGGGCCACCTCATCTGCCTTTAAAAAACTGGGGGCCTGTGCTTTTCTTCCTATGGAAAAAACTATCTTTCATGTTCAGCCATCCATGGCCAAAACTGAGAATCAGCCTCCAAAATTTTTCATATCCAAAGACAGCTTCCAGACAAAAGCTGCCAGGACTGTGCAGGTTCCCTTGACTTCCTGAGGGGCAGTTCTCATGTGCCTTTGAAACACTGGGGCTCTGTACTTTCCTTCATGTGGAAAAGAACTGTCCTTCTCATACAGATGCCCATAGACAAAAGTGGAGTTTGGCCTCCCAAATTCTGTTTATCCAAGGATTCTTCTCTGACAACAGGTCTGGCTGGCCTTGACCTCCTTGGGGCTGCCTCTAATCAGCCACTGAAACACTTGGACTTCACCCTTTCCTTCCTATGGAGAACTGTCATTCCAGTCCAGGAACCCATGTCTGAAATGGAATTCTACCCCCAAAACTCCCCATATATCCAAAGGCTGCTTTCAGACAAAATCTGCAAGGACAGACAGGTCTGGCTTACCTTGGCCTCTGGTGACTGCCTCTCATCTGCCTTCAAACCCTGGGGTTCTGTGGTTACTTTCCTATAGAAAAGAACTGTTCCTCTTGTCCAGGCACTCTTGGCCTCAGGCACTTGACCACTATAAAGGGATATTAGGAAGGATGAAAGTTTGACAAGAAAGCCTCAGAGATATGTATGCTTGCAGAAAGATTTTTGAATGTAGAATCTGAAGAAGGAATAGAAATGAAAGCAAGTTTTGATATAGATGAAAAGAATTGCTGGAGCAGTCCTGCTGTATAGCTAAGAAAGCAAAGGGTATGTTAGTTAGAAGGGGTTTTTATGACTTAGAGCAAAGGATAAACCCACCTCCAACAAGATGTTTTTTACCAAGCAGAAAGATACCACTGGCAAACAAGACTGACAATGTTGCAAGTAGAAAAAAGGTCTCAGAATTTTCCACAGCAAGAAAACTGAAAAACAACTTCTAGCTTAAACTGTAACATCCTAGCTTTAGTGATTGGAGAATAGTAACATGAATATAATAATTATAGTAGTTATGATAGGCTATAGATAAAAGTTAAGGTATTGACTTTTCTTCTGTGTTAGGATGCTCAGCAAGGAAAGTATATAATGCATTGTAACCAAAGCTAAAGGGTCTTCAGGCTTGTCTGAAGCTGGAGCTGGCAGCTGTAGGGACAGGTTCTGTCACCCGTGACCCTGGACTGCTGTAACATCTTGGATACAATAAACTGCATTTTGAAGAGCCACCTGGAGTCCAGCATCCCTCATTTTGGCTCTTACTCTACAGAACCTCATGGAGCCATGGGTCAGTTGTGATAATGAGGGTCCAAGAACACCACGGTGACACTATGGAATCTCATGGAACCAAGGGGCCATGGGGACACTGTGGTGCCTCATGGAATCAAGGAGACCATTGTGAAACTCTGGGCCCCAAGGAACCAAGGGTCCATGGTGACCTTGTGCAGCCCGTGGTGTCACGGAGGAGCCCCTGTGACACAGCGAGGGCGCAGGGAGCCGAGGGCCCATGGTGACACATCAGGGCTTTGTGGAACCATGAAGCCATTGTGACATTGCAAGGCCTCATGGAAGCACAGGGCCATTGTGACACTCCAGAAGCAAGGGGAGCATTGTGACACTGCAGAGCCTCATGGAACCAAGGAGACCATTGTGACAATGTGGGGTCCCACGAAACCAAGGGAACATGGAACAGGTCTGGCTGGCTGGGCCTCCTGGGGACCCCCTGACAGGTCCAGCTGACCTTGGCATGTTGAGGGCTGCTTCTCATCTGCCCCTGAGCCACTGGGGCTCTGGGCTTTCCTTCCTATGGAAGAGAACTGTCCTTCTCCAGGGGCCCATGGCCAAAATTGGGATTCCTTCTTTAAATTTCCTGATATGCAACGATTGTTTCCAGATAAAATCTCCCAGGAGAGACAGATCTGGCTGCCTTGGCAATCCAGGGGCCATCTCTTATCTGCCTTTGAAACACTGGGACCATGAGCTTTTCTTTCTTGTGGGAAAAAAGCACCTTTCACATCCAGGCACCCACGGCCAAAATTGGGCCTCTGCCTTCAAAATTCCCTATATCCAAGAATAGATCCCAGACAAAAGCTGCCAGGACTGACAAGTCTGGCTGGCCTTGGCTTCCTGAGGGCTGGCCCTCATCTGCCCCTGAAGTACTGGGGCTCTGTGCTTTTCTTTGTAATAAAAATAGCACTTTTTCCTATCCAGGTGCCCATGGCCAAAACTGAGATTCCACCTCCAAAATGCCCTATGTCCAAGGATTTCCCCCAGATGAAAGGTGTCAGGAGACAGAGGTCTGGCCCTTTCGGCCATGGGGGGGCCACCTCTCATCTTCTTCCAGAACACTTGGACTTCATGTTTTTCTTTCCTATGGGAAAAACCATCCATCTTGACCAGGTGCCCATGGTCAAAATTGAGATTCCACCTCCCAAATTCTGTATGTCCAAGGATTCCTCTGTGAAAAAAGCTGTCAGGACAAACAGATCTGACTGGCTTGGCCTCTCAAGAGCCTTCTCTCTCCACTTCCGCCCCTGAAACACTTGGGCTCTGTGCTTTCCTTCCTGTGGAAAAGAGACATCCGTCTTATCAGATGCAGAAATGGCCAAAACTGGGATTCCATATGAAAAAACCCATATATCCAAGGGTTGATTTCAGACAAAAGCTGCCAGGACAGAGAGGTCTGGCTGCACTTGGCCTCTGGTGAGTGCCCTCATCTGCCCCTGGAACACTGGGGCTCTTTCCTTCCTATGGAGACCATGGTGACACCATGGGGCCCATGGAACTGAGGGAACATGGAACGGGTGTGGCTGATTTGGGCTTCCAGGGGCCACCTGACAGGTCCAGCTGATCTTGGAATGTCAAGGGTTGCCTCTCATCTGCACATGAACTACTGAGACTCCTTTCTTTTCTTCCTATAGAAAAGAACTGTCTCTCTTTTTGATGCCCATGGACAAATTTGGTAGTCCCCCTGAAAAATTTTCTGTAGGCAAGAGTATCTCCCAGAAAAAAAAAACCTGCCAGCTCTGGCTGGCCTTGGCCTCTGGTGGTCACCTCTCATCTGCTGCAGAAGTACCAGGGCTCTGTGCCTTCCTTCTTATGGAAAAGAAGCAGTCTTCTTGTCTATTGGCCCTGGCAGAAATTGGAATTTGGCTGCCAAAATTCAATCCATCCCAGGATTGTTCCCTGACAAAAACTGCCAGGACAGACAGCTCTGCCTGGCCTTGGCCTCTGGTGATTTTCTCACACTATGAGCTGAATGTTTTCATTTGAAAGCACCTTGGAGAGGGCCCAGAGATCTCCCAAGCTGGGCTTTGCAGGCCTCAAGAACATAACCCATACATGAAGGCTGAGGTGCCTGGGCTCAGTTGTGAAGAGACTGAGGACAGAACAGGAGTGGCCTGGCAGGGCTTGAAGGGTGGATTCAGAAATGGTGGAGCTTTTTCTCCATAGTGGGAAACAGACAGAGAGAGAAATAATACCATAAAAATGCAGCTGGGGAGGCCCAGACTGGACAAAGAAGAAGAGGAGTTTCTCTGCCAGGGCAGGGCTGTGGTGCAACACATCCCCCAGAAGGAGCCTGGAGCAGCCCAAGGCTTTGTGTGGGCAGGCAGGGGCAGGCAGGAGGCAGAGCTGTCAGCAAAGGAAGGGCCCAGCCAGGTGGGGCAGCCGGGGGATGCCGACAGCCTGCAGGGACAGAGGCCAGGGCAGGGACACCGTGGGACAGCCTGGGCTGCACAGGGCACAGGGATGGGCAGCAGCTGCCAGACAGCCCTGCCAGAGCCAACTTGGGCAGCACTTTGGCCATGGCTGCTGGGCCTGGGCCTGAGGCCAGCAGGGGACAAGTGACCCTGGCAGGCCTGGGGCCTCATTGCCTCCTTGTCCCTGCTCAGCAGCCTGGCAGGGGCCGCCCCATGCTCCTGCCCTTGGCATTGCCCATCCCCACATGCCAGTGCCCATCCCGGGAAGAGCCCTGAGCAAGGAGGGAGGGACAGGATCTGCCTGGCCAGGGGCTGGGGCTCAGGCCTTGGTCCTTTGCATTCCTGAAACACATCCAGGTGTGCTCAGCACCAGAGACACCTTTGCCTTGCTTGTCCCCAGCTGCCATCACTGCCTCCAGTGTTCTGCTCTGAATGGAACCTGGGGACACTTTTCTCAGTCGTGTCCCTCTGTGGGACCCATTAAAACTTCAAGAAACTTCAGAGTTTCAATTTAACTTTGAGTTCTTGAGAAGTTTTTTGCACACTCTCTCAGGGACTGAATCTGATGTAAACAACACCACAGTCCCAAGAGGGTCATTAAAGTCCTTGTGCTTTGTCTGTGCTGCTGAGCTTTAAAGGAACAGCTCTTCCCAGGACCAGCTCCTCTCCCAGCCCAGCAGGGCTGAGGGCTCTGCCTGCAGGCACTGAGGGGACAGGAGCCAGGCAGAGACAGCTGAAGGAATCAGGATTGGGGAGATATTGAGCTGAGACTTCACTTGGGGAAAGATCTTCACAGCCCTGTGCATGGTGAGTCTGTGGGTGCAGGGCAATGTCCCCCGTGCTCCTGGAGGCATCTCCTGAAGCAGCAGACCGGGGCTGCCCTGGGCACCGTCAGAGGGACAGGGCAGGACGGCTCCTGCTGCCAGGGACGGCTGCAGGGGCTGAAGCTGGGGCTGCAGCCAGGGCTGCCCAGGGCTGTCCTGCAGAGCAGCTCCTGCAGCCCTCAGGGCTCTTGGCCAGCCCAGGCCATGTGCCACCTGCCAGGGGCAGCTCTCAGCCTGCCTGGCAGCTCCCCATGGACGCTGCAGGGGAGAAGCTGGAGGTGGAAGGAGCCACCCCCATCAGGGCAGATTCCTCCTACTGTGGAGATGGTGCTGCATGGCCAGGGCTGCTCTCACCTTTCTCCTAAAGGGAAGGGAAAGGGGCTGTCAGCTTTGGCTGTGTCACTGGGACTCCTGCACTGTCACCCTGGGCATCAGCAGATGGGCCTCAGGTCTCCCTCAGAAAGTGCCTCCTCAGCCTCCTCTCCCTGCAGACAGCAGCAGCAGCACCTTGGCTTGCAGCATCTCTGTTTGTCTGCCCTGCCCTTAAGGCCCTGCTGCCAGGGAGATGCCCCTGGGCAGTGCCCTGTGCTGGGAGGGCTCTGCAGGGCAGAGCTGAGCCCCCAGGGCTGGGCTGGGCTCGGGCAGCACTGGCAGGGACAAGGCTTGGGTAGAGAGAAACAGCTCCCAGTAGGCACAACTCCAGGCATCAGAGAGCCAGACAAACCCTTGGTATCCCTCCCTGTCCAGCTGCACAGGGAAAGAGCAAAGGGTTTGCATAAAATTATTTTTAAACTGGAGAATTCAAAAAGTCCCTTTTATTTTTCAAGAAAGTTTTAAATGCAGGCACCCTGAAAGAGGGGAGTTGTAATGATCAAAGGATCCTGTGTGGGGACTAGCAATGACTACACTGGGGCACAGGGAGCCCTGTTGTCCCTCGGGTCTCCCCAGTGTTCAGGGTGTGAGCAATGGTAAAGATGAGGCAGGAACTCAGCAGCACAAACTCAAAATCAAAAAAACTTTAGCAAAATTCCCTCACAGGAAGAGAAGTGATTTTGCAGAGATACCAAATAAAAGATACAGGATTGACTCAAAGAAATTGGTTGCATTTGTCAATGTCTTCTTTCAACAGTCCACGATGCCCAGAGTGGAGGAATGTCCAACAGCAGCTCCATCAGGCACTTCCTCCTGCTGGCATTGGCAGACACGCGGCAGCTGCAGCTCCTGCACTTCTGCCTCTTGCTGGGCATCTCCCTGGCTGCCCTCCTGGGCAACGGCCTCATCATCAGCGCCGTAGCCTGCGGCCACCACCTGCACACGCCCATGTTCTTCTTCCTGCTCAACCTGGCCCTCAGCGACCTGGGCTGCATCTGCACCACTGTCCCCAAAGCCATGCACAATTCCCTCTGGGACACCAGGAACATCTTCTACACAGGATGTGCTGCTCAGGTGTTTTTCTTTCTCTTTTTTATGGGAGCAGAATTTTCCTTTCTCACTGTCATGTGCTACGACCGCTACATGTCCATCTGCAAACCCCTGCACTACGGGACCCTCCTGGGCAGCAGAGCTTGTGCCCACATGGCAGCAGCTGCCTGGGCCAGTGGCTTTCTTCTTGCTCTGCTGCACACAGCCAATACATTTTCCCTGCCCCTGTGCCATGGCAATGCCCTGGGCCAGTTCTTCTGTGAAATCCCACAGATCCTCAAGCTCTCCTGCTCAGACTCAAAACTCAGGGAACTTGGGCTCATTGTGGTTGGCGCATCCTTAGCTTTTGGTTGTTTTGTGTTCATTGTTTTCTCCTATGTGCAGATCTTCAGGGCTGTGCTGAGGATCCGCTCTCAGCAGGGACAGCACAAAGCCTTTTCCACCTGCCTCCCTCACCTGACTGTGGTCTCCCTGTTTATCAGCACTGCAGTATTTGCCTACCTGAAACCCCCCTCCATGTCCTCCCCATCCCTGGATCTGGCAGTGTCAGTTCTGTACTTGGTGGTGCCTCCAGCCCTGAACCCCCTCATCTACAGCCTGAGGAACCAGGAGCTCAAGGATGCCCTGAAGAAAATGATGACTGGATGATTTCTGAAGCAACCAATTCCCTGTTTCCTTCTGCATAGTTTTTGGAATGGAACTCATGACAGGCCTAACAGGTACCAGGTCTTTGGTACTGTTCAATGGGGTTTTCTCTCATAAAAATATCATCAATAAAACTTTTTATTCACCCCCAGCTAATTCACTGTCTGCCTCTTGAATTTGACCCAGAAGTTCTGTAAACCAGGGTTTGGGCTATCACTACATTTGAAGAAAATAAACTACCTTGCAGTGCCTGTTTTATCTGGGATCCCAACTCTGAGACCTGCATTATGTTAAAGGGGAGAAGGGGAAAAGAGTCCCAGCAGAGCAGCACAGCCAGGGAGCAGCAGGAATTGGTCCTTTCAGAGCTGCTCTGCTCAACTCCAGCCTCTCCTTCCCAGCCCTGATGTGGGTGCAAAGCCAGAGCGCTCTGGCAGCTCAGTCCCTGCCCTGCTGCATGTCCGTGCTGTGAGCTCAGGCAGGGCCAGGCCATGGGCACTGCTGGGACACAGCTGGGCTCCAGCACAGCAGCTCCATCAGCAAAGGGCATCTCCTGAGGGCAGGGCAGGGAGGCTTCGCTCCCCTCCAGAGCTGCTGTCAGGAATGTGCTCCAGGAATGGCCTGGCACAGCAAAGCCCAGGGCCTGGGGCAGGGGGGAGTGTGCAGGGGGGCTCACAGCAGTGTCCTGGCACAGTCAGAGCTCCTGGCATGGACCTGAGGGAGCAGCAGAGCAGGGCCTGGGCTGTGTCTTTGTTCTGGGGCAGCCTGGGAAGGTGCCCCAGGGCAATTGTCCCACACCAGCCCCTGCAACCACCATTGCCAGCACTGGCCTCTGCCCACCTGCAGGAGGTTGTTTGTCCTTGCATGGAGGTGTGGGAAATGATGCTCACTTCCAAAAAAAATTAGGAAGCTAATTAAAACCTTATCAAAATACAACAGAATACTGAATAGAGAAAATATTACAGCACTGGGAGCAAAGGATTTTTCCCGCAATGTGCTCCTCCACAGAATGGAGATTTTGCCTTTTAACCCTTTAGCCTCTCCCAAAGCTCTGTCCACTGACTCATTCTATGCTGCCTAGCAAAACATAATTGGGCAAGATGACTGAGTTGGATAAATTTTTCTTCCCATCAGGTGCCAACCAAGCCACAAGAAAAGGCAGAAAAAACTTATGCATCAGAAGAAAGGCAATTCAACAGGGAAAAACCCAAACCCAACCATGAAAACCCACTCCAAACATAATCAAAAAACACAAAGCAAGACCCACCCACAACAATACAAAACCCCCACAAACAAACCAACCACAAAAAGCAAAGACCACAAACAGAAGAAAAGCAAATTCAGATGAAATCTCCCATCGGCAGAAAGCATTTAACCACCTTGTGGCAGGAGAGGATTCTGTATGTGTTGGTGCTGTTATGAAAGGAAAATATCTTAAAAAAGAAATTAAACCCCTACCCCCCTTGTCCCCTCGCTTCTCTCAGTTGATTGCTGAACATGGTGTGACATGGACTGGAACATCCCTTGGGTCAGTCCAGCCCAGCTGTCCCATCCCTGTTCCCCAGGAACACTTGCCCATCCCAGGCACATAGGTTGTGGGGGTTGCAGACGCCTCATGCGGGGCGAGCACTGAGACAAGGACAGGAGAACAGAACAACATTTACTTTTGTCAAGTACAGTAGAACAGACTAGCATAGCCTTGGAGAAACTGATAAAGGATGTACCTCTGGCAAACAGAAGTCACACAAAATTCAAACAGGATGCCAACTCAGCTCTGTAAGGCTGACAAAACAGAAACTATGCAAAACAATACTGCTGGCCCTGGGCCTGAGGCCACGAGGGGACAAGTGACCCTTGCAGGCCTGGGGCCTCATTGCCTCCTTGTCCCTGCTCAGCAGCCTGGCAGGGGCCACCCCATGCTCCTGCCCTTGGCATTGCACATCCCCACATGCCAGTGCCCATCCCGGGAAGAGCCCTGAGCAAGGAGGGAGGGACAGGATCTGCCTGGCCAGGGGCTGGGGCTCAGGCCTTGGCCCTTTGCATTCCTCAAACACATCCAGCTTTGCTCAACACCAGAAACACCTTTGCCTTGCTTGTCCCCACCTGTCATCACTGCCTCCAGAGTTCTGCTCTAGCTGGAACCTGGGGACACTTTCTCAGTTCTGTCCCTGACAGGGATCTCTTCAACGAACAAGAAACTTCAGTGTTTCAATGTAACTGAGTTCTTGAGGGTTCTGTGACATCATTGAGGGGGTTGTGACATCACAGAACTGGCTGGGGCATCACAAAGTAGGGTGTGAGGCCATAGAACAGACTCTGCCACCATAGAGTGTAGCTCTGTGGCATCAAAGAGTGAGTTGTGACATCACTGGGTGGCTGTGTAACATCATAGCTGTCATCACTGCCACCGGAGTTCTGCTCTGCCTGGAACCTGGGGACACTTTCTCAGTCCTGTCCCTCAGATAGATCTATTTAAAGTATGAGAAACTTCATTGTTTCACTCTCTTTTTGAGTCCCTGAGAAGTTCTTTGAGCACACTCTGAAGGACTGGGTCTGATGCAAAGAGCACCAAAGCCCCAGAGGCTCATTAAAGTCCCTGTGCTGTGTCTGTGCTGCTGAGCTGGGCCAGGCTCCTGGCCCAGAGGCAGCTCCTGGCAAGGGCAGCACTGCAGAGAGACAGCTCTGGCCAGGAGCAGCTCCTGTGCACAGCCCAGCAGGGCTGGGGCACTGCCAGGGCCCCTCAGGGACACCAGCAGGGCACAGACAGAGCTCACAGGGGCTCAGCACTGGCAGGGGCTGGGGGATGGCCCAGAGGGGGCTGTGTCACAGCAGCTCCTCTGTGGCTGTGTCATAGAGGCACAGAGCAGCTGGGATGTCAGCAAGGGGCTGTGTGACAGCACAGAGTGGGCTGTATGAGGGCACAGATTGGGCAGTGACATCACAGAGTTTGTTGTGTGAGGTCACTGAGCAGGTACAGCATCATAGAGGGGATTCTGTGACATCACAGAGCAGACTGTGACATCATGGCATGGCTGTATGGCATCATGGAGCCAGCTGTGAGGTCAAAGTGTGTGCAGTGACATTACAGAGTGTCAGTATGACATCACAGGGCTGGTTTTGTGACATCACTGAGGGGGTTGTGACATCACACAGCAGTCTATGACATCATAGAGTAGGATGTGAGGCCATAGAGCACATCCTGCCATCATAGAGGGTGGCTCTGTGACATCAGAGAGTGGGTTGTGACATCACTGGGTGGCTGTGTGACATCACAGGGCTGTGTGACATCACAAGAGGCTGTGTGACATCCCGGGGGCTGTGTGACATCACAGGAGGCTTTATGACATCACAGGGGCTGTGTGAGGTCTCTGGGGAGGTCACTCTGCCCCGGCCCCCTCACAGCTCCCCCCAGAGCAGTCCAACGCTGCTCGTGCACAGCGGGGTCCCCTGTCCCCCCGGGTTCCCCCGCCGCAGCCTCCCCCAGAGGATGTTCCATGAGATCGACCCCAGAGCCTGACACGGGCACGGGGGGCCGGGGCCCTGGGGGTGGCACAGGGGGACAGGGACCCCCCGGCAGCGTCCCCGTGTCCCCCAGGGCCAGAGCCTGGGCCAGGGCTCCTTCACCCTGCTACCAACGAGGGCTTGAGAGCACTGAAAAAATCCCCAGCAAGGGATCAGCCAAAACCAGATTGAATATTAAGGGACAGCAGCACAAAGTTCCTTGGCAGGAGTCACTCTGCTCCTGACTGGACACTTCAGGCACACCAAGGAAACAAAGCAACAACAAAACCAAACCAAATCCAGGCAATCAAACCAGAAATGAAGCGAGAACTGTCCCTGTGTGTGTGTGTAACACAAGGACAGTGAGAGCAAGGATGAAAGGAATACGGCCCAAAAGCTTAACAGATTTCAAACTTAACAGGACTTAACTTATACCTTAACCTTAATTGATTCCTTCAATTTCACAATTTAGCAAAAAACAGCATTTAACAGGATTTAATCTAGTTTATAACCTATAACTTTGCAATTTAACAGAGGATTAACATTTAACAGTATTTATCTCAGCCTGACTTATATTAAACATAAGAACTTAGCAAAACAAGAACTCTTAGCAGTGTTTAACTTCACTTAGACCTTCTGACTTAACCTTACCTGCAGGCAATGTAGGTAAGGTTAAATCAACCTGGCCGCACTTGGCACCAACAGCTTTCTTTGGCAGTGTGAGAACAGGGATGTTGTGCCACTGAGGGAACAAAAACAGTTCCCAGGGCTGCTCCTACAGAAAGCAGGAGCTGGTTGGGCAGCAGCAGGGCCTGGAGCAGACAGTGTTTGTGATGAGCTGCAGAGGAGCTGAGCCCAGGGGCTGTTGGCCAAGGCCGAGCCCCAAGGAGCATTTCTCAGCTGGCAGGGTGGCCTGAGAAGGGGAGGGGGGAATGCAGCAGCACAGGGCCATGGAACCAAGGGACCATTGTGACAGTGTGGGGCCCTGTGAGACCAAGGGACCATTGTGACATTGCTGGGCCTCATGGAACCAAGGGGACTGCACTGACATTCTGTGGCTCCATGGAATGTAAGGATCATTGTGACACTGAGAGGCCCCATCAAACCAAGGCACCATTGTGCCACTATGGGGCCCTGTGAGACCAAGGGACCATTGTGACACTCAGGGGACTCATGAGATCATGGAGACCATTGTGACACTCTGAGTCCCCATGGAATAATCAAAGCATTGTGACACTGTGAGGCCTCATGGAACCAGTGAGACCATTGTGACCCTGGGGGTCCCCACAGATCCAACAGGGCAATTATGATCCTGTGGGGCCTCGTGAAACCAAGAGGCTTTTGTGACAGTGCAGGGCTGCATGGAACAAAAGGTCCAATGTGACATTGCAGGGCCTGATGTCATCAGTGGTCCATTGTGACACTGGGGAACCAAAGGAGACCATTGTGACACTGGGGACCCCCAGGGTCCAAAGGTCCATTGTGACATTGCAGGGCTTATGGAACAGAGGAGTCCCGTGACATTGTGGGGCCTGGGGAACCACGGAGACCATTGTGACACTGCAGGGTCTCATTGAATTGGTGGGATCATTGTGACACTTGGGACCTTCTGGAACCTAGGAGCCACTGTGACACTGTGGGAGCCCATTGAACCAAGGGTCCATTGAGACACTGCTGGGCTCCATGGAATCAAAGCACCATTAGGACACTGCGGGGGCCCATGGAACCAAGGAGACCATGGTGATACTGTAGGGCCTCATAAAACCAAGGGAACACAGAGCATGTCTGCCTGGTTTGGCCTCCCATGGACTGCCTGACTGGTCCAGATGACCTTGGCATGTTGAGGGTCTCTTCTCATCTGCTATTGAAACACTGGGGCTCTGTGCTTTCCTTCCTATGGAAAACAACTCTTCTTTTCCTCCAGGCACCCATGGCCAGAATTGGGATTTCACCTCCAAATTTCCTTATATCCACGGATTGTTCCCATAGGAATATTGCCAGGACAAGTCTGGCTGGCAACAGTTTCATAAGGGTCATCTCTCATCTGTCCCCAAAACATTGGGGAAGGCTCCACACTCTCCTTCCTTTGGGACAGAACTGTCCTGCTTCTCCAGGAACCCATGTCTGAGATTGGGGTTCCACCTCCAAAATTCCCTCTATCCAAAGACTCCTCCCAGACAAAATATGGCATTTCTGGAAAGTCTGTCTGGCCTTGGCCTAGTGAGGCTCTCACCTGCTTTCCAAACACTGGGGCTCTGTGCTTTCCTTCCTATGGAAAAGAACTGTCTTTCTCAGCCAGGTGCCCATGGCTAGAACTGGGATTTCACCTCCAGCATTGCCTTTCGTAACAGATTGGAGGAGATTTTTGGATCAAAACTTTTCATGTGTGTGTTAGGAAGGGGTAGGTCCAGCCTTGCCCTGCCCTGTAACCCCAGCACTGCCCTGCCCTGGAACCCCAATCCCCCCAGAGCCTCTATCCCAGCCCAGCAGTGGCTGCCAGTCCCTGGCACAGCACAGGCAATGCTCCACAGCCACCTCTGCAGTCCCCAGCCCAGCTCCTGAGGGACCAAATGAGCCCAAGCCCCACCTGGGGGAAGGGCCCAGGAAGACCAAGGGGTATTGAAGGCTGACCACAAGGCAAGCACACATCTTGACCCTACCTCCTCTTGGAATTGCCATCTGAACAACACCAGAATCCAGGTGTGGGTGCCCCTCTGTATCTTATTTGTCTTTCTCACTTTCTGTGTCTTCTTCTTCTATTTCTGTCTCCTTGCAAATTTTGATTAACTTAAAATAGAATGGGCTTAGAGTTTATGAAGTTGAATGGGCCACGCTAATGCTTTGAGAAGTGTATTTTGTTGATTGACTGTCATTTTAAAACATTGGCCAAAGATTCTCTGATCTTCTAAAGTTGCCAGTAAAGGCTGATTGGTTGTTTTGAGCTCCTGAGAATCTCTTGATGGCATTTCTCCAGTGCATCCAACTCAGAGGACACAAATAATTGATATTTCTTTTAAATGTCTCATTAAGTGAATTGTCTGGGGGGATGGGAGACAGGGCTTGTGTGTCCTGCTTGGCCCAGCCCAGGCAGGGCTTTCCCAGCCACATTCCACACTCCATTGCCCAGCTGGAGCCGCTGCTGCCTCTGAGTTGTGCTGCCCCAGCCCCAGGGACGCTCTCCTTGTCTGCCCATTCCCCCACGGTCTCTGGGCAGGGATGGCCTCACTGGGGGCTGCTGACATCCTCAGCAACTTGGAGGCTGCTGCTGAATTTCACTGCTGCAGAGGCTTGTTCAGCCTTCAGCTCTTCAGTGCAGGAATTCAGTGTCCCAGGGCTCATTAACACTCAGAACAAGTTAGCAAGCCAAGTTTTTGGGGATAATTTGATTTTAATTTTGAATAAATTGTGGTTAATTAGACAGATCTCAGTAGTCTATCCAAAGTGAATGCAATATATTTAAAAAGACAGTGAAAAAACATTTTAAAGTCCTGTTTTGCAGGGCGCGGAGGTTCAGGGACAACACACCATGACCAACATGATCCAGTGAAGCCAAATTTATTATCCTAAAAAGACTATATTTATAATAAATCTCTACTGTCCACGCGTCTCTGGCTAATATGTGATTGGTTAATCCTAGCTCTTTACGCTCCTAAATTAGAATGCTGATTGGATCACCTAATTTTTCACGCGTCTGGCTGTGCTTGTCAGGCCCACCCATGATTTACTTTTTTCTCACTTTGCCAAACTTGCTGACAAACTTGCTGAGTCCTGATGATTCTTCTTATATCTCTTTCAAGGATATACCGACCCCATTTCTGAATATGTCCATTATTCATTGCCTGTGTACGTGACCATTGTCCATTAATACAAGCAGGCTGGATTGTGCATCGGCTGAATATGGCCATTGTCTAACAAAAACTCCTCAACCTGCAAAATATCTTCAACAGTTCCCCGGTTTTGTTTTTGCACAAGCCAGACTGATTTATAAGTACGGTCAATTATTTTCTGCACACAGCTAATAAGCAAGGCACTACAAGCAGAATTGAAAAAAGAATAGAAAGTATCATGATACCAAAGCGCACTAAGTCCTTGAGCCAAGCTGTTATTCCTCAGGATTTTAGCCACTCATCAAAAGAATTCTCAACAACTGTGAGCTTTTTCATATTCTCCCTTAGCAATGACAGTTTCTTATGAATAGATTCAGAGTGGTCAGAGAGATTCATGCAACATATCCCTTCAAAATCTTCACACCCATGTCCTTGTGCTAGCAACAAAAAATCCATAGCAGCCCTATCCTGTAATACAGCGTGGCGTATGCTGCCTACAGCAGTGGTGAGCTCATTCAGTACTTCAGATGTAATGTTAATTTGTTTTCCTGTCCGACAAGCCAATCGTTTTAATTGAATAAGGGCCTGTGATGAAGCTACTTCTGGTGTAAAAAGTGACGCCAGTATGACTGAAGGCCTATTCCACAATTCTACATTATCCTTACAGTCTGAGCCTAACAGATGCACACTACGTTTTGGACGGTGGAATTTGTGCCTGATATCAAGCATCTGTTGAATGCTAGGGGCAAACAGTGTCAATTTCCCAAAATAGCACGGTCCTCCTAATGTTTTCTGAGGAATTGCAGGCCAGGCTCTATCTCCACAAATGAGAAAAACTCCAGGAGGTAACATGCTTGCTGATTTTTGTTTTAAGGACACAGACCGTGTCTAATTAGCACAGTATGCTGTGGTATTGTAATACCATGAAGAAATAGGAGATATCCAAGCACTATCATCTCCAGGTTTTCCTGACCTCTCCCTAATTTGTAGTACTCAAAGAACAAACAATAATTTCCTGGCCCTGATCCCAAAATATCCAGTTCCTGTGGTTCCTGACTTGTAGTATTTAAGCCTTGAATGATTGTAAATGCTTGAGCTCCTAAAGGATTTCTAGGAAGTTTTTGCACCAATTTTCTGTGATTCTATTTTTATTAGTACACCAGTTTGACCAGGCCTCACTTAAGTTGCCATAAATTTGAGCTCTGGTCCAATTTCCAAATTCTTCCATTGAATCTAAGGGAATTCCAATTAAACAGGTGCGAAATGGGTCCGAAGGTATAGCTAGTGACAAGCAGAAGGATTCTTGCCCTGTTCTGTTAGCCCATGTAACCCACATGTTAGCTGGCTGCTCTATATTGTATACTCCCCGTGCTTCCTTAATCACTACACTGACCAACATTGTCAATATTTGCCAGACTGCTGCCATTGTTTCCGTTGTCTTCGATCACGCTTACGTTTTGCCCAAATTGCTTTAGCTCGTTCCCACTCAGAATCTTTAAAGTGATGTCTTTGTGGTATTGCTATGTCTGCTCCACATTCAGTAGCTACTATTTTGCTTTCCAGTATAATTTGGTTTGCTATGGCAATTAAAGCAAGGTTAAGTTGCACCCACAGTAACAATCTTTGCTCATGTGCTTCTATCAAAGATACATCCTGGAGAAAACTCTGATATCCTCCTGGGTTATGTCCAAAAAATTTAGCTAATGCTCTTCTCAGGGTAATCGTGTTAAGTATGTGAAAACAATTATTGCATATCAGGTTAATAGGCCTAAATTCTTGTTTTTTCCCTTGAACTACTGCTAAATTATGTTCTTGACGAACTTGCCGCCAAGATTTTAAGTTACACTTTATACAATGAACCTTAAGCCACGGCTTGCATACACAACCATGCAGATAACAAGCATTTTCTATCTGATTTACGACTTGCGATGAAAGCGAAGGTAAAAGGAGACTGTGTGTATGTAACCCCGCGTGTATCAAATCTATGTGGAGTTGCTAGTACTCCTTCAGCATAGTACAATAAATTTGGGGGATATTCAGACCATTGTTCAGCTGTCAGGTGTTGAAGGATCGGATTCAGGGCTGTGTGGAATCGGTGTTTTCACCGATTCTCCACCTCTGGACACAGCATGGGCTGGTGACGATGGTTTCAGATAGGGCTTCACCCACTTGACTGGAATCCAACAAATGCCCTTATCTGTAAGTAAGCACATATAACCTCTTCCTATTAATTTTATTGTAGCTGGTCCTTCCCACACCCCTAGTTCTGGGTTTTTGAACATGACCTGAATGCCGTCAGGCAATTCCTCCCTTGAATTACGTGTGAGGGCATGATGCACAAGAACAGGTGGATCTTCCTTATCTCCTGTTGTTCTGAGGTAATTAAGCACAAAAATGGCTTCAGCTGTTTTTTCCTCAGGGGATAACCTTGGAGTTCCCCCCTTTTGTTTTTGCAGCATGCCCTTGAACGTCTGATGGGCACGCTCAATAATTGCCTGTCCAGTAGGATTGTGAGGAATACCAGTGTCACGTCGAATAGCCCACAAATTACAGAAACGTTTGAATCTTAAGGAACAATAAGCAGGACCACTGCCAGTCTTAATTGCTAAGGGGATACCTAATATGGCAAAGCAATTGTACAAATGCTTCTCAACATGAGGTCTCACCTGTTAAGGGAGTAGTTTATCTAACTCAAGAATAGGTATCAATGCAAACATATACAAACTTTTTCTGACCAAATTCTGCTACATGAGTTACATCCATTTGCTATAATTGCAAGGGTTGAGTACTCCTAGGGTTAACACTAGTGCTTAAACCAATGTGATCTCGTTGACAAGTCAGGACAGGATTGCACAATACCAGAGGCATCAGTAAGGGGAATAGCAAATTGTTTACCTAACATTTTTGCAGATTGATGAAGAAATACATGGGAAGTTTTGGCTTGCTGAAATTTATCAGAGTTTGGCATTGGCCAGACAGTGGCTACTAACTGATCGGCTCGAGCATTTCCTTCAGACAGACCAGGGAGAGCTTGATGACTACGAACATGAGTAATAAAGTATTCCTGCTGTCGTTGATTTAGGGTTTTAAGCAATCAGCTTAAAAGGGAATACAAATGCTTATCAGTCACCTCCTTAAGTACTGCTCTTTCGAGGCGTTGGACACAGACAACTACATAGAGCGAATCAGAAACAATGTTAACTACCTCATTATTCCAATTTTCAAAAACCCAAATCACAGCTTTCAATTCTATTGTCTGCAACGTATCTTTTACCTCTCCAAAAATGACATGCTTTTTCCATACATTGCCTTGCTGCCAAGCGCAGGCAGCCTTTTTTGACCTTTTACCTGCATCTGTAAATACTGTCTGCCCAGACACCGGACAGTCAGATCTCCAGGGTCTGTCCTCCAGACGCTGATGCTCCACTTAAGATAACACCCGGTGCCATGGATAAGTGTTGTGAACTTTACCCTCATATCTGGCCAAAGCTATCTGAAAAGAAACAGAATGCCTAATTCCCTATTTAAGATATCAGTTAGCTAATGGTACTAAAATTGCATATGGTTCATGTCCCCAGATTTCCAATATTCTCCCTCTGCCCTTCATAGTCAAATGAGCAAAAAGTTCAGTCGAGTGGCAATAGTTCTAGATTATTTTACAGGTAAAAATACCCATTCCAAAATAACTAAAGGATTAGACCAAGTTTTAACCCATTGACAAATCAAGGCCAAAGGATGCTTGGCATAATTGTCACCCTCCTTGCTCTGATTGATCATCAGCTGAACTGGAACATCCTCGATCAGGCGATGTGCATGTGATGTAGCAACCTTTGTGGCAATGTGATCCAAGGCCTGCTGTTGTTTTTTATCCAGGCTCCGGCATTCATCTGCCCAATTCAAGGTGCCTAGCAACTGTATTAATGGTTCAAGTTCTTCGTTAGTTATCCCACAAATATTTCTAAGCCATTGAATATCCCCCACTAATTTCTGAACATTATGTACAGTTTTAATCTCAGTGGTAATGGTGAGTTTCTGTGGTTTCACTACAGACTGATCAATCGGCCACCCGAGATATTTCCAAGGAGCAGAAGATTGTACCTTATCAGGAGCAATTTTCAAGCCCCTTTTTCCTAACCAAACTGCCATGGTTTTTAGAACAGTTACAGAGTCTGATTGTTTTCCAGCCACTAATATATCATCCATGTAGTGATAGATGATATACTCAGGGAATTGCTGCCGAACAGGTTCTAATGCCCAAGCCACATAAATTTGGCACATTGTAGGGGAATTTTTCATGCCTTGGGGCAAAGAAATCCATTCATACCTTTTGTAAGGTTCTGCCTTATTGACAGATGGAACGGAAAAGGCAAAATTATCTGTGTCATGTGGATGCAAGGGAATAGTGAAAAAACAATCTTTGAGATCAATGATCAATAGATTCCATGACTCAGGTATCATAGTGGGAGATGGAAGACCAGGTTGCAAGGCATCCATACTTAGCATTACTGCATTGACACCACGTAAGTCATGTAGCAACCTCCATTTCCCACTCTTTTTTGGGATGGCAAAAATTGGAGTGTTCCAAGGCTAGTGGATGGCTTTATGTCTCCTTCCTCAAGCTGTTCTTGCACTAATTGTTGGATTATGGGCAACTTTTCCTTTGACAGTGGCCACTGCTCAATCCAAACAGGTGTGTCAGTGGTCCAGCTAATTTTGAGGATCGGCTGCCCCATAGTGGCCGCTGCTAAAAAGGCTGTGTAACAATGGTAGCTTTTAATTGACTTAACAGATCCCTGCCAAGAAAACCTAGTAAGGTACCAGGAGTTTGCATGACATAAGGCCTTATACATACATTCACTCCATCTGGGAAAGTAAAAGTAATTACTTCCCTGCTCATCTGAGTTGCCTGAGTCCCTCCAATACCTGCAATGCCTAAAGTAGGATCGACCACTGCCCAATGTTTTGGCCATATTGTGTTTGAAATGATGGTTACATCTGCTCCAGTGTCAATTATGAGTTTCTTTGTAATAGAATCACCATTAGGATATGTGAGGGTTACCTGTTTGTCTGGTTTACCTCTTGTGATGTCCGTGGCCCAATATACTTCTGGTTTACCTGTGGAACCAAAGCTTCCTGTTCCCCGTTCCTTGTAGCCTGTACAGGGGACACAAGACTAAAAAAGAACAAGCTGAGCAATTCATGAACCTTTGGGAATAGATACAGGAGGAAAGAATGTTCGAACCATAATATTAACAACCCCTTCATAGTCTGCATCAATAACCCCCGGAATTACATCCAATCCCTTTTACCTGGCAGATGGTCTCCCTAACAGAAAAGCACTAAGCCCGTCCCCCAAGGGTCCTTTTACATTGGTATCTATCAGGTGTACAGCAGAGTCCACGATGGTCACGTCTATTGTGGTTTCCACGTCCACTCCGGCGTTTCCAGTAGTCGACGATCTGAGTGAGTAAAGTCCACCTCCCCCTGCATGGGAGGCTGAGCTATCCAGGCAGCTCTCCGTACTTTTTTCATGACTCCCGGAGAAAAGGCGCTCCGAGACCCATTCCCCTGGAACTGACATTCTCTAGTATTGTGGTTATCTTTTTTGCAAATAGATCAAAATTTTTTCATAGTTGCAGAGCAACACTGACTCCTAACATGTCTGATTTTACTACATCCAAAGCACTTAATGTTCTTTCCTTCAGCTCTCTTTTGCAGTTTAGAAAGCAATGGCTTTACTGCATCCTGTACTGCAGCAGCTACATAGGCTGCTTTCTCTCTCTCTGTAGTTCTAGCCATAAGTTCCAGCATTTCTGTAACATCAGCTTCCTTCCTTAATGTTCCCAAAATCTGCCAAGTTTTATCATTAGCATTGTCAAAAACAAACATATTAAACAATGTTACCTTTGTGTCTGAAGGATCAGGATGATCATAAATAGCTTCATGCAACCTGTCTACAAATTTATCAAAGTCCTCATTCATCCCTTGGTGAATCTGTGTAAAAGACTTTGTGCATAACCCATCTGGAAGTGCAAGGATAGCATTATATGCTAGTTGTCGGCTCATCTGTAAGACTTGATCAATGCTCCTAGCCTGGGCAGTGGCAGTAGCCCAGGGCCCTTTGCCAAGGAACTGTTGTGCTGTTAAACCATAAAAAAGATCACCCTGCACTCTAGGTCTTGCTGCTTCCTGAGCACACTTTTCCTCCCAGCTTTTATGAAACATCACCTGCTGATGGGGTGGCATTCTAAGTCCTACTAGGGTATGCACATCAGCTGGAATAAATGTGTTAGATGTAAAAATATACTGCAAAAGTGACTGTGCAAGTTGAGATTTTCAACCAAATTGTGAAGTTGCAGCTCTTAACCTTTCTAAAATCTTCCAGTTGAAAGGTTCCCAAACTCTACCTGCAACATGAGTTACTACAGGAAAAGCCTCTACATCATTTGAGAGAAAAGTCCCTTCTACAATAGCTTCTGGAATAACTCCCTTCTGTTACAGCGATCTCAGGGTGTTTCAGGGCGAAGGACAGACGAGAATGTGGACTCCATTATCAGAAGGCTTAATTTATTATATTAGGATATATATATATATTAACTATACTAAAAAGACATGGAGAGAGAGAGAAGGTTTCTCAGAAGGCTAAAGCTAAGAATAGAATAGAAAGAATGATCAACAATCCATCTCTCCCGGACTCTGTCTGATAGAGCACAGTCCTTGATTGGCCATTAATTATAAACATCAGAGATGGGCCAATCACAGGTGAACCTGTTACATTCCACAGCAGCAGATAACAATAGTTTACATCTTGTTGCTGAGACTTCTCAGCTTCTGCTGGAAAAATCCTAATGAAAGGATTTTTATGAAGAGATGTCGGCAACATCTCACCCATTTTTATTTAATTAAATTAAAAAGAAAGATGTTTGTAATTTCCTCTGCTGTAACCATGCAGAGGAAAGAACAAACACCTGACAGGTTATCTTTTGCCAATCCAAACCTCAATCAAGTGCTGTTGTGGAATGAACAGAGAACTTCCTCACCTGTTGAACATAAAATTCTATCAAATCACTAAAACAATCTTACATCACAGGAAAATACAAAAACAACACAAAGAAAATTCAAGTCCAAGCAGCTGAGTTTCAGGAAAAGTCCATGGACCGAAGATGTTCCTCTTTGGCATCTCTGAAAGTTCCTTTTGGTCCTGAAACCAGACTTGCTGGAGAAATGTCCATCAATAGCTATCAAAAGTCCATTGACAGTCATCAAACAATTCCAAACAGTCTTTAGAAAATCTCTGAAATGTCCTAAATGTCTTGCCACAGCCCTTTATTGAAAAATGCGGGCTGAAGCTACTTTTTGGCTCTTCAATGCCTTTGAGCTGCTGCCAGCTCTTTCAACCTTTTTTATTTAATTTTTTTTTTTTTTTTTTTTTTTTTTTTTTTTTTTTTGGTCGGAAAGAGCAGCAGCAGCAGAGGGGCCAGAGAGAGGCCCTCGGGGCCCTGGAGAGACCAGGAAGCCCAGACCTGGCCCACAAAATGGTGGCTCAGGACCAGAAGGGGGAAGTAAAACCCCCAAAAAGAACAAGAGGCCATCAGGCGGCCCCGGCCCCAGGAACCAAACCAAACAGCACAGACCCAGCAGCAGGGGAACAGCTCCAACAGAAACTGTCCCAAAAAACCTCATCTTGGGTCTAGGAATGGTTGTTCCCCACAGCAGACGAGCGATGACTGCCTTCTGCTGTTCCCTCTGCCTCTGCAAAGCAGACGGAAGACGTTCTGCTCCCACCTGCCCCCTGGTATCACCCCCACCCCCTCTGGGCTGGGGACCGGGGGCAGGACTTTCGGGAGCCCCCTCCCCCTCGCCGCTCGGGCGCACGAGGGGCGGCAGAGAGACCCACACCCCCCAATGGGACACCGCGGACCAAACACCCCCCAAGCTGCCAAGAATGCTGATCTTGAAAGAAGGCAGCCGGGCTGCCCCCGCCATCAGTTGCCGAGCGATGCCCCCCCCACGGAAGGAGAGACCAGAAGCTGGGGCGGCTTCTACAAGGGCAAGCGGCCCGGGTTGGCCTGAACTCGGACAAACGGCCGGCTCCGAGGCAGTCTCTGACTCAGACTCGGAGGACGAAGTCCCCGAAGGTGGCAGAGCCGCTGGGGCTCCTGGTGGGACCGCCTGGGGAGGTGGCGGTGGCGGTGGTGGCGGAGAGAACACATCTTCCGCTGGACCAGAAGCAGCAGCAGTGTCGTCGTCGCCTAGCAACACCGGCGCAGCCGTGGGAAACGCTGTGTCTTCAGCCTCTGCTTCTGGGATCGGCTCGGAAGAAGGCAGCAGGGGAGGCGGCAGAGGCGCCGCCATTGTCTCATTCGGTTCTGGGAGCGGCAGCCGAGACGCAGAAGTCGACAGGAGAGACGCCGGATCCCCGTTGTTTAGCAACATCTGCGCAGGCGCACAAACCAACGCTTTGGAGCTCTCCGGCACCTGCGGAGCCACGGGCGGGGAGGCGGCCCGGGGAAGCGGCCGCGGGGCGGGTCCGAGAGGCGGCCCCGTGGGCCCGGAAGGCAGGACCTCGAAGGCTGGTGCCGCCCCCATCTCTGAGCGGGGCAGAGCCCGTGGCGCCGGACGGGGCGGGACCCGTGGCGCTGGCCGGGGCGGGACCCACGGCGCTGGCCGGGGTGGCTCAGCCCACTCCTCCTTCCCTGGGGGGAGATGTGGGGGGAGTAAAGACGGCTCCGTCTGAGCATGCTCCGAAGACGAACTGAAAAAAACTTCTGCTGCCGGCGAAGCTTCACCCCCCCGCGGTGATTCGGGGGGGCTGAGAACCAGCAGATTGTCCGCCTCCAAAGGGTCTTCTTCGGGAATCGGGGGGAATGGGGCTTGCCCCTTGCATTCAGCAACCCAGGAAAAAACAGTTGCTCTCCGTTTCAAAATAGAGTAGAGTAAACCAAAGGTTGGGTAAACACGAGGGAGCCCGACCCCCTGCTCCCGAACAAAACGGATAATTGAGTCCATGCACTCCCAGACGAACAGATCGAAGGCATCGATAACATCTGTGAAAAACCCAAAGAGCTTTGCCCATCGAAAAAACCAACGACAATGTATTTCCAACAGGAGAAGTCCATCCTCCTTAGCCCATTTTCTCCAGAGGGCAATATGTTTCTCCTCTGAAGGAGAGAATGGAACCTCAGCCCTTGTGGGTGCAGTTCTCCACCACTGAAGCCACAAACTACGAATGGGCTCCTTTTCAGGAAGACGAAAACCCACAGTACCTTGTACCAGTGTCCAAGACTCTCTGGCTATCTCCATGGTGCTGTGTGGCTTTCCGGCCATCTTCCTGGAGGCTTTTCAGGAGGTTCCCTCTGTGGTCAGCCATGGCTGTGAACTCTGTCCAAATCTGGATCTTCAGTTCTTCAGCTCCTGGCTAGAATCCACTTCTGTGGTCACTTGTGAAGCAACCACCAATGCCACACATTCGGGGTTCACCCAGTGCAGCAAATGCTCCTCTTCAGTCGGGGTTCACCATCTGTTACAGCGATCTCAAGGGTGTTTCAGGGCGAAGGACAGGACGAGAATGTGGACTCCATTATCAGAAGGCTAATATATTATATTAGGATATATATATATATATTACCTATACTAAAAAGACATGGAAAGAGAGAGAAGGTTTCTCTGAGAGGCTAAGCTAAGAATACAGATAGAAAGAATGATCAACAAAGAAGCTCTCCCAGACTCTGTCCGATAGAGCACAGTCGTTGATTGGCCATTAATTATAAACATGAGAGATGGGCCAATCACAGGTGAACCTGTTACACTCCACAGCAGCAGATAACAACTTGTTTACATCTTGTTGCTGAGACTTCTCAGCCCCAGCTGGAAAAATCCTAATGAAAGGATTTTTATGAAGAGATGTCGGCAACTCAGGGCTTCCTGGTTTAAGAAACCCTAACCCTAGGCTCAACCCTAACCCTAACACTAGGCAGGTAAATCAGCCTAGGGTTAGGGAAGGTCCCAAAGAAAAAAGGGGTGGAGACAGCCATGTTGTGGCAGTTTTGCGCTCTCTTTGGGATGCCTTTTCCAGCTGCAGTGTGCCTGGAGCTCAGGACTTCCTGGTTTAAGAAACCCTAACCCTAGTCTCAGTAATAACCTTTTCCATAGGCAGGTAAATCAGCCTAGGGTTAGGGAAGGTCCCAAAGAAGAAGGGGTGTGGACAGCCATGTTGTGGCGTTTTTGCGCTCTCTTTGGGATGCCTTTTGCAGCTGCAGTGTGCCTGGAGCTCAGGGCTTCCTGGTTTGAGAAATTCTAACCCTAGGCTCAACCCTAACCCTAACCCTAGGCTCTGTAATAACCTTTTCCATAGGCAGGTAAATCAGCTTGGGGTTAGGGAAGGTCTCAAGGAAAAAGGGGTGGAGACAGCCATGTTGTGGCAGTTTTGCACTGTCTTTGGGATGCCTTTTGCAGCTGCAGTGTGCCTGGAGCTCAGGGCTTCCTGGTTTAAGAAACCCTAACCCTAGGCTCTGTAATAACCTTTTCCATAGGCAGGTAAATCAGCCTAGGGTTAGGGAAGGTCCCAAGGAAAAAGGGATGGAGACAGCCATGTTGTGGTCGTTTTCGCCCTCTTTGGGATGCCTTTTGCAGCTGCAGTGTGCCTGGAGCTCAGGGCTTCCTGGTTTAAGAAACCCTAACCCTAGGCTCCACCCTAACCCTAACCATAGGCAGGTAAATCAGGCTAGGGTTAGGGAAGGTCCCAAGGAAAAAGGGGTGGAGACAGCCATGTTGTGGCAGTTTTGCGCTCTCTTTGGGATGCCTTTTGCAGCTGCAGTGTGCCTGGAGCTCAGGGCTTCCTGGTTTAAGAAACCCTAACCCTAGGCTCTGTAATAACCTTTTCCATAGGCAAGTAAAACACCTAGGGTTAAGTAAGGTCCCAATGAAAAAGCGGTGGAGACAGCCATGTTGTAGCAGTTTTGCGCTCTCTTTGGGATGCCTTTTGCAGCTGCAGTGTGCCTGGAGCGCAGGGCTTCATGGTTTAAGAAACCCTAACCCTAGGCTCAACCCTAACCCTAACCCTAGGCAGGTAAATGAGCCTAGGGTTAGGGAAGGTCCCAAGGAAAAAGCAGTGGTGACAGCCATGTTGTGGTCGTTTTCGCCCTCTTTGGGATGCCTTTTGCAGCTGCAGTGTGCCTGGAGCTCAGGGCTTCCTGGTTTAAGAAACCCTAACCCTAGGCTCCACCCTAACCCTAACCATAGGCGGGTAAATCAGCCTAGGGTTAGGGAAGGTCCCAAGGAAAAAGGGGTGGAGACAGCCATGTTGTGGCAGTTTTGCGCTCTCTTTGGGATGCCTTCTGCAGCTGCAGTGTGCCTGGAGCTCAGGGCTTCCTGGTTTAAGAATCCCTAACCCGAGGCTCAGTAATAACCTTTTCCATAGGCAGGTAAATCAGCCTACATTTAGAGAAGGTCCCAAGGAAAAAGGGGTGGAGACAGCCATGTTGTGGCACTTTTGCGCTCTCTTTGGGATGCCTTTTGCAGCTGCAGTGTGCCTGGAGCTCAGGGCTTCCTGGTTTAAAAAACCCTAACCCTAGGCTCAACCCTAACCCTAACCCTAGGAAGGTAAATCAGCCTAGGGTTAGGGAAGGTCCCAAGGAAAAAGGGGTGGAGACAGCCATGTTGTGGCAGTTTTGCGCTCTCTTTGGGATGCCTTTTGCAGCTGCAGTGTGCCTGGAGCTCAGGGCTTCCTGGTTTATGAAACCCTAACCCTAGGCTAAGTAATAACCGTTTGCATAGGCAGGTAAATCAGCCTAGGTTTAGAGAAGGTCCCAAGGAAATAGGGATGGAGACAGCCATGTTGTGGCAGTTTTGCGCTCTCTTTGGGATGCCTTTTGCAGCTGCAGTGTGCCTGGAGCTCAGGGCTTCCTGGTTTAAAAAACCCTAACCCTAGGCTCAACCCTAACCCTAACCCTAGGCAGGTAAATCAGCCTAGGGTTAGGGAAGGTCCCAAGGAAAAAGGGGTGGAGACAGCCATGTTGTGGCAGTTTTGCGCTCTCTTTGGGATGCCTTTTGCAGCTGCAGTGTGCCTGGAGCTCAGGGCTTCCTGGTTTATGAAACCCTAACCCTAGGCTAAGTAATAACCGTTTGCATAGGCAGGTAAATCAGCCTAGGTTTAGAGAAGGTCCCAAGGAAAAAGGGGTGGAGACAGCCATGTTGTGGTAGTTTTGCGCTCTCTTTGGGATGCCTTTTGCAGCTGCAGTGTGCCTGGAGCTCAGGGCTTCCTGGTTTAAGAAACCCTAACCCTAGGCTCAACCCTAACCCTAACCCTAGGCAGATAAATCAGCCTAGGGTTAGGGAAGGTCTGAAGGAAGAAGAGTTGGAGACAGCCATGTTCTGGCAGTTTTGCGCTCTCTTTGGGATGCCTTTTGCAGCTGCAGTGTGCTTGGAGCTCAGGGCTTCCTGGTTTGAGAAACCCTAACCCTAGGCTCAACCCTAACCCTAACCCTAGGCAGGTAAATCAGCCTAGGGTTAGGGAAGGTCCCAAGGAAAAAGGGGTGGAGACAGCCATGTTGTGGCAGTTTTGCGCTCTCTTTGGGATGCCTTTTGCAGCTGCAGTGTGCCTGGAGCTCAGGGCTTCCTGGTTTAAGAAACCCTAACCCTAGGCTCTGTAATAACCTTTTCCATAGGCAAGTAAAACACCTAGGGTTAAGTAAGGTCCCAATGAAAAAGCGGTGGAGACAGCCATGTTGTAGCAGTTTTGCTCTCTCTTTGGGATGCCTTTTGCAGCTGCAGTGTGCCTGGAGCTCAGGGCTTCCTGGTTTAAAAAACCCTAACCCTAGGCTCAACCCTAACCCTAACCCTAGGCAGGTAAATCAGCCTAGGGTTAGGGAAGGTCCCAAGGAAAAAGGGGTGGAGACAGCCATGTTGTGGCAGTTTTGCGCTTACTTTGGGATGCCTTTTGCAGCTGCAGTGTGCCTGGAGCTCAGGGCTTCCTGGTTTAAAAAACCCTAACCCTAGGCACAACCCTAACCCTAACACTAGGCAGGTAAATCAGCCTAGGGTTAGGGAAGGTCCCAAGGAAGAAGGGGTGGAGACAGCCATGTTGTCGCAGTTTTGCACTCTCTTTGGGATGCCTATTGCAGCTGCAGTGTGCCTGGAGCTCAGGGCTTCCTGGTTTAAGAATCCCTAACCCGAGGCTCAGTAATAACCTTTTCCATAGGCAGGTAAATCAGCCTATATTTAGAGAAGGTCCCAAGGAAAAAGGGGTGGAGACAGCCATGTTGTGGCAGTTTTGCGCTCTCTTTGGGATGCCTTTTGCAGCTGCAGTGTGCCTGGAGCTCAGGGCTTCCTGGTTTAAAAAACCCTAACCCTAGGCTCAACCCTAACCCTAACCCTAGGCAGGTAAATCAGCCTAGGGTTAGGGAAGGTCCCAAGGAAAAAGGGGTGGAGACAGCCATGTTGTGGCAGTTTTGCGCTCTCTTTGGGATGCCTTTTGCAGCTGCAGTGTGCCTGAAGCTCAGGGCTTCCTGGTTTATGAAACCCTAACCCTAGGCTAAGTAATAACCGTTTGCATAGGCAGGTAAATCAGCCTAGGGTTAGGGAAGGTCCCAAGGAAAAAGGGGTGGAGACAGCCATGTTGTGGCAGTTTTGCGCTCTCTTTGGGATGCCTTTTGCAGCTGCAGTGTGCCTGGAGCTCAGGGCTTCCTGGTTTAAGAAACCCTAACCCTAGGCTCTGTAATAACCTTTTCCATAGGCAAGTAAAACACCTAGGGTTAAGTAAGGTCCCAATGAAAAAGCGGTGGAGACAGCCATGTTGTAGCAGTTTTGCTCTCTCTTTGGGATGCCTTTTGCAGCTGCAGTGTGCCTGGAGCTCAGGGCTTCCTGGTTTAAAAAACCCTAACCCTAGGCTCAACCCTAACCCTAACCATAGGCAGGTAAATCAGCCTAGGGTTAGGGAAGGTCCCAAGGAAGAAGGGGTGGAGACAGCCATGTTGTGGCAGTTTTGCGCTCTCTTTGGGATGCCTTTTGCAGCTGCAGTGTGCCTGGAGCTCAGGGCTTCCTGGTTTAAGAATCCCTAACCCGAGGCTCAGTAATAACCGTTTCCATAGGCAGGTAAATCAGCCTACATTTAGAGAAGGTCCCAAGGAAAAAGGGGTGGAGACAGCCATGTTGTGGCAGTTTTGCGCTCTCTTTGGGATGCCTTTTGCAGCTGCAGTGTGCCTGGAGCTCAGGGCTTCCTGGTTTAAAAAACCCTAACCCTAGGCTCAACCCTAACCCTAACCTTAGGCAGGTAAATCAGCCTAGGGTTAGGGAAGGTCCCAAGGAAAAAGGGGTGGAGACAGCCATGTTGTGGCAGTTTTGCGCTCTCTTTGGGATGCCTTTTGCAGCTGCAGTGTGCCTGGAGCTCAGGGCTTCCTGGTTTAAAAAACCCTAACCCTAGGCTCAACCCTAACCCTAACCTTAGGCAGGTAAATCAGCCTAGGGTTAGGGAAGGTCCCAAGGAAAAAGGGGTGGAGACAGCCATGTTGTGGCAGTTTTGCGCACTCTTTGGGATGCCTTTTGCAGCTGCAGTATGGCTGGAGCTCAGGACTTCCTGGTTTGAGAAACCCTAACCCGAGGCTCGGTAATAACCTTTTCCATAGGCAGGTAAATCAGCCTAGGGTTAGGGAAGGTCCCAAGGAAAAAGGGGTGGAGACAGCCATGTTGTGGCAGTTCTGCACTTTCCTTGGGCTGCCTTTTGCAGCTGCAGTGTGCCTGGAGCTCAGGGCTTCCTGGTTTAAGAAACCCTAACCCTAGGCTCTGTAATAACCTTTTCCATAGGCAAGTAAAACACCTAGGGTTAAGTAAGGTCCCAATGAAAAAGCGGTGGAGACAGCCATGTTGTAGCAGTTTTGCTCACTCTTTGGGATGCCTTTTGCAGCTGCAGTGTGCCTGGAGCTCAGGGCTTCCTAGTTTAAGAAACCCTAACCCTAGGCTCTGTAATAACCTTTTCCATAGGCAAGTAAATCAAATAGGGTTAAGTAAGGTCCCAAGGAAAAAGGGGTGGAGACAGCCATGTTGTAGCAGTTTTGCGCTCTCTTTGGGATGCCTTTTGCAGCTGCAGTGTGCCTGGAGCTCAGGGCTTCCTGGTTTAAGAATCCCTAACCCGAGGCTCAGTAATAACCTTTTCCATAGGCAGGTAAATCAGCCTACATTTAGAGAAGGTCCCAAGGAAAAAGGGGTGGAGACAGCCATGTTGTGGCACTTTTGCGCTCTCTTTGGGATGCCTTTTGCAGCTGCAGTGTGCCTGGAGCTCAGGGCTTCCTGGTTTAAGAATCCCTAACCCGAGGCTCAGTAATAACCTTTTCCATAGGCAGGTAAATCAGCCTATATTTAGAGAAGGTCCCAAGGAAAAAGGGGTGGAGACAGCCATGTTGTGGCAGTTTTGCGCTCTCTTTGGGATGCCTTTTGCAGCTGCAGTGTGCCTGGAGCTCAGGGCTTCCTGGTTTAAGAAAGCCTAACCCTAGGCTCTGTAATAACCTTTTCCATAGGCAAGTAAAACACCTAGGGTTAAGTAAGGTCCCAATGAAAAAGCGGTGGAGACAGCCATGTTGTAGCAGTTTTGCTCTCTCTTTGGGATGCCTTTTGCAGCTGCAGTGTGCCTGGAGCTCAGGG
Organism: Calcarius lapponicus; assembly: GCA_039654755.1. Taxonomy (NCBI): domain Eukaryota; kingdom Metazoa; phylum Chordata; class Aves; order Passeriformes; family Fringillidae; genus Calcarius; species Calcarius lapponicus. The sequence continues at coordinate 851,306 of JBBFKN010000043.1, forward strand.
CTTCCTGGTTAAAAAAACCCTAACCCTAGGCTCAACCCTAACCCTAACCCTAGGCAGGTAAATCAGCCTAGGGTTAGGGAAGGTCCCAAGGAAAAAGGGGTGGAGACAGCCATGTTGTGGCAGTTTTGCGCTTACTTTGGGATGCCTTTTGCAGCTGCAGTGTGCCTGGAGCTCAGGGCTTCCTGGTTTAAAAAACCCTAACCCTAGGCACAACCCTAACCCTAACACTAGGCAGGTAAATCAGCCTAGGGTTAGGGAAGGTCCCAAGGAAGAAGGGGTGGAGACAGCCATGTTGTCGCAGTTTTGCACTCTCTTTGGGATGCCTTTTGCAGCTGCAGTGTGCCTGGAGCTCAGGGCTTCCTGGTTTAAGAATCCCTAACCCGAGGCTCTGTAATAACCTTTTCCATAGGCAGGTAAATCAGCCTATATTTAGAGAAGGTCCCAAGGAAAAAGGGGTGGAGACAGCCATGTTGTGGCACTTTTGCGCTCTCTTTGGGATGCCTTTTGCAGCTGCAGTGTGCCTGGAGCTCAGGGCTTCCTCATTTAAAAAACCCTAACCCTAGGCTCAACCCTAACCCTAACCCTAGGCAGGTAAATCAGCCTAGGGTTAGGGAAGGTCCCAAGGAAAAAGGGGTGGAGACAGCCATGTTGTGGCAGTTTTGCGCTCTCTTTGGGATGCCTTTTGCAGCTGCAGTGTGCCTGGAGCTCAGGGCTTCCTGGTTTAAAAAACCCTAACCCTAGGCTCAACCCTAACCCTAACCCTAGGCAGGTAAATCAGCCTAGGGTTAGGGAAGGTCCCAAGGAAAAAGGGGTGGAGACAGCCATGTTGTGGCAGTTTTGCGCTCTCTTTGGGATGCCTTTTGCAGCTGCAGTGTGCCTGGAGCTCAGGGCTTCCTGGTTTATGAAACCCTAACCCTAGGCTAAGTAATAACCGTTTGCATAGGCAGGTAAATCAGCCTAGGTTTAGAGAAGGTCCCAAGGAAAAAGGGATGGAGACAGCCATGTTGTGGCAGTTTTGCGCTCTCTTTGGGATGCCTTTTGCAGCTGCAGTGTGCCTGGAGCTCAGGGCTTCCTGGTTTAAAAAACCCTAACCCTAGGCTCAACCCTAACCCTAACCCTAGGCAGGTAAATCAGCCTAGGGTTAGGGAAGGTCCCAAGGAAAAAGGGGTGGAGACAGCCATGTTGTGGCAGTTTTGCGCTTACTTTGGGATGCCTTTTGCAGCTGCAGTGTGCCTGGAGCTCAGGGCTTCCTGGTTTATGAAACCCTAACCGTAGGCTAAGTAATAACCGTTTGCATAGGCAGGTAAATCAGCCTAGGTTTAGAGAAGGTCCCAAGGAAAAAGGGATGGAGACAGCCATGTTGTGGCAGTTTTGCGCTCTCTTTGGGATGCCTTTTGCAGCTGCAGTGTGCCTGGAGCTCAGGGCTTCCTGGTTTAAGAAACCCTAACCCTAGGCTCAACCCTAACCCTAACCCTAGGCAGGTAAATCAGCCTAGGGTTAGGGAAGGTCCCAAGGAAAAAGGGGTGGAGACAGCCATGTTGTGGCAGTTTTGCGCTCTCTTTGGGATGCCTTTTGCAGCTGCAGTGTGCCTGGAGCTCAGGGCTTCCTGGTTTAAGAAACCCTAACCCTAGGCTCTGTAATAACCTTTTCCATAGGCAAGTAAAACACCTAGGGTTAAGTAAGGTCCCAATGAAAAAGCGGTGGAGACAGCCATGTTGTAGCAGTTTTGCTCTCTCTTTGGGATGCCTTTTGCAGCTGCAGTGTGCCTGGAGCTCAGGGCTTCCTGGTTTAAAAAACCCTAACCCTAGGCTCAACCCTAACCCTAAACCTAGGCAGGTAAATCAGCCTAGGGTTAGGGAAGGTCCCAAGGAAAAAGGGGTGGAGACAGCCATGTTGTGGCAGTTTTGCGCTCTCTTTGGGATGCCTTTTGCAGCTGCAGTGTGCCTGGAGCTCAGGGCTTCCTGGTTTAAAAAACCCTAACCCTAGGCTCAACCCTAACCCTAACACTAGGCAGGTAAATCAGCCTAGGGTTAGGGAAGGTCCCAAGGAAGAAGGGGTGGAGACAGCCATGTTGTCGCAGTTTTGCACTCTCTTTGGGATGCCTATTGCAGCTGCAGTGTGCCTGGAGCTCAGGGCTTCCTAGTTTAAGAAACCCTAACCCTAGGCTCTGTAATAACCTTTTCCATAGGCAAGTAAATCAACTAGGGTTAAGTAAGGTCCCAAGGAAAAAGGGGTGGAGACAGCCATGTTGTAGCAGTTTTGCGCTCTCTTTGGGATGCCTTTTGCAGCTGCAGTGTGCCTGGAGCTCAGGGCTTCCTGGTTTGAGAAACCCTAACCCTAGGCTCAACCCTAACCCTAACCCTAGGCAGGTAAATCAGCCTAGGGTTAGGGAAGGTCCCAAGGAAAAAGGGGTGGAGACAGCCATGTTGTGGCAGTTTTGCGCTCTCTTTGGGATGCCTTTTGCAGCTGCAGTGTGCCTGGAGCTCAGGGCTTCCTGGTTTAAGAAACTCTAACCCTAGGCTCTGTAATAACCTTTTCCATAGGCAGGTAAATCAGCCTATATTTAGAGAAGGTCCCAAGGAAAAAGGGGTGGAGACAGCCATGTTGTGGCAGTTTTGCGCTCTCTTTGGGATGCCTTTTGCAGCTGCAGTGTGCCTGGAGCTCAGGGCTTCCTGGTTTAAGAAACCCTAACCCTAGGCTCTGTAATAACCTTTTCCATAGGCAAGTAAATAAACTAGGGTTAAGTAAGGTCCCAAGGAAAAAGGCGTGGAGACAGCCATGATGTGGCAGTTTTGCGCTCTCTTTGGGATGCCTTTTGCAGCTGCAGTGTGCCTGGAGCTCAGGGCTTCCTGGTTTAAGAAACCCTAACCCTAGGCTCTGTAATAACCTTTTCCATAGGCAGGTAAATCAGCCTACATTTAGAGAAGGTCCCAAGGAAAAAGGGGTGGAGACAGCCATGTTGTGGCATTTTTGCGCTCTCTTTGGGATGCCTTTTGCAGCTGCAGTGTGCCTGGAGCTCAGGGCTTCCTGGTTTGAGAAACCCTAACCCTAGGCTCAACCCTAACCCTAACCCTAGGCAGGTAAATCAGCCTAGGGTTAGGGAAGGTCCCAAGGAAAAAGGGGTGGAGACAGCCATGTTGTGGCAGTTTTGCGCTCTCTTTGGGATGCCTATTGCAGCTGCAGTGTGCCTGGAGCTCAGGACTTCCTGATTTAAGAAACCCTAACCCTAGGCTCTGTAATAACCTTTTCCATAGGCAAGTAAATAAACTAGGGTTAAGTAAGGTCCCAAGGAAGAAGGGTTGGAGACAGCCATGATGTGGCAGTTTTGCGCTCTCTTTGGGATGCCTTTTGCAGCTGCAGTGTGCCTGGAGCTCAGGGCTTCCTAGTTTGAGAAACCCTAACCGGAGGCTCAGTAATAACCTTTTCCTTGGGCAGGTAAATCAGCCTAGGGTTAGGGAAGGTCCCAAGGAAAAAGGGGTGGAGACAGCCATGTTGTGGCAGTTCTGCACTTTTCTTGGGGTGCCTTTTGCAGCTGCAGTGTGCCTGGAGCTCAGGGCTTCCTGGTTTGAGAAACCCTAACCCTAGGCTCAGTAATAACCTTTTCCATAGGCAGGTAAATCTGCCTAGCGTTAGGGAAGGTCCCAAGGAAAAAGGGGTGGAGACAGCCATGTTGTGGCAGTTTTGCGCTCTCTTTGGGATGCCTTTTGCAGCTGCAGTGTGCCTGGAGCTCAGGGCTTCCTGGTTTAAGAAACCCTAACCCTAGGCTCTGTAATAACCTTTTCCATAGGCAGGTAAATCAGCCTAGGGTTACAGAGGGTCCCAAGGAAAAAGGGGTGGAGACAGCCATGTTGTGGCAGTTTTGCGCTCTCTTTGGGATGCCTTTTGCAGCTGCAGTGTGCCTGGAGCTCAGGGCTTCCTGGTTTGAGAAACCCTAACCCTAGGCTCAACCCTAACCCTAACGCTAGGCAGGTAAATCAGCCTAGGTTTAGGGAAGGTCCCAAGGAAAAAGGGGTGGAGACAGCCATGTTGTGGCAGTTTTGCGCTCTCTTTGGGATGCCTTTTGCAGCTGCAGTGTGCCTGGAGCTTAGGGCTTCCTGGTTTGAGAAACCCTAATTCTAGGCTCAACCGTAACCCTAACCCTAGGCAGGTAAATCAGCCTAGGGTTAGGGAAGGTCTGAAGGAAGAAGGGTTGGAGACAGCCATGTTGTGGCAGTTTTGCGCTCTCTTTGGGATGCCTTTTGCAGCTGCAGTGTGCCTGGAGCTCAGGGCTTCCTGGTTTATGAAACCCTAACCCTAGGCTAAGTAATAACCGTTTGCATAGGCAGGTAAATCAGCCTAGGGTTAGGGAAGGTCCCAAGGAAAAAGGGGTGGAGACAGCCATGTTGTGGCAGTTTTGCGCTCTCTTTGGGATGCCTTTTGCAGCTGCAGTGTGCCTGGAGCTCAGGGCTTCCTGGTTTAAGAAACCCTAACCCTAGGCTCTGTAATAACCTTTTCCATAGGCAAGTAAAACACCTAGGGTTAAGTAAGGTCCCAATGAAAAAGCGGTGGAGACAGCCATGTTGTAGCAGTTTTGCTCTCTCTTTGGGATGCCTTTTGCAGCTGCAGTGTGCCTGGAGCTCAGGGCTTCCTGGTTTAAAAAACCCTAACCCTAGGCTCAACCCTAACCCTAAACCTAGGCAGGTAAATCAGCCTAGGGTTAGGGAAGGTCCCAAGGAAAAAGGGATGGAGACAGCCATGTTGTGGCAGTTTTGCGCTTACTTTGGGATGCATTTTGCAGCTGCAGTGTGCCTGGAGCTCAGGGCTTCCTGGTTTAAAAAACCCTAACCCTAGGCTCAACCCTAACCCTAACACTAGGCAGGTAAATCAGCCTAGGGTTAGAGAAGGTCCCAAGGAAGAAGGGGTGGAGACAGCCATGTTGTCGCAGTTTTGCACTCTCTTTGGGATGCCTATTGCAGCTGCAGTGTGCCTGGAGCTCAGGGCTTCCTAGTTTAAGAAACCCTAACCCTAGGCTCTGTAATAACCTTTTCCATAGGCAAGTAAATCAACTAGGGTTAAGTAAGGTCCCAAGGAAAAAGGGGTGGAGACAGCCATGTTGTAGCAGTTTTGCGCTCTTTTTGGGATGCCTTTTGCAGCTGCAGTGTGCCTGGAGCTCAGGGCTTCCTGGTTTGAGAAACCCTAACCCTAGGCTCAACCCTAACCCTAACCCTAGGCAGGTAAATCAGCCTAGGGTTAGGGAAGGTCCCAAGGAAAAAGCGGTGGAGACAGCCATGTTGTGGCAGTTTTGCGCTCTCTTTGGGATGCCTTTTGCAGCTGCAGTGTGCCTGGAGCTCAGGGCTTCCTGGTTTAAGAAACCCTAACCCTAGGCTCTGTAATAACCTTTTCCATAGGCAGGTAAATCAGCCTACATTTAGAGAAGGTCCCAAGGAAAAAGGGGTGGAGACAGCCATCTTGTGGCATTTTTGCGCTCTCTTTGGGATGCCTTTTGCAGCTGCAGTGTGCCTGGAGCTCAGGGCTTCCTGGTTTGAGAAACCCTAACCCTAGGCTCAACCCTAACCCTAACCCTAGGCAGGTAAATCAGCCTAGGGTTAGGGAAGGTCCCAAGGAAAAAGGGGTGGAGACAGCCATCTTGTGGCAGTTTTGCGCACTCTTTGGGATGCCTATTGCAGCTGCTGTGTGCCTGGAGCTCAGGACTTCCTGATTTAAGAAACCCTAACCCTAGGCTCTGTAATAACCTTTTCCATAGGCAAGTAAATAAACTAGGGTTAAGTAAGGTCCCAAGGAAGAAGGGTTGGAGACAGCCATGATGTGGCAGTTTTGCGCTCTCTTTGGGATGCCTTTTGCAGCTGCAGTGTGCCTGGAGCTCAGGGCTTCCTAGTTTAAGAAACCCTAACCGGAGGCTCAGTAATAACCTTTTCCTTGGGCAGGTAAATCAGCCTAGGGTTAGGGAAGGTCCCAAGGAAAAAGGGGTGGAGACAGCCATGTTGTGGCAGTTCTGCACTTTTCTTGGGGTGCCTTTTGCAGCTGCAGTGTGCCTGGAGCTCAGGGCTTCCTGGTTTGAGAAACCCTAACCCTAGGCTCAGTAATAACCTTTTCCATAGGCAGGTAAATCTGCCTAGCGTTAGGGAAGGTCCCAAGGAAAAAGGGGTGGAGACAGCCATGTTGTGGCAGTTTTGCGCTCTCTTTGGGATGCCTTTTGCAGCTGCAGTGTGCCTGGAGCTCAGGGCTTCCTGGTTTAAGAAACCCTAACCCTAGGCTCTGTAATAACCTTTTCCATAGGCAGGTAAATCAGCCTAGGGTTACAGAGGGTCCCAAGGAAAAAGGGGTGGAGACAGCCATGTTGTGGCAGTTTTGGGATGCCTTTTGCAGCTGCAGTGTGCCTGGAGCTCAGGGCTTCCTGGTTTGAGAAACCCTAACCCTAGGCTCAACCCTAACCCTAACGCTAGGCAGGTAAATCAGCCTAGGTTTAGGGAAGGTCTGAAGGAAGAAGGGTTGGAGACAGCCATGTTGTGGCAGTTTTGCGCTCTCTTTGGGATGCCTTTTGCAGCTGCAGTGTGCCTGGAGCTTAGGGCTTCCTGGTTTGAGAAACCCTAATTCTAGGCTCAACCGTAACCCTAACCCTAGGCAGGTAAATCAGCCTAGGGTTAGGGAAGGTCTGAAGGAAGAAGGGTTGGAGACAGCCATGTTGTGGCAGTTTTGCGCTCTCTTTGGGATGCCTTTTGCAGCTGCAGTGTGCCTGGAGCTCAGGGCTTCCTGGTTTAAGAAACCCTAACCCTAGGCTCTGTAATAAACTTTTCCATAGGCAGGTAAATCAGCCTAGGGTTAGGGAAGGTCCCAAGGAAAAAGGGGTGGAGACAGCCATGTTGTGTCAGTTTTGCGCTCTCTTTGGGATGCCTATTGCAGCTGCAGTGTGCCTGGAGCTCAGGGCTTCCTGGTTTAAGAAACCCTAACCCTAGGCTCTGTAATAACCTTTTCCCTAGGCAAGTAAGTCAACTAGGGTTAAGTAAGGTCCCAAGGAAAAAGGCGTGGAGACAGCCATGATGTGGCAGTTTTGCGCTCTCTTTGGGATGCCTTTTGCAGCTGCAGTGTGCCTGGAGCTCAGGGCTTCCTGGTTTAAGAAACCCTAACCCTCGGATCAACCCTAACCCTAACCCTAGGTAGCTAAATCAGCCTAGGGTTAAGTAAGTTCCCAAGGAAAAAGGGGTGGAGACAGCCATGTTGTGGCAGTTTTGCGCTCTCTTTGGGATGCCTTTTGCAGCTGCAGTGTGCCTGGAGCTCAGGGCTTCCTGGTTTGAGAAACCCTAACCCTAGGCTCAACCGTAACCCTAACCCTAGGCAGGTAAATCAGCCCAGGATTAGGGAAGGTCCCAAGGAAAAAGGGGTGGAGACAGCCATGTTGTGGCAGTTTTGCGCTCTCTTTGGGATGCCTATTGCAGCTGCAGTGTGCCTGGAGCTCAGGGCTTCCTGGTTTAAGAAACTCTAACCCTAGGCTCTGTAATAACCTTTTCCCTAGTCAAGTAAATCAGCTAGGGTTAAGTAACGTCCCAAGGAAAAAGGCGTGGAGACAGCCATGATGTGGCAGTTTTGCGCTCTCTTTGGGATGCCTTTTGCAGCTGCAGTGTGCCTGGAGCTCATGGCTTCCTGGATTATGAACCCCTAATTCTAGGCTCTGTAATAACCTTTTCCATAGGCAGGTAAATCAGCCTAGGGTTAAGTAAGGTCCCAAGGAAAAAGGGGTGGAGACAGCCATGTTGTGGCAGTTTTGCGCTCTCTTTGGGATGCCTTTTGCAGCTGCAGTGTGCCTGGAGCTCAGGGCTTCCTGGTTTAAGAAACCCTAACCCTAGGCTCTGTAATAACCTTTTCCCTAGGCAAGTAAAACACCTAGGGTTAAGTAAGGTCCCAATGAAAAAGCGGTGGAGACAGCCATGTTGTAGCAGTTTTGCTCTCTCTTTGGGATGCCTTTTGCAGCTGCAGTGTGCCTGGAGCTCAGGGCTTCCTGGTTTGAGAAACCCTAACCCTAGGCTCAACCCTAACCCAAACCCTAGGCAGGTAAATGAGCCTAGGGTTCGTGGAGGTCCCAAGGAAAAAGCAGTGGTGACAGCCATGTTGTGGCAGTTTTGCGCTCTCTTTGGGATGCCTTTTGCAGCTGCAGTGTGCCTGGAGCTCAGGGCTTCCTGGATTATGAACCCCTAATTCTAGGCTCTGTAATAACCTTTTCCATAGGCAGGTAAATCAGCCTAGGGTTAAGTAAAGTCCCAAGGAAAAAGGGGTGGAGACAGCCATGTTGTGGCAGTTTTGCGCTCTCTTTGGGATGCCTTTTGCAGCTGCAATGTGCCTGGAGCTCAGGGCTTCCTGGTTTAAGAAACCCTAACCCTAGGCTCTGTAATAACCTTTTCCATAGGCATGTAAATCAGCCTAGGGTTAGGGAAGGTCTCAAGGAAAAAGGGCTGCAGACAGCCATGTTGTGGCAGTTTTGCGCTCTCTTTGGGATGCCTTTTGCAGCTGCAGTGTGCCTGGAGCTCAGGGCTTCCTGGTTTAAGAAACCCTAACCCTAGGCTCAACCCTAACCCAAACCCTAGGCAGGTAAATCAGCCTAGGATTAGGGAAGGTCCCAAGGAAAAAGGGGTGGAGACAGCCATTTTGTGGCAGTTTTGCGCTCTCTTTGGGATGCCTTTTGCAGCTGCAGTGTGCCTGGAGCTCAGTGCTTCCTGGTTTGAGAAACCCTAACCCCAGGCTCAACCCTAACCCTAACCCTAGGCAGGTAAATGAGCCTAGGGTTAGTGGAGGTCCCATGGAAAAAGCAGTGGTGACAGCCATGTTGTGGCAGTTTTGCGCTCTCTTTGGGATGCCTTTTGCAGCTGCAGTGTGCCTGGAGCTCAGGGCTTCCTGGTTTGAGAAACCCTAAACCTAGGCTCAACCCTAACCCTAACCCTAGGCAGGTAAATCAGCCTAGGGTTAGGGAAGGTCCCAAGGAAAAAGGGGTGGAGACAGCCATGTTGTCGCAGTTTTGCGCTCTCTTTGGGATGCCTTTTGCAGCTGCAGTGTGCCTGGAGCTCAGGGCTTCCTGGTTTAAAAACCCTAACCCTAGGCTCAACCCTAACCCTAACCCTAGGCAGGTAAATCAGCCTAGGGTTAGGGAAGGTCCCAAGGAAAAAGGGGTGGAGACAGCCATGTTGTGGCAGTTTTGCGCTCTCTTTGGGATGCCTTTTGCAGCTGCAGTGTGCCTGGAGCTCAGGGCTTCCTGGATTATGAACCCCTAATTCTAGGCTCTGTAATAACCTTTTCCATAGGCAGGTAAATCAGCCTAGGGTTAAGTAAGGTCCCAAGGAAGAAGGGGTGGAGACAGCCATGTTGTGGCAGTTTTGTGCTCTCTTTGGGATGCCTTTTGCAGCTGCAATGTGCCTGGAGCTCAGGGCTTCCTGGTTTGAGAAACCCTAACCCTAGGCTCTGTAATAACCTTTTCCATAGGCAGGTAAATCAGCCCAGGGTTAGGGAAGGTTCCAATGAAAAAGGGATGGAGACAGCCATGTTGTGGTCGTTTTCGCCCTCTTTGGGATGCCTTTTGCAGCTGCAGTGTGCCTGGAGCTCAGGGCTTCCTGGTTTAAGAAACCCTAACCCTAGGCTCCACCCTAACCCTAACCATAGGCAGGTAAATCAGGCTAGGGTTAGGGAAGGTCCCAAGGAAAAAGGGGTGGAGACAGCCATGTTGTGGCAGTTTTGCGCTCTCTTTGGGATGCCTTTTGCAGCTGCAGTGTGCCTGGAGCTCAGTGCTTCCTGGTTTAAGAAACCCTAACCCTAGGCTCAACCCTAACCCTAACCCTTGGCAGGTAAATCAGCCTAGGGTTAGTGGAGGTCCCAAGGAAAAAGCAGTGGTGACAGCCATGTTGTGGCAGTTTTGCGCTCTCTTTGGGATGCCTTTTGCAGCTGCAATATGCCTGGAGCTCAGGGCTTCCTGGTTTAAAAACCCTAACCCTAGGCTCAACCCTAACCCTAACCCTAGGCAGGTAAATCAGCCTAGGATTAGGGAAGGTCCCAAGGAAAAAGGGGTGGAGACAGCCATTTTGTGGCAGTTTTGCGCTCTCTTTGGGATGCCTTTTGCAGCTGCAGTGTGCCTGGAGCTCAGTGCTTCCTGGTTTAAAAAACCCTAACCCCAGGCTCAACCCTAACCCTAACCCTAGGCAGGTAAATGAGCCTAGGGTTAGTGGAGGTCCCATGGAAAAAGCAGTGGTGACAGCCATGTTGTGGCAGTTTTGCGCTCTCTTTGGGATGCCTTTTGCAGCTGCAGTGTGCCTGGAGCTCAGGGCTTCCTGGTTTGAGAAACCCTAAACCTAGGCTCAACCCTAACCCTAACCCTAGGCAGGTAAATCAGCCTAGGGTTAGGGAAGGTCCCAAGGAAAAAGGGGTGGAGACAGCCATGTTGTCGCAGTTTTGCGCTCTCTTTGGGATGCCTTTTGCAGCTGCAGTGTGCCTGGAGCTCAGGGCTTCCTGGTTTAAAAACCCTAACCCTAGGCTCAACCCTAACCCTAACCCTAGGCAGGTAAATCAGCCTAGGGTTAGGGAAGGTCCCAAGGAAAATGGGGTGGAGACAGCCATGTTGTGGCAGTTTTGCGCTCTCTTTGGGATGCCTTTTGCAGCTGCAGTGTGCCTGGAGCTCAGGGCTTCCTGGATTATGAACCCCTAATTCTAGGCTCTGTAATAACCTTTTCCATAGGCAGGTAAATCAGCCTAGGGTTAAGTAAGGTCCCAAGGAAGAAGGGGTGGAGACAGCCATGTTGTGGCAGTTTTGTGCTCTCTTTGGGATGCCTTTTGCAGCTGCAATGTGCCTGGAGCTCAGGGCTTCCTGGTTTGAGAAACCCTAACCCTAGGCTCTGTAATAACCTTTTCCATAGGCAGGTAAATCAGCCCAGGGTTAGGGAAGGTTCCAATGAAAAAGGGATGGAGACAGCCATGTTGTGGTCGTTTTCGCCCTCTTTGGGATGCCTTTTGCAGCTGCAGTGTGCCTGGAGCTCAGTGCTTCCTGGTTTAAGAAACCCTAACCCTAGGCTCAACCCTAACCCTAACCCTTGGCAGGTAAATCAGCCTAGGGTTAGTGGAGGTCCCAAGGAAAAAGCAGTGGTGACAGCCATGTTGTGGCAGTTTTGCGCTCTCTTTGGGATGCCTTTTGCAGCTGCAATATGCCTGGAGCTCAGGGCTTCCTGGTTTAAAAACCCTAACCCTAGGCTCAACCCTAACCCTAACCCTAGGCAGGTAAATCAGCCTAGGATTAGGGAAGGTCCCAAGGAAAAAGGGGTGGAGACAGCCATGTTGTGGCAGTTTTGCGCTCTCTTTGGGATGCCTTTTGCAGCTGCAGTGTGCCTGGAGCTCAGGGCTTCCTGGTTTACGAAACCCTAACCCTAGGCTCAACCCTAACCCTAACCCTAGGCAGATAAATGAGCCTAGGATTAGGGAAGGTCCCAAGGAAAAAGCAGTGGTGACAGCCATGTTGTGGCAGTTTTGCGCTCTCTTTGGGATGCCTTTTGCAGCTGCAGTGTGCCTGGAGCTCAGGGCTTCCTGGTTTACGAAACCCTAACCCTAGGCTCAACCCTAACCCTAACCCTAGGCAGGTAAATCAGCCTAGGGTTCGTGGAGGTCCCAAGGAAAAAGCAGTGGTGACAGCCATGTTGTGGCAGTTTTGCGCTCTCTTTGGGATGCCTTTTGCAGCTGCAGTGTGCCTGGAGCGCAGGGCTTCATGGTTTAAGAAACCCTAACCCTAGGCTCTGTAATAACCATTTCCATAGGCAGGTAAATCAGCCTAGGGTTAGGGAAGGTCTCAAGGAAAAAAGGGCTGCAGACAGCCATGTTGTGGCAGTTTTGCGCTCTCTTTGGGATGGCTTTTGCAGCTGCAGTGTGCCTGGAGCTCAGGGCTTCCTGGTTTAAGAAACCCTAACCCTAGGCTCTGTAATAACCTTTTCCCTAGGCAAGTAAAACACCTAGGGTTAAGTAAGGTCCCAATGAAAAAGGGGTGGAGACAGCCATGTTGTAGCAGTTTTGCTCTCTCTTTGGGATGCCTTTTGCAGCTGCAGTGTGCCTGGAGCTCAGGGCTTCCTGGTTTGAGAAACCCTAACCCTAGGCTCAACCCTAACCCTAACCCTAGGCAGGTAAATCAGCCTAGGGTTAGGGAAGGTCCCAAGGAAAAAGGGGTGGAGACAGCCATGTTGTGGCAGTTTTGCGCTCTCTTTGGGATGCCTTTTGCAGCTGCAATATGCCTGGAGCTCAGGGCTTCCTGGTTTAAAAACCCTAACCCTAGGCTCAACCCTAACCCTAACCCTAGGCAGGTAAATCAGCCTAGGGTTAGGGAAGGTCCCAAGGAAGAAGGGGTGGAGACAGCCATGTTGTGGCAGTTTTGCGCTCTCTTTGGGATGCCTTTTGCAGCTGCAGTGTGCCTGGAGCTCAGGGCTTCCTGGTTTACGAAACCCTAACCCTAGGCTCAACCCTAACCCTAACCCTAGGCAGATAAATGAGCCTAGGATTAGGGAAGGTCCCAAGGAAAAAGCAGTGGTGACAGCCATGTTGTGGCAGTTTTGCGCTCTCTTTGGGATGCCTTTTGCAGCTGCAGTGTGCCTGGAGCGCAGGGCTTCATGGTTTAAGAAACCCTAACCCTAGGCTCTGTAATAACCTTTTCCATAGGCAGGTAGATCAGCCTAGGGTTAGGGAAGGTCTCAAGGAAAAAAGGGCTGCAGACAGCCATGTTGTGGCAGTTTTGCGCTCTCTTTGGGATGGCTTTTGCAGCTGCAGTGTGCCTGGAGCTCAGGGCTTCCTGGTTTAAGAAACCCTAACCCTAGGCTCTGTAATAACCTTTTCCCTAGGCAAGTAAAACACCTAGGGTTAAGTAAGGTCCCAATGAAAAAGGGGTGGAGACAGCCATGTTGTAGCAGTTTTGCTCTCTCTTTGGGATGCCTTTTGCAGCTGCAGTGTGCCTGGAGCTCAGGGCTTCCTGGTTTGAGAAACCCTAACCCTAGGCTCAACCCTAACCCTAACCCTAGGCAGATAAATCAGCCTAGGGTTAGGGAAGGTCCCAAGGAAAAAGGGGTGGAGACAGCCATGTTGTGGCAGTTTTGCGCTCTCTTTGGGATGCCTTTTGCAGCTGCAGTGTGCCTGGAGCTCAGGGCTTCCTGGATTATGAACCCCTAATTCTAGGCTCTGTAATAACCTTTTCCATAGGCAGGTAAATCAGCCTAGGGTTAAGTAAGGTCCCAAGGAAAAAGGGGTGGAGACAGCCATGTTGTGGCAGTTTTGTGCTCTCTTTGGGATGCCTTTTGCAGCTGCAGTGTGCCTGGAGCTCAGGGCTTCCTGGTTTAAGAAACCCTAACCCTAGGCTCAACCCTAACCCAAACCCTAGGCAGGTAAATCAGCCTAGGATTAGGGAAGGTCCCAAGGAAAAAGGGGTGGAGACAGCCATGTTGTGGCAGTTTTGCGCTCTCTTTGGGATGCCTTTTGCAGCTGCAGTGTGCCTGGAGCTCAGTGCTTCCTGGTTTGAGAAACCCTAACCCCAGGCTCAACCCTAACCCTAACCCTAGGCAGGTAAATGAGCCTAGGGTTAGTGGAGGTCCCATGGAAAAAGCAGTGGTGACAGCCATGTTGTGGCAGTTTTGCGCTCTCTTTGGGATGCCTTTTGCAGCTGCAGTGTGCCTGGAGCTCAGGGCTTCCTGGTTTAAGAAACCCTAACCCTAGGCTCTGTAATAACCTTTTCCATAGGCAAGTAAAACACCTAGGGTTAAGTAAGGTCCCAATGAAAAAGCGGTGGAGACAGCCATGTTGTAGCAGTTTTGCTCTCTCTTTGGGATGCCTTTTGCAGCTGCAGTGTGCCTGGAGCTCAGGGCTTCCTGGTTTGAGAAACCCTAACCCTAGGCTCAACCCTAACCCTAACCTTAGGCAGGTAAATCAGCCTAGGGTTAGGGAAGGTCCCAAGGAAAAAGGGGTGGAGACAGCCATGTTGTGGCAGTTTTGTGCTCTCTTTGGGATGCCTTTTGCAGCTGCAGTGTGCCTGGAGCTCAGGGCTTCCTGGTTTAAGAAACCCTAACCCTAGGCTCTGTAATAACCTTTTCCATAGGCAGGTAAATCAGCCTAGGGTTAGGGAAGGTCCCAAGGAAAAAGGGGTGGAGACAGCCATGTTGTGGCAGTTTTGCGCTCTCTTTGGGATGCCTTTTGCAGCTGCAGTGTGCTTGGAGCTCAGGGATTCCTGGTTTAGAAACCCTAACCCTCGGATCAACCCTAACCCTAACCCTAGGTAGGTAAATCAGCCTAGGGTTAAGTAAGTTCCCAAGGAAAAAGGGGTGGAGACAGCCATGTTGTGGCAGTTTTGCGCTCTCTTTGGGATGCCTTTTGCAGCTGCAGTGTGCCTGGAGCTCAGGGCTTCCTGGTTTGAGAAACCCTAACCCTAGGCTCAACCGTAACCCTAACCCTAGGCAGGTAAATCAGCCCAGGATTAGGGAAGGTCCCAAGGAAAAAGGGGTGGAGACAGCCATGTTGTGGCAGTTTTGCGCTCTCTTTGGGATGCCTTTTGCAGCTGCAGTGTGCCTGGAGCTCAGGGCTTCCTAGTTTAAGAAACCCTAACCCTAGGCTCTGTAATAACCTTTTCCATAGGCAAGTAAATCACCTAGGGTTAAGTAAGGTCCCAAGGAAAAAGGGGTGGAGACAGCCATGTTGTGGCAGTTTTGCGCTCTCTTTGGGATGCCTTTTGCAGCTGCAGTGTGCCTGGAGCTCAGGGCTTTCTGGTTTGAGAAACCCTAACCCTAGGCTCAGTAATAACCTTTTCCATAGGCTGGTAAATCAGCCTAGGGTTAGGGAAGGTCCCAAGGAAAAAGGGGTGGAGACAGCCATCTTGTGGCAGTTTTGCGCTCTCTTTGGGATGCCTTTTGCAGCTGCAGTGTGCCTGGAGCTCAGGGCTTCCTGGTTTAAGAAACCCTAACCCGAGGCTCAGTAATAACCTTTTCGATAGGCAGGTAAATCAGCCTATATTTAGAGAAGGTCCCAAGGAAAAAGGGGTGGAGACAGCCATGTTGTGGCAGTTTTGCTCTCTCTTTGGGATGCCTTTTGCAGCTGCAGTGTGCCTGGAGCTCAGGGCTTCCTGGTTTAGAATACCCTAACCCTAGGCTCAACCCTAACCCTAACCCTAGGCAGGTAAATCAGCCTAGGGTTAGGGAAGGTCTGAAGGAAGAAGGGTTGGAGACAGCCATGTTGTGGCAGTTTTGCGCTCTCTTTGGGATGCCTTTTGCAGCTGCAGTGTGCTTGGAGCTCAGGGCTTCCTGGTTTAGAAACCCTAACCCTCGGATCAACCCTAACCCTAACCCTAGGTAGGTAAATCAGCCTAGGGTTAAGTAAGTTCCCAAGGAAAAAGGGGTGGAGACAGCCATGTTGTCGCAGTTTTGCGCTCTCTTTGGGATGCCTTTTGCAGCTGCAGTGTGCCTGGAGCTCAGGGCTTCCTGGTTTAAAAAACCCTAACCCTAGGCTCAACCCTAACCCTAACCCTAGGTAGGTAAATCAGCCTAGGGTTAGGGAAGGTCCCAAGGAAAAAGGGGTGGAGACAGCCATGTTGTGGCAGTTTTGCGCTCTCTTTGGGATGCCTTTTGCAGCTGCAGTGTGCCTGGAGCTCAGGGCTTCCTGGTTTAAGAAACCCTAACCCTAGGCTCTGTAATAACCTTTTCCATAGGCAGGTAAATAAGCCTAGGGTTACGGAAGGTCCCAAGGAAAAAGGGGTGGAGACAGCCATGTTGTGGCAGTTTTGCGCTCTCTTTGGGATGCCTTTTGCAGCTGCAGTGTGCCTGGAGCTCAGGGCTTCCTGGTTTGAGAAACCCTAACCCTAGGCTCAACACTAACCCTAACCCTAGGCAGGTAAATCATGCGAGGGTTAGGGAAGGTCCGAATGAAAAAGGGGTGGAGACAGCCATGTTGTGGCAGTTTTGCGCTCCCTTTGGGATGCCTTTTGCAGCTGCAGTGTGCCTGGAGCTCAGGGCTTCCTGGTTTAAGAAACCCTAACCCGAGGCTCAGTAATAACCTTTTCGATAGGCAGGTAAATCAGCCTATATTTAGAGAAGGTCCCAAGGAAAAAGGGGTGGAGACAGCCATGTTGTGGCAGTTTTGCTCTCTCTTTGGGATGCCTTTTGCAGCTGCAGTGTGCCTGGAGCTCAGGGCTTCCTGGTTTAGAATACCCTAACCCTAGGCTCAACCCTAACCCTAACCCTAGGCAGGTAAATCAGCCTAGGGTTAGGGAAGGTCTGAAGGAAGAAGGGTTGGAGACAGCCATGTTGTGGCAGTTTTGCGCTCTCTTTGGGATGCCTTTTGCAGCTGCAGTGTGCTTGGAGCTCAGGGCTTCCTGGTTTAGAAACCCTAACCCTCGGATCAACCCTAACCCTAACCCTAGGTAGGTAAATCAGCCTAGGGTTAAGTAAGTTCCCAAGGAAAAAGGGGTGGAGACAGCCATGTTGTCGCAGTTTTGCGCTCTCTTTGGGATGCCTTTTGCAGCTGCAGTATGGCTGGAGCTCAGGACTTCCTGGTTTGAGAAACCCTAACCCGAGGCTCTGTAATAACCTTTTCCTTAGGCAGGTAAATCAGCCTAGGGTTAGGGAAGGTCCCAAAGAAAAAGGGGTGGAGACAGCCATGTTGTGGCAGTTTTGCGCTCTCTTTGGGATGCCTTTTGCACCTGCAGTGTGCCTGGAGCTCAGGGCTTCCTGGTTTAAGAAACCCTAACCCTAGGCTCAACCCTAACCATAACCCTAGGTAGGTAAATCAGCCGAGGGTTAGGGAAGGTCCGAATGAAAAAGGGGTGGAGACAGCCATGTTGTGGCAGTTTTGCGCTCTCTTTGGGATGCCTTTTGCACCTGCAGTGTGCCTGGAGCTCAGGGCTTCCTGGTTTAAGAAACCCTAACCGGAGGCTCAGTAATAACCTTTTCCATAGGCAGGTAAATCAGCCTAGGGTTAGGGAAGGTCCCAAGGAAAAAGGGGTGGAGACAGCCATGTTGTGGCAGTTTTGCGCTCTCTTTGGGATGCCTATTGCAGCTGCAGTGTGCCTGGAGCTCAGGGCTTCCTGGTTTAAGAAACTCTAACCCTAGGCTCTGTAATAACCTTTTCCCTAGTCAAGTAAATCAGCTAGGCTTAAGTAACGTCCCAAGGAAAAAGGGGTGGAGACAGCCATGTTGTGGCAGTTTTGTGCTCTCTTTGGGATGCCTTTTGCAGCTGCAGTGTGCCTGGAGCTCAGGGCTTCCTGGTTTGAGAAACCCTAACCCTAGGCTCAACCCTAACCCAAACCCTAGGCAGGTAAATCAGCCTAGGATTAGGGAAGGTCCCAAGGAAAAAGGGGTGGAGACAGCCATGTTGTGGCAGTTTTGCGCTCTCTTTGGGATGCCTTTTGCAGCTGCAGTGTGCCTGGAGCTCAGTGCTTCCTGGTTTGAGAAACCCTAACCCCAGGCTCAACCCTAACCCTAACCCTAGGCAGGTAAATGAGCCTAGGGTTAGTGGAGGTCCCATGGAAAAAGCAGTGGTGACAGCCATGTTGTGGCAGTTTTGCGCTCTCTTTGGGATGCCTTTTGCAGCTGCAGTGTGCCTGGAGCTCAGGGCTTCCTGGTTTAAGAAACCCTAACCCTAGGCTCTGTAATAACCTTTTCCATAGGCAAGTAAAACACCTAGGGTTAAGTAAGGTCCCAATGAAAAAGCGGTGGAGACAGCCATGTTGTAGCAGTTTTGCTCTCTCTTTGGGATGCCTTTTGCAGCTGCAGTGTGCCTGGAGCTCAGGGCTTCCTGGTTTAAAAACCCTAACCCTAGGCTCAACCCTAACCCTAACCCTAGGCAGGTAAATCAGCCTAGGGTTAGGGAAGGTCCCAAGGAAAAAGGGGTGGAGACAGCCATGTTGTCGCAGTTTTGCGCTCTCTTTGGGATGCCTTTTGCAGCTGCAGTATGCCTGGAGCTCAGGGCTTCCTGGTTTGAGAAACCCTAACCCTAGGCTCTGTAATAACCTTTTCCATAGGCAAGTAAAACACCTAGGGTTAAGTAAGGTCCCAATGAAAAAGCGGTGGAGACAGCCATGTTGTAGCAGTTTTGCTCTCTCTTTGGGATGCCTTTTGCAGCTGCAGTGTGCCTGGAGCTCAGGGCTTCCTGGTTTAAGAAACCCTAACCCTAGGCTCACCCCTAACCCTAACCCTAGGCAGGTAAATCAGCCTAGGGTTAGTGAAGGTCCCAAGGAAAAAGGGGTGGAGACAGCCATGTTGTGGCAGTTCTGCACTTTCCTTGGGCTGCCTTTTGCAGCTGCAGTGTGCCTGGAGCTCAGGGCTTCCTGGTTTAAGAAACCCTAACCCTAGGCTCTGTAATAACCTTTTCCATAGGCAAGTAAAACAGCTAGGGTTAAGTAAGGTCCCAATGAAAAAGCGGTGGAGACAGCCA
Organism: Calcarius lapponicus; assembly: GCA_039654755.1. NCBI lineage: Eukaryota > Metazoa > Chordata > Aves > Passeriformes > Fringillidae > Calcarius > Calcarius lapponicus. The sequence continues at coordinate 869,714 of JBBFKN010000043.1, forward strand.
TGTTGTAGCAGTTTTGCTCTCTCTTTGGGATGCCTTTTGCAGCTGCAGTGTGCCTGGAGCTCAGGGCTTCCTGGTTTAAAAAACCCTAACCCTAGGCTCAACCCTAACCCTAACCCTAGGCAGGTAAATCAGCCTAGGGTTAGGGAAGGTCCCAAGGAAAAAGGGGTGGAGACAGCCATGTTGTGGCAGTTTTGCGCTCTCTTTGGGATGCCTTTTGCAGCTGCAGTGTGCCTGGAGCTCAGGGCTTCCTGGTTTAAGAAACCCTAGCCCTAGGCTCTGTAATAACCTTTTCCATAGGCAAGTAAAACACCTAGGGTTAAGTAAGGTCCCAATGAAAAAGCGGTGGAGACAGCCATGTTGCAGCAGTTTTGCTCTCTCTTTGGGATGCCTTTTGCAGCTGCAATGTGCCTGGAGCTCAGGGCTTCCTGGTTTAAGAAACCCTAACCCTAGGCTCAGTAGTAACCTTTTCCATAGGCAGGTAAATCAGCCTACATTTAGAGAAGGTCCCAAGGAAAAAGGGGTGGAGACAGCCATGTTGTGGCAGTTTTGCGCTCTCTTTGGGATGCCTTTTGCAGCTGCAGTGTGCCTGGAGCTCAGGGCTTCCTGGTTTAAAAAACCCTAACCCTAGGCTCAACCCTAACCCTAACACTAGGCAGGTAAATCAGCCTAGGGTTAGGGAAGGTCCCAAGGAAGAAGGGGTGGAGACAGCCATGTTGTGGCAGTTTTGCGCTTACTTTGGGATGCCTATTGCAGCTGCAGTGTGCCTGGAGCTCAGGGCTTCCTGGTTTAAAAAACCCTAACCCTAGGCTCTGTAATAACCTTTTCCATAGGCAAGTAAATCAACTAGGGTTAAGTAAGGTCCCAAGGAAAAAGGGGTGGAGACAGCCATGTTGTAGCAGTTTTGCGCTCTCTTCGGGATGCCTTTTGCAGCTGCAGTGTGACTGGAGCTCAGGGCTTCCTCGTTTATGAATCCCTAACCCGAGGCTCAGTAATAACCTTTTCCATAGGCAGGTAAATCAGCCTACATTTAGAGAAGGTCCCAAGGAAAAAGGGGTGGAGACAGCCATGTTGTGGCACTTTTGCGCTCTCTTTGGGATGCCTTTTGCAGCTGCAGTGTGCCTGGAGCTCAGGGCTTCCTGGTTTAAAAAACCCTAACCCTAGGCTCAACCCTAACCCTAACCCTAGGCAGGTAAATCAGCCTAGGGTTAGGGAAGGTCCCAAGGAAAAAGGGGTGGAGACAGCCATGTTGTGGCAGTTTTGCGCTCTCTTTGGGATGCCTTTTGCAGCTGCAGTGTGCCTGGAGCTCAGGGCTTCCTAGTTTAAGAAACCCTAACCCTAGGCTCTGTAATAACCTTTTCCATGGGCAGGTAAATCAGCCTAGGGTTAGGGAAGGTCCCAAGGAAAAAGGGGTGGAGACAGCCATGTTGTGGCAGTTTTGCGCTCTCTTTGGGATGCCTTTTGCAGCTGCAGTGTGCCTGGAGCTCAGGGCTTCCTGGTTTAAGAAACCCTAACCCTAGGCTCTGTAATAACCTTTTCCATAGGCAAGTAAAACACCTAGGGTTAAGTAAGGTCCCAATGAAAAAGCGGTGGAGACAGCCATGTTGTAGCAGTTTTGCTCTCTCTTTGGGATGCCTTTTGCAGCTGCAGTGTGCCTGGAGCTCAGGGCTTCCTGGTTTAAGAAACCCTAACCCTAGGCTCACCACTAACCCTAACCCTAGGAAGGTAAATCAGCCTAGGGTTAGTGAAGGTCCCAAGGAAAAAGGGGTGGAGACAGCCATGTTGTGGCAGTTCTGCACTTTCCTTGGGCTGCCTTTTGCAGCTGCAGTGTGCCTGGAGCTCAGGGCTTCCTGGTTTAAGAAACCCTAACCCTAGGCTCTGTAATAACCTTTTCCATAGGCAAGTAAAACAGCTAGGGTTAAGTAAGGTCCCAATGAAAAAGGGGTGGAGACAGCCATGTTGTAGCAGTTTTGCTCTCTCTTTGGGATGCCTTTTGCAGCTGCAGTGTGCCTGGAGCTCAGGGCTTCCTGGTTTAAAAAACCCTAACCCTAGGCTCAACCCTAACCCTAACCCTAGGCAGGTAAATCAGCCTAGGGTTAGGGAAGGTCCCCAAGGAAAAAGGGGTGGAGACAGCCATGTTGTGGCAGTTTTGCGCTTACTTTGGGATGCCTTTTGCAGCTGCAGTGTGCCTGGAGCTCAGGGCTTCCTGGTTTAAAAAACCCTAACCCTAGGCTCAACCCTAACCCTAACACTAGGCAGGTAAATCAGCCTAGGGTTAGGGAAGGTCCCAAGGAAGAAGGGGTGGAGACAGCCATGTTGTCGCAGTTTTGCACTCTCTTTGGGATGCCTATTGCAGCTGCAGTGTGCCTGGAGCTCAGGGCTTCCTAGTTTAAGAAACCCTAACCCTAGGCTCTGTAATAACCTTTTCCATAGGCAAGTAAATCAACTAGGGTTAAGTAAGGTCCCAAGGAAAAAAGGGGTGGAGACAGCCATGTTGTAGCAGTTTTGCGCTCTCTTTGGGATGCCTTTTGCAGCTGCAGTGTGCCTGGAGCTCAGGGCTTCCTCGTTTAAGAATCCCTAACCCGAGGCTCAGTAATAAACTTTTCCATAGGCAGGTAAATCAGCCTACATTTAGAGAAGGTCCCAAGGAAAAAGGGGTGGAGACAGCCATGTTGTGGCAGTTTTGCGCTCTCTTTGGGATGCCTTTTGCAGCTGCAGTGTGCCTGGAGCTCAGGGCTTCCTGGTTTAAAAAACCCTAACCCTAGGCTCAACCCTAACCCTAACCCTAGGCAGGTAAACCAGCCTAGGGTTAGGCAAGGTCCCAAGGAAAAAGGGGTGGAGACAGCCATGTTGTGGCAGTTTTGCGCTCTCTTTGGGATGCCTTTTGCAGCTGCAGTGTGCCTGGAGCTCAGGGCTTCCTGGTTTAAGAAACCCTAACCCTAGGCTCTGTAATAACCTTTTCCATAGGCAAGTAAAACAGCAAGGGTTAAGTAAGGTCCCAATGAAAAAGCGGTGGAGACAGCCATGTTGTAGCAGTTTTGCTCTCTCTTTGGGATGCCTTTTGCAGCTGCAGTGTGCCTGGAGCTCAGGGCTTCCTGGTTTAAAAAACCCTAACCCTAGGCTCAACCCTAACCCTAACCCTAGGCAGGTAAATCAGCCTAGGGTTAGGGAAGGTCCCAAGGAAAAAGGGGTGGAGACAGCCATGTTGTGGCAGTTTTGCGCTTACTTTGGGATGCCTTTTGCAGCTGCAGTGTGCCTGGAGCTCAGGGCTTCCTGGTTTAAAAAACCCTAACCCTAGGCTCAACCCTAACCCTAACACTAGGCAGGTAAATCAGCCTAGGGTTAGGGAAGGTCCCAAGGAAGAAGGGGTGGAGACAGCCATGTTGTCGCAGTTTTGCACTCTCTTTGGGATGCCTATTGCAGCTGCAGTGTGCCTGGAGCTCAGGGCTTCCTAGTTTAAGAAACCCTAACCCTAGGCTCAGTAATAACCTTTTCCATAGGCAGGTAAATCAGCCTACATTTAGAAAAGGTCCCAAGGAAAAAGGGGTGGAGACAGCCATGTTGTGGCAGTTTTGCGCTCTCTTTGGGATGCCTTTTGCAGCTGCAGTGTGCCTGGAGCTCAGGGCTTCCTGGTTTAAGGAACCCTAACCCTAGGCTCTGTAATAACCTTTTCCATAGGCAGGTAAATCAGCCTAGGGTCACAGAGGGTCCCAAGGAAAAAGGGGTGGAGACAGCCATGTTGTGGCAGTTTTGCGCTTACTTTGGGATGCCTTTTGCAGCTGCAGTGTGCCTGGAGCTCAGGGCTTCCTGGTTTAAAAAACCCTAACCCTAGGCTCAACCCTAACCCTAACACTAGGCAGGTAAATCAGCCTAGGGTTAGGGAAGGTCCCAAGGAAGAAGGGGTGGAGACAGCCATGTTGTCGCAGTTTTGCACTCTCTTTGGGATGCCTATTGCAGCTGCAGTGTGCCTGGAGCTCAGGGCTTCCTAGTTTAAGAAACCCTAACCCTAGGCTCTGTAATAACCTTTTCCATAGGCAAGTAAATCAACTAGGGTTAAGTAAGGTCCCAAGGAAAAAGGGGTGGAGACAGCCATGTTGTAGCAGTTTTGCGCTCTCTTTGGGATGCCTTTTGCAGCTGCAGTGTGCCTGGAGCTCAGGGCTTCCTCGTTTAAGAATCCCTAACCCGAGGCTCAGTAATAAACTTTTCCATAGGCAGGTAAATCAGCCTACATTTAGAGAAGGTCCCAAGGAAAAAGGGGTGGAGACAGCCATGTTGTGGCAGTTTTGCGCTCTCTTTGGGATGCCTTTTGCAGCTGCAGTGTGCCTGGAGCTCAGGGCTTCCTGGTTTAAAAAACCCTAACCCTAGGCTCAACCCTAACCCTAACCCTAGGCAGGTAAATCTGCCTAGGGTTCGTGGAGGTCCCAAGGAAAAAGGGGTGGAGACAGCCATGTTGTGGCAGTTTTGCGCTCTCTTTGGGATGCCTTTTGCAGCTGCAGTGTGCCTGGAGCTCAGGGCTTCCTGGTTTAAGAAACCCTAACCCTAGGCTCTGTAATAACCTTTTCCATAGGCAGGTAAATCAGCCTAGGGTCACAGAGGGTCCCAAGGAAAAAGGGGTGGAGACAGCCATTTTGTGGCAGTTTTGCGCTCTCTTTGGGATGCCTTTTGCAGCTGCAGTGTGCCTGGAGCTCAGGGCTTCCTGGTTTGAGAAACCCTAACCCTAGGCTCAACCCTAACCCTAACGCTAGGCAGGTAAATCAGCCTAGGTTTAGGGAAGGTCTGAAGGAAGAAGGGTTGGAGACAGCCATGTTGTGGCAGTTTTGCGCTCTCTTTGGGATGCCTTTTGCAGCTGCAGTGTGCCTGGAGCTTAGGGCTTCCTGGTTTGAGAAACCCTAATTCTAGGCTCAACCGTAACCCTAACCCTAGGCAGGTAAATCAGCCTAGGGTTAGGGAAGGTCCCAAGGAAAAAGGGGTGGAGACAGCCATGTTGTGGCAGTTTTGCGCTTACTTTGGGATGCCTTTTGCAGCTGCAGTGTGCCTGGAGCTCAGGGCTTCCTGGTTTAAAAAACCCTAACCCTAGGCTCAACCCTAACCCTAACACTAGGCAGGTAAATCAGCCTAGGGTTAGGGAAGGTCCCAAGGAAGAAGGGGTGGAGACAGCCATGTTGTCGCAGTTTTGCACTCTCTTTGGGATGCCTATTGCAGCTGCAGTGTGCCTGGAGCTCAGGGCTTCCTAGTTTAAGAAACCCTAACCCTAGGCTCTGTAATAACCTTTTCCATAGGCAAGTAAATCAACTAGGGTTAAGTAAGGTCCCAAGGAAAAAGGGGTGGAGACAGCCATGTTGTAGCAGTTTTGCGCTCTCTTTGGGATGCCTTTTGCAGCTGCAGTGTGCCTGGAGCTCAGGGCTTCCTCGTTTAAGAATCCCTAACCCGAGGCTCAGTAATAAACTTTTCCATAGGCAGGTAAATCAGCCTACATTTAGAGAAGGTCCCAAGGAAAAAGGGGTGGAGACAGCCATGTTGTGGCAGTTTTGCGCTCTCTTTGGGATGCCTTTTGCAGCTGCAGTGTGCCTGGAGCTCAGGGCTTCCTGGTTTAAGAAACCCTAACCCTAGGCTCAACCCTAACCCTAACCCTAGGCAGGTAAATCAGCCTAGGGTTAGGGAAGGTCCCAAGGAAAAAGGGGTGGAGACAGCCATGTTGTGGCAGTTTTGCGCTCTCTTTGGGATGCCTTTTGCAGCTGCAGTGTGCCTGGAGCTCAGGGCTTCCTGGTTTAAGAAACCCTAACCCTAGGCTCTGTAATAACCTTTTCCATAGGCAAGTAAAACAGCTAGGGTTAAGTAAGGTCCCAATGAAAAAGCGGTGGAGACAGCCATGTTGTAGCAGTTTTGCTCTCTCTTTGGGATGCCTTTTGCAGCTGCAGTGTGCCTGGAGCTCAGGGCTTCCTGGTTTAAAAAACCCTAACCCTAGGCTCAACCCTAACCCTAACCCTAGGCAGGTAAATCAGCCTAGGGTTAGGGAAGGTCCCAAGGAAAAAGGGGTGGAGACAGCCATGTTGTGGCAGTTTTGCGCTCTCTTTGGGATGCCTTTTGCAGCTGCAGTGTGCCTGGAGCTCAGGGCTTCCTGGTTTAAAAAACCCTAACCCTAGGCTCAACCCTAACCCTAACACTAGGCAGGTAAATCAGCCTAGGGTTAGGGAAGGTCCCAAGGAAGAAGGGGTGGAGACAGCCATGTTGTCGCAGTTTTGCGCTCTCTTTGGGATGCCTATTGCAGCTGCAGTGTGCCTGGAGCTCAGGGCTTCCTAGTTTAAGAAACCCTAACCCGAGGCTCAGTAATAACCTTTTCCATAGGCAGGTAAATCAGCCTACATTTAGAAAAGGTCCCAAGGAAAAAGGGGTGGAGACAGCCATGTTGTGGCAGTTTTGCGCTCTCTTTGGGATGCCTTTTGCAGCTGCAGTGTGCCTGGAGCTCAGGGCTTCCTGGTTTAAGAAACCCTAACCCTAGGCTCTGTAATAACCTTTTCCATAGGCAGGTAAATCAGCCTAGGGTCACAGAGGGTCCCAAGGAAAAAGGGGTGGAGACAGCCATTTTGTGGCAGTTTTGCGCTCTCTTTGGGATGCCTTTTGCAGCTGCAGTGTGCCTGGAGCTCAGGGCTTCCTGGTTTGAGAAACCCTAACCCTAGGCTCAACCCTAACCCTAACGCTAGGCAGGTAAATCAGCCTAGGGTTAGAGAAGGTCCCAAGGAAAAAGGGGTGGAGACAGCCATGATGTGGCAGTTTTGCGCTCTCTTTGGGATGCCTTTTGCAGCTGCAGTGTGCCTGGAGCTCAGGGCTTCCTGGTTTAAGAAACCCTAACCCTAGGCTCTGTAATAACCTTTTCCATAGGCAGGTAAATCAGCCTAGGGTTACAGAGGGTCCCAAGGAAAAAGGGGTGGAGACAGCCATGTTGTGGCAGTTTTGCGCTCTCTTTGGGATGCCTATTGCAGCTGCAGTGTGCCTGCAGCTCAGGGCTTCCTGGTTTAAGAAACTCTAACCCTAGGTTCTGTAATAACCTTTTCCATAGGCATGTAAATCAACTAGGGTTAAGTAACGTCCCAAGGAAAAAGGCGTGGAGACAGCCATGATGTGGCAGTTTTGCGCTCTCTTTGGGATGCCTTTTGCAGCTGCAGTGTGCCTGGAGCTCAGGGCTTCCTGGTTTAAAAAACCCTAACCCTAGGCTCAACCGTAACCCTAACCCTAGGCAGGTAAATCAGCCTAGGGTTAGGGAAGGTCCCAAAGAAAAAGGGGTGGAGACAGCCATGTTGTGGCAGTTTTGCGCTCTCTTTGGGATGCCTTTTGCACCTGCAGTGTGCCTGGAGCTCAGGGCTTCCTGGTTTGAGAAACCCTAACCCTAGGCTCAACCGTAACCCTAACCCTAGGCAGGTAAATCAGCCTAGGGTTAGGGAAGGTCCCAAGGAAAAAGGGGTGGAGACAGCCATGTTGTGGCAGTTTTGCGCTCTCTTTGGGATGCCTTTTGCAGCTGCAGTGTGCCTGGAGCTCAGGGCTTCCTGGTTTAAGAAACCCTAACCGGAGGCTCAGTAGTAACCTTTTCCATGGGCAGGTAAATCAGCCTAGGGTTAGGGAAGGTCCCAAGGAAAAAGGGGTGGAGACAGCCATGTTGTGGCAGTTTTGCGCTCTCTTTGGGATGCCTTTTGTAGCTGCAGTGTGCCTGGAGCTCAGGGCTTCCTGGTTTAAGAAACCCTAACCCTAGGCTCTGTAATAACCTTTTCCATAGGCAGGTAAATCAGCCTACATTTAGAGAAGGTCCCAAGGAAAAAGGGGTGGAGACAGCCATGTTGTGTCAGTTTTGCGCTCTCTTTGGGATGCCTATTGCAGCTGCAGTGTGCCTGGAGCTCAGGGCTTCCTCGTTTAAGAAACTCTAACCCTAGGCTCTGTAATAACCTTTTCCCTAGTCAAGTAAGTCAACTAGGGTTAAGTAAGGTCCCAAGGAAAAAGGGGTGGAGACAGCCATGATGTGGCAGTTTTGCGCTCTCTTTGGGATGCCTTTTGCAGCTGCAGTGTGCCTGGAGCTCAGGGCTTCTTGGTTTAAAAAACCCTAACCCTAGGCTCAACCCTAACCCTAACCCTAGGCAGGTAAATCAGCCTAGGGTTAGGAAAGGTCCCAAGGAAAAAGGGGTGGAGACAGCCATGTTGTGGCAGTTTTGCGCACTATTTGGGATGCCTTTTGCAGCTGCAGTGTGCCTGGAGCTCAGGGCTTCCTGGTTTAAGAAACCCTAACCCGAGGCTCAGTAATAACCTTTTCGATAGGCAGGTAAATCAGCCTATATTTAGAGAAGGTCCCAAGGAAAAAGGGGTGGAGACAGCCATGTTGTGGCAGGTTTGCGCTCTCTTTGGGATGCCTTTTGCAGCTGCAGTGTGCTTGGAGCTCAGGGCTTCCTGGTTTAGAAACCCTAGCCCTCGGATCCACCCTAATCCTAACCCTAGGTAGGTAAATCAGCCTAGGGTTAAGTAAGTTCCCAAGGAAAAAGGGGTGGAGACAGCCATGTTGTGGCAGTTTTGCGCTCTCTTTGGGATGCCTTTTGCAGCTGCAGTGTGCCTGCAGCTCAGGGCTTCCTGGTTTAAAAAACCCTAACCCTAGGCTCAACCGTAACCCTAACCCTAGGCAGGTAAATCAGCCTAGGGTTAGGAAAGGTCCCAAGGAAAAAGGGGTGGAGACAGCCATGTTGTGGCAGTTTTGCGCACTATTTGGGATGCCTTTTGCAGCTGCAGTATGGCTGGAGCTCAGGACTTCCTGGTTTGAGAAACCCTAACCCTAGGCTCTGTAATAACCTTTTCCTTAGGCAGGTAAATCAGCCTAGGGTTAGGGAAGGTCCCAAAGAAAAAGGGGTGGAGACAGCCATGTTGTGGCAGTTTTGCGCTCTCTTTGGGATGCCTTTTGCAGCTGCAGTGTGCCTGGAGCTCAGGGCTTCCTGGTTTAAGAAACCCTAACCCTAGGCTCAACCCTAACCCTAACCCTAGGTAGGTAAATCAGCCGAGGGTTAGGAAAGGTCCGAATGAAAAAGGGGTGGAGACAGCCATGTTGTGGCAGTTTTGCGCACTCTTTGGGATGCCTTTTGCAGCTGCAGTGTGCCTGGAGCTCAGGGCTTCCTAGTTTAAGAAACCCTAACCCTAGGCTCTGTAATAACCTTTTCCATAGGCAAGTAAATCACCTAGGGTTAAGTAAGGTCCCAAGGAAAAAGGGGTGGAGACAGCCATGTTGTGGCAGTTTTGCGCTCTCTTTGGGATGCCTTTTGCAGCTGCAGTGTGCCTGGAGCTCAGGGCTTCCTGGTTTAGAAAACCCTAACCCCAGGCTCAACCCTAACCCTAACCCTAGGCAGGTAAATCAGCCTAGGGTTAGGGAAGGTCTGAAGGAAGAAGGGTTGGAGACAGCCATGTTGTGGCAGTTTTGCGCTCTCTTTGGGATGCCTTTTGCAGCTGCAGTGTGCTTGGAGCTCAGGGCTTCCTGGTTTAGAAACCCTAACCCTCGGATCAACCCTAACCCTAACCCTAGGTAGGTAAATCAGCCTAGGGTTAAGTAAGTTCCCAAGGAAAAAGGGGTGGAGACAGCCATGTTGTGGCAGTTTTGCGCTCTCTTTGGGATGCCTTTTGCAGCTGCAGTGTGCCTGGAGCTCAGGGCTTCCTGCTTTGGGAAACCCTAACCCTAGGCTCAACCCTAACCCTAACCCTAGGCAGGTAAATCAGCCTAGGGTTACGGAAGGTCCCAAGGAAAAAGGGGTGGAGACAGCCATGTTGTGGCAGTTTTGCGCTCTCTTTGGGATGCCTTTTGCAGCTGCATTGCGCCTGGAGCTCAGGGCTTCCTGGTTTAAGAAACCCTAACCGGAGGCTCAGTAGTAACCTTTTCCATGGGCAGGTAAATCAGCCTAGGGTTAGGGAAGGTCCCAAGGAAAAAGGGGTGGAGACAGCCATGATGTGGCAGTTTTGCGCTCTCTTTGGGATGCCTTTTGCAGCTGCAGTGTGCCTGGAGCTCAGGGCTTCTTGGTTTAAAAAACCCTAACCCTAGGCTCAACCCTAACCCTAACCCTAGGCAGGTAAATCAGCCTAGGATTAGGGAAGGTCCCAAGGAAAAAGGGGTGGAGACAGCCATGTTGTGGCAGTTTTGCGCTCTCTTTGGGATGCCTTTTGCAGCTGCAGTGTGCCTGGACCTCAGGGCTTCCTGGTTTAAGAAACCCTAACCCTAGGCTCTGTAATAACCTTTTCCATAGGCAGGTAAATCAGCCTAGGGTTACAGAGGGTCCCAAGGAAAAAGGGGTGGAGACAGCCATGTTGTGGCAGTTTTGCGCTCTCTTTGGGATGCCTATTGCAGCTGCAGTGTGCCTGCAGCTCAGGGCTTCCTGGTTTAAGAAACTCTAACCCTAGGTTCTGTAATAACCTTTTCCTTAGGCATGTAAATCAACTAGGGTTAAGTAACGTCCCAAGGAAAAAGGCGTGGAGACAGCCATGATGTGGCAGTTTTGCGCTCTCTTTGGGATGCCTTTTGCAGCTGCAGTGTGCCTGGAGCTCAGGGCTTCCTGGTTTAAAAAACCCTAACCCTAGGCTCAACCGTAACCCTAACCCTAGGCAGGTAAATCAGCCTAGGATTAGGGAAGGTCCCAAGGAAAAAGGGGTGGAGACAGCCATGTTGTGGCAGTTTTGCGCTCTCTTTGGGATGCCTTTTGCAGCTGCAGTGTGCCTGGAGCTCAGGGCTTCCTAGTTTAAGAAACCCTAACCCTAGGCTCTGTAATAACCTTTTCCATAGGCAAGTAAATCACCTAGGGTTAAGTAAGGTCCCAAGGAAAAAGGGGTGGAGACAGCCATATTGTGGCAGTTTTGCGCTCTCTTTGGGATGCCTTTTGCAGCTGCAGTGTGCTTGGAGCTCAGGGATTCCTGGTTTAGAAACCCTAACCCTCGGATCAACCCTAACCCTAACCCTAGGTAGGTAAATCAGCCTAGGTTTAGGGAAGGTCCCAAGGAAAAAGGGGTGGAGACAGCCATGTTGTGGCAGTTTTGCGCACTCTTTGGGATGCCTTTTGCAGCTGCAGTATGGCTGGAGCTCAGGACTTCCTGGTTTGAGAAACCCTAACCCTAGGCTCTGTAATAACCTTTTCCATAGGCAGGTAAATCAGCCTAGGGTTAGGGAAGGTCCCAAAGAAAAAGGGGTGGAGACAGCCATGTTGTGGCAGTTTTGCGCTCTCTTTGGGATGCCTTTTGCAGCTGCAGTGTGCCTGGAGCTCAGGGCTTCCTGGTTTAAGAAACCCTAACCGGAGGCTCAGTAGTAACCTTTTCCATGGGCAGGTAAATCAGCCTAGGGTTAGGGAAGGTCCCAAGGAAAAAGGGGTGGAGACAGCCATGTTGTGGCAGTTCTGCACTTTTCTTGGGGTGCCTTTTGCAGCTGCAGTGTGCCTGGAGCTCAGGGCTTCCTGGTTTGAGAAACCCTAACCCTAGGCTCAGTAATAACCTTTTCCATAGGCAGGTAAATCAGCCTAGGGTTAGGGAAGGTTCCAAGGAAAAAGGGGTGGAGACAGCCATGTTGTGGCAGTTTTGCGCTCTCTTTGGGATGCCTTTTGCAGCTGCAGTGTGCCTGGAGCTCAGGGCTTCCTGGTTTAAGAAACCCTAACCCTAGGCTCTGTAATAACCTTTTCCATAGGCAGGTAAATCAGCCTACATTTAGAGAAGGTCCCAAGGAAAAAGGGGTGGAGACAGCCATGATGTGGCAGTTTTGCGCTCTCTTTGGGATGCCTTTTGCAGCTGCAGTGTGCCTGGAGCTCAGGGCTTCCTGGTTTAAAAAACCCTAACCCTAGGCTCAACCGTAACCCTAACCCTAGGCAGGTAAATCAGCCTAGGATTAGGGAAGGTCCCAAGGAAAAAGGGGTGGAGACAGCCATGTTGTGGCAGTTTTGCGCTCTCTTTGGGATGCCTTTTGCAGCTGCAGTGTGCCTGGAGCTCAGGGCTTCCTAGTTTAAGAAACCCTAACCCTAGGCTCTGTAATAACCTTTTCCATAGGCAAGTAAATCACCTAAGGTTAAGTAAGGTCTCAAGGAAAAAGGGGTGGAGACAGCCATGTTGTGGCAGTTTTGCGCTCTCTTTGGGATGCCTTTTGCAGCTGCAGTGTGCCTGGAGCTCAGGGCTTCCTGGTTTGAGAAACCCTAATTCTAGGCTCAACCGTAACCCTAACCCTAGGTAGGTAAATCAGCCGAGGGTTAGGGAAGGTCCGAATGAAAAAGGGGTGGAGACAGCCATGTTGTGGCAGTTTTGCCCTCTCTTTGGGATGCCTTTTGCAGCTGCAGTGTGCCTGGAGCTCAGGGCTTCCTGGTTTAAGAAACCCTAACCCGAGGCTCAGTAATAACCTTTTCGATAGGCAGGTAAATCAGCCTATATTTAGAGAAGGTCCCAAGGAAAAAGGGGTGGAGACAGCCATGTTGTGGCAGTTGTGCACTCTCTTTGGGATGCCTTTTGCAGCTGCAGTGTGCCTGGAGCTCAGGGCTTCCTGGTTTGAGAAACCCTAACCCTAGGCTCAACCCTAACCCTAATCCTAGGCAGGTAAATCAGCCTAGGGTTAGGGAAGGTCTGAAGGAAGAAGGGTTGGAGACAGCCATGTTGTGGCAGTTTTGCGCTCTCTTTGGGATGCCTTTTGCAGCTGCAGTGTGCCTGGAGCTCAGGGCTTCCTGGTTTAAAAAACCCTAACCCTAGGCTCAACCCTAACCCTAACCCTCGGCAGGTAAATCAGCCTAGGGTTAGGGAAGGTCCCAAGGAAAAAGGGGTGGAGACAGCCATGTTGTGGCAGTTTTGCGCTCTCTTTGGGATGCCTTTTGCAGCTGCAGTATGGCTGGAGCTCAGGACTTCCTGGTTTGAGAAACCCTAACCCTAGGCTCTGTAATAACCGTTTCCATAGGCAGGTAAATCAGCCTAGGGTTAGGGAAGGTCCCAAAGAAAAAGGGGTGGAGACAGCCATGTTGTGGCAGTTTTGCGCTCTCTTTGGGATGCCTTTTGCACCTGCAGTGTGCCTGGAGCTCAGGGCTTCCTGGTTTAAGAAACCCTAACCCTAGGCTCAACCCTAACCCTAACCCTAGGTAGGTAAATCAGCCGAGGGTTAGGGAAGGTCCGAATGAAAAAGGGGTGGAGACAGCCATGTTGTGGCAGTTTTGCGCTCTCTTTGGGATGCCTTTTGCAGCTGCAGTGTGCCTGGAGCTCAGGGCTTCCTGGTTTAAAAAACCCTAACCCTAGGCTCAACCCTAACCCTAACCCTAGGCAGGTAAATCAGGCTATATTTAGTGAAGGTCCCACGGAAAAAGGGGTGGAGACAGCCATGTTGTGGCAGTTTTGCGCTCTCTTTGGGATGCCTTTTGCAGCTGCAGTATGGCTGGAGCTCAGGGCTTCCTGGTTTAAAAAACCCTAACCCTAGGCTCAACCCTAACCCTAACCCTAGGCAGGTAAATCAGCCTAGGTTTAGTGGAGGTCCCAAGGAAAAAGCAGTGGTGACAGATGTTGTGGCAGTTTTGCGCTCTCTTTGGGATGCCTTTTGCAGCTGCAGTGTGCCTGGAGCTTAGGGCTTCCTGGTTTAAAAAACCCTAACCCTAGGCTCAACCCTAACCCAAACCCTAGGCAGGTAAATCAGCCTAGGGTTAGGGAAGGTCCCAAGGAAAAAGGGGTGGAGACAGCCATGTTGTGGCAGTTTTGCGCTCTCTTTGGGATGCCTTTTGCAGCTGCAGTGTGCCTGGAGCTCAGGGCTTCCTGGTTTTAGAAACTCTAACCCTAGGCTCTGTAATAACCTTTTCCATAGAGAGGTAAATCAGCCTAGGGTTAAGTAAGGTCCCAAGGAAGAAGGGGTGGAGACAGCCATGATGTGAAAGTTTTGCGCTCTCTTTGGGATGCCTTTTGCAGCTGCAGTGTGCCTGGAGCTCAGGGCTTCTTGGTTTAAAAAACCCTAAAACTAGGCTCAACCCTAACCCTAACCCTAGGCAGGTAAATCAGCCTAGGATTGGAGAAGGTCCCAAGGAAAAAGGGGTGGAGACAGCCATGTTGTGGCAGTTTTGCGCTCTCTTTGGGATGCCTTTTGCAGCTGCAGTGTGCTTGGAGCTCAGGGCTTCCTGGTTTAGAAACCCTAACCCTCGGATCAACCCTAACCCTAACCCTAGGTAGGTAAATCAGCCTAGGGTTAAGTAAGTTCCCAAGGAAAAAGGGGTGAAGACAGCCATGTTGTGGCAGTTTTGCGCTCTCTTTGGGATGCCTTTTGCAGCTGCAGTATGGCTGGAGCTCAGGACTTCCTGGTTTGAGAAACCCTAACCCTAGGCTCTGTAATAACCTTTTCCATAGGCAGGTAAATCAGCCGAGGGTTAGGGAAGGTCCCAAGGAAAAAGGGGTGGAGACAGCCATGTTGTGGCAGTTTTGCGCTCTCTTTGGGATGCCTTTTGCAGCTGCAGTGTGCCTGGAGCTCAGGGCTTCCTGGTTTAAGAAACCCTAACCCGAGGCTCGGTAATAACCTTTTCGATAGGCAGGTAAATCAGCCTATATTTAGAGAAGGTCCCAAGGAAAAAGGGGTGGAGACAGCCATGTTGTGGCAGTTTTGCGCTCTCTTTGGGATGCCTTTTGCAGCTGCAGTGTGCCTGGAGCTCAGGGCTTCCTGGTTTAAAAAACCCTAACCCTAGGCTCAACTCTAACCCTAACCCTAGGCAGGTAAATCAGGCTATATTTAGTGAAGGTCCCACGGAAAAAGGGGTGGAGACAGCCATGTTGTGGCAGTTTTGCGCTCTCTTTGGGATGCCTTTTGCAGCTGCAGTGTGCTTGGAGCTCAGGGCTTCCTGGTTTAGAAACCCTAACCCTCGGATCAACCCTAACCCTAACCCTAGGTAGGTAAATCAGCCTAGGGTTAAGTAAGTTCCCAAGGAAAAAGGGGTGAAGACAGCCATGTTGTGGCAGTTTTGCGCTCTCTTTGGGATGCCTTTTGCAGCTGCAGTATGGCTGGAGCTCAGGACTTCCTGGTTTGAGAAACCCTAACCCTAGGCTCTGTAATAACCTTTTCCATAGGCAGGTAAATCAGCCTAGGGTTAGGGAAGGTCCCAAAGAAAAAGGGGTGGAGACAGCCATGTTGTGGCAGTTTTGCGCTCTCTTTGGGATGCCTTTTGCACCTGCAGTGTGCCTGGAGCTCAGGGCTTCCTGGTTTAAAAAACCCTAACCCTAGGCTCAACTCTAACCCTAACCCTAGGCAGGTAAATCAGCCTAGGGTTAGGGATGGTCTGAAGGAAGAAGGGTTGGAGACAGGCATGTTGTGGCAGTTTTGCGCTCTCTTTGGGATGCCTTTTGCAGCTGCAGTGTGCCTGGAGCTCAGGGCTTCCTGGTTTAAAAAACCCTAACCCTTGGCTCAACACTAACCCTAACCCTAGGCAGGTAAATCAGGCTATATTTAGTGAAGGTCCCACGGAAAAAGGGGTGGAGACAGCCATGTTGTGGCAGTTTTGCGCTCTCTTTGGGATGCCTTTTGCAGCTGCAGTGTGCTTGGAGCTCAGGGCTTCCTGGTTTAGAAACCCTAACCCTCGGATCAACCCTAACCCTAACCCTAGGTAGGTAAATCAGCCTAGGGTTAAGTAAGTTCCCAAGTAAAAAGGGGTGGAGACAGCCATGTTGTGGCAGTTTTGTGCTCTCTTTGGGATGCCTTTTGCAGCTGCAGTGTGCCTGGAGCTCAGGGCTTCCTGGTTTAAAAAACCCTAACCCTAGGCTCAACCCTAACCCTAACCCTAGGCAGGTAAATCAGCATAGGGTTAGGGAAGGTCCCAAGGAAAAAGGGGTGGAGACAGCCATGTTGTGGCAGTTTTGCGCACTCTTTGGGATGCCTTTTGCACCTGCAGTGTGCCTGGAGCTCAGGGCTTCTTGGTTTAAAAAACCCTAAAACTAGGCTCAACCCTAACCCTAACCCTAGGCAGGTAAATCAGCCTAGGATTGGAGAAGGTCCCAAGGAAAAAGGGGTGGAGACAGCCATGTTGTGGCAGTTTTGCGCTCTCTTTGGGATGCCTTTTGCAGCTGCAGTGTGCTTGGAGCTCAGGGCTTCCTGGTTTAGAAACCCTAACCCTCGGATCAACCCTAACCCTAACCCTAGGTAGGTAAATCAGCCTAGGGTTAAGTAAGTTCCCAAGGAAAAAGGGGTGAAGACAGCCATGTTGTGGCAGTTTTGCGCTCTCTTTGGGATGCCTTTTGCAGCTGCAGTATGGCTGGAGCTCAGGACTTCCTGGTTTGAGAAACCCTAACCCTAGGCTCTGTAATAACCTTTTCCATAGGCAGGTAAATCAGCCTAGGGTTAGGGAAGGTCCCAAAGAAAAAGGGGTGGAGACAGCCATGTTGTGGCACTTTTGCGCTCTCTTTGGGATGCCTTTTGCAGCTGCAGTGTGCCTGGAGCTCAGGGCTTCCTGGTTTAAGAAACCCTAACCCGAGGCTCGGTAATAACCTTTTCGATAGGCAGGTAAATCAGCCTATATTTAGAGAAGGTCCCAAGGAAAAAGGGGTGGAGACAGCCATGTTGTGGCAGTTTTGCGCTCTCTTTGGGATGCCTTTTGCAGCTGCAGTGTGCCTGGAGCTCAGGGCTTCCTGGTTTAAAAAACCCTAACCCTAGGCTCAACTCTAACCCTAACCCTAGGCAGGTAAATCAGGCTATATTTAGTGAAGGTCCCACGGAAAAAGGGGTGGAGACAGCCATGTTGTGGCAGTTTTGCGCTCTCTTTGGGATGCCTTTTGCAGCTGCAGTGTGCCTGGAGCTCAGGCCTTCCTGGTTTGAGAAACCCCAACCCTAGGCTCAACACTAACCCTAACCCTAGGTAGGTAAATCAGCCGAGGGTTAGGGAAGGTCCCAAGGAAAAAGGGTTGGAGACAGCCATGTTGTGGCAGTTTTGCGCTCTCTTTGGGATGCCTTTTGCAGCTGCAGTGTGCTTGGAGCTCAGGGCTTCCTGGTTTAGAAACCCTAACCCTCGGATCAACCCTAACCCTAACCCTAGGTAGGTAAATCAGCCTAGGGTTAAGTAAGTTCCCAAGGAAAAAGGGGTGAAGACAGCCATGTTGTGGCAGTTTTGCGCTCTCTTTGGGATGCCTTTTGCAGCTGCAGTATGGCTGGAGCTCAGGACTTCCTGGTTTGAGAAACCCTAACCCTAGGCTCTGTAATAACCTTTTCCATAGGCAGGTAAATCAGCCTAGGGTTAGGGAAGGTCCCAAAGAAAAAGGGGTGGAGACAGCCATGTTGTGGCAGTTTTGCGCTCTCTTTGGGATGCCTTTTGCACCTGCAGTGTGCCTGGAGCTCAGGGCTTCCTGGTTTAAAAAACCCTAACCCTAGGCTCAACTCTAACCCTAACCCTAGGCAGGTAAATCAGCCTAGGGTTAGGGATGGTCTGAAGGAAGAAGGGTTGGAGACAGGCATGTTGTGGCAGTTTTGCGCTCTCTTTGGGATGCCTTTTGCAGCTGCAGTGTGCCTGGAGCTCAGGGCTTCCTGGTTTAAAAAACCCTAACCCTTGGCTCAACAATAACCCTAACCCTAGGCAGGTAAATCAGGCTATATTTAGTGAAGGTCCCACGGAAAAAGGGGTGGAGACAGCCATGTTGTGGCAGTTTTGCGCTCTCTTTGGGATGCCTTTTGCAGCTGCAGTGTGCTTGGAGCTCAGGGCTTCCTGGTTTAGAAACCCTAACCCTCGGATCAACCCTAACCCTAACCCTAGGTAGGTAAATCAGCCTAGGGTTAAGTAAGTTCCCAAGGAAAAAGGGGTGGAGACAGCCATGTTGTGGCAGTTTTGTGCTCTCTTTGGGATGCCTTTTGCAGCTGCAGTGTGCCTGGAGCTCAGGGCTTCCTGGTTTAAAAAACCCTAACCCTAGGCTCAACCCTAACCCTAACCCTAGGCAGGTAAATCAGCATAGGGTTAGGGAAGGTCCCAAGGAAAAAGGGGTGGAGACAGCCATGTTGTGGCAGTTTTGCGCACTCTTTGGGATGCCTTTTGCACCTGCAGTGTGCCTGGAGCTCAGGGCTTCTTGGTTTAAAAAACCCTAAAACTAGGCTCAACCCTAACCCTAACCCTAGGCAGGTAAATCAGCCTAGGATTGGAGAAGGTCCCAAGGAAAAAGGGGTGGAGACAGCCATGTTGTGGCAGTTTTGCGCTCTCTTTGGGATGCCTTTTGCAGCTGCAGTGTGCTTGGAGCTCAGGGCTTCCTGGTTTAGAAACCCTAACCCTCGGATCAACCCTAACCCTAACCCTAGGTAGGTAAATCAGCCTAGGGTTAAGTAAGTTCCCAAGGAAAAAGGGGTGAAGACAGCCATGTTGTGGCAGTTTTGCGCTCTCTTTGGGATGCCTTTTGCAGCTGCAGTATGGCTGGAGCTCAGGACTTCCTGGTTTGAGAAACCCTAACCCTAGGCTCTGTAATAACCTTTTCCATAGGCAGGTAAATCAGCCTAGGGTTAGGGAAGGTCCCAAAGAAAAAGGGGTGGAGACAGCCATGTTGTGGCACTTTTGCGCTCTCTTTGGGATGCCTTTTGCAGCTGCAGTGTGCCTGGAGCTCAGGGCTTCCTGGTTTAAGAAACCCTAACCCGAGGCTCGGTAATAACCTTTTCGATAGGCAGGTAAATCAGCCTATATTTAGAGAAGGTCCCAAGGAAAAAGGGGTGGAGACAGCCATGTTGTGGCAGTTTTGCGCTCTCTTTGGGATGCCTTTTGCAGCTGCAGTGTGCCTGGAGCTCAGGGCTTCCTGGTTTAAAAAACCCTAACCCTAGGCTCAACTCTAACCCTAACCCTAGGCAGGTAAATCAGGCTATATTTAGTGAAGGTCCCACGGAAAAAGGGGTGGAGACAGCCATGTTGTGGCAGTTTTGCGCTCTCTTTGGGATGCCTTTTGCAGCTGCAGTGTGCCTGGAGCTCAGGCCTTCCTGGTTTGAGAAACCCCAACCCTAGGCTCAACCCTAACCCTAACCCTAGGTAGGTAAATCAGCCGAGGGTTAGGGAAGGTCCCAAGGAAAAAGGGGTGGAGACAGCCATGTTGTGGCAGTTTTGCGCTCTCTTTGGGATGCCTTTTGCAGCTGCAGTGTGCTTGGAGCTCAGGGCTTCCTGGTTTAGAAACCCTAACCCTCGGATCAACCCTAACCCTAACCCTAGGCAGGTAAATCAGCCTAGGGTTAAGTAAGTTCCCAAGGAAAAAGGGGTGAAGACAGCCATGTTGTGGCAGTTTTGCGCTCTCTTTGGGATGCCTTTTGCAGCTGCAGTATGGCTGGAGCTCAGGACTTCCTGGTTTGAGAAACCCTAACCCTAGGCTCTGTAATAACCTTTTCCATAGGCAGGTAAATCAGCCTAGGGTTAGGGAAGGTCCCAAAGAAAAAGGGGTGGAGACAGCCATGTTGTGGCAGTTTTGCGCTCTCTTTGGGATGCCTTTTGCACCTGCAGTGTGCCTGGAGCTCAGGGCTTCCTGGTTTAAAAAACCCTAACCCTAGGCTCAACTCTAACCCTAACCCTAGGCAGGTAAATCAGCCTAGGGTTAGGGAAGGTCTGAAGGAAGAAGGGTTGGAGACAGCCATGTTGTGGCAGTTTTGCGCTCTCTTTGGGATGCCTTTTGCAGCTGCAGTGTGCCTGGAGCTCAGGGCTTCCTGGTTTAAAAAACCCTAACCCTTGGCTCAACACTAACCCTAACCCTAGGCAGGTAAATCAGGCTATATTTAGTGAAGGTCCCACGGAAAAAGGGGTGGAGACAGCCATGTTGTGGCAGTTTTGCGCTCTCTTTGGGATGCCTTTTGCAGCTGCAGTGTGCCTGGAGCTCAGGGCTTCCTAGTTTAAGAAACCCTAACGCTAGTCTCTGTAATAACCTTTTCCATAGGCAAGTAAATCACCTAGGGTTAAGTAAGGTCCCAAGGAAAAAGGGGTGGAGACAGCCATATTGTGGCAGTTTTGCGCCCTCTTTGGGATGCCTTTTGCCCCTGCAGTGTGCCTGGAGCTCAGGGCTTCCTGGTTTGAGAAACCCTAACCCTAGGCTCAACCGTAACCCTAACCCTAGGCAGGTAAATCAGCCTAGGGTTAGGGAAGGTCCCAAGGAAAAAGGGGTGGAGACAGCCATGTTGTGGCAGTTTTGCGCTCTCTTTGGGATGGCTTTTGCAGCTGCAGTGTGCCTGGAGCTCAGGGCTTCCTGGTTTAAGAAACCCTAACCGGAGGCTCAGTAGTAACCTTTTCCATGGGCAGGTAAATCAGCCTAGGGTTAGGGAAGGTCCCAAGGAAAAAGGGGTGGAGACAGCCATGTTGTGGCAGTTTTGCGCTCTCTTTGGGATGCCTTTTGCAGCTGCAGTGTGCCTGGAGCTCAGGGCTTCCTGGTTTAAGAAACCCTAACCCGAGGCTCGGTAATAACCTTTTCGATAGGCAGGTAAATCAGCCTATATTTAGAGAAGGTCCCAAGGAAAAAGGGGTGGAGACAGCCATGTTGTGGCAGTTTTGCGCTCTCTTTGGGATGCCTTTTGCAGCTGCAGTGTGCCTGGAGCTCAGGGCTTCCTGGTTTAAAAAACCCTAACCCTAGGCTCAACTCTAACCCTAACCCTAGGCAGGTAAATCAGGCTATATTTAGTGAAGGTCCCACGGAAAAAGGGGTGGAGACAGCCATGTTGTGGCAGTTTTGCGCTCTCTTTGGGATGCCTTTTGCAGCTGCAGTGTGCCTGGAGCTCAGGCCTTCCTGGTTTGAGAAACCCCAACCCTAGGCTCAACACTAACCCTAACCCTAGGTAGGTAAATCAGCCGAGGGTTAGGGAAGGTCCCAAGGAAAAAGGGTTGGAGACAGCCATGTTGTGGCAGTTTTGCGCTCTCTTTGGGATGCCTTTTGCAGCTGCAGTGTGCTTGGAGCTCAGGGCTTCCTGGTTTAGAAACCCTAACCCTCGGATCAACCCTAACCCTAACCCTAGGTAGGTAAATCAGCCTAGGGTTAAGTAAGTTCCCAAGGAAAAAGGGGTGAAGACAGCCATGTTGTGGCAGTTTTGCGCTCTCTTTGGGATGCCTTTTGCAGCTGCAGTATGGCTGGAGCTCAGGACTTCCTGGTTTGAGAAACCCTAACCCTAGGCTCTGTAATAACCTTTTCCATAGGCAGGTAAATCAGCCTAGGGTTAGGGAAGGTCCCAAAGAAAAAGGGGTGGAGACAGCCATGTTGTGGCAGTTTTGCGCTCTCTTTGGGATGCCTTTTGCACCTGCAGTGTGCCTGGAGCTCAGGGCTTCCTGGTTTAAAAAACCCTAACCCTAGGCTCAACTCTAACCCTAACCCTAGGCAGGTAAATCAGCCTAGGGTTAGGGATGGTCTGAAGGAAGAAGGGTTGGAGACAGGCATGTTGTGGCAGTTTTGCGCTCTCTTTGGGATGCCTTTTGCAGCTGCAGTGTGCCTGGAGCTCAGGGCTTCCTGGTTTAAAAAACCCTAACCCTTGGCTCAACAATAACCCTAACCCTAGGCAGGTAAATCAGGCTATATTTAGTGAAGGTCCCACGGAAAAAGGGGTGGAGACAGCCATGTTGTGGCAGTTTTGCGCTCTCTTTGGGATGCCTTTTGCAGCTGCAGTGTGCTTGGAGCTCAGGGCTTCCTGGTTTAGAAACCCTAACCCTCGGATCAACCCTAACCCTAACCCTAGGTAGGTAAATCAGCCTAGGGTTAAGTAAGTTCCCAAGGAAAAAGGGGTGGAGACAGCCATGTTGTGGCAGTTTTGTGCTCTCTTTGGGATGCCTTTTGCAGCTGCAGTGTGCCTGGAGCTCAGGGCTTCCTGGTTTAAAAAACCCTAACCCTAGGCTCAACCCTAACCCTAACCCTAGGCAGGTAAATCAGCATAGGGTTAGGGAAGGTCCCAAGGAAAAAGGGGTGGAGACAGCCATGTTGTGGCAGTTTTGCGCACTCTTTGGGATGCCTTTTGCACCTGCAGTGTGCCTGGAGCTCAGGGCTTCTTGGTTTAAAAAACCCTAAAACTAGGCTCAACCCTAACCCTAACCCTAGGCAGGTAAATCAGCCTAGGATTGGAGAAGGTCCCAAGGAAAAAGGGGTGGAGACAGCCATGTTGTGGCAGTTTTGCGCTCTCTTTGGGATGCCTTTTGCAGCTGCAGTGTGCTTGGAGCTCAGGGCTTCCTGGTTTAGAAACCCTAACCCTCGGATCAACCCTAACCCTAACCCTAGGTAGGTAAATCAGCCTAGGGTTAAGTAAGTTCCCAAGGAAAAAGGGGTGAAGACAGCCATGTTGTGGCAGTTTTGCGCTCTCTTTGGGATGCCTTTTGCAGCTGCAGTATGGCTGGAGCTCAGGACTTCCTGGTTTGAGAAACCCTAACCCTAGGCTCTGTAATAACCTTTTCCATAGGCAGGTAAATCAGCCTAGGGTTAGGGAAGGTCCCAAAGAAAAAGGGGTGGAGACAGCCATGTTGTGGCACTTTTGCGCTCTCTTTGGGATGCCTTTTGCAGCTGCAGTGTGCCTGGAGCTCAGGGCTTCCTGGTTTAAGAAACCCTAACCCGAGGCTCGGTAATAACCTTTTCGATAGGCAGGTAAATCAGCCTATATTTAGAGAAGGTCCCAAGGAAAAAGGGGTGGAGACAGCCATGTTGTGGCAGTTTTGCGCTCTCTTTGGGATGCCTTTTGCAGCTGCAGTGTGCCTGGAGCTCAGGGCTTCCTGGTTTAAAAAACCCTAACCCTAGGCTCAACTCTAACCCTAACCCTAGGCAGGTAAATCAGGCTATATTTAGTGAAGGTCCCACGGAAAAAGGGGTGGAGACAGCCATGTTGTGGCAGTTTTGCGCTCTCTTTGGGATGCCTTTTGCAGCTGCAGTGTGCCTGGAGCTCAGGCCTTCCTGGTTTGAGAAACCCCAACCCTAGGCTCAACCCTAACCCTAACCCTAGGTAGGTAAATCAGCCGAGGGTTAGGGAAGGTCCCAAGGAAAAAGGGGTGGAGACAGCCATGTTGTGGCAGTTTTGCGCTCTCTTTGGGATGCCTTTTGCAGCTGCAGTGTGCTTGGAGCTCAGGGCTTCCTGGTTTAGAAACCCTAACCCTCGGATCAACCCTAACCCTAACCCTAGGTAGGTAAATCAGCCTAGGGTTAAGTAAGTTCCCAAGGAAAAAGGGGTGAAGACAGCCATGTTGTGGCAGTTTTGCGCTCTCTTTGGGATGCCTTTTGCAGCTGCAGTATGGCTGGAGCTCAGGACTTCCTGGTTTGAGAAACCCTAACCCTAGGCTCTGTAATAACCTTTTCCATAGGCAGGTAAATCAGCCTAGGGTTAGGGAAGGTCCCAAAGAAAAAGGGGTGGAGACAGCCATGTTGTGGCAGTTTTGCGCTCTCTTTGGGATGCCTTTTGCACCTGCAGTGTGCCTGGAGCTCAGGGCTTCCTGGTTTAAAAAACCCTAACCCTAGGCTCAACTCTAACCCTAACCCTAGGCAGGTAAATCAGCCTAGGGTTAGGGAAGGTCTGAAGGAAGAAGGGTTGGAGACAGCCATGTTGTGGCAGTTTTGCGCTCTCTTTGGGATGCCTTTTGCAGCTGCAGTGTGCCTGGAGCTCAGGGCTTCCTGGTTTAAAAAACCCTAACCCTTGGCTCAACACTAACCCTAACCCTAGGCAGGTAAATCAGGCTATATTTAGTGAAGGTCCCACGGAAAAAAGGGGTGGAGACAGCCATGTTGTGGCAGTTTTGCGCTCTCTTTGGGATGCCTTTTGCAGCTGCAGTGTGCCTGGAGCTCAGGGCTTCCTAGTTTAAGAAACCCTAACGCTAGTCTCTGTAATAACCTTTTCCATAGGCAAGTAAATCACCTAGGGTTAAGTAAGGTCCCAAGGAAAAAGGGGTGGAGACAGCCATATTGTGGCAGTTTTGCGCCCTCTTTGGGATGCCTTTTGCCCCTGCAGTGTGCCTGGAGCTCAGGGCTTCCTGGTTTGAGAAACCCTAACCCTAGGCTCAACCGTAACCCTAACCCTAGGCAGGTAAATCAGCCTAGGGTTAGGGAAGGTCCCAAGGAAAAAGGGGTGGAGACAGCCATGTTGTGGCAGTTTTGCGCTCTCTTTGGGATGGCTTTTGCAGCTGCAGTGTGCCTGGAGCTCAGGGCTTCCTGGTTTAAGAAACCCTAACCGGAGGCTCAGTAGTAACCTTTTCCATGGGCAGGTAAATCAGCCTAGGGTTAGGGAAGGTCCCAAGGAAAAAGGGGTGGAGACAGCCATGTTGTGGCAGTTTTGCGCTCTCTTTGGGATGCCTTTTGCAGCTGCAGTGTGCCTGGAGCTCAGGGCTTCCTGGTTTAAGAAACCCTAACCCTAGGCTCTGTAATAACCTTTTCCATAGGCAGGTAAATCAGCCTACATTTAGAGAAGGTCCCAAGGAAAAAGGGGTGGAGACAGCCATGTTGTGTCAGTTTTGCGCTCTCTTTGGGATGCCTATTGCAGCTGCAGTGTGCCTGGAGCTCAGGGCTTCCTCGTTTAAGAAACTCTAACCCTAGGCTCTGTAATAACCTTTTCCCTAGTCAAGTAAGTCAACTAGGGTTAAGTAAGGTCCCAAGGAAAAAGGCGTGGAGACAGCCATGATGTGGCAGTTTTGCGCTCTCTTTGGGATGCCTTTTGCAGCTGCAGTGTGCCTGGAGCTCAGGGCTTCTTGGTTTAAAAAACCCTAACCCTAGGCTCAACCCTAACCCTAACCCTAGGCAGGTAAATCAGCCTAGGGTTAAGTAAGGTCCCAAGGAAAAAGGGGTGGAGACAGCCATGTTGTGGCAGGTTTGCGCTCTCTTTGGGATGCCTTTTGCAGCTGCAGTGTGCTTGGAGCTCAGGGCTTCCTGGTTTAGAAACCCTAACCCTCGGATCCACCCTAATCCTAACCCTAGGTAGGTAAATCAGCCTAGGGTTAAGTAAGTTCCCAAGGAAAAAGGGGTGGAGACAGCCATGTTGTGGCAGTTTTGCGCTCTCTTTGGGGTGCCTTTTGCAGCTGCAGTGTGCCTGGAGCTCAGGGCTTCCTGGTTTAAAAAACCCTAACCCTAGGCTCAACCCTAACCCTAACCCTAGGCAGGTAAATCAGCATAGGGTTAAGTAAGGTCCCAAGGAAAAAGGGGTGGAGACAGCCATGTTGTGGCAGTTTTGCGCACTATTTGGGATGCCTTTTGCAGCTGCAGTGTGCCTGGAGCTCAGGGCTTCCTGGTTTGAGAAACCCTAACCCGAGGCTCTGTAATAACCTTTTCCTTAGGCAGGTAAATCAGCCTAGGGTTAGGGAAGGTCCCAAAGAAAAAGGGGTGGAGACAGCCATGTTGTGGCAGTTTTGCGCTCTCTTTGGGATGCCTTTTGCACCTGCAGTGTGCCTGGAGCTCAGGGCTTCCTGGTTTAAGAAACCCTAACCCTAGGCTCAACCCTAACCCTAACCCTAGGTAGGTAAATCAGCCGAGAGTTAGGGAAGGTCCGAATAAAAAAGGTCTGCAGACAGCCATGTTGTGGCAGTTTTGCGCACTCTTTGGGATGCCTTTTGCAGCTGCAGTGTGCCTGGAGCTCAGGGCTTCCTGGTTTAAGAAACCCTAACCCGAGGCTCGGTAATAACCTTTTCGATAGGCAGGTAAATCAGCCTATATTTAGAGAAGGTCCCAAGGAAAAAGGGGTGGAGACAGCCATGTTGTGGCAGTTTTGCGCTCTCTTTGGGATGCCTTTTGCAGCTGCAGTGTGCCTGGAGCTCAGGGCTTCCTGGTTTAAAAAACCCTAACCCTTGGCTCAACAATAACCCTAACCCTAGGCAGGTAAATCAGGCTATATTTAGTGAAGGTCCCACGGAAAAAGGGGTGGAGACAGCCATGTTGTGGCAGTTTTGCGCTCTCTTTGGGATGCCTTTTGCAGCTGCAGTGTGCTTGGAGCTCAGGGCTTCCTGGTTTAGAAACCCTAACCCTCGGATCAACCCTAACCCTAACCCTAGGTAGGTAAATCAGCATAGGGTTAGGGAAGGTCCCAAGGAAAAAGGGGTGGAGACAGCCATGTTGTGGCAGTTTTGCGCACTCTTTGGGATGCCTTTTGCACCTGCAGTGTGCCTGGAGCTCAGGGCTTCTTGGTTTAAAAAACCCTAAAACTAGGCTCAACCCTAACCCTAACCCTAGGCAGGTAAATCAGCCTAGGATTGGAGAAGGTCCCAAGGAAAAAGGGGTGGAGACAGCCATGTTGTGGCAGTTTTGCGCTCTCTTTGGGATGCCTTTTGCAGCTGCAGTGTGCTTGGAGCTCAGGGCTTCCTGGTTTAGAAACCCTAACCCTCGGATCAACCCTAACCCTAACCCTAGGTAGGTAAATCAGCCTAGGGTTAAGTAAGTTCCCAAGGAAAAAGGGGTGAAGACAGCCATGTTGTGGCAGTTTTGCGCTCTCTTTGGGATGCCTTTTGCAGCTGCAGTATGGCTGGAGCTCAGGACTTCCTGGTTTGAGAAACCCTAACCCTAGGCTCTGTAATAACCTTTTCCATAGGCAGGTAAATCAGCCTAGGGTTAGGGAAGGTCCCAAAGAAAAAGGGGTGGAGACAGCCATGTTGTGGCACTTTTGCGCTCTCTTTGGGATGCCTTTTGCAGCTGCAGTGTGCCTGGAGCTCAGGGCTTCCTGGTTTAAGAAACCCTAACCCGAGGCTCGGTAATAACCTTTTCGATAGGCAGGTAAATCAGCCTATATTTAGAGAAGGTCCCAAGGAAAAAGGGGTGGAGACAGCCATGTTGTGGCAGTTTTGCGCTCTCTTTGGGATGCCTTTTGCAGCTGCAGTGTGCCTGGAGCTCAGGGCTTCCTGGTTTAAAAAACCCTAACCCTAGGCTCAACTCTAACCCTAACCCTAGGCAGGTAAATCAGGCTATATTTAGTGAAGGTCCCACGGAAAAAGGGGTGGAGACAGCCATGTTGTGGCAGTTTTGCGCTCTCTTTGGGATGCCTTTTGCAGCTGCAGTGTGCCTGGAGCTCAGGCCTTCCTGGTTTGAGAAACCCCAACCCTAGGCTCAACACTAACCCTAACCCTAGGTAGGTAAATCAGCCGAGGGTTAGGGAAGGTCCCAAGGAAAAAGGGTTGGAGACAGCCATGTTGTGGCAGTTTTGCGCTCTCTTTGGGATGCCTTTTGCAGCTGCAGTGTGCTTGGAGCTCAGGGCTTCCTGGTTTAGAAACCCTAACCCTCGGATCAACCCTAACCCTAACCCTAGGTAGGTAAATCAGCCTAGGGTTAAGTAAGTTCCCAAGGAAAAAGGGGTGAAGACAGCCATGTTGTGGCAGTTTTGCGCTCTCTTTGGGATGCCTTTTGCAGCTGCAGTATGGCTGGAGCTCAGGACTTCCTGGTTTGAGAAACCCTAACCCTAGGCTCTGTAATAACCTTTTCCATAGGCAGGTAAATCAGCCTAGGGTTAGGGAAGGTCCCAAAGAAAAAGGGGTGGAGACAGCCATGTTGTGGCAGTTTTGCGCTCTCTTTGGGATGCCTTTTGCACCTGCAGTGTGCCTG
Organism: Calcarius lapponicus; assembly: GCA_039654755.1. Classification (NCBI taxonomy): domain Eukaryota; kingdom Metazoa; phylum Chordata; class Aves; order Passeriformes; family Fringillidae; genus Calcarius; species Calcarius lapponicus. Next base: position 897,146 of record JBBFKN010000043.1, read on the forward strand.
GAGCTCAGGGCTTCCTGGTTTAAAAAACCCTAACCCTAGGCTCAACTCTAACCCTAACCCTAGGCAGGTAAATCAGCCTAGGGTTAGGGATGGTCTGAAGGAAGAAGGGTTGGAGACAGGCATGTTGTGGCAGTTTTGCGCTCTCTTTGGGATGCCTTTTGCAGCTGCAGTGTGCCTGGAGCTCAGGGCTTCCTGGTTTAAAAAACCCTAACCCTTGGCTCAACAATAACCCTAACCCTAGGCAGGTAAATCAGGCTATATTTAGTGAAGGTCCCACGGAAAAAGGGGTGGAGACAGCCATGTTGTGGCAGTTTTGCGCTCTCTTTGGGATGCCTTTTGCAGCTGCAGTGTGCTTGGAGCTCAGGGCTTCCTGGTTTAGAAACCCTAACCCTCGGATCAACCCTAACCCTAACCCTAGGTAGGTAAATCAGCCTAGGGTTAAGTAAGTTCCCAAGGAAAAAGGGGTGGAGACAGCCATGTTGTGGCAGTTTTGTGCTCTCTTTGGGATGCCTTTTGCAGCTGCAGTGTGCCTGGAGCTCAGGGCTTCCTGGTTTAAAAAACCCTAACCCTAGGCTCAACCCTAACCCTAACCCTAGGCAGGTAAATCAGCATAGGGTTAGGGAAGGTCCCAAGGAAAAAGGGGTGGAGACAGCCATGTTGTGGCAGTTTTGCGCACTCTTTGGGATGCCTTTTGCACCTGCAGTGTGCCTGGAGCTCAGGGCTTCTTGGTTTAAAAAACCCTAAAACTAGGCTCAACCCTAACCCTAACCCTAGGCAGGTAAATCAGCCTAGGATTGGAGAAGGTCCCAAGGAAAAAGGGGTGGAGACAGCCATGTTGTGGCAGTTTTGCGCTCTCTTTGGGATGCCTTTTGCAGCTGCAGTGTGCTTGGAGCTCAGGGCTTCCTGGTTTAGAAACCCTAACCCTCGGATCAACCCTAACCCTAACCCTAGGTAGGTAAATCAGCCTAGGGTTAAGTAAGTTCCCAAGGAAAAAGGGGTGAAGACAGCCATGTTGTGGCAGTTTTGCGCTCTCTTTGGGATGCCTTTTGCAGCTGCAGTATGGCTGGAGCTCAGGACTTCCTGGTTTGAGAAACCCTAACCCTAGGCTCTGTAATAACCTTTTCCATAGGCAGGTAAATCAGCCTAGGGTTAGGGAAGGTCCCAAAGAAAAAGGGGTGGAGACAGCCATGTTGTGGCACTTTTGCGCTCTCTTTGGGATGCCTTTTGCAGCTGCAGTGTGCCTGGAGCTCAGGGCTTCCTGGTTTAAGAAACCCTAACCCGAGGCTCGGTAATAACCTTTTCGATAGGCAGGTAAATCAGCCTATATTTAGAGAAGGTCCCAAGGAAAAAGGGGTGGAGACAGCCATGTTGTGGCAGTTTTGCGCTCTCTTTGGGATGCCTTTTGCAGCTGCAGTGTGCCTGGAGCTCAGGGCTTCCTGGTTTAAAAAACCCTAACCCTAGGCTCAACTCTAACCCTAACCCTAGGCAGGTAAATCAGGCTATATTTAGTGAAGGTCCCACGGAAAAAGGGGTGGAGACAGCCATGTTGTGGCAGTTTTGCGCTCTCTTTGGGATGCCTTTTGCAGCTGCAGTGTGCCTGGAGCTCAGGCCTTCCTGGTTTGAGAAACCCCAACCCTAGGCTCAACCCTAACCCTAACCCTAGGTAGGTAAATCAGCCGAGGGTTAGGGAAGGTCCCAAGGAAAAAGGGGTGGAGACAGCCATGTTGTGGCAGTTTTGCGCTCTCTTTGGGATGCCTTTTGCAGCTGCAGTGTGCTTGGAGCTCAGGGCTTCCTGGTTTAGAAACCCTAACCCTCGGATCAACCCTAACCCTAACCCTAGGTAGGTAAATCAGCCTAGGGTTAAGTAAGTTCCCAAGGAAAAAGGGGTGAAGACAGCCATGTTGTGGCAGTTTTGCGCTCTCTTTGGGATGCCTTTTGCAGCTGCAGTATGGCTGGAGCTCAGGACTTCCTGGTTTGAGAAACCCTAACCCTAGGCTCTGTAATAACCTTTTCCATAGGCAGGTAAATCAGCCTAGGGTTAGGGAAGGTCCCAAAGAAGAAGGGGTGGAGACAGCCATGTTGTGGCAGTTTTGCGCTCTCTTTGGGATGCCTTTTGCACCTGCAGTGTGCCTGGAGCTCAGGGCTTCCTGGTTTAAAAAACCCTAACCCTAGGCTCAACTCTAACCCTAACCCTAGGCAGGTAAATCAGCCTAGGGTTAGGGAAGGTCTGAAGGAAGAAGGGTTGGAGACAGCCATGTTGTGGCAGTTTTGCGCTCTCTTTGGGATGCCTTTTGCAGCTGCAGTGTGCCTGGAGCTCAGGGCTTCCTGGTTTAAAAAACCCTAACCCTTGGCTCAACACTAACCCTAACCCTAGGCAGGTAAATCAGGCTATATTTAGTGAAGGTCCCACGGAAAAAGGGGTGGAGACAGCCATGTTGTGGCAGTTTTGCGCTCTCTTTGGGATGCCTTTTGCAGCTGCAGTGTGCCTGGAGCTCAGGGCTTCCTAGTTTAAGAAACCCTAACGCTAGTCTCTGTAATAACCTTTTCCATAGGCAAGTAAATCACCTAGGGTTAAGTAAGGTCCCAAGGAAAAAGGGGTGGAGACAGCCATGTTGTGGCAGTTTTGCGCCCTCTTTGGGATGCCTTTTGCCCCTGCAGTGTGCCTGGAGCTCAGGGCTTCCTGGTTTGAGAAACCCTAACCCTAGGCTCAACCGTAACCCTAACCCTAGGCAGGTAAATCAGCCTAGGGTTAGGGAAGGTCCCAAGGAAAAAGGGGTGGAGACAGCCATGTTGTGGCAGTTTTGCGCTCTCTTTGGGATGGCTTTTGCAGCTGCAGTGTGCCTGGAGCTCAGGGCTTCCTGGTTTAAGAAACCCTAACCGGAGGCTCAGTAGTAACCTTTTCCATAGGCAGGTAAATCAGCCTACATTTAGAGAAGGTCCCAAGGAAAAAGGGGTGGAGACAGCCATGTTGTGTCAGTTTTGCGCTCTCTTTGGGATGCCTATTGCAGCTGCAGTGTGCCTGGAGCTCAGGGCTTCCTCGTTTAAGAAACTCTAACCCTAGGCTCTGTAATAACCTTTTCCCTAGTCAAGTAAGTCAACTAGGGTTAAGTAAGGTCCCAAGGAAAAAGGCGTGGAGACAGCCATGATGTGGCAGTTTTGCGCTCTCTTTGGGATGCCTTTTGCAGCTGCAGTGTGCCTGGAGCTCAGGGCTTCTTGGTTTAAAAAACCCTAACCCTAGGCTCAACCCTAACCCTAACCCTAGGCAGGTAAATCAGCCTAGGGTTAAGTAAGGTCCCAAGGAAAAAGGGGTGGAGACAGCCATGTTGTGGCAGGTTTGCGCTCTCTTTGGGATGCCTTTTGCAGCTGCAGTGTGCTTGGAGCTCAGGGCTTCCTGGTTTAGAAACCCTAACCCTCGGATCCACCCTAATCCTAACCCTAGGTAGGTAAATCAGCCTAGGGTTAAGTAAGTTCCCAAGGAAAAAGGGGTGGAGACAGCCATGTTGTGGCAGTTTTGCGCTCTCTTTGGGGTGCCTTTTGCAGCTGCAGTGTGCCTGGAGCTCAGGGCTTCCTGGTTTAAAAAACCCTAACCCTAGGCTCAACCCTAACCCTAACCCTAGGCAGGTAAATCAGCATAGGGTTAAGTAAGGTCCCAAGGAAAAAGGGGTGGAGACAGCCATGTTGTGGCAGTTTTGCGCACTATTTGGGATGCCTTTTGCAGCTGCAGTGTGCCTGGAGCTCAGGGCTTCCTGGTTTGAGAAACCCTAACCCGAGGCTCTGTAATAACCTTTTCCTTAGGCAGGTAAATCAGCCTAGGGTTAGGGAAGGTCCCAAAGAAAAAGGGGTGGAGACAGCCATGTTGTGGCAGTTTTGCGCTCTCTTTGGGATGCCTTTTGCACCTGCAGTGTGCCTGGAGCTCAGGGCTTCCTGGTTTAAGAAACCCTAACCCTAGGCTCAACCCTAACCCTAACCCTAGGTAGGTAAATCAGCCGAGAGTTAGGGAAGGTCCGAATAAAAAAGGTCTGCAGACAGCCATGTTGTGGCAGTTTTGCGCACTCTTTGGGATGCCTTTTGCAGCTGCAGTGTGCCTGGAGCTCAGGGCTTCCTGGTTTAAGAAACCCTAACCCGAGGCTCGGTAATAACCTTTTCGATAGGCAGGTAAATCAGCCTATATTTAGAGAAGGTCCCAAGGAAAAAGGGGTGGAGACAGCCATGTTGTGGCAGTTTTGCGCTCTCTTTGGGATGCCTTTTGCAGCTGCAGTGTGCCTGGAGCTCAGGGCTTCCTGGTTTAGAAAACCCTAACCCCAGGCTCAACCCTAACCCTAACCCTAGGCAGGTAAATCAGCCTAGGGTTAGGGAAGGTCTGAAGGAAGAAGGGTTGGAGAAAGCCATGTTGTGGCAGTTTTGCGCTCTCTTTGGGATGCCTTTTGCAGCTGCAGTGTGCTTGGAGCTCAGGGCTTCCTGGTTTAGAAACCCTAACCCTCGGATCAACCCTAACCCTAACCCTAGGTAGGTAAATCAGCCTAGGGTTAAGTAAGTTCCCAAGGAAAAAGGGGTGGAGACAGCCATGTTGTGGCAGTTTTGCGCTCTCTTTGGGATGCCTTTTGCAGCTGCAGTGTGCCTGGAGCTCAGGGCTTCCTGCTTTGGGAAACCCTAACCCTAGGCTCAACCCTAACCCTAACCCTAGGCAGGTAAATCAGCCTAGGATTAGGGAAGGTCCCAAGGAAAAAGGGGTGGAGACAGCCATGTTGTGGCAGTTTTGCGCTCTCTTTGGGATGCCTTTTGCAGCTGCAGTGTGCCTGGAGCTCAGGGCTTCCTGGTTTAAGAAACCCTAACCCTAGGCTCTGTAATAACCTTTTCCATAGGCAGGTAAATCAGCCTAGGTTTACAGAGGGTCCCAAGGAAAAAGGGGTGGAGACAGCCATGTTGTGGCAGTTTTGCGCTCTCTTTGGGATGCCTATTGCAGCTGCAGTGTGCCTGCAGCTCAGGGCTTCCTGGTTTAAGAAACTCTAACCCTAGGTTCTGTAATAACCTTTTCCATAGGCAAGTAAATCAGCTAGGGTTAAGTAACGTCCCAAGGAAAAAGGCGTGGAGACAGCCATGATGTGGCAGTTTTGCGCTCTCTTTGGGATGCCTTTTGCAGCTGCAGTGTGCCTGGAGCTCAGGGCTTCCTAGTTTAAGAAACCCTAACCCTAGGCTCTGTAATAACCTTTTCCATAGGCAAGTAAATCACCTAGGGTTAAGTAAGGCCCCAAGGAAAAAGGGGTGGAGACAGCCATGTTGTGGCAGTTTTGCGCTCTCTTTGGGATGCCTTTTGCAGCTGCAGTGTGCCTGGAGCTCAGGGCTTCCTGGTTTGAGAAACCCTAACCCTAGGCTCAACCCTAACCCTAACCCTAGGTAGGTAAATCAGCCTAGGGTTAGGGAAGGTCCGAATGAAAAAGGGGTGGAGACAGCCATGTTGTGGCAGTTTTGCGCTCTCTTTGGGATGCCTTTTGCAGCTGCAGTGTGCCTGGAGCTCAGGGCTTCCTGGTTTAAGAAACCCTAACCCGAGGCTCAGTAATAACCTTTTCGATAGGCAGGTAAATCAGCCTATATTTAGAGAAGGTCCCAAGGAAAAAGGGGTGGAGACAGCCATGTTGTGGCAGTTTTGCGCTCTCTTTGGGATGCCTTTTGCAGCTGCAGTGTGCCTGGAGCTCAGGGCTTCCTGGTTTTAGAAACTCTAACCCTAGGCTCTGTAATAACCTTTTCCATAGGCAGGTAAATCAGCCTAGGGTTAAGTAAGGTCCCAAGGAAGAAGGGGTGGAGACAGCCATGATGTGAAAGTTTTGCGCTCTCTTTGGGATGCCTTTTGCAGCTGCAGTGTGCCTGGAGCTCAGGGCTTCTTGGTTTAAAAAACCCTAAAACTAGGCTCAACCCTAACCCTAACCCTAGGCAGGTAAATCAGCCTAGGGTTAGGGAAGGTCCGAAGGAAAAAGGGGTGGAGACAGCCATGTTGTGGCAGTTTTGCGCTCTCTTTGGGATGCCTTTTGCAGCTGCAGTGTGCCTGGAGCTCAGGGCTTCCTGGTTTAAAAAACCCTAACCCTAGGCTCTGTAATAACCTTTTCCATAGGCAAGTAAATCACCTAGGGTTAAGTAAGGTCCCAAGGAAAAAGGGGTGGAGACAGCCATGTTGTGGCAGTTTTGTGCTCTCTTTGGGATGCCTTTTGCAGCTGCAGTGTGCCTGGAGCTCAGGGCTTCCTGGTTTGAGAAACCCCAACCCTAGGCTCAACGCTAACCCTAACCCTAGGTAGGTAAATCAGCCGAGGGTTAGGGAAGGTCCCAAGGAAAAAGGGTTGGAGACAGCCATGTTGTGGCAGTTTTGCGCTCTCTTTGGGATGCCTTTTGCAGCTGCAGTGTGCTTGGAGCTCAGGGCTTCCTGGTTTAGAAACCCTAACCCTCGGATCAACCCTAACCCTAACCCTAGGTAGGTAAATCAGCCTAGGGTTAAGTAAGTTCCCAAGGAAAAAGGGGTGGAGACAGCCATGTTGTGGCAGTTTTGCGCTCTCTTTGGGATGCCTTTTGCAGCTGCAGTATGGCTGGAGCTCAGGACTTCCTGGTTTGAGAAACCCTAACCCTAGGCTCTGTAATAACCTTTTCCATAGACAGGTAAATCAGCCTCGGGTTAGGGAAGGTCCCAAAGAAAAAGGGGTGGAGACAGCCATGTTGTGGCAGTTTTGCGCTCTCTTTGGGATGCCTTTTGCAGCTGCAGTGTGCCTGGAGCTCAGGGCTTCCTGGTTTAAGAAACACTAACCCTAGGCTCGGTAATAACCTTTTCGATAGGCAGGTAAATCAGCCTATATTTAGAGAAGGTCCCAAGGAAAAAGGGGTGGAGACAGCCATGTTGTGGCAGGTTTGCGCTCTCTTTGGGATGCCTTTTGCAGCTGCAGTGTGCCTGGAGCTCAGGGCTTCCTGGTTTAAAAAACCCTAACCCTAGGCTCAACTCTAACCCTAACCCTAGGCAGGTAAATCAGCCTAGGGTTAGGGAAGGTCTGAAGGAAGAAGGGTTGGAGACAGCCATGTTGTGGCAGTTTTGCGCTCTCTTTGGGATGCCTTTTGCAGCTGCAGTGTGCCTGGAGCTCAGGGCTTCCTGGTTTAAAAAACCCTAACCCTAGGCTCTACCCTAACCCTAACCCTAGGCAGGTAAATCAGGCTATATTTAGTGAAGGTCCCACGGAAAAAGGGGTGGAGACAGCCATGTTGTGGCAGTTTTGCGCTCTCTTTGGGATGCCTTTTGCAGCTGCAGTATGGCTGGAGCTCAGGGCTTCCTGGTTTGAGAAACCTTAACCCTAGGCTCAACCCTAACCCTAACCCTAGGCAGGTAAATCAGCCTAGGTTTTGTGGAGGTCCCAAGGAAAAAGCAGTGGTGACAGATGTTGTGGCAGTTTTGCGCTCTCTTTGGCATGCCTTTTGCAGCTGCAGTGTGCCTGGAGCTCAGGGCTTCCTGGTTTAAAAAACCCTAACCCTAGGCTCAACCCTAACCCTAACCCTAGGCAGGTAAATCAGCCTAGGATTAGGGAAGGTCCCAAGGAAAAAGGGGTGGAGACAGCCATGTTGTGGCAGTTTTGCGCTCTCTTTGGGATGCCTTTTGCAGCTGCAGTGTGCCTGGAGCTCAGGGCTTCCTGGTTTAAGAAACCCTAACCCGAGGCTCAGTAATAACCTTTTCGATAGGCAGGTAAATCAGCCTATATTTAGAGAAGGTCCCAAGGAAAAAGGGGTGGAGACAGCCATGTTGTGGCAGTTTTGCGCTCTCTTTGGGATGCCTTTTGCAGCTGCAGTGTGCCTGGAGCTCAGGGCTTCCTGGTTTAAGAAACCCTAACCCTATGCTCAACCCTAACCCTAACCCTAGGTAGGTAAATCAGCCGAGGGTTAGGGAAGGTCCGAATGAAAAAGGGGTGGAGACAGCCATGTTGTGGCAGTTTTGCGCTCTCTTTGGGATGCCTTTTGCAGCTGCAGTGTGCCTGGAGCTCAGGGCTTCCTGGTTTAAAAAACCCTAACCCTTGGCTCAACCCTAACCCTAACCCTAGGCAGGTAAATCAGGCTATATTTAGTGAAGGTCCCACGGAAAAAGGGGTGGAGACAGCCATGTTGTGGCAGTTTTGCGCTCTCTTTGGGATGCCTTTTGCAGCTGCAGTGTGCCTGGAGCTCAGGGCTTCCTGGTTTTAGAAACTCTAACCCTAGGCTCTGTAATAACCTTTTCCATAGGCAGGTAAATCAGCCTAGGGTTAAGTAAGGTCCCAAGGAAGAAGGGGTGGAGACAGCCATGATGTGAAAGTTTTGCGCTCTCTTTGGGATGCCTTTTGCAGCTGCAGTGTGCCTGGAGCTCAGGGCTTCTTGGTTTAAAAAACCCTAACCCTAGGCTCAACCCTAACCCTAACCCTAGGCAGGTAAATCAGCCTAGGATTAGGGAAGGTCCCAAGGAAAAAGGGGTGGAGACAGCCATGTTGTGGCAGTTTTGCGCTCTCTTTGGGATGCCTTTTGCAGCTGCAGTGTGCCTGGAGCTCAGGGCTTCCTGGTTTGAGAAACCCTTACCCTAGGCTCAACCCTAACCCTAACCCTAGGTAGGTAAATCAGCCGAGGGTTAGGGAAGGTCCCAAGGAAAAAGGGGTGGAGACAGCCATGTTGTGTCAGTTTTGCGCTCTCTTTGGGATGCCTATTGCAGCTGCAGTGTGCCTGGAGCTCAGGGCTTCCTCGTTTAAGAAACTCTAACCCTAGGCTCTGTAATAACCTTTTCCCTAGGCAAGTAAGTCAACTAGGGTTAAGTAAGGTCCCAAGGAAAAAGGGGTGGAGACAGCCATGATGTGGCAGTTTTGCGCTCTCTTTGGGATGCCTTTTGCAGCTGCAGTGTGCCTGGAGCTCAGGGCTTCTTGGTTTAAAAAACCCTAACCCTAGGCTCAACCCTAACCCTAACCCTAGGCAGGTAAATCAGCCTAGGATTAGGGAAGGTCCCAAGGAAAAAGGGGTGGAGACAGCCATGTTGTGGCAGTTTTGCGCTCTCTTTGGGATGCCTTTTGCAGCTGCAGTGTGCCTGGACCTCAGGGCTTCCTGGTTTAAGAAACCCTAACCCTAGGCTCTGTAATAACCTTTTCCATAGGCAGGTAAATCAGCCTAGGGTTACAGAGGGTCCCAAGGAAAAAGGGGTGGAGACAGCCATGTTGTGGCAGTTTTGCGCTCTCTTTGGGATGCCTTTTGCAGCTGCAGTGTGCCTGGAGCTCAGGGCTTCCTGGTTTAAAAAACCCTAACCCTAGGCCCAACCCTAACCCAAACCCTAGGCAGGTAAATCAGCCTAGGGTTAGGGAAGGTCCCAAGGAAAAAGGGGTGGAGACAGCCATGTTGTGGCAGTTTTGCGCTCTCTTTGGGATGACTTCTGCAGCTGCAGTGTGCCTGGAGCTCAGCGCTTCCTCATTTAAAAAACCCTAACCCTAGGCTCAACCCTAACCCTAATCCTAGGCAGGTAAATCACCTAGCGTTAGGGAAGGTCCCAAGGAAAAAGGGGTGGAGACAGCCATGTTGTGGCAGTTTTGCGATCTCTTTGGGATGCCTTTTGCAGCTGCAGTGTGCCTGGAGCTCAGGGCTTCCTGGTTTGAGAAACCCTAACCGTAGGCTCAACCCTAACCCTAACCCTAGGCAGGTAAATCAGCCTAGGGTTAGGGAAGGTGCCAATTAAAAAGGGGTGGAGACAGCCATGTTGTGGCAGTTTTGCGATCTCTTTGGGATGCCTTTTGCAGCTGCAGTGTGCCTGGAGCTCAGGGCTTCCTGGTTTGAGAAACCCTAACCCTAGGCTCTGTAATAACCTTTTCCATAGGCAGGTAAATCAGCCTAGGGTTAGGGAAGGTCCCAAGGAAAAAGGGGTGGAGACAGCCATGTTGTGGCAGTTTTGCGCTCTCTTTGGGATGACTTCTGCAGCTGCAGTGTGCCTGGAGCTCAGCGCTTCCTCATTTAAAAAACCCTAACCCTAGGCTCAACCCTAACCCTAACCCTAGGCAGGTAATCAGCCTAGGGTTAGGGAAGGTCCCAAGGAAAAAGGGATGGAGACAGCCATGTTGTGGCAGTATTGCGCTCTCTTTGGGATGCCTTTTGCAGCTGCAGTGTGCCTGGAGCTCAGGACTTCCTGGTTTAAGAAACCCTAACCCTAGGCTCAACCCTAACCCTAACCCTAGGCAGGTAAATCACCTAGGGTTAGGGAAGGTCTGAAGGAAAAAGGGCTGCAGACAGCCATGTTGTGGCAGTTTTGTGCTCTCTTTGGGATGACTTCTGCAGCTGCAGTGTGCCTGGAGCTCAGGGCTTCCACGTTTAAAAAACACTAACTGTAGGCTCAACCCTAACCCTAACCCTAGGCAGGTAAATCAGCCAAGGGTTAGGGAAGGTCCCAAGGAAAAAGGGGTGGAGACAGCCATTTTGTGGCAGTTTTGCGCTCTCTTTGGGATGGCTTTTGCAGCTGCAGTGTGCCTGGAGCTCAGGGCTTCCTGGTTTAAGAAACCCTAACCCTAGGCCCTGTAAAAACCTTTTCCATAGGCAGGTAAATCAGCCTTGGGTTAGGGAAGGTCCCAAGGAAAAAGGGGTGGAGACAGCCATGTTGTGGCAGTTTTGCGCTCTCTTTGGGATGCCTTTTGCAGCTGCAGTGTGCCTGGAGCTCAGGGCTTCCTGGTTTAAAAAACCCTAACCCTAGGCTCTGTAATAAACTTTTCCATAGGCAGGTAAATCAGCCTAGGGTTAGGGAAGGTCCCAAGGAAAAAGGGGTGGAGACAGCCATGTTGTGGCAGTTTTGCGCTCTCTTTGGGATGCCTTTTGCAGCTGCAGTGTGCCTGGAGCTCAGGGCTTCCTGGTTTAAAAAACCCTAACCCTAGGCTCTGTAATAAACTTTTCCATAGGCAGGTAAATCAGCCTAGGGTTAGGGAAGGTCCCAAGGAAAAAGGGGTGGAGACAGCCATGTTGTGGCAGTTTTGCGCTCTCTTTGGGATGCCTTTTGCAGCTGCAGTGTGCCTGGAGCTCAGGGCTTCCTGGTTTGAGAAACCCTAACCCTAGGCTCAACCCTAACCCTAACCCTAGGCAGGTAAATCAGCCTAGGGTTAGGGAAGGTCCCAATTAAAAAGGGGTGGAGACAGCCATGTTGTGGCAGTTTTGCGATCTCTTTGGGATGCCTTTTGCAGCTGCAGTGTGCCTGGAGCTCAGGGCTTCCTGGTTTGAGAAACCCTAACCCTAGGCTCTGTAATAACGTTTTCCATAGGCAGGTAAATCAGCCTAGGGTTAGGGAAGGTCCCAAGGAAAAAGGGGTGGAGACAGCCATGTTGTGGCAGTTTTGCGCTCTCTTTGGGATGACTTCTGCAGCTGCAGTGTGCCTGGAGCTCAGCGCTTCCTCATTTAAAAAACCCTAACCCTAGGCTCAACCCTAACCCTAATCCTAGGCAGGTAAATCACCTAACGTTAGGGAAGGTCCCAAGGAAAAAGGGGTGGAGACAGCCATGTTGTGGCAGTTTTGTGCTCTCTTTGGGATGACTTCTGCAGCTGCAGTGTGCCTGGAGCTCAGGGCTTCCTCGTTTAAAAAACACTAACTCTAGGCTCATCCCTAACCCTAACCCTAGGCAGGTAAATCAGCCTAGGGTTAGGGAAGGTCCCAAGGAAAAAGGGGTGGAGACAGCCATGTTGTGGCAGTTTTGCACTCTCTTTGGGATGCCTTTTGCAGCTGCAGTGTGCCTGGAGCTCAGGACTTCCTGGTTTAAAAAACCCTAACCCTAGGCTCTGTAATAACCTTTTCCATAGGCAGGTAAATCAGCCTAGGGTTAGGGAAGGTCCCAAGGAAAAAGGGGTGGAGACAGCCATGTTGTGGCAGTTTTGCGCTCTCTTTGGGATGCCTTTTGCAGCTGCAGTGTGCCTGGAGCTCAGGGCTTCCTGGTTTATGAAACCCTAACCCTAGGCTCTGTAATAACCTTTTCCATAGGCAGGTAAATCAGCCTAGGTTTAGGGAAGGTCCCAAGGAAAAAGGGGTGGAGACAGCCATGTTGTGGCAGTTTTGCCCTCTCTTTGGGATGCCTTTTGCAGCTGCAGTGTGCCTGTAGCTCAGGGCTTCCTGGTTTAAAAAACCCTAACTCTGGGCTCAACCCTAACCCTAACCCTAGGCAGGTAAATCATCCTAGGGTTAGGGAAGGTCCCAAAGACAAAGGGGTGGAGACAGCCATGTTGTGGCAGTTTTGCGCTCTCTTTGGGATGCCTTTTGCAGCTGCAGTGTGCCTGGAGATCAGGGCTTCCTGGTTTAAGAAACCCTAACCCTAGGCTCTGTAATAACCTTTTCCATAGGCAGGTAAATCAGCCTAGGGTTAGGGAAGGTCCCAAGGAAAAAGGGGTGGAGACAGCCATGTCGTGGCAGTTTTGCGCTCTCTTTGGGATGCCTTTTGCAGCTGCAGTGTGCCTGGAGCTCAGGGCTTCCTGGTTTAAAAAACCCCAACTCTAGGCTCAACCCTAACCCTAACCCTAGGCAGGTAAATCAGCCTAGGGTTAGGGAAGGTCCCAAGGAAAAAGGGGTGGAGACAGCCATGTTGTGGCACTTTTGCGCTCTCTTTGGGATGCCTTTTGCAGCTGCAGTGTGCCTGGAGCTCAGGGTTTCCTGGTTTAAAAAACCCTAACCCTAGGCTCAACCCTAACCCTAACCCTAGGCAGGTAAATCACCTAGGGTTAGGGAAGGTCCCAAGGAAAAAGGGGTGGAGACAGCCATGTTGTGGCAGTTTTGCGCTCTCTTTGGGATGCCTTTTGCAGCTGCAGTGTGCCTGGAGCTCAGGGCTTCCTGGTTTGAGAAACCCTAACCCTAGGCTCAACCCTAACCCTAACCCTAGGCAGGTAAATCAGCCTAGGGTTAGGGAAGGTCCCAATTAAAAAGGGGTGGAGACAGCCATGTTGTGGCAGTTTTGCGATTTCTTTGGGATGCCTTTTGCAGCTGCAGTGTGCCTGGAGCTCAGGGCTTCCTGGTTTGAGAAACCCTAACCCTAGGCTCTGTAATAACCTTTTCCATAGGCAGGTAAATCAGCCTAGGGTTAGGGAAGGTCCCAAGGAAAAAGGGGTGGAGACAGCCATGTTGTGGCAGTTTTGCGCTCTCTTTGGGATGCCTTTTGCAGCTGCAGTGTGCCTGGAGCTCAGGGCTTCCTGGTTTAAAAAACCCTAACCCTAGGCTCAACCCTAACCCTAACCCTAGGCAGGTAAATCAGCCTAGGGTTAGGGGAGGTCCCAAGGAAAAAGGGGTGGAGACAGCCATGTTGTGGCAGTTTTGCGCTCTCTTTGGGATGCCTTTTGCAGCTGCAGTGTGCCTGGAGCTCAGGGCTTCCTGGTTTGAGAAACCCTAACCCTAGGCTCAACCCTAACCCTAACCCTAGGCAGGTAAATCAGCCAAGGGTTAGGGAAGGTCCCAAGGAAAAAGGGGTGGAGACAGCCATGTTGTGGCAGTTTTGCGCTCTCTTTGGGATGCCTTTTGCAGCTGCAGTGTGCCTGGAGCTCAGGACTTCCTGGTTTAAGAAACCCTAACCCTAGGCTCTGTAATAACCTTTTCCATAGGCAGGTAAATCAGCCTAGGGTTAGGGAAGGTCCCAAGGAAAAAGGGGTGGAGACAGCCATGTTGTGGCAGTTTTGCGCTCTCTTTGGGATGCCTTTTGCAGCTGCAGTGTGCCTGGAGCTCAGGGTTTCCTGGTTTAAAAAACCCTAACCCTAGGCTCAACCCTAACCCTAACCCTAGGCAGGTAAATCAGCCTAGGGTTAGGGAAGGTCCCAAGGAAAAAGGGGTGGAGACAGCCATGTTGTGGCAGTTTTGCGCTCTCTTTGGGATGCCTTTTGCAGCTGCAGTGTGCCTGGAGCTCAGGGCTTCCTGGTTTGAGAAACCCTAACCCTAGGCTCTGTAATAACCTTTTCCATAGGCAGGTAAATCAGCCTAGGGTTAGGGAAGGTCCCAAGGATAAAGGGGTGGAGACAGCCATGTTGTGGCAGTTTTGCGCTCTCTTTGGGATGCCTTTTGCAGCTGCAGTGTGCCTGGAGCTCAGGGCTTCCTGGTTTGAGAAACCCTAACCCTAGGCTCTGTAATAACCTTTTCCATAGGCAGGTAAATCAGCCTAGGGTTAGGGAAGGTCCCAAGGAAAAAGGGATGGAGACAGCCATGTTGTGGCAGTATTGCGCTCTCTTTGGGCTGCCTTTTGCAGCTGCAGTGTGCCTGGAGCTCAGGGCTTCCTGGTTTAAGAAACCCTAACCCTAGGCTCAACCCTAACCCTAACCCTAGGCAGGTAAATCACCTATGGTTAGGGAAGGTCCCAAGGAAAAAGGGCTGCAGACAGCCATGTTGTGGCAGTTTTGTGCTCTCTTTGGGATGACTTCTGCAGCTGCAGTGTTCCTGGAGCTCAGGACTTCCTGGTTTAAGAAACCCTAACCCTAGGCTCAACCCTAACCCTAACCCTAGGCAGGTAAATCACCTAGGGTTAGGGAAGGTCCCAAGGAAAAAGGGGTGGAGACAGCCATGTTGTGGCAGTTTTGCGCTCTCTTTGGGATGCCTTTTGCAGCTGCAGTGTGCCTGGAGCTCAGGGTTTCCTGGTTTAAAAAACCCTAACCCTAGGCTCAACCCTAACCCTAACCCTAGGCAGGTAAATCAGCCTAGGGTTAGGGAAGGTCCCAAGGAAAAATGGGTGGAGACAGCCATGTTGTGGCAGTTTTGCGCTCTCTTTGGGATGCCTTTTGCAGCTGCAGTGTGCCTGGAGCTCAGGGCTTCCTGGTTTGAGAAACCCTAACCCTAGGCTCTGTAATAACCTTTTCCATAGGCAGGTAAATCAGCCTAGGGTTAGGGAAGGTCCCAAGGATAAAGGGGTGGAGACAGCCATGTTGTGGCAGTTTTGCGCTCTCTTTGGGATGCCTTTTGCAGCTGCAGTGTGCCTGGAGCTCAGGGTTTCCTGGTTTAAAAAACCCTAACCCTAGGCTCAACCCTAACCCTAACCCTAGGCAGGTAAATCAGCCTAGGGTTAGGGAAGGTCCCAAGGAAAAAGGGGTGGAGACAGCCATGTTGTGGCAGTTTTGCGCTCTCTTTGGGATGCCTTTTGCAGCTGCAGTGTGCCTGGAGCTCAGGGCTTCCTGGTTTGAGAAACCCTAACCCTAGGCTCTGTAATAACCTTTTCCATAGGCAGGTAAATCAGCCTAGGGTTAGGGAAGGTCCCAAGGATAAAGGGGTGGAGACAGCCATGTTGTGGCAGTTTTGCGCTCTCTTTGGGATGCCTTTTGCAGCTGCAGTGTGCCTGGAGCTCAGGGCTTCCTGGTTTGAGAAACCCTAACCCTAGGCTCTGTAATAACCTTTTCCATAGGCAGGTAAATCAGCCTAGGGTTAGGGAAGGTCCCAAGGAAAAAGGGATGGAGACAGCCATGTTGTGGCAGTATTGCGCTCTCTTTGGGCTGCCTTTTGCAGCTGCAGTGTGCCTGGAGCTCAGGGCTTCCTGGTTTAAGAAACCCTAACCCTAGGCTCAACCCTAACCCTAACCCTAGGCAGGTAAATCACCTATGGTTAGGGAAGGTCCCAAGGAAAAAGGGCTGCAGACAGCCATGTTGTGGCAGTTTTGTGCTCTCTTTGGGATGACTTCTGCAGCTGCAGTGTTCCTGGAGCTCAGGACTTCCTGGTTTAAGAAACCCTAACCCTAGGCTCAACCCTAACCCTAACCCTAGGCAGGTAAATCACCTAGGGTTAGGGAAGGTCCCAAGGAAAAAGGGGTGGAGACAGCCATGTTGTGGCAGTTTTGCACTCTCTTTGGGATGCCTTATGCAGCTGCAGTGTGCCTGGAGCTCAGGACTTCCTGGTTTAAGAAACCCTAACTCTAGGCTCTGTAATAACCTTTTCCATAGGCAGGTAAATCAGCCTAGGGTTAGGGAAGGTCCCAAGGAAAAAGGGGTGGAGACAGCCATGTTGTGGCAGTTTTGCGCTCTCTTTGGGATGCCTTTTGCAGCTGCAGTGTGCCTGGAGCTCAGGGCTTCCTGGTTTGGGAAACCCTAACCCTAGGCTCAACCCTAACCCTAACCCTAGGCAGGTAAATCAGCCTAGGGTTAGGGAAGGTCCCAATTAAAAAGGGGTGGAGACAGCCATGTTGTGGCAGTTTTGCGATCTCTTTGGGATGCCTTTTGCAGCTGCAGTGTGCCTGGAGCTCAGGGCTTCCTGGTTTGAGAAACCCTAACCCTAGGCTCTGTAATAACCTTTTCCATAGGCAGGTAAATCAGCCTAGGGTTAGGGAAGGTCCCAAGGAAAAAGGGGTGGAGACAGCCATGTTGTGGCAGTTTTGCGCTCTCTTTGGGATGACTTCTGCAGCTGCAGTGTGCCTGGAGCTCAGCGCTTCCTCATTTAAAAAACCCTAACCCTAGGCTCAACCCTAACCCTAACCCTAGGCAGGTAATCAGCCTAGGGTTAGGGAAGGTCCCAAGGAAAAAGGGATGGAGACAGCCATGTTGTGGCAGTTTTGCGCTCTCTTTGGGATGCCTTTTGCAGCTGCAGTGTGCCTGGAGCTCAGGACTTCCTGGTTTAAAAAACCCTAACCCTAGGCTCAACCCTAACCCTAACCCTAGGCAGGTAAATCACCTAGGGTTAGGGAAGGTCCCAAGGAAAAAGGGCTGCAGACAGCCATGTTGTGGCAGTTTTGTGCTCTCTTTGGGATGACTTCTGCAGCTGCAGTGTGCCTGGAGCTAAGGGCTTCCACGTTTAAAAAACACTAACTCTAGGCTCAACCCTAACCCTAGCCCTAGGCAGGTAAATCAGCCAAGGGTTAGGGAAGGTCCCAAGGAAAAAGGGGTGGAGACAGCCATGTTGTGGCAGTTTTGCGCTCTCTTTGGGATGCCTTTTGCAGCTGCAGTGTGCCTGGAGCTCAGGGCTTCCTGGTTTGAGAAACCCTAACCCTAGGCTCAACCCTAACCCTAACCCTAGGCAGGTAAATCAGCCTAGGGTTAGGGAAGGTCCCAAGGAAAAAGGGGTGGAGACAGCCATGTTGTGGCAGTTTTGCACTCTCTTTGGGATGCCTTTTGCAGCTGCAGCGTGCCTGGAGCTCAGGGCTTCCTGGTTTATGAAACCCTAACCCTAGGCTCTGTAATAACCTTTTCCATAGGCAGGTAAATCAGCCTAGGTTTAGGGAAGGTCCCAAGGAAAAAGGGGTGGAGACAGCCATGTCGTGGCAGTTTTGCGCTCTCGTTGGGATGGCTTTTGCAGCTGCAGTGTGCCTGGAGCTCAGGGCTTCCTGGTTTAAAAAACCCTAACCCTAGGCTCAACCCTAACCCTAACCCTAGGCAGGTAAATCACCTAGGGTTAGGGAAGGTCCCAATTAAAAAGGGGTGGAGACAGCCATGTTGTGGCAGTTTTGCGCTCTCTTTGGGATGCCTTTTGCAGCTGCAGTGTGCCTGGAGCTCAGGGCTTCCTGGTTTGAGAAACCCTAACCCTAGGCTCTGTAATAACCTTTTCCATAGGCAGGTAAATCAGCCTAGGGTTAGGGAAGGTCCCAAGGAAAAAGGGGTGGAGACAGCCATGTTGTGGCAGTTTTGCGCTCTCTTTGGGATGACTTCTGCAGCTGCAGTGTGCCTGGAGCTCAGCGCTTCCTCATTTAAAAAACCCTAACCCTAGGCTCAACCCTAACCCTAACCCTAGGCAGGTAATCAGCCTAGGGTTAGGGAAGGTCCCAAGGAAAAAGGGGTGGAGACAGCCATGTTGTGGCAGTTTTGCGATCTCTTTGGGATGCCTTTTGCAGCTGCAGTGTGCCTGGAGCTCAGGACTTCCTGGTTTAAGAAACCCTAACCCTAGGCTCAACCCTAACCCTAACCCTAGGCAGGTAAATCACCTAGGGTTAGGGAAGGTCCCAAGGAAAAAGGGCTGCAGACAGCCATGTTGTGGCAGTTTTGTGCTCTCTTTGGGATGACTTCTGCAGCTGCAGTGTGCCTGGAGCTAAGGGCTTCCACGTTTAAAAAACAATAACTCTAGGCTCAACCCTAACCCTAGCCCTAGGCAGGTAAATCAGCCAAGGGTTAGGGAAGGTCCCAAGGAAAAAGGGGTGGAGACAGCCATGTTGTGGCAGTTTTGCGCTCTCTTTGGGATGCCTTTTGCAGCTGCAGTGTGCCTGGAGCTCAGGGCTTCCTGGTTTATGAAACCCTAACCCTAGGCTCTGTAATAACCTTTTCCATAGGCAGGTAAATCAGCCTAGGTTTAGGGAAGGTCCCAAGGAAAAAGGGGTGGAGACAGCCATGTTGCGGCAGTTTTGCCCTCTCTTTGGGATGCCTTTTGCAGCTGCAGTGTGCCTGGAGCTCAGGGCTTCCTGGTTTAAGAAACCCTAACTCTGGGCTCAACCCTAACCCTAACCCTAGGCAGGTAAATCAGCCTAGGGTTAGGGAAGGTCCCAAGGAAAAAGGGGTGGAGACAGCCATGTTGTGGCAGTTTTGCGCTCTCTTTGGGATGCCTTTTGCAGCTGCAGTGTGCCTGGAGCTCAGGGCTTCCTGGTTTAAGAAACCCTAACCCTAGGCTCTGTAATAACCTTTTCCATAGGCAGGTAAATCAGCCTAGGGTTAGGGAAGGTCCCAATTAAAAAGGGGTGGAGACAGCCATGTTGTGGCAGTTTTGCGCTCTCTTTGGGATGCCTTTTGCAGCTGCAGTGTGCCTGGAGCTCAGGGCTTCCTGGTTTGGGAAACCCTAACCCTAGGCTCAACCCTAACCCTAACCCTAGGCAGGTAAATCAGCCTAGGGTTAGGGAAGGTCCCAATTAAAAAGGGGTGGAGACAGCCATGTTGTGGCAGTTTTGCGATCTCTTTGGGATGCCTTTTGCAGCTGCAGTGTGCCTGGAGCTCAGGGCTTCCTAGTTTGAGAAACCTTAACCCTAGGCTCAACCCTAACCCTAACCCTAGGCAGGTAAATCAGCCGAGGGTTAGGGAAGGTCCCAAGGAAAAAGGGCTGCAGACAGCCATGTTGTGGCAGTTTTGTGCTCTCTTTGGGATGCCTTTTGCAGCTGCAGTGTGCCTGGAGCTAAGGGCTTCCACGTTTAAAAAACACTAACTCTAGGCTCAACCCTAATCCTAGCCCTAGGCAGGTAAATCAGCCAAGGGTTAGGGAAGGTCCCAAAGAAAAAGGGGTGGAGACAGCCATGTTGTGGCAGTTTTGCGCTCTCTTTGGGATGCCTTTTGCAGCTGCAGTGTGCCTGGAGCTCAGGGCTTCCTGGTTTGAGAAACCCTAACCCTAGGCTCAACCCTAACCCTAACCCTAGGCAGGTAAATCAGCCTAGGGTTAGGGAAGGTCCCAAGGAAAAAGGGGTGGAGACAGCCACGTTGTGGCAGTTTTGCACTCTCTTTGGGATGCCTTTTGCAGCTGCAGTGTGCCTGCAGCTCAGGGCTTCCTGGTTTATGAAACCCTAACCCTAGGCTCTGTAATAACCTTTTCCATAGGCAGGTAAATCAGCCTAGGTTTAGGGAAGGTCCCAAGGAAAAAGGGGTGGAGACAGCCATGTTGCGGCAGTTTTGCCCTCTCTTTGGGATGCCTTTTGCAGCTGCAGTGTGCCTGGAGATCAGGGCTTCCTGGTTTAAAAAACCCTAACTCTGGGCTCAACCCTAACCCTAACCCTAGGCAGGTAAATCAGCCTAGGGTTAGGGAAGGTCCCAAGGAAAAAGGGGTGGAGACAGCCATGTTGTGGCAGTTTTGTGCTCTCTTTGGGATGCCTTTTGCAGCTGCAGTGTGCCTGGAGCTCAGGGCTTCCTGGTTTGAGAAACCCTAACCCTAGGCTCAACACTAACCCTAACCCTAGGCAAGTAAATCAGCCTACGGTTAGGGAAGGTCCCAAGGAAAAAGGGGTGGAGACAGCCATGTCGTGGCAGTTTTGCGCTCTCTTTGGGATGCCTTTTGCAGCTGCAGTGTGCCTGGAGCTCAGGGCTTCCTGGTTTAAAAAACCCCAACTCTAGGCTCAACCCTAACCCTAACCCTAGGCAGGTAAATCAGCCTAGGGTTAAGTAAGGTCCCAAGGAAAAAGGGGTGGAGACAGCCATGTTGTGGCAGTTTTGCGCTCTCTTTGGGATGCCTTTTGCAGCTGCAGTGTGCCTGGAGCTCAGGGCTTCCTGGTTTAAAAAACCCTAACCCTAGGCTCAACCCTAACCCTAACCCTAGGCAGGTAAATCACCTAGGGTTAGGGAAGGTCCCAATTAAAAAGGGGTGGAGACAGCCATGTTGTGGCAGTTTTGCGATCTCTTTGGGATGCCTTTTGCAGCTGCAGTGTGCCTGGAGCTCAGGGCTTCCTGGTTTAAAAAACCCTAACCCTAGGCTCTGTAATAACCTTTTCCATAGGCAGGTAAATCAGCCTAGGGTTAGGGAAGGTCCCAAGGAAAAAGGGGTGGAGACAGCCATGTTGTGGCAGTTTTGCGCTCTCTTTGGGATGCCTTTTGCAGCTGCAGTGTGCCTGGAGCTCAGCGCTTCCTCATTTAAAAAACCCTAACCCTAGGCTCAACCCTAACCCTAACCCTAGGCAGGTAATCAGCCTAGGGTTAGGGAAGGTCCCAAGGAAAAAGGGGTGGAGACAGCCATGTTGTGGCAGTTTTGCGATCTCTTTGGGATGCCTTTTGCAGCTGCAGTGTGCCTGGAGCTCAGGACTTCCTGGTTTAAGAAACCCTAACCCTAGGCTCAACCCTAACCCTAACCCTAGGCAGGTAAATCACCTAGGGTTAGGGAAGGTCCCAAGGAAAAAGGGCTGCAGACAGCCATGTTGTGGCAGTTTTGTGCTCTCTTTGGGATGACTTCTGCAGCTGCAGTGTGCCTGGAGCTCAGGACTTCCTGGTTTAAGAAACCCTAACCCTAGGCTCTGTAATAACCTTTTCCATAGGCAGGTAAATCAGCCTAGGGTTAGGGAAGGTCCCAAGGAAGAAGGGGTGGAGACAGCCATGTTGTGGCAGTTTTGCGCTCTCTTTGGGATGCCTTTTGCAGCTGCAGTGTGCCTGGAGCTCAGGGTTCCTCGTTTAAGAAACCCTAACCCTAGGCTCAACCCTAACCCTAACCCTAGGCAGGTAAATCAGCCTAGGGTTAGGGAAGGTCCCAATTAAAAAGGGGTGGAGACAGCCATGTTGTGGCAGTTTTGCGATCTCTTTGGGATGCCTTTTGCAGCTGCAGTGTGCCTGGAGCTCAGGGCTTCCTAGTTTAAGAAACCCTAACCCTAGGCTCTGTAATAACCTTTTCCATAGGCAGGTAAATCAGCCTAGGGTTAGGGAAGGTCCCAAGGAAAAAGGGCTGCAGACAGCCATGTTGTGGCAGTTTTGTGCTCTCTTTGGGATGACTTCTGCAGCTGCAGTGTGCCTGGAGCTAAGGGCTTCCACGTTTAAAAAACACTAACTCTAGGCTCAACCCTAACCCTAGCCCTAGGCAGGTAAATCAGCCAAGGGTTAGGGAAGGTCCCAAGGAAAAAGGGGTGGAGACAGCCATGTTGTGGCAGTTTTGCGCTCTCTTTGGGATGCCTTTTGCAGCTGCAGTGTGCCTGGAGCTCAGGGCTTCCTGGTTTATGAAACCCTAACCCTAGGCTCTGTAATAACCTTTTCCATAGGCAGGTAAATCAGCCTAGGTTTAGGGAAGGTCCCAAGGAAAAAGGGGTGGAGACAGCCATGTTGCGGCAGTTTTGCCCTCTCTTTGGGATGCCTTTTGCAGCTGCAGTGTGCCTGGAGCTCAGGGCTTCCTGGTTTGAGAAACCCTAACTCTGGGCTCAACCCTAACCCTAACCCTAGGCAGGTAAATCAGCCTAGGGTTAGGGAAGGTCCCAAGGAAAAAGGGGTGGAGACAGCCATGTTGTGGCAGTTTTGCGCTCTCTTTGGGATGCCTTTTGCAGCTGCAGTGTGCCTGGAGCTCAGGGCTTCCTGGTTTAAGAAACCCTAACCCTAGGCTCTGTAATAACCTTTTCCATAGGCAGGTAAATCAGCCTAGGGTTAGGGAAGGTCCCAAGGAAAAAGGGGTGGAGACAGCCATGTTGTGGCAGTTTTGCGCTCTCTTTGGGATGCCTTTTGCAGCTGCAGTGTGCCTGGAGCTCAGGGCTTCCTGGTTTAAAAAACCCTAACCCTAGGCTCAACCCTAACCCTAACCCTAGGCAGGTAAATCACCTAGGGTTAGGGAAGGTCCCAAGGAAAAAGGGGCGGAGACAGCCATGTTGTGGCAGTTTTGCGCTCTCTTTGGGATGCCTTTTGCAGCTGCAGTGTGCCTGGAGCTCAGGGCTTCCTGGTTTGAGAAACCCTAACCCTAGGCTCAACCCTAACCCTAACCCTAGGCAGGTAATCAGCCTAGGGTTAGGGAAGGTCCCAAGGAAAAAGGGGTGGAGACAGCCATGTTGTGGCAGTTTTGCGATCTCTTTGGGATGCCTTTTGCAGCTGCAGTGTGCCTGGAGCTCAGGACTTCCTGGTTTAAGAAACCCTAACCCTAGGCTCAACCCTAACCCTAACCCTAGGCAGGTAAATCACCTAGGGTTAGGGAAGGTCCCAAGGAAAAAGGGCTGCAGACAGCCATGTTGTGGCAGTTTTGTGCTCTCTTTGGGATGACTTCTGCAGCTGCAGTGTGCCTGGAGCTCAGGACTTCCTGGTTTAAGAAACCCTAACCCTAGGCTCTGTAATAACCTTTTCCATAGGCAGGTAAATCAGCCTAGGGTTAGGGAAGGTCCCAAGGAAAAAGGGGTGGAGACAGCCATGTTGTGGCAGTTTTGCGCTCTCTTTGGGATGCCTTTTGCAGCTGCAGTGTGCCTGGAGCTCAGGGCTTCCTGGTTTAAAAAACCCTAACTCTAGGCTCAACCCTAACCCTAACCCTAGGCAGGTAAATCACCTAGGGTTAGGGAAGGTCCCAAGGAAAAAGGGGTGGAGACAGCCATGTTGTGGCAGTTTTGCGCTCTCTTTGGGATGCCTTTTGCAGCTGCAGTGTGCCTGGAGCTCAGGGTTCCTCGTTTAAGAAACCCTAACCCTAGGCTCAACCCTAACCCTAACCCTAGGCAGGTAAATCAGCCTTGGGTTAGGGAAGGTCCCAATTAAAAAGGGGTGGAGACAGCCATGTTGTGGCAGTTTTGCGATCTCTTTGGGATGCCTTTTGCAGCTGCAGTGTGCCTGGAGCTCAGGGCTTCCTGGTTTAAGAAACCCTAACCCTAGGCTCTGTAATAACCTTTTCCATAGGCAGGTAAATCAGCCTAGGGTTAGGGAAGGTCCCAAGGAAAAAGGGCTGCAGACAGCCATGTTGTGGCAGTTTTGTGCTCTCTTTGGGATGACTTCTGCAGCTGCAGTGTGCCTGGAGCTAAGGGCTTCCACGTTTAAAAAACACTAACTCTAGGCTCAACCCTAACCCTAGCCCTAGGCAGGTAAATCAGCCAAGGGTTAGGGAAGGTCCCAAGGAAAAAGGGGTGGAGACAGCCATGTTGTGGCAGTTTTGCGCTCTCTTTGGGATGCCTTTTGCAGCTGCAGTGTGCCTGGAGCTCAGGGCTTCCTGGTTTGAGAAACCCTAACCCTAGGCTCAACCCTAACCCTAACCCTAGGCAGGTAAATCAGCCTAGGGTTAGGGAAGGTCCCAAGGAAAAAGGGGTGGAGACAGCCATGTTGTGGCAGTTTTGCGCTCTCTTTGGGATGCCTTTTGCAGCTGCAGTGTGCCTGGAGCTCAGGGCTTCCTGGTTTATGAAACCCTAACCCTAGGCTCTGTAATAACCTTTTCCATAGGCAGGTAAATCTGCCTAGGTTTAGGGAAGGTCCCAAGGAAAAAGGGGTGGAGACAGCCATGTTGCGGCAGTTTTGCCCTCTCTTTGGGATGCCTTTTGCAGCTGCAGTGTGCCTGGAGCTCAGGGCTTCCTGGTTTGAGAAACCCTAACTCTGGGCTCAACCCTAACCCTAACCCTAGGCAGGTAAATCAGCCTAGGGTTAGGGAAGGTCCCAAGGAAAAAGGGGTGGAGACAGCCATGTTGTGGCAGTTTTGCGCTCTCTTTGGGATGCCTTTTGCAGCTGCAGTGTGCCTGGAGCTCAGGGATTCCTGGTTTAAGAAACCCTAACCCTAGGCTCTGTAATAACCTTTTCCATAGGCAGGTAAATCAGCCTAGGGTTAGGGAAGGTCCCAAGGAAAAAGGGGTGGAGACAGCCATGTTGTGGCAGTTTTGCGCTCTCTTTGGGATGCCTTTTGCAGCTGCAGTGTGCCTGGAGCTCAGGGCTTCCTGGTTTAAAAAACCCTAACCCTAGGCTCAACCCTAACCCTAACCCTAGGCAGGGAAATCACCTAGGGTTAGGGAAGGTCCCAAGGAAAAAGGGGCGGAGACAGCCATGTTGTGGCAGTTTTGCGCTCTCTTTGGGATGCCTTTTGCAGCTGCAGTGTGCCTGGAGCTCAGGGCTTCCTGGTTTGAGAAACCCTAACCCTAGGCTCAACCCTAACCCTAACCCTAGGCAGGTAAATCAGCCTAGGGTTAGGGAAGGTCCCAAGGAAAAAGGGGTGGAGACAGCCATGTTGTGGCAGTTTTGCGCTCTCTTTGGGATGACTTCTGCAGCTGCAGTGTGCCTGGAGCTCAGCGCTTCCTCATTTAAAAAACCCTAACCCTAGGCTCAACCCTAACCCTAACCCTAGGCAGGTAATCAGCCTAGGGTTAGGGAAGGTCCCAAGGAAAAAGGGGTGGAGACAGCCATGTTGTGGCAGTTTTGCGATCTCTTTGGGATGCCTTTTGCAGCTGCAGTGTGCCTGGAGCTCAGGACTTCCTGGTTTAAGAAACCCTAACCCTAGGCTCAACCCTAACCCTAACCCTAGGCAGGTAAATCACCTAGGGTTAGGGAAGGTCCCAAGGAAAAAGGGTTGCTGACAGCCATGTTGTGGCAGTTTTGTGCTCTCTTTGGGATGACTTCTGCAGCTGCAGTGTGCCTGGAGCTCAGGACTTCCTGGTTTAAGAAACCCTAACCCTAGGCTCTGTAATAACCTTTTCCATAGGCAGGTAAATCAGCCTAGGGTTAGGGAAGGTCCCAAGGAAAAAGGGGTGGAGACAGCCATGTTGTGGCAGTTTTGCGCTCTCTTTGGGATGCCTTTTGCAGCTGCAGTGTGCCTGGAGCTCAGGGCTTCCTGGTTTAAAAAACCCTAACTCTAGGCTCAACCCTAACCCTAACCCTAGGCAGGTAAATCACCTAGGGTTAGGGAAGGTCCCAAGGAAAAAGGGGTGGAGACAGCCATGTTGTGGCAGTTTTGCGCTCTCTTTGGGATGCCTTTTGCAGCTGCAGTGTGCCTGGAGCTCAGGGTTCCTCGTTTAAGAAACCCTAACCCTAGGCTCAACCCTAACCCTAACCCTAGGCAGGTAAATCAGCCTAGGGTTAGGGAAGGTCCCAATTAAAAAGGAATGGAGACAGCCATGTTGTGGCAGTTTTGCGATCTCTTTGGGATGCCTTTTGCAGCTGCAGTGTGCCTGGAGCTCAGGGCTTCCTGGTTTAAGAAACCCTAACCCTAGGCTCTGTAATAACCTTTTCCATAGGCAGGTAAATCAGCCTAGGGTTAGGGAAGGTCCCAAGGAAAAAGGGGTGGAGACAGCCATGTTGTGGCAGTTTTGCGCTCTCTTTGGGATGCCTTTTGCAGCTGCAGTGTGCCTGGAGCTCAGGGCTTCCTGGTTTGAGAAACCCTAACCCTAGGCTCAACCCTAACCCTAACCCTAGGCAGGTAAATCAGCCTTGGGTTAGGGAAGGTCCCAAGGAAAAAGGGGTGGAGACAGCCATGTTGTGGCAGTTTTGCACTCTCTTTGGGATGCCTTTTGCAGCTGCACTGTGCCTGGAGCTCAGGGCTTCCTGGTTTATGAAACCCTAACCCTAGGCTCTGTAATAACCTTTTCCATAGGCAGGTAAATCAGCCTAGGTTTAGGGAAGGTCCCAAGGAAAAAGGGGTGGAGACAGCCATGTTGCGGCAGTTTTGCCCTCTCTTTGGGATGCCTTTTGCAGCTGCAGTGTGCCTGGAGCTCAGGGCTTCCTGGTTTAAAAAACCCTAACTCTGGGCTCAACCCTAACCCTAACCCTAGGCAGGTAAATCAGCCTAGGGTTAGGGAAGGTCCCAAGGAAAAAGGGGTGGAGACAGCCATGTTGTGGCAGTTTTGCGCTCTCTTTGGGATGCCTTTTGCAGCTGCAGTGTGCCTGGAGCTCAGGGCTTCCTGGTTTATGAAACCCTAACCCTAGTCTCTGTAATAACCTTTTCCATAGGCAGGTAAATCAGCCTAGGTTTAGGGAAGGTCCCAAGGAAAAAGGGGTGGAGACAGCCATGTTGCGGCAGTTTTGCCCTCTCTTTGGGATGGCTTTTGCAGCTGCAGTGTGCCTGGAGCTCAGGGCTTCCTGGTTTAAAAAACCCTAACTCTGGGCTCAACCCTAACCCTAACCCTAGGCAGGTAAATCAGCCTAGGGTTAGGGAAGGTCCCAAGGAAAAAGGGGTGGAGACAGCCATGTTGTGGCAGTTTTGCGCTCTCTTTGGGATGCCTTTTGCAGCTGCAGTGTGCCTGGAGATCAGGGCTTCCTGGTTTAAGAAACCCTAACCCTAGGCTCTGTAATAACCTTTTCCATAGGCAGGTAAATCAGCCTAGGGTTAGGGAAGGTCCCAAGGAAAAAGGGGTGGAGACAGCCATGTTGTGGCACTTTTGCGCTCTCTTTGGGATGGCTTTTGCAGCTGCAGTGTGCCTGGAGCTCAGGGCTTCCTGGTTTAAAAAACCCTAACTCTAGGCTCAACACTAACCCTAACCCTAGGCAAGTAAATCAGCCTACGGTTAGGGAAGGTCCCAAGGAAAAAGGGGTGGAGACAGCCATGTTGTGGCAGTTTTGTGCTCTCTTTGGGATGCCTTTTGCAGCTGCAGTGTGCCTGGAGCTCAGGGCTTCCTGGTTTAAAAAACCCCAACTCTAGGCTCAACCCTAACCCTAACCCTAGGCAGGTAAATCAGCCTAGGTTTAGGGAAGGTCCCAAGGAAAAAGGGGTGGAGACAGCCATGTTGTGGCAGTTTTGTGCTCTCTTTGGGATGCCTTTTGCAGCTGCAGTGTGCCTGGAGCTCAGGGCTTCCTGGTTTGAGAAACCCTAACCCTAGGCTCAACCCTAACCCTAACCCTAGGCAGGTAAATCAGCCTAGGGTTAGGGAAGGTCCCAAGGAAAAAGGGGTGGAGACAGCCATGTTGTGGCAGTTTTGTGCTCTCTTTGGGATGCCTTTTGTAGCTGCAGTATGCCTGGAGCTCAGGGCTTCCTGGTTTAAGAAACCCTAACCTTAGGCTCTGTAATAACCTTTTCCATAGGCAGGTAAATCACCTAGGGTTAGGGAAGGTCCCAAGGAAAAAGGGGTGGAGACAGCCATGTTGTGGCAGTTTTGCGCTTACTTTGGGATGCCTTTTGCAGCTGCAGTGTGCCTGGAGCTCAGGGCTTCCTGGTTTAAAAAACCCTAACCCTAGGCTCAACCCTAACCCTAACACTAGGCAGGTAAATCAGCCTAGGGTTAGGGAAGGTCCCAAGGAAGAAGGGGTGGAGACAGCCATGTTGTCGCAGTTTTGCACTCTCTTTGGGATGCCTATTGCAGCTGCAGTGTGCCTGGAGCTCAGGGCTTCCTAGTTTAAGAAACCCTAACCCTAGGCTCTGTAATAACCTTTTCCATAGGCAAGTAAATCAACTCGGGTTAAGTAAGGTCCCAAGGAAAAAGGGGTGGAGACAGCCATGTTGTAGCAGTTTTGCGCTCTCTTTGGGATGCCTTTTGCAGCTGCAGTGTGCCTGGAGCTCAGGGCTTCCTGGTTTAAGAAACTCTAACCCTAGGCTCTGTCATAACCTTTTCCATAGGCAGGTAAATCAGCCTATATTTAGAGAAGGTCCCAAGGAAAAAGGGGTGGAGACAGCCATGTTGTGGCAGTTTTGCGCTCTCTTTGGGATGCCTTTTGCAGCTGCAGTGTGCCTGGAGCTCAGGGCTTCCTGGTTTAAGAAACCCTAACCCTAGGCTCTGTAATAACCTTTTCCATAGGCAAGTAAATAAAGTAGGGTTAAGTAAGGTCCCAAGGAAAAAGGCGTGGAGACAGCCATGATGTGGCAGTTTTGCGCTCTCTTTGGGATGCCTTTTGCAGCTGCAGTGTGCCTGGAGCTCAGGACTTCCTGATTTAAGAAACCCTAACCCTAGGCTCTGTAATAACCTTTTCCATATGCAAGTAAATAAACTAGGGTTAGGGAAGGTCCCAAGGAAAAACGGGTGGAGACAGCCATGATGTGGCAGTTTTGCGCTCTCTTTGGGATGCCTTTTGCAGCTGCAGTGTGCCTGGAGCTCAGGGCTTCCTGGTTTAAAAAACCCTAACCGGAGTCTCAGTAATAACCTTTTCCTTGGGCAGGTAAATCAGCCTAGGGTTAGGGAAGGTCCCAAGGAAAAAGGGGTGGAGACAGCCATGTTGTGGCAGTTCTGCACTTTTCTTGGGGTGCCTTTTGCAGCTGCAGTGTGCCTGGAGCTCAGGGCTTCCTGGTTTGAGAAACCCTAACCCTAGGCTCAGTAATAACCTTTTCCATAGGCAGGTAAATCTGCCTAGCGTTAGGGAAGGTCCCAAGGAAAAAGGGGTGGAGACAGCCATGTTGTGGCAGTTTTGCGCTCTCTTTGGGATGCCTTTTGCAGCTGCAGTGTGCCTGGAGCTCAGGGCTTCCTGGTTTGAGAAACCCTAATTCTAGGCTCAACCGTAACCCTAACCCTAGGCAGGTAAATCAGCCTAGGGTTAGGGAAGGTCCCAAGGAAAAAGGGGTGGAGACAGCCATGTTGTGGCAGTTTTGCGCTCTCTTTGGGATGCCTTTTGCAGCTGCAGTGTGCCTGGAGCTCAGGGCTTCCTGGTTTAAGAAACCCTAACCGGAGGCTCAGTAGTAACCTTTTCCATGGGCAGGTAAATCAGCCTAGGGTTAGGGAAGGTCCCAAGGAAAAAGGGGTGGAGACAGCCATGTTGTGTCAGTTTTGCGCTCTCTTTGGGATGCCTTTTGCAGCTGCAGTGTGCCTGGAGCTCAGGGCTTCCTCGTTTAAGAAACTCTAACCCTAGGCTCTGTAATAACCTTTTCCCTAGGCAAGTAAGTCAACTAGGGTTAAGTAAGGTCCCAAGGAAAAAGGCGTGGAGACAGCCATGATGTGGCAGTTTTGCGCTCTCTTTGGGATGCCTTTTGCAGCTGCAGTGTGCCTGGAGCTCAGGGCTTCCTGGTTTAAGAAACCCTAACCCTAGGCTCTGTAATAACCTTTTCCATAGGCAGGTAAATCAGCCTAGGGTTACAGAGGGTCCCAAGGAAAAAGGGGTGGAGACAGCCATGTTGTGGCAGTTTTGCGCTCTCTTTGGGATGCCTATTGCAGCTGCAGTGTGCCTGCAGCTCAGGGCTTCCTGGTTTAAGAAACTCTAACCCTAGGTTCTGTAATAACCTTTTCCATAGGCATGTAAATCAACTAGGGTTAAGTAAGGTCCCAAGGAAAAAGGCGTGGAGACAGCCATGATGTGGCAGTTTTGCGCTCTCTTTGGGATGCCTTTTGCAGCTGCAGTGTGCCTGGAGCTCAGGGCTTCCTGGTTTAAAAAACCCTAACCCTAGGCTCAACCGTAACCCTAACCCTAGGCAGGTAAATCAGCCTAGGATTAGGGAAGGTCCCAAGGAAAAAGGGGTGGAGACAGCCATGTTGTGGCAGTTTTGCGCTCTCTTTGGGATGCCTTTTGCAGCTGCAGTGTGCCTGGAGCTCAGGGCTTCCTAGTTTAAGAAACCCTAACCCTAGGCTCTGTAATAACCTTTTCCATAGGCAAGTAAATCACCTAGGGTTAAGTAAGGTCCCAAGGAAAAAGGGGTGGAGACAGCCATATTGTGGCAGTTTTGCGCTCTCTTTGGGATGCCTTTTGCAGCTGCAGTGTGCTTGGAGCTCAGGGATTCCTGGTTTAGAAACCCTAACCCTCGGATCAACCCTAACCCTAACCCTAGGTAGGTGAATCAGCCTAGGGTTAAGTAAGTTCCCAAGGAAAAAGGGGTGGAGACAGCCATGTTGTGTCAGTTTTGCGCTCTCTTTGGGATGCCTTTTGCAGCTGCAGTGTGCCTGGAGCTCAGGGCTTCCTGGTTTAAAAAACCCTAACCCTAGGCTCAACCCTAACCCTAACCCTAGGCAGGTAAATCAGCATAGGGTTAGGGAAGGTCCCAAGGAAAAAGGGGTGGAGACAGCCATGTTGTGGCAGTTCTGCACTTTTCTTGGGGTGCCTTTTGTAGCTGCAGTGTGCCTGGAGCTCAGGGCTTCCTGGTTTAAGAAACCCTAACCCTAGGCTCTGTAATAACCTTTTCCATAGGCAGGTAAATCAGCCTACATTTAGAGAAGGTCCCAAGGAAAAAGGGGTGGAGACAGCCATGTTGTGTCAGTTTTGCGCTCTCTTTGGGATGCCTATTGCAGCTGCAGTGTGCCTGGAGCTCAGGGCTTCCTCGTTTAAGAAACCCTAACCCTAGGCTCTGTAATAACCTTTTCCCTAGTCAAGTAAGTCAACTAGGGTTAAGTAAGGTCCCAAGGAAAAAGGGGTGGAGACAGCCATGTTGTGGCAGTTTTGCGCACTATTTGGGATGCCTTTTGCAGCTGCAGTATGGCTGGAGCTCAGGACTTCCTGGTTTGAGAAACCCTAACCCTAGGCTCTGTAATAACCTTTTCCTTAGGCAGGTAAATCAGCCTAGGGTTAGGGAAGGTCCCAAAGAAAAAGGGGTGGAGACAGCCATGTTGTGGCAGTTTTGCGCTCTCTTTGGGATGCCTTTTGCACCTGCAGTGTGCCTGGAGCTCAGGGCTTCCTGGTTTAAGAAACTCTAACCCTAGGCTCAACCCTAACCCTAACCCTAGGTAGGTAAATCAGCCGAGGGTTAGGGAAGGTCCGAATGAAAAAGGGGTGGAGACAGCCATGTTGTGGCAGTTTTGCGCACTCTTTGGGATGCCTTTTGCAGCTGCAGTGTGCCTGGAGCTCAGGGCTTCCTGGTTTAAGAAACCCTAACCCGAGGCTCGGTAATAACCTTTTCGATAGGCAGGTAAATCAGCCTATATTTAGAGAAAGTCCCAAGGAAAAAGGGGTGGAGAAAGCCATGTTGTGGCAGTTTTGCGCTCTCTTTGGGATGCCTTTTGCAGCTGCAGTATGGCTGGAGCTCAGGGCTTCCTGGTTTAAAAAACCCTAACCCTAGGCTCAACCCTAACCCTACCCCTAGGCAGGTAAATCAGCCTAGGTTTAGTGGAGGTCCCAAGGAAAAAGCAGTGGTGACAGATGTTGTGGCAGTTTTGCGCTCTCTTTGGGATGCCTTTTGCAGCTGCAGTGTGCCTGGAGCTCAGGGCTTCCTAGTTTAAGAAACCCTAACCCTAGGCTCTGTAATAACCTTTCCATAGGCAAGTAAATCACCTAGGGTTAAGTAAGGTCCCAAGGAAAAAGGGGTGGAGACAGCCATGTTGTGGCAGTTTTGCGCTCTCTTTGGGATGCCTTTTGCAGCTGCAGTGTGCCTGGAGCTCAGGGCTTCCTGGTTTGAGAAACCCCAACCCTAGGCTCAACACTAACCCTAACCCTAGGTAGGTAAATCAGCCGAGGGTTAGGGAAGGTCCGAATGAAAAAGGGGTGGAGACAGCCATGTTGTGGCAGTTTTGCGCTCCCTTTGGGATGCCTATTGCAGCTGCAGTGTGCCTGGAGCTCAGGGCTTCCTGGTTTAAGAAACCCTAACCCTAGGCTCTGTAATAACCTTTTCCATAGGCAAGTAAATCACCTAGGGTTAAGTAAGGTCCCAAGGAAAAAGGGGTGGAGACAGCCATGTTGTGGCAGTTTTGCGCTCTCTTTGGGATGCCTTTTGCAGCTGCAGTGTGCTTGGAGCTCAGGGCTTCCTGGTTTTGAAACCCTAACCCTCGGATCAACCCTAACCCTAACCCTAGGTAGGTAAATCAGCCTAGGGTTAAGTAAGTTCCCAAGGAAAAAGGGGTGGAGACAGCCATGTTGTGGCAGTTTTGCGCTCTCTTTGGGATGCCTTTTGCAGCTGCAGTGTGCCTGGAGCTCAGGGCTTCCTGGTTTAAAAAACCCTAACCCTAGGCTCAACCCTAACCCTAACCCTAGGCAGGTAAATCAGCCTAGGGTTACGGAAGGTCCCAAAGAAAAAGGGGTGGAGACAGCCATGTTGTGGCAGTTTTGCGCTCTCTTTGGGATGCCTTTTGCAGCTGCAGTGTGCCTGGAGCTCAGGGCTTCCTGGTTTAAGAAACCCTAACCGGAGGCTCAGTAGTAATCTTTTCCATGGGCAGGTAAATCAGCCTAGGGTTAGGGAAGGTCCCAAGGAAAAAGGGGTGGAGACAGCCATGTTGTGGCAGTTTTGCGCTCTCTTTGGGATGCCTATTGCAGCTGCAGTGTGCCTGGAGCTCAGGGCTTCCTCGTTTAAGAAACTCTAACCCTAGGCTCTGTAATCACCTTTTCCCTAGGCAAGTAAGTCAACTAGGGTTAAGTAAGGTCCCAAGGAAAAAGGGGTGGAGACAGCCATGATGTGGCAGTTTTGCGCTCTCTTTGGGATGCCTTTTGCAGCTGCAGTGTGCCTGGAGCTCAGGGCTTCTTGGTTTAAAAAACCCTAACCCTAGGCTCAACCCTAACCCTAACCCGAGGCAGGTAATCAGCCTAGGGTTAGGGAAGGTCCCAAGGAAAAAGGGACGGAGACAGCCATGTTGTGGCAGTATTGCGCTCTCTTTGGGATGCCTTTTGCAGCTGCAGTGTGCCTGGAGCTCAGGGCTTCCACGTTTAAAAAACACTAACTGTAGGCTCAACCCTAACCCTAACCCTAGGCAGGTAAATCAGCCTAGGGTTAGGGAAGGTCCCAAGGAAAAAGGGGTGGAGACAGCCATTTTGTGGCAGTTTTGCGCTCTCTTTGGGATGCCTTTTGCAGCTGCAGTGTGCCTGGAGCTCAGGGCTTCCTGGTTTGAGAAACCCTAACCCTAGGCTCAACCCTAACCCTAACCTAGGCAGGTAAATCACCTAGGGTTAGGGAAGGTCCCAAGGAAAAACGGGTGGAGACAGCCATGTTGTGGCAGTTTTGTGCTCTCCTTGGGATGACTTCTGCAGCTGCAGTTTGCCTGGAGCTCAGGGCTTCCTCGTTTAAAAAACCCTAACCCTAGGCTCAACCCTAAACCTTACCCTAGGCAGGTAAATCAGCCTAGGTTTAGGGCAGGTCCCAAGGAAAAAGGGGTGGAGACAGCCATGTTGTGGCAGTTTTGCGCTCTCTTTGGGATGCCTTTTGCAGCTGCAGTGTGCCTGGAGCTCAGGGCTTCCTGGTTTGAGAAACCCTAACCCTAGGCTAAACCCTAATCCTAACCCTAGGCAGGTAAATCAGCCTAGGGTTAGGGAAGGTCCCAAGGAAAAAGGGGTGGAGACAGCCATGTTGTGGCAGTTTTGCGCTCTCTTTGGGATGCCTTTTGCAGCTGCAGTGTGCCTGGAGCTCAGGGCTTCCTGGTTTGAGAAACCCTAACCCTAGGCTCAACCCTAACCCTAACCCTAGGCAGGTAAATCAGCCTAGGGTTAGGGAAGGTCCCAAGGAAAAAGGGGTGGAGACAGCCATGTTGTGGCAGTTTTGTGCTCTCTTTGGGATGGCTTTTGCAGCTGCAGTGTGCCTGGAGCTCAGGGCTTCCTGGTTTGAGAAACCCTAACCCTAGGCTCTGTAATAACCTTTTCCATAGGCAGGTAAAGCAGCCTAGGGTTAGGGAAGGTCCCAAGGAAAAAGGGGTGGAGACAGCCATGTTGTGGCAGTTTTGCGCTCTCTTTGGGATGACTTCTGCAGCTGCAGTGTGCCTGGAGCTCAGCGCTTCCTCATTTAAAAAACCCTAACCCTAGGCTCAACCCTAACCCTAACCCTAGGCAGGTAATCAGCCTAGGATTAGGGAAGGTCCCAAGGAAAAAGGGATGGAGACAGCCATTTTGTGGCAGTTTTGCGATCTCTTTGGGATGCCTTTTGCAGCTGCAGTGTGCCTGGAGCTCAGGACTTCCTGGTTTAAGAAACCCTAACCCTAGGCTCTGTAATAACCTTTTCCATAGGCAGGTAAATCAGCCTAGGGTTAGGGAAGGTCCCAAGGAAAAAGGGGTGGAGACAGCCATGTTTGGCAGTTGTGCACTCTCTTTGGGATGCCTTTTGCAGCTGCAGTGTGCCTGGAGCTCAGGGCTTCCTGGTTTGAGAAACCCTAACCCTAGGCTCAACCCTAACCCTAACCCTAGGCAGGTAAATCAGCCTAGGGTTAGGGAAGGTCCCAAGGAAAAAGGGGTGGAGACAGCCATGTTGTGGCAGTTTTGCCCTCTCTTTGGGATGGCTTTTGCAGCTGCAGTGTGCCTGGAGCTCAGGGCTTCCTGGTTTAAAAAACCCTAACTCTAGGCTCAACCCTAACCCTAACCCTAGGCAGGTAAATCAGCCTAGGGTTAGGGAAGGTCCCAAGGAAAAACGGGTGGAGACAGCCATGTTGTGGCAGTTTTGCACTCTCTTTGGGATGCCTTTTGCAGCTGCAGTGTGCCTGGAGCTCAGGACTTCCTGGTTTAAGAAACCCTAACCCTAGGCTCTGTAATAACCTTTTCCATAAGCAGGTAAATCAGCCTAGGGTTAGGGAAGGTCCCAAGGAAAAAGGGGTGGAGACAGCCATGTTGTGGCAGTTTTGCGCTCTCTTTGGGATGCCTTTTGCAGCTGCAGTGTGCCTGGAGCTCAGGGCTTCCTGGTTTAAAAAACCCTAACCCTAGGCTCAACCCTAACCCTAACCCTAGGCAGGTAAATCACCTAGGGTTAGGGAAGGTCCCAAGGAAAAAGGGGTGGAGACAGCCATGATGTGGCAGTTTTGCGCTCTCTTTGGGATGCCTTTTGCAGCTGCAGTGTGCCTGGAGCTCAGGGCTTCCTGGTTTAAAAAACCCTAACTCTAGGCTCAACCCTAACCCTAACCCTAGGCAGGTAAATCACCTAGGGTTAGGGAAGGTCCCAAGGAAAAAGGGGTGGAGACAGCCATGTTGTGGCAGTTTTGCGCTCTCTTTGGGATGCCTTTTGCAGCTGCAGTGTGCCTGGAGCTCAGGGCTTCCTGGTTTGAGAAACCCTAACCCTAGGCTCAACCCTAACCCTAACCCTAGGCAGGTAAATCAGCCTAGGGTTAGGGAAGGTCCCAAGGAAAAAGGGGTGGAGACAGCCATGTTGTGGCAGTTTTGCGCTCTCTTTGGGATGCCTTTTGCAGCTGCAGTGTGCCTGGAGCTCAGGGCTTCCTGGTTTGAGAAACCCTAACCCTAGGCTCAACCCTAACCCTAACCCTAGGCAGGTAAATCAGCCTAGGGTTAGGGAAGGTCCCAAGGAAGAAGGGGTGGAGACAGCCATGTTGTGGCAGTTTTGCGCTCTCTTTGGGATGCCTTTTGCAGCTGCAGTGTGCCTGGAGCTCAGGGCTTCCTGGTTTAAAAAACCCTAACCCTAGGCTCTGTAATAACCTTTTGCATAGGCAGGTAAATCAGCCTAGGTTTAGGGAAGGTCCCAAGGAAAAAGGGGTGGAGACAGCCATGTTGTGGCAGTTTTGCCCTCTCTTTGGGATGGCTTTTGCAGCTGCAGTGTGCCTGGAGCTCAGGGCTTCCTAGTTTGAGAAACCCTAACCCTAGGCTCAACCCTAACCCTAACCCTAGGCAGGTAAATCACCTGGGGTTAGGGAAGGTCCCAAGGAAAAAGGGGTGGAGACAGCCATGTTGTGGCAGTTTTGCGCTCTCTTTGGGATGCCTTTTGCAGCTGCAGTGTGCCTGGAGCTCAGGGCTTCCTGGTTTAAAAAACCCTAACTCTAGGCTCAACCCTAACCCTAACCCTAGGCAGGTAAATCACCTAGGGTTAGGGAAGGTCCCAAGGAAAAAGGGGTGGAGACAGCCATGTTGTGGCAGTTTTGCGCTCTCTTTGGGATGCCTTTTGCAGCTGCAGTGTGCCTGGAGCTCAGGGCTTCCTGGTTTAAAAAACCCTAACTCTAGGCTCAACCCTAACCCTAACCCTAGGCAGGTAAATCACCTAGGGTTAGGGAAGGTCCCAAGGAAAAAGGGGTGGAGACAGCCATGTTGTGGCAGTTTTGCGCTCTCTTTGGGATGCCTTTTGCAGCTGCAGTGTGCCTGGAGCTCAGGGCTTCCTGGTTTGGGAAACCCTAACCCTAGGCTCAACCCTAACCCTAACCCTAGGCAGGTAAATCAGCCTAGGGTTAGGGAAGGTCCCAATTAAAAAGGGGTGGAGACAGCCATGTTGTGGCAGTTTTGCGATCTCTTTGGGATGCCTTTTGCAGCTGCAGTGTGCCTGGAGCTCAGGGCTTCCTGGATTATGAACCCCTAATTCTAGGCTCTGTAATAACCTTTTCCATAGGCAGGTAAATCAGCCTAGGGTTAAGTAAGGTCCCAAGGAAAAAGGGGTGGAGACAGCCATGTTGTGGCAGTTTTGCGCTCTCTTTGGGATGCCTTTTGCAGCTGCAATGTGCCTGGAGCTCAGGGCTTCCTGGTTTAAGAAACCCTAACCCTAGGCTCTGTAATAACCTTTTCCATAGGCAGGTAAATCAGCCTAGGGTTAGGGAAGGTCTCAAGGAAAAAGGGCTGCAGACAGCCATGTTGTGGCAGTTTTGCGCTCTCTTTGGGATGCCTTTTGCAGCTGCAGTGTGCCTGGAGCTCAGGGCTTCCTGGTTTAAGAAACCCTAACCCTAGGCTCAACCCTAACCCAAACCCTAGGCAGGTAAATCAGCCTAGGATTAGGGAAGGTCCCAAGGAAAAAGGGGTGGAGACAGCCATGTTGTGGCAGTTTTGCGCTCTCTTTGGGATGCCTTTTGCAGCTGCAGTGTGCCTGGAGCTCAGTGCTTCCTGGTTTGAGAAACCCTAACCCCAGGCTCAACCCTAACCCTAACCCTAGGCAGGTAAATGAGCCTAGGGTTAGTGGAGGTCCCATGGAAAAAGCAGTGGTGACAGCCATGTTGTGGCAGTTTTGCGCTCTCTTTGGGATGCCTTTTGCAGCTGCAGTGTGCCTGGAGCTCAGGGCTTCCTGGTTTAAGAAACCCTAACCCTAGGCTCTGTAATAACCTTTTCCATAGGCAAGTAAATCAACTAGGGTTACGGAAGGTCTGAAGGAAGAAGGGTTGGAGACAGCCATGTTGTGGCAGTTTTGCGCTCTCTTTGGGATGCCTTTTGCAGCTGCAGTGTGCCTGGAGCTCAGGGCTTCCTGGTTTGAGAAACCCTAACCCTAGGCTAAACCCTAATCCTAACCCTAGGCAGGTAAATCAGCCTAGTGTTAGGGAAGGTCCCAAGGAAAAAGGGGTGGAGACAGCCATGTTGTGGCAGTTTTGCGCTCTCTTTGAGATGCCTTTTGCAGCTGCAGTGTGCCTGGAGCTCAGGGCTTCCTGGTTTGAGAAACCCTAACCCTAGGCTCAACCCTAACCCTAACCCTAGGCAGGTAAATCAGCCTAGGGTTAGGGAAGGTCCCAAGGAAAAAGGGGTGGAGACAGCCATGTTGTGGCAGTTTTGTGCTCTCTTTGGGATGGCTTTTGCAGCTGCAGTGTGCCTGGAGCTCAGGGCTTCCTGGTTTGAGAAACCCTAACCCTAGGCTCTGTAATAACCTTTTCCATAGGCAGGTAAATCAGCCTAGGGTTAGGGAAGGTCCCAAGGAAAAAGGGGTGGAGACAGCCATGTTGTGGCAGTTGTGCACTCTCTTTGGGATGCCTTTTGCAGCTGCAGTGTGCCTGGAGCTCAGGGCTTCCTGGTTTGAGAAACCCTAACCATAGGCTCAACCCTAACCCTAACCCTAGGCAGGTAAATCAGCCTAGGGTTAGGGAAGGTCCCAATTAAAAAGGGGTGGAGACAGCCATGTTGTGGCAGTTTTGCGATCTCTTTGGGATGCCTTTTGCAGCTGCAGTGTGCCTGGAGCTCAGGACTTCCTGGTTTAAGAAACCCTAACCCTAGGCTCTGTAATAACCTTTTCCATAGGCAGGTAAATCAGCCTAGGGTTAGGGAAGGTCCCAAGGAAAAAGGGGTGGAGACAGCCATGTTTGGCAGTTGTGCACTCTCTTTGGGATGCCTTTTGCAGCTGCAGTGTGCCTGGAGCTCAGGGCTTCCTGGTTTGAGAAACCCTAACCCTAGGCTCAACCCTAACCCTAACCCTAGGCAGGTAAATCAGCCTAGGGTTAGGGAAGGTCCCAAGGAAAAAGGGGTGGAGACAGCCATGTTGTGGCAGTTTTGCCCTCTCTTTGGGATGGCTTTTGCAGCTGCAGTGTGCCTGGAGCTCAGGGCTTCCTGGTTTAAAAAACCCTAACTCTAGGCTCAACCCTAACCCTAACCCTAGGCAGGTAAATCAGCCTAGGGTTAGGGAAGGTCCCAAGGAAAAACGGGTGGAGACAGCCATGTTGTGGCAGTTTTGCACTCTCTTTGGGATGCCTTTTGCAGCTGCAGTGTGCCTGGAGCTCAGGACTTCCTGGTTTAAGAAACCCTAACCCTAGGCTCTGTA
Source organism: Calcarius lapponicus (assembly GCA_039654755.1). Taxonomy (NCBI): domain Eukaryota; kingdom Metazoa; phylum Chordata; class Aves; order Passeriformes; family Fringillidae; genus Calcarius; species Calcarius lapponicus. The sequence goes on from JBBFKN010000043.1 coordinate 935,571, forward strand.
ATAACCTTTTCCATAAGCAGGTAAATCAGCCTAGGGTTAGGGAAGGTCCCAAGGAAAAAGGGGTGGAGAGAGCCATGTTGTGGCAGTTTTGCGCTCTCTTTGGGATGCCTTTTGCAGCTGCAGTGTGCCTGGAGCTCAGGGCTTCCTGGTTTAAAAAACCCTAACCCTAGGCTCAACCCTAACCCTAACCCTAGGCAGGTAAATCACCTAGGGTTAGGGAAGGTCCCAAGGAAAAAGGGGTGGAGACAGCCATGATGTGGCAGTTTTGCGCTCTCTTTGGGATGCCTTTTGCAGCTGCAGTGTGCCTGGAGCTCAGGGCTTCCTGGTTTAAAAAACCCTAACTCTAGGCTCAACCCTAACCCTAACCCTAGGCAGGTAAATCACCTAGGGTTAGGGAAGGTCCCAAGGAAAAAGGGGTGGAGACAGCCATGTTGTGGCAGTTTTGCGCTCTCTTTGGGATGCCTTTTGCAGCTGCAGTGTGCCTGGAGCTCAGGGCTTCCTGGTTTGGGAAACCCTAACCCTAGGCTCAACCCTAACCCTAACCCTAGGCAGGTAAATCAGCCTAGGGTTAGGGAAGGTCCCAATTAAAAAGGGGTGGAGACAGCCATGTTGTGGCAGTTTTGCGATCTCTTTGGGATGCCTTTTGCAGCTGCAGTGTGCCTGGAGCTCAGGGCTTCCTGGTTTGAGAAACCCTAACCCTAGGCTCTGTAATAACCTTTTCCATAGGCAGGTAAATCAGCCTAGGGTTAGGGAAGGTCCCAAGGAAAAAGGGGTGGAGACAGCCATGTTGTGGCAGTTTTGCGCTCTCTTTGGGATGCCTTTTGCAGCTGCAGTGTGCCTGGAGCTCAGGGCTTCCTGGTTTGAGAAACCCTAACCCTAGGCTCAACCCTAACCCTAACCCTAGGCAGGTAAATCAGCCTAGGGTTAGGGAAGGTCCCAAGGAAGAAGGGGTGGAGACAGCCATGTTGTGGCAGTTTTGCGCTCTCTTTGGGATGCCTTTTGCAGCTGCAGTGTGCCTGGAGCTCAGGGCTTCCTGGTTTAAAAAACCCTAACCCTAGGCTCTGTAATAACCTTTTCCATAGGCAGGTAAATCAGCCTAGGTTTAGGGAAGGTCCCAAGGAAAAAGGGGTGGAGACAGCCATGTTGTGGCAGTTTTGCCCTCTCTTTGGGATGGCTTTTGCAGCTGCAGTGTGCCTGGAGCTCAGGGCTTCCTAGTTTGAGAAACCCTAACCCTAGGCTCAACCCTAACCCTAACCCTAGGCAGGTAAATCAGCCAAGGGTTAGGGAAGGTCCCAAGGAAAAAGGGGTGGAGACAGCCATTTTGTGGCAGTTTTGCGCTCTCTTTGGGATGGCTTTTGCAGCTGCAGTGTGCCTGGAGCTCAGGACTTCCTGGTTTAAGAAACCCTAACCCTAGGCTCTGTAATAACCTTTTCCATAAGCAGGTAAATCAGCCTAGGGTTAGGGAAGGTCCCAAGGAAAAAGGGGTGGAGACAGCCATGTTGTGGCACTTTTGCGCTCTCTTTGGGATGCCTTTTGCAGCTGCAGTGTGCCTGGAGCTCAGGGCTTCCTGGTTTAAAAAACCCTAACCCTAGGCTCAACCCTAACCCTAACCCTAGGCAGGTAAATCACCTGGGGTTAGGGAAGGTCCCAAGGAAAAAGGGGTGGAGACAGCCATGTTGTGGCAGTTTTGCGCTCTCTTTGGGATGCCTTTTGCAGCTGCAGTGTGCCTGGAGCTCAGGGCTTCCTGGTTTAAAAAACCCTAACCCTAGGCTCAACCCTAACCCTAACCCTAGGCAGGTAAATCACCTAGGGTTAGGGAAGGTCCCAAGGAAAAAGGGGTGGAGACAGCCATGTTGTGGCAGTTTTGCGCTCTCTTTGGGATGCCTTTTGCAGCTGCAGTGTGCCTGGAGCTCAGTGCTTCCTGGTTTGAGAAACCCTAACCCCAGGCTCAACCCTAACCCTAACCCTAGGCAGGTAAATGAGCCTTGGGTTAGTGGAGGTCCCATGGAAAAAGCAGTGGTGACAGCCATGTTGTGGCAGTTTTGCGCTCTCTTTGGGATGCCTTTTGCAGCTGCAGTGTGCCTGGAGCTCAGGGCTTCCTGGTTTAAGAAACCCTAACCCTAGGCTCTGTAATAACCTTTTCCATAGGCAAGTAAATCAACTAGGGTTACGGAAGGTCTGAAGGAAGAAGGGTTGGAGACAGCCATGTTGTGGCAGTTTTGCGCTCTCTTTGGGATGCCTTTTGCAGCTGCAGTGTGCCTGGAGCTCAGGGCTTCCTGGATTATGAACCCCTAATTCTAGGCTCTGTAATAACCTTTTCCATAGGCAGGTAAATCAGCCTAGGGTTAAGTAAGGTCCCAAGGAAAAAGGGGTGGAGACAGCCATGTTGTGGCAGTTTTGTGCTCTCTTTGGGATGCCTTTTGCAGCTGCAATGTGCCTGGAGCTCAGGGCTTCCTGGTTTGAGAAACCCTAACCCTAGGCTCTGTAATAACCTTTTCCATAGGCAGGTAAATCAGCCTAGGGTTAGGGAAGGTCCCAAGGAAAAAGGGATGGAGACAGCCATGTTGTGGTCGTTTTCGCCCTCTTTGGGATGCCTTTTGCAGCTGCAGTGTGCCTGGAGCTCAGGGCTTCCTGGTTTAAGAAACCCTAACCCTAGGCTCCACCCTAACCCTAACCAAAACAGGTAAATCTGGCTAGGGTTAGGGAAGGTCCCAAGGAAAAAGGGGTGGAGACAGCCATGTTGTGGCAGTTTTGCGCTCTCTGTGGGATGCCTTTTGCAGCTGCAGTGTGCCTGCAGCTCAGTGCTTCCTGGTTTACGAAACCCTAACCCTAGGCTCAACCCTAACCCTAACCCTAGGTAGATAAATGAGCCTAGGGTTAGGGAAGGTCCCAAGGAAAAAGCAGTGGTGACAGCCATGTTGTGGCAGTTTTGCGCTCTCTTTGGGATGCCTTTTGCAGCTGCAGTGTGCCTGGAGCTCAGGGCTTCCTGGTTTAAAAAACCCTAACCCTAGGCTCAACCCTAACCCTAACCCTAGGCAGGTAAATCACCTAGGGTTAGGGAAGGTCCCAAGGAAAAAGGGGTGGAGACAGCCATGATGTGGCAGTTTTGCGCTCTCTTTGGGATGCCTTTTGCAGCTGCAGTGTGCCTGGAGCTCAGGGCTTCCTGGTTTAAAAAACCCTAACTCTAGGCTCAACCCTAACCCTAACCCTAGGCAGGTAAATCACCTAGGGTTAGGGAAGGTCCCAAGGAAAAAGGGGTGGAGACAGCCATGTTGTGGCAGTTTTGCGCTCTCTTTGGGATGCCTTTTGCAGCTGCAGTGTGCCTGGAGCTCAGGGCTTCCTGGTTTGGGAAACCCTAACCCTAGGCTCAACCCTAACCCTAACCCTAGGCAGGTAAATCAGCCTAGGGTTAGGGAAGGTCCCAATTAAAAAGGGGTGGAGACAGCCATGTTGTGGCAGTTTTGCGATCTCTTTGGGATGCCTTTTGCAGCTGCAGTGTGCCTGGAGCTCAGGGCTTCCTGGTTTGAGAAACCCTAACCCTAGGCTCTGTAATAACCTTTTCCATAGGCAGGTAAATCAGCCTAGGGTTAGGGAAGGTCCCAAGGAAAAAGGGGTGGAGACAGCCATGTTGTGGCAGTTTTGCGCTCTCTTTGGGATGCCTTTTGCAGCTGCAGTGTGCCTGGAGCTCAGGGCTTCCTGGTTTGAGAAACCCTAACCCTAGGCTCAACCCTAACCCTAACCCTAGGCAGGTAAATCAGCCTAGGGTTAGGGAAGGTCCCAAGGAAGAAGGGGTGGAGACAGCCATGTTGTGGCAGTTTTGCGCTCTCTTTGGGATGCCTTTTGCAGCTGCAGTGTGCCTGGAGCTCAGGGCTTCCTGGTTTAAAAAACCCTAACCCTAGGCTCTGTAATAACCTTTTCCATAGGCAGGTAAATCAGCCTAGGTTTAGGGAAGGTCCCAAGGAAAAAGGGGTGGAGACAGCCATGTTGTGGCAGTTTTGCCCTCTCTTTGGGATGGCTTTTGCAGCTGCAGTGTGCCTGGAGCTCAGGGCTTCCTAGTTTGAGAAACCCTAACCCTAGGCTCAACCCTAACCCTAACCCTAGGCAGGTAAATCAGCCAAGGGTTAGGGAAGGTCCCAAGGAAAAAGGGGTGGAGACAGCCATTTTGTGGCAGTTTTGCGCTCTCTTTGGGATGGCTTTTGCAGCTGCAGTGTGCCTGGAGCTCAGGACTTCCTGGTTTAAGAAACCCTAACCCTAGGCTCTGTAATAACCTTTTCCATAAGCAGGTAAATCAGCCTAGGGTTAGGGAAGGTCCCAAGGAAAAAGGGGTGGAGACAGCCATGTTGTGGCACTTTTGCGCTCTCTTTGGGATGCCTTTTGCAGCTGCAGTGTGCCTGGAGCTCAGGGCTTCCTGGTTTAAAAAACCCTAACCCTAGGCTCAACCCTAACCCTAACCCTAGGCAGGTAAATCACCTGGGGTTAGGGAAGGTCCCAAGGAAAAAGGGGTGGAGACAGCCATGTTGTGGCAGTTTTGCGCTCTCTTTGGGATGCCTTTTGCAGCTGCAGTGTGCCTGGAGCTCAGGGCTTCCTGGTTTAAAAAACCCTAACCCTAGGCTCAACCCTAACCCTAACCCTAGGCAGGTAAATCACCTAGGGTTAGGGAAGGTCCCAAGGAAAAAGGGGTGGAGACAGCCATGTTGTGGCAGTTTTGCGCTCTCTTTGGGATGCCTTTTGCAGCTGCAGTGTGCCTGGAGCTCAGTGCTTCCTGGTTTGAGAAACCCTAACCCCAGGCTCAACCCTAACCCTAACCCTAGGCAGGTAAATGAGCCTTGGGTTAGTGGAGGTCCCATGGAAAAAGCAGTGGTGACAGCCATGTTGTGGCAGTTTTGCGCTCTCTTTGGGATGCCTTTTGCAGCTGCAGTGTGCCTGGAGCTCAGGGCTTCCTGGTTTAAGAAACCCTAACCCTAGGCTCTGTAATAACCTTTTCCATAGGCAAGTAAATCAACTAGGGTTACGGAAGGTCTGAAGGAAGAAGGGTTGGAGACAGCCATGTTGTGGCAGTTTTGCGCTCTCTTTGGGATGCCTTTTGCAGCTGCAGTGTGCCTGGAGCTCAGGGCTTCCTGGATTATGAACCCCTAATTCTAGGCTCTGTAATAACCTTTTCCATAGGCAGGTAAATCAGCCTAGGGTTAAGTAAGGTCCCAAGGAAAAAGGGGTGGAGACAGCCATGTTGTGGCAGTTTTGTGCTCTCTTTGGGATGCCTTTTGCAGCTGCAATGTGCCTGGAGCTCAGGGCTTCCTGGTTTGAGAAACCCTAACCCTAGGCTCTGTAATAACCTTTTCCATAGGCAGGTAAATCAGCCTAGGGTTAGGGAAGGTCCCAAGGAAAAAGGGATGGAGACAGCCATGTTGTGGTCGTTTTCGCCCTCTTTGGGATGCCTTTTGCAGCTGCAGTGTGCCTGGAGCTCAGGGCTTCCTGGTTTAAGAAACCCTAACCCTAGGCTCCACCCTAACCCTAACCAAAACAGGTAAATCTGGCTAGGGTTAGGGAAGGTCCCAAGGAAAAAGGGGTGGAGACAGCCATGTTGTGGCAGTTTTGCGCTCTCTGTGGGATGCCTTTTGCAGCTGCAGTGTGCCTGCAGCTCAGTGCTTCCTGGTTTACGAAACCCTAACCCTAGGCTCAACCCTAACCCTAACCCTAGGTAGATAAATGAGCCTAGGGTTAGGGAAGGTCCCAAGGAAAAAGCAGTGGTGACAGCCATGTTGTGGCAGTTTTGCGCTCTCTTTGGGATGCCTTTTGCAGCTGCAGTGTGCCTGGAGCTCAGGGCTTCCTGGTTTACGAAACCCTAACCCTAGGCTCAACCCTAACCCTAACCCTAGGCAGGTAAATGAGCCTAGGGTTCGTGGAGGTCCCAAGGAAAAAGCAGTGGTGACAGCCATGTTGTGGCAGTTTTGCGCTCTCTTTGGGATGCCTTTTGCAGCTGCAGTGTGCCTGGAGCGCAGGGCTTCATGGTTTAAGAAACCCTAACCCTAGGCTCTGTAATAACCTTTTCCATAGGCAGGTAAATCAGCCTAGGGTTAAGTAAGGTCCCAATGAAAAAGGGGTGGAGACAGCCATGTTGTAGCAGTTTTGCTCTCTCTTTGGGATGCCTTTTGCAGCTGCAGTGTGCCTGGAGCTCAGGGCTTCCTGGTTTGAGAAACCCTAACCCTAGGCTCAACCCTAACCCTAACCCTAGGCAGGTAAATCAGCCTAGGGTTAGGGAAGGTCCCAAGGAAAAAGGGGTGGAGACAGCCATGTTGTGGCAGTTTTGCGCTCTCTTTGGGATGCCTTTTGCAGCTGCAGTGTGCCTGGAGCTCAGGGCTTCCTGGATTATGAACCCCTAATTCTAGGCTCTGTAATAACCTTTTCCATAGGCAGGTAAATCAGCCTAGGGTTAAGTAAGGTCCCAAGGAAAAAGGGGTGGAGACAGCCATGTTGTGGCAGTTTTGTGCTCTCTTTGGGATGCCTTTTGCAGCTGCAATGTGCCTGGAGCTCAGGGCTTCCTGGTTTAAGAAACCCTAACCCTAGGCTCTGTAATAACCTTTTCCATAGGCAGGTAAATCAGCCTAGGGTTAGGGAAGGTCTCAAGGAAAAAGGGCTGCAGACAGCCATGTTGTGGCAGTTTTGCGCTCTCTTTGGGATGCCTTTTGCAGCTGCAGTGTGCCTGGAGCTCAGGGCTTCCTGGTTTAAGAAACCCTAACCCTAGGCTCAACCCTAACCCAAACCCTAGGCAGGTAAATCAGCCTAGGATTAGGGAAGGTCCCAAGGAAAAAGGGGTGGAGACAGCCATGTTGTGGCAGTTTTGCGCTCTCTTTGGGATGCCTTTTGCAGCTGCAGTGTGCCTGGAGCTCAGGGCTTCCTGGTTTAAGAAACCCTAACCCTAGGCTCAACCCTAACCCTAACCCTAGGCAGGTAAATCAGCCTAGGGTTAGTGGAGGTCCCAAGGAAAAAGCAGTGGTGACAGCCATGTTGTGGCAGTTTTGCGCTCTCTTTGGGATGCCTTTTGCAGCTGCAGTATGCCTGGAGCTCAGGGCTTCCTGGTTTAAAAACCCTAACCCTAGGCTCACCCCTAACCCTAACCCTAGGCAGGTAAATCAGCCTAGGGTTAGTGAAGGTCCCAAGGAAAAAGGGGTGGAGACAGCCATGTTGTGGCAGTTCTGCACTTTCCTTGGGCTGCCTTTTGCAGCTGCAGTGTGCCTGGAGCTCAGGGCTTCCTGGTTTAAGAAACCCTAGCCCTAGGCTCTGTAATAACCTTTTCCATAGGCAAGTAAAACACCTAGGGTTAAGTAAGGTCCCAATGAAAAAGCGGTGGAGACAGCCATGTTGCAGCAGTTTTGCTCTCTCTTTGGGATGCCTTTTGCAGCTGCAGTGTGCCTGGAGCTCAGGGCTTCCTGGTTTGAGAAACCCTAACCCTAGGCTCAGTAGTAACCTTTTCCATAGGCAGGTAAATCACCCTAGGTTTAGAGAAGGTCCCAAGGAAAAAGGGGTGGAGACAGCCATGTTGTGGCACTTTTGCGCTCTCTTTGGGATGCCTTTTGCAGCTGCAGTGTGCCTGGAGCTCAGGGCTTCCTGGTTTAAAAAACCCTAACCCTAGGCTCAACCCTAACCCTAACCCTAGGCAGGTAAATCAGCCTAGGATTAGGGAAGGTCCCAAGGAAAAAGGGGTGGAGACAGCCATGTTGTGGCAGTTTTGCGCTCTCTTTGGGATGCCTTTTGCAGCTGCAGTGTGCCTGGAGCTCAGGGCTTCCTGGTTTATGAAACCCTAACCCTAGGCTAAGTAATAACCATTTGCATAGGCAGGTAAATCAGCCTAGGGTTTAGAGAAGGTCCCAAGGAAAAAGGGGTGGAGACAGCCATGTTGTGGCAGTTTTGCGCTCTCTTTGGGATGCCTTTTGCAGCTGCAGTGTGCCTGGAGCTCAGGGCTTCCTGGTTTAAAAAACCCTAACCCTAGGCTCAACCCTAACCCTAACCTTAGGCAGGTAAATCAGCCTAGGGTTAGGGAAGGTCCCAAGGAAAAAGGGGTGGAGACAGCCATGTTGTGGCAGTTTTGCGCACTCTTTGGGATCCATTTTGCAGCTGCAGTATGGCTGGAGCTCAGGACTTCCTGGTTTGAGAAACCCTAACCCTAGGCTCGGTAATAACCTTTTCCATAGGCAGGTAAATCAGCCTAGGGTTAGGGAAGGTCCCAAAGAATAAGGGGTGGAGACAGCCATGTTGTGGCAGTTTTGCGCTCTCTTTGGGATGCCTTTTGCAGCTGCAGTGTGCCTGGAGCTCAGGGCTTCCTAGTTTAAGAAACCCTAACCCTAGGCATTGTAATAACCTTTTCCATGGGCAGGTAAATCAGCCTAGGGTTAGGGAAGGTCCCAAGGAAAAAGGGGTGGAGACAGCCATGTTGTGGCAGTTTTGCGCTCTCTTTGGGATGCCTTTTGCAGCTGCAGTGTGCCTGGAGCTCAGGGCTTCCTGGTTTAAGAAACCCTAACCCTAGGCTCTGTAATAACCTTTTCCATAGGCAAGTAAAACACCTAGGGTTAAGTAAGGTCCCAATGAAAAAGCGGTGGAGACAGCCATGTTGTAGCAGTTTTGCGCTCTCTTTGGGATGCCTTTTGCAGCTGCAGTGTGCCTGGAGCTCAGGGCTTCCTGGTTTACGAAACCCTAACCCTAGGCTCAACCCTAACCCTAACCCTAGGCAGGTAAATGAGCCTAGGGTTCGTGGAGGTCCCAAGGAAAAAGCAGTGGTGACAGCCATGTTGTGGCAGTTTTGCGCTCTCTTTGGGATGCCTTTTGCAGCTGCAGTGTGCCTGGAGCGCAGGGCTTCATGGTTTAAGAAACCCTAACCCTAGGCTCAACCCTAACCCTAACCCTAGGCAGGTAAATGAGCCTAGGGTTAGTGGAGGTCCCAAGGAAAAAGCAGTGGTGACAGCCATGTTGTGGCAGTTTTGCGCTCTCTTTGGGATGCCTTTTGCAGCTGCAGTGTGCCTGGAGCTCAGGGCTTCCTGGTTTGAAAAACCCTAACCCTAGGCTCAACCCTAACCCTAACCTTAGGCAGGTAAATCAGCCTAGGGTTAGGGAAGGTCCCAAGGAAAAAGGGGTGGAGACAGCCATGTTGTGGCAGTTTTGCGCTTACTTTGGGATGCCTTTTGCAGCTGCAGTATGGCTGGAGCTCAGGGCTTCCTGGTTTAAGAAACCCTAACCCTAGGCTCGGTAATAACCTTTTCCATAGGCAGGTAAATCAGCCTAGGGTTAGGGAAGGTCCCAAAGAATAAGGGGTGGAGACAGCCATGTTGTGGCAGTTTTGCGCTCTCTTTGGGATGCCTTTTGCAGCTGCAGTGTGCCTGGAGCTCAGGGCTTCCTGGTTTAAAAAACCCTAACCCTAGGCTCAACCGTAACCCTAACCCTAGGCAGGTAAATCAGCCTAGGATTAGGGAAGGTCCCAAGGAAAAAGGGGTGGAGACAGCCATGTTGTGGCAGTTTTGCGCTCTCTTTGGGATGCCTTTTGCAGCTGCAGTGTGCCTGGAGCTCAGGGCTTCCTGGTTTAAGAAACCCTAACCGGAGGCTCAGTAGTAACCTTTTCCATGGGCAGGTAAATCAGCCTAGGGTTAGGGAAGGTCCCAAGGAAAAAGGGGTGGAGACAGCCATGTTGTAGCAGTTTTGCGCTCTCTTTGGGATGCCGTTTGCAGCTGCAGTGTGCCTGGAGCTCAGGGCTTCCTCGTTTAAGAATCCCTAACCCGAGGCTCAGTAATAACCTTTTCCATAGGCAGGTAAATCAGCCTACATTTAGAGAAGGTCCCAAGGAAAAAGGGGTGGAGACAGCCATGTTGTGGCAGTTTTGCGCTCTCTTTGGGATGCCTTTTGCAGCTGCAGTGTGCCTGGAGCTCAGGGCTTCCTGGTTTAAAAAACCCTAACCCTAGGCTCAACCCTAACCCTAACCTTAGGCAGGTAAATCAGCCTAGGGTTAGGGAAGGTCCCAAGGAAAAAGGGGTGGAGACAGCCATGTTGTGGCAGTTTTGCGCTTACTTTGGGATGCCTTTTGCAGCTGCAGTGTGCCTGGAGCTCAGGGCTTCCTGGTTTAAGAAACCCTAACCCTAGGCTCTGTAATAACCTTTTCCATAGGCAGGTAAATCAGCCTAGGGTTAGGGAAGGTCCCAAGGAAAAAGGGGTGGAGACAGCCATGTTGTAGCAGTTTTGCGCTCTCTTTGGGATGCCTTTTGCAGCTGCAGTGTGCCTGGAGCTCAGGGCTTCCTGGTTTAAGAAACCCTAACCCTAGGCTCAACCCTAACCCTAACGCTAGGCAGGTAAATCAGCCTAGGTTTAGGGAAGGTCTGAAGGAAGAAGGGTTGGAGACAGCCATGTTGTGGCAGTTTTGCGCTCTCTTTGGGATGCCTTTTGCAGCTGCAGTGTGCCTGGAGCTCAGGGCTTCCTGGTTTAAGAAACCCTAACCCTAGGCTCTGTAATAACCTTTTCCATAGGCAGGTAAATCAGCCTAGGGTTACAGAGGGTCCCAAGGAAAAAGGGGTGGAGACAGCCATGTTGTGGCAGTTTTGCGCTCTCTTTGGGATGCCTATTGCAGCTGCAGTGTGCCTGCAGCTCAGGGCTTCCAGGTTTAAGAAACTCTAACCCTAGGTTCTGTAATAACCTTTTCCATAGGCATGTAAATCAACTAGGGTTAAGTAACGTCCCAAGGAAAAAGGCGTGGAGACAGCCATGATGTGGCAGTTTTGCGCTCTCTTTGGGATGCCTTTTGCAGCTGCAGTGTGCCTGGAGCTCAGGGCTTCCTGGTTTAAAAAACCCTAACCCTAGGCTCAACCGTAACCCTAACCCTCGGCAGGTAAATCAGCCTAGGATTAGGGAAGGTCCCAAGGAAAAAGGGGTGGAGACAGCCATGTTGTGGCAGTTTTGCGCTCTCTTTGGGATGCCTTTTGCAGCTGCAGTGTGCCTGGAGCTCAGGGCTTCCTGGTTTAAGAAACCCTAACCGGAGGCTCAGTAGTAACCCTTTCCATGGGCAGGTAAATCAGCCTAGGGTTAGGGAAGGTCCCAAGGAAAAAGGGGTGGAGACAGCCATGTTGTGGCAGTTTTGCGCTCTCTTTGGGATGCCTTTTGCAGCTGTAGTGTGCCTGGAGCTCAGGGCTTCCTGGTTTAAAAAACCCTAACCCTAGGCTCAACCCTAACCCTAACCCTAGTCAGGTGAATCAGGCTAGGTTTAGGGAAGGTCTCAAGGAAAAAGGGGTTGTTTTGTTTGCCCAATTTTCCCCTTAAAAAAAAACAACCCAACAATATTTAAAGTAGCAGCAATTTTAATTGAATAGAAAAAAATATATAAATATGGGATAATTTGGTTCTTATAATAGCGCATAAGCAAAAATCCGCGGGGTACGCAAGTGCAGGGCTCTTGGACCCTTGCCACCTCACGTAGAAGTTTGCCAAGTGAAGATTCCCCCTTTCATGCCATGTGTTTATCTCATCTCCTCCCATTTTCGATTCATCACACTTTCATCTCCACCCTCATCACCACCTTTGCCACGCATGCGTTGTCACTCGGCTCGGTGGTCGCACAAGTCTTTTGGGGTCTTCTTGATGAAGATTCTGTAGTCTTCCTCTGTGTCCTTTATTTCACCTTTGGGTTACACATGCGCACCAAGCCAGTACAATGCAAGCCAAAACTATCATATCGGTACATCTTAATATCAAAGTAATAAATCCCTTATAATTAGCAGTTTCTGGGATCCAACCATGCTGTCCTTCCTTTCTGTTCATTTTTAGCTCCGGGTGTCCTTGGGAGCAGCTGCTGGGAAGGGAATGTGGAGCTCCTCCTTGGGAACATCTGCTGGGAAGGGGGGGTGGAGCCTGTCCTTGGGAACATCTGCTGGGAAGCGGTGTGGGCCCTCCCCCCCTCTCTTCTCTTGGCATTACAACTTTTAACTATTTTATTTATTCCCAAATATTAATTACTGTTTCAATATTGATTACTGTTTCAATTTTATCAGCACAAATCATACCTATTTACCACAACACCCCCATTTCTTTTTTTTTTTTGATCATTGATTTGTGCTGTTTTTTAAAGCTTTGCCTTGATATGTTCTATATTCTTCAAAATTTTGATTTTCTCATTTCCTCCTTTCAGCTTCAAACTTTTCCAGCATTTTTGCTGCTGCCTCTAGTTTTTCACACTTTTTTTTTTCAAATGTGTTTAGCACTTCTTGAGCTATTTCAATCTTTTTAGGTCTTTGATCATTTGCACAGGTTGATTTGGCTGGTAGTACCATTATAGATGTTGGTTTCCCTTTTTGCTGATTCTGGATTGAGAGGCATTGTTATAATCTGCATCCCTTGAATTACTGAATGAATTAGCCTAATAAAACACGGAATCATACAAGGCAGAAACAAAAGTCTCAAAATTGAACATAAGAAACATAAACCTTAATTTTTACTAAACACTTTTAAAAGGTTATCTCTCCAATTTGTTTTTGGGATTGAATTTTACTTTTGTATTGACACATGAGCTACCTTTTTTAATTTCCTTTGCAAGTTCTATAATAGCTTTTTCATAATTATCAATTTCTATACAACACTCTAATTCATTAAATTTCTCATGAACTCTTCTTTCTTCTGCTAACAGATAGTCTAGGGCAATTTTGTTTTGGTATCCAAAAGCCCACATTTGTGTATATTGCCTGGCCAACATTTTTAAAGCACCGGAGGTATGGTTTGACACTATTTTCACTACTGCTTGTGGCCTTATTAATCAATTCAACAGGTAAATTGGGGTCCTATATTCCCATGACCCATCTTGAGCCCATGTTTCTGGGTCATAATATGTTATAATCTGTTCTGCAGGCCATTTCTTCTCTCCCCATTTTTGTTTTCTTCCTGCTGTTGGAAAATTGAAATTCAAATCTCTTTTATTTCACTGCAGGGTTTCATACAGTGAAGTTCCTAACACATTGCTCTTAGACCTCGGTAAAACAAATAAGGAGGGTTGTATTATTCTTATGGTACAGGTTCCTCTTCATCTTTGAGGTAACTCACTGTACGCCCGTTGCCCACAAATCCAATATATCTCATCTGGGGCTTTCCAATTCTTATCAGTTTTCTCCGGTTGTTCTCAATAAGACCTCAGGTGGTGAATGGATTGGTGGGGGTTAGCTCCAGGACTTCTGTACCAGCATAAATTAATTTGTTTATCCTATTCACAATTTATTTCTTTTATTGGTCCCCAATATCTAACAGGGGTTTCAGGTCACCAACCTTTTGAATAATTATCTATATTAACCACCAATGTGGATTTACAAGGAGTATGCCCCACTATTTTATTAAATTTCTTTCCTTTTCGAGTTATACAAATAATTCCGATTACTTGATGGCTTAAAATTTACCCTTCAGGTCTCTTTAATGTTCCAGAAATTTGGGTGTGGTTCCACTTTAAAAATTGCTCTGGAGCTAAGCTCTCACCTTTCCACGGCCATCTCTCAGCCATTTTTAAACCTCCACAAATTCAACATTTAGATAATCCAAATTTTTGTAGCAAATTTCTTACATCAGTCCCACAAATAGATTTTTATTTGAGGCTGGCAAATCCTACTCTTTGTAGTGCTGTTTTAGCTGCTTATACAATTCAGCCAATTCTTTTGACTTCTTTTATTTGCTGTTTTTTTTTTCTCTATTCTTATTAGTTTATTTTTCTTCTTTTATTTTTTTCTTTTAATTTTTCTTTTAATGATGCCCGGCCTCTTATGCTCATACTTGGATCATCTTTATTATCATCTCCTTCAAAACAAAAAAATCTTTCATATTGAGGGCAAATCTGATTACTATGGGGATAAGAAGCTCGTCAATTATATTTAAAAAAAATTTTTTTTTTCTTCTTTTAATACAAACATTTATAAAGCTGCTGCAATTGTAGCAGACAAAACTAACATAAGGGTGTGTCACAAGCACAGAATTCTATCTTGTTCTTAATCCACACGAGGTGATTGCAATAGTTACAAAGGGTAAAATTGCTGGGACTGGGCTTTTGTCTTATTTGCTTTTTATTGTTGAAACTCTGTCTGGTGTGGCTTTCTGGCTTTTGCCAACTGCCAGGGTACCAAAATGATCACAGTGAAAATAATCCTTAGGAAATTTACCTTTCTACCTTTCTCAAGGCCCCTTGGGTTGCTGCCAAGGGCCGAGATGCCAGTCTTCTTGGTAGCAAAGGTAATATCCCGGGATCTAGTCACTGGTGCTTTTAGTTTCTTTGGCACCTATAGCTTCACAGAGTTTGCTTGTCTCATTTTAAATGCCATTTCCCAGTTCTGGCTGGTTAAAAGAAAGAACTAAAACGACAAAAAACAGGGAAAAGGTTAGGCCGGAATACTATAAGCCGATATTTTCCAAAATTTCAAGGATGTGCCAACCACAATAAGATTTAACTAATTATCTTTTTGCTTCAAGGACAGGGAGTTTATTAAATCGCTGCCTTTAATAGGCACACTCAGGTGGGCCAATATGCCCTCAGAATGCTCCTATGATGTGGTATATAAACTTTTCCACAACAGCTGTTGATTATGAGACACTGGTCTATAATATCATGAATTGCTCAGTCTCTTATTTGCATTATAGCCGATATAGCAAAAACCAATTAATCTAAATTCTCCATTAGTCCAATTGCTGCTGGAAGGGTTCCGTCTCCCACTCTCAAAGGTATCCCAAAAAAATAATTAGCAATGCATTTCATAGTTAGCCAGCTAAATACATAACTATAGCAAAACAATCAGATCAATTGTCTCTCCTTTTCCCTCTTAGTTACTTCTCCACCATGAGTTAAAACAAAGTGTGCAAACAATACATATTGATGACACCTTAAATCATTTTTACCACACTGCCAACATTTTGTTTGTCTCTGGACCTTTTTAACAAGAGGTGTTATCAGTCTCAGTTGCTGGGATTGCAGTTCTGTATCTAATCTTAATAATGTTGCTGGTGGGTGACCCCAGAGATCTTCGATCCTTTTAGGCTGTTCCCACCAATTAAAAAAGTTTTTTTTTTTTTTTATTCTTTTCCACTGGCGTTCTTCTGCCTCCAAGCTCAAGGGAATTGCAGTCGGCAGCCACTCTAGGATGCCTAGTTCCTTCTTAGTAAATCAGGGTTAATATAAATCAACAAATCTCACCATATAGTCACATTCTTAAAATTACTTGTTCTAACAATATTTTAGCCACTGTTTGAGCTGTAGCCCGAGCTGCTGAAAATGCTTCAACTCATGGAGTTAACTGATCTAAATAACAAATATTTCTACTAACTCACTTTAGGCAATTCTGTAAAATCACCTTGGATCTTTTCAAATGGCCTGTAAGCTGTTTTGCTTATAGAGGGAGGGCTCTTTAACAACCTCTTATTTACCTTTTGACAGGTGAGACACCCCTGGGTAATTTGTTTTTCAATTTCAAATATTTCTATACACCTATAAAATTTAAAAAGTGATCACAAAGGGCTCTTGTTCTCCAGTGTGTCTGTCTATGCAAGTTATCTAAAACCTGACGTGCCACTGGTTTTGGCATCATAATCCTGCTATCAGTAAAAATCCACTTTCCCTCTTTAAAAGTTGTTCCTAATTTTTACAACTGCCAGTTCTGCTAGCAGAACGGAAAGTGTCTCTTGCTGAATTTCTATTTTTTTTTGTAAGGTCATGATTTGCTTTTTCGTCAGCCAAATTATTTCTCTGACTCTAATATCCCTCCCTCTCTGATGTCCCTTTACATGTACCATTGCTATTTTCTTTGAGCTCTTTAAAGCTTCAAGTTTTCCTAACTATCAATTCCCCGTGTATTAACCCTTTTCCTTGAGTGTTTATAAGTCCCCTTTCCTTTTAAATTTTTCTAAAAAGTATGTACTACACTAAAAGCATATTTAGAGCCTGTATAAATAGTCCCTTCTCGTCCTTTTAATACTAATAATGCACGGAGTAATGCATAAAGTTCACAGGCTTGTGCTGACCAGGAGGGACTAAGGGGACCAGACTCTTTTACCCCCAGCTTTTTCCCACATCACCCAAATGCCAACCTGTATCATTAATTTCCAGATTATCTCCTTCAGTTAAAGAATAGATTTCAAGTTTTCCTTTACAGGCTTTTATCTGTAGATGTAAGGCGATTATTAGATCTCTGCCTAACAAATTATTCTCGGCCTCTGGTATTAACAATAAATCATTTACTCCAAATTTGTCATCTGTTTCAATTTGCACCCCTTTAATTACAGGAACGGGAAAAGCCTCTCCTGTAATTCCGACTACTGGAACTCGCTCAGGACTTATCTCACATCCCTGGGGTAATTTTGTCACTGTCGACCGAGAAACTCCTGTATTTACTAAAAATATAGCTTCTTCGCCCTGAGGACCTGTTTTTAGCTTTATCAAGGGCTCTTCTAATAATGTTTCGGTCCTCTTCATTAAACAGAACTCCTGACCTCTTTGATTCTCCTGAAAAGTTTTCTCATCTTGCTGTTTCCTTCTGCAATTCTTTTGCAGGTGCCCTTTTTTATGACAATAGTAACAGATAGGTCCTGCACCCCTTAAAGTAGAACAAGAATTTTTTAAAGTGTCTTTTCTTGTAGCGGGAAAAACGCACAGGTCCTGTGTTCTTAAAAATAGATCCTGATATCTGCTGTTTATTTTTCCCTGCAGATTTTTCTGTATTCAGAGCTGCCTGCATTTCTTGAACTGCTGCCACCAAAATTCTGGCATCTATTTTCGGCTTATTTTTTTATTTCTCTTTACATATACTCTTTGTGCTTCTCTCAGTAACTCTTGAAGTCCCCTGTCCTGCCAATCTTCTAATTTTTCCAGCTTCTTCCTGATGTCACCCCAAGATCTCACCACAAACTGAGTTTTTAACAGAACCTGTCCCACTGCAGTATCAGTATCTATACCTGGATATAATTGTAAGTCTCTTTTTAATCTTTCTAACCATTCTGCTGGGGACTCATCTTTTTTCTGATGCAAACTCAAAACTTTTCGTATATTATGTTTCCTAGGCACTGCCTTCCGAATTTTTTTTTTTTTTACTCTTCGGGATTCCCATTCATCCCAAAACCGAATCATCATCCCCAGTGGGCCGTCCTGAGGAATGCTCCCCTCCTGAGAACCCCCCTCATGGTTCCCAGATTCTCCAAACTCCTGCGGATTTTTCACACAATCCACAGCCCCTGGGTCAAGGAACTTACTTTCTCCCTGACCCATTTCTGGCGGCAACAAACTAAGAGATCCCCGGTACCTGGAAAGTCTTAGTTTCCCACACTCACCTCGTGGTTCAACTTTCTCACTTATTACTCTGTCACTTTGCCTTTTCGATCTACTTGTTCCACTTCTATCTCTCCCTCTGCAGTTTTCTTGTTCCACTCCTATCTCTCTCTCTTTCTCAATCTATTAACCCTGTCCTCTCTCTATCTAATCACATACCAAATTGCCTGCTACCAACCCCTCCAAGGAAATTGAACCTATTCACTCACTCTCCTTCTCAGTTTCCCTCCTGGATCAGTCTCTCCTGCCCTAGGACCTTCTCACAGGTGCCTGGACCAGAGACCCCCTCCTTCCCCCGGGTCAAACCCTCCCGGGGTCCCCACTCATTCAATTTTCTTTCATTTTCCCTCCTTTTCCGGCCGATACCCTCTCGGATAGCTCGGAAACGCGGTACTGGGAGGTCCCGATGACTTCGGGGGTCCGGGACTGCCCAGCCCCCGTCTCAGACACTCCACACACACTCACACATGCATACAGCCGCCCCCCGACCCAAAACCTCGTGATACTCACAGCCTCCTTTTCTCACGAGGGTCTTTGTGCACAAAGCAGTTTTATATGGGTACTCTCTCTCCTCTAAGCCGGCACTCCGATGGGAGCCTCTCCTGCACGCTTTACTAACTTAATTTGCTTATGCATTATTGTAATAAAGACTCTCTTTTCCCAAGGGAGAGTGGTCTAGCCTTGGGACCACTTAAAAGTCTGGTGGGGAGCTCCTTCCCAGAAGCTATCCGCCTCCCTGGAGATAAGAGGGTCCCGGGTTTTCGGCACCAAAATTGTTATGTTTGCCCAATTTTCCATTAAAAAAAACAACCCAACAATATTTAAAGTAGCAGCAATTTTAATTGAATAGAAAAAAATATATAAATAAGGGATAATTTGGTTCTAATAATAGCGCATAAGCAAAAAAAAAACCGCGGGGTACACGAGTGCAAGGCTCTTGGACCCTTGCCACCTCATGTACAAGTTTGCCAAGTGAAGATTCCCCCTTTTATGCCATGTGTTAATGTCATCTCCTCCCATTTTCTATTCATCACACTTTCATCACCACCCTCATCACCACCTTTGCCACGCATGCGTTGTCACTTGGCTCGGTGGTCGCACAAGTCTTTTGGGGTCTTCTTGATGAAGATTCCGTAGTCTTCCTCTGTGTCCTTTATTTCACCTTTTGGTTACACATGCGCACCCGGCCAGTACAATGCAAGCCAAAACTACCATATCACTACATCTTAATATCAGAGTAATAAATCCCTTATAATTAGCAGTTTCTGGGACCCAACCAGGTTCTTTTTCCTTTTTGTTCATTTTTAGCTCCGGGTGTCCTTGGGAGCAGCTGCTGGGAAGGGAATGTGGAGCTCCTCCTTGGGAACATCTGCTGGGAAGGGGTGTGGGGCCCCTCCTTTCCCTCTCTTCTCTTGGCATTACAACTTTTAACTATTTTATTTATTCCCAAATATTAATTACTGTATCAATATTGATTACTGTTTCAATTTTATCAGCACAAATCATACCTATTTACCACACTACAATCTCTTCAGCTTTCTGGTAGCTGTTAGTCCTTTGTTTACTCATGTGCTGTGAATACCTGAGACATACCACTGATGATGACTTTTAAATGCTTTTTATAGCACAGCACTTTTTTTTCTCCTTATATCTTACTTTTTTGGCTCTGCACATGGTAGACTCATGCCAATCCTAGAGACAACTGTTCGACAGGTCTTTTAAACAACTTTTTAAAGTATCCTTTTCCAAGTAATCCTGTGCTCCAAACTGCTATGCTACCAGAGACATGCTGAGACATGTACTGCTAACAGAGGCACACTATTTAGAAAATGAATAGCATTTTAACCACAAGATTAAAAAGTTTATTTTGCCTATCAATGAGGAGAACAAGGGTCACATAATGGATGTGCTGTCTTCTTTTTTTTCTCTGAAAGCCATAATTTTCAGATTTGCTAAAAAGCAAATGCCTAATTGTACTTCATTCTATCATTCCAGGATATTTCACCATTCCCTTTGTGAGAAGAGACATGGTGATCTTAAAAATGCTCCTTAGTTATTTTAAAAAGTTATTTTATTTTACTATAAAATGGCAAGAAAAGAAATAGAATATGAATATTTAATGATAAATATGAGCTTGATTCCATTTTTTTACACCCCTTGATGTAAGACTGCAGGCTTGCAATACTTTGCCAATACACATTTAAGTCTACGTTTACAATTAGTGATTTCTAATATGAAAGCTATTGGCTTCTTCAGTCACATACAAGAAACAAAGACACTACTCTATTAGACATCATACAAGAAATAAACTAGACCACCCCTGGCTATAAAGAATTACCAGTTTAGGCATACTTACTTCGCATTTTCTGTCTATAAACAAAAAAAAAAGAAAAAAAAAAAAAGAAGGAATGTTAGTATTGATGCTATACCATATTAGTATCTATTTGAAAAGATACATGAAGCTTAAAATTTTTGAGAGCTTTGAGAAAAAAGTCTGTTCAAAACTGCATGTGTATCAATGTGAAAGCCATGTATATAATGTAAACCACCCTCACCAGTCAAGCCCCTAATATCTAATATGCTTTTCTGACACTGAAAAGCTGTGTTCACTTGAAAGTTATGGAAAAAAAATGAGATAACAAAGTGCAAGTGTTTTATCAGCAACCTGATGACACCCTTTGACTAGAGGCCAAGAAAAAGCACCTTGTGTATTCTAGGTGTATGGGAAAAGTAAAGGAAGCAAGCAGCTAAAAAAACACACCCCTTGCTCACCAAACCCAGTGCCAGGAAGAGGATTAAACTAGCCAAAAATCCATTAGTAGAATAAAGGAATTGAGCACCAAAAGTAACATGGCCTTACTATCACCTCTCTAGATATTATTTTTATAATATTGTCACTGTGAAATTTCAGATCTATTTTGCATGGTACAAACAAGACAAAGAACAAAAAGGTTTTTTTTTTGGTTTTAAAGGTGCTCAAGAATATGCTTAGTTGGTTTCAGACACGTGATTTTTCATGCTGAAGAATCAATTCAAAGCATGAAAAAATATATTTGGGACAGAAAATATTTCAGTTGGTAACTACAGGACCTGGAGCAAGACCAGAGGTATGAAATCATGAGAAAAGACATTTAAA
Source organism: Calcarius lapponicus (assembly GCA_039654755.1). NCBI lineage: Eukaryota > Metazoa > Chordata > Aves > Passeriformes > Fringillidae > Calcarius > Calcarius lapponicus. The sequence goes on from JBBFKN010000043.1 coordinate 956,012, forward strand.
AAATTAAAAGAGAAAGAAAAAAATTAGCAGTACACAAGATATTCAGCTGCATAAAATGTTAAGCTGTTACAGTAAAACTGAAAATCTCAGTAAAAAAAAAAACCCAGTATATCTCCAAGTAGATTACAGCCGAGTCCAACCAGAAGTCTTCCAAAGGCATTTCCCTAAATGCGTACATTTCCCCAAATGCGTACATTTCCCGGGGAACACCAACACACACTTAGGAAGCCCTGGCAAGGCTCAATTACTTCTGCACCTTGTAGCACAGGCACTCCAGCCCATCTTCCTTCTCCCAAGTCTGTTTCCCTGTCTCCCTTGTGGCGTGCAGCCCCGGGCCCCCTAGAAACAAGAGCTGCCCGCTGCCTCTTGAAGTGCCTGAACTCCTGCCTGCGCTCACGGCAGCAAAACCAGGCTGTTCCCAGCCAGGGAGCGGAGCCCTGTTCCCGCAGGAGGCTCTCGTCAGCCCCTTCCCCACTGCGCACGCAGCACTTCTGCCTGCCTGCCCAGAACGCTCTTGGAATCCCTCAGGGCTGGGTTCAGAGCACCCTCAAGCTGGTTCTTCTAAAACCCAGGGTCCTTGTCCCCTTCAGCGTGCTCAGCACGCCCTTTAACTCCACGCTGCTGTGCAATGGAGCAGCGGGACAGGGACCTTTGCAGCCTGAGCTGCCCTTGTTCCTCTCTGTCCGTGCACGGAACACAGCGGGGAGGGGAACGGCAGCAGGGCCCTGCCTGTCCCCGGGCTCAGGTTTTGCGCCGCTTCAGCTCCACGGAGACGTGGGTAAAGTGAAAAACACAAACAGTTTATTAAGGGAAAGCCAAGCGAAGGGGTGAGCTGGGAGGTAAAAAAGGGGATGGGCAGGGCCTGAGGGCTGCAGGGAAGGAGGGAAGGCGCTGCCAAGAGGGAGAGAGATGGCAGGAGCTGATGGAGCTTTGCACAGGCTCAGCTGTGAGCAGCCAGAGCCGTGCCTGCAGCCGCAGCTGGTCCCTTCTGCTCTGGAGGTGGTTCAATCTTCGATGGGAACTGGAAATCATCGAAGGAGGCCGGTACAGGTAGATCTGATCCAGGAGACAAACGAAGTTCTGCAGATCTTCCTTCGAATTTCATCTGAATCCATGTATTCATGCAGGATGGGCTCTCCGCTTCCCTGAGGGCTTGAAGAGCTGGAAGAGACAGGGACAGAGCCACGGTCAGAGGCCAGATTGAGGGAATCCAAGGAAAGCCTCCTGCCAGGGCCATCCCAGCCGGCTCTTGCCATGGCCAGGAGGGAGCGGGAGACAAGGGCTTCGGCCGGAAGGTGCTGGCCACGGATCCCCCCGTGTCCCTGAAAGCTCTCCGGGCTGCGCCCCCCACGCGGCTGCCCTGACTCACCCTCAGTGAGGACCTGGAGCTCCTCCTTCTGCCCCATCATGAACACTCCGGCCACCCCTGGCAAGAGAGAGCATGTGGCGGCGCCAGGCGGCACAGCTGCCCGACACGGGCACTGCCAGCCCTGCGGCCGCACGCCCTCCTCCCGGGCAGGGCTCCTGCCGGCCCTGCCGCACGCTGCCGCCCCAGGGCACGGCTGCGGGAGGGCGGCGGCAGCGCCGAGGGAGGGCCGGGAGGCGGGGAGGGGCGCCGGGCTGCCGGCTCACCGGTGATCCTGACGGCCGCCTCTCGTAGGGGCCTCTGTGGGCTCCGCAGGTGCGGCAGGGCCCAGCGCAGGTGCTCGGCCGCTCGGCTCTCGTCCTGCAGCAGCTGCGGAGAGTGCGGCAGGGAAGGCTCGGCGCGGGCTCTGCCCCTCGGCCGGGCGCTCCCTGCGCCCAGGGCAGGGAGCAGCGTGGGGGGCGCAGGCTGGCGGGCACCGGGCAGGGGCACAGCTGCCAGCCCCACCGAGCACCGGGGGCAGGGGGCTTCTCCGGGCCAGCCTGCGGCTGGGGGTCCCGGGCTGTCCTTACCAGGCTCTCGGCGAACTTCGTCCGCCGCTTCTTCCTCAGCAGCTCCTCGAGGTCCCGCCTCCTCAGGAGGCGTGCCGCACGAAGCAGGCCTTCGCGAGAGGCCTGGAGAGCAGCAGAGAGCCGCAGGTGGCATCAGAGCCCAGGGCACGGGACCCGTGTCCCTGTGCCAAGGCCAGGGGAGGCTGGAGCCCGCCAGGCGCCAGGGCAGGAGGCGACCGAGCCCCCTGCCAGGGATGTGGCAGCATCACACAAAGCCTCACCTTGGCCACGTGCAGGTTCTCATCGTGCCAGCGCAAGAAGAGAGGGAGCAGGCTCTGGCTCACGATTGTCGTGGGAGGATTTTCCCCCTCTTCCACTACCAGCTCCATCACCTTCCAGAAGAGCTGAATGGAGCGCAGCCGCACGTCACCGTCGTCCTGGAAGGATAGGAAAAGTCCTAAGCACCAACTACTCCAGGCCCGTTGGGGCAAAGGCCCAAATCTCTACACACAGAGCAGAAAGGTTCCAGGCAGCGTCCAGTGCCCCTGGCTGGGGGCACAGAGCCTTACGTTCTCAAAGTGTTTCAGGAGGGGCTCAGCCAGCTTCAGGGCAGTGACGCTGGGTGGCTTGAGGTCTTTGTCCTGGAGCATGTCCCTGAGTGCACAGAGCGTCATCCAGACCATCTCTGCATCTGGATCAGCCAGCTGCTCCACCAGGGGTTGATACAGGCCGCGTATTCCTCCAGCCTGTATGCAAGACGGGGCTGTGCTGTGAAGCCGTGAACGGCCGCAGCACCAACAGCTGCTTGGGCCACTTGGGCAGCTGAAGCGGGAGGCAGGAGAGCTGGGAGCGGCTGCCTCTGCTGCCAAAGGCCAGCCAAGGCCAAAGGTCTGCGTTGCCCAGCCCCACACTGCTGCCAGCGGGGCTTCAGCCACCGCCCCCTTCTCACCAGCGAGGGCTCCTTGCCGAGCACCGCGAGGCCTTGGATCACCAGACGCAGCCCGTCCCTGCACTGGCTGGGCAGGTGCCGGGATACAAACAACAGGGCACTGGGACCGTGTTTGCTCAAATCCAGGCAGTCCAGGAGCTGAAAGGCACAAGGGGGCAGTGTCAGGGGAGCCGGCCGGCAGGAGCCCGGAGCCGCACAGGGCCGGGCCCAGGCAGCAGCAGCGGGCGCGGGCGGCATCCCAGGCGGCTGCAGCTACGAGAAGCCCGAGAGCTGGGAGGCAGCTCAGGCAGGCAGCGCTGGCCATCAGGCTCACCTCCACAAAGAAGGCCAGGGCAGGCAGATGCCGGTGGGGCTGCTTCCCGATGAGCAGGCTGAGCAGGTGCGAGGCCATGAAGGGACACAAGGGCGTCAAGCCACAGCGCATCTTCCTGGCAGGGGAAAAAGGCACCAAGGCCCTGAGCTTCCCGTGGCGGAGAAGCCTCTTCCAGGAGCGACTCACAGAGGTCTGATCTTTCCCCAGCACTTTGCAAGGGCACGTGGGCCCCTTGAGAGGCGGCTGCCCTGGGCATCCTCTTCTCCCAGCATCTTCCAGTGTGCTCGGCCCTCCCTCGGTGACAAGGCCCTCTGGCTTACAACCGCAGGGACTGTGTGGGGCACTCCGGGCACAGGGCACAAATGCTGGCGGTGGTGGCAGGAGTAGGGGATCTCACCTGGCCAACAGAGCTGCTGCATCGTGCTGGGTGTCGGCACAGAGCAGCTTCTCCCACACCTGCTTGCGCTCCAGAGCCACCAGCTTCTTGTCAAAGCCCAGTCTGGAGAGCAGAGCCTTCATGGTCTGCGCCGCAAACCTGCATGCCGAGCAAAGGCCAGGTCACGCTGGGAGCGCTGGCCCTGGCCACGAGGGTGTGGGAAGGACAGGGCAACTGGCACCTGTTGGGCTCGCTGGGAAGGCCATGTTCCTCCTGGCACGCTCTCCAGAAGCGCTGGGTCTCCATGTCCTGTGGCATCCGCTCTGTGGCGGTGACGATTTGCAGGAGCAGAGCCACGAACAGTCGGGGCGAATGGAGGAGAAGCGCATAGTGCCACTCAGACATGGGGGCAATCCTCCACAGCACCAGAGTTGCCTGCAAGAGACAAAGCACCCCGAGGCAGCGCTCAGTGCCGAGGTTTCCGTGGGGCAGAGCCTGGGGGGAGACGCAGGGGGAGCACCCGGCCTGCTGCCCCAAGCCCAGCTTTCAGCCCAGGCAGGGAGCTGCAGGGTAGGGAGAGCATGGACAGCTGGTGGAGAGGCAGACTGGAGGGCGAGCAAAGGCCAGCTCCAGAAACTCACAGCCAGGGCAAGGAGGGCCTCGTTGTCCCCGCTGCAGAGGAAGCCGCCGTACGGTGGCCGCTCCTCTATTGCAGACAGCAGCGCTGGGAGCACCTCCTCCACGGCTGCCTCTGAGGTGCCCATGGCCCTCCACATCAGGGCGGCGGCTCTGTGGGAGCAGAGCTGTGCGTCAGTACCGTGCCCCAGGCAGCTGCATGGGGCCAGGAGGGAGCATGGCAGCAGGCTCAGGAAACAGAGGGGCCCGAGGGTGCCGGTGCTCTCCGCCTGTCTGGCAGCCCCTGCTGGACAGGCTGGACAGGGCGAGGGGCCCTATGGGCCGGTGAGCACCGAGCTCTCGAGGCGCTTGTGCCCCGTACCCGTCACACGTTGGGGCACAGCGCAGGAGGTTCATCACGACGAGGGCCGGGTGTTCTTCAGTGAGGCTGACAATGGCCATTTGCAGCCCGGCGTCCACAGACTCACAGGACGTGAGTCTCTGCAGCATGGCGCTCACCACGGCTTGCACCTGGAGGAAGCAGCATGGAGAAGACTTGGGCTGCTGTCCAAGGGAGCAACTTGCCCAGCTTCCCCCAAGAAGTGCTTGCCTTCCCAACCCACTGGGATGGGGCTGAGGGGGCCCAGCAGACATGGCTTGAGGGGCCGCGTGATCCTGGGAGGCCTTCAGCCCTGGCCCCAGGCTGCTGCAGAGAATAAAATCCCTTCTGGAAAAAGTAGGTCTAGGACTCACAGTCAGCGTGGGCATGGCCTCAGTCTCTGGGACGCCCTGTGGGATGGTGTTGTTGGTGGCCATGCCCTCCGTCAGGGCCATGTCAGCCTCCTCCCAGTCCTCGTCGGTTTCCCAGTCAGAGCTGGCGGCCAGGTCAGAGGACGCTGTGCTGGCAGCAGCCTCTGCCCGCAGCTCGCTGGGCCGGGGCTCGGGCTCGGGCTCGGGCTCGGGCTCAGGCTCGGGCTCGGGCTCAGGCTCGGGCTCGGGCTTGGGCTCGGGCTCAGGCTCGGGTTCGGGCTCGGGCTCAGGCTCAGGCTCGGGTTCAGGCTCAGGCTCAGGCTCAGGCTCGGGCTCGGGCTCGGCCGTGCCCTCGGGTGCGGGGCCGCCGGCCTTTGTGCGCTGAAGGCGCAGGACCCTCCGCAGTGTCTGCAGCAGAAGGAAGGGCAGGAAGAGAGGGACATTCCATGATCTGCTACAAGCGCAGGGCCCGGCCCAGCAGTGCCAGCAGGCCCTGCCCAGGTGGGGATGGCCGCAGGTACCTGTGCTGCTCGGTGGAAGCGGCCACGGGTGGGCTCCTGCTCTTGACTTGGGTCCCTGGCTGCATCTGCCAAAGAGCGAGCGCAGCCAGAGCTGAGGGGCTGCGGGAGAGGCCGGAGAACACAGCCCAGCCCTGCGCTGCCTAGGCAGGGACAGCCCTGCGGGCGCCCAGGGGACAGAGGACGGCCACTGGGGGGGCAGCCCCGGCCCCTGTCCCATCCCATCCATGGGCATGTCTACAGGGATGGGATGGGATGGGATGGGATGGGATGGGATGGGATGGGATGGGATGGGATGGGGCCAGGCCAGGCCAGGTGCAGGCACCGGCCCTGCGGCCCAGCTCTGCCACTCACCATCCTGCAACGGCTCCAACTGCTCCAGCTCTGCAGGCTGCTGCTCTGGGGGAGCTGCAGGGCCTTTGCGTTTCTTGCCCCGAAGCCCCCTGAAGAGCCTGAGCAGCCTGCCCGCCATCCGTCCGGTTGACCTTGAGGGCACTTTCAACTGCCTCTGCAAAGGCCCGAGTCAGAGTGCTGCAGTTGTGCCTTGCAGGCACCTGCAACAGAGGAGCCACAGGAAGGCTACAGGACAGCAAGTCCTGCACTAGAGGCCTCCTGCCACTATGACAGGAGACTCCTGGTGAACGATGGAGGTCACCAAGTCCCACGGCCTGGCCACGAGGGCACTGGCTGCAGGGATGGGAGATGCCTCGGAAAAGCTCCGAGTCACCAAATCCCGAGGTCTGGCCGTGAGGCCAGCCACGGGAAGAAGGCTTCGGAAATGCTCCGGGTCAGCAATGAATGAGCCGGCTGTGCGGGGACGCCTCACAGCACTGCTCTGTCACCTCCTGTCCCTTCGCAAGCACCGAGCACTGTGGCCTGGCCACGTCGCCGCCAGCCCCTATGTCAGCGCGTGTCACAAAGGGTTGCTCAGACACGCTGTCCCTTTCGGTTCCATAGGGAACCTGCTCCACCGTGTCACAAAGGGACCCTGGTTCCACGTGCCCCGGGGCCACCCCCCCGCCACCCAAGGTGCCCCCGGTTGGAAGGAATCCATTGCCCCGAGTGTCTAACACAGCCCTGGACACACCAAGAGCCGCCAAGTGCTCGGGGAAGGACTCTCCACGGTGCCCACACAGCCCAGCTCGGTGCTGGCCCTGGAGCAGAGCAGCTTCCAGCAAGCAAGAGGCAAACCCATCTTGCCAAGAGTTCAAACGCAGCACATAGGGAAGATGGCCTGAATGTGTGCATAAAGGCCTTTGAATTCACAGCTCTCTGAGAGGCATTTGGGTCTCTCGGCTGTGTGGTAATCCACAAAATCAGAGGGTTTGGGGAAAGCTGCAAATGGCAGGCTTCAGAGACAGTAGAACTGTGATTAGAGCTAAGCAGCAGCCATGAGATAGGTCTGCAGAAAAATTATTTAAAAAGTAGAAAGCAAGGGTAAAATAACAATGGTCTTTTTATTAATGCTTGTCTTGTATAACTTTCTATGCTGCAGAAAAGTTTATCTAGCAAGTGATTAGGAAGTTTGAAGCTTAATAATTGGCCTCTGTGCAATGTGTTTTAAGGCTTACAAGTAGGTATTGTATTCAAAATAAGCAAGCATTGTTTTAACCAGAGGTTCGTGTTCTTATAGTGGTTGGATAGAACTACTTTCAATATGCTTTTGCTTTCTGTGATTTGTCAAAAAACTTATAAAGTAAGTTGTAACATTAAGTTCTTTGTCTGCTGCTTGGGATGTGAGCTGGTGGCATCTTCTCCTTGTCATAACTATGTAATGAGACTGATGCTGAAAAATAAAACAGCTCAAGGCACGTTCTACAGCAGTCCTGTCCCGTTTGTGATTTGTACATATACTTCCGGCCAGCAATAAAAAGTGTTCTTCTGTGAAGAACTTTGTTAGACTAGAAGACTAAAAAAGAAGATTGTAGACAATTCAGTCGCCAGAAGCCCAGGCTGTTAAAAAGAAAAATATATCATCCCCTTCGTCTTCTGCACCTGATGTCCTTGTAAGTAATAAGTAGCAACTTAAGGGTCTTAGGCAACGAAATAGGAAATGATTTATCTAAAACAGAATAAGATGTTTTTTAGCAACTTGAAAAAATTTTACAAGATAAAAGATGTTCAGACATCTCAAAACATGAACTGTAAGACTCATTAATCTGAGTAAAATCGAATACTCAAAATATAGACTTGCAGTCTGCTTTTACCTTTGATTTTTAAGACCAGATAAACTAGAAAATTTATAATCTATTCTCTCTCAAAAAGGAAGAGACTGTAGGCAAACTAATGCCTGTCTCCAGAGCTTTAATGTAGAGTTTTAAACAAAATGATCATAATAGAAACTTTCTTGAATGCCAGAATAGAACACCTAGTTCTGAGATTTTAATTCTGAGTGTTGCTGGGCCATCGTCCTCTTCTGAAGAGATCTTGAGTTTTGTTCAAGGTTCCTTCCCTTCTAATGTGTCCAAAGTTTCTCCAAGCACTGTAGACAGCACCCTGATCCCTGGGAAGAAAGAATCAGATCAGCTTCCAGCTTTGGTTGTGTCCTCTATTTCTTCTGAGATTCTCTGTGTCACTGATGCTGCGACAGGCTGTCCTTCCATTCCTCCGCGGAATCATCCACCCCCAGAATGTCCAAGAAAGTGTTCAAAATTTTTGTCCAGTCCCTCAAAATCAGATATTGGCTTGCTCAGAAATTGATTCAGTTCTTTTTAGTATGCCTTTGTGCTTTTATGTCTCCCTTATTAACTGTCAAGGTCTTCTAACTCATTCCAAGTGAAATAACTTTTGCTGACAGCACCTAAACACTCTTTGGTAAGAAGCTAACAACATTGTTCATGTCATTAAGCAGATAGGTAGCAAAGGAATTACTGAAGTTGCCCATTGCTAACCTCCTGCCTGACCTATTCCAGCCTTGGTGCCTGATGTTTCCCCTTTCACTAGTTGCTTAACTCATCTTTTCTCTAGGCTGAACAGGCCCTGCTCCCTCAGCCTTTCCTCATAAGATAGATATTCCTGTCCCTTAATCATCCTTGTTGCTTTCTGTTGGAACTGCTCTATGTCTCTTTTGTTCTGAGGAGCCCAGAACTGGGCCCAGCCCTCCAGATGTGCCTCTCCAGGGCTGAGTAGAGGGGCAGGATCATCTCCCTTCACCTACTGGCAATGCAGTTCCTAATGCCCCACAGATTTCCATTTGCCTTCTTGGCCACAAGGACACTCTGCTGGCCCATGGACAGACTGTTGTCCACCAGGACCCCAGGTCCTTCTCCACAGAGCTGCTCCCCAGCAGGTTGGCCCCCAGCCTGTGCTGGGGCCTGGGCTTATTCCTGCCCAGCTGCAGGACCCTGCACTTGCCCTTGCTAAATTTCAGATGCTTGTTCTCTGCCCATCTCATTAGGAGTCAATCATGATTGATCATTTAACCTTCACTGTGGCCTGGTAATCACCCAGTGTTCTGCAGTTTAGTTGGAATACAGTGCATTTTGCTCTTGCTAAGGAAATGTACTCTTTTAATGGCTTTTGGAATAACATAAAGGGAGAAGCATAAAAATAAAAGCGTAGAAAGTTCATAAACTTGCTTGGATGTATTTAATTGGATCTATGCTGAGATCAAAATACGGACAAACTTAGAAGAAAGATATACCTGTTTTTCACAGACAATGGAATAAAGAACAGTTGTGAAAAAAGATCCAGTTTTAGAATACACTTTAATTAGAACATGTTAAATTACCTTAATTCTTTTTAGGTGACAGTAGGTTAACACTTGACAGTGAAGCTCAGATCTGTATCCCTGCTGTAATATGTCTCAGAGCAACGTGCTTCAAAGAAGAATACCATGGCTTAAATGACAAAGCTAAGTGTAGACCAAGGACCATTGAAAGGAAGAAAATAAAGAAGAAGTAGAAGCACAAACCAAAAAAAAAAAAAAAAAAAAAAAAGAATGAAAGGAATAAATTTCCTGCAGATAAAAATAAAAAAATCAAATTAATATAAATAATCCACTACTGTAATTTACTTTCCATGCATTCAAGAAAACAACAAGTATATCTGTTCACTTTGAAATACAAGATTAGCTCCCACTCCTTGGCTTTTTAATAATTACAATTCTCTTTTCTTCCGGGTAAGGTACTGAAATAATATTCTTTCAAAGCTGAAAAAACACATGCCAACACATGTCATGAGCCATCAACTTAACAACCATGATTTTTGTCTGAAATATATTTTTTCTCCTCCATGCCGCACCATTCATAGCATTACTAGTTATATTCTTTCCCTTTGTTCATTTATGCAATCGACATAAGTGAGCAATCTAAAGCCATCAGTTTCTCTCTTCCAGATGTGATCTATCAGTCAATATTCTGCCTTGCTTGCGAGAGTTTTTCACAAAGCTTCAGGAGTGAGGAGAAAGTTCAACATTAAGAAAATGCCACAAAAGCACATAATAATAAATAATAATACCAGAAACAACAGCATTAGTATTAAAAAGTATAGCCCCTCAAAACACTTAAGAGTAATTTTCTTTAAATGACTGCATTTTAGTTTGGTCTCATCCCATTTATTGTGTAGTAAATCTGTTTTCAATTTCTTGATTGACTGTGAAATTCTGAGTATAACATCCATCAGCATAAATAAGCAGCTAGATACTAATTTTTTAAAGGTTATCCTACAAGAGCAATGAGGCCTGTAAATTTCTTGTACATCTTTCTCACAAATCTAAGCTATTATTCTTATTTCAGGTAAAGAGAAAATATGATTTGGAGTGATTTTGCGCACCTTGAAAAAGACAGAATAAATAGTGCTGTGTTTGGTGAGGCTGAAATGATGGCTAATGCTTTGTAAAAGAAATGGGTAAGACTCTTAGACAAATTATCCATAGTAAAGTTATGTATTAGTACTTAAATAATGTAAATACACTATTTAGCAGTCCTTGATTAGCAACATTTACGTAGCAGATATCCCATTTTATGACCCCCAAAACCTATTGCTTTTCTCAGCGCAATCCACATTGCACTTTCAGAAACTTTACAGTTAAACGGAAGGGTCATCCTGGAATAGTAGAGCTGGGCATTTAGCCTGCCTTATTAAAGGCTTTGATTCTGAATCATCTCCCACCTGTAAACGCATGCCAATATACAGGAGCAGGGACAGAACATATCCCAGAACATGGTCTGGCTGCTAGCACATGTCATTTCTGCTGTGAACAGAAATGGTGAAGGTACAGCAGCATCAGCTTTCATATGTGCAAAAGCATTTCTGGGACACAAATTACATGGACCTCAGAAACACACTCGGTGCTGCAGTGAGCTACAGCTAACATTCCTACTATTGTCACTGGGCTAGCTGAATTGAAATGTTTCATTTTTTCTGCTGACGTGTAGCAACCACAGCATTATCCAGGCATGTAGCTATAACCTAGCTATAACCTAGTCCTGTGTGGTTTAACCCCAGCCAGTGACTAAGCACCATGCAGCCAACTTGCTCACTTCCTCACTAGTGGGATCAGAGAAAAACAGAAAAGTGAGAAAAGTCTGTGTTGAGTTAAAGACAGTTTAGTAGGTAAAGCCATGCTCACAAAAGAAAGCAATACTAGGAGTTCACTCACAGCTTCTCATGGGCAGGGAGGTGTTCAGCCATCTCCAGGAAAGCAAGGTTTCGTCGCAGCTGGCAGAGCACAACAGGAGAAAGTCCTGCTTGTCAAGCCTGCTATCCTTCTGCAACTGGGTAATCTACCTAACTGATCTAGGAACTCCAGTAGATACAATGTTTTTGAATTTCAGCAAAGCTGTTGATTCTGTGTCTCACATTGTCCTTGGGGATAGAATGTCCATCCCACAGCTGAATAACTGTGTTAGGCACTGGGTGAGCAACTGGCTCACGGGTCTGCTACAGAGAGTTACAGGGAATGGGGTGACATCAGCTGGTGTCTGGTCACCAGTGGGCTTCCACAGGGCTCCATCCTCAGCCTGGCACCCCTCGACATCTTCATTGGCAACTTGTTCATAGGACTCAAAGGAATACCAAGTAAGTTTGCTGATGACACTAAACTGGGAAGCACTGTTCACTTTCTCAAGGGCACAAAGGCCCTGCAGAGAGACCTGGACAAATTAGAGAGATAGACAATCACCAACCTGTGAAGCTTAACAAGGTCGAGTGCAGGATTCTGCACCCGGGATGGAGCAACCCTGGCTGTGTGTATAGACTGGGGAATGAGAGGTTGAATATGGGTCAGCAGTACCCTTGCAAAGAGGGGCAACTGTGTCCTGGAGTGCATCGGGCACAGCATCACCAGTCAGGTAAAGGAGGCTATTGCCCTGCTCTGCTCCCCACTGGTGCAGCCTCATCTTGAAAATTGTGCGCAGTTAAGGATGTCACAGTATAAAAGACATGAAGCTATCAGAGAGCATCCAAATGAGGGTCACGATGAGGGGTCTGGAGGGGAAGCCGTATGACATTTGAGGTCACTTCTGTTCAACCTGTAGGAGACTAAGGGCAGATGTCATTGCGGTCTTCCACATGCTCATAAGGGAAGTGGAAGGGGCAGGTACTAGTCTCTTTACTCTTGTGACCAGTGACAGGGCTCAAGCAAACAGCATGAAGCTGAGTCAGGGGAGTATTAGGTTAGGTACCAGGAAAAGGTTCTTCACCCAGAGAAATGGTTGGGCTTTAGAACAGGCTCCTAGGAGTTGGACTTGGCTCCTGATGAGTCCCTTCTAACAACACACATCCTATGAAAACAAAAACATAACAGTGAGTTGGGAAGACAAATACCATCCCTCCAAATGTTCCCCCCTTCTTCCCCTGTCTTTATATCATGAGCTTGACACCATATGGTGAGAAATATCCCTTTGGCTGGCTGAGTCAGCTGTCCCATCTGTGTTGTTTTGAATTTTCCATATATCTCCATGAGTATCAGTGTGGCAGTATGAAAAGCAGAAGAGACCTTGGCTCTTTGCAAGTGCTACTCAGCAATAACAACACTGTTTTCAGCACAAATTAAAAACACAATCCCATACTAGGTACTGTGAGAAAGTTAGCTCTACCCCAGCCAAAACCAGCACATCTAGACGGAGGGCATTCTTGAGGAAATAAGGTATTAAAAGTTTTCAAAGAAACACTTTGTTGGGAATGAAACTGATGAAATTATTACTAAAAAAGGTCATGTTCTCTACAGAGTCCTGAAGAGATACATGTCTGTTGCATTTTCTATCAGATATTTGTGATTCTGTAAAACTCAAAGCCTTCATAGCCCTGGTATGAAAGGTATCAATTCTTGAAGCTTCTTTCTGTTTATCGCCGATGTTACAGTAGTGACTTCAGTGACACTGAATACAGGACTTTGGCTCAGCACCCAGCACAAGGTACCGCATTCAAGCCCCACTGGTGTTTTAAGAAGACAAGGCTATGAGCCATTCAGCTCCTTTTCTTCACTGGTGAATCTGACAGAGTGCTCCTTCTCCAGGGAGCTCAGGAGTAGCTGAGGTGTGAGCAACGTGCTCCTGCCCCTAAACCTTCAAACTATAGAAATATTACACCTAAATCTGTCAGCAATAGCTCAATTTATTGTAGAGCTATAAAAAGCTCTCCATGTAGAGCTTTTTGGAGCAGAATTTCATGCACTCTGACCACTGCCAGGTTTTAGTCTTTTTTTCTTTCACAATGAAAATTAGTTCGATTTCTATAGCTAATTAAGTGTAGCTACCTTGTCAATTTCCAATTTGTCCTGCTAAGAGATCAGCTGCTCTGGAGGTTAGTTCTAAGCATATATTGCGTCTATGAAAGCACAGGCTCTAGACTGTGCTAAAGAGTTAACACTAAAATAGTACGATGAAATGCCTGTGCTGTTACAGCGCTTTTCAAGGTAAAAGATACGAAAAAAATAGGAAAATAATCTACTTCCAGAAGAAGAGATAGTATTATGACCTGCCCCTGATGGCAGGGTAACTGAGATTCTTGTTAGTAATAGATACCTTGGGACAGATTAGGGGGAAATGACACTAAATGAGTGGCAGTTATAAATATGTATATGGCAGGTTTATTTCAGAGCAATTTGGTTGCAATGGAAAAGAGGTCTGAAGCCATTTTGGTTATTATCTGTAGAAACGGAGCCATATACAAGCATAAAATAAGAAAAGAAAAAGGAAAAGAAAAAAAGGAAAAGAAAAAATAGAAAAGAAAGGATAATAATAGAACAGCATTACCACCTGTGGATCCAGAAATGAGACCTATTTGCTGCAATTTCAACATCCATTGGTCAAAGTGATGGCCACAGTCTTGATCTGTCAGGGCTGGAAGAAGCCCATAGAATATAAAGTTCAATGGATTAAGATATATTTAGATTCAGCTGGGAACACACAGGTACCTCCACTGAGAAGTGGGGGAGTTTTACAATGTCCGATGCAACACTGTAGATCATGCCTAGTCTGTCCAGAAATGAATCTGGGAGAGTTTTGGGGGTCTTTGATGGTTGATGACATGTTGAAAGACATGACAGCTGCCTCTTCCATCAGTGTAGTTGAACCAATTATGCTCCATCATAAGGGATGAATATCTTCAGTCCTCTGTCTGAATGTCATGGTTCTTCCTGGGGAGGGGGTGGAGGAGTTTTATACCTGTGCATAAGACTTTTTTGTTTAAGGTTGTGTAAGGGGAGGTATTGGCTTATAAAAAGCATTATTTGACCTAGCAGGATCTGCCTCTTGGGAGCCTTTTCCTTTGTCTGGCTCAAACTGCAGCTTGTAGCCTCTGGTGGTGGGGGTGTACCCCTCTGCACATGGGCTGTTACCATGCATCGTCAACAAAGTAGCCAATTGTTTTGAGGAATTAAATTTCAGTCTGGTACAGATAGAAAAAAAATTAAAGACATATAATCCAAACCATTTTAAATTCTCAAGCCTCCTCAATACTTTTTTCTTTTGCATTAAATGGAAACAAGAAAATAAGGAAGTACTTGGTATTTGTTCCATACCAGATTACTACTGAAAAAGACGGACCTGACTGAATGAAGCACAGTTCTCTGGAGAAGTCTTCCAATGTTCACTCCCAACTCTCTTCCCTCTGTTTTTCTAAAGACAGGCATGACTCCATGAATGGAAGATACCTGGCGAGGTTGTCTGGGGTCACCTCAAACCTATGACAGCTGTTGGGGTGCTTGCCCTTTTTCTTCTCACCTGGAAAATCTGATGCTGTTTAACAATCTGCTGTTGAGGAACAGTCTCTGCCTCTTGATTCTCACTGACAACACCAGGTGCTATTTGAAGAAACTGGTTTAGAACACAATGTTCACATCTCTGTAGGGCCTGGAAGTCATCCATGTGTTCTTTTATTGTCCAAGTTAGCACTGCACTTTTGCCAGATTCAGATTTAGCGTTTACTTCAGCCCTTTCAGCTCAGCACCTGCAAACATGGGGACTGAATGTTTTTGGTGTATTCTAGAAGAGCAAGGAATGACACCGAAGTTGTGGGTTTGATCTCCATACAGGCCATTCCCTTAAGAGTTGGGCTCGATGATTCCTGTGGGTCTCTTCCAGCCCAGAAGATTCTGTTGAAAGTCACAGCACTGGGGCAGCATGGAGAGAGGTGAATTAGCAGAAAGGGTCTGGCAAAGCATAGGGACTTGCTAAAGCAGCTGTGCCCCAGATTGGCTGTCAGGGATCGTGTGTATCCTAGAGCGTAGGGTAAATGGAGACACTCACTGACAAAAGTTTGCTTTGAAAATAGTGACAGTATTTTCATAAAATCAATTTTAAATGTCTATCTTACTAATTTCCAGTTCAGGTTTTAACTCAACTTGATAACATTTTCCATGGAAAATTGAATAAACACCATGACTGTGGTGGTAAAGTCAGAAAGATTTTGCAGATATCTCAATCAGCAAATTCTATTTTTCAGGTAAACCAGTAGTAAATATAGTCAATTTTAGGTATTGTACAATTTAGCTGCATTTCAGGACTTGTTTCTAACAGTTAATAAACTAAAGAACTCATTGTCTGTGGGGAAAAGTGTTGAAATTGAATATCAAAGACAAAAACCATACAGTATATTTTAAGATATATGAGAAGAAAATCTTGCACTGTAGTAAGAAAACCAACCTTTTTTGTGACAGGGAAAGGAATGTTAGTGCTAGAAAAACTTCAAAAAATAATAGATACTTCAATGATCATGAGAATACAAATGCTTTTCAATAGCATTAATGAGTTCAATATAGGCTCCTAAAGCCTTAACATTGGCAGAAGCATTGGATTAACATAAAATATGTATTAAGAAATATTTTCATGATTATTCATTCTATTTGTAAACTATAATAGCTAGGAAAGCATATATCTTTAAAACAGACTTCTCAAAGTGAAGCCTTTACTATCAAACTCATCAGGTATGTATGCTTCCTCTGCATTTAACCTTTTTTGACAGCTGAAAGGCATTTCAATACAGCCCTGAGGTAAATGTGAATACAATTTTATTTCCAAATTGGATTTTAATAAGTATCAAATTAGAAACGTACTTAGTGTTTTTCTAGGTTTTCATTAGTTTCCAGATCCAACCAAAAGGAAACATAATGAGAAAGTCCAGACGTTTTGGAGCCTGAAGACCAAAGATGAAAGACGAATTATAAAGATATGCTCTATTTAACCTATGGCAAAAATTTGCAGATAGTGAACACACACATAGGAAATCCACCTCCACTGAAAATCTGTGAGCTGTTTCATTCTTAAATAAATTTATTGTGAATGCAATGTGAAGTATCTATGACTGTACATTATTTTTGAGATCCACGGGTATTGAGTAACCACACAGCAGCCTCATGAGCCATACAGATACAGCAGTCTCAAGGTATTAACAAAGGATCAATGCCTCTGTGTGTGTGCTATCCCCTGTTTTTCACAGCATCCTCAGAGATGAGGACATTTCCAAGGCTCTGGTGCTGATACTTTTTATCTGTTGATGCTAAAATGAAAAAATAATTATTCATTTATTTCTCATCACTTAATATAACTGTACTGTAATTGTAAACAGTGATAAAAAGTCTGGTTGCAATCTTTGCTGCTTGTCTTACTTCAATACCATCAAAGCAGAAAGATGAAGAAATCTAGCCATTGCTATATGAAAACTATAACTTGCAGAGATAATAGTAAGTATGGCTATATTTTTCCTGACAACTGCTTAAACATCCTTGCAATCATGACAATTATTTTTGTTTTTTTGAAGTCTGCTTTCCCAGGAACATAGGAACTACTCCCTCTGTTACAATCCACCATATTATAAAACATTTTTCACCATCTGCTGGAGAAACACCTTGGAGCATGCTGCAGCTCATATCAACACTGCCATCAACAAAAAAAAAAAAAAAGCAATTCCAGAAGCACTCCCAGGATTGAATGAAACCATTGATCTTTCAAGATGACAATTAATTCTCTTGGGAAAAAAAAAAGGTTTCATAAAATAGACCAATGGTATGCACAGAGTTTTGGAAAGAGAAGGGAGAGAAACAACTGGGTAAGCAGGCTGCTGCAGTTCTGGCCATAGCTGTGGGCTTTGCAGTGGCAGTCTCAGCTCCTGACTGATACCTGATAGCTGATGTATCAGAGCTGTAGGCTCTGAATTAAACTAAGTGTTTTCATCCATTTGAAAAAGAAGAAATTAGCAAGACTCATGTAAAATGTTCATTTGACCTGGGGAAAAAAATGACGATATGGGGTAATCCAGCTTTTTTCCCTTTATGTCTTAGCATTTCTAGATGGCACATATCTGTCCTTCAATAGCTCTGTTTGATTTCTTCCTATGATCTGACATGGACACATTTCTTTCTAATCTCTCATTGAGCACAGGCACAAAAGACAGAGCTGGATGAAGTCAAGGGCATTGGCAGTGCTACATGAGAGCACAGCTCCTCCTGACTCTCAGTGCTCAGCTGGGAGCAAGGCTCCAGGCTCAGCTCCTTCTGAACATTCTGTGTTAGACCTGTGCTCTGCTGGGATGCCTGGTTTATTTTCCACTGCCATTTTACAGGCCAAACTGGGCATAGGTAGCTTACTGCCTATCTATACCCTCCTGCTCCTATTAGTCTGTCTCTTCTTTAAGCTTTTGATTTTTCTCCATCTGTAAATTCTTCACTGGTGGTTTTTTTGTTCCTAAGAAACCACAAAGTTCTGGATTAACTGGGGACTTTAAGGAGTGAGAAGTCCATAGCTCATAAGAACGTGTATTTTTCACTGTTCTGATTGCAAAAATTATTTCCAAATGTTCACATAACACATACACATACAAAGAACAAAATATGGGGCCACAACATTCACTGAAGAGAGCTTGTAATACGGAACATGATCTAGTAATATTTCACTGACTCCAGCTTTATATCTTAAAAAATTTCTGATGAATACAATAATGTACAGACAGCAAAAGTTACAGTTTTCCTTCTGCTACTTACATATCACAGACATATTAATATTTTTTTATTTCAATTACTTTATAAATGCTCAAAAAATCTTTTGGGGAAAATTTCCTGGCATTTTATGTGATTTGGAAAGCTTGCACTCACACCTGCAGCTTATCATTACTTTGGCATGGAATTTGTTTTTGACCTTTTCAGATCTAGATAATGCTTCCAGGCCATCAGCCAAGAATGACATTGGACTGAGATGAGCTACTATTCAAAATGACTGGTGGGTTATGACACATCAAAATTATGATACAGTTTTTAAAATAACCTCTAGTGAGGGAGTTTTCAGTAAACAAGGATCACTGTTTGCCAAGAGAAGTGTCTGATACGTAGTGTCTTACTACATAAGGCTTACTTATTACGGAAAAAAGAATACATTGATGGGAACTCCATTAAGTGGATTCTCTAAGACTCCCAAAGGAAAATTCAAACTGAGACTTGACAACCTACCAATAAGAATAATTCAAATTAAGGTTTGGCTTTAAAAACCCCTGTATCATTGGCCAGAGACGAAGCGCAAATCCAGAAGATAAGCTTCAAAATAGGGAATTTTTCTGAGCCAGAAGAGCAGGGAACCAAGCTTTCACTGAATGGGATCAAGTTCATTTTAGTCACAGAAAGGGTAACGTGGTGGGATCAATGCACAGAGAATGGCCAACAAAGAGGAGGAGCTGGAGGCCTCTGAGGAAGTACTCTGAGGGAACTGGGGTGGCTTCTAGTGGAGAAAAGAAGGCTCAGGAGGACTTATCACTCTTCTACAACTTCCTGAGAGAAAGTTAGGCAGGTGTGGGTTGGTCTCTTCTCCCAAGAAACAAGAAATGAGACAAGTGGAAATGACCTCAGGATTCAGCAGGGGAGGTTTAGGCTGGGTATTAGGAGAAATTTCTTCACCAAAGGAGCTGTACATCATTGTAACAGCTGCTCAGGGAAGCAGCTGAGTCACCATCTCTGGAGGTATTTAGAAGACATGTAGCTGTGGCACTTAGGGATGTCCTTTCGTGTTTGATTTAGAAATGTTAGATTAATAATTGGACCCAATGGTCTTAAAGCTCTTTTCACAACCTAAAAGATTCTATGATTTTGCATTTTACTGGTAGAAGTATGTGTTTAAGTACCATCTTGCACTTACCCTATCAACTGAGACCTTGTCAAACCTGCATCTTTCAGGAAGAAGTCTCTCTGGTCTTGAATTCATATTGCTATTGCTGACATTGTGGTTTAAAACCTAATTTCATAATTTAAGATGATGGTTGAACAAATTTCATAAATAAAAAGAAAAAAAGTTGTAAAGGACTTCAAACTCAGTAATTCCGGGTTAGTTCTTAATAAGAACAGGAATCCAAACTTTCACAGTGTGTAGAAAGACAAGAAAAAAAAATCCCTGCTTATATTTTTAGCCAGTCCTGGTCTTTATTTGTTAGATTTTCACTACAAATTTTTTTTAGTTAAAGGAGAATTCCAAGAACTTGCATTACAGGTAATTTTTAGTTTAGGGAATTGCTTTTCTCAACCCCAGCCGTGCTTTAGTTTCCAATGTGCAGACACTCTGTTAGCTCAGCATGTTTTTTGCCATTGTAATGTCAAGTGCCAAAAGCAGAACAACAGCAGTGCTCCTCATGGTGTTACATCTGCAAATGCTTAATGAATAGTGCAGCTTGCACATTTCAATACATTTTTAATTATATTTGGCAGAAAAAAGAAAGCATGACCTGGCTTAAAATGTATCTCTGTCAGATCCCTGGTATTTAAGCAAGAAGTTGCCTCACTGGAATACAAAACTTGTCTAATTGTTTTAAAGAGTTCCCACTAAGATAAAGCTTTCTAACTGTTCTCATTTCTAAATGTTTCTCACAGTATCTTGTAGATACTGTGGTCTGTTTTTTTTATTTTACCCAAGGACTTTTTTAGTCACATCTTCCGAAGTGTCCACTGGTAATGAGAGTGTTGCGTGTTGCTTGTCAGTGAAAGTGACCATGCCAGTCAGGAAAGCTATGGTATAGTGTTTTTTTCCTAAGCTGAACTCCTCCTTTCCCTCTTACTTTTGGCTCAGTCTCCACTCACCATTGGTAGCAGAATTATTTGCACGTCAGCAAGACCATTTCAGTAATAAGTACCAAAAATAATTTTTCTTACGTGAGTGGATGACTTTGGCTGCAGAATAAAGCAGAGGATTGCACCTCTATCCTGAAGAACTGACTTCTGCTGTACAAAACTCCTCTTCCAGAAGCCCAAAGCCTGCAGCCCAGAAGCCAGATGCTCTTCTCAGCATGTGCCCCATCCAAGCACTCTTAATGCCTTAGAGCAGAGAAACTCACTTACTGCCTGGAGATGTTTTCTCCAGAATTTTTCCTGCTTCCAGGTTTTCCAGAAATTAGGCTCAATCTGCTTTTTAAGCTTTCATCAGCATCTGTTCTGTCACCCAGTAGTATCAATTCAGAGCAGTGTGATACACATCCAGCTCACATTAGTACAACACAGTGGTCACCAAAGCACCCGTGGGCCCATCTGGCCAGTGGTTGAGATGCAGAAAATCTGAACTACAACATCCCCTTTAGATTTTAACTGATTTCTCATCTATTTTATCATTCTTTTACTGGTTTTCAACCTCTATTGCATATCTATGAGGCACTTTTGAAGCTAACTAATTATTCATATGCTAGTTATTTAGATAAGCCTTATTGGGAGGTCTCTAGATCCTCATTCATATGATGCCATATCATTGACTTTTCTGTAGATTTACACTCAGTGTACTCTAATGAACCACAACACATCCTCCTTTGTCATCACTCATGGTTAAAAATCCCTGCTACCTGCTTGGCACTGCTGCAGAAATTAACTTTCATGTAGGGCCCGTGGCCTACATGTGAGACTATTTCCTCCTGTTCTCTTCAAAACTCTCTCCTGCCATGAAATGTTCCTTTAACTGGACCAATTACCATTCCTTAACTTTCATTATAAACTCGTATTCAACTTCCTTATGGTTGTCTTCTAGAAAGCTGAAACACCATGACAAGCCAACCTAACAAAAGGTAAATATATTCAAAGTGTATATTTTTAATAATTCAGATAAAAAATGTTTTGGATATGCTGTCTCATGCTTGCTCTTTCCATTTATATGTATTTTCCTGCATTTATAGACAATATTTGTAATCCTTATGAGCTTTTTTTTTTTTTTAGGCTAAAAATCAAGCTTTTTTAAGTCCCCTGTCACACAGAAACCTCTCCAGATTAATTCCCACCAATCTTTAACTCCCTGCTTAATTGTGTATTTCATCAAAATATGAGGCTAACATGTATCATGTGGTATGCCCAACACATGGCCACCGTGTATTGCTGGACTGTTTTCTTTTCTTAACTTTTGTATCTAGAGAGTACCCATTTGTCCAAAAGTCCTTAATGTGTATTTGCATATTGTGCTGTTGTTGGCACCGTGTCTCTGAGGTCTTACTCTTTTTCTCCAGGCTTTGAGGGATGCACCTCTTCCTATGTAACATCATTATCTTTGTTTTAACAGTGTTTTTCTACCCAGTTTCTCTGGAAACTTTGAAGTGTTCTCTTGCTCTTTGTGATGAAATCATTAGTACTAATTGCCTGCTTTTCACAGGAAAGCAGATTTATTATGCAACCAGTGTTCTCTAAATAGAATGCACAGGGCTCTTGATTTTAACAACCTGCAGCCAGCTTGCACAGTTGATAGCAATTTGCAGATAAAAATCAATCAGGCATACTTGACTGGGCTGTAGAACTGTCCTACCATGCTTAACTAGGCTTGTAAAGTCACCCTGTATCTAAAATTCCTGCTGCTTTTATTTACATCATCTTTTTCATTTTCTTTTTGTAAGAATTTGAATACGCATGAAAGACAGTAATTCCTTAAAGCAGAATTATTATCAAAGATAACACTGATAATATGTCAAATTTTCAATCTCTATCCCTAAAAACACCTTAAACCAAACTTAAAAATACATGTGTTATATAAACCCATACTACATCAAGGAGTATGGGTTTATCAGAGGAGGATACTTCTGAGACTCCCAAATATTTTAAAAACTGTTACAAAAAAGAGTTCTCAGATGCTATTGTAAACCCCCTTTATAACTAACTTCCTGATTTTTTACTAAATTACTCTATATACATGAAGCTCATCATGTATTCAAAATGTCTGGGTCTGTAGTGGACTTTGTTGTCATAAGAAATATTTTTTAGTACTTTATTTCTGGAATGTGACACAGGAGATTTTAAAAATCTATAAAATCAATCAGATGATTTCTGTGAAAGTGTTACGAGATACACAGCTGAAAATAGCTTTCTAACAGTCAGTAAGTTTATATAAACCCATACTACATCAAGGAGAAAATACATTAATTTAGCATTTTTATTAGAAAAAGGAGTGACAAGATGCATGGAAGAAAATCCAGAGAGGCCTTAAGTGCAGGGACTGATCATTTTACCAAGCTCCATCAGGAAGTGAGAAGCATTGGGAGGGGGAAAAATCATTCTACTATGTTGTAAAATAAGGTTTTCTTGCTGAGTTTTTAATTTCTCATACACTTTGCGGAGGAAGCCAGAAAAGTTTTTCTTCTATGAGGTGTCACAAGGGAATGGCATGGGCTGCTGTCTCTGATGTGAATGGATACAGATCTATCATTTTCTTTCTTCTCTTTCTCTGTAGTTATCTCTAGATCCAAGGGGCAAAACTTGCACAGAAAGCAAACCAGTTTAAATGCTAAACTTAAGCATAAGTTAAAGTACCCTGATGGACATGAATCAAGGTATGCAACACTTTGCACAACGGGATTTTTTTAAATACTCCTTTTGGAGTAGACTTCTGGGAAAAGCTCAGCTGCCTGAACCTTATTTCTCCTGCGCCAGCAATGAGAACTAGGAATTTACTGTTCTCCCCTTCTGGGATCCTCAGCCGGGTATGGAAGTGGATGTTTGGTCTTGCTGGGGCAGCTGAACACCACAGAGCTCCTTTAACGCTGCTCACTGTGTCTCTGAGAATATACTGTAAGTGATGCTTCAGAGGAAATTGTCATCAATAATACTAGATACCTTGGGAACAATTACTCTTACTTGTCAGTGGAAGTGAGGAGTTAATATCCTAAACAATATGGAAGAAAGATATCTTCCACAGGGATTTGTGCAGATGAATTTCAAATTGCACAAAAATGCATTCCCCTGAACCATTTCAAATACATAAATCTCACTGTCTGTGAATGCTTTTCTGTATTTATATTATGGGAAGGGCATGGACTAACATTCTTTTTATAATTTCTGATTAATATAGATCTTTACCATAACAGATTTTACTGTCTTGTAACAAACCTACTCCCCACTCCCTCAAAATTAATTAGTCTAGCTGCTTTCAATCTTTCCTTTTAGGCAAATACTCCTTTCTTGGTCTTCTATAGTTCAATAATTATAATTTCCCTTCTCAGGACTTTTTTGTATATGTGAGAAGTTTTAAATTGGTCCCTCTCCTATTTAATGCTTTGCATTTCTCCATGTTGAATTGCAGCAGCCATTAGGTAGTGTAATTACATAACAGCTTTAGAAAGTATTTTTCTTCTCTGCCCAAATCTTGTCAAACCTAAATAATTTCATCTTTCTAAAGCCTTACAACAGGCTTGTTTCTGTTTGATTGAATCAGAGGAAGATTAGAGAATTAGAAAGAAGACCATGTCATCAATTACAGAGTAGGCAATAATCAGAGGATAGTAATTTCTGTGTATTATATTACAACTCAAGAGAATTTGAATTAACTGAGAGATAATACAAACTGTGCTGGTTTTGGCTGGGATGGAGTTAATTTTCTTCAGCGTAGATAGCAGGAGGATATACTTTGTATTTGTGCTGGAAATAGTGTTGATAACACAGGGATGCTTTTTCACTGGTGAGCAGGAATTACACAGAGCCAAGGCTTTCTTTGCTCCTCACCCCACTTCACCATTTATGAGGCTGAGGAGAAAAGATGTAGGGGGACCCATATCTGGGATACCTGATCCCAGCTGAACCAAGGGATATTCCAACCCATGTGGTGTCATGCTCGGCATGGAGAGCTGGCCAATGAAGAAGAAAGGGAAGGACTTTCAGAGTGATGGGGTTTGTCTTGCCAAGCCACCATTACACATGACAGATGGTGACAGACAGGCATTCCTGGGGATGGCTGAACACCTGCCTGCTGATAGAAAGTGGTGAACTAATTGCTTGGGTTTTGTTGGTTTTGCACAAGGATTTTGCTTTACCTGTTGAACTGCCCTTATCTCAACCCACAAATTTTATCCTGCTGATTGTCTCCCATCTAGGAGATGGAAGACAAGCAAGGACTGAGTGAGCAGCTGTGTGGGGTTCAGTTGCTGGCTGGAGTAAAAGAACAGTTTTCTTTCCCTGCTCCTCTGAATTTAGAAGGACACATCTGTTGTTATACTTCAAGAAAGATGGAACTTTGCTCTTCCAGTGACACTTAATCATTCCAAAACTGAAAACATTCTTCCTATACATAAAACATTTTAAGTACTTATACATATACACACAGAGGAAAGAGGAAACAAATACAATTAGTTAATTTATCTAGAGAAAAAGCACAAGGCAATCCCTCTGTAGTTGTAAAAAATTTCTCTTTTCATGTCCTGACAAAAAAAAAAAAAAAAAAAAAAAAAAACAGAGCAAAAACATTTTGAATATATGAAATACCTCCTGAATATCTTGCCTTTCAAAGCTATTTTAAACCAGAACACAATTTGTGGCTGCTAGGGCATGCTTGACACTAATGTTCTGTACAGCTTTTGTTTGTTTTGGTGCCAAGTTTTGGTGAAGTGCATTGGTGAATTTTCTTGCAAAAGGCTGGATATCAACATTGAATGCCCAACACAATGGAAACCTGAGAGGCCTGAGAAGCTCCTAAGGACTGTGTAGACAGAGTTTGAGTGAGGACTATGGGATACCTAATACAGCAGTTTCTGGGGCTGAAAATCTGCAGGATCCTAAAAGCAAAACTTTTAGATGTTATTAATTTAATAATCTCCCTAACTAAACACCTAGTGAAGCCTTTTGGGACTGTACTTGTCAACTTGGATACTTATGGCATTTTTTTTATTTAGCCATCAGTTTAGAGGGCCAAAGACATAACTTAGGAATCACTATTGCATTCTGAGATATTTAAGCATATTTCATTTTGGTCACCCTGTCCATTTTGTTTTAATGTTAGTGCATATTTCAGACATAAATGCAGCTCCAGTACAGGTGATCCTTATTTATTGTAAAAATACAAAACTTTAAAACCGGAGAAATATGCTTCTCAATTTGTATATTTGGGAACTCCTGCCTCTATATAACAAGGACAACTTGCAATAGGACTTTATGTTTAAAGATCATTTGGATGAGGAGATTGAGTGCACCCTTCCTAGATTTGCAGATGACACTAAGCTGGGTAGGAATGCTGTTCCTCTGCAGGGAAGGCTCTGCAGAGGGACCTGGACAGGCTGCATCAATGGGCTCAGGCAAATCATGAGATTCATGGCATGGTGATGTTCAGTCAAAGGCTGGACTCAGTCATCTTGGAGGTCTTATCTAACATCAGAGATTCTATGGTTCTATGAGTCTATGCTTAAATTAGTCTTCAATGGTAACAAATACTTCATTTAAATGTATTGCAATGAAAAATTATATATTCATTGTCTGGGCAGCTCTGTGTTGCTATTGTTTCTTTACCTTGGATCAAAAGTTCTCAAGTAAGAAACATTTCATGCAAAGGAAGTCCTCCATTCAGTGATGCATCTGCAACATTGCTTTTATTAGTGATAACACTGTACATGTTTTCTCTGCCTTCATATATTTGGCACTTTTTGTATTTTATAGTGTATTCTAAATTCTTTTAATCATCATGGAAATTTGATTAAATTTGAAAGTTTACATAAAGAAAGTAATTAAAGCTTCACGTTAAAAAAAAAAAAAAAAAAAAAAAACTCATTTCCATTGTAAGGACCAAAGGAGTGTTAGAATTACTCTTCCATGAAAAAGAAATTATCATTACATAGATACCTTGTCTAATGCACTTGCACAGCTAGAATCTCTCAGCAGCATTTTTCTTGTTCAACCAAGCATCCCTTGAGCTCTGACTTCAGAGCCTTTACCTCATTCTTTTTGCCTCCTGATAGACTTTCACTACCTGTGTGAATTAGTTATCTTCTGGAAACAACTTTCTCTGGTAAAGCAAAATGCAGTTTTACAGGACAGACTGGAAAATCTCATTTGGATGTTGGCAAATGAAACAATCAGAGGAACCTGAATACTGGCCAGACTGCTAAGTATTTATTCATGTTACTTGAGAATATCAATCAATAATTAGGGCGCTACTGCCAAATTCTCTGCATATCTGTAATTTATGTTCTGAGCTCAGAGGCACTCCCTTTTTCTGCACCAAAATTGCCTTGAGTCCAGGGAGTTCTCATCAGCCTAATGAAGGATACATCCTTTACTGGCCATGGTCATTGCAAGTGTCCAAGAATCTACTTGCCTCCCATGGCTGTGCCTGAACCTCTCATCAGAAAACAGCTGCTGCAAAATACTGTCCCTGAAACAGAACAGGGGCAGCAGATGGAGCAGGTTTGGTTTTTTTCTTACAGATGCTTCAGAAAGGCAGCCTGGGTGTTATTACAGAAGATGTCCCGGGGCAAAGTACAGCCTGGTGGGGAAGGTATGAACAAGGGATTGCTGTGAAAAGAGCACAGGGACTGTGAGCTGAGTGTGTGACTGCTTCCCTGGGGAATACGTGGTGGTTTCACCTTGCCTGGAGCCCATAGTGTGGGCAGATCCCAGACTGGACAAGAGGGCCTCTGGGACCAGGCACAGAGCAGTGAATTCTCTAAAGTTATGCCCAAGAAGCAAAACTACACAGAATATTCTGCAGAGGTGCAAGTTTAGTCACAGTAGCATTTGGTCTTCTCAAATCAGTGTCATCTAAAAGACACTGTAAAGGAAAAGAAAAGGACACTTAAAGGGAAATAAAAATCTCACATATTTAGCAGCTGGGCCATGCAGAAACATTTCTTGTGTCAATTTCAGTGCAGCTGTCACTTCACCCAGCTTTTACTGAGGCTGCCATGATGGCGCATTACTGAGACTTTCCAAATAGGCTTATCCAGTCTTTACATACATATACATCAAATATGCAAATCAGTACTTTTGAGGAAGGGCCATGATGCCTTAAGTTTTAGCTTTCATATGTTTTTAGATTCTGTGCTGCCTAGGTGAGTAGCTCTGAGCTTCATATTAAGTGTTAATAATCCCTCTTCACAGGGTAATTAGACAAAACAATCCTTTTCCAGCTTGAGAACCAAGGACAACCATTACCACCTTCAGGCCCAAAAGGTAGAAACAGTGGCGGACTGAAGAGAGGAAACAAGAGGGATGGAACTTCATAACCTGAAGCTATAATTAACCTCAACATGCAAATGGACCAAAACTTATACAAGTGTAAAACCTCCTGACCAGTCATCCACTTTGTGACCATTTTGGGTCTATCGTGGGTGCAGCCCTGGCCAGGCTCTTGTACTGCCCAAGATGTATCCATTAAGGCCTTTTAGTAAACACCTACTTTATTCCTTGAGCTCTGCCTAGTCTCTGTTCCGGGTCAGCCTCTCAAGGCATCAGTTCTGGCACCCCAGATGGGACAGTGAGGCATCTGGAAAACTCCCTGGGCCAGAGCAATCCCCAGCTCTGCCCCTCATCTGCCAGCACTCCTGGGGAGCCCCAGCTGTGGCCCAGAAGGTATCAGAGCCCGAGACTATGCCCATTGCTGAGCTAACCTGGTTTTATTCTTATGGACAATCTTTGTGAAGGTCAGACTATATGCCAGAAAAGTGGCAGCTGCAATCATGCTTGAATACTGCTTGAGTTATAGTCTCAGAAATGAATGTTTTACATGGTATAGGAAGAGGGTAAAATAAGGATATGTAATAAATGGGTTATCTTGTAAAACAAGTTACTAACTAGCTGTCTCTGCCTACAGAGTCTCTCCATCTCATAAGAGAACTTTCTGGTTTTGCATTGCTTTGAGATTACAGTTGGGACATTTTAAAAATGCATATAATTGCTGTCCTTCAAAAAATTTGTCTTTGGAAACTGTTTCCTAGCAACAATGTATTTATCATTCTCAGGCAAAAAAAATGCCGTCTTGCCACTCAGATACATTAATTGTGATTTTTGTTTTAGACAAGGAAATAGCGTTCACTCAATGCAACTTTAAATTAAAAGGAACAGAATTAAGAAGAAAAAATGGCAAACATGACTGTAAAAACAACAACCTAATAATATCTATTTGCATAGATAGATTTTCTTGCCAGTGAAGCTGTCACTGTTATTAAAAAACCAGATATTTCCCAGGTACATATAGCATATAGCACACATAGCAACTGACTAGCATTCATTACTTTTAAAAAACAAGGAGGTAGAATAGGGTAATTTAATGATCTTTAACATTGAAAATTTTTTTATTGGAAATATACTTCCTCTTCCTTTGTTAACATCAGCGGCGTATCCTCCGCTTGTATCTGATGCACAGGAAGAGGTGTGCATGTTACCAGCTGGTGACTGTAGGCCCTTAATTCCACTGATGGCATACAGCACTCACAGAGTACTGCCAGGCATTTTGTCTGTTTTGCTTGGTGCTTGTAATGCATCTATTTTAAAACACTTTCTCAGCCTGAATTTCTGAGAAATTAAATGAATTAGACTCCAAATATATTTAAGATTATTCTTCATGCTTTGTTACTAAACAGTTGAAAGAGTATCATCATGATAGTTTATTTTAAGTCAGACCATTTTGCCCTTCTGATAACTGGGGGTGCTCAGCAGGATGGCTGTCCTAAGTAGTTCTTCAAAACTCTGTGTTTGAATACAGCTGAGGACAAATATTGCCTAAAGGTATAGTGGCAAGCAATTCCTCTAATGCAAAATTATTACTCCTAGAATCAGTAACATGATAAGAGTGTTCATTCAGAAGTGCGTAGATAAGCAAAGTTGATTATGCTTTGGATTACACTTTCCTGTATATTGGCACCAGACTGGATCTATATTACCTGAAATCGTTTGATCTTAAGTGCTCAGCTGTATCATATTGGACTTTGTATTTCCTCTTTTTTTTCCTGAGCTTCCCTGTTTTTAAGTGCTAAATGAGGCAAATTATTTAAGTGTGTAGGCATTGAAGGCAAAATACATTGTGGTACTACTGGGGAAAAGTAAATTAATTTTACACAAGTGGAAAAAAAATCATTATTGGTGGAAGAAAAAAAATATTTTTACAAAAAATTTTTAATTACACAAATCACAGTTTAAATTATGTGCTCAGAATATTAGCTTGATTGCCACATAGATAATTAAGCACAAAAGGTTAAAAAACTTTCATTTAACAGTGAAATTTTGTATTTAAAAATGCTCATAAGTATTTTCATCAACCTTATTTGTCTTGGTACTTTTGATCAGGGAAGCAGGAAGAAAATTAAAGCAGGTGTCAGCTGTAAATTTTGAACCTGGAGAGTTGTGCTATCCATGAGTTGCCCAATTGGAAAAAAAACCATCAATAAAGGAAAATTATTTATGTTTAAACCAGACCAGCTTTTTAAAATATGGAAAGTACTTGACAATAACAGTGAAAAAACCCTCTCCTTTCCTCACCTTGATGTTGAAGAAATAAATAATAGCAATAGTTTTCTGTGAAAAAGAGTCTATAGTGCTGCTTTTAGCATATTTTCATAACTTTATGGGGAAGCAGCCATTCTCAAGCAAAAATCTATTTCATTAATAAGCTAGACATACTGATACTGCAAAGAGTTGAATGACTGACAGAGCTGGATGGAGTTTTTATTACTTGAGTCTTATTCATGGTAGAGCTTTCTATGAGTTATTTATTTGTCTTACTATTAGGAAAGCAGAAATAACAAGTAGCTGCAAGAGTAATAGAACAATATTCTGGTATAAATGGGTTGTCCCATGTCAGCATGTCAGTGATATGAATTTCCACTCTCTGGAAACCTCAGTATCCCATTGGCAAGAAGCTGAATGTTGTTTAGGATGTATCCACTACCACTAGCAGAGAGGATCCTCCTGAAATAGAATGAAAATCTCTCAGGATGAAATTCCCTTATGGACCAGAGCTAGTAATTACATGCCTTGAGGGCTAAAGATAGCTCTTTGACAGTATTAAATGTGCTTGCTAGGATACTGGATATTTAATTCAATTTCTTGTAACAATTTAAACATAAACTAGCTGATTGGTCCCAGTAGACTGGAGGCTATGGTTTTCATCTGCAAAACGCTCTCTCCCTCTCAGAGACAAGGCAAGAGCTAAATAGCTCATGCCAGACCAAGCTAGAATATGTAGAATTTCACAGGACTAGATTGCCTGGCTTTTCATGAAACAGTTATCGTCTTTTGGGAAAGTTTGTGTTTCTCTCACCACCTTCTGACTAAAATAGCTCTTAACTCCAAATTAGCAAATTGGCTCATTTTTTTAATTGTTATTGTGCTATGCAGAAAAAGTTGTGTGCACTTCTTTCACTTCACTGATAATTTTCTAACAAACTGAGCAATACACAGGAGACATAAGCACAAAAACTTTGGCATGTATTTTTTGCATAATGGTTGGGACTAAATTTTATCAACTAGAAAAGCACCTGAAATATTAACATGTTAATAACCAAATCTACAATAAACTTCATCAGCTTTGTGTGTCTTTAGAAAGATTTGCAGCCATCAGATATCTCAGGCTTTTGAAAGACTGGTATTACAGCTGGCAAGAACTTCATTTTCATCGTGATGCTTTTCCAGTAGAAAAGAACTCTTACTGCCACGTAGAAAATTCATTCCTCTATGAATTTGGCATGCAAAACATATAGAGGAATACATGAAGGAAATCAACTTTCTCTGTGTTTGGTCAAGAAGCTGTGGATACTTTTTTCTCTACCTATTGAATTTAGTCAAGCATTTGTCACTCCAACCTAGTTTATTTCAATACAGTCTTTCTTGAAATGGTATGTAGAAACCACATCAACATCTGAATTAACATCGAATTTATTTGTTGGGGACCACTCTTGCACAAGCTGTATTTATATCAAAAGGTGAGTGAAAACATTTCCTTTGAACTGCTTCTTCAGTTTACACAGTTTTAAATATTTTGGGCTTCATACAATTTGATGTGTTTCTGCAGAACAGTAACACAAGCTGACTGAATGGCAGAATACAAACTGGTTGAAGGAGAAAATTGAGACCTGTTTTAAAACCCCTGGTAGATATTTTTTAATTGTAAACTACTGTTAAGAGTTGCTTTGCAATGATGCAGGAACCTTTTGTTCCCTACATATCTTGGCTGTGTAGAAAAAGAGACACCTAACCATCTTTCTTTCATAATAGAGTGCTAAACTGAATTCTGGGACATTAGAAGCAAATTTTATGCATATACGCATATGGAAGGCACGCTCTTATGCAGAAAAAGAGAAGCCCTTAGAAATATCAATTACTGCCTCCATGAGGATAGAAATATCAGTTTACATGTCTTAGGAAACTCTCTTTCTAAAGCTGAAATAAGTAGGCAGCAAAAGATAATAATGTTGAGTAAATGTGAGGAAATGTTAATAATTGCTGCAAAAAGTGAAATAAGACACATTTGAAAAGTGAAAAGCGGTCAGGACAAATTGGAAGGTTGACTTGCTAAAGACTGACTACTTGGCTACAGATGCATTCAGTAGCATTTATTTCAATGGACTTCACCACTAATGCAGGGCCCATGTACGTGCAGGTACACACATGTGGGGCTGTGCATGCATTTGTATATATTTACATGTTTGACTAAAATATAAATTTTATCTATTTTTATATTTTTATATATATTTATATAGCTTTATAAACTGAGTAACATCTATTACAGGCCTCTGGCTCTACAAACAGGCCCCAGCAAAAAAATCTTTTACCAAAGCTGTGGATGAAGTCTCAATAAATGCTGACACCTTTTGTGGTTCAATTGGACTTTTTGTAGAGAGAGTAGTGGTCCCATCCTCTTCACAATCTGGGAGATTTCAGTCTACCCAGATCATACCCAGCTGATGGGCATCTTTGCTGGGACTCATCTTTTTGCAGCAACAGACAGCACTATTGGTCTTGAATGGTTTTAATATCATTTCATAATACAAGTGATATATGAATGTTACAGAAAGGATGGAATTCAGACAAGAGGTTTATTAAGAACAATTAGTGACAGTATTAGAAACAGGACCTTCATACCCTGAGGAATTTCTCTCCAGTATTTGTATCAGAAAGCAACAAGTTTTCAAATCCCTTTTTAAATTCAACTCTGCTAAATATCCCAAATTAAGCACTTGTGCATTGTTGCACAACTGATTTTCCTACAGTTCAGGACTGATCTTCATTTGAACACTTTTATTCAGGTCTGAATGAATCCATGTTTAGAATCTGTAACTCATTCTCACATGGCTTATTTCTTGCAATTTAATAGCGTTAATCATTTACCTAAGTTACATTATAGAGCTAAATTTCATAGAATGCTTTAATTTGTTACAAAATATTGCTTCTGCCTCCAGTAATATCAGCTGTTTATTGTTAATGAAAGATAGTACTACATTAAGAAAGCAATTAGTTTCTTTTGTAAGTTTGCCATTAAAAAATTACGAATTGGCATTAGAAACAATGAATCGACATCATCTGACATAACCCACTGTCTCCTGTGAGTCAAGAGTTAAGTAATTTTCACTTCAATACCAAAATCTAGGATTCTTCCAGGGAGCTTTCTGCTGTTAACTCATAGAATTAATTCTATTTAGTGCTGAGGGAATTGCACCTGCATGCAACAGACAAGGAAATATCATCCTTAAAACTTTAGCACTCGAGTATTCTTTCATGACACTGTTGAAAGGGTTTGTATTTTCTACGCTTTTTTTCCCCATCCCTCTTTAATAAAACCCATGCTATTAAATAGATCCCTGAGAGAATATTGCTACTATCTCTTCAGCTTTCTGGTAGCTGTTAGTCCTTTGTTTACTCATGTGCTGTGAATACCTGAGACATACCACTGATGATGACTTTTAAATGCTTTTTATAGCACAGCACTTTTTTTTCTCCTTATATCTTACTTTTTTGGCTCTGCACATGGTAGACTCATGCCAATCCTAGAGACAACTGTTCAACAGGCCTTTAAACAACTTTTTAAAGTATCCTTTTCCAAGTAATCCTGTGCTCCAAACTGCTATGCTACCAGAGACATGCTGAGACATGTACTGCTAACAGAGGCACACTATTTAGAAAATGAATAGCATTTTAACCACAAGATTAAAAAGTTTATTTTGCCTATCAATGAGGAGAACAAGGCTCACATAATGGATGTGCTGTCTTCTTTTTTTTCTCTGAAAGCCATAATTTTCAGATTTGCTAAAAAGCAAATGCCTAATTGTACTTCATTCTATCATTCCAGGATATTTCACCATTCCCTTTGTGAGAAGAGACATGGTGATCTTAAAAATGCTCCTTAGTTCTTTTAAAAAGTTACTTTATTTTACTATAAAATGGCAAGAAAAGAAATAGAATATGAATATTTAATGATAAATATGAGCTTGATTCCATTTTTTTACACCCCTGATGTAAGACTGCAGGCTTGCAATACTTTGCCAATACACATTTAAGTCTACATTTACAATTAGTGATTTCTAATATGAAAGCTATTGGCTTCTTCAGTCACATACAAGAAACAAAGACACTACTCTGTTAGACATCATACAAGAAATAAACTAGACCACCCCTGGCTATAAAGAATTACCAGTTTAGGCATACTTACTTCGCTTTTTCTGTCCATAAACAAAAAAAAAAAAAAAAAAAAAGGAATGTTAGTATTGATGCTATACCATATTAGTACCTATTTGAAAAGATACATGAAGCTTAAAATTTTTGAGAGCTTGAAAAAAGTCTGTTCAAAACTGCATGTGTATCCATGTGAAAGCCATGTATATAATGTAAACCACCCTCATCAGTCAAGCCCCTAATATCTAATATGCTTCTCTGACACTGAATAGCTGTGTTCACTTGCAAGTTATGGAAAAAAAATGAGATAACAAAGTGCAAGTGTTTTATCAGCAACCTGATGACACCCTTTGACTAGAGGCCAAGAAAAAGCACCTTGTGTATTCTAGGTGTATGGGAAAAGTAAAGGAAGCAAGCAGCTAAAAAAACACACCCTTGCTCACCAAACCCAGTGCCAGGAAGAGGATTAAACTAGCCAAAAATCCATTAGTAGAATAAAGGAATGGAGCACCAAAAGTAACATGGCCTTACTATCACCTCTCTATATATTATTTTTATAATATTGTCACTGTGAAATTTCGGATCTATTTTGCATGGTACAAACAAGACAAGGAACAAAAAGGTTTTATTTTTGGTTTTAAAGGTGCTCAAGAATATGCTTAGTTGGTTTCAGACAAATGATTTTTCATGCTGAAGAATCAATTCAAAGCATGAAAAAATATATTTGGGACAGAAAATATTTCAGTTGGTAACTACAGGCCTTGGAGCAAGACCAGAGGTATGAAATAATGAGAAGACATTTAAAATATTAAAAGAGAATGAAAAAAATTAGCAGTACACAAGATATTCAGCTGCATAAAATGTTAAGCTGTTACAGTAAAGCTGAAAATCTCAGCAAAAAAAACCCAGTATATCTCCAAGTAGATTACAGCCGAGTCCAAGCAGAAGTCTTCCAAAGGCATTTCCCCAAATGCGTACATTTCCCGGGGAACACCAACACACACTTAGGAAGCCCTGGCAGGCTCAATTACTTCTGCACCTTGTAGCACAGGCACTCCAGCCCATCTTCCTTCTCCCAAGTCTGTTTCCCTGTCTCCCTTGTGGCGCGCAGCCCCGGGCCCCCTAGAAACAAGAGCTGCCCGCTGCCTGTTGAAGTGCCTGAACTCCTGCCTGCGCTCACGGCAGCAAAACCAGGCTGTTCCCAGCCAGGGAGCGGAGCCCTGTTCCCGCAGGAGGCTCTCGTCAGCCCCTTCCCCACTGCGCACGCAGCACTTCTGCCTGCCTGCCCAGAACGCTCTTGGAATCCCTCAGGGCTGGGTTCAGAGCACCCTCAAGCTGGCTCTTCTAAAACCCAGGGTCCTTGTCCCCTTCAGCGTGCTCAGCACGCCCTTTAACTCCACGCTGCTGTGCAATGGAGCAGCGGGACAGGGACCTTTGCAGCCTGAGCTGCCCTTGTTCCTCTCTGTCCGTGCACGGAACACAGCGGGGAGGGGAACGGCAGCAGGGCCCTGCCTGTCCCCGGGCTCAGGTTTTGCGCCGCTTCAGCTCCACGGAGACGTGGGTAAAGTGAAAAACACAAACAGTTTATTAAGGGAAAGCCAAGCGAAGGGGTGAGCTGGGAGGTAAAAAAGGGGATGGGCAGGGCCTGAGGGCTGCAGGGAAGGAGGGAAGGCGCTGCCAACAGGGAGAGGGATGGCAGGAGCTGATGGAGCTTTGCACAGGCTCAGCTGTGAGCAGCCAGAGCCGTGCCTGCAGCTGCAGCTGGTCCCTTCTGCTCTGGAGGTGGTTCCGTCTGCCGGGATAGCAGCAACAGGGCACTGGGACCGTCTTTGCTCACGTCCAGACACTGCAGGAGCTGAAAGGCACAGGGCGGTGGCAGGGGAGCCGGCCGGCAGGAGCCCGGAGCCGCGCAGGGCCGGCTCCAGGCAGCAGCAGCGGGCGCGGGCAGCGTGCCAGGCGGCTGCAGCTACCAGAGGCCAGAGAGCTGGGAGGCAGCTCAGGCAGGCAGCGCTGGCCATCAGGCTCACCTCCACAAGGAACGCCTGGGCAGGCAGATGCCAGCGGGGCTGCTTCCCGACCAGCAGGCTGAGCAGGTGCGAGGCCATGTGGGGACACAAGGGCGTCAAGGCACAGCGCATCTCCCTGGCAGAGTGAAAAAGGCACCGAGGGCCTGAGCCAGGCAGGCAGACCTCTCCCATGCGTTTTCTCACAGAGGTCCCATCTTTCCCCAGCACTCTGCAAGGGGACGTGGGCCCCTTGGGAGGCGGCTGCTGCTGGGCATCCTCCTCTCCCAGCCCTTTGCAGTCTGCTTGGCCCTCCCTCAGTGACAAGGCCCTCTCGCTTACAAGCTCGGGGACCGTGTGGGGAACTCTGGGCACGGGGCACAAATGCCGGTGGTGGCGGCGGGGAGTGGGGGATCTCACCTGGCCAGCAGACCCGCTGCATAGTGCTGGGTGTCGGCACAGAGCAGGGTGTCCCAGAGCTGCTTGTGCTCCGGAGCCAGCAGGTTCTGGCCAAAGCCCAGTCGGGAGAGCAGAGCCTGCATGGTCTGCACTGCAAACCTGTGTGCCGAGCCAAGGCCAGGTCACTCTGGGAGCCCTGGCCCTGGCCGCAGGGGTGTGGGAAGGACAGGGCGACAGGCACCTGTTGGGCTCACTGGGAAGGCCGTGTTCCTCCTGGCACGCTCTCCAGAAGAGCTGGGTCTCCACGTCTTCTGGCCTCTGCTCCGTGGTGGCAAAAATTTGCAAAAGCAGAGCCACGAACAGGTGGGGAGAATGAAGGAGGATTGCATAGTGCCACTCGGGCATGCTTGCAATCCTCCACAGCACCAGAGTTGCCTGCAAGAGACAAAGCACCCCGAGGCAGCGCTCAGTGCCGAGGTTTCCGTGGGGCAGAGCCTGGGGGGAGAGGCAGGGGGAGCACCCGGCCTGCTGCCCCAAGCCCAGCTTTCAGCCCAGGCAGGGAGCTGCAGGGTGGGGAGAGCATGGAGAGCTTCTGAGAAGGCAGCCTGGAGGGCCAGCATAGGCCAGCTCCAGAAACTCACAGCCAGGGCAAGGAGGGCCTCGTTGTCCCCACTGCAGAGGAAGCCGCCGTACGGTGGCCGCTCCTCTATTGCAGACAGCAGCGCTGGGAGCACCTCCTCCACGGCTGCCTCTGAGGTGCCCATGGCCCTCCACATCAGGGCGGCGGCTCTGTGGGAGCAGAGCTGTGCGTCAGTACCGTGCCCCAGGCAGCTGCATGGGGCCAGGAGGGAGCATGGCAGTAGGCTCAGGAAACAGAGGGGCCCGAGGGTGCCGGTGCTCTCCGCCTGTCTGGCAGCCCCTGCTGGACAGGCTGGACAGGGCGAGGGGCCCTATGCGCCAGTGAGCACCGAGCTCTCGAGGCGCTTGTGCCCCGTACCCGTCACACGTTGGGGCACAGCGCAGGAGGCTCATCACGACGAGGGCCGGGTGTTCTTCAGTGAGGCTGACAATGGCCATTTGCAGCCCGGCGTCCACAGACTCACAGGACGTGAGTCTCTGCAGCATGGTGCTCACCACAGCTTGCACCTGGAGGAAGCGGCATGGGGAAGACTTGGGCTGCTGTCCAAGGGAGCAACTTGCCCAGCTTCCCCCAAGAAGTGCTTGCCTTCCCAACCCACTGGGATGGGGTTGAGGGGCCCCAGCAGACATGGCTTGAGGGGCCGCATGATCCTGGGAGGCCTTCAGCCCTGGCCCCCGGCTGCTGCAGAGAATAAAATCCCTTCTGGAAAAAGTAGGTCTAGGACTCACAGTCAGCGTGGGCATGGCCTCAGTCTCTGGGACGCCCTGTGGGATGGTGTTGTTGGTGGCCATGCCCTCCGTCAGGGCCATGTCAGCCTCCTCCCAGTCCTCGTCGGTTTCCCAGGCAGAGCTGGCGGCCAGGTCAGAGGACGCTGTGCTGGCAGCAGCCTCTGCCCGCAGCTCGCTGGGCCGGGGCTCAGGCTCGGGTTCGGGCTCGGGCTCGGGCTCGGGCTCGGGCTCTGGCTCGGGCTCGGGCTCAGGCTCGGGCTCGGGCTCGGGCTCAGGCTCAGGCTCAGGCCCGGGCTCAGGCTCGGGCTCGGGCTCAGGCTCGGGCTCGGGCTCGGGCTCGGGCTCGGGCTCGGGCTCGGGCTCAGGCTTGGGCTCGGCCGTGCCCTCGGGTGCGGGGCCGCCGGCCTTTGTGCGCCGAAGGCGCAGGACCCTCCGCAGTGTCTGCAGCAGAAGGAAGGGCAGGAAGAGAGGGACATTCTATGATCTGCTACAAGCGCGGGGCCCGGCCCAGCAGTGCCAGCAGGCCCTGCCCAGGTGGGGATGGCCGCAGGTACCTGTGCTGCTCGGTGGAAGCGGCCACGGGTGGGCTCCTGCTCTTGACTTGGGTCCCTGGCTGCATCTGCCAAAGAGCGAGCGCAGCCAGAGCTGAGGGGCTGCGGGAGAGGCCGGAGAACACAGCCCAGCCCTGCGCTGCCTAGGCAGGGACAGCCCCGCGGGCACCCAGGGGACAGAGGACGGCCACTGGGGGGGCAGCCCCGGCCCCTGTCCCATCCCATCCATGGGCATGTCTACAGGGATGGGATGGGATGGGATGGGATGGGATGGGATGGGATGGGATGGGATGGGATGGGGCCAGGCCAGGCCAGGTGCAGGCACCGGCCCTGTGGCCCAGCTCTGCCACTCACCATCCTGCAACGGCTCCAACTGCTCCAGCGCTGCAGGCTGCTGCTCTGGGGGAGCTGCAGGGCCTTTGCGTTTCTTGCCCCGAAGCCCCCTGAAGAGCCTGAGCAGCCTGCCCGCCATCCCTCCGGTTGACCTCGAGGGAACTTTCAACTGCCTCTGCAAAGGCCCGAGTCAGAGTGCTGCAGTGGTGCCTTGCAGGCACCTGCAGCAGAGAAGCCACAGGAAGGCTACAGGACAGCAAGTCCTGCACTAGAGGCCTCCTGCCACAATGACAGGAGACTCCTGGTGAACGATGGAGGTCACCAAGTCCCACGGCCTGGCCACGAGGGCACTGGCCGCAGGGATGGGAGATGCCTCGGAAAAACTCCGAGTCACCAAATCCCGAGGTCTGGCCGTGAGGCCAGCCACGGGAAGAAGGCTTCGGAAACGCTCCGGGTCAGCAGCCAACGAGCCGGCTGTGCGGGGACGCCTCACAGCACTGCTCTGTCACCTCCTGTCCCTTCGCAAGCACCGAGCACTGTGGCCTGGCCACGTCGCCGCCAGCCCCTATGTCAGCGCGTGTCACAAAGGGTTGCTCAGACACGCTGTCCCTTTCGGTTCCATAGGGAACCTGCTCCACCGTGTCACAAAGGGACACTGGTTCCACGTGCCCCGGGGCCACCTCCTCCCCACCCAAGGTGCCCCCGTTTGGAAGGAATCCATTGCCCCGAGTGTCTAACACAGCCCTGGACACACCAAGAGCCGCCAGGTGCTCGGGGAAGGACTCTCCACGGTTCCCGCACAGCCCAGCTCGGTCCTGGCCCTGGAGCAGAGCAGCTTCCAGCAAGCAAGAGGCAAACCCATCTTGCCAAGTGTTCAAACGCAGCACATAGGGAAGATGGCATGAATGTGTGCATAAAGGCCTTTGAATTCACAGCTCTCTGAGAGGCATTTGGGGATCATGGCTGGACAGAGATGATCCCTGTTATGTTTGCCCAATTATCTCATTAAAAAAACAACTCAACAATATTTAAAGTAGCAGCATTTTTAATTGAATAGAAAAAAAATATATAAATAAGGGATAATTTGGTTCTAAAAATAGCGCATAAGCAAAAAAACCGCGGGGTACACGAGTGCAAGGTTTTTGGACTTTTGCTACCTCACGTACAAGTTTG
This sequence comes from Calcarius lapponicus, assembly GCA_039654755.1. Lineage (NCBI taxonomy): Eukaryota > Metazoa > Chordata > Aves > Passeriformes > Fringillidae > Calcarius > Calcarius lapponicus. The sequence continues at coordinate 995,511 of JBBFKN010000043.1, forward strand.
CCAAGTGAAGATTCTCCCTTTTATGCCATGTGTTAATGTCATCTCTTCCTATTTTTGATTCATCACACTTTCATCTCCACTTTCATCACTATCTTTGCCACACATGCGTTGTCACCAGGCTCGGTGGTCGCACAAGTCTTTTGGGGTCTTCTTGATGAAGATTCTGTAGTCTTCTTCTGTGTCCTTTATTTCACCTTTGGGTTACACATGTGCACCAAGCCAGTACAATGCAAGCCAAAACTATCATATTGCTACATCTTAATATCAGAGTAATAAATCCCTTATAATTAGCAGTTTCTGGGACCCAACCAGGTTCTTCTTCCTTTCTGTTCATTTTTAGCTCCGGGTGTCCTTGGGAGCAGCTGCTGGGAAGGGAATGTGGAGCTCCTCCTTGAGAACATCTGCTGGGAAGGGGGGGTGGAGCCCCTCCTTTCCCTCTCTTCTCTTGGCATTACAACTTTTAACTATTTTATTTATTCTCAAATATTAATTACTGTATCAATATTGATTACTTTTTCAATTTTATCAGCACAAATCATACCTATTTAGCACAACTCCCCTATTTCTTTTTTTTTTTGATCATTGATTTGTGCTGTATTTAAAAGCTTTGCCTTGATATGTTCTATATTCTTCAAAATTTTGATTTTCTCATTTTCTTTTTCACACTCTTTTTCAAATGTGGTTAACACTTCTTGAGCTATTTCAATTTTTTTAGGTCTTTGATCATTTACACAGGTTGATTTAGCTGGTAGTACCATTATAGATGTTGGTTTCCCTTTTTGCTGATTCTGGATTTAGAGGCATTGTTGTAATTTGTATCTCTTGAATTACTGAATGAATTAGCTTAATAAAACACGGAATTATACAAGGCAGAAACAAAAGTCTCAGAATTGAACATAAGAAACATAAACTTTAATTTTTACTAAACACTTTCAAAAAGGTTATCTCTCCAATTTGTTTTTAGGATTGAATTTTACTTTTGTATTGACACATGAGCTACTTTTTAAAATTTTCTTTGCAAGTTCTGTAATAGTTTTTCTATAATTATCAATTTCTACACAACACTCAGATTCATTAAATCTCTCATAAACTCTTCTTTCTTCTGCTAACAGATAGTCTAGGGCAATCTTGTTTTGGCATCAAAAAGCCCACATTTGTGTATATTGCCTGGGCAACATTTTTAAAGCACCGGAGGTATGATTTGACACTATTTCTACTACTGCTTGTGGCTTTATTAATTAATTCAACAGGTAAATTGGGGTCCTATATTCCCATGACCCATCTTGAGCCCATCTTGCTGGGTCATAATATGTTATAATCTGTTCTGCAGGCTATTTCTCCTCTCCCCATTTTTGGTTTTTTTTTTTTTTTTTTTTCTGCTGTTGGAAAATTGAAATTCAAATTTCTTTTATTTCACTGCAGGGTTTCATACAGTGAAGTTCTTAACACATTGCTCTTAGACCTTGGTAAAATAAATGAGGGTTGTATTATTCTTATGGTACAGGTTCTTCTTCATCTTTGAGGTAACTCATTGTACGCCCGTTGCCCCTAAATCTAATATATCTCATCTGGGGCTTTCTAATTCTTATCAGTTTTCTCTGGTTGTTCTCAATAAAACCTCAGGTGGTGGATGGATTGGTAGGGGTTAGCTCCAGGACTTTTGTACCAGCATAAATTAATTTGTTCATCTTATTCATACTTTATTTCTTTTACTGGTCTCTATTATCTAACAAGGGTTTCAGGTCACTAACTTTTTGAATAATTATCTATATTAACTACTAATGTGGATTTGCAAGAAGTATGCTCTACTACTTTATTAAATTTCTTTCTTTCTCAAGTTATACAAATGATTCTAATTACTTGATGACTTAAAATTTTCCCTTCAGATCTTTTTAATGTACCAGAAATTTGGGTGTGGTTCCACTTTAAAAATTGCTCTGGAGCTAAGCTCTCACCTTTCTACGGCCATCTTTCAGCCATTTTTAGACTTCTACAAATCTAACATTTCGATAATCTTAATTCTGTTGCAATCTCTTGCATCAATCTCTCAAACAGGTTCTTATTTGAGGCTGGCAAATCTTAATCTTTGTAGTGCTGTTTTAGCTGCTTATACAATTCAGCCAATTCTTTTGACTTCTTTTATTTACTGTTTTTTTTTTTCTCTATTTTTCTTAGTTTCTTTTTTTATTATTATTATTTTTTATTTTCTCTTTTAATTTTTCTTTTAATGCTCGGCCTCTTATGCTTATACTTGGATCATCTTTATTATCATCTCTTTCAAAACAAAAAAATCTTTCATATTGAGGGCAAATCTGATTACTAGGGCGATAAAAAGCTTGTCTATTATATTTCAAAAATTTTTTTTCTCTAATATATTTTTCTTCTTTTAACACAAACATTTATAAAGCTACTGCAATTGTAGCAGACAAAACTAACATATGGGTGTGTCATAAACATAGATTTTATCTTGTCTTTAATCTACACGAGGTGATTGCAATAGTTACAAATGTTAAAATTGCTGGGACTTGGCTTTTGCCTTATTTGCTTTTTATTGTTGAAACTCTGTCCGGTGTGGCTTTATGGCTTTTGCCAACTGCCAGGGTACTAAAATGATCACAGTGAAAATAATCCTTAGAAGATGTACTTTTCTACCTTTCTCAAGGCCCCTTGGGTTGCTGCCAAGGGCTGAGATGCCAGTCTTCTTGGTAGCAAAGGTAATATCCCGGGATCTAGTCACTGGTGCTTTTAGTTTCTTTGGCACCCATAGCTTCACAGAGTTTGCTTGTCTCTTTTTAAATGCCATTTCCCAGTTCTGGCTGGTTAAAAGAAATAACTAAAACGACAAAAAACAGGGAAAAGGTTAGGCCGGGATACTATAAGTCGATATTTTCCAAAATTTCAGGGATGTGCCAACCACAATAAGATTTAACTAATTATCTTTCTGCTTCAAGGACAGGGAGTTTATTAAATCACTGCCTTCAATAGGCACACTCACGCGGGCCAATATGCCCTCAGAATGCTCCTATGATGTGGTATATAAACTTTTCCACAACAGCTGTTGATTATGAGACACTGGTCTATAATATCATTAATTGCTCAGTCTCTTATTTGCATTATAGCCGATATAGCAAGAACCAATTAATCTAAATTCTCCATTAATCCAATTGCTGCTGGAAGGGTTCCGTCTCCCACTCTCAAAGGTATCCCAAAAAAATAATTAGCAATGCATTTCATAGTTAGCCAGCTAAATACATAACTATAGCAAAACAAGCAAATAAATTGTCTCTCCTTTTCCCTCTTAGTTACTTCTCCACCATGAGTTAAAACAAAGTGTGCAAACAATACATATTGATGACACCTTAAATCATTTTTTACCACACTGCCAACATTTTGTTTGTCTCTGGACTTTTTTAACAAGAGGTGTTACCAGTCTCAGTTGCTGGGATTGCAGTTCTGTATCTAATCTTAATAATGTTGCTGGTGGGTGACCCCAGAGATCTTCAATCCTTTTAGGCTGTTTCTACCGATTAAAAAAGTGTGGTCTGTTTGTTTGTTTGTTTGTTTTTTGTTTTTTTTTTCCACCGGTGTTCTTCTGCCTCCAAGCTCAAGGGAATTGCAGTCCGCAGCCACTCGAAGATGCCTAGTTCCTTCTTAGTAAATCAGGGTTAATATAAATCAACAAATCTCACCATATTTTCACATTCTTGGAATTACTTGTTCTAACAATATTTTAGCCACTGTTTGAGCTGTAGCCCGAGCTGCTGGAAATGCTTCAACTCACTGAGTTAACTGATCTAAATAACAAATATTTCTACCAACCCAGTTTTGGCAATTTTGTAAAATCACCCTGGATCTTTTCAAATGGCCTGTAAGCTGTTTTGCTTACAGAGGGAGGGCTCTTTAACAACCTCTTATTTACCTTTTGACAGGTGAGACACCCCTGGGTAATTTGTTTTTCAGTTTTAAATATTTCTATACACCCATAAAAATTTAAAAAGTAATCACAAAGGGCTCTTGTTCCCCAATGTGTCTGTCTATGCAAGTTATCTAAGATCTGACGTGGCACTGGTTTTGGCATCATAATCCTGCTATAAGGAAAAACCCACTTTCTTTCCCTTTTTAAAGGTTGTTCTTAATTTCTTTACAGCTGCCAGTTCTGCTAACGGAAGGGAAAGTGTCTCCTGCTGAATTTCTATTTTTTTGTAAGGTTCTGATTTGCTTCTTCATCAGCCAAATTATTTCTTCTGACTAATATCCCTCCCTCTCTGGTGTCCCCTTACATGTACCACTGCTATTTTCTTTGAGCCCTTTAAAGCTTCAAGTTTTCTTAGCTATCAATTCCCCGTGTATTAACCCTTTCCCATGAGTGTTTATAAGTCCCCTTTCCTTTCAAATTTTTCTAAAAAGTATATATTACACTAAAAGCATATTTAGAGCCTGTATAAATAGTCCCTTCTCATCCTTTTAGTACTAATAATGCACGGAGTAATGCATAAAGTTCACAGGCTTGTGCTGACCAGGAGGGACTAAGGGGACCAGACTCTTTTACCCCCAGCTTTTTCCCACATCACCCAAATGCCAACCTGTATCATTAATTTCCAGATTATCTCCTTCAGTTAAAGAATAGATTTCAAGTTTTCCTTTACAGGCTTTTATCTGTAGATTTAAGGCAATTATTAAATCTCTGCCTAACAAATTATTCTCGGCCTCTGGTATCAACAATAAATCATTTACTCCAAATTTGTCATCCGTTTCAATTTGCACCCCTTTAATTACAGGAACAAGAAAAGCCTATCCTGTAATTCTGACCACTGGAACTCGCTCTTCACTTATCTCACATCCCTGGGGTAATTTTGTCACTGTCGACCGAGAAACTCCTGTATTAACTAAAAATATAACTTCTTCGCCCTGAGGACCTATTTTTAGCTTTATCAAGGGCTCTTCTAGTAATGTTTCAGTCCTCTTCATTAAACAGAACTCCTGACCTCTCTGATTCTCCTGAAAAGTTTCTCATCTTGCTGTCTCTTTCTGCAATTCTTTTGCAGGTGCCCTTTTTTTATGACAATAAAAACAGGTAGGTCCTGCACCCTTTAAAGAAGAACAAGAATTCTTTTAAGAGTCTTTTCTTGTGGCGGGAAAAACGCACAGGTCCTGTGTTCTTAAAAATAGATCCTGATATCTGCTGTTTGTTTTTCCCTGCAGATTTCTCTGTATTCAGAGCTGCCTGCATTTCTTGAACTGCTGCTACAAAAATTCTGGCATCTATTTTCGGCTTTTTTTATTTCTCTTTACATATACCCTTTGTGCTTCTCTAAGTAACTCTTGAAGTCCCTTATCCTGCCAATCTTCTAATTTTTCCAGCTTCTTCCTGATGTCACCCCAAGATCTCACCACAAACTGAGTTTTTAACAGAACCTGTCCCACTGCAGTATCAGTATCTATACTTGAATATAGTTGTAAGTCTCTTTTTAATCTTTCTAACCATTCTGCTGGGGACTCATCTTTTTTCTGATGCAAACTCAAAACTTTTCGTATATTATGTTTCCTAGGCGCTGTCTTCCGAATTTTTTTATTTTTTACTCTTCGGGATTCCCATTCATCCCAAAACTGAATCATCATCCCCAGTGGGCCGTCCTGAGGAATGCTCCCCTCCTGAGAACCCCCCTCACGGTTCCCAGATTCTCCAAACTCCTGCGGATTTTTCACACAATCCACAGCCCCTGGGTCAAGGAACTTACTTTCTCCCTGACCCATTTCTGGCAGCAACAAACTAAGAGATTCCCGGTACCTGGAAAGTCTTAGTTTCCCACACTCACCTCGTGGTTCAACTTTCTCACTTATTACTCTGTCACTTTGCCTTTTCGATTTACTTGTTCCACTTTTATCTCTCCCTCTGCAATTTTCATGTTCCACTCCTATCTCTCTCTCTTTCTCAATCTATTAACCCTGTCCTCTCTCCATCTAATCACATACTAAATTGCCTGCTACCAACCCCTCCAAGGAAATTGAACCTATTCACTCACTCTCATTCTCAGTTTCCCTCCTGGATCAGTCTCTCCTGCCCTAGGACCTTCTCACAGGTGCCTGGACCAGAGACCCCCTCCTCCCCCTGGGTCAAACCCTCCCGGGGTCCCCACTCATTCAATTTTCTTTCATTTTCCCTCCTTTTCCGGCCGGTACCCTTTTGGATAACTTGGAAACGCGGTACTGGGAGATCCCAATCACTCCAGGGGCCTAGGACTGCCCAGCCCCCGTCTCAGACACTCCACACACACTCACACATGCATACAGCCGCCCCCCGACCCAAAACCTCGTGATACTCACAGCCTCCTTTTCTCACGAGGGTCTTCGTGCACAAAGCAATTTTATATGGGTACTCTCTCTCCTCTAAGCTGGCACTCCGATGGGAGCCTCTCCTGCGCGCTTTTACTAACTTAATTTGCTTATGCGTTATTGTAATAAAGACTCTCTTTCCCCAAGAGAGAGTGGTCTAGCCTTGGGACCACTTAAAAGTCTGGTGAGGAGCTCCTTCCCAGAAGCTATCCACCTCCCTGGAGATAAGAGGGTCCCGGGTATCGGCACCCAAATTGTTATGTTTGCCCAATTATCCCCTTAAAAAAAACAACCCAATAATATTTAAAGTAGCAGCAATTTTAATTGAATAGAAAAAATATATAAATAAGGGATAATTTGGTTCTAATAATAGCGCATAAGCAAAAAAAAAACGCGGGGTACACGAGTGCAAGGCTCTTGGACCCTTGCCACCTCATGTACAAGTTTGCCAAGTGAAGATTCCCCCTTTTATGCCATGTGTAAATCTCATCTCCTCCCATTTTCGATTCATCACACCTTCATCTCCACCCTCATCACCACCTTTGCCACGCATGCGTTGTCACTTGGCTCGGTGGTCGCACAAGTCTTTTGGGTCTTCTTGATGAAGATTCCGTAGTCTTCCTCTGTGTCCTTTATTTCACCTTTGGGTTACACATGCGCACCAAGCCAGTACAATGCAAGCCAAAACTATCATATCACTACATCTTAATATCAGAGTAATAAATCCCTTATAATTAGCAGTTTCTGGGACCCAAACAGGTCCTTCTTCCTTTCTGTTCAATTTTAGCCCCGGGTGTCCTTGGGAGCAGCTGCTGGGAAGGGGGGGTGGAGCTCCTCCTTGGGAACATCTGCTGGGAAGGGGGGGTGGAGCCCCTCCTTTCCCTCTCTTCTCTTGGCATAACAACTTTTAGCTATTTTATTTATTCCCAAATATTAATTACTGTATCAATATTAATTACTGTTTCAATTTTATCAGCACAAATCATACATATTTACCACATCTTCCTTCTCCCAAGTCTGTTTCCCTGTCTCCCTTGTGGCACGCAGCCCCGGGCCCCCTAGAAACAAGAGCTGCCCGCTGCCTCTTGAAGTGCCTGAACTCCTGCCTGCACTCACGGCAGCAAAACCAGGCTGTTCCCAGCCAGGGAGTGGAGCCCTGTTCCCGCAGGAGGCTCTCGTCAGCCCCTTCCCCACTGCGCACGCAGCACTTCTGCCTGCCTGCCCAGAACACTCTTGGAATCCCTCAGGGCTGGGTTCAGAGCACCCTCAAGCTGGTTCTTCTAAAACCCAGGGTCCTTGTCCCCTTCAGCGTGCTCAGCACGCCCTTTAACTCCACGCTGCTGTGCAATGGAGCAGCGGGACAGGGACCTTTGCAGCCTGAGCTGCCCTTGTTCCTCTCTGTCCATGCACGGAACACAGCGGGGAGGGGAACGGCAGCAGGGCCCTGCCTGTCCCCGGGCTCAGGTTTTGCGCCGCTTCAGCTCCACGGAGACGTGGGTAAAGTGAAAAACACAAACAGTTTATTAAGGGAAAGCCAAGCGAAGGGGTGAGCTGGGAGGTAAAAAAGGGGATGGGCAGGGCCTGAGGGCTGCAGGGAAGGAGGGAAGGCGCTGCCAACAGGGAGAGGGATGGCAGGAGCTGATGGAGCTTTGCACAGGCTCAGCTGTGAGCAGCCAGAGCCGTGCCTGCAGCTGCAGCTGGTCCCTTCTGCTCTGGAGGTGGTTCCGTCTGCCGGGAGAGCAGCAACAGGGCACTGGGACCGTCTTTGCTCACGTCCAGACACTGCAGGAGCTGAAAGGCACAGGGCGGTGGCAGGGGAGCCGGCCGGCAGGAGCCCGGAGCCGCGCAGGGCCGGCTCCAGGCAGCAGCAGCGGGCGCGGGCAGCGTGCCAGGCGGCTGCAGCTACCAGAGGCCAGAGAGCTGGGAGGCAGCTCAGGCAGGCAGCGCTGGCCATCAGGCTCACCTCCACAAGGAACGCCTGGGCAGGCAGATGCCAGCGGGGCTGCTTCCCGACCAGCAGGCTGAGCAGGTGCGAGGCCATGTGGGGACACAAGGGCGTCAAGGCACAGCGCATCTCCCTGGCAGAGTGAAAAAGGCACCGAGGGCCTGAGCCGGGCGGGCAGACCTCTCCCAGGCATTTTCTCACAGAGGTCCCATCTTTCCCCAGCACTCTGCAAGGGGACGTGGGCCCCTTGGGAGGCGGCTGCTGCTGGGCATCCTCCTCTCCCAGCCCTTTGCAGTCTGCTTGGCCCTCCCTCAGTGACAAGGCCCTCTCGCTTACAAGCCCGGGGACCGTGTGGGGAACTCTGGGCACGGGGCACAAATGCCGGTGGTGGCGGTGGGGAGTGGGGGATCTCACCTGGCCAGCAGACCCGCTGCATAGTGCTGGGTGTCGGCACAGAGCAGGGTGTCCCAGAGCTGCTTGTGCTCCGGAGCCAGCAGGTTCTGGCCAAAGCCCAGTCGGGAGAGCAGAGCCTGCATGGTCTGCACTGCAAACCTGTGTGCCAAGCCAAGGCCAGGTCACTCTGGGAGCCCTGGCCCTGGCCGCAGGGGCGTGGGAAGGACAGGGCGACAGGCACCTGTTGGGCTCGCTGGGAAGGCCGTGTTCCTCCTTGCACGCTCTCCAGAAGAGCTGGGTCTCCACGTCCTCTGGCCTCTGCTCTGTGGTGGCAAAAATTTGCAAAAGCAGAGCCACGAAGAGGTGGGGAGAATGAAGGAGGATTGCATAGTGCCACTCGGGCATGCTTGCAATCCTCCACAGCACCAGAGTTGCCTGCAAGAGACAAAGCACCCCGAGGCAGCGCTCAGTGCCGAGGTTTCCGTGGGGCAAAGCCTGGGGGGAGAGGCAGGGGGAGCACCCGGCCTGCTGCCCCAAGCTCAGCTTTCAGCCCAGGCAGGGAGCTGCAGGGTGGGGAGAGCATGGAGAGCTTCTGAGAAGGCGACCTGGAGGGCCAGCATAGGCCAGCTCCAGAAACTCACAGCCAGGGCAAGGAGGGCCTCGTTGTCCCCGCTGCAGAGGAAGCCGCCGTACGGTGGCCGCTCCTCTATTGCAGACAGCAGCGCTGGGAGCACCTCCTCCACGGCTGCCTCTGAGGTGCCCATGGCCCTCCACATCAGGGCGGCGGCTCTGTGGGAGCAGAGCTGTGCGTCAGTACCGTGCCCCAGGCAGCTGCATGGGGCCAGGAGGGAGCATGGCAGCAGGCTCAGGAAACAGAGGGGCCCGAGGGTGCCGGTGCTCTCTGCCTGTTTGGCAGCCCCTGCTGGACAGGCTGGACAGGGCGAGGGGCCCTATGGGCCGGTGAGCACCGAGCTCTCGAGGCGCTTGTGCCCCGTACCCGTCACACGTTGGGGCACAGCGCAGGAGGCTCATCACGACGAGGGCCGGGTGTTCTTCAGTGAGGCTGACAATGGCCATTTGCAGCCCGGCGTCCACAGACTCACAGGACGTGAGTCTCTGCAGCATGGCGCTCACCACGGCTTGCACCTGGAGGAAGCGGCATGGGGAAGACTTGGGCTGCTGTCCAAGGGAGCAACTTGCCCAGCTTCCCCCAAGAAGTGCTTGCCTTCCCAACCCACTGGGATGGGGTTGAGGGGCCCCAGCAGACATGGCTTGAGGGGCCGCATGATCCTGGGAGGCCTTCAGCCCTGGCCCCAGGCTGCTGCAGAGAATAAAATCCCTTCTGGAAAAAGTAGGTCTAGGACTCACAGTCAGCGTGGGCATGGCCTCAGTCTCTGGGACGCCCTGTGGGATGGTGTTGGTGGTGGCCATGCCCTCCGTCAGGGCCATGTCAGCCTCCTCCCAGTCCTCGTCGGTTTCCCAGGCAGAGCTGGCGGCCAGGTCAGAGGACGCTGTGCTGGCAGCAGCCTCTGCCCGCAGCTCGCTGGGCCGGGGCTCGGGCTCGGGCTCGGGCTCGGGCTCGGGCTCTGGCTCGGGCTCGGGCTCGGGCTCGGGCTCGGGCTCGGGCTCAGGCTCGGGCTCGGGCTCGGGCTCAGGCTCAGGCTCGGGCTCGGGCTCGGGCTCAGGCTCAGGCTCGGGTTCAGGCTCAGGCTCGGGTTCAGGCTCAGGATCAGGCTCGGGCTCGGCCGTGCCCTTGGGTGCGGGGCCGCCGGCCTTTGTGCGCCGAAGGCGCAGGACCCTCCGCAGTGTCTGGAGCAGAAGGAAGGGCAGGAAGAGAGGGACATTCCATGATCTGCTACAAGCGCAGGGCCCGGCCCAGCAGTGCCAGCAGGCCCTGCCCAGGTGGGGATGGCCGCAGGTACCTGTGCTGCTCGGTGGAAGCGGCCACGGGTGGGCTCCTGCTCTTGACTTGGGTCCCTGGCTGCATCTGCCAAAGAGCGAGCGCAGCCAGAGCTGAGGGGCTGTGGGAGAGGCCGGAGAACACAGCCCAGCCCTGCGCTGCCTAGGCAGGGACAGCCCCACGGGCACCCAGGGGACAGAGGACGGCCACTGGGGGGGCAGCCCCGGCCCCTGTCCCATCCCATCCATGGGCATGTCTACAGGGATGGGATGGGATGGGATGGGATGGGATGGGATGGGATGGGATGGGATGGGGCCAGGCCAGGCCAGGTGCAGGCACCGGCCCTGTGGCCCAGCTCTGCCACTCACCATCCTGCAACGGCTCCAACTGCTGTGGCTCTGCAGGCTGCTGCTCTGGGGGAGCTGCAGGGCCTTTGCGTTTCTTGCCTCGAAGCCCCCTGAAGAGCCTGAGCAGCCTGCCGGCCATCCCTCCAGTTGACCTTGAGGGCACTTTCAACTGCCTCTGCAAAGGCCCGAGTCAGAGTGCTGCAGTTGTGCCTTGCAGGCACCTGCAACAGAGGAGCCACAGGAAGGCTACAGGACAGCAAGTCCTGCACTAGAGGCCTCCTGCCACAATGACAGGAGACTCCTGGTGAACGATGGAGGTCACCAAGTCCCACGGCCTGGCCACGAGGGCACTGGCTGCAGGGATGGGAGATGCCTCGGAAAAGCTCCGAGTCACCAAATCCCGAGGTCTGGCCGTGAGGCCAGCCACGGGAAGAAGGCTTCGGAAACGCTCCGGGTCAGCAGCCAACGAGCCGGCTGTGCGGGGACGCCTCACAGCACTGCTCTGTCACCTCCTGTCCCTTCGCAAGCACCGAGCACTGTGGCCTGGCCACGTCGCCACCAGCCCCTATGTCAGCGCATGTCACAAAGGGTTGCTCAGACACGCTGTCCCTTTCGGTTCCATAGGGAACCTGCACCACCGTGTCACAAAGGGACACTGGTTCCACGTGCCCCAGGGCCACCCCTCCCCCCACCCAAGGTGCCCCCGGTTGGAAGGAATCCATTGCCCCGAGTGTCTAACACAGCCCTGGACACACCAAGAGCCGCCAAGTGCTCGGGGAAGGACTCTCCACGGTGCCCGCACAGCCCAGCTCGGTCCTGGCCCTGGAGCAGAGCAGCTTCCAGCAAGCAAGAGGCAAATGCATCTTGCCAAGAGTTCAAACGCAGCACATAGGGAAGATGGCCTGAATGTGTGCATAAAGTCCTTTGAATTCACAGCTCTCTGAGAGGCATTTGGGTCTCTCGGCTGTGTGGTAATCCACAAAATCAGAGGGTTTGGGGAAAGCTGCAAATGGCAGGCTTCAGAGACAGTAGAACTGTGATTAGAGCTAAGCAGCAGCCATGAGATAGGTCTGCAGAAAAATTATTTATAAAGTAGAAAGCAAGGGTAAAATAACAATGGTCTTTTTATTAATGCTTGTCTTGTATAACTTTTTATGCTGCAGAAAAGTTTATCTAGCAAGAGATTAGGAAGTTTGAAGCTTAATAATTGGCCTCTGTGCAAGGTGTTTTAAGGCTTACAAGTAGGTATTGTATTCAAAATAAGCAAGCATTGTTTTAACCAGAGGTTCGTGTTCTTATAGTGGTTGGATAGAACTACTTTCAATATGCTTTTGCTTTCTGTGATTTGTCAAACAACTTATAAAGTAAGTTGTAACATTAAGTTCTTTGTCTGCTGCTTGGGATGTGAGCTGCTGGCATCTTCTCATTGTCATAACTATGTAATGAGACTGATGCTGAAAAATAAAACAGCTCAAGGCACGTTCTACAGCAGTCCTGTCCCGTTTGTGATTTGTACATATACTTCCGGCCAGCAATAAAAAGTGTTCTTCTGTGAAGAACTTTGTTAGACTAGAAGACTAAAAAAGAAGATCGTAGACAGTTCAGTCACCAGAAGCCCAGGCTGTTAAAAAGAAAAATATATCATCCCCTTCGTCTTCTGCACCTGATGTCCTTGTAAGTAATAAGTAGCAACTTAAGGGTCTTAGGCAACGAAATAGGAAATTATTTATCTAAAAAAGAATAGGATGTTTTTTAGCAACTTGAAAAAATTTTACAAGATAAAAGATGTTCAGACATCTCAAAACATGAACTGTAAGACTCATTAATCTGAGTAAAATCGAATACTCAAAATATAGACTTGCAGTCTGCTTTTACCTTTGATTTTTAAGACCAGATACACCAGAAAATTTATAATCTATTCTCTCTCAAAAAGGAAGAGACTGTAGGCAAACTAATGCCTGTCTCCAGAGCTTTAATGGAGAGTTTTAAACAAAATGATCATAATAGAAACTTTCTTGAATGCCAAAACAGAACACCTAGTTCTGAGATTTTAATTCTGAGTGCTGCTGGGCCATCGTCCTCTTCTGAAGAGATCTTGAGTTTTGTTCAAGGTTCCTTCCCTTCTAATGTGTCCAAAGTTTCTCCAAGCACTGTAGACAGCACCCTGATCCCTGGGAAGAAAGAATCAGATCAGCTTCCAGCTTCGGTTGTGTCCTCTATTTCTTCCGAGATTCTCTGTGTCACTGGTGCTGCGACAGGCTGTCCTTCCATTCCTCCGCGGAATCATCCACCCCCAGAATGTCCAAGAAAGTGTTCAAAATTTTTGTCCAGTCCCTCAAAATCAGATATTGGCTTGCTCAGAAATTGATTCAGTTCTTTTTAGTATGCCTTTGTGCTTTTATGTCTCCCTTATTAACTGTCAAGGTCTTCTAACTCATTCCAAGTGAAATAACTTTTGCTGACAGCACCTAAACACTCTTTGGTAAGAAGCTAACAACATTGTTCATGTCATTAAGCAGATAGGTAGCAAAGGAATTACTGAAGTTGCCCATTGCTAACCTCCTGCCTGACCTATTCCAGCATTGGTGCCTGATGTTTCCCCTTTCACTAGTTGCTTAACTCATCTTTTCTCAAGGCTGAACAGGCCCTGCTCCCTCAGCCTTTCCTCATAAGATAGATATTCCTGTCCCTTAATCATCCTTGTTGCTTTCTGTTGGAACTGCTCTATGTCTCTTTTGTTCTGAGGAGCCCAGAACTGGGCCCAGCCCTCCAGATGTGCCTCTCCAGGGCTGAGTAGAGGGGCAGGATCATCTCCCTTCACCTACTGGCAATGCAGTTCCTAATGCCCCACAGATTTCCATTTGCTTTCTTGGCCACAAGGACACTCTGCTGGCCCATGGACAGACTGTTGTCCACCAGGACCCCAGGTCCTTCTCCACAGAGCTGCTCCCCAGCAGGTTGGCCCCCAGCCTGTGCTGGGGCCTGGGCTTATTCCTGCCCAGCTGCAGGACCCTGCACTTGCCCTTGCTGAATTTCAGATGCTTGTTCTCTGCCCATCTCATTAGGAGTCAATCATGATTGATCATTTAACCTTCACTGTGGCCTGGTAATCACCCAGTGTTCTGCAGTTTAGTTGGAATACAGTGCATTTTGCTCTTGCTAAGGAAATGTACTCTTTTAATGGCTTTTGGAATAACATAAAGGGAGAAGCATAAAAAATAAAAGTGTAGAAAGTTCATAAACTTGCTTGGATGTATTTAATTTGATCTATGCTGAGATCAAAATACGGACAAACTTAGAAGAAAGATAGACCTGTTTTTCACAGACAATGGAATAAAGAACAGTTGTGAAAAAAGATCCAGTTTTAGAATACACTTTAATTAGAACATGTTAAATTACCGTAATTCTTTTTAGGTGACAGTAGGTTAACACTTGACAGTGAAGCTCAGATCTATATCCCTGCTGTAATATGTCTCAGAGCAACATGCTTCAAAGAAGAATACCATGGCTTAAATGACAAAGCTAAGTGTAGACCAAGGACCATTGAAAGGAAGAAAATAAAGAAGAAGTAGAAGCACAAACCAAAAAAAAAAAAAAAAAAAAAAAAGAAAAGAATGAAAGCAATAAATTTCCTGCAGATAAAAATAAAAAAATCAAATTAATATAAATAATCCACTACTGTAATTTACTTTCCATGTATTCAAGAAAACAACAAGTATATCTGTTCACTTTGAAATACAAGATTAGCTCCCACTCCTTGCCTTTTTAATAATTACAATTCTCTTTTCTTCCTGGTAAGGTATTGAAATAATATTCTTTCAAAGCTGAAAAAACACATGCCAACACATGTCATGAGTCATCAACTTAACAACCATGATTTTTGTCTGAAATATATTTTTTCTCCTCCATGCCGCACCATTCATAGCATTACTAGTTATGTTCTTTCCCTTTGTTCATTTTTGCAATCGACATAAGTGAGCAATCTAAAGCCATCAGTTTCTCTCTTCCAGATGTGATCTATCAGTCAATATTCTGCCTTGCTTGCGAGAGTTTTTCACAAAGCTTCAGGAGTGAGGAGAAAGTTCAACATTAAGAAAATGCCACAAAAGCACATAATAATAAATAATAATACCAGAAACAACAGCATTAGTATTAAAAAATATAGCCCCTCAAAACACTTAAGAGTAATTTTCTTTAAATGACTGCATTTTAGTTTGGTATCATCCCATTTATTGTGTAGTAAATCTGTTTTCAATTTCTTGATTGACTGTGAAATTCTGAGTATAACATCCATCAGCATAAATAAGCAGCTAGATACTAATTTTTTAAAGGTTATCCTACAAGAGCAATGAGGCCTGTAAATTTCTTGTACATCTTTCTCACAAATCTAAGCTATTATTCTTATTTCAGGTAAAGAGAAGATATGATTTGGAGTGATTTTGCGCAGCTTGAAAAAGACAGAATAAGTAGTGCTGTGTTTGGTGAGGCTGAAATGATTGCTAATGCTTTGTAAAAGAAATGGGTAAGACTCTTAGACAAATTATCCATACTAAAGTTATGTATTAGTACTTAAATAATGTAAATACACTATTTAGCAGTCCTTGATTAGCAACATTTACGTAGCAGATATCCCATTTTATGACCCCCAAAACCTATTGCTTTTCTCAGTGCAATCCACATTGCACTTTCAGAAACTTTACAGTTAAACGGAAGGGTCATCCTGGAATAGTAGAGCTGGGCATTTAGCCTGCCTTATTAAAGGCTTTGATTCTGAATCATCTCCCACCTGTAAACGCATGCCCATATACAGGAGCAGGGACAGAACATATCACAGAACGTGGTCTGGCTGCTAGCACATGTCATTTCTGCTGTGAACAGAAATGGTGAAGGTACAGCAGCATCAGCTTTCATATGTGCAAAAGCATTTCTGGGACACAAATTACATGGACCTCAGAAACACACTCGGTGCTGCAGTGAGCTACAGCTAACATTCCTACTATTGTCACTGGGCTAGCTGAATTGAAATGTTTCATTTTTTCTGCTGACGTGTAGCAACCACAGCATTATCCAGGCATGTAGCTATAACCTAGCTATAACCTAGTCCTGTGTGGTTTAACCCCAGCCAGTGACTAAGCACCATGCAGCCAACTTGCTCACTCCCTCACTAGTGGGATCAGAGAAAAACAGAAAAGTGAGAAAACTCTGTGTTGAGTTAAAGACAGTTTAGTAGGTAAAGCCATGCTCACAAAAGAAAGCAATACTAGGAGTTCACTCACAGCTTCTCATGGGCAGGGAGGTGTTCAGCCATCTCCAGGAAAGCAAGGTTTCGTCGCAGCTGGCAGAGCACAACAGGAGAAAGTCCTGCTTGTCAAGCCTGCTATCCTTCTGCAACTGGGTAATCTACCTAACTGATCTAGGAACTCCAGTAGATACACTGTTTTTGAATTTCAGCAAAGCTGAAATTCAATGTGTCTCACATTGTCCTTGGGGATAGAATGTCCATCCCACAGCTGAATAACTGTGTTAGGCACTGGGTGAGCAACTGGCTCACGGGTCTGCTACAGAGAGTTACAGGGAATGGGGTGACATCAGCTGGTGCCTGGTCACCAGTGGGCTTCCACAGGGCTCCATCCTCAGCCTGGCACTCCTCGACATCTTCATTGGCAACTTGTTCATAGGACTCAAAGGAATACCAAGTAAGTTTGCTGATGACACTAAACTGGGAAGCACTGTTCACTTTCTCAAGGGCACAAAGGCCCTGCAGAGAGACCTGGACAAATTAGAGAGATGGACAATCACCAACCTGTGAAGCTTAACAAGGTCGAGTGCAGGATTCTGCACCCAGGATGGAGCAACCCTGGCTGTGTGTACAGACTGGGGAATGAGAGGTTGAATATGGGTCAGCAGTACCCTTGCAAAGAGGGGCAACTGTGTCCTGGAGTGCATCGGGCACAGCATCACCAGTCAGGTAAAGGAGGGTATTGCCCTGCTCTGCTCCCCACTGGCGCAGCCTCATCTTGAAAATTGTGCGCAGTTAAGGATGTCACAGTATAAAAGACATGAAGCTATCAGAGAGCATCCAAATGAGGGTCACGATGAGGGGTCTGGAGGGGAAGCCGTATGACATTTGAGGTCACTTCTGTTCAACCTGTAGGAGACTAAGGGCAGATGTCATTGCGGTCTTCCACATCCTCATAAGGGAAGTGGAAGGGGCAGGTACTAGTCTCTTTACTCTTGTGACCAGTGACAGGGCTCAAGCAAACAGCATGAAGCTGAGTCAGGGGAGTATTAGGTTAGGTACCAGGAGAAGGTTCTTCACCCAGAGAAATGGTTGGGCATTAGAACAGGCTCCTAGGAGTTGGACTTGGCTCCTGATGAGTCCCTTCTAACAACACACATCCTATGAAAACAAAAACATAACAGTGAGTTGGGAAGACAAATACCATCCCTCCAAATGTTCCCCCCTTCTTCCCCTGTCTTTATATCATGAGCTTGACACCATATGGTGAGAAATATCCCTTTGGCTGGCTGAGTCAGCTGTCCCATCTGTGTCGTTTTGAATTTTCCATATGTCTCCATGAGTATCAGTGTGGCAGTATGAAAAGCAGAAGAGACCTTGGCTCTGTGCAAGTGCTACTCAGCAATAACAACACTGTTTTCAGCACAAATTAAAAACACAATCCCATACTAGGTACTGTGAGAAAGTTAGCTCTACCCCAGCCAAAACCAGCACATCTAGACGGAGGGCATTCTTGAGGAAATAAGGTATTAAAAGTTTTCAAAGAAACACTTTGTTGGGAATGAAACTGATGAAATTATTACTAAAAAAGGTCATGTTCTCTACAGAGTCCTGAAGAGATACATGTCTGTTGCATTTTCTATCAGATATTTGTGATTCTGTAAAACTCAAAGCCTTCATAGCCCTGGTATGAAAGGTATCAATTCTTGAAGCTTCTCTCTGTTTATCGCCGATGTTACAGTAGTGACTTCAGTGACACTGAATACAGGACTTTGGCTCAGCACCCAGCACAAGGTACCGCATTCAAGCCCCACTGGTGTTTTAAGAAGACAAGGCTATGAGCCATTCAGCTCCTTTTCTTCACTGGTGAATCTGACAGAGTGCTCCTTCTCCAGGGAGCTCAGGAGTAGCTGAGGTGTGAGCAACGTGCTCCTGCTCCTAAACCTTCAAACTATAGAAATATTACACCTTAATCTGTCAGCAATAGCTCAATTTATTGTAGAGCTATAAAAAGCTCTCCATGTAGAGCTTTTTGGAGCAGAATTTCATGCACTCTGACCACTGCCAGGTTTTAGTCTTTTTTTCTTTCACCATGAAAATTAGTTCGATTTCTATAGCTAATTAAGTGTAGCTACCTTGTCAATTTCCAATTTGTCCTGCTAAGAGATCAGCTGCTCTGGAGGTTAGTTCTAAGCATATATTGCATCTATGAAAGCACAGGCTCTAGACTGTGCTAAAGAGTTAACACTAAAATAGTACGATGAAATGCCTGTGCTGTTACAGCGCTTTTCAAGGTAAAAGATACGAAAAAAATAGGAAAATAATCTACTTCCAGAAAAAGAGATAGTATTATGACCTGCCCCTGATGGCAGGGTAACTGAGATTCTTGTTAGTAATAGATCCCTTGGGACAGATTAGGGGGAAATGACACTAAATGAGTGGCAGTTATAAATATGTATATGGCAGGTTTATTTCAGAGCAATTTGGTTGCAATGGAAAAGAGGTCTGAAGCCATTTTGGTTATTATCTGTAGAAACGGAGCCATATACAAGCATAAAATAAGAAAAGAAAAAGGAAAAGAAAAAAAGGAAAAGAAAAAATAGAAAAGAAAGGATAATAATAGAACAGCATTACCACCTGTGGATCCAGAAATGAGACCTATTTCCTACAATTTCAACATCCATTGGTCAAAGTGATGGCCACAGTCTTGATCTGTCAGGGGTGGAAGAAGCCCATAGAATATAAAGTTCAATGGATTAAGATATATTTAGATTCAGCTGGGAACACACAGGTACCTCCACTGAGAAGTGGGGGAGTTTTACAATGTCTGATGCAACACTGTAGATCATGCCTAGTCTGTCCAGAAATGAATCTGGGAGAGTTTTGGGGGTCTTTGATGGTTGATGACATGTTGAAAGACATGACAGCTGCCTCTTCCATCAGTGTAGTTGAACCAATTATGCTCCATCATAAGGGATGAATATCTTCAGTCCTCTGTCTGAATGTCATGGTTCTTCCTGGGGAGGGGGTGGAGGAGTTTTATACCTGTGCATAAGACTTTTTTGTTTAAGGTTGTGTAAGGGGAGGTATTGGCTTATAAAAAGCATTATTTGACCTAGCAGGATCTGCCTCTTGGGAGCCTTTTCCTTTGTCTGGCTCAAACTGCAGCTTGTAGCCTCTGGTGGTGGGCGTGTACCCCTCTGCACATGGGCTGTTACCATGCATCGTCAACAAAGTAGCCAATTGTTTTGAGGAATTAAATTTCAGTCTGGTACAGATAGAAAAAAAATTAAAGACATATAATCCAAACCATTTTAAATTCTCAAGCCTCCTCAATACTTTTTTCTTTTGCATTAAATGGAAACAAGAAAATAAGGAAGTACTTGGTATTTGTTCCATACCAGATTACTACTGAAAAAGACGGACCTGACTGAATGAAGCACAGTTCTCTGGAGAAGTCTTCCAATGTTCACTTGCAACTCTCTTCCCTCTGTTTTTCTAAAGACAGGCATGACTCCATGAATGGAAGATACCTGGCGAGGTTGTCTGGGGTCACCTCAAACCTATGACAGCTGTTGGGGTGCTTGCCCTTTTTCTTCTCACCTGGAAAATCTGATGGTGTTTAACAATCTGCTGTTGAGGAACAGTCTCTGCCTCTTGATTCCCACTGACAACACCAGGTGCTATTTGAAGAAACTGGTTTAGAACACAATGTTCACATCTCTGTAGGGCCTGGAAGTCATCCATGTGTTCTTTTATTGTCCAAGTTAGCACTGCACTTTTGCCAGATTCAGATTTAGCGTTTACTTCAGCCCTTTCAGCTCAGCACCTGCAAACATGGGGACTGAATGTTTTTGGTGTATTCTAGAAGAGCAAGGAATGACACCGAAGTTGTGGGTTTGATCTCCATACAGGCCATTCCCTTAAGAGTTGGGCTCGATGATTCCTGTGGGTCTCTTCCAGCCCAGAAGATTCTGTTGAAAGTCACAGCACTGGGGCAGCATGGAGAGAGGTGAATTAGCAGAAAGGGTCTGGCAAAGCATAGGGACTTGCTAAAGCAGCTGTGCCCCAGATTGGCTGTCAGGGATCGTGTGTATCCTAGAGCGTAGGGTAAATGGAGACACTCACTGACAAAAGTTTGCTTTGAAAATAGTGACAGTATTTTCATAAAATCAATTTTAAATGTCTATCTTACTAATTTCCAGTTCAGGTTTTAACTCAACTTGATAACATTTTCCATGGAAAATTGAATAAACACCATGACTGTGGTGGTAAAGTCAGAAAGATTTTGCAGATATCTCAATCAGCAAATTCTATTTTTCAGGTAAACCAGTAGTAAATATAGTCAATTTTAGGTATTGTACAATGTAGCCGCATTTCAGGACTTGTTTCTAACAGTTAATAAACTAAAGAACTCATTGTCTGTGGGGAAATGTGTTGAAATTGAATATCAAAGACAAATACCATACAGTATATTTTAAGATATATGAGAAGAAAATCTTGCACTGTAGTAAGAAAACCAACCTTTTTTGTGACAGGGAAAGGAATGTTAGTGCTAGAAAAACTTCAAAAAATAATAGATACTTCAATGATCATGAGAATACAAATGCTTTTCAATAGCATTAATGAGTTCAATATAGGCTCCTAAAGCCTTAACATTGGCAGAAGCATTGGATTAACATAAAATATGTATTAAGAAATATTTTCATGATGATTCATTCTATTTGTAAAATATAATAGCTAGGAAAGCATATATCTTTAAAACAGACTTCTCAAAGTGAAGCCTTTACTATCAAACTCATCAGGTATGTATGCTTCCTCTGCATTTAACCTTTTTTGACAGCTGAAAGGCATTTCAATACAGCCCTGAGGTAAATGTGAATACAATTTTATTTCCAAATTGGATTTTAATAAGTATCAAATTAGAAATGTATTTAGTGTTTTTCTAGGTTTTCATTAGTTTCCAGATCCAACCAAAAGGAAACATAATGAGAAAGTCCAGACTTTTTGGAGCCTGAAGACCAAAGATGAAAGACGAATTATAAAGATATGCTCTATTTAACCTATGGCAAAAATTTGCAGATAGTGAACACACACATAGGAAATCCACCTCCACTGAAAATCTGTGAGCTGTTTCATTCTTAAATAAATTTATTGTGAATGCAATGTGAAGTATCTATGACTGTACATTATTTTTGAGATGCACGGGTATTGAGTAACCACACAGCAGCCTCATGAGCCACACAAATACAGCAGTCTCAAGGTATTAACAAAGGATCAATGCCTCTGTGTGTGTGCTATCCCCTGTTTTTCACAGCATCCTCAGAGATGAGGACATTTCCAAGGCTCTGGTGCTGATACTTTTTATCTGTTGATGCTAAAATGAAAAAATAATTATTCATTTATTTCTCATCACTTAATATAACTGTAATGTAATTGTAAACAGTGATAAAAAGTCTGGTTGCAATCTTTGCTGCTTGTCTTACTTCAATACCATCAAAGCAGAAAGATGAAGAAATCTAGCCATTGCTATATGAAAACTATAACTTGCAGAGATAATAGTAAGTATGGCTATATTTTTCCTGACAACTGCTTAAACATCCTTGCAATCATGACAATTATTTTTGTTTTTTTGAAGTCTGCTTTCCCAGGAACATAGGAACTACTCCCTCTGTTACAATCCACCATATTATAAAACATTTTTCACCATCTGCTGGAGAAACACCTTGGAGCATGCTGCAGCTCATATCAACACTGCCATCAACAAAAAAAAAAGCAATTCCAGAAGCACTCCCAGGATTGAATGAAACCATTGATCTTTCAAGATGACAATTAATTCTCTTGGGAAAAAAGAAAAAGTTTCATAAAATAGACCAATGGTATGCACAGAGTTTTGGAAAGAGAAGGGAGAGAAACAACTGGGTAAGCAGGCTGCTGCAGTTCTGGCCATAGCTGTGGGCTTTGCAGTGGCAGTCTCAGCTCCTGACTGATACCTGATACCTGATGTATCAGAGCTGTAGGCTCTGAATTAAACTAAGTGTTTTCATCCATTTGAAAAAGAAGAAATGAGCAAGACTCATGTAAAATGTTCATTTGACCTGGGGAAAAAAATGACGATATGGGGTAATCCAGCTTTTTTCCCTTTATGTCTTAGCATTTCTAGATGACACATCTCTGTCCTTCAATAGCTCTGTTTGGTTTCTTCCTATGATCTGACATGGACACATTTCTTTCTAATCTCTCATTGAGCACAGGCACAAAAGACAGAGCTGGATGAAGTCAAGGGCATTGGCAGTGCTACATGAGAGCACAGCTCCTCCTGACTCTCAGTGCTCAGCTGGGAGCAAGGCTCCAGGCTCAGCTCCTTCTGAACATTCTGTGTGAGACCTGTGCTCTGCTGGGATGCCTGGTTTATTTTCCACTGCCATTTTACAAGCCAAACTGGGCATAGGTAGCTTACTGCCTATCTATACCCTCCTGCTCCTATTAGTCTGTCTCTTCTTTAAGCTTTTGATTTTTCTCCATCTGTAAATTTTTCACTGGTGGTTTTTTTGTTCCTAAGAAACCACAAAGTTCTGGATTAACTGGGGACTTTAAGGAGTGAGAAGTCCATACCTCATAAGAACGTGTATTTTTCACTGTTCTGATTGCAAAAATTATTTCCAAATGTTCACATAACACATACACATACAAAGAACAAAATATGGGGCCACAACATTCACTGAAGAGAGCTTGTAATACGGAACATGATCTAGTAATATTTCACTGACTCCAGCTTTAGATCTTAAAAAATTTCTGATGAATACAATAATGTACAGACAGCAAAAGTTACAGTTTTCCTTCTGCTACTTACATATCACAGACATATTAATATTTTTTTATTTCAATTACTTTATAAATGCTCAAAAAATCTTTTGGGGAAAATTTCCTGGCATTTTATGTGATTTGGAAAGCTTGCACTCACACCTGCAGCTTATCATTACTTTGGCATGGAATTTGTTTTTCACCTTTTCCGATCTAGATAATGCTTCCAGGCCATCAGCCAAGAATGACATTGGACTGAGATGAGCTACTATTCAAAATTACTGGTGGGTTATGACACATCAAAATTATTATACAGTTTTTAAAAATAACCTCTAGTGAGGGAGTTTTCAGTAAACAAGGATCACTGTTTGCCAAGAGAAGTGTCTGATACGTAGTGTCTTACTACATAAGGCTTACTTATTACGGAAAAAAGAATACATTGATGGGAACTCCATGAAGTGGATTCCCTAAGACTCCCAAAGGAAAATTCAAACTGAGACTTGACAACCTACCAATAAGAATAATTCAAATTAAGGTTTGGCTTTAAAAACCCCTGTATCATTGGCCAGAGACGAAGCGCAAATCCAGAAGATAAGCTTCAAAATAGGGAATTTTTCTGAGCCAGAAGAGCAGGGAACCAAGCTTTTACTGAATGTGATCAAGTTCATTTTAGTCACAGAAAGGGTAAGGTGGTGGGATCAATGCACAGAGAATGGCCAACAAAGAGGAGGAGCTGGAAGCCTCTAAGGAAGTACTCTGAGGGAACTGGGGTGGCTTCTAGTGGAGAAAAGAAGGCTCAGGAGGACTTATCACTCTTCTACAACTTCCTGAGAGAAAGTTAGGCAGGTGTGGGTTGGTCTCTTCTCCCAAGAAACAAGAAATGAGACAAGTGGAAATGACCTCAGGATTCAGCAGGGGAGGTTTAGGCTGGGTATTAGGAGAAATTTCTTCACCAAAGGAGCTGTACATCATTGTAACAGCTGCTCAGGGAAGCAGTTGAGTCACCATCTCTGGAGGTATTTAGAAGACATGTAGCTGTGGCACTTAGGGATGTCCTTTCGTGTTTGATTTAGAAATGTTAGATTAATAATTGGACCCAATGGTCTTAAAGCTCTTTTCACAACCTAAAAGATTCTATGATTTTGCATTTTACTGGTAGAAGTATGTGTTTAAGTACCATCTTGCACTTACCCTATCAACTGAGACCTTGTCAAACCTGCATCTTTCAGGAAGAAGTCTCTCTGGTCTTGAATTCATATTGCTATTGCTGACATTGTGGTTTAAAACCTAATTTCATAATTTAAGATGATGGTTGAACAAATTTCATAAATAAAAAGAAAAAAAGTTGTAAAGGACTTCAAACTCAGTAATTCTGGGTTAGTTCTTAATAAGAACAGGAATCCAAACTTTCACAGTGTGTAGAAAGACAAGAAAAAAAATCCCTGCTTATATTTTTAGCCAGTCCTGGTCTTTATTTGTTAGATTTTCACTACAAAATTTTTTTAGTTAAAGGAGAATTCCAAGAACTTGCATTACAGGTAATTTTTAGTTTAGGGAATTGCTTTTCTCAACCCCAGCCGTGCTTTAGTTTCCAATGTGCAGACACTCTGTTAGCTCAGCATGTTTTTTGCCATGGTAATGTCAAGTGCCAAAAGCAGAACAACAGCAGTGCTCCTCATGGTGTTACATCTGCAAATGCTTAATGAATAGTGCAGCTTGCACATTTCAATACATTTTTAATTATATTTGGCAGAAAAAAGAACGCATGACCTGGCTTAAAATGTATCTCTGTCAGATCCCTGGTATTTAAGCAAGAAGTTGCCTCACTGGAATACAAAACTTGTCTAATTGTTTTAAAGAATTCCCACTAAGATCAAGCTTTCTAACTGTTCTCATTTCTAAATGTTTCTCACGGTATCTCGTAGATACTGTGGTCTGGTTTTTTTTATTTTACCCAAGGACTTTTTTAGTCACATCTTCCGAAGTATCCACTGGTAATGAGAGTGCTGCGTGTTGCTTGTCAGCGAAAGTGACCATGCCAGTCAGGAAAGCTATGGTATAGTGTTTTTTTCCTAAGCTGAACTCCTCCTTTCCCTCTTACTTTTGGCTCAGTCTCCACTCACCATTGGTAGCAGAATTATTTGCACAATGTCAGCAAGACCATTTCAGTAATAAGTACCAAAAATAATTTTTCTTACGTGAGTGGATGACTTTGGCTGCAGAATAAAGCAGAGGATTGCACCTCTGTCCTGAAGAACTGACTTCTGCTGTACAAAACTCCTCTTCCAGAAGCCCAAAGCCTGCAGCCCAGAAGCCAGATGCTCTTCTCAGCATGTGCCCCATACAAGCACTCTTAATGCCTTAGAGCAGAGAAACTCACTTACTGCCTGGAGATGTTTTCTCCAGAATTTTTCCTGCTTCCAGGTTTTCCAGAAATTAGGCTCAATCTGCTTTTTAAGCTTTCATCAGCATCTGTTCTGTCACCCAGTAGTATCAATTCAGAGCAGTGTGATACACATCCAGCTCCCATTAGTACAACACAGTGGTCACCAAAGCACCCGTGGGCCCATCTGGCCAGTGGTTGAGATGCAGAAAATCTGAACTACAACATCCCCTTTAGATTTTAACTGATTTCTCATCTATTTTATCATTCTTTTACTGGTTTTCAACCTCTATTGCATATCTATGAGGCACTTTTGAAGCTAACTAATTATTCATATGCTAGTTATTTAGATAAGCCTTATTGGGAGGTCTCTAGATCCTCATTCATATGATGCCATATCATTGACTTTTCTGTAGATTTACACTCAGTGTACTCTAATGAACCACAACACATCCTCCTTTGTCATCACTCATGGTTAAAAATCCCTGCTACCTGCTTGGCACTGCTGCAGAAATTAACTTTCATGTAGGGCCCGTGGCCTACATGTGAGACTATTTCCTCCTGTTCTCTTCAAAACTCACTCCTGCCATGAAATGTTCCTTTAACTGGACCAATTACCATTCCTTAACTTTCATTATAAACTCGTATTCAACTTCCTTATGGTTGTCTTCTAGAAAGCTGAAACACCATGACAAGCCAACCTAACAAAAGGTAAATATATTCAAAGTGTATATTTTTAATAATTCAGATAAAAAATGTTTTGGATATGCTGTCTCATGCTTGCTCTTTCCATTTATATGTATTTTCCTGCATTTATAGACAATATTTGTAATCCTTATGAGCTTTTTTTTTTTTTAGGCTAAAAATCAAGCTTTTTTTTAGTCCCCTGTCACACAGAAACCTCTCCAGATTAATTCCCACCAATCTTTAACTCCCTGCTTAATTGTGTATTTCATCAATATATGAGGCCAACATGTATCATGTGGTATGCCCAACACATGGCCACCGTGTATTGCTGGACTGTTTTCTTTTCTTAACTTTTGTATCTAGAGAGTACCCATTTGTCCAAAAGTCCTTAATGTGTATTTGCATATTGTGCTGTTGTTGGCACCGTGTCTCTGAGGTCTTACTCTTTTTCTCCAGGCTTTGAGGGATGCACCTCTTCCTATGTAACATCATTCTCTTTGTTTTAACAGTGTTTTTCTACCCAGTTTCTCTGGAAACTTTGAAGTGTTCTCTTGCTCTTTGTGATGAAATCATTAGTACTAATTGCCTGCTTTTCACAGGAAAGCAGATTTATTATGCAACCAGTGTTCTCTAAATAGAATGCACAGGGCTCTTGATTTTAACAACCTGCAGCCAGCTTTCACAGTTGATAGCAATTTGCAGATAAAAATCAATCAGGCATACTTGACTGGGCTGTAGAACTGTCCTACCATGCTTAACTAGGCTTGTAAAGTCACCCTGTATCCAAAATTCCTGCTGCTTTTATTTACATCATCTTTTTCATTTTCTTTTTGTAAGAATTTGAATACGCATGAAAGACAGTAATTCCTTAAAGCAGAATTATTATCAAAGATAACACTGATAATATGTCAAATTTTCAATCTCTATCCCTAAAAAAACCTTAAACCAAACTTAAAAATACATGTGTTATATAAACCCATACTACATCAAGGAGTATGGGTTTATCAGAGAAGGATACTTCTGAGACTCCCAAATATTTTAAAAACTGTTACAAAAAAGAGTTCTCAGATGCTATTGTAAACCCCCTTTATAACTAACTTCCTGATTTTTTACTAAATTACTCTATATACATGAAGCTCGTCATGTATTCAAAATGTCTGGGTCTGTAGTGGACTTTGTTGTCATAAGAAATATTTTTTAGTACTTTATTTCTGGAATGTGACACAGGAGATTTTAAAAATCTATAAAATCAATCAGATGATTTCTGTGAAAGTGTTACGAGATACACAGCTGAAAATAGCTTTCTAACAGTCAGTAAGTTTATATAAACCCATACTACATCAAGGAGAAAATACATTAATTTAGCATTTTTATTAGAAAAAGGAGTGACAAGATGCATGGAAGAAAATCCAGAGAGGCCTTAAGTGCAGGGACTGATCATTTTACCAAGCTCCATCAGGAAGTGAGAAGCATTGGGAGGGGGAAAAATCATTCTACTATGTTGTAAAATAAGGTTTTCTTGCTGAGTTTTTAATTTCTCATACACTTTGCGGAGGAAGCCAGAAAAGTTTTTCTTCTATGAGGTGTCACAAGGGAATGGCATGGGCTGCTGTCTCTGATGTGAATGGATACCGATATATCATTTTCTTTCTTCTCTTTCTCTGTAGTTATCTCTAGATCCAAGGGGCAAAACTTGCGCAGAAAGCAAACCAGTTTAAATGCTAAACTTAAGCATAAGTTAAAGTACCCTGATGGACATGAATCAAGGTATGCAACACTTTGCACAACGGGATGTTTTTAAATACTCCTTTTGGAGTAGACTTCTGGGAAAAGCTCAGCTGCCTGAACCTTATTTCTCCTGCGCCAGCAATGAGAACTAGGAATTTACTGTTCTCCCCTTCTGGGATCCTCAGCCGGGTATGGAAGTGGATGTTTGGTCTTGCTGGGGCAGCTGAACACCACAGAGCTCCTTTAACGCTGCTCACTGTGTCTCTGAGAATATACTGTAAGTGATGCTTCAGAGGAAATTGTCATCAATAATACTAGATACCTTGGGAACAATTACTCTTACTTGTCAGTGGAAGTGAGGAGTTAATATCCTAAACAATATGGAAGAAAGATATCTTCCACAGGGATTTGTGCAGATGAATTTCAAATTGCACAAAAATGCATTCCCCCGAACCATTTCAAATACATAAATCTCACTGTCTGTGAATGCTTTTCTGTATTTCTATGATGGGAAGGGCATGGACTAACATTCTTTTTATAATTTCTGATTAATATAGATCTTTACCATAACAGATTTTACTGTCTTGTAACAAACCTACTCCCCACTCCCTCAAAATTAATTAGTCTAGCTGCTTTCAATCTTTCCTTTTAGGCAAATACTCCTTTCTTGGTCTTCTATAGTTCAATAATTATAATTTCCCTTCTCAGGACTTTTTTGTATATGTGAGAAGTTTTAAATTGGTCCCTCTCCTATTTAATGCTTTGCATTTCTCCATGTTGAATTGCAGCAGCCATTAGGTAGTGTAATTACATAACAGCTTTAGAAAGTATTTTTCTTCTCTGCCCAAATCTTGTCAAACCTAAATAATTTCATCTTTATAAAGCCTTACAACAGGCTTGTTTCTGTTTGATTGAATCAGAGGAAGATTAGAGAATTAGAAAGAAGACCATGTCATCAATTACAGAGTAGGCAATAATCAGAGGATAGTAATTTCTGTGTATTATATTACAACTCAAGAGAATTGGAATTAACTGAGAGATAATACAAACTGTGCTGGTTTTGGCTGGGATGGAGTTAATTTTCTTCAGCGTAGATAGCAGGAGGATATACTTTGTATTTGTGCTGGAAATAGTGTTGATAACACAGGGATGCTTTTTCACTGGTGAGCAGGAATTACACAGAGCCAAGGCTTTCTTTGCTCCTCACCCCACTTCACCATTTATGAGGCTGAGGAGAAAAGATGTAGGGGGACCCATATCTGGGATACCTGATCCCAGCTGAACCAAGGGATATTCCAACCCATGTGGTGTCATGTTCGGCATGGAGAGCTGGCCAGTGAAGAAGAAAGGGAAGGACTTTCAGAGTGATGGGGTTTGTCTTGCCAAGCCACCATTACACATGACAGATGGTGACAGACAGGCATTCCTGGGGATGGCTGAACACCTGCCTGCTGATAGAAAGTGGTGAACTAATTGCTTGGGTTTTGTTGGCTTTGCACAAGGATTTTGCTTTACCTGTTGAACTGCCCTTATCTCAACCCACAAATTTTATCCTGCTGATTGTCTCCCATCTAGGAGATGGAAGACAAGCAAGGACTGAGTGAGCAGCTGTGTGGGGTTCAGTTGCTGGCTGGAGTAAAATAACAGAGTTTTCTTTCCCTGCTCCTCTGAATTTAGAAGGACACATCTGTTGTTATACTTCAAGAAAGATGGAACTTTGCTCTTCCAGTGACACTTAATCATTCCAAAACTGAAAACATTCTTCCTATACATAAAACATTTTAAGTACTTATACATATACACACAGAGGAAAGAGGAAACAAATACAATTAGTTAATTTATCTAGAGAAAAAGCACAAGGCAATCCCTCTGTAGTTGTAAAAAATTTCTCTTTTCATGTCCTGACAAAAAAAAAAAAAAAAAAAAAAACAGAGCAAAACCATTTTGAATATATGAAATACCTCCTGAATATCTTGCCTTTCAAAGCTATTTTAAACCAGAACACAATTTGTGGCTGCTAGGGCATGCTTGACACTAATGTTCTGTACAGCTTTTGTTTGTTTTGGTGCCAAGTTTTGGTGAAGTGCATTGGTGAATTTTCTTGCAAAAGGCTGGATATCAACATTGAATGCCCAACACAATGGAAACCTGAGAGGCCTGAGAAGCTCCTAAGGACTGTGTAGACAGAGTTTGAGTGAGGACTATGGGATACCTAATACAGCAGTTTCTGGGGCTGAAAATCTGCAGGATCCTAAAAGCAAAACTTTTAGATGTTATTAATTTAATAATCTCCCTAACTAAACAGCTAGCGAAGCCTTTTGGGACTGTACTTGTCAACTTGGATACTTATGGCATTTTTTTTATTTAGTCATCGGTTTAGAGGCCCAGAGACATAACTTAGGAATCACTATTGCATTCTGAGATATTTAAGCATATTTCATTTTGGTCACCCTGTCCATTTTGTTTTAATGTTAGCGCATATTTCAGACATAAATGCAGCTCCAGTACAGGTGATCCTTATTTATTGTAAAAATACAAAACTTTAAAACCGGAGAAATATGCTTCTCAATTTGTATATTCGGGAACTCCTGCCTCTATATAACAAGGACAACTTGCAATAGGACTTTATGTTTAAAGATCATTTGGATGAGGAGATTGAGTGCACCCTTCCTAGATTTGCAGATGACACTAAGCTGGGTAGGAATGCTGTTCCTCTGCAGGGAAGGCTCTGCAGAGGGACCTGGAAAGGCTGCATCAATGGGCTCAGGCAAATCATGAGATTCATGGCATAGTGATGTTCAGTCAAAGGTTGGACTCAGTCATCTTGGAGGTCTTATCTAACATCAGAGATTCTATGGTTCTATGAGTCTATGCTTAAATTAGTCTTAAATGGTAACAAATACTTCATTTAAATGTATTGCAATGAAAAATTATATATTCATTGTCTGGGCAGCTCTGTGTTGCTATTGTTTCTTTACCTTGGATCAAAAGTTCTCAAGTAAGAAACATTTCATGCAAAGGAAGTCTTCCATTCAGTGATGCATCTGCAACATTGTTTTTATTAGTGATAACACTATACATGTTTTCTCTGCCTTCATATATTTGGCACTTTTTGTATTTTATAGTGTATTCTAAATTCTTTTAATCATCATGGAAATTTGATTAAATTTGAAAGTTTACATAAAGAAAGTAATTAAAGCTTCACGTTAAAAAAAAAAAAAACAAAACCAAACTCATTTCCATTGTAAGGACCAAAGGAGTGTTAGAATTACTCTTCCATGAAAAAGAAATTATCATTACATAGATACCTTGTCTAATGCACTTGCACAGCTAGAATCTCTCAGCAGCATTTTTCTTGTTCAACCAAGCATCCCTTGAGCTCTGACTTCAGAGCCTTTACCTCATTCTTTTTGCCTCCTGATAGACTTTCACTACCTGTGTGAATTAGTTATCTTCTGGAAAAAACTTTCTCCGGTAAAGCAAAATGCAGTTTTACAGGACAGACTGGAAAATCTCATTTGGATGTTGGCAAACGAAACAATCAGAGGAACCTGAATACTGGCCAGACTGCTAAGTATTTATTCATGTTACTTGAGAATATCAATCAATAATTAGGGCGCTACTGCCAAATTCTCTGCATATCTGTAATTTATGTTCTGAGCTCAGAGGCACTCCCTTTTTCTGCACCAAAATTGCCTTGAGTCCAGGGAGTTCTCATCAGCCTAATGAAGGATACATCCTTTACTGGCCATGGTCATTGCAAGTGTCCAAGAATCTACTTGCCTCCCATGGCTGTGCCTGAACCTCTCATCAGAAAACAGCTGCTGCAAAATACTGTCCCTGAAACAGAACAGGGGCAGCAGATGGAGCAGGTTTGGTTTTTTTCTTACAGATGCTTCAGAAATGCAGCCTGGGTGTTATTACAGAAGATGTCCCGGGGCAAAGTACAGCCTGGTGGGGAAGGTATGAACAAGGGATTGCTGTGAAAAGAGCACAGGGACTGTGAGCTGAGTGTGTGACTGCTTCCCTGGGGAATACGTGGTGGTTTCACCTTGCCTGGAGCCCATAGTGTGGGCAGATCCCAGACTGGACAAGAGGGCCTCTGGGACCAGGCACAGAGCAGTGAATTCTCTAAAGTTATGCCCAAGAAGCAAAACTACATCGAATATTCTGCAGAGGTGCAAGTTTAGTCACAGTAGCATTTGGTCTTCTCAAATCAGTGTCATCTAAAAGACACTGTAAAGGAAAAGAAAAGGACACTTAAAGGGAAATAAAAATCTCACATATTTAGCAGCTGGGCCATGCAGAAACATTTCTTGTGTCAATTTCAGTGCAGCTGTCACTTCACCCAGCTTTTACTGAGGCTGCCATGATGGCGCATTACTGAGACTTTCCAAATAGGCTTATCCAGTCTTTACATACATATACATCAAATATGCAAATCAGTGCTTTTGAGGAAGGGCCATGATGCCTTAAGTTTTAGCTTTCATATGTTTTTAGATTCTGTGCTGCCTAGGTGAGTAGCTCTGAGCTTCATATTAAGTGTTAATAATCCCTCTTCACAGGGTAATTAGACAAAACAATCCTTTTCCAGCTTGAGAACCAAGGACAGCCATTACCACCTTCAGGCCCAAAAGGTATAAACAGTGGCGGACTGAAGAGAGGAAACAAGAGGGATGGAACTTCATAACCTGAAGCTATAATTAACCTCAACATGCAAATGGACCAAAACTTATACAAATGTAAAACCTCCTGACCAGTCATCCACTTGGTGACCATTTTGGGTCTATCTTGGGTGCAGCCCTGGCCAGGCTCTTGTACTGCCCAAGATGTATCCATTAAGGCCTTTTAGTAAACACCTACTTTATTCCTTGAGCTCTGCCTAGTCTCTGTTCCGGGTCAGCCTCTCAAGGCATCAGTTCTGGCACCCCAGATGGGACAGTGAGGCACCTGGAAAACTCCCTGGGCCAGAGCAACCCCCAGCTCTGCCCCTCATCTGCCAGCACTCCTGGGGAGCCCCAGCTGTGGCCCAGAAGGTATCAGAGCCCGAGACTATGCCCATTGCTGAGCTAACCTGGTTTTATTCTTATGGACAATCTTTGTGAAGGTCAGACTATATGCCAGAAAAGTGGGAGCTGCAATCATGCTTGAATACTGCTTGAGTTATAGTCTCAGAAATGAATGTTTTACATGGTATAGGAAGAGGGTAAAATAAGGATATGTAATAAATGGGTTATCTCGTAAAACAAGTTACTAACTAGCTGTCTCTGCCTACAGAGTCTCTCCATCTCATAAGAGAACTTTCTGGTTTTGCATTGCTTGGGATTACAGTTGGGACATTTTAAAAATGCATGTAATTGCTGTCCTTCAAAAAATTTGTCTTTGGAAACTGTTTCCTAGCAACAATGTATTTATCATTCTCAGGCAAAAAAAAAAAAGCCGTCTTGCCATTCAGATACATTAATTGTGATTTTCTTTTTAGACAAGGAAATAGCATTCACTCAATGCAACATTAAATTAAAAGGAACAGAATTAAGAAGAAAAAATGGCAAACATGACTGTAAAAACAACAAACTAATAATATATATTTGCATAGATAGATTTTCTTGCCAGTGAAGCTGTCACTGTTATTAAAAAACCAGATATTTCCCAGGTACATATAGCATATAGCACACATAGCAATTGACTAGCATTCATTACTTTTAAAAAACAAGGAGGTAGAATAGGGTGATTTAATGATCTTTAACATTGAAAGATTTTTTAATGGAAATATACTTCCTCTTCCTTTGTTAACATCAGCGGCGTATCCTCCGCTTGTATCTGATGCACAGGAAGAGGTGTGCATGTTACCAGCTGGTGACTGTAGGCCCTTAATTCCACTGATGGCATACAGCACTCACAGAGTACTGCCAGGCATTTTGTCTGTTTTGCTTGGTGCTTGTAATGCATCTATTTTAAAACACTTTCTCAGCCTGAATTTCTGAGAAATTAAATGAATTAGACTCCAAATATATTTAAGATTATTCTTCATGCTTTGTTACTAAACAGTTGAAAGAGTATCATCATGATAGTTTATTTTAAGTCAGACCATTTTGCCCTTCTGATAACTGGGGGTGCTCAGCAGGATGGCTGTCCTAAGTAGTTCTTCAAAACTCTGTGTTTGAATACAGCTGAGGACAAATATTGCCTAAAGGTATAGTGGCAAGCAATTCCTCTAATGCAAAATTATTACTCCTAGAATCAGTAACATGATAAGAGTGTTCATTCAGAAGTGTGTAGATAAGCAAAGTTGATTATGCTTTGGATTACACTTTCCTGTATATTGGCACCAGATTGGATC
Organism: Calcarius lapponicus; assembly: GCA_039654755.1. NCBI lineage: Eukaryota > Metazoa > Chordata > Aves > Passeriformes > Fringillidae > Calcarius > Calcarius lapponicus. The sequence continues at coordinate 1,029,610 of JBBFKN010000043.1, forward strand.
TATATTACCTGAAATCGTTTGATCTTAAGTGCTCAGCTGTATCATATTGGACTTTGTATTTCCTCTTTTTTTTCCTGAGCTTCCCTGTTTTTAAGTGCTAAATGAGGCAAATTATTTAAGTGTGTAGGCATTGAAGGCAAAATACATTGTGGTACTACTGGGGAAAAGTAAATTAATTTTACACAAGCGGAAAAAAAATCATTATTGGTGGAAGAAAAAAAATATTTTTACAAAAAATTTTTAATTACACAAATCACAGTTTAAATTATGTGCTCAGAATATTAGCTTGATTGCCACATAGATAATTAAGCACAAAAGGTTAAATAACTTTCATTTAACAGTGAAATTTTGTATTTAAAAATGCTCATAAGTATTTTCATCAACCTTATTTGTCTTGGTACTTTTGATCAGGGAAGCAGGAAGAAAATTAAAGCAGGTGTCAGCTGTAAATTTTGAACCTGGAGAGTTGTGCTATCCATGAGTTGCCCAATTGGAAAAAAAACCATCAATAAAGGAAAATTATTTATGTTTAAACCAGACCAGCTTTTTAAAATATGGAAAGTACTTGACAATAACAGTGAAAAAACCCTCTCCTTTCCTCACCTTGATGTTGAAGAAATAAATAATAGCAATAGTTTTCTGTGAAAAAGAGTCTATAGTGCTGCTTTTAGCATATTTTCATAACTTTATGGGGAAGCAGCCATTCTCAAGCAAAAATCTATTTCATTAATAAGCTAGACATACTGATACTGCAAAGAGTTGAATGACTGACAGAGCTGGATGGAGTTTTTATTACTTGAGTCTTATTCATGGTAGAGCTTTCTATGAGTTATTTATTTGTCTTACTATTAGGAAAGCAGAAATAACAAGTAGCTGCAAGAGTAATAGAACAATATTCTGGTATAAATGGGTTGTCCCATGTCAGCATGTCAGTGATATGAATTTCCACTCTCTGGAAACCTCAGTATCCCATTGGCAAGAAGCTGAATGTTGTTTAGGATGTATCCACTACCAGTAGCAGAGAGGATCCTCCTGAAATAGAATGAAAATCTCTCAGGATGAAATTCCCTTATGGACCAGAGCTAGTAATTACATGCCTTGAGGGCTAAAGATAGCTCTTTGACAGTATTAAATGTGCTTGCTAGGATACTGGATATTTAATTCAATTTCTTGTAACAATTTAAACATAAACTAGCTGATTGGTCCCAGTAGACTGGAGGCTATGGTTTTCATCTGCAAAACGCTCTCTCCCTCTCAGAGACAAGGCAAGAGCTAAATAGCTCATGCCGGACCAAGCTAGAATATGTAGAATTTCACAGGACTAGATTGCCTGGCTTTTCATGAAACAGTTATCGTCTTTTGGGAAAGTTTGTGTTTCTCTCATCACCTTCTGACTAAAATAGCTCTTAACTCCAAATTAGCAAATTGGCTCATTTTTTTTAATTGTTATTGTGCTATGCAGAAAAAGTTGTGTGCACTTCTTTCACTTCACTGATAATTTTCTAACAAACTGAGCAATACACAGGAGACATAAGCACAAAAACTTTGGCATGTATTTTTTGCATAATGGTTGGGACTAAATTTTATCAACTAGAAAAGCACCTGAAATATTAACATGTTAATAACCAAATCTACAATAAACTTCATCAGCTTTGTGTGTCTTTAGAAAGATTTGCAGCCATCAGATATCTCAGGCTTTTGAAAGACTGGTATTACAGCTGGCAAGAACTTCATTTTCATAGTGATGCTTTTCCAGTAGAAAAGAACTCTTACTGCCACATAGAAAATTCATTCCTCTATGAATTTGGCATGCAAAACATATAGAGGAATACATGAAGGAAATCAACTTTCTCTGTGTTTGGTCAAGAAGCTGTGGATACTTTTTCTCTACCTATTGAATTTAGTCAAGCATTTGTCACTCCAACCTAGTTTATTTCAATACAGTCTTTCTTGAAATGGTATGTAGAAACCACATCAACATCTGAATTAACATTGAATTTATTTGTTGGGGACCACTCTTGCACAAGCTGTATTTATATCAAAAGGTGAGTGGAAACATTTCCTTTGAACTGCTTCTTCAGTTTACAGAGTTTTAAATCTTTTGGGCTTCATACAATTTGATGTGTTTCTGCAGAACAGTAACACAAGCTGACTGAATGGCAGAATACAAACTGGTTGAAGGAGAAAATTGAGACCTGTTTTAAAACCCCTGGTAGATATTTTTTAATTGTAAACTACTGTTAAGAGTTGCTTTGCAATGATGCAGGAACCTTTTGTTCCCTACATATCTTGGCTGTGTAGAAAAAGAGACACCTAACCATCTTTCTTTCATAATAGAGTGCTAAACTGAATTCTGGGACATTAGAAGCAAATTTTATGCATATACGCATATGGAAGACACGCTCTTATGCAGAAAAAGAGAAGCCCTTAGAAATATCAATTACTGCCTCCATGAGGATAGAAATATCAGTTGACATGTCTTAGGAAACTCTCTTTCTAAAGCTGAAATAAGTAGGCAGCAAAAGATAATAATGTTGAGTAAATGTGAGGAAATGTTAATAATTGCTGCAAAAAGTGAAATAAGACACATTTGAAAAGTGAAAAGTGGTCAGGACAAATTGGAAGGTTGACTTGCTAAAGACTGACTACTTGGCTACAGATGCATTCAGTAGCATTTATTTCAATGGACTTCACCACTAATGCAGGGCCCATGTACGTGCAGGTACACACATGTGGGGCTGTGCATGCATTTGTATATATTTACATGTTTGACTAAAATATAAATCTGATCTATTTTTATATTTTTATATATATTTATATAGCTTTATAAACTGAGTAACATCTATTACAGGCCTCTGGCTCTAGAAACAGGCCCCAGCAAAAAAATCTTTTACCAAAGCTGTGGATGAAGTTTCAATAAATGCTGACACCTTTTGTGGTTCAATTGGACTTTTTGTAGAGAGAGTAGTGGTCCCATCCTCTTCACAATCTGGGAGATTTCAGTCTACCCAGATCATACCCAGCTGATGGGCATCTTTGCTGGGACTCATCTTTTTGCAGCAACAGACAGCACTATTGGTCTTGAATGGTTTTAATATCATTTCATAATACAAGTGATATATGAATGTTACAGAAAGGATGGAATTCAGACAAGAGGTTTATTAAGAACAATTAGTGACAGTATTAGAAACAGGACCTTCATACCCTGAGGAATTTCTCTCCAGTATTTGTATCAGAAAGCAACAAGTTTTCAAATCCCTTTTTAAATTAAACTCTGCTAAATATCCCCAATTAAGCACTTGTGCATTGTTGCACAACTGATTTTCCTACAGTTCAGGACTGATCTTCATTTGAACACTTTTATTCAGGTCTGAATGAATCCATGTTTAGAATCTGTAACTCATTCTCACATGGCTTATTTCTTGCAATTTAATAGCGTTAATCATTTACCTAAGTTACATTATATAGCTAAATTTCATAGAATGCTTTAATTTGTTACAAAATATTGCTTCTGCCTCCAGTAATATCAGCTGTTTATTGTTAATGAAAGATAGTACTACATTAAGAAAGCAATTAGTTTCTTTTGTAAGTTTGCCATTAAAAAATTACGAATTGGCATTAGAAACAATGAATCAACATCATCTGACATAACCCACTGTCTCCTGTGAGTCAAGAGTTAAGTAATTTTCACTTCAATACCAAAATCTAGGATTCTTCCAGGGAGCTTTCTGCTGTTAACTCATAGAATTAATTCTATTTAGTGCTGAGGGAATTGCACCTGCATGCAACAGACAAGGAAATATCATCCTTAAAACTTTAGCACTCGAGTATTCTTTCATGACACTGTTGAAAGGGTTTGTATTTTCTACGCTTTTTTTCCCCATCCCTCTTTAATAAAACCCATGCTATTAAATAGATCCCTGAGAGAATATTGCTACTATCTCTTCAGCTTTCTGGTAGCTGTTAGTCCTTTGTTTACTCATGTGCTGTGAATACCTGAGACATACCACTGATGATGACTTTTAAATGCTTTTTATAGCACAGCACTTTTTTTTCTCCTTATATCTTACTTTTTTGGCTCTGCACATGGTAGACTCATGCCAATCCTAGAGACAACTGTTCAACAGGCCTTTAAACAACTTTTTAAGGTATCCTTTTCCAAGTAATCCTGTGCTCCAAACTGCTATGCTACCAGAGACATGCTGAGACATGTACTGCTAACAGAGGCACACTATTTAGAAAATGAATAGCATTTTAACCACAAGATTAAAAAGTTTATTTTGCCTATCAATGAGGAGAACAAGGCTCACATAATGGATGTGCTGTCTTCTTTTTTTTCTCTGAAAGCCATAATTTTCAGATTTGCTAAAAAGCAAATGCCTAATTGTACTTCATTCTATCATTCCAGGATATTTCACCATTCCCTTTGTGAGAAGAGACATGGTGATCTTAAAAATGCTCCTTAGTTCTTTTAAAAAGTTACTTTATTTTACTATAAAATGGCAAGAAAAGAAATAGAATATGAATATTTAATGATAAATATGAGCTTGATTCCATTTTTTTTACACCCCTGATGTAAGACTGCAGGCTTGCAATACTTTGCCAATACACATTTAAGTCTACATTTACAATTAGTGATTTCTAATATGAAAGCTATTGGCTTCTTCAGTCACATACAAGAAACAAAGACACTACTCTGTTAGACATCATACAAGAAATAAACTAGACCACCCCTGGCTATAAAGAATTACCAGTTTAGGCATACTTACTTTGCTTTTTCTGTCCATAAACAAAAAAAAAAAAAAAAAAAAGGAATGTTAGTATTGATGCTATACCATATTAGTACCTATTTGAAAAGATACATGAAGCTTAAAATTTTTGAGAGCTTGAAAAAAGTCTGTTCAAAACTGCATGTGTATCCATGTGAAAGCCATGTATATAATGTAAACCACCCTCATCAGTCAAGCCCCTAATATCTAATATGCTTCTCTGACACTGAATAGCTGTGTTCACTTGCAAGTTATGGAAAAAAAATGAGATAACAAAGTGCAAGTGTTTTATCAGCAACCTGATGACACCCTTTGACTAGAGGCCAAGAAAAAGCACCTTGTGTATTCTAGGTGTATGGGAAAAGTAAAGGAAGCAAGCAGCTAAAAAAACACACCCTTGCTCACCAAACCCAGTGCCAGGAAGAGGATTAAACTAGCCAAAAATCCATTAGTAGAATAAAGGAATGGAGCACCAAAAGTAACATGGCCTTACTATCACCTCTCTATATATTATTTTTATAATATTGTCACTGTGAAATTTCGGATCTATTTTGCATGGTACAAACAAGACAAGGAACAAAAAGGTTTTATTTTTGGTTTTAAAGGTGCTCAAGAATATGCTTAGTTGGTTTCAGACAAATGATTTTTCATGCTGAAGAATCAATTCAAAGCATGAAAAAATATATTTGGGACAGAAAATATTTCAGTTGGTAACTACAGGCCTTGGAGCAAGACCAGAGGTATGAAATAATGAGAAGACATTTAAAATATTAAAAGAGAAAGAAAAAAATTAGCAGTACACAAGATATTCAGCTGCATAAAATGTTAAGCTGTTACAGTAAAGCTGAAAATCTCAGCAAAAAAAACCCAGTATATCTCCAAGTAGATTACAGCCGAGTCCAAGCAGAAGTCTTCCAAAGGCATTTCCCCAAATGCGTACATTTCCCGGGGAACACCAACACACACTTAGGAAGCCCTGGCAGGCTCAATTACTTCTGCACCTTGTAGCACAGGCACTCCAGCCCATCTTCCTTCTCCCAAGTCTGTTTCCCTGTCTCCCTTGTGGCGCGCAGCCCCGGGCCCCCTAGAAACAAGAGCTGCCCGCTGCCTCTTGAAGTGCCTGAACTCCTGCCCGCGCTCACGGCAGCAAAACCAGGCTGTTCCCAGCCAGGGAGCGGAGCCCTGTTCCCGCAGGAGGCTCTCGTCAGCCCCTTCCCCACTGCGCACGCAGCACTTCTGCCTGCCTGCCCAGAACGCTCTTGGAATCCCTCAGGGCTGGGTTCAGAGCACCCTCAAGCTGGCTCTTCTAAAACCCAGGGTCCTTGTCCCCTTCAGCGTGCTCAGCACGCCCTTTAACTCCACGCTGCTGTGCAATGGAGCAGCGGGACAGGGACCTTTGCAGCCTGAGCTGCCCTTGTTCCTCTCTGTCCGTGCACGGAACACAGCGGGGAGGGGAACGGCAGCAGGGCCCTGCCTGTCCCCGGGCTCAGGTTTTGCGCCGCTTCAGCTCCACGGAGATGTGGGTAAAGTGAAAAACACAAACAGTTTATTAAGGGAAAGCCAAGCGAAGGGGTGAGCTGGGAGGTAAAAAAGGGGATGGGCAGGGCCTGAGGGCTGCAGGGAAGGAGGGAAGGAGCTGCCAACAGGGAGAGGGATGGCAGGAGCTGATGGAGCTTTGCACAGGCTCAGCTGTGAGCAGCCAGAGCCGTGCCTGCAGCTGCAGCTGGTCCCTTCTGCTCTGGAGGTGGTTCCGTCTGCCGGGATAGCAGCAACAGGGCACTGGGACCGTCTTTGCTCACGTCCAGACACTGCAGGAGCTGAAAGGCACAGGGCGGTGGCAGGGGAGCCGGCCGGCAGGAGCCCGGAGCCGCGCAGGGCCGGCTCCAGGCAGCAGCAGCGGGCGCGGGCAGCGTGCCAGGCGGCTGCAGCTACCAGAGGCCAGAGAGCTGGGAGGCAGCTCAGGCAGGCAGCGCTGGCCATCAGGCTCACCTCCACAAGGAACGCCTGGGCAGGCAGATGCCAGCGGGGCTGCTTCCCGACCAGCAGGCTGAGCAGGTGCGAGGCCATGTGGGGACACAAGGGCGTCAAGGCACAGCGCATCTCCCTGGCAGAGTGAAAAAGGCACCGAGGGCCTGAGCCAGGCAGGCAGACCTCTCCCAGGCGTTTTCTCACAGAGGTCCCATCTTTCCCCAGCACTCTGCAAGGGGACGTGGGCCCCTTGGGAGGCGGCTGCTGCTGGGCATCCTCCTCTCCCAGCCCTTTGCAGTCTGCTTGGCCCTCCCTCAGTGACAAGGCCCTCTCGCTTACAAGCCTGGGGACCGTGTGGGGAACTCTGGGCACGGGGCACAAATGCCGGTGGTGGCGGCGGGGAGTGGGGGATCTCACCTGGCCAGCAGACCCGCTGCATAGTGCTGGGTGTCGGCACCGAGCAGGGTGTCCCAGAGCTGCTTGTGCTCCGGAGCCAGCAGGTTCTGGCCGAAGCCCAGTCGGGAGAGCAGAGCCTGCATGGTCTGCACTGCAAACCTGTGTGCCGAGCCAAGGCCAGGTCACTCTGGGAGCCCTGGCCCTGGCCGCAGGGGCGTGGGAAGGACAGGGCGACAGGCACCTGTTGGGCTCGCTGGGAAGGCCGTGTTCCTCCTGGCACGCTCTCCAGAAGCGCTGGGTCTCCACGTCCTCTGGCCTCTGCTCCGTGGCGGCAAAAATTTGCAAAAGCAGAGCCACGAACAGGTGGGGAGAATGAAGGAGGATTGCATAGTGCCACTCGGGCATGCTTGCAATCCTCCACAGCACCAGAGTTGCCTGCAAGAGACAAAGCACCCCGAGGCAGCGCTCAGTGCCGAGGTTTCCGTGGGGCAAAGCCTGGGGGGAGAGGCAGGGGGATCACCTGGCCTGCTGCCCCAAGCCCAGCTTTCAGCCCAGGCAGGGAGCTGCAGGGTGGGGAGAGCATGGAGAGCTTCTGAGAAGGCGACCTGGAGGGCCAGCATAGGCCAGCTCCAGAAACTCACAGCCAGGGCAAGGAGGGCCTCGTTGTCCCCGCTGCAGAGGAAGCCGCCGTACGGTGGCCGCTCCTCTATTGCAGACAGCAGCGCTGGGAGCACCTCCTCCACGGCTGCCTCTGAGGTGCCCATGGACCTCCACATCAGGGCGGCGGCTCTGTGGGAGCAGAGCTGTGCGTCAGTACCGTGCCCCAGGCAGCTGCATGGGGCCAGGAGGGAGCATGGCAGCAGGCTCAGGAAACAGAGGGGCCCGAGGGTGCCGGTGCTCTCCGCTTGTCTGGCAGCCCCTGCTGGACAGGCTGGACAGGGCGAGGGGCCCTATGGGCCAGTGAGCACCGAGCTCTCGAGGCGCTTGTGCCCCGTACCCGTCACACGTTGGGGCACAGCGCAGGAGGCTCATCACGACGAGGGCCGGGTGTTCTTCAGTGAGGCTGACAATGGCCATTTGCAGCCCGGCATCCACAGACTCACAGGACGTGAGTCTCTGCAGCATGGCGCTCACCACGGCTTGCACCTGGAGGAAGCGGCATGGGGAAGACTTGGGCTGCTGTCCAAGGGAGCAACTTGCCCAGCTTCCCCCAAGAAGTGCTTGCCTTCCCAACCCACTGGGATGGGGCTGAGGGGCCCCAGCAGACATGGCTTGAGGGGCCGCATGATCCTGGGAGGCCTTCAGCCCTGGCCCCAGGCTGCTGCAGAGAATAAAATCCCTTCTGGAAAAAGTAGGTCTAGGACTCACAGTCAGCGTGGGCATGGCCTCAGTCTCTGGGACGCCCTGTGGGATGGTGTTGGTGGTGGCCATGCCCTCCGTCAGGGCCATGTCAGCCTCCTCCCAGTCCTCGTCGGTTTCCCAGTCAGAGCTGGCGGCCAGGTCAGAGGATGCTGTGCTGGCAGCAGCCTCTGCCCGCAGCTCGCTGGGCCGGGGCTCGGGCTCGGGCTCGGGCTCGGGCTCAGGCTCAGGCTCGGGCTCGGGTTCAGGCTCAGGCTCGGGCTCAGGCTCAGGCTCAGGCTCGGGCTCGGGCTCGGGCGCGGGCTCAGGCTCGGGCTCAGGCTCGGGCTCGGGCTCGGGCTCGGGCTCGGGCTCGGGCTCAGGCTCGGGCTCAGGCTCGGGCTCGGGCTCGGGCTCAGGCTTGGGCTCGGCCGTGCCCTCGGGTGCGGGGCCGCCGGCCTTTGTGCGCCGAAGGCGCAGGACCCTCCGCAGTGTCTGCAGCAGAAGGAAGGGCAGGAAGAGAGGGACATTCTATGATCTGCTACAAGCGCAGGGCCCGGCCCAGCAGTGCCAGCAGGCCCTGTCCAGGTGGGGATGGCCGCAGGTACCTGTGCTGCTCGGTGGAAGCGGCCACGGGTGGGCTCCTGCTCTCGACTTGGGTCCCTGGCTGCATCTGCCAAAGAGCGAGCGCAGCCAGAGCTGAGGGGCTGCGGGAGAGGCTGGAGAACACAGCCCAGCCCTGCGCTGCCTAGGCAGGGACAGCCCCGCGGGCACCCAGGGGACAGAGGACGGCCACTGGGGGGGCAGCCCCGGCCCCTGTCCCATCCCATCCATGGGCATGTCTACAGGGATGGGATGGGATGGGATGGGATGGGATGGGATGGGATGGGATGGGATGGGATGGGATGGGATGGGATGGGATGGGATGGGGCCAGGCCAGGCCAGGTGCAGGCACCGGCCCTGTGGCCCAGCTCTGCCACTCACCATCCTGCAACGGCTCCAACTTCTGTGGCTCTGCAGGCTGCTGCTCTGGGGGAGCTGCAGGGCCTTTGCGTTTCTTGCCCCGAAGCCCCCTGAAGAGCCTGAGCAGCCTGCCCGCCATCCCTCCGGTTGACCTCGAGGGAACTTTCAACTGCCTCTGCAAAGGCCCGAGTCAGAGTGCTGCAGTTGTGCCTTGCAGGCACCTGCAACAGAGGAGCCACAGGAAGGCTACAGGACAGCAAGTCCTGTAGAGGCCTCCTGCCACAATGACAGGAGACTCCTGGTGAACGATGGAGGTCACCAAGTCCCACGGCCTGGCCACGAGGGCACTGGCCGCAGGGATGGGAGATGCCTCGGAAAAGCTCCGAGTCACCAAATCCCGAGGTCTGGCCGTGAGGCCAGCCACGGGAAGAAGGCTTCAGAAATGCTCCGGGTCAGCAATGAATGAGCTGGCTGTGCGGGGACGCCTCACAGCACTGCTCTGTCACCTCCTGTCCCTTCGCAAGCACCGAGCACTGTGGCCTGGCCACGTCGCCACCAGCCCCTATGTCAGCGCGTGTCACAAAGGGTTGCTCAGACACGCTGTCCCTTTCGGTTCCATAGGGAACCTGCTCCACTGTGTCACAAAGGGACACTGGTTCCACGTGCCCCGGGGCCACCCCCCCCCCCCCCCACCCGAGGTGCCCCGGTTGGAAGGAATCCATTGCCCCGAGTGTCTAACACAGCCCTGGACACACCAAGAGCCGCCAAGTGCTCGGGGAAGGACTCTCCATGGTGCCCGCACAGCCCAGCTCGGTCCTGGCCCTGGAGCAGAGCAGCTTCCAGCAAGCAAGAGGCAAACCCATCTTGCCAAGAGTTCAAACGCAGCACATAGGGAAGATGGCATGAATGTGTGCATAAAGGCCTTTGAATTCACAGCTCTCTGAGAGGCATTTGGGTCTCTCGGCTGTGTGGTAATCCACAAAATCAGAGGGTTTGGGGAAAGCTGCAAATGGCAGGCTTCAGAGACAGTAGAACTGTGATTAGAGCTAAGCAGCAGCCATGAGATAGGTCTGCAGAAAAATTATTTAAAAAGTAGAAAGCAAGGGTAAAATAACAATGGTCTTTTTATTAATGCTTGTCTTGTATAACTTTTTATGCTGCAGAAAAGTTTATCTAGCAAGAGATTAGGAAGTTTGAAGCTTAATAATTGGCCTCTGTGCAATGTGTTTTAAGGCTTACAAGTAGGTATTGTATTCAAAATAAGCAAGCATTGTTTTAACCAGAGGTTCGTGTTCTTATAGTGGTTGGATAGAACTACTTTCAATATGCTTTTGCTTTCTGTGATTTGTCAAACAACTTATAAAGTAAGTTGTAACATTAAGTTCTTTGTCTGCTGCTTGGGATGTGAGCTGCTGGCATCTTCTCATTGTCATAACTATGTAATGAGACTGATGCTGAAAAATAAAACAGCTCAAGGCACGTTCTACAGCAGTCCTGTCCCGTTTGTGATTTGTACATCTACTTCCGGCCAGCAATAAAAGGTGCTCTTCTGTGAAGAACTTTGTTAGACTAGAAGACTAAAAAAGAAGATCGTAGACAGTTCAGTCACCAGAAGCCCAGGCTGTTAAAAAGAAAAATATATCATCCCCTTTGTCTTCTGCACCTGATGTCCTTGTAAGTAATAAGTAGCAACTTAAGGGTCTTAGGCAACAAAATAGGAAATCATTTATCTAAAACAGAATAAGATGTTTTTTAGCAACTTGAAAAAATTTTACAAGATAAAAGATGTTCAGACATCTCAAAACATGAACTGTAAGACTCATTAATCTGAGTAAAATCGAATACTCAAAATATAGACTTGCAGTCTGCTTTTACCTTTGATTTTTAAGACCAGATAAACTAGAAAATTTATAATCTATTCTCTCTCAAAAAGGAAGAGACTGTAGGCAAACTAATGCCTGTCTCCAGAGCTTTAATGTAGAGTTTTAAACAAAATGATCATAATAGAAACTTTCTTGAATGCCAGAACAGAACACCTAGTTCTGAGATTTTAATTCTGAGTGCTGCTGGGCCATCGTCCTCTTCTGAAGAGATCTTGAGTTTTGTTCAAGGTTCCTTCCCTTCTAATGTGTCCAAAGTTTCTCCAGGCACTGTAGACAGCACCCTGATCCCTGGGAAGAAAGAATCAGATCAGCTTCCAGCTTTGGTTGTGTCCTCTATTTCTTCCGAGATTCTCTGTGTCACTGATGCTGCAACAGGCTGTCCTTCCATTCCTCCGCGGAATCATCCACCCCCAGAATGTCCAAGAAAGTGTTCAAAATTTTTGTCCAGTCCCTCAAAATCAGATATTGGCTTGGTCAGAAATTGATTCAGTTCTTTTTAGTATGCCTTTGTGCTTTTATGTCTCCCTTATTAACTGTCAAGGTCTTCTAACTCATTCTAAGTGAAATAACTTTTGCTGACAGCACCTAAACACTCTTTGGTAAGAAGCTAACAACATTGTTCATGTCATTAAGCAGATAGGTAGCAAAGGAATTACTGAAGTTGCCCAATGCTAACCTCCTGCCTGACCTATTCCAGCATTGGTGCCTGATGTTTCCCCTTTCACTAGTTGCTTAACTCATCTTTTCTCAAGGCTGAACAGGCCCTGCTCCCTCAGCCTTTCCTCATAAGATAGATATTCCTGTCCCTTAATCATCCTTGTTGCTTTCTGTTGGAACTGCTCTATGTCTCTTTTGTTCTGAGGAGCCCAGAACTGGGCCCAGCCCTCCAGATGTGCCTCTCCAGGGCTGAGTAGAGGGGCAGGATCATCTCCCTTCACCTACTGGCAATGCAGTTCCTAATGCCCCACAGATTTCCATTTGCCTTCTTGGCCACAAGGACACTCTGCTGGCCCATGGACAGACTGTTGTCCACCAGGACCCCAGGTCCTTCTCCACAGAGCTGCTCCCCAGCAGGTTGGCCCCCAGCCTGTGCTGGGGCCTGGGCTTATTCCTGCCCAGCTGCAGGACCCTGCACTTGCCCTTGCTAAATTTCAGATGCTTGTTCTCTGCCCATCTCATTAGGAGTCAATCATGATTGATCATTTAACCTTCACTGTGGCCTGGTAATCACCCAGTGTTCTGCAGTTTAGTTGGAATACAGTACATTTTGCTCTTGCTAAGGAAATGTACTCTTTTAATGGCTTTTGGAATAACATAAAGGGAGAAGCATAAAAAATAAAAGTGTAGAAAGTTCATAAACTTGCTTGGATGTATTTAATTTGATCTATGCTGAGATCAAAATACGGACAAACTTAGAAGAAAGATATACCTGTTTTTCACAGACAATGGAATAAAGAACAGTTGTGAAAAAAGATCCAGTTTTAGAATACACTTTAATTAGAACATGTTAAATTACCTTAATTCTTTTTAGGTGACAGTAGGTTAACACTTGACAGTGAAGCTCAGATCTGTATCCCTGCTGTAATATGTCTCAGAGCAACGTGCTTCAAAGAAGAATACCATGGCTTAAATGACAAAGCTAAGTGTAGACCAAGGACCATTGAAAGGAAGAAAATAAAGAAGAAGTAGAAGCACAAACCAAAAAAAAAAAAAAAAAAAAAAAGAAAAGAATGAAAGGAATAAATTTCCTGCAGATAAAAATAAAAAAATCAAATTAATATAAATAATCCACTACTGTAATTTACTTTCCATGCATTCAAGAAAACAACAAGTATATCTGTTCACTTTGAAATACAAGATTAGCTCCCACTCCTTGGCTTTTTAATAATTACAATTCTCTTTTCTTCCTGGTAAGGTATTGAAATAATATTCTTTCAAAGCTGAAAAAACACATGCCAACACATGTCATGAGCCATCAACTTAACAACCATGATTTTTGTCTGAAATATATTTTTTCTCCTCCATGCCGCACCATTCATAGCATTACTAGTTATGTTCTTTCCCTTTGTTCATTTATGCAATCGACATAAGTGAGCAATCTAAAGCCATCAGTTTCTCTCTTCCAGATGTGATCTATCAGTCAATATTCTGCCTTGCTTGCGAGAGTTTTTCACAAAGCTTCAGGAGTGAGGAGAAAGTTCAACATTAAGAAAATGCCACAAAAGCACATAATAATAAATAATAATACCAGAAACAACAGCATTAGTATTAAAAAATATAGCCCCTCAAAACACTTAAGAGTAATTTTCTTTAAATGACTGCATTTTAGTTTGGTCTCATCCCATTTATTGTGTAGTAAATCTGTTTTCAATTTCTTGATTGACTGTGAAATTCTGAGTATAACATCCATCAGCATAAATAAGCAGCTAGATACTAATTTTTTAAAGGTTATCCTACAAGAGCAATGAGGCCTGTAAATTTCTTGTACATCTTTCTCACAAATCTAAGCTATTATTCTTATTTCAGGTAAAGAGAAGATATGATTTGGAGTGATTTTGCGCAGCTTGAAAAAGACAGAATAAATAGCGCTGTGTTTGGTGAGGCTGAAATGATTGCTAATGCTTTGTAAAAGAAATGGGTAAGACTCTTAGACAAATTATCCATACTAAAGTTATGTATTAGTACTTAAATAATGTAAATACACTATTTAGCAGTCCTCGATTAGCAACATTTACGTAGCAGATATCCCATTTTATGACCCCCAAGACCTATTGCTTTTCTCAGCGCAATCCACATTGCACTTTCAGAAACTTTACAGTTAAACGGAAGGGTCATCCTGGAATAGTAGAGCTGGGCATTTAGCCTGCCTTATTAAAGGCTTTGATTCTGAATCATCTCCCACCTGTAAACGCATGCCAATCTACAGGAGCAGGGACAGAACATATCACAGAACATGGTCTGGCTGCTAGCACATGTCATTTCTGCTGTGAACAGAAATGGTGAAGGTACAGCAGCATCAGCTTTCATATGTGCAAAAGCATTTCTGGGACACAAATTACATGGACCTCAGAAACACACTCGGTGCTGCAGTGAGCTACAGCTAAAATTCCTACTATTGCCACTGGGCTAGCTGAATTGAAATGTTTCATTTTTTCTGCTGATGTGTAGCAACCACAGCATTATCCAGGCATGTAGCTATAACCTAGCTATAACCTAGTCCTGTGTTGTTTAACCCCAGCCAGTGACTAAGCACCATGCTGCCAACTTGCTCACTCCCTCACTAGTGGGATCAGAGAAAAACAGAAAAGTGAGAAAACTCAGTGTTGAGTTAAAGACAGTTTAGTAGGTAAAGCCATGCTCACAAAAGAAAGCAATACTAGGAGTTCACTCACAGCTTCTCATGGGCAGGGAGGTGTTCAGCCATCTCCAGGAAAGCAAGGTTTCGTCGCAGCTGGCAGAGCACAACAGGAGAAAGTCCTGCTTGTCAAGCCTGCTATCCTTCTGCAACTGGGTAATCTACCTAACTGATCTAGGAACTCCAGTAGATACAATGTTTTTGAATTTCAGCAAAGCTGTTGATTCTGTGTCTCACATTGTCCTTGGGGATAGAATGTCCATCCCACAGCTGAATAACTGTGTTAGGCACTGGGTGAGCAACTGGCTCACGGGTCTGCTACAGAGAGTTACAGGGAATGGGGTGACATCAGCTGGTGTCTGGTCACCAGTGGGCTTCCACAGGGCTCCATCCTCAGCCTGGCACTCCTCGACATCTTCATTGGCAACTTGTTCATAGGACTCAAAGGAATACCAAGTAAGTTTGCTGATGACACTAAACTGGGAAGCACTGTTCACTTTCTCAAGGGCACAAAGGCCCTGCAGAGAGACCTGGACAAATTAGAGAGATGGACAATCACCAACCTGTGAAGCTTAACAAGGTCGAGTGCAGGATTCTGCACCCAGGATGGAGCAACCCTGGCTGTGTGTATAGACTGGGGAATGAGAGGTTGAATATGGGTCAGCAGTACCCTTGCAAAGAGGGGCAACTGTGTCCTGGAGTGCATCGGGCACAGCATCACCAGTCAGGTAAAGGAGGGTATTGCCCTGCTCTGCTCCCCACTGGTGCAGCCTCATCTTGAAAATTGTGCGCAGTTAAGGATGTCACAGTATAAAAGACATGAAGCTATCAGAGAGCATCCAAATGAGGGTCACGATGAGGGGTCTGGAGGGGAAGCCGTATGACATTTGAGGTCACTTCTGTTCAACCTGTAGGAGACTAAGGGCAGATGTCATTGCGGTCTTCCACATCCTCATAAGGGAAGTGGAAGGGGCAGGTACTAGTCTCTTTACTCTTGTGACCAGTGACAGGGCTCAAGCAAACAGCATGAAGCTGAGTCAGGGGAGTATTAGGTTAGGTACCAGGAGAAGGTTCTTCACCCAGAGAAATGGTTGGGCATTAGAACAGGCTCCTAGGAGTTGGACTTGGCTCCTGATGAGTCCCTTCTAACAACACACATCCTATGAAAACAAAAACATAACAGTGAGTTGGGAAGACAAATACCATCCCTCCAAATGTTCCCCCCTTCTTCCCCTTTCTTTATATAATGAGCTTGACACCATATGGTGAGAAATATCCCTTTGGCTGGCTGAGTCAGCTGTCCCATCTGTGTCGTTTTGAATTTTCCATATGTCTCCATGAGTATCAGTGTGGCAGTATGAAAAGCAGAAGAGACCTTGGCTCTGTGCAAGTGCTACTCAGCAATAACAACACTGTTTTCAGCACAAATTAAAAACACAATCCCATACTAGGTACTGTGAGAAAGTTAGCTCTACCCCAGCCAAAACCAGCACATCTAGACGGAGGGCATTCTTGAGGAAATAAGGTATTAAAAGTTTTCAAAGAAACACTTTGTTGGGAATGAAACTGATGAAATTCTTACTAAAAAAGGTCATGTTCTCTACAGAGTCCTGAAGAGATACATGTCTGTTGCATTTTCTATCAGATATTTGTGATTCTGTAAAACTCAAAGCCTTCATAGCCCTGGTATGAAAGGTATCAATTCTTGAAGCTTCTCTCTGTTTATTGCCGATGTTACAGTAGTGACTTCAGTGACACTGAATACAGGACTTTGGCTCAGCACCCAGCACAAGGTACCGCATTCAAGCCCCACTGGTGTTTTAAGAAGACAAGGCTATGAGCCATTCAGCTCCTTTTCTTCACTGGTGAATCTGACAGAGTGCTCCTTCTCCAGGGAGCTCAGGAGTAGCTGAGGTGTGAGCAACGTGCTCCTGCTCCTAAACCTTCAAACTATAGAAATATTACACCTAAATCTGTCAGCAATAGCTCAATTTATTGTAGAGCTATAAAAAGCTCTCCATGTAGAGCTTTTTGGAGCAGAATTTCATGCACTCTGACCACTGCCAGGTTTTAGTCTTTTTTTCTTTCACCATGAAAATTAGTTTGATTTCTATAGCTAATTAAGTGTAGCTACCTTGTCAATTTCCAATTTGTCCTGCTAAGAGATCAGCTGCTCTGGAGGTTAGTTCTAAGCATATATTGCGTCTATGAAAGCACAGGCTCTAGACTGTGCTAAAGAGTTAACACTAAAATAGTACGATGAAATGCCTGTGCTGTTACAGCACTTTTCAAGGTAAAAGATACGAAAAAAATAGGAAAATAATCTACTTCCAGAAGAAGAGATAGTATTATGACCTGCCCCTGATGGCAGGGTAACTGAGATTCTTGTTAGTAATAGATCCCTTGGGACAGATTAGGGGGAAATGACACTAAATGAGTGGCAGTTATAAATATGTATATGGCAGGTTTATTTCAGAGCAATTTGGTTGCAATGGAAAAGAGGTCTGAAGCCATTTTGGTTATTATCTGTAGAAACGGAGCCATATACAAGCATAAAATAAGAAAAGAAAAAGGAAAAGAAAAAAAGGAAAAGAAAAAATAGAAAAGAAAGGATAATAATAGAACAGCATTACCACCTGTGGATCCAGCAATGAGACCTATTTGCTGCAATTTCAACATCCATTGGTCAAAGTGATGGCCACAGTCTTGATCTGTCAGGGCTGGAAGAAGCCCATAGAATATAAAGTTCAATGGATTAAGATATATTTAGATTCAGCTGGGAACACACAGGTACCTCCACTGAGAAGTGGGGGAGTTTTACAATGTCCGATGCAACACTGTAGATCATGCCTAGTCTGTCCAGAAATGAATCTGGGAGAGTTTTGGGGGTCTTTGATGGTTGATGACATGTTGAAAGACATGACAGCTGCCTCTTCCATCAGTGTAGTTGAACCAATTATGCTCCATCATAAGGGATGAATATCTTCAGTCCTCTGTCTGAATGTCATGGTTCTTCCTGGGGAGCGGGTGGAGGAGTTTTATACCTGTGCATAAGACTTTTTTGTTTAAGGTTGTGTAAGGGGAGGTATTGGCTTATAAAAAGCATTATTTGACCTAGCAGGATCTGCCTCTTGGGAGACTTTTCCTTTGTCTGGCTCAAACTGCAGCTTGT
Source organism: Calcarius lapponicus (assembly GCA_039654755.1). Lineage (NCBI taxonomy): Eukaryota > Metazoa > Chordata > Aves > Passeriformes > Fringillidae > Calcarius > Calcarius lapponicus. Next base: position 1,047,454 of record JBBFKN010000043.1, read on the forward strand.
AGCCTCTGGTGGTGGGCGTGTACCCCTCTGCACATGGGCTGTTACCATGCATCGTCAACAAAGTAGCCAATTGTTTTGAGGAATTAAATTTCAGTCTGGTACAGATAGAAAAAAAATTAAAGACATATAATCCAAACCATTTTAAATTCTCAAGCCTCCTCAATACTTTTTTCTTTTGCATTAAATGGAAACAAGAAAATAAGGAAGTACTTGGTATTTGTTCCATACCAGATTACTACTTAAAAAGACAGACCTGACTGAATGAAGCACAGTTCTCTGGAGAAGTCTTCCAATGTTCACTTGCAACTCTCTTCCCTCTGTTTTTCTAAAGACAGGCATGACTCCATGAATGGAAGATACCTGGCGAGGTTGTCTGGGGTCACCTCAAACCTATGACAACTGTTGGGGTGCTCGCCCTTTTTCTTCTCACCTGGAAAATCTGATGGTGTTTAACAATCTGCTGTTGAGGAACAGTCTCTGCCTCTTGATTCCCACTGACAACACCAGGTGCTATTTGAAGAAACTGGTTTAGAACACAATGTTCACATCTCTGTAGGGCCTGGAAGTCATCCATGTGTTCTTTTATTGTCCAAGTTAGCACTGCACTTTTGCCAGATTCAGATTTAGCGTTTACTTCAGCCCTTTCAAATCCTTGCTGAATGTCTTGATTTATTAGTTCAACCTTTCTTCTGCAAGCACAATTCTCCTCGCAGTATCAACCTATGGAAATTGTTACAACACTATGGAATAAAAAAATGTAGGAAAAATACTACCAGGCTCATTTGTAGTATGTACACACTAAATATTTTCTAGAAACTTCAAAATGAAAAGCAAATACTTCATGCCAACAAAGCAATTATAAAAAGGAACTGACATGAATGCTTTGCAACAGTACACCCTGTGCCATTGATAAAGTGTTTTGTTCTTCATTTGAATGCAAACTCACCCATCACACATAAAATGCATAATTTCATCCCAGACTGACACACGCAGTTTCCATGACTGCATGTCTGCTGCACACATTTCTATTGTGCATGTACTGATAACTCCCAAATGAAATAAAATACTGCTTGCAGTCTTCATGCAGACCAGTCAAAATTTCTGTTTAGAAAAATAAGTCTTTCTTCACATATAAGCTTTATTTTTCATAAACACCAGCAAAAAGAACTCTGAAATGGTTTATTTTGATGCTTTGGTTTAATGAGCAAATTAAAATCCCATGATACCTGAACTCTTTTTCTTTGATACTGAGTGCACAAGACAGCTCAGCTTTGCTGACCTTTTTTTCCCTGCCCCTTGCCCAAGGTAGTTCATTTTTCATGGCATTCTGAAGACTATAAAAACCCCCAAAAAATAGGAAGTAGTCACCAAGGACACAAAAACCTCGACTAAAAAAAAAGGTCTATTTTCCCCTCAAACCCACAAAACATAAAATAAATTTAAAAATAACCACTTTGTCATTTTTTAAGGCTATTCAGTATTCTGACCACTGTTCTTTTCTATCTTACTGTTTATTATGGACTCCTATAATTTTTACCTATGCAGCAGAAAGTAGGAAATGCAAATGTATTAAAAGGTCTTTAAAATGCCACTATGCCATTTTGTATCTAGGCACTGAAGTTTTCATTAAAAATTATTGACTCTGAAGCAGCAAAATGCATGATGCAAAATTCTTTTGCGATAATATAAAATATCTCCAGATAACACCTGACATGAGAATTAAGACTTTTGCTCCAAAATAGTTTGCTTTGAGTTTCAAAGTGTAAGAGTTGTCAATGTATTTTCGTTGCACACTTAATTTGAGACACAATAATAAACAATTCTTTGGAGAAAATCCTCCCTCCAGGGAAGTTGTAATCATTCATTGGAATCTGATATTCCTCTGCAAAGCCAACAAGGCAACTGATTGCTGGAAAAAAAGCACATCATCCATATATGTGGTGCAGAGATTTTTTTTTCTTTTGACTGGAAACAAACTATTATCTACCATAATTTTGTGGGTCTCTAATTCCTTTCTCTCTTTGTATTCTATTAAGCTCTTGGCCAGAATACCTGAACAAGTGGTAATGAAGGGGATTTACAGCATGCAATGACACAAAACCTGTAATTTATGTTGATACTTCTTTTTTCCCCTGTAAATTCACAGTTCTTTTATCCAGTATCCACCAGACTATGAGAAGTATGAACAACGTCAGGCACTCAGCTTTCTAGAGTATTCTTTAAAAGCATTGTTTAAGCTGTCTGAATACTGCAAAGAACAGAGATTAAAAAAATATCAACAGCTAAGCTGTATTTGTATATCTCTGCTCAGTCAACAGCTAAATCACACTCTCAGCAAGAGATGGCCAAATGGCTTCTTTATCCAAATATGAAGGTCAAGGAAACATCCCATGAATCCTCCATCTACTCCAAACAAGCCCATAATCACACACATCACCTAATTTCTATTCCAGAAGAAAGTCTAAGATGCACCAGCTAACTCAGCAGCATCAGCTAGAGGATCTTCACAGCTCTTGCTTCTTTGTAATTCATTGTGCAGTCTGCTCTTCCTCCTGCTCCCAAAATCTTCATGGACATTCTGCTCTTCCTTGTATCAAAAATTACTTCTGTCTTGTCAACTGTTCATTTTAAGCCTTCCACCTTTTCCCCCATTTGGTGGGCATCTGGAAATTCTGCTACAGAGTGTTTGTCTTAGCATGGTTAAATGGAAGATTTTCTGTTCTTTTTCTGTAGAAGCAGAAATAAGCTCTATTTTTTAACAGGAGTTATGTACAGAGAATGTCATCTGTCCCTATGCATCCTACAGATTGTCACCTATTGAACAACTATGCAGCTCATGTTTTTCTAGTTGAGTTGTAAACTTGTACCTTTTTTGCATGCACTGCACTGTTCTAAAGAAAGGCCAATCCACTCCATCGTCACCAAGAGGCAGGTGATGTTATTATACTGTCAGCTTCCATAAAGACTTCAGACAACCTCTTGTGACAGCTTTTAAACTGCATTTACTTCTCTTTTCCTGCACACAGGGCTCCTTCAGAGATGACTGGTAGCTGTGTCCTGAGCCTCCTGCAGACAACCTTGGAAGTTTCAGGGCAATGCACTTTTTTTCTCTCTGATAATTCTGAGCAGGTCATTATAATGAGAGCTCATAAATTGTTGCGCATGATATGAAATCCTCTAGATTTCTGTTCACACAGGACAAGTTTGGAGGCAGGTAGTTCGGCTGCGAATAGGTAACCATGGAGAAAATGTCAATTAATACTAGAGTCAACCAGACTAAAAATAATTCAGAAAAAAATGTGAAAGTTTTATTTGTTACCAGACAGAGCTTCAGAAACAGCACTGGAAGTTTTATTTATGTCAAGCATGTGCTTGTATACATGAGGATTTGATGCAATGATCTGTTCGCATACCTCTGGCATAGGTCCTTTTATAAATGTTTTGTGGTCAGTTATTCTTTCATGAGATATAATCTTGAATATTTTTAAATGCTTACTGCAGTGCTAAAGGCCAAGAATGTAAAACTCAAACTTGGTCTTATAATTTTGCTAGATGACAACTAGGGGTCAGCAAGGAAAAAAACCAAGAAATTTCCAAAAGTATTTAATAAAACAAAGTATTAATTTTTTATTGAAGATTTTATTTTTACATTGCAAAAAAATATTAGCTTGACTTTTATTTATTGAAAAAAGAGCCTCTGAAATATATCTGAAGACTCTTGACCAACCTGTAGAAAACCAATCTTACACTGAAGATCATAGACAGATAAAAGTGCCATAATTTATACTGCATTGTAATTTATATCACTCTGTATTATCTCTGCAGATTTAGCTATTCCTGTCACAATCAGCAAGCCTCCAGCTTTGATCCAGAAAAACTTTAGAAAAAAGTACTGCTGTATTTCATAAAGCATACATTGTATCACAGAAAATCTGTTGAATAGACGGTCTCTGCCAATAAGAATCAGAAAGCTTAGAATTTGAAACAGCTCATAGAGGTAGTTTATGATTTACAAGAAAGAAAAAATCCTTTTCTGTTGCAAACTATTACAACAAATAAAACTTCTATCATGTTCATAGAACATTCTGCAGACCTCATAATCCCTATGCCTCAGTTATATCACATAGTACATGTCCAGAACTACAAAATATTCAAAACATTTGAAATCCCCAAACTCACTGTCCAAAATTTTTCTAAGTAAACACCCTCTTTCCCCAAAATCTCTATATTTAAGATGGTATAGATCCTCTGAAGTCACTATAGCAAGAAAAATTCATGTCTATAGCCAAACTGGCCTTAAACAGACCTTTATAACTGCCTATAGTACCAAGAAAACTTTAGAAAGATGGTGAGGAAAGCCAAACAGCTCAGATACTTGTGTTAAGGAAGTTCAACCACGCTTTGCAGAAATATAACAGCAACACATCAGAATGTAGCTCTGAAGTAACAACATGTCAGAATATAGCTCTGAAATAACTTCCCAGCATAACTCTTCCTGTGACATTCAGGTTAGCAGTCAGTGGCAATGTCACAACATTCAAGCAAAGAAAAGCCCCCTGAATCAACTCAACAGGATGCTGATTTCTGAGAAGTCAGCTGTTACCTCTGCTGAGGGCTTTATTGCCTACAGCCCTGTGTGTGGCTCAGGGGGATTTGTTTGGAGCAGAAGCAGTGAAGCCCCTGTCAAAGGCGTGTGATGAAAGAGGTGTACATGTTCTCCCACCTGAATTAATGGCAAAACTCTGCCATAGGAGAGCAGGTCATCCTAAAGGGAAAAAGCCTTAATGGCCTTAATAATTTGAAATAGTAAGATGTCATTATTACTGTGTCTAGTCTCTTTGGTTTAAGCTTTGCTTTTCAAATTCAAAAGAAATTGAAAAACCTGAGTATATGCAGTTTGAAAAGAAATAAGAAAATACTTGAGGCACTGGCATCCAAAGGATTCACTTGCCTCATTTCATTACTGAAACATACTTTTAATCAGAAAACTAGGAAATGCTTATGCTGTTTTTGGTAGGGTAAAAAAACTTACTCCCTGACTAATGTAAAAATGAAAAGAAGCATTTGCACTGGAGCTCTTTCAGTGAAATCTAGTGTTGTTATTGACCTATTAGCCTAATTTCTCTTCATATTGGCAGGTATGAGACATACCTTTCTTTCTTTCTTTCTTTACTGAGAGAATCCTTAAACAAAAACAAACATTTTGTGAACCAAATTTCTGCAAGGCTTGTGAAAAAAAAAAATCAAAAAAACACTACAGACAAACCCACTTCTGAAATCCTATATCTTCTTATACAAATGATAATTTATAATAACAAAATTAATATATTTTTATATATATATGAGTCCTATACACATATACACAAATCCTAAAGCTCTTACCTGATGTACTTTAAATATTTTGCTTACCTATATTGTTAATAGGGTTTTTCTGTGGTAAAATGTTGACATTTCCTCTGGCTGCATGCCTTTGCAAACAAATTGCATATGTAAGTTTTCTACTTCTTATCAGTTATTAAAGTGGAAATAGATTAACCATGGAGACAGAAAATCCTCTCTTGATGGGATTTTAAGACCACCTGGGAGTGCTGTGATCTGAAGCATAGAGCTCCATTGCAATTTCAGTGCAAGCGCTGGCCCTGGTCACGAATATTCACTAATTGATTCAGAGGTTTCTGGGACACTCAAAGCATTTTCTCCTCCTTCCATCTTCTGAATACACATGGTTTCCAGCTTCAAAGGGAATTTTTCCAGTAGCAGGAAAAATTTAGCTGATTTGCAAATCTACTCTTGCTCCTGGAATACTCTTTATCTTCCCTCTATAGTTCCGAAGTGCTCTAACAGTTGCCAAGTCTTCCTTCTTGGGGTCACATGCTGCAGGCTACTAAGAAATTATGTGGGCAAGTAAACGAAACACTTGAAGTACAAAAGAGAAAACCTTTTATTCCCTATGAAACTTATCCTAAGGAGAGGCAGAAAGGTTTTTGAATCCAGCAAGACTTGGAATAGAAGATAATGAAATACATACTGCATATTTTTTGCTCATAGTCAAAGTTTGTTGAAATCCAAAGAAAGTTAATTTTTCTGTTGAGAGATATTTTAAGGGTGTCCAGAATACTGAATCGTCACTTCCTCTCCCCCTCTTCTGATGGATAAATCATCATAAAAATCTTCAGGTCATTGAAGAGAATAGTTTTCTGTGATGAAAGACAAGTTTTTCCTTAGTTGAAACCCAACGACTTTGAAGCCCAGCAGCAGCAATGTTTTAATGGAAGAAGAAAGGAGAAAGAGAAAGCAGAGAAGATAAAATATTGTGGGAGTGAAATGACTGCAGTTCCTTTAAAAGTGATTGCTTTTGATCCTTGCACAGTTCAGTAGCAACATAAAACATAGAAATAAGAATTTCTGTGACTAGTTACTGTGTAATAAAATGCTAAGATGGGGATCAGATGGGTTTCTTATGAAGAGATGAACCCAAAGGCAAAGAACTGTTATACATTATCTTTCCCTAGGGTACTGTATTCTCACCTGCTCTAATAGGAATTAATTCCCCAAAATTCTTTGGCACTTTTAAAAAGCATTATTTCCAGGCATTAAAATTCCAAATGGTCTGAGCATTTTGCGATAGAACAAGTTCCAAATGTTGAAGAAAATTAGTATATTGAAGTCTTTCTTTCTACCACCAGTTCAGTTCAAGAATTGTAGGGGAAACTATACCTATATACTTTTTTTTGGTTAATAGCCAAAAGTTTAAATGTTATATTTGAAAGTAGACTAGCTCAACTTAGAGTTATATTGGTGAAAGGCAGTCTTGTCTCTCACCATGCTGACTGTAGAGACCTTTCATTAGCAGTCTTCAGTTTCCTTTATGAAATCGTCTTCAGTTTCAGTTCTATTCAAGCCATTAGTATGTCATAAAAATTTACATAAACCTCAATTACCTCTAGACAACATTAAATTTTATAGAGAGGTTATGGCTATGAAATTTCTAATTAAACAAGGAGAAGAAATAAATAGAGGAAGAAATTCCATGAAGTCACTTAGCTGCAATCACTAAAAATGTCCCCATGGGCCGAGGATTGAGGGGCCAAACACATTTTTTGTACACACTCTCAAGTTACTGACACCATCTTAGAGAGGTAATTTCTTGCATGGACTTAGATTGTCAGGGAAAACTAGAGACTTGTCACTGTTGGAAAATGAGTGTTCCTCACAGCCCAAAGGCAAAGTTCTAAACCTCTGGTGCACAAACAGCATCACAGCCACCCTGCTGTGGTCAAAAGGGAAAATGACAAGGTCTTGGAGCCCTCTAGGACAGGCGGCTCAGGAGCACTGATCTGTCCTAGAAGTGAGATTCTGCCAGTCAGCTCAGCAGCCACATCCTGCAGCTGTGAGAGGTGTGGCTGCAGGGCCAGTCTGGTTCAGGTTGCTTCAAGAACAGAAGCAGCAGCTTGTTCCCATTCATGCTGGAGACAATTTGAATGGAGCCCTTTTCTACATTCCCTGGCTAATGTGCTTTGGTTCAGCATGAAACATGAAGCATCCTGGCATCAAGCAGCTTGTGATAACACTTCTCTGTTTGTTTTATTGACTTAGCAAAGCACAAATGCTGATTCCTGGTTAATGCTCTGAAAATATATGGTAATTTAATTAAAGACTTAAGGTATCTGGAAAAATTCTGACAAGGAGACATACATGACATCTTGGAGATATTTAGGCTTGCAAAACAACACACGACTTCTACCTTCACAAAAAAAGGAAAAGCATCTCTGTTTTCTTATTGTCTTTATGTAAACATTACACAATCACACATTTTAAAAAAATTTTAGCCTTTGCAAAATGTTGATAAACAGCTGCAAAGCAGGCTTCAAGTGCTTCAAGCATTTCAAGCTTTGAGTAAATCTGGCAGTTTTGAAAGATAGGTTACTCTGGACTGTTCAAAATCGTTACCAGTTTACATGAAACATTTTTTTAACTGCAGTTGTTGGGCATTGTAATGAAGGAGAGTGCAGAAATACTGAAAATGACTGCTTGGCAGAGAAAGGGTCAAATGATGAAGAAAATGAAGCTTTTTTCTTAAAGTGCGTACAAGTGAGGCCACATGGATCAGCACTGGTGTGTTTTCATATGTTGGTCTGTAGGAAGTCAGGAAAGATGATAAGTATCTGTGAAACAGTATTTACACTAGCTCTCCTTGGTTCTTAGATCTAGAGGTTATTCCCTAAAAGAGGTTATTCCCCATTTTTCTCCCTTCTACCCAAAATTTATGCTTCAGCTTTCCTCTGTCTTTCAAGGTCAGTTTGCTGTCATCAAATTACAGAGGCAGATTCTGAAAAAGATATTTAGCAGGATAGTTAAAACTGCCACAGAAGTGAGAAGTCTCAAAAGGAGTAAGTTTGCTTCTACTTTACATTGATCAGAATAGTATTCTCAGGACACTGTAAAGCAGAAAAGAACCCAGCTATTTCCACACTTAATTTAAATGCAGAGATATTTTTTACACAAGGGATACTTCAGCTATAGCACGATGCAATTGCTATGCAAACTCATATAAGCATTTTTCTAGTCTTTGCAGTCATCATTTCCCCTGTCTGTCATTTACTGATGTTTCTTATTAAAATGCACCCATACAACATGTACAGCATCTATCCTTCTCTTGCAAAACACATTGTTTTGGATTTTAAATATTGGGGATTCAGGCATGAAAGTATGGAATAACTGACTCTATTCATAGGCTTTTCAAAACCCTTGGATTTTTTTTCACAAAATTCACCTGGAATCACAGAGCTTAAAAAGCAACTACTCAGCCAAAAAGAAAAGTGCTAAAGATTTGCTTCTTGAGCTTTCATTCCCCATCTACTTCAATCAGCAAATATTATTTAGCTGACATGCACAATTCACTGATTTGGCTTGTTTGGAATTTTCAGCTTGTGTTCTCCTGTGGTAGTAGGGAAAAGAAAAAAGCTGGAACTGCAAATAACTATTGTATGACTTCTATATATATTTTGTATCCTGATTGACATCAACAACTATCGAAAATGAGAGTTTCATGTTCACAAGTACAGACAAAGAAAAGTGCTGAGACCTTGAAGTGGGTCAGTTCATCGTTACATGAGAATTGTGCATTCACTTGGTTTGTTGTTTTGCAGGAGAATAAAAGCAGCAGCAAAACTACAGAAGTATAATGATGTTTATAGAATTGCTCAAAAAGGACAGTGGAGAGTGGTTTTTTTGGGTAATAAACAAAGCTCAGCAGCCTTTTTCTTTCCACTGGTGAAACCCAAGAGCCCGTATCTGTTGCTTCATACCATCGGAATGTAAAATTTCCCACCAGAACAGTTATTTTAGGCCTGAAGTCCTAATTCTCTTTTTCTCCAACTTCTTTGTAAAATAACCATATCCTGAGTTTGCTTAATGACAGCTAGAGGCACCTGCTCTGAGGCCCTATCTGAGCAAGAGAAAACCTCAACTCTTCCTGAGTTTTGCCTCCTGTGGCCAATGAGACATTAGAGTCTCAAAGTCTCAAAGTCTGATTGTGTCTGTGGAGAGTTTCCTGTCAATAAGCCATCACAGACATTTCATTGCCACTATAATGCCCTCACTATTACCATTCATAAATCAGCAGCAGCTAACAGAGAAATAGGCTGTGATGGTTTGACCCAGAAATGGGATTTCTGGGAATAGGAGTCACCTTCTGAGACCACCTTAAAAGCGGGGTTATCTGTCCAGGCACTTCCTCTTGGGACTCGGCGGCAGAGAGAGAAGATGCCTCCCTGGCCCAGTGCTTTTGCTGGGCGGGGAGGGGCAGCCATGCGGTAGGCTGGGCCCAGACCGAGGTTGGGAGAGAGGATTCCCTGAGCATGGAAGGGTGGTGAGGTGAAGAACCCCAAAAAGACCCCGAGAGCCATCGGGCAGCCAGCCCCCCGCCCCCGGCAGAGAGAGAGAGAGAGAGCCGGCGTCGGAATTTTTTTATAGCGGCCGGGCTGAGAGGGAGAAGGGGGGGGTGCGGGCAAAAGGGCTGCAGAGCAGCAGCAGGGCAGCCGTGGGAGTGTGAGAGAGAGAGAGACTGAACCTTTTAACCCTTTTTTGGACAATGAAAACTTACAGAACATTAACCTTTCCCAGAAAGGAGTTAGAGTGATTGGGAGAAGGAACTGTAGTAAGTGAGAGAGAGATGGTGGATGAAAGAGAAGAATTTTGGTGGGAAGAGAGATGATTGGAGTGGCTTTTGCTGGACTCTTTTTGTATAGCCACGGACAGAGCCCTGCTTCCTTGTGAGACAGAGACTGAGTCCAGGGGGAGAAATGTCCCAGACACGAGAAGATTATGTGTGGTTTCCAGCCCCTCGGCCCCAGGGGGTGAAATATGGGGGGGACAGGTGTCCCAAAGGTGTGACTGTGTTCTTTTTGGAATGGGACAAAATATCCTTAAAAGACAACCCTAGAAGCAGCTCTGGTTCGTGTTCAGGTGGTGAGAGCACCTGGACCAAAAGGAAGAGGTCATTCTGGCACAAGAAGGACTCCTCTCCTCTTGATGAATTGAGAATTGATTATCTACAGAGTGTTGATGGACTGAGAATTGATGATTGGGAAGTGCATTTTATTGGGAATTTGAGGGGAGGAGGAGGGAAATGTTTTGTGGGGTTTTCATTTTCCTTGTGTGTTTTTTCTTTTGTGTGTAGTTTAGTTACTGTTTTTGTAGTTTAGTTAATAAATGTTTTTGTTTCTTGTTAAGTAAGAGCCTGCTTGCTTTCTTATTCCTGGTCAAAATCTCACAGCAGACACCAGGGACAATGTATCTTCATGGGGCATTGGCCTAGTGCCAGTGTCAAACCATGACAGTGTGTGTCTTTCTCTGGATCTTCTGTCTTTCTGTTGTTCTCTATTACTTTTCCATCGAATCCTATTTACCTGAAACATTTTGGGGAAGCTTCAAATCTTTAAAGTTAAAGGTTTTTAGGTTAAATGTGTGGGAATCCAGGATACAGGGAATGTTTCTCTGTCTGCTCTGAGAAGTCTTGACCCCCAGAGAAACACTGCCTTTAACCTTCACCCATGGAGAGGACTTCCAGGACTTTGAGACAGATTAGAATTTACCGAAGTGTGAAACAGATAATAGAGAATAGTATAGTATGTCACTAGGGGGAGAAATTTAGGTTTTGGGATTTTTAGTATGGTGTAGAAAGGAAGCAAGATGGAGGAATTGGGGTGTAGTCCCTGTCTTCTTCTTCATCTGCTCCATTTTCTGCAGTCTTGGTGGCACAGGGTGATTGGTCAAGGAAAGCACAGTGAGAGGTTATGTGGACAGTCAAGGGATGAGTTATTGGTAGATAAGTAGAAATAACATATGTTTTAAGAGTTAATTGGATGAGTGTCATGGTTTGACACTGGCACTAGCCAGTGCCCCATGAAAAAAAAAAGCACTCTCCCCGGTGTCCGCTGTGAGACTTTTGACCAGGAATAAGAAAGAGGCAGGCTCCCACTTAACAAAGAGAAAAAAAAAAACATTTATTAACTAAACTATACAGACAATAACTAAACTATACACAAAGAAACAAAAAACACACAATGGAAAATGAAAGCCCCACAAAACACTTCCCTCCTCCTCCCCTCAAACTCCCAACACAATACACTTCCCAAATCAACAACCATTAGTCCATCACCACTCTGTACACAATCAATTCTCCATTCATCAAGAGGAGAGGAGTCCTTCTTGCTTGGCCATGGTGGCCTTTTCCAATTTCCAGGCTCTCTCACCGCCTGGATGAAATCAGGGCTGTTTCCAGGGTCTGTTTTTTAAGGATGCTCTGTCCCATTCCAAAAAGAAACACAATCACACCTTTTGGGACATCTGTCCCCCCCATATTTATATACCCCTTGAGGCGGAGGGGTAAACTCCATCTCTACATCTTCTTCTTGGCTCCAGGGCATTGCGCCCCCCTGGACGCAGTCTCTGTCTCACAAGGAAACACGGCTCTGTCCATGGCTACACAAAAAGAGTCCAGCAACAGCCACTCCATCATCTCTCTTGCCACCAGGATTCTTCTCCTTTCATCCACACTCTCCCTCACTTGCTCCACTTGCTCATTTCATTTCTCTCAATCACTCTAACTCCTTTTCCGGGAAAGGGTAATGCCCTGTAAGCTTTCATTGTCCACAAAAAACGAAAAGCACTAAAAACGGCAGGACTCTTTCACAGCGCCTTCTCCCCCCCCTTCTTCTCCACAGACACAGGCACGCGGGCAGCCCATATCAAATTTCAAGATAACAGTCCCGTCTGAAATACCAGGTCTCTCTCGGTCTCTCTCTCTCTCTCCGTCTCCGGGGGGGGGAGGGGGGGGGGGGAGAGAACTTCACAGCAGCTCCTGGTCTCTCTTCCACTTCCACCCTTGGGGGGGGGGGGGGCCAGGCCTACCTCTCCCGGGCCGGGCCACATGGCTTCCCTCTCTCCCTTCTCAGCCCGCAGCAGCACACTAGTATCTAATTTCAAAACAAAGGTCCCAGAACACTCGCTCTCCTTTTTGGGGGTCTCCATCTCTCCACCCTTCCACATTCAGGGTACCCTCTCTCCCGATCTTGGTCTGGGTCCCAGGCCTACCGCATGGCTGCCCCTCCCCCGCCCAGCAAGCGCCGGGCAGGGGAGAAGCTCCGACCTGTGTCCCTCCGACGTCCCAAGAGAGCGTGCCTGCCCAAAAACCCTGCTTTTAAGGTGGTTCTTGGAAGATGACTCATTCCCAGAAATCCCATTGACCCGGATTTCCGGGTCAAACCACCACAATTCCATTTCCCACGTGTCTCTGACTCCTCGCTATCACACCCAGCAATGTCCAAGGACACAGTGTTTTTGCAGGTGCAAAAACTCAGATCAGAAGGCTAAACACAGTACTTTTCCAGCTTCTAATAACTAACATTCCCACATATCCCCTGTTTTCTTTTAAATAAGCAAAGCTTCATCAGTTAATTACGCTACACTCTCTAAAATATAAAAATAGGCAATTCTAATAACTATTATTATAAACAATATTTCTTAACTAGTAAAGCTTTCTGTTATAAGGGATTTAAGCTAGGGAGACAAACTGACAAAACTTATTACAATCTATAGTATATGCTATAAAATAAACAGGAAAAGAATTTTACACTGTTACAAAGCTTAAGCAAAACTTAGGTGTGCTAATACAACTTACAAAAATAAGCTAAAAGAGCAACATGTGTGCAAGTTTCATCTGTATTGATTATTTGATAAGGTTGTTTCCCATTCTTAAACAACAAATATATTTTAAACAAAAATGATTCTACTTATAAATGCTTCCAATTCCTTTATAATTAGAGTTTCTTTGATGTTCATGGTGACACCTTGCACACAAGTTATAAAATAAATATCTAACATAAATCTATTTAACATCATCTAAACTTAATAGCACTTAAACTTAAGACACCTAAACTTAAAACACTTAAACTTAAAACACTTAAACTTAACAAAACTTAAACTTAACAAAACTTAAACTTATCAGATTTTTAAATCAACAGAACTTACATGTGACGTCACTTAAATCTAACAGAACTTAACAGAATTCAATTGACTTTAAATTTTACATAACTTAAACTTAATATAAATTAAACATAACAAAATCTAACTTCACTTAAACTTAACAAAACTTAAATTAACAGAAATAAAACTTAACAACACTTAAACCTAACAGAACATAAACTTAAAAACACTTAACTTTACCAGTATTTAACATTTAATGGCACTTAATAAACAATTTAACTGAAACTTCTTAGCAACAAATAAAATTTACTATAGAAATAAAATATAGAATTTACTAAAACTTACTTACAGGCCTGACTCTAAAATACTAATCTAAAACCATTTTTTTCCCATGTTTGTTTTAGTATTTTTACACTTGCATGCATACAAACATAAGGTATTTGTTCAAGGTATACCTGTAAAAAAAAATTTCTTTGAATTCAGTGTTTACTTGTTACATCTACCACATTGAAATAAGGCTTAAAAAATACAAAAACATACTTATTACATCTCACTTATACAATTGTTCCAACACATCTCTAACATTTTTAAACTTTTCAAAATACAACTTCAGAGTTTGGTGTTCCACTGACTGAGCCATCCGGGCTTTTAATGCTTAAAGTCTATGTTCATACAGGTGATTTTAAGGCAGCATAACGGATGTTAAAGCCAAATCGGCCGAAGTTTGGCTTAACGCATTCACCATGCTGATTTTTCTTTTACAGTCTCTGTCAGGAAGAACAAAAGATCTTTTAATTTAGATGAATGTCTGATAGCAATGTTCCTTGGTGTTGTTTATTTACCATCACTGGTGTTTTAACTGCAGTAGGGATCCTTTGTGGGTTTTGTTGACAAAAGTCATGTTTATTACGGCTATTAGGTTTAAAACTGAAGCTTTTCGCTGGCCGCGGGGCGGAGGGGGTGAAGTAGTTGCTCTGGGGCGCTGTTAGGGTCTCAGGGCCGCCGCTTAAACTGCTGTGCTGCAATGGGTTAACTCAGCTCTGCCGCAGCACCGCACTCAGGCAGCACGAGTCAAGGCCCCCCCTGCGGGGGAGCCCCCCGCGCACCACGCCGCTCCCTCCTTGCTTTGCCGCCGCCGCCGCCTCCGCCGCTAGCCGGGGCGTGGCGGGCCCCACCGGGGGACTCGCTCGCCGCTGCGCCCCGCGCATCCAGTTCTGCCAGCGCGCACCGCACCGCACCGCGGGCACAGCGCTGCCTGCTCTGCTCGGGCACTGTGGCTGTTCATCTTTGTTGCCAGCCGCTGCTTTAGGCGAGCCGTGAGCCGCGGACAGCCGAGCCCATGGCTGCTGTTTCCATCCGAACACAGCCACTGATTTACAACTCTATATGCATTTCAAAGGCTCAATGTGAATTACAACTAATTAGTTTAAAACAACAAGTCTCAAACATGCTAACAGTTCAGTGTCCAATACAAAGCTTTTTCTGCCGGCTGCAGCAAGACTCTTTAACTCTCGCCTGGACACGCTGCAGCTTGCAATCCGTTTAAAGTACAGTCCATTGAGGGTACCAGGTTCAAACTAAGGCTTTTGCTGGTTGCTGGGTGTTACAGCACTCCAAAAACAATAGCGGGAACCACGCACTCCGGAGGCCCCCCCACGCGCCGCGGCGGGAGCCGAGCACGCCGGAAACAACAGCAGGAGCCCGCGCGCACCGAAAAACTGCGGAATGTTTATAGTCTATAGTCTGCTTTTCTACGCCGCTTGTTGATACCCTCATCATTTTCTTTCTCTATGGCTTTTCTCCCCAGCCCAGCCCAAGCGGTACGGCGTTCCCTTGCAATAGCTTCTGCTGGGTTGTTTTCTGCCTCAGGGATCAGCTCATTACTTTGTGGGAACTTATCCCTCCATAATTTACCCAACTTCTTGGCAGCTTTACTGTCCTCCAAAGTGGCCTCCCAAAATAAATCACCAAATTCACGCCATCCCGTTAACTCGTAAACCGTATGGGGCTTAATACAAACTCCCTTAGCATATCCATAGGTCAAAACCCCTTGTAGATCTTCCATTCCCCTAACCTGACGTTTTTGTAAAAAGGCAGTAAATAAATAATATGTTGCTTGCCTTTCCATACCTAAAATCGCCAGCACTGTTTGCAGCTCATCAAGGTCTCGGCAACACGTTTCGGCCAGGTTCGCCTCTACGACACCTGGGGCACGGCGCGTCCAACTTGTCTGTTTGTCCCCCTTGTCTTTTTTTTTTTTTCCTTTCTCCGCACTTTTTGCCGTCCTGGCTGCTCTCAGGACCTGACCCGGTTCTTCACCTCCTCCATGGTGCGTCTCATTATCACTTCGGGGGTCACCAATTGTTAAAAGAAAATTCCCCATTTAAGGAGAATACACAATTTAAGGAAAATACTCCATTTAAGGAAGGGCACCATTTGAGGAGGATGAAGGGGAGACGTGCACATCCTTAGGGGTTGATGATCATTGGTCTCCAATTTATTGATCAGGTTACATACTTTTATAATAGTGTTAATAAGCTCATGCATATTCTGTAACCTAAACATTCTATTCGTTGAGCTAAACATCAACTCTTCTTCATTCTCTCAGTCTTGCATTCCACTTTCCCACGTCTCTCTGACTCCTTGTTATCACTTTTAGAGATGTCCAAGGACACAGTATTTTCACAGGTGCAAAGACTCAGATCAGAAGGCTAAACACAATACTTTTCCAGCTTCTAATAAT
This sequence comes from Calcarius lapponicus, assembly GCA_039654755.1. Taxonomy (NCBI): domain Eukaryota; kingdom Metazoa; phylum Chordata; class Aves; order Passeriformes; family Fringillidae; genus Calcarius; species Calcarius lapponicus. The sequence continues at coordinate 1,063,685 of JBBFKN010000043.1, forward strand.
TAGCATTCCCACACAGAAAGATGGAGAAAGCCTTTGTGTACCACAGGAAACCTAGTCTTAAGTGAGAACTGTGTGTAAGGTTTCTTTATGATGCAGAAGGAAATAGAAAAAAGGGTGGATAATGTTGAAGATTACAATGCAAATTGTTTTCCATTACCATCTGTACGGCAGATTATCATATGTCAAGTGGGCAGTTTGCCTTATCTCTCTCTTTGAGTGATCACATTCACACCTCCCTCTGGAGGGGACATTGCTGGTAACAGCTATTGAATGTCACTGCACGACTGATAAGAACTATAGCATCCCATTGTGAGATGCTCTGCCCAGAGGGAGGAGCCAAGCATTGCTACCCAGATATAATCCCGAGATTTTGAGACACCAGCACGGCTTTCTTCACTGGATTCCCCAAAGGAACAGCAGCTGCCTCTTCTTCCACTGGATCTTCAGAGGAAGAATACATCCTCCTCTACAAATCCCCCTTGCTCCAACAGAACAACACCTGACATTTCAGGAGGACTGCAGCCACATTTCCAATTGGACTGCCACCAACACCCTGACCCACATGGTGTCAGGTTGGGTTCTGACTCTGTCAATGTTGTTCTAGTGTACAGCATTGTTTATTTTATTCTTTTTTTTTCTTTCCCTATTAAAGAACTGTTATTTCCTGCTCCCATATTTTTGCCTGAGAGCCCCTTAATTTAAAATTCATAGCAATTGGGAGGGGTGGGGGGGGTTTACATTCTCCATTTCAGGGGATGCTCATGCCTTCCTTAGCAGACGCCTGTCTTTCCAAACCAAGAGAGTTTATTAGGGCCTAATACTGCAGGGGTCTAGGGGTTAAAGTGAACAGCAAGGGAGGGTTTAGGGTATAAATACAGGAAAAGAGGGGGTGGAGGAGAGCATCAGGGATCAAAGGATTTAGGCGTGGTATACAGGGAAAGGGAATGATAGTAAATGCCAGGGTGGATAGGCGGGGACATCAAGTAATGGGAAGACAGGGAAGGGAGAACTCTCTAGAACATGAACATATGAGGGTAATAGGGGTAGGGAAGGCCAAGGGGCCAATGGGGAGGACAGAAGTGGGACAAATTATCATAGTGCTGTAGAGCACCATGGGGGAAGTTTCTTTCCTCACCCTGAGCTGTGAGGAATGCCCAGAGCCTAAGGTGCATCTCTCCAGGGCATTGCTGTTGCCTTCTCCCCATTAGGCTCAGAGACCTGAAACTCCCCCTTTTTGTTTAGTTAAAAGGCTTCCCCTATGGATTTCTGCTAGCACCTTACAGAATAAGGGAACATTACTAACATAACAATAGCTGTAAGTCATAATAGTACTAAAGCAATAACTCAAAGCGGAAATAGTACATAAGATTAGGATACAACTGGAATAATTTATTGGGTAGGAACTAATTAAACAACATCTTTTTTGTGGAATGCAAGACTGATAGGAAGTTGTATTGTTCGGGCAGTGCAGAGCTGTTTTCTTTTTCAGGTTATTGGTTGCATCTGTACACTGCATCTTTTGTTCTTTTCCACGCTCCTTGTGCTTGTTGTCACAGCTTTTGGTGAGGCTTGTTATTCTTGTAGGACAGGGACCCCCTCTCTCAGTCCTTGCATTCCATGCAATGCTTCCTTTCAGGCATGGATTCCTGCTTTGGGTTCCTCATTCTTTTGGATTGGACAGGGGCCACCAGGGTCTGCAATCTCCCCGCCATCTCCCAATCACCTTCCCTAGTGGCTTGTTCCCACACCCCTGCCCAGTGATCCTCAGGCTCGGTGTTAGAGGCTGGGGAATCACTGTCTCCCACTGAGGAGGAGGGCCTGCTGGTAGAGGAGCGGTGCTCCTGGATAACCGGTGCGGCCCCGTGTCGTGCGCTGCTGGCAGCCAAGATGGCTGCCTTCCGGTCACCATCATGGCCACTTCCGGCTCCGGTGATGTGGGAGCCAGAAGTGTCATGGCCGCCAGGGGTGGAGCCCGGGATGGAGAAGGTGGAGATCATGAGGGGAGATGCAGGGCCTGTGTCAGGAAGGGGGGTAATGATGGAAAGGGGGGATCCTGACACAGGGATGACATTCGACGCCACGGGGGAGAGGAATGTGTTGCAGGAGAGGAGCCCGACAAAGGTGGAGCAGGAAAGGGCAGAGGAAAGGCAGGAAAGTGGCCATTTTGGGGTGCAAGGGTGGGAAAACTTGGATCAGGAGGGGACAAAATGGCAGGGCTGGCAACGCTGCCGGCACCATTTTGCAGGGTAAAAGCAACTGGGGGAGATGAAAGAGGGTATGCGGGCAGAGGAAGAAGGTTGAGGGGAAGGTCCAGAGTGGCATGGCCAGTGCTGTTCTGGTAAGGGGAGAGAGGAGATTGGGAGGCATCAGGGAGAGGGCAGCAACCTTGTGCCGGATAGTGACATCTGCCTGCTGATTGCTCCTCAGGCGGGGAAGAGGGTTTAAGGGCTCGGGGAGAGAATGAAGGGAAAGGGGTTTTGAAATGGGGACCCAAAACTTTTCCTGAATTTTCCTGATTTTTTTAAATCAATCATAAAAAAAATTGAAAAAGTTTAAACATTTTGCCATAAATGGAACAAAAAGATGACAAAACTTCCCCACTTTAAAATTTCCCTCCATTTTTAAAACAACTTGATCCCAACCATATCCCAAATCTCAAGTGACAAAACTGATTCCCTTGTAGCATAAAATATTTGAAATGAAAATGAACAAAAGCTTTCAAATTCCCTTTTGAAAAATGAATTCCCCAAGCAACAAGGGCTAATGTAACTGGGATATAAATCTCCTGCTGCAGAATGGTGAGTTTTGTACCTATTCTGCAGTCTTCCCACCCACAAGATTTAAAATGAGAAAACAAAGAAAAGGGGGATACTGACTCCAACGTACTCACCCAATGGTGGACCAACAAAGGATCTTGTGGGGGTGTGTTGAGGAGAGCGATCCTCCAGTCTGTGACTCTGGGAGGGTTGCAGGTCTCTCCCCTCAGTGTGCCCAGATAAAACTCAGAGGTTGCCTTAGGGTAGTGGCTGACCCGAAGGTGACTTAGATTGCAGCCATGCTGGAGACGCTGCTCAGGGATACCAGATGAAGGTCCCTGTTCGGGCGCCACCTGTTGTGGTCTGCAGTGGTGGTGGATGCAACGTTCCCTGAGAGCATCTTGTGCCAACAGGCAGGAGCCATGGGAGCCCCAGCACACAGACACACACACAGACACACAGACACACACACAGACACACACACACACACACAGACACACACACACAGACACACAGACACAGACACACACACACACACACAGACACACACACACACACACACACACACACACACACACACAGACACACACACACACACACACACACACACACAGACACAGACACACACACACAGACACACACACAGACACAGACACACACACACAGACACAAGGACACACACACACACACACACACACACACACACACACACACACAGACACACACACACACACAGACACACACACGGAGCAGCTCGGCAGTGGAGACACGGGAGGGTCAAGGCATGGAGTTCCAACGTGCTTTATTTCAGGCAATGCTGGAGAGGTTCAGGGGCCAAAGACAAAGACAAAGGAGGGTCTAGGGTATAAATGAGGAAAAGAGGGGTGGAGAAGAGCATCAAGGACCCAATAGTCTGAGCGCTCAGGGGTGGTACACAGGGAAGGGACCAATAGGGAATTCTAGAGTGGATAGCCAGAGACAAAAATTACAGAGAAGGGAGAACTTTCTAGAACATGAACCTATAAGGGTAAAAGGGGTCGGAAAGGCCAACAGGCCAATAGGGAGGAAATAATTGGGGCAAATTAGCATAGTGCTGCAAGTCACCATGGGGGAAGCTTCTTTCCTCACCCTGAGCTCTGAGGAATGCCCGGAGTCTAAGGTGCATCTCTCCAGGGGATTGTTGTTGACCTCTCCCCAGTAAGCTCACAGGTCTCCAAACACACACTGGAAATGTCTGGGGCCATTCATCATTTCTCTGCTCTTCAGCACCGAGGCTATGGAGTCTGGCTACATCCCTGAGCTCGTGCCCAAGGCAACCACCCCTGGCAATGGGGGTCCATGGAGCTGCTCTCGGGAGCCCCCCATAAGAATTGAGGAGTGCTCCAAAACTGCCTCAGAGCTGTGAGATACCCCAGCATCTATTCATGAACATGGAATATCCAAAAACTCACTCATTAACGGGCTTCCCCTCCCTTCATCATCCCCAAACTTTGGTTGTCTCATTCCAGACCCCAGCCGACCTCCCCAGTCCCAACCCCAACCCATCCCACCCTTGCTGGACATCAAGACCCCCTTCCCAAGCTGTACTTCCCCCATTTCACACCTCCCAAACCCCATCCCACCCACTCTGCCCAACGCAAAGCTCATCTCACTTTTCCTGATTTGCATCCCATTTCTCCCAGTCCCCTTCGTACGCCATTCCACCCTGAGGGCTCTGGAACTGAGTAATTTTGGGGTGGGATTGAGTAGTTTTCAGTGGCATAGAGTGGTTTTGAGCTGACAGATCAATCCCTCTTGTCTTTTGGAGTGCCAAGAAATAAAGACAACTAAACCAAATAACCCCAAAACCCCTCATATCCTCCCAGATATCTACCAGAATCCAAGATTCCCCCAAAACACAAGTAAAGTGTGAGGCTTTAGATGCCTTTGATAAATTGGTTGATTTTTACCCCTATTTTCTGTGTTTTGAAAGAAAGAAGACAAATCAAAATATAATTAGAGGCAAAATAAAAGGAACACCAGCCACTTCCCACTGTGTATCACTGGGAATGCGGTTCACCAGGGCTTTGAGCAATGTGGGTCCTCTGATGGGGATGGAGTCAGAGCAGTGCATGAAACTTCTCCTGCAGTCAGGGCTCTCGCAGGGCTCCCCTTACCGGTGCCTCCGTTGATGTCGGGTAAAGAACGAGCGGTCAGAGAAGCTCTTCCCACACTGGGGACACTCGTAGGGCCTCTCCCCAGAGTGGAACCTCTGGTGGACAACCAGGTCAGATCTGTGCCTGAAGCTCATTCCACATTCCAAGCACTCATAGAGCCATTCCCTGGTGTGGATCCTCTGGTGGCAGATCAGGTTGAATCTCTTCCTGAAGCTCTTCCCACACTCCAAGCACTCAAAGGGCCTCTCACTGTCATGAATCTGCCCACGGGCCACCAGCTCTGAGCTCTGGCTGAAGCTCTTCCCACCTTCCTGGCTCAGGGTGGGTCTTTCCTCCTCAGAGCCCCCTGGGCTGGGTTTGGAGCCCCTCCTTCTGTGGCATCTCCGGGGATTTTCCTCCCTGTTGGATTCCTGTGACATGGAGCTGCTCAAAACATCCTCTTCCACAAGGTTCTGCTGTGGGGATTTTTCCTCTGTGGTCTCCATCCTCAGCTTCTTCCCTGGGGGAGGAAGGACAAGGAGAGGATGGGATTTGCCTCTGTGCCAGAGGGAAGGGGAAGGAGATCCCCTCAGTGCATCCCCAGCAGGACGGGGTTGGCAGCAGGGTTGTCCTGCAGCCAGGGGCTGTGCTGGGCTGGGAGATGGAGCAGGAGAGAGGGGGAAAGGGGCACTGACTTCATCCTCACCTGCCTGGGTGTCCAGGGGCATCTTCTTCTTCCTTGTAGCCTTCTCCTCCATTCAGCCAAGGTTTGGGAATGGGAAATCTTGGTTTGGGAAAAAACAAAGCATGAATGCCTTGGATTGGGAATTCCTCCCACCCATATCCATCTCCAGAAATCATCTGGTGTCCATAAAAGCCTCCAAAAATCAAGAGTGAATAAAAAAGCCACCAGGAGTGTCCCATTTCCAGTCTCATCCCTCTCGGGTTCTGGTTAGTCCCCCATCTCAGGGCTGCTGGGGATCCCATGGGTCCTGGGGATCCCCCCTCTCCAGGGTCCTGCTTAGGGATTCTGAGCGGTTTCGGGGTCCCCCTCTCCAGCCTCCCCTCAATCCAGCCACTTGGGGCTCCCCCCTCTTCCCACCACCCTGTCCTGCTTTAGGGCAAATTTGGGAGAAAACCTCCAAAGGGGTTTTTTCTAAAAAGCAGATTCAAGCAGCCCCTCCCCTAGCTGGTTCAGGAAAATATTTCCTTGAAGAACAGTGGAGAAAACTGTTTATTTAACAGGCAAAGCATTCACCAGCGCAACAAATGAACAATATTAAAGAATAAAACCCCTGCTGCTCAAAAATAGATGACAAACTCCGAAAGTCCCTCTGTAGCTGGGCTCACTCAGTCTCTTACCAGTCTCTTATCAGCCCCTCCAGCCCTGGAAATGCCGAGGTCCAGGCTCAGCCTGGTGAGCCACAGGTGGGAGCTACCGGTGGTGTTCTGGATGTTCAGTGCAGAGCAGGTTTAAACAGCTTCAAAGAAAAAGAAAAAGCACAGTCCAGGGAACTTCTCTGCCTCAGAGAGTAAAAACTAACTAAAAGCAAAGGAGTGCTCTGTCCTGCTGTTCATCCAACTACAGACAACTGATACCTTAGGTTTTAAGTTCTTCTGTTCTGTTTTGGTGTGCAGCTTTTAGCTTTATATTAAGTGTTACTGGGATCTTTTCAGAGTGCTGAAGACAAAACAATCCTGTTCTTGCTGGAGACTCAAGGACAATCTCTTCAAACATCAGGACCAAAGCATAAACAATGTGAAAAGAGGAGGGCAGGCAAGCAAGCAAGGAGGATTAAACTTTGTAATATGAAGCTATTAATTGGGCAGTTAACTCCTATATGTAAATGGACTAAAACTTATAAAATGTGAGATCTCGTGACCAAGCCCTCTTTTGCTCCCATTTTGGAGCTATTGAGGCAGACCCACAGCTGTGGCTCCAGTACTGCCAGAGTGTGGCCTTTGAAGGCACTTCAATAAAAATCCACTTTATTCCTCTTAACTCCGTCTGGCCTCTATTCCAGCTCCTTAAGGCATCACAACAGTCCAGGAACCGGAATGTGGAGGAGTGAGTGCAGTTTCTGAAAACAAACTGCAGCTTCTTCCTCCTCCCCTTCGCTCTCAGAACCAGCCTTAAAGGTGCAGAACTCATTTTTGGGCTAAACGGACCGATGGGGCACGAGCATCATGAAGTCACCCCAGGACACGCCCCTGTCAGGGTCAGGGGGTCCCGTCCCCGCCTCATCTCTGGGCTGCCGGGGATCCCCCAGCTCCGGTATCGCCCCTTCCCCTCTCCCCACCCCGGGGGTCCCCTGTTCCACAGCCCCGGCTCTCACGGGGATCCCCAAAACCAATGTTCCGCCCCATCGGTACCGGGCCATCCCCACGTGGAGCCCCCGGGACCCTCCCGAGGGGCGATCGCGGCTCCTCTCCCCCTGAAAAAGCTCCTCTTGGGGAGCCGGGAGATATCAGGGGCTCGAGTCCGGGATCTGCCGGCTCCGAACACTCTCCAAAAAATCCTCCCGGAGACCCCTGGCTGGAGCCGGGGCGAGCTCGGCCTCTGCCCTCACCTGCGCTCGGGGCTGGGGGCGATGCTCCCGGGGCAGGGGGTGCTGCAGGCTCAGCGTGCGGGCGCTGCGAGCGCCGGGATTCTCCCGCTCCCGCTCCCGCTCCTCCTCTCCCTCCTCTTCCTCCCGCATTTCCTCCGCTGCCAGCCCGGACCCCCCTTTCCCGCCCCTCTCCCCGCGGCCCCGCAGCACCGGCTGCTGGGTGGGGCAGCCCCGATCGGCCCCAGGGGCGGGCGGGGGGCTCGGGGACCCCCCCGGGGCGGATCCGTCCCCCCGGCCCGAGCCCCAAACTCCGCTCCGGGGCCGCGGGGCTCTGCGGGTCCGCCTGGCAACCGGTGAGTCACCGGCGAGAAAAGCTCTGGTTGGCTGGGAATTGTTCAGCGCGTCCTCTGATTGGCTGGAATTGTGAAAGGCGCTGCGCCCTGCGGGTGTCCCTGGGAGCTGCGGAGTCGGGGCCGGAGCCTTTTCCAATTTCTTTTTCTCCGAGAATTTTTCATATTTCTTTCTCTCCCTCTGCGACTTCTTTCCTATTTCTTTCCCTCCCTCTGAGACCTCATTTGTATTTCTTTCTGTCCCTCTGAGACCTCTTCCCGATTTTTTTTCTCTCCCTTTCTCCTTCCCATTTCTTGTTCAGTTCAATCCAAGTTCAATGAAATCCGCAGGCTGCGTTCCCACGGTCTCATTTGCACCTTCACTGGGAAAGAGGCGTCTCTCCCTCAGGGGATCGTAACCCATGGGCAGAGTCCCTTCCCACCCCAATCCTTCCAGGATTCCCTTCTTCCCTCTGTTTCCAGCGGGGAAGGTGCAGGAAAATATCCAGCAAAACTGCCTTTGCTGTGTGCTCTGGGAGCCCACAGAGCTGCTGGACCTTGTCCCCTGGCCCTGCACAGCTCCTTGGGAGGCACGGCAGGAGCAGCACCCTGGGAGCCTCGGGAATGCCCCTCTGGGATCCGGATCCATGGCACACACTCCTAGGGGCTGGAATTGCAGTTCCCAGCCAGGAAAAGATGTTCCTGCCCTGGAAGGCAAAGCTCTCAAGAAGGAGCCAAAAGCCAAGTGGAGCAAGATCCAACAGTGACATTTCACTGTCAGCCTTCATAACTTCATCCGTGGTTGTTGTAGCTCCTGGATGGGGAATTAAATCAGCGCAGGGTCTTTGGTGGGATCTGCCCTGGGTCAAGAGAGACACTGAGAGAGAAACAGAAGGCAAGGAAAGGCAGGAAAAAAAGGAGGGCACAAACACAATCAGCTGAGAAGGTGGTACTCTGAAAAACAAACCAGAACTGACTGAAAAGGAATATGACAGAAAGAAATTATTTTGCCCCTTTTATTTCCTATCAAAATACGATTTCTTCCCATTCTCACAAACCTTCTCCCGGTGTCATTCAGGAGGGCTCTCAGAAAGTTTTTCACCCTGAGTGGATGTTCCAAGCTTCAGCCACAAGGAAACATGGAATGGGGATTTTCCTGCTCCTGGAGAGTTTGACATCCTCAGCTGAGGAGAGAAGGAGGCACCAGAAGAAAAGGGCAGCTGGGCTTCAGCCTCCCACAGGAAAAAGAGAGGGGGGAAATCTCTCGTCCTGTCTGCAGCTGCTCCCACAGGGATGTGAGGGCTGATCCCAGAGCCCCAAGGGTCACAGTCAGGGCTGCCCTCAGGGAATGCTCACCTGGTATTGAGGGGCAGCGTGGGAGCACCTGGATCTTGGAGCACCCAGCTGCCCCCATGTTTGGAGGTGCCTGAGGAGGGCTGGGACGATGCCAGGGACATCCTGCAGTGACATCCCCCCTGTCCCGCTCTGGGTGAGCTCAGTCCCAAACCTGATCCTGATCCTGGTCTCAATCTCACTCCATGTTAAGACACACTCACAGTTCTGTATTTAATCCCATCCTAGTCCCAGACTCATCTAGCCCCAGACCCAATCCCAACCCCAGCCCAAAGCCAATCCCATGTCTAGCCTTAACCCCAATCCCAGCTCTAATCCAAATCTCAGCCCCAACTCCAACCCAGCCCCAATTCCAGCCCCTTCCTAAATGCTCAGCCCCAAACCAAATCCCAGGCTCAGCCCTTCTGGGGCTTTGGGGGTGTCTCTGTCCCTCTGAGCCCGATGATGTTTGGGTGGGGTCACAGCAGGGCTGAGAGGGACAGAGACCCCCCCGGCCTCCCCAGGTGTGAGAAGGCCGGAGAGCCCCCCCAGCCCCGAGCACCCTCATCCGTGAGCAGCATCCCTGCCGTGTCCTTTCTCCGGTGACAGCACAGACATTCCCTGTGCCCGGATCCATGCCAGCCCCGCACACAGCGCTGCTCTGCGGCAATGGGGACACGGGGAAGAGGTGCCCGCCGTGTGTCCCCCGTGTGTCCCCCGTGTGTCCCCCCATGTCCCCCTGTGTTCCCCAGCCGGGGAGCTGCTCTTGCCCGGGATGGCCGGGCCCAGCCGCCGGGCCTCGCCGGCAGCGGGCAGGAGCCGGCCCGGGCTGCGGGACACGGCGGGGGTGCCTGGATGGAAAGCAGCTCTGGCTCCCACAGGGAGATGCGGACAAGGGGCTGCAGCCGTGCGGGAGGAAAGCCGCTGGGCCAGCCCCTAACACTGCCCCGCAGAAAGGAAGGGCAGGAGGAAGCTGACAAATGAGCTGGGGATCTGCCAGTGCAGAGATGAAGGGACAAGTGCCCTTGGGGGCCGGGGGTTGGGGCTGCAGCTGTGCACTTGTATGTGGGGAAGCCTTGATGTTTGGCATCGTGGAGCTGCTGCTCTGATGGTCCCCAGAGCTCTGCGGCACACGGGGGACACTGGCACAGACCAGTGGCCTCCTGTAGGATGGGGCAGAGTTCAGAGAGCCCTGGAGCTGGGAGCCTTCCCTGGGGAGCCTGGGCAGGGCCCCAGCAGCCTCTGGGCAAAAACCTTTTCCTGACATCCCAGCTGAGCCTGCCCCGACTCAGCTGCAGCCGTTCCCTCCACTCCTGTCCCTGGGCACCAGAGGGAAGAGGTTCCCACAGCCCCAGCCAGGGACCCGCTCCCAAGGCTGTTGCCATGGCCACCAGGGCTGGCACCAGCTGGGATGCTCGGTTTCCACGGGCCGGGCTTCAGGAATGGGATTCCCCAATTTCCTGCTCCCACAAAAACCGCGCTGCCCTCACTGCCCTCCCGCCTCCCATGGAAAGCACAAAAGGCAAAGATCCCGGGCTGGGATAAGAACAATTTACTGGGAACAGCAATGAGATAAGGAACAAACAAGAACTGAAACAATATTGATAACATAAGGGATAAGAAAAACTATTTACAGAGAATACTGCAACATCAACAACTGGCTCTTCCTGGCAATGAATTTCCTCCTGCCTGGAAAGGACACCCTTCTCCTCAGGGAGAGAGAGAGAGTGAGTCCCTTTCCTGCCCCTGGCAATGTCCTGAGGTGGGACTGAATGTAATGACAGGGCCATGGCCAGACTCTCATGTTCTTCGATCCCACATCATGTCATTGGCAGGGGCAGGAAAAGGAACAAGTGTCTTCCCAGCATGGATCACAGAGAATGTGGGTCACCAGGGCTCTGACCAATGTGGGTTCTCCCATGGGGGATAAAACTGGAGCAGTGCATGAAGCTCTTCCTGCAGTTGGGGCATGAGCAGGGGTATTTTACTGGTGCCTCCGTTGGTGTCTGGTCAAGTCAGAGCTGCTGGTGAAGCTCTTCCCACCCTGGGGACACTCGTAGGGCCTCTCCCCAGTGTGGATGCGCCGGTGGGTGATGAGATGGGAGTTTTCCTTGAAGCCCTTCCCACAGTCAGTGCAGCGGAAGGGCCTCTCATCAGTGTGAATCCACTGGTACTGGAGGAGATTAGAGCTGGTCTGAAACCTCTTCTGACACTCAGGGCACTCGTAGGGCCTCTCCCCGGTGTGGATGCGTTGGTGCCTGATGAGTTCTGAGCTGCAGGTGCAGCCCTTCCCACACTCCCCACACTCGTAGGCCCATTCCCCAGTGTGGATCATCTGGTGGCTGATCAGGGTGCTGCTCTGCCTGAAGCTCTTCCCACATTCCCCACATTCATAGGGCCGTGCCCTGGTGTGGGTCTTCTGGTGGGAGATCAGGTTGGAGTTCTGGCTAAAGATCATCCTACATTCCCCACACTCGAAGGGCCTCTCCCTCTCTCCAGTGTGGATGCGCTGGTGCCTGATGAGCTTGGAGTTATGCTTGAAGCCCTTCCCACAATCAGGGCAGCGGAAGGGCCTCTCATCAGTGTGAATCCGCTGGTGCTGGAGGAGATTAGAGCTGGTCCGAAACCTCTTCTGACACTCGGGACACTCGTAGGGCCTCTCTCCAGTGTGGATGCGTTGGTGGATGACAAGGGCAGAGCTGGAGCTGCAGCCCTTCCCACACTCCCCACACTCGTAGGCCCATTCCCCAGTGTGGATCATCTGGTGGCGGATCAGGGTGCTGCTGTGCCTGAAGCTCTTCCCACACTCCAAGCACATGTAGGGCTTCTCCCCGTCATGAAGCTGCTCATGGGACAGCAGCTCTGAGCTCTGGCTGAAGCTCTGTCCACCTACCTGGCTCAGGGTGGGTCTTTCCTCCTCAGAGCACCCTGGGCTGGATTTGGAGCCCCTCCTCCTGTGGGATCTCTGGGGATTTTCCTCCCTGTGTGAATTGTGCACTGAGGAGTCACTCAAAAGGGCCTCCTCCATGAGGTTCTGCCACGGGGATTTGTCCTCCCTGGTCTCCATCCTCAGCTCCTTGTCTGCGGGAGGAAGGACAAGGAGAGGATGGGATTTGCCTCCGTGCCAGAGGGAAGGGGAAGGAGATCCCCCCAGTGCATCCCCAGCAGGACGGGGTTGGCAGCAGGGTTGTCCTGCAGCCAGGGGCTGTGCTGGGCTGGGAGATGGAGCAGGAGAGAGGGGGAAAGGGGCACTGACTTCCTCCTCACCTGCCTGGGTGTGCCAGGGCATCTTCCTCTTCCTTGCAGCCTTCTCCTCCATCTGGCACAGGTTTGGGGATGGGAAATTCTGTTTTGGGAGAAAAACAATGGATGTGTACATTGTCTTTTGTACTGTTTGAAGGCAAACCTGGGGGAGAGTCTAAGCCAGAATTACAATTTAATAAGAAATTTAGATCAAGGCAATGATACAGAAATACTGCCTTAAACTGACAGAGTCAGGATATAACCTGACACGCTGTTGGTCAGGGTGGTGGCAGCAGTCCCATTCAATGGTGGCTGCAGTCCTGTTGGAGTGATGAACGTGATTCTGTCAAAGCAGTGATCCTGTAGAAGGGTTTGGTCTTCCTCTGAAGGTCCAGTGGTGGTTCTGGAGCTCTTGTCCTCTGGGAATCCAGCAGCCAAGCTGCTCCTGGGTTTGCAAGGCTCAGCTTATATCCAGGTAGGAATGCTTGGATCCTCCCCCTGGGTGGAGCATCCCACAATGGGATGATGGAATCTGATCAGTCCTGCAGGGACACTCAATGGCCCATTCACAGAAGATATCTCCCCTGGAGGGCGTTATCAGGGCTGAGTCATGCAAGAGATAAAGAACACTGCCCCACCTGTTTATAGCAGTTGATGAAGATGGGGATTGAAAACATGCACTTGGTTACATCTTGCATTGCAACCTGAAACAGTGGGGTAATCCCTGCTCAGGGGGTGAACACCACCCCCCTTCCCCAAACTGGCTCAGGTGTAAAACCCCCACCCTGGGAAGGCCACACACACAGGGGACAATGTCACACTTGCCCTGCCCCAGGGGAGGTCTCTGTCCCTGTCACTCCCTTGCTCTCCCCATTTTTCTCTTTCTTTCCATCTCTCTCTCAACCTCACATTTACTGTTCAATTAAATCCCATTTGCATTTGGTCTCGTACAACACCTTAATTGAGGAAGAGGAATCTCTCTAACAATTTTCTTAACCAGACTGTGACATTATTTCGGTGCAGTGAGTTCAGGGCACTGTTGTCTGAGCCCAAGTGCCTTTGACAACAGCATGGTTCCCTCCTCTCAGGAGGCTGTGGTTCTCATTGGAGGAACTCTTGGAAACTTGGACGCAGCTTCCTCTGAGCGACTTATGGGAGAACTGATGAGGAAAATGGCTGTTTTGTGTGTCCAGTGTAAAGAAAATATTTTGTTGTCCTGGCTTGTAATGTTTGTTAAAATCACTGGAGGAAAGGGCGCAAATATTACCAGCGAGACTGACAAGGTTCATTCACCCCACGGTGAGGGACACAAGGCTGCTAAAAGTCCCACAAGAAGCCCAGCTCAAGTAGCTAAATTCCCAAATAACTCCTGAATGCCCAGGCTTGGGTTCTTTGCCAAATGTGAGAATCATTACTCTCTTCATCCCTGTCACCTTCGTGACAGCTACACAGAGTTTCCCTTCCTTTTATAATATCTGTATGGGGCCAAATTTGCACTTTTCTTGAATTGGAACCTGTCAGCAGCTGAGCTGGAGCTGTGTAGTAACCAATTGAACTTGGAATTGCCACAAAATTGCTTCTATTGTCAGTTTATTATTGTTTGGGATTTGTTTATGTTTTCATCACATGTGACTTGTGGGAAAATCAAATATTCATCAAAGTGATTTATGCGGAGTCAAGTTTGATTTCTGCCATGTTTATTTTGTCCAGTGGCCCGGGGATGCTCAAGGGGTCTCTGGGCCTCTCACCCTGGGGGATGCTTGGGAGGGGCTTGGGGGGGTTTGTCCCTGTCCCTGTCACCCCAGGCCATTCCCCAGGGGTGTCCCTGTCCCTGTCACCCCAGGCCATTTCCCAGGGGGTCTCCATCATTCTCACCCCAGGGAATGCCTGGGGGGTCTCCCTCCCTCTCACCCCTGTGCCAGGGGGTGCTCGGGGCAGTCTCTGTCCCTCTCAGCCCAGGGGATGCTCGGGGGTCTCTGTCCCCTCACCCTGGGGGATGCTCGGGGGGTCTCCATCCCTCTGGCCTCAGGCAATGCCTGTGCAGGGCTGGGCACCAGGGGCTCTGTGTCCCTCTCACCGCTGAGGCTGCTCGGCCCTGGGGGTGCTCTCCGACCTTCTCACACCTGGGGAGGCCGGGGGGGTCTCTGTCCCTCTCAGCCCTGCTGTGACCCCACCCAAACATCATCGGGCTCAGAGGGACAGAGACACCCCCAAAGCCCCAGAAGGGCTGAACCTGGGATTTGGTTTGGGGCTGAGCATTGAGGAAGGGGCTGGAATTGGGGCTGGGTTGGAGTTGGGGCTGAGATTTGGATTAGAGCTGGGACTGGGGTTAAGGCTAGACATGGGATTGGCTTTAGGGCTGGGGTTGGGATTGGGTCTGGGGCTTGATGTGTCTGGGACTGGGATGAGATTAAATACAGAACTGTGAGTGTGTCTAAACATGGAGTGAGATAGAGACCAGGATCAGGGTCAGGTTTGGGACTGAGCTCACTCAGAGCAGGACAGGGGGAATGTCACTGCAGGATGGTTTGGGGAAAATCCTTGTTTGGGGAAGAAAAAGGTGTGAATGCCTTGGGTTGGGGTTTGCTCCCACCTAAGTCCATTCCTAGAAGTCACCTGATGTCCAAAAATAAAAAGTGAATTTAAAAAAGCCACCAGGAGTTTCCCATTTCCAGTCTCATCCCTCTCGGGTTCTGGTTAGTCCCCCATCTCAGGGCTGCTGAGGATCCCATGGGTCCTGGGGATTCCCCCTCTCCAGGGCTGCTTAGGGATTCTGGGGGATTTTGGGGTCCCACTCTCCAGCCTCCCCTCAATCCAGCCACTTGGGGCTCCCCCCACTCCCCACCACCCTACCCTCGTTTAGGGCAAATTTGGGAGAAAATCCCCATAAGGGGTTTCTCTAGACAGGAGATTCAAGCAGATTCTTCCCCAGATGATTCAGTAAAATATTTCCTTGGAGAAAATTGCAAAAAACCTGTATATTTAGCAGGCAAAGCATTCACCAGCAAAATAAATGTACAATATTAAACAATAAAACCTCTTACTGCTCCAAAAGAGATGACAAACTCACAAATTCCTTCTGTGGGTTGTAGCTCAGCTCACTCAGTCTCTTATCAGTCTCTTATCAGTCTCTCCAGCGCTGGAAATGCTGCGACACAGGCTCAGCCATGTGGGCCACAGGTGGGAGCTGCCGGTGGTGTTCTGGGTGTTCAGTCCAGAGCAGGTTTAAACAGCTCCAAAGAAAAAGAAAAATCACAGTCCAGGGAACTTCTCTGCCTCAGCGAGCTAAAAACTAACTAAAAGCAAAAGAGAGCTCTGTCCTGCTGCCTGTCTGTCCAGGAGTGCAGAATGTGGAGGAGTGAGTGCAGTTTCTGAAAACAAACTGCAGCTTCTTCCTCCTCCCCTTCGCTCTCAGAACCAGCCTTAAAGGTGCAGAACTCATTTTTGGGCTAAACGGACCGATGGGGCACGAGCATCATGAAGTCACCCCAGGACACGCCCCTGTCAGGGTCAGGGGGTCCCGTCCCCGCCTCATCTCTGGGCTGCCGGGGGTCCCCCAGCTCCGGTATCGCCCCTTCCCCTCTCCCCACCCCGGGGGTCCCCCGTTCCACAGCCCCGGCTCTCACGGGGATCCCCAAAACCAATGTTCCGCCCCATCGGTACCGGGCCATCCCCACGTGGAGCCCCCGGGACCCTCCCGAGGGGCGATCGCGGCTCCTCTCCCCCTGAAAAAGCTCCTCTTGGGGAGCCGGGAGATATCAGGGGCTCGAGTCCGGGATCTGCCGGCTCCGAACACTCTCCAAAAAATCCTCCCGGAGACCCCTGGCTGGAGCCGGGGCGAGCTCGGCCTCCGCCCTCACCTGCGCTCGGGGCTGGGGGCGATGCTCCCGGGGCAGGGGGTGCTGCAGGCTCAGCGTGCGGGCGCTGCGAGCGCCGGGATTCTCCCGCTCCCGCTCCCGCTCCTGCTCCTCCTCTCCCTCCTCTTCCTCCCGCATTTCCTCCGCTGCCAGCCCGGACCCCCCTTTCCCGCCCCTCTCCCCGCGGCCCCGCAGCACCGGCTGCTGGGTGGGGCAGCCCCGATCGGCCCCAGGGGCGGGCGGGGGGCTCGGGGACCCCCCCGGGGCGGATCCGTCCCCCGGCCCGAGCCCCAAACTCCGCTCCGGGGCCGCGGGGCTCTGCGGGTCCGCCTGGCAACCGGTGAGTCATCGGAGAGAAAAGCTCTGGTTGGCTGGAAATGTTCAGCGCGTCCTCTGATTGGCTGGTGACCCTGGGAGCTGCGGAGTCGGGGCCGGAGCCTTTTCCGATTTCTTTTTCTCCCAGAACATTTTCATATTTCTTTCTCTACCTCTGCGACCTCTTTCCTATTTCTTTCCCTCCCTCTGAGACCTCATTTGTATTTCTTTCTGTCCCTCTGAGACCTCTTCCCGATTTTTTTCTCTCCCTTTCTCCTTCCCATTTCTTGTTCAGTTCAATCCAAGTTCAATGAAATCCGCAGGCTGCGTTCCCACGGTCTCATTTGCACCTTCACTGGGAAAGAGGCGTCTCTCCCTCATGGGATCGTAAGCCATGGGCAGAGTCCCTTCCCACCCCAATCCTTCCAGGATTCCCTTCTTCCCTCTGTTTCCAGCGGGGAAGGTGCAGGAAAATATCCAGCAAAACTGCCTTTGCTGTGTGCTCTGGGAGCCCACAGAGCTGCTGGACCTTGTCCCCTGGCCCTGCACAGCTCCTTGGGAGGCACGGCAGGAGCAGCACCCTGGGAGCCTCGGGAATGCCCCTCTGGGATCCATGGCACACACTCCTAGGGGCTGGAATTCCAGTTCCCAGCCAGGAAAAGATGTTCCTGCCCTTGAAGGTAAAGCTCTCAAGAAGGAGCCAAAAGCCAAGTGGAGCAAGATCCTACAGTGACATTTCACTGCCAGCCTTCATAACTTCACCCATGGTTGTTGTAGCCCGTGGATTGGGAATGAAATCAGGGCAGGGTCTTTGGTGGGAGCTGCCCTGGGTCAAGGGAGACACTGAGAGAGAAACAAAGCAGGGAAAGAAAGGCAGGAGAGAAAGGAGGACACAAACACAATCAGCTGAGAAGGTGGCACTCTGAAAAACAAAGCAGAACTGATGGAAAATGATTGGGACAGAAATCAATAGTTCTGAAAGTTTTATTTACTGTCAAAACACATCCCACCCACCCAGCCCCATTCAATCCCCAAGCTACACCCTGAAATTTGGATCCCACTTCTCCCAATCTCCTTCCAACGCCATCTCACCCTAGACGCTGTAGAATGTTGGAGTCAGTATCCCTCTTTTCTTTTGTTTTCTCATTTTAAATCTTGTGGGTAAAAAGACAGCAGAATGGGCACAAAACTCACGGTTCTGCAACAGGAGATTTACATCCAAGTTATATTAACCCTTTTGCTTGGGGAATTCATTTTTCAAAGGGGAATTTGAAATCTTGTTCATTTTCTTTTCCAATATTTTATGTTACAAGGGAATCAGTTTTATGGCTTGAGAATTGGGATATCGTTGGGATGAAGTCATTTGTTTTATAAATTGAGGGAAATTTTAAAGTGGGGAAGTTTTATCCTCTTTTTCCTTCCATTTATGGCAAAATGTTCAATCTTTTTTTTTCATTTTATTTATGATTGAGTTAAAAAAATCAGGAAAATTCAGGAAAAGTTTCGGGTCCCCAGTTCAAAACCCTTTTCCCTTCATCCTCTCCCCATGCCACCAAACCCTCTTCCCCACTGAGGAGCAATCAGCAGGCAGATGTCACTACCCAGCACAGGGTTTCAGTCATCTCCCTGACGCCTCCTGATCTCCTCTCTCCCCTTACCACAACAGCACTGGCCATGCCGCTCTGGACCTTCCCCTCAACTTTCCTTTTATGACTGCATACCCTCCTTCATCTCCCCCAGTTGCTGTTACCCTGCAAAATGGTGACAGCAACGTTGCCCTGCCATTTTGTCCCCTCCTGATCCAAGTTTTCCCACCCTCACACCCCAAAATGGCCACTTTCCCACCTCTCCCCTACCCTTTAACACTCTCCATCATCAGGCTCCTCCCCTGCAACGTGTTCCTCCCCACCCATCACGTCGATGGTCACCCCTGCATCAGGATCCCCCTTTCCATCAGTACCACCCTTCCTGACATGGGCCCTGCCTTTTCCCTTGTGGTCTCCACCTTCTCCACCCCGGGCTCCACCCCTGGCGGCCATGACACTTCTGGCTCCCACATCACCGGAGCCGGAAGTGGACATGATGGTGACCGGAAGGCAGCCATCTTGGCTGCCAGCAGCCCACGACACGGGGCCGCACCGGTTATCCAGGAGCACCGCTCCTCTGCCAGCAGGCCCTCCTCCTCAGTGGGAGACAGTGATTCCCCAGCCTCTAACACCGAGCCTGAGCATCACTGGGCAGGGGTGTGGGAACAAGCTGCTCAGGAAGGTGACTGGGAGATGGCGGGGAGATTGCAGACCCTGGCAGCCCCTGTCCAATCTAAAATGGGGAGGAACCCAAAGAAGGACTCCATGCCTGATAAGGAGCATTGCAAGGCATGCAGGGACTGAGAGAGGGAGTCCCTGTCCTACAAGAATAACAAGCCTCGCCAAAAGCTGTGACGACAAGCACAAGGAGCATGGAAAAGAAGAACAAAAGATGCCGTGTACAGATGCAACCAATAACCTGAAAAAGGAAATAGCTCTACGTAGCCCAAACAAGACAACTTCTTATCGGTCTTGCATTCCACAAAAAAACCCATTGTTTAATTAGTTCCTACCCATTCAGTAATTTCAGTTGTATCCTAATCTTATGTACTATTTCCTTTTTGACTTATTACTTTAGTACTCTTATGAGTTTTAGTTATTGTTATGTTAGTTATGTTCCCTTTTATGTAAGGCGCTTGCAGAAATCTGTACGAGAAGCCTTTAAATGAAACAAAAAGGGAGAGCTGTAGAGTTGTAGACCTGTGAGCTTACTGGGGAGAGGTCAACAGCAATCCTCTGGAGAGATGCACCTTAGACTCCGGGCATTCCTCACAGCTCAGGGTGAGGAAAGAAGCTTCCCCCATGGCGCTCTACAGCACTATGGTAATTTATCCCAGTTCTGTCCTCCCCATTGGCCTTTACTACCCCTTTTACCCTCATATGTTCATGTTCTGGTGACTTCTCCCTTCTCTGTCTTCCCTTTAGTTTATGTCCCTGCCAATGCACCCTGGAGTTCCCTATTGGTCCTTTCCCTGTATACCACCCCTAAACCCTTAGATCCCTGATGCTCTCCTCCATGCCATCTTTTCCTGTATTTATACCCTAAACCTTCTTTTGTCTTTGTCTTTGAGCCCTAAACCCCTGGAGTATTAGACCTTAATAAAGCCTTGTTAGAACTCCATGCCTGGACCCTCCCATGTCTCCACTGCCGAGCTGCTGTGGATGCGTGTGTATCTGTGTGTGTGTGTGTCTCTGTCTGTGTGTGGGTCTGTGCCTATGTGTGTGTCTGTGTGTGTGTGTGTGTGTCTGTGTCTGTGTGTCTGTGTGTCTGTGTCTGTGTGTCTGTGTGTCTGTGTGTCTGTGTGTGTGTGTGTCTGTGTGTCTGTCTGTGTCTGTGTGTCTGTGTGTCTGTGTGCGTCTGTCTGTGTGTCTGTGTGTGTCTCTGTGTGTGTGTGTGTCTGTGTCTGTGTGTCTGTGTGTGTGCGGGTGCTCTCGTGGCTCCTGCCCATTAGCACAAAACACTCTCAAGGAAAGTTGCATCCATCACCACCATGGGCAGCAACAGTGCTCCTTGGGAGCAAGAGGCGATTGTGACACTGTGGAACCAAGGAGAGCATTGCTGCACTGCCAGACCTCATGGAACCAAGGATCCATTGTGACACTGCAGGGCCTTGGGGGCCAAGGGCCATTCTGTCACATCAGGGCCCAAGGACCCAAGGGACTTTGTGACACCAAGGGGTCCCATGGAACCAAAGGGACATTGTGACACTGGGAGGCCTCATGGAATCATGGAGACCATTAGGAAAATCTGGGGCCTCAAGGAACCCTGGTGACACCAAGCTGTCTGGGAGTGTTGATCTGCTGGAGGGTAGGAGGGCTCTGCAGAGGGCCCTGGACAAGCTGGATCCAGGGCCCAAATCCAACAAGGTGAGGTTTAACAAGTCCAAGTGCTGGGTCCTGCACTTTGGCCACAACAACCCCTGCAGCACTACAGGCTGGGGACAGAGTGGCTGGAGAGCAGCCAGGCAGAAAGGGACCTGCAGGGACTGATGGACAGCAGGCTGGACATGAGCCAGCAGTGTGCCCAGGTGGGCAAGAAGGCCAATGGCTCCTGGCCTGGATCAGGAATGGTGTGGCCAACAGGAGCAGGACTGCTGTGCCAGCACTGATCTGCCCCCAGCTCTGCACACAGACATTGCTGCTGCAGCTCCAGAGAAGGCAACAAAAGGGCATCACGGCAAAAAACTCTGCTGGGAGATCCTTTAGTTCTTTTAAAGCCAGCAAGATCACAGCTCTGCATTGAAACAGGCTGTGGCCAAAGGGAAGGTGGAGAGAAACAAAATGAGAAATGGCACAAGGAATGACATTTATTTGTAGATAGTTGGAAAAAAGTAAAAAAAAGAAATAGAACTTCCAAAATGAAACCAACAAGATATATCCAAGATGAATTTTATTACATGTAATTTGCAGAAATTGGCCAGCAGTTTATTGTTCCTGAAACCATCCAGTCATCAGTCTCCACACTGCAGCCTTGAGCTCCTGGTTCCTCAGGCTGTAGATGAGGGGGTTCAGGGCTGGAGGCACCACAGAGTACAGAACTGACACTAACATATCTAGTGATGGGGAGGACATGGAGGGGGGCTTCAGGTGAGCAAATGTGCCAGTGCTGATAAACAAGGAGACCACGGTCAGGTGAGGAAGGCAGGTGGAAAAGGCTTTGTGCCGTCCCTGCTCAGAGGGGATCCTCAAAACTGCCCTGAAGATCTGCACATAGGAGAAAACAATGAACACAAAACACCCAAATGATAAACAAAGGCTAACAACAATGAGCCCAAGTTTCCTGAGGTTTGAGTGTGAGCAGGAGAGTTTGAGGATCTGGGGCACCTCACAGAAGAACTGGCCCAGGGCATTGCCATGGCACAGGGGCAGGGAAAATGTATTGGCTGTGTGCATGAGAGCATTGAGAAAGGCACTGGCCCAGGCAGCTGCTGCCATGTGGGCACAAGCTCTGCTGCCCAGGAGGGTCCCGTAGTGCAGGGGTTTGCAGATGGACACGTAGCGGTCGTAGCACATGATGGTCAGGAGGAAAAGCTCTGCTGAAATGAAGAACAGAAAGAAAAAGACCTGAGCAGCACATCCAGTGTAGGAGATGTTCCTGGTGTCCCAGAGGGAATTGTGCATGGCTTTGGGGACAGTGGTGCAGATGGAGCCCAGGTCAGCGAGGGCCAGGTTGAGCAGGAAGAAGAACATGGGCGTGTGCAGGTGGTGGCCGCAGGCTACGGCGCTGATGATGAGGCCATTGCCCAGGAGGGCAGCCAGGGAGATGCCCAGCAAGAGGCAGAAGTGCAGGAGCTGCAGCTGCCGCGTGTCTGCCAATGCCAGCAGGAGGAAGTGCCTGATGGAGCTGCTGTTGGACATTTCCTATGGGTCCTTGGCATGGGGATCTGTAAAAAAAGTAATCATGGAATAGTTGGGTTTGGAGAGGACTTGTAATATCCCAGCCCAGCCTGGGGGCACTTTCCCCCCACTGCCTGCCCAGGGCTCTGCTGCCTGGAGCTGTCCCTGCCAGCAGCTGCTTCCCTGTGCCCAGGGCTGGGCCCTGCCAGTGCTGCCAGAGCCCAGCCCAGCCCTGGGGGCTCAGCTCTGCCCTGCAGAGTCCTCCCAGCTCAGGCACTGCCCAGGGGCAGCTCTGGCTCTGCAGGCTCTGATGGCAACAACAGAGCAACCCTGAGGAAACTGGAAAAGCAACACTGATGCTGCCTCTAAGGGGCCCTGTGCTGATTTCTGTCACTGACAGGTTTATTTAAATCTGAGAGAATTTTGTTTTTTCTTCTCAACCAGAACTGAGAGATAACTATGTATATGCAATTTCCTATCCAGGCAACTCAGAGCAGAAGATTATTAATGCAGGATTTTCCCTTTTATGCAGTCCCTGCCTTGCGGTGCTCCCTGTATAATCCACTTATTCTGGCATTAAATGCCATGCTGGGAGCAGTCCTGAACAATGCAGCATCCTCCCCACACAAGGAGAACACTTCCAAGCCTGACCAGCTGTCTCCTCCCACACAGATCTTGTCCCCCAGTGCTGGGAGCAGCTGCCAGGGCTGGCTGAGAGCTGTCCCTGGCAGGCAGCAGAGTCCCTGCCCCAGCACAGCACCCTGGGCTGCAGGACCCTGCTCTGCAGGACAGCCCTGGGCACCCCTGGCTGCTCTGCACAAGAGACAAGCAGAGAATGTACTCACAGGCTCTGCAGGCATTGGGATGTTCCAGCTTTAGGAGATGGCTCCAGGAGCTGCAGCAGCACTGTCCTGCAGCCAGAGGTTCCTGTGCCAAGGGCTGGCAGGGATTCTGCCCCAGGCACTTCTCAGCCCCTTCCCAGCCCTGACTGATTGAAGCTCTCTGTGCCTCTGTGCTGTGCCCGGGCTGGCTGCAGGCAGTGCCCCAGCCCTGCTGGGCTGGCAGAAGAGCTGCTCAGCAAGAGAAATGTGCTTTTGAAGCTCTTCTTGCTTACCAGGAGCTGCCTCTGTGCCAGAAGCCCAGCCCAGCTCAGCAGCACAGACACAGCACAAGGACTTGAATGAGCCTCTGGGGTTTTGTGCTCAGTCTCTGAACATCAGTCCCTGAGAGGGAGCTGAAGAAACCTCTCCAGAACTCCAAGTCAGAATCCAACTCCAAACTTTCTTGGACTTTTAATGGGTCCCACTGAGGGACACGACTGAGAAAGTGTCCCCAGGCCCCAGGCAGAGCAGAGAACTGCAGGCAGTGATGACAGGTGGGGACAAAGAGAAGCCAAGTCTTGGTGCCCTGGGGCACAGCAGGGTCTGTGCCAGCAAGGGCTGGGAGGAGACACCTTGTCCTGAGGCCCTGGGGCCTCCTGGCACAGCCCCAGCCAGGCTGGGCACTGTCAGCCCCTTGTCCTGCCCTCAGCATCCCCCCCTAGCCCACATCCCAGTGGCCTCAAGGATCTGCTGGAAGGAGTCCCTGGGGAGCCTTGCTCAGCAATGGCCCTGGGGGCTCCTGAATGCTCCCTGCAGGGACTGCAGGTTTTTCACAGGACTTTGGGTTTGGCTTTTGCCTTGGAGTCTCTGAGAGGTTTGTGCAATCATGGCCTCCAATTATCTGCTGTAATGAGTCCCTGGAGAGGCTTTGTCAGTAACAACACTCAGTGGGGCTCATTAATACTTCAGGGTACTTCAGTTATCTTAAGGTACTTGGTGCTTCCCTTTTGATCCAGACTCTGTGAGAGGTTTGTGCAATCATGGCCCCAATTATCTGCTTTAATGAGTCCCTGGAGAGCTTTGTACTGACACTCAGTGGGGCTCATTATTACTTAGAGATACTCAAAGCTTTTTAGGGTACTTTGCAGTTTCCTTTCTACTTTGAGTCTCTGAGAAGTTTTTGTGCCATCCTGGCCTCCAGTTCTCTCCTCCAAGGAGTCCATGAGGAGCCTGTGTTTGGGATGGACCTCTGTAGTACCCATTCATGCTTTGAGACACTTTGGGTGTTTCCTCTGACTTTGACTCCTGGAAATGTTTGTGCAATCTCCTCTCAGGCCCTGATGTTCCAGCAGGGCTCAGCTCCAAATGCACCACAGGGGTCACTAAGATCAAGCAAGTTCTGTCAAACCATGGCTCTGCCTTGATTCCCCTCTGCTCTAATGCAGTTCATCCGGAAGATTTCTGTTTACAGTTAAATATATACAGTTTTCTGTGCCAATATTCCAAGAGCTCACTTTAGGACTTACAGCTGACACCTTGACTGACCAGTTGGAAGGTAACTTTCCCTTTTCTATTGCTTCCAACCCTTCATGCACTATAGCGTACCCTGATACCCCGTGCTGTTTTATTGCCCGCAAAGATACATTGATGTACAATCACTTCCGTCGATGTACAATTGTTTTCCACCTTGGAGTGATTGGTTGATCTGTTAGGTCCTTTCTTACTTTACTTTCATAATTTATAACCTGTAGCCAATTATGTATTAGTTCCTCAGCTGGTTCTCCATACAAAAACTGGGCATGGTTGAGTTGGTTACTGAAATAAACAGGGCAGGAGACTTTTTCTCCTTTTAATGCCTTTATTAAAAATGATCAGCTCAGGATTAAGGGGTGGCTCGGCAGGTCTGCAGCGTCTGTCGAGTCTCCCAGCGTGATGCCGAGGAGGCGGGTAATTCACAGCTCTGGCCGCTAGGGGCAGAGGCGGGTACCCAGTCCTTCAGATGTTACCCGGAACTGGCTCAACTTGACCCCCGTACCCAGCCGGGTACTGCGGCTAAGACTACCACCGAGCTCAGGGTGAGGGCCCACGAAGGTCTTCAAGGTCTTCAGTCATCCAGCATCTCGTTCCTCACACCTGGACGCTATTTTAATCTTCTAATTTCTCTGTTAGCTCGCCGTTTTGGGGTTTTTTCTGTCTATCTGTAGCAGTCCCAGCATGCATTGGAAGGAAATTTGCATGGTCTCTGCCCCTGCTTCTCATTCTTGGGGAGATCTCCGCCTTTGTTGCCCTAGGAGGCGATATCAGCTCGGCTGGGCTAAGGTTTTCTACTAATACAAAGAGAGTCGTTAGCGCTTAATGGCTCGTGATTACCATAACAAAAATCTCCTTCCCAGCTAAACCAGTTTGGTCACTTTTTCAACAAGCGGCAGTGGACGGGCTTGGGAGCTTTTTAAAACTTTTCTTTTTACAAAAAAAAAAACACTGGCAAAATTTTGTTCATAACAGTTACTCATGATTAGCTCTAAACCATTATCTCTTAAGATGGCTTCATACTTTAGCACTCGGGAATCAGTGAGCCATTTCTCAGCCTTTTGGCTCAGGATACTCCTTACTGAGTTTAGGTTATATAACTTCAATTTTCCCCCAAAGGTAATTTTTTGCTTTCTGCTATGAGTAGGGCAGTCGCTGCCACAGCCTGAATGCAGGTTGGCCACCCCCGGGTGGGCTCTTCTGACAGGGTCTGGGAATTTTGATAAATAGGCAACTGGTTGCCTGGATCCTCCCCAGTCCTGGGCCAACACTCCATGTGCTACCCCTTTTTCTATATCCACAAACAGATAGAAGGGTTCATCTAAGGCAGGAAGGCTCAGTGATGGTGCACTGACTAATTTTTGCTTTAAAGCTTCAAACTTTTGTTAATTGTCTTTTCCCCACCTAATCTCTTCTTCTACTAACTTTTCATACAAGAATTTGACGGCCTGTGTGTATCCTGCAGTCCGTGGCCTACAATATCCCAACAGGCCTAAAAACCTTCTGACTTCTCTCTTAGTTTTTGGCCCTGGGAATGAGACTATCCCTGTAACTCTGTCAGGGTTCAGCCTCTGGCTCCCTTGACAAATCACATGTCCTAGGAATTTTATTTCTCTCTCTCCAAATTGGAGTTTCCCTTTTGATACTCGAAGTCCTTGGTCCCCCAGAAAATTTAACAATGCTATGGTGGATTCCCAAATTTCTTTGTGTTCCTGTCCTGAGAAAAGCAAATAATTTACATATTGGATGAGCTTTATCTCAGGTTTAATGGAGAAGAGTTGCAGTACTTCTCCTCGGGCTTGACCAAAGAGGCTTGGGGATTTGGAAAACCCTTGGGGTAACCCAGTCCACTGAAGCTGTTGCTTCCTCCCAGAATTAGGGTCCTCCCATTCAAAAGTAAATATATCCCTACATTCCCCTGCCAGTGAGTGCACCCAAAAAGCTTCTTTTAGGTCTATCACACTGAACCACTGATGTGCTGGGGGGATATTACTCAGTAGCGTATAGGGATTAGGCACTAGTGGGTACTGATTCACTGTTCTTTTGTTCACTTCTCTCAATTGTTCACTTCTCTCAAATCTTGGACAAGCCTGTAAGTCCCATCTGACTTCTTTATTGGTAATATGGGTGTATTATGGGGGGACATACATGGTTCTAAGGTCCTGTCCTCAAGTAGGTCCTGGATCACCGGCCGTAGTCCTCGTCTCCCCTCCAGGAAGAGTGGATATTGTCATAGCTGAACTGGATGGTTCTCATTAACTATTTTTATTACTATAGGTTTCAAGTTCAATTTACCTCAGTTTTTTGGTTTTGCCCAAATCATCTCATGAATTTTCTCCTCATTTTCTTCCCTTAATTGGAGAAGCTTAACTACCATTTTCCCTTTCTCTGAGAGCACGCCAGAGAATATCAAAATGCGCCTGTAAGTCCTGTCCTAAAAAATTTCACCCTGCTTCTGGAACTAATAGAACATCCCCAATTCCTATTTTATTTGTTCCTCCAAACTTTATTTGCTTTGTAACTGAGGCTTTGAAACCTTCCCCTTGTTAATGTTTGAAAAGACAGGTGTCAGCTAATGAAGGCAGGAGCCGCCCCTGAAATGGAAAATGTAAACCCCTTCCCTCCAAATTGTTATCCTTTTGAAATTAAGAGGGCTCTCAGGCACAGATATGAGAGCGGGAAATAACAGTTCTTTAATAGGGAAGAAAATTAAACAAATAAACAATGCAGTACACCAGAACAACACTGACAGAGTCACAAGGCAACCTGACACCCTGTGGGTCAGGGTGTTCGTAGCAGTCCAATTGGAAATGTGGCTGCAGTCCTCCTGGAGTGTCAGAGGTGGTTCTGTTGGAGCAGGGGGTCCTGTAGAGAAGGATGTATTCTTCCTCCGAAGATCCAGTGGAAGAAGAGGCAGCTGCTGTTCCTATGGGGAATCCAGTGGAGAAAGCCGTGCTGGTGTCTCAAAAACTCCAGATTATACCAGGGTAGCAATGCTTGGCTCCTCCCTCTGGGCAGAGCATCTCACAATGGGATGCTAGAGTTCTTATCAGTCGTGCAGTGACATTCAATAGCCTGTTATCAGCAGATGTCCCCTCCCAAGGGAGGAGTGATTGTGATCAGTCAGAGAGAGAGATAAGGCAAACTGCCCACTTGACAAAAGACAAAGGCCATACAGATGGTAATAGAATACATACTGCCTTGCAATCTGGAACAACCCCAGAGCCATCAGCCCATCCCTGCTGGTTATGTGATGAGGCCTCCAAATCCATCTTGGGAGATTTTTGGTTCCTGTCCAAGGTCTGTGAAAATGGAAAAATGGGGACAAAGGCATTTTCTCCCAAATCTTGCAGTGACATAACAAGGCTCAATATCTCTAAATTGAATGAGGGTGGATTTACATTTGTTAGAAAGAGGAGATATTTTACAATTATGAGAGTGGCACGAAATGGCAACTTTTTTTTCCAGAGAAGTGGATGCCCCATCCCAGGAACTGTCCAAGAGCAGGAGCTTTGTGCAACCTGACCCAGTGAAACCCTCTCATCCCCAGTGACAGAATTCCTGCAGTGTGGGTTCTCTGATGTGGTGGGTGCCCTCACAAGGCTTCTGGCCAGAATGTCTGCTGAGGGCAGCCAGCCAGGCTGCTGCAGGGGCAGTGCCCTCACAGCCATCACCATGGCAGCCCTGTCCCCTGGGCCTGGCTCTCCCCTTTCCTCTGCCCCTGCCTTGGGTCTGCTGCCATGAAGAGTTTTGTCATTAATATCTTGTCCCCAGGGTGCTGGGGCCAATGGCTTCCCAGCCAGGCTCCTGGAGCAGAAGTGGCTTTTCAGAGCCCAGCCAGGAATGAGCCCTGAGGCAGCAGCTCTGCAGTGGTGGCCACCAGGCCGGGCTGCCAAGGGAGGCTTCTGGCCATGGTCTGCAAGCAGCTGCCCTTGCTGCCCTCCTGCCTCCCATGGAAAGCACAAAAGGCAAAGATCCCTGGCTGGGATAAGAACAATATATTATGAACAGCAACAAACAGGGAACAAACGGAACAGAAACAATATTCATAAGAGAAGGGACAAATAAAACTGTTTAGAGGGAAAACTACAACACAACTCACTGGGTCTTCCTGGTCACAATTTCCCCTGCCTGGAAAGGACACCTTTCCCTTCAGGGAGAGAGAAAGAGAGAGAGAGTCCCTTTCCTGCCTTGCCAATGACCTGAGGTGGTAGTGAATGTAATGACACGGCCATGGCCAGACCCTCATGTTCTTCCATCTCATATCAGGTCATTGGCAGGAGCAGGAACAGGGACAGGTGTCTTCCAGGCATGGATCACGGGGAACATCAATCACCAGGGCGCTTCCCAGCGTGGGACTTCCAATGGGGAAAGAAACTGGAGCTGGGCATGAAGCTCTTCCTGCAGTTGTTGCAGTTGGGGCACTTGCAGAACTTCCCTTACTGGTGACTCCATTGGTGTCTGGTCAAGTCCGAGCTCATGGAGAAGCTCTTCCCATGATGTGGGGCACTTCTAGGGCCTCTCCCCAGTGTGGTAGTGCCGGTGGGTGATGAGGGTGGATTTTTTCTTGAAGCTCTTCCCGCACTCAGGGCATTGGAAGGGCCTCATCTCTGTTTGATTTCGCTGGTGGCAGGGGAGACGGGTGCTGGTCTGAAACCTCTTCTGATACTCGGGACACTCGTAGGGCCTCTCCCCAGTGTGGACGCGCTGATGGGTGACGAGGGCAGAGCTGCATCTGAAGCCCTTCTCATACTCCCCACACTTGCAGGGCCATTGCCCAGTGTGGATCATCTGGTGTCTGATCAGGGTGCTGCTCTGCCTGAAGCTCTTCCCACACTCCAAGCACTTGTACGGCTTCTCCCCATTGTGAAGTTACTCATGGACCACCAGCTCTGAGCTCTGGCTGAAGCTCTGTCCACCTTTCTGGCTCAGGGTGGGTCTTTCCTCCTCAGAGCACCCTGGGCAGAGTTGGCAGCCCTCCTCCTTTGGGATCTCTGGGGATTTCCCTCCCCATTGGATTCCTGTGCCATGGAGCGGCTAAAAACAGCCTCTTCCACAAGGTTCTGCCATGGGGAATTCTCCTCCCTGGTCTCCATCCTCAGCTCCTTCTCTGGGGGGGGAGAAGGACAAGGAGAGGATGGGATTTGCCTCCGTGCCAGAGGGAAGGGGAAGGAGATCCCCCCAGTGAGTCCCCAGCAGGACGGCGTTGGCAGCAGGGTTGTCCTGCAGCCAGGGGCTGTGCTGGGCTGGGAGATGGAACAGGAGAGAGCGGGAAAGGGGCACTGACTTCCTCCTCACCTGCCTGGGTGTCCTGCGGCATCCTCATCTTTCTCACAGCCTCCTCTTTCATCTGGTGAAGGCTTGGGGATAGGAAATCCTGTTTTGGGAAGAAAACAAGGGATGAGTACATTGAGTTTTGTACTGGTTTGAAGGCAAACCTGGGGGAGAGTCTAAGCCAGAATTACAATTTAATAAGAAAATGAAGATCAAGGCAATGATACAGAAATACTGCCTTAAACTGACAGAGTCAGGATATAACCTGACACCCTGTTGGGGCAGGGTGGTGGCAGCAGTCCCATTCAATGGTGGCTGCAGTCCTGTTGGAGTGACGAACGTGATTCTGTCAAAGCAGTGATCCCGTAGAAGGGTCTGGTCTTCCTCTGAAGGTCCAGTGGTGGTTCTGGAGCTCTTGTCCTCTCGGAATCCAGTAGGCAAGCTGCTCCTGGTGTTTCAAGGCTCAGCTTATATCCAGGTAGGAATGCTTGGATCCTCCCCCTGGGTGGAGCATCCCACAATGGGATGATGGAATTTGATCAGTCCTGCAGGGACACTCAATGGCCCATTCCCAGAAGATATCTCCCTTGGAGGGCGTTATCAGGGCTGAGTCATGCAAGAGATAAAGAACACTGCCCCACCTGTTTATAGCAGTTGATGAAGATGGGGATTGCAAACATGCATTTGGTTACATCTTCTATCGTTGGTTTAATAATATTTGGGATTTGTTTGCATTTTCTTCACATGTATCTTGTGCAAAATTCAAATATTCATCAAAGTATTTTATGCACAGTAAGTTTGATTTCTACCAAGTTGTTTTTTTTTCAAGTGCTCAGGGGATGCTGAAGGGGTCTCTCTGCCTTTCGTCCTGGGGGATGCTTGGGAGGGGTTTGGGGTGGTTGTCCCTATCCCTGTCACCCCAGGCCATTCCCCAGGGGTGTCCCTGTCCCTGTCACCCCAGGCCATTCCCCAGGGGTGTCTCTGTCCCTGTCACCCCAGGCCATTCCCCAGGGGTGTCCCTGTCCCTGTCACTCCAGGCCATTCCCCAGGGGGTCTCCATCATTCTCACCCCAGGGAATGCCTGGGGGGTCTCCCTCCCTCTCACCCCTCTGCCAGGGGGTGCTCGGGGCAGTCTCTGTCCCTCTCAGCCCAGGGGATGCTCGGGGGTCTCTGTCCCCTCACCCTGGGGGATGCTCGGGGGGTCTCCATTCCTCTGGCCTCAGGCAATGCCTGTGCAGGGCTGGGCACCAGGGGCTCTGTGTCCCTCTCACCGCTGAGGCTGCTCGGGGCTGGGGGGGGCTCTCCCACCTTCTCACACCTGGGGAGGCCGGGGGGGTCTCTGTCCCTCTCAGCCCTGCTGTGACCCCACCCAAACATCATCGGGCTCAGAGGGACAGAGACACCCCCAAAGCCCCAGAAGGGCTGAGCCTGGGATTTGGTTTGGGGCTGAGGATTTAGGAAGGGGCTGGAATTGGGGCTGGGCTTGGACTTGGGGCTGAGATTTGGTTTCAGGCTGGGATTGGGGTTAAGGCTAGACATGGGATTGGCTTTAGGGCTGGGGTTGGGACTGGGTCTGGGGCTAGACGAGTCTGGGACTGGGATGGGATTAAATACAGAACTGTGAGTGTGTCTAAACGTGGAGTGAGATTGAGACCAGGATGCTCGTCGGGTTTGAGTTTGAGATCACCCAGACTGGGTCAGGGGGGATGTCACTGTGGGAAGGTCCGGGGGAAAATCCGTGTTTGGGGAACAACAAGCTGTAAATGCCTTTGGTTGGGGATTCCTCCCACCAAAGTCCATCTCTAGAAGTCACCTGATGTCCATAAAACCTCTAAAAATCAAGAGTGAATAAAAAAAGCCACCAGGAGTTTCCCATTTCCAATCTCATCCCTCTGGGGTTCTGGTTGTCCCCATTTCAGGGCTGCTGGGGATCTCATGGGTCCTGGGGATCCCCCCTCTCCAGGGTCCTGCTTAGGGATTCTGGGAGGTTTTGGAGTCCCAGGGTCCCCCTCTCCAGCCTCCCCTCTATCCAGCCACTTGGGGTCTCCCTCCTCTTTGCACCCACTTGTCCTGGTTTAGTGCAAATTTGGTTGAAAACCTCAATAAGGTGTTTCCTCTAGAATGCAGATTCAGCAGCCCCACCCTCAGCCAGTTCAGGGAAAATATTTCCTTGGAGAAAAGTGGAAAAAAATTTATTTAACAGGCAAAGCATTTACCAGCACAGAAATTGAACAATATAAAGCAATAAAACCTCCTGCTGCTCCAAAATAGATGACAAACTCTCTAAGTCCCTCCTTGGGCTGTAGCTCTGCTAACTCAGTCTCTTATCAGTCTCTTATACGTCCCTCCAGAGGTGGAAATGCTGCGACCCAGGCTCAGCCAGGTGGGCCACAGGTGGGATCTGCCGGTGGTGTTCTGGGTGTTCAGTTTAGAGCAGGTTTAAACAGCTCCAAAAAAAAAAGAAATATCACAGTCCAGGGAACTTCTCTGCCTCAGCGAGCTAAAGACTAACTAAAAACAAAGGAGAGCTCTGTCCCGCCCTCAGTCCATTCAGGAGCAGGAATGTGGAGGAGTGAGTGCAGTTTCTGAAAACAAACTGCAGCTTCTTCCTCCTCCCCTTCGCTCTCAGAACCAGCCTTAAAGGTGCAGAACTCATTTCTGGGCTAAACGGACCGATGGGGCACGAGCATCATGAAGTCACCCCAGGACACGCCCCTGTCAGGGTCAGGGGGTCCCGTCCCCGCCTCATCTCCGGGCTGCCGGGGGTCCCCCAGCTCCGGTATTGCCCCTTCCCCTCTCCCCGCCCCGGGGCTCCCCCGTTCCACAGCCCCGGCTCTCACGGGGATCCCCAAAACCAATGTCCCGCCCCATTGGTACCGGGCCATCCCCACGTGGAGCCCCCGGGACCCTCCCGAGGGGCGATCGCGGCTCCTCTCCCCCTGAAAAAGCTCCTCTTGGGGAGCCCGGAGATATCCGGGGCTCGAGTCTGGGATCTGCCGGCTCTGAACACTCTCCAAAAAAATCCTCTGGAGACCCCTGGCTGGAGTTATTTGGGAATTTAGCTACCTGAGCTGGACTTCTTGTGGGACTGTCAGAAGCCTTGTGTTCTTCACCCCTGAGTAAATGAACTTTATCAGTCATACTGATATCATTTGCTCCCTTTCCTCCAGTGATTTTAACAAACTTTTCAAGGAAGGACAACAAAATATTTTCTTTTACACTGGCCACACACAACAGCCATTTTCTTTATCATTTTTTCCATAAGTTCCGCAGGAGGAAGGAGAGACTGTTTCCATGTTTCCAAGAGTTCTTCCAGAAAGAGCCACAAACTCCTCAGAGGAGGGAACCATGCTGTTGTCAAAGGCACTTGGGGTCAGACAACCGTGCCGTAACCCATTGTGCCAAAATAATGTTGCAGTCTGGTTAAGAAAATTGTTAGAGAGATTCCTCTGCCCCAATTAAGGTGCAACGAGACCAAATCCAATGTAGATTTTATTGAACAGTAAACGTGACGTAGAGAGAGAGATGGAAAGAAAGAGAAAAGTGGGGAGAGCAAGGGAGTGACAGGGACAGAGAACTCCCCTGGGGCAGGGCAAGTGTGACATTGTCCCCTGTGTGTGTGGCCTTCCCGGGGTGGGGGTTTTACACCTGAGCCAGTTTGGGGAAGGGGGGTGGTGTTCACCCCCTGAGCAGGGATTACCCCACTGTTTCAGGTTGCAATGCAAGATGTAACCAAATGCATGTTTGCAATCCCCATCTTCATCAACTGCTATAAACAGGTGGGGCAGTGTTCTTTATCTCTTGTATGACTCAGCCCTGATAACGCCCTCCAGGGGAGATATCTTCTGTGAATGGGCCATTGAGTGTCACTGCAGGACTGATCAAATTCCATCATCCCATTGTGGGATGCTCCGCCCAGAGGGAGGATCCAAGCTACCTGGATATAATCTGAGCGTTCCTACAACCAGGAGCAGCTTGCCTACTGCATTCCCAGAGGACAAGAGCTCCACAACCGCCACTGGACCTTCAGAGGAAGACCAGACCCTTCTACAAGATCAATGCTTTGACGGAATCACGTTCATCACTCCAACAGGACTGCAGCCACCATTGAATGGGACTGCTGCCACCAGCCTGACCAACAGGGTGTCAGGTTATATCCTGACTCTGTCAGTTTAAGGCAGTGTTTCTGTATCATTGCCTTGATCTTCATTTTCTTATTACACTGTAATTCTGGCTTAGACTCTCCCTCAGGTTTGCCTTCTAACCAGTACAAAATTTAATGTGCTAATCCCTTGTTTTCCTCCTAAAACAGAATTTCCCATCCCCAAACTTTTGTCACATGGAGGTGGAGGCTGCAAGGAAAAGGAGGAAGATGCCCCGGCACACCCAGGCAGGTGAGGAGGAAGTCAGTGCCCCTTTCCCCCTCTCTCCTGCTCCATCTCCCAGCCCAGCACGGCCCCTGGCTGCAGGACAGCCCTGCTGCCAACCCCGTCCTGCTGGGAATGCACTGGGGGGATCTCCTTCCCCTTCCCTCTGGCACGGAGGCAAATCCCATCCTCTCCTTGTCCTTCCTCCCCCAGACAAGGAGATGAGGATGGAGACCAGGGAGGAAAAATCTCCACGGCAGAACCTCATGGAAGAGGCTGTTTTGCATTCACGAATCTCCAGGGCACAGGAGTCCAACAAGGATGAACAGCCCAAGAAATCCTGCAGGAAGAGGGGCTGCAAACCAAGCCCAGCATGCTCTAAGGAGAAAAGACCCACCCTGAGCCAGGAAGGTGGACAGAGCTCCTGCCAGAGAGAGCTGGTGTCCCATGGGCAGCTTCATGATGGGGAGAAGCCCTACAAGTGCTTGGAATGTGGGAAGAGCTTCAGGAAGAGCAACACCCTGATCCGCCACCAGATGATCCACACTGGGGAATGGGCCTACGAGTGTGGGGAGTGTGGGAAGGGCTGCAGCAGCAACTCAGAACTCATCAGGCATCAACGCATCCACACTGGGGAGTGGCCCTACGAATGTCCCCAGTGTGGGAAGAGGTTTCAGACCAGCTTCAGTATCCTCCAGCACCAGCAGATTCACTCCGAGGAAAGGCCCTTCCGCTGCCCTGAGTGTGGGAAGGCCTTCAAGCGCAACTCCACCCTTGTCAACCACCGGCGCATCCACACTGGGGAGAGGCCCTACGAGTGTCGCCAGTGTGGGAAGAGCTTCACCCGCAACTCTGGCTTGACCAGTCACCAACGGAGGCACCGGTAAGGGAAGCCCTGCAAATGCTCCAACTGCAGGAACAGCTTCATGTACCACTCCAGGTTCATCCCCCATGGGAGAACCCACATTGGGAAGAGCCCTTGGTATCCATGTTCCCTGTGATCCATGGTGGGAAGACACCTGTCCCTTTTCCTGCCCCCCCAATGACATGATGTGGCATTGAAGAACATAATGGTCTGGCCATGGCTGTGTCATTACATTCACTCCCACCTCAGGTCCTTGTCAGGGACAGGAAAGGGACTCTCTCTCTCTCTCCCTGAGGAGAAGGGTGTCCTTTCCAGGCATGGGAAATTCTGGCCAGGTAGACCCAGTGAGTTGTGTTGTAGTTTTCCCTGTAAACGATTTTATTTATCCCTTCTGTTATCAATATTGTTTCTGTTCCCATTTGTTCCTTATCTCATTGCTGTTCCCAATAAATTGTTCTTATCCCAGCCTGGGATCTTTGCCTTTTGTGCTTTCCATGGGAGGTGGGAGGGCAGCGAGGGCAGTGCAGTTTAGCGGGAGCAGGAAATTGGGGAATCCCATTCCTGAACCCCACCCTGTGGAAACCGAGCATCCCAGCTGGTGCCAGCCCTGGTGGCCATGGCAACAGCCTTGGGAGCGGGTCCCTGGCTGGGGCTGTGGGAACCTCTTCCCTCTGGTGCCCAGGGACAGGA
Organism: Calcarius lapponicus; assembly: GCA_039654755.1. Lineage (NCBI taxonomy): Eukaryota > Metazoa > Chordata > Aves > Passeriformes > Fringillidae > Calcarius > Calcarius lapponicus. The sequence continues at coordinate 1,099,171 of JBBFKN010000043.1, forward strand.
GTGGAGGGAACGGCTGCAGCTGAGTCGGGGCAGGCTCAGCTTGGATGTCAGGAAAAGGTTTTTGCCCAGAGGCTGCTGGGGCCCTGCCCAGGCTCCCCAGGGAAGGCTCCCAGCTCCAGGGCTCTCTGAGCTGCAGCAGCGTTTGGACAGCGATGCCAGGCCCAGGCTGGCATTGTTGGGGCATCCTGTGCAGGACTTGGAAGGCTTCCATAGGGACTTTCAAGAATCTCCAGGCTGTTCAAGAGCTGGAATGCCCCAGGCAGAGACAGGGGCTCCATGGAGACCTCCCAGGGCTTTCTGGGCATGGTAAAGAGCCCTGTGATCAGAGGCAGTCACAGCCATTCCATGGTGACATCCCAGGGGACCTTGGGCTGCAAAGGCACCGATCTGTCACAGGCACTCACGGGGGCTCCATGGTGACATCCCAGGAGTGCCCAGGCTGCCAAAGAGCCGGGATGTCCCAGACCCTCACAGGGGTTCCTCTCATGGGCGCCATGGAAGCTTCAGGCAAAGTTTATTAGAGAAGTTCCTGTTGGGTCACAAGGTGCAGAAAGGATCCCCAATAGCCCCCATAGATCCCCAAATGTCACTGTTGAGTCAGAGATGACACATGCTCCAATAAGAAGTCTAAGGGCTAAAAGCCACCTGTTTATTCAATCCTCTTCTTTTATATCTTGGTTTGCTACAGGTGGACCTCATTGGTCATTTAATCAACACATTTCACATGATTGGCCAATTAAGACAACACCCTTTAGTAAACAACTTTTTGGAAAAGAGCAAAGGTATTTCAAACATTGTTGGGGCACCAGTTACTTGCAGTAATCTGTTTGTTTCTGAGCTTTATATGAGTCCAATTCCGGCCAGCTCTGGACTCTAGCCCAAACGGATTCCGCATAGATGAAGCAAAAGACGAGAAGCGCTCTTTCACCATGGGGGGACAAATATCCACTTTATTCTTGGGGTAGCACACACCTGATAGCAGTGACCCCCAGGTGATGAAAGAGGCCAAACCTCCATCTGCAGGGGGTTTTATACCCAGGAGAAAAGGGGGGCGGGGAAAGAGGACCGTGGCCAATGGGATAACATTGGGAGGGGCAAGGGGAGGGAGCACCCATGGGACCGACCACCCGGTGTGTAAAAGGGGGTGCATGGGGAGAACCCATGTGATGTGACGGGATGAATAATCTACATGACATATCACACTCAGTGTAAAATTTCCCACCACCCAGTGCAAAACCAACTAAATGAACTATGAGTGCACTACACATCCACCTTTCCTGTTAACTAAAACTAAAGGAGATACGTAGGACTGTTTCTGCTGCTGATTATGGATTTGTCCGCCACTCATGGTTTGCGGGCCTGCCAATTTGCTTTGGTTCCACAAACTCTGAGCGGTTGACCTCTGTGGTACTGGAGACTAAACCGTTGATAGTCTTTAAAAGTATTTGACATAGGATTACAAATGCAAACATGATTAGAAAAAGAACAACAAAAAATAACAAAATCGTCCTAATTATAGAGGCCCACCACCCCAAGAGTCCCCAGTCCTTGAACAATCCGCTGAAGCAGTCCTCGGATTCTTGCTTGACTCATCCGATCTGGCTTTTCACTTCTCGGAGAGCTGTGTGGATGTTGGGCGCTTTTGATGTTAGGTTCATGCAGCACAGTCCTTCAAATTACTCACACTCGTGTCCATGCAGCAGCAGGAGGAAATCTATGGCTGCACAATTTTGGAGTGTGGCCTGCCTGGTAATCTCCCCATCTTCTAGGAGGGAGCTGATGGCCGTGGATGTCAAGTTTGCCTGTTTGACTACCCAGCACTCCAGGTGGCCCAATTCACCTAGAGCCTTGGCTGCTGCAACCCATGGAAGGAACAGGGATACAGCAGTTCACTTTGACTTGGCCCAATGAAAGATGTCTGCATCACAATTTGGGTCCAAATTGTCTATGCTTCTTTTATGAATTTTACTGACCGAATTGTTCTTTTGAGTCCACTCACCAATCATGGTTTGGTTGGGTGCCAACAGGGACAACCGCCCAATGGTACATGGCCCTCCTAAAAGCTGAGAAGGGATTCCTGCCCATGCCCGACCTCCACAAATTAAAAACAAGCCTTTGGGGAGGCTCTTGGGATGTGAATGGTATGGATTGTCTGCTGCAACATGGCTTAGGACCTTACACCACCTTTTTGCAGTGAATTCCTCTTGATACTGTTTGATGTTGTTAAAAGGTTTGGTGTTGGAACATGGGATAAAGAAGAAGTGTATGCAGTATGGTGCAGGGGAGGAGCCCAACAGCTCTAACTCTTGAGGCTCCTGAGCAGCTCTGGGTAGCTTTGGAAGCCACTCCTCTATGGGGTTTTTAATCATTACAGCTCGCTGGTGACTGATATTGTGTGGTTGTGTGTGATTTGGTTTGGGACTCGGGGGAGGTATGAGTGTATCTAGTTTGTCTGGGAACTCTCCAGCTTGCAATGGAATCCCTACCAGGCAGGTAGACATTGGGTCTTTTGCTGCTGCTGTGGGCAGGCATATATTTTCCTGTTGGAGCATCTGTGCCAGGGTCACCCAGATGTTTTGGTGTGGCGGAGGAACGATCCACGCAGCTGTCAGACTGCTCAGCGCGAACAGGATGACAACTCGGACAGGACTCATCGTGAGGTTAGGTAGGAGGTAGCTTTTCTGTTCTACAAAGGAAAACAAACATTATTTTAAAACACATACAAGTTCATGGGTCTGCCGGAATGCAGCTAACTCTCTTAGGAAGATTCTTCCTTCTTTTTCCGGCGGCGTCTTCTCTTGGAAGTGACAGCTGCTTGCTTCTTATCCCCATCTGCTGGAGCTGGATTTTTGGGGATGAAAGGTTTTACCCACTTTTGGGGTATCCATCGAGGGCCTGAGGGAGTGGATACACACGCGTAACCACGCCCCCAGGTGACAAGCTCATAAGGGCCCTTGGTTTCCTAAGTTTCCAGGTCCTTGATGAGAACTGGTGGGCGCTGTGACAACTTAAACCGGTTGTTATTATTGAAATGACGTATTACTGGAGGATTCATGTTTTCAAATGAACAATTCAGAAAACTGATGGTAAATAAGGCTTTGCAGAGCTTTTGTTGTGGAGTCATCCACGCTGCAGTAGTGCCCTGTCTAGCCAGGACCTCTTTGAGCGTGTGGTGGGCACGCTCTATCACAGCTTGACCTGTGGGGGAGTGGGGGATGCCTGTCTTATGCTCCTTATGTCCAGGGCTACCAAGGGGATGACTTCTTCCTCCCTGTTTTGGACCCCAGGATTTCTCCCTTTATCCCCAGCGCCTTGGGTACCAGGAAGGGGACCACCCCCTCCCCCAGCCCCACTGCTTTGGGAACTGGGAAGGAGACCACCCCCTACCCCAGCCCTATGGCCTTGGGAACCAGGCAGGGAAACACCCCTCCCCCCATCCCTAGGGAGACCGGGGGAAGGTACACTTCTTGCCTCTGTTCCTCCCACGCCAGTGGCTTGGTAACTGGGAGGAGGGATGTCCCCTCCCCAAACCCCAACCCCTTTGGAACTGGGCAGGGGCCCACCCCCCCAACCTTTGGCCACACCCCCCCAGGCCTCAGCCCCACCCTCTTGGGACCCGGACAGGGGGGCGTGGGGAACAGGCAGGGGGGCGGGGCAACCATGGGAACCAGGGGCGGGGTTACAGGATGATGCAAAGGGGGGCGGGGACACAAAGGGAGGGGGAGGAGCATCCAAGGGAAGGAAGGGGTTGTGGGACCAGAAGGGTTTGGGGGAGGGGACAGGTGGGGAGAAGAAGGGTAGGTGGGGGGCTGGAACACGTGGCTGCCGCCATTTTGGGCTCCGGCCATGTGGTCAGCAGTATCACAACTGCCAGGGCCAGGGTACTGGGAGAGAGGTGGAAGGCCAGGCATGGCAGTGCCCAGTACCCTGAAACGGCCGGGAAGCCTCGCTCGCCTCTCTCAGTTCAGGGGCAGAGGGTCTGGGGGAAAGGGTAGGGGAAGGCGCAGGAGGGGAGATTTGCTGTCCTTTCAAATCCCTCTTCAGGAGTTCTTTCCGAATTATCAGGAACACAGCGAAGAATTGAGACACTGATCCATCTCCCTGTTCTGCCTTTACTGTTAACAGGGTTCCAATTTGGTCCCAGGCAGAGACAGAATTAACATTTTGCTGGGTAAACTGAGGGAAATGAAAAGAAATCCAACGAGCAAACCATTTTAAAACTACTTTGGAGACCGTAATGTCTCCACTACTTAGGGTTTCGAAAATAAGGGTATAAATGCTCCTCTGTACCACAGAAAACTTAGCACCCATGTTTGCTCTCTGCCGCAGTCAATCTACCTTCTTACAGCCAGCAAAAACAGAAACTGAAAGCACTGAGTCCAAAGACAATGCCGGAGAAATCTCGGCAGCCCTGCTTTTTCCCCCCTCTCTGGGGGAGACGAAGATGCTTGCGTAACACCGCGAGGCTTTTAAAATGGGGAACGGCAGCTGCAAACAACCCCCCACCACGTGGATGCCGCGTGGGCGGCTGGAGCGGTCCCGCGCCGTGCACCGGGGTCTACTGCCGCTCTCAGGAGCCGCGAGCACGCACTGCCACAACCACGCAAGCTCCGAAACAGCACACAGGCACCGGCAGATCACCAGAGCCACTCCACCCACCGCCGCCACGCGGAACACACAAATCCCTTCAGGGCCAGGTTTTCCCTGCACTGGGAGCCCACCCCCACCATCTGAGGGCCCCCCCGCGGATCCCCTAAGCTGCGCAGGGGAAACTCACCCCGCTGTGGGGACTTGACTGGCTGGAACAGCTGGAAAGAAGTCCTCATCTTGGGAACCGGTCCGCCATGGGTTCAGCGGGGTGCCGACTCCGGCCTCTAGTCTCCTTGCCGACAAAAACACGGCGGAGAAGACAGAGGAAGGTGGAAGTGCAAAAGCCAACGTAATCCACGGGTGGAAATACCAGCTACTTCATGGCCATCGTGGGAGATGAACACGTGGGTGCCACCTGCAGTAATCCGTTTGTTTCTGAGCCTTATATGAGTCCAATTCCGGCCAGCTCTGGACTCTAGCTCAAATGGATCCCACAAAGACGAAGCAAAAGACGAGAAGTGCTCTTTCACCACGGTGGGACAAATATCCAGTTTATTCTTGGGGTTGTACACACCTGATAGCAGTGACCCCCAGGTGACGAAAGAGGCCAAACCTCTACCTGCAGGGGATTTTATACCCAGGAGAAAAGGGGGCGGGGAAAGAGGACCGTTGCCAATGGGATAACATTTGCGGGGGGGCAAGGGGAGGGAACACCCATAGGACCGACCACCCTGTATGTAAAAGGGGGTGCATGGGGGGAACCCATGTGATGTGAAGGGATGAATAATTTACATGATGTAACACACTCAGTGTAAAATTTCCCACCACCCAGTGCAAAACCAACTAAATGAACCTATTAGTGCACTACAACATCTCCCCAGTGTGGATGCACCGGTGGGTGACAAGGTGGGAGTTTTGCTTGAAGCCCTTCCCACAGTCAAGGCAGCGGAAGGGCCTCTAATCGGTGTGGATGCGCCGGTGCCTGATGAGGTGGGAGTTTTGCTTGAAGCTGTTCCCACAGTTGGGGCAGCGGAAGGGCTTCTCCTTGGTGTGAATCCGCTGGTGGCGAAGGAGATCAGAGCTGCTCTGAAACCTCCTCTGGCACGTAGGACACTCATAGGGCCTCCCCCCAGTGTGGATGCGTTGGTGGATGACGAGGTGAGAGCTGTAGCTGAAGCCCTTCCCACATTCCTCAGTGTGGATCATTTGGTGGCTGATCAGGGCACTGCTCTGCCTGAAACTCTTCCCACACTCCAAACACTTGTAGGGCTTCTCCCCATCATTAAGCTGCTCATGGGCCACCAACTCTGAGTTCTGGCTGAAGCTCTGTCCACCTTCCTGGCTCAGGGTGGGTCTTTCCTCCTCAGAGCACCCTGGGCTGGGTTTGCAGCCCCTCCTCCTGTGGGATCTCTGCGGATTTTCCTCCCCAATAGATTCCTGTGCTGCGGAGTCGCTCAAAGAGGCCTCTTCCACAAGGTTCTGCTTAGGGGATTTATCCTCCATGGTCTCCATCCTCAGCTTCTTCCTTGGGGGAGAAAGGACAAGGAGAGGATGGGATTTGCCTCCGTGCCAGAGGGAAGGGGAAGGAGATCCCCCCAGTGCATCCCCAGCAGGACGGGGTTGGCAGCGGGGATGTCCTGGAGCCAGGGGCTGTGCTGGGCTGGGAGATGGAGCAGGAGAGAGGGGGAAAAGGGCACTGACTTCCTCCTCAACTCCCCGGGTATCCCAGGGCTCCTTCCTCTTTTTACAGCCTTCTCCTCCATCCAGTCAAGATTTGGGAATGGGAAATCCTGTTCTGGAAAGAAAACAAAGGGTGCACACATTGTGTTTTGTTCCGGGGGCTGTGCTGGGCTGGGAGATGGGGCAGGAGAGAGGGGGAAAGAGGCACTGACTTCCTCCTCACCTGCCTGCGTACCCCATGGCTCCTTCCTTTTCCTCGCATCCTCCTCCTCCATGCAATCAAGACTTGGGAATAGGAAGTCCTGTTCTGGGAAGAAAACAAACGGTGTGCACATTGTCTTTTGTTCTGGTTTGAAGGAAAACCTGGGGGAGAGTCTAAGTAAGAATACCAATTTAATAAGAAAATTTAGATCAAGGCAATGATACAGAAACACTGCCTTAAACTGACAGAGTCCGGATATAACCTGACACCCTGTGGGTCAGGCTGGTGGCAGCAGTCCCATTAAATGGTGGCTGCAGTCCTGTTGGAGAGATGAACGTGATTCTGTCAGAGAAGTGATCCTGTAGAAGGGTCTGGTCTTCCTCTGAAGGTCCACTGGTGGTTCTGGAGCTCTTGTCCTCTGGCAATCCAGTAGGCAAGCTGCTCCTGGTCTTGCAAGGCTCAGCTTATATCCAGGTAGGAATGCTTGGATCCTCCCCCTGGGCGGAGCATCCCACAATGGGATGATGGAATTTGATCAGTCCTGCAGGGACACTCAATGGCCCATTCCCAGAAGATATCTCCCTTGGAGGGCGTTATCAGGGCTGAGTCATGCAAGAGATAAAGAACACTGCCCCACCTGATTATAGCAGTTGATGAAGATGGGGATTGCAAACATGCATTTGGTTCCATCTTGCATTGCAGCCTGAAACAGTGGGGTAATCCCTGCTCAGGGGGTGAACACCACCCCCCTTCCCCAAACTGGCTCAGGTGTAAAACCCCCACCCTGGGAAGGCCACACACACAGGGGACAATGTCACACTTGCCCTGCCCCAGGGGAGGTCTCTGTCCCTGTCACTCCCTTGCTCTCTTCTCTTTTCTCTTTCTTTCCCTCTTTCTCTCTTCCTCACATTTACTGTTTAAAGAAATCCATTTTGGATTTGGTCTCATTAGCACCTTAATTAGGACAGGGGCATTTCTCTAACAATTTTTTTAACCAGATTGTGTCATTATTTTGGCACAGTGAGTTCAGGGCACTGTTGTCTGACCCCAAGTGCCTTTGACAACAGCATGGTTCCCTTCTCTGAGGAGGTTGTGGTTCTCTTTTGAAGAACTCTTGGAAACTTGGACACAGTCCCTCCTTCCTGCTGGGGAACTTACGGGAGAAATGATGAGGAAAATGTCTGTGGTGGGTGGGGAGTGTAAAGAAAATATTTTGTTGTCCTTCCTTGGAAAGTTTGATAAAATCACTGGAGGAAAGGGAGCAAATGATATCAGATTGACTGATAAAGTTCATTTACTCAAAGGTGAGAAACACAAGGCTGCTAAATGTCCTACACGAAGCCCAGCTCAAGTAGCTCAATTCCCAAATCACTCCAGCCAGGGGTCTCCAGAGGATTTTTTTGGAGAGTGTTCAGAGCCGGCAGATCCTGGACTCGAGCCCCGGATATCTCTGGGCTCCCTTAGAGGAGATTTTTCAGGGGGAGAGGAGCCGCGATCGCCCCTCGGGAGGGTCCCGGGGGCTCCACGTGGGGATGGCCCGGTACCGACGGGGCGGGACATTGGTTTTGGGGATCCCCGGGAGAGCCGGGGCTGTGGAACGGGGGAGCCCCAAGGCGGGGAGAGGGGAAGGGGCGATACCGGAGCTGGGGGACCCCCGGCAGCCCGGAGATGAGGCGGGGACGGGACCCCCTGACCCTGACAGGGGCGTGTCCTGGGGTGACTTCATGATGCTCGTACCCCATTGGTCCGTTTAGCCCAGAAATGAGTTCTGCACTTTTAAGGCTGGTTCTGAGAGCAAAGCAGGGGAGGAAGAAGCTGCAGTTTGTTTTCAGACACTGCACTCACTCCTCCACATTCCGGCTCCTGGATTGACAGACAGCAGGACAGAGCTCTCCTTTGCTTTTAGTCAGTTTTTATCTCTCTGAGGCAGAGAAGTTTCTCTTGCTGTGATTTTTCTTTTTCTTTGTTGCTGTTTAAACCTGCTCTGCACTAAACACCCAGAACACCACCGGCAGCTCCCACCTGACTGAGCCTGGGCAGTGGCATTTTCAGTGCTGGAGGGACCAGTAAGAGACTGATAAGAGACTGATAAGAGACTGATAAGAGACTGATAAGAGACTGATAAGAGACTGAGTGAGCTGAGCTACAGCCCACAGAGGGACTTTCGGAGTTTGTCATCTATTTTGGAGCAGCATTAGGTTTTATTGCTTAGTATTGTTCAGTTTTTGTACTGGTGAATGCTTGGCCTGGTAAATAAAGTTTTTTTCCACTTTTCTCCAAGGAAATATTTTCCCAAACTTGCTGAGGGTGGGGCTGCTGAATCTGCTTTCTAGAGGAAACTCCCTTTGAAAGTTTTCAACCAAATCTGCCCTAAACCAGGACAAGGTGGTGGAGAGAAGGGGGAATCCCAAGTGGCTGGATTGAGGGGAGGCTGGAGAGGGGGAACCCAAAACCCCCCCGAATCCCATAGCAGGCCCGGTAGAGGGGGGATCCCCAGGACCCATGGAATCCCCAGCAGCCTTGAGACAGGGGACCACCAGAACCCCAAATGGATAAGACTGGAAAGACGAAACTCCTGGTGGCTTTTTTCTGATTCACTCTTGATTTCTGGAGGTTTTTATGGACATCAGGTGACTTCTAGAGATGGACTTGGGTGGGAGGAATCCCCAACCCAAGGCATTCACACCTTGTTTTTCCCCAAACCAGGATTTTCCCCAAACCATCCTGCAGTGACATCCCCCCTCTTCCACTCTGGGTGAGCTCAGTCCCAAACCTGACCCTGATCCTGGTCTCAGTCTCACTCCATGTTTAGACACACTCACAGTTCTGTATTTAATCCCATCCCAGTCCCAGACTCGTCTAGCCCCAGACCCAATCCCAACCCCACCCCAAGCATCCCCCAGGGCAAGAGGCACAGAGACCCCTTGAGCATTCCCTGGGCACTGGACAAAATAAACATGGTAGAAATCAAACTTAACTCTGCATAAATCACTTTGATGAATATTTGCTCTTCCCACAAGTAACTTGTGAAGAAAACACCAACAAATCCCGAACATCAGCTGACAATCCAAGAAGTGATGAGGCAATTCCAAGTTTCATTGGTACCTGCACAGCTTCAGCTCAGCTGCTGGTAAATTCCAATAAAAGAAAGGAGGAAATTTGTCCCAATACATATTATGAAAAGGAAGGGAAAGCTCTCTGTAGCTGTCACAAAGGTGACAGGGATGAAGAGAATAATGATTCTTACATTTAGAAAAGAACACAAGCAGGGCATTCAGGAGTTATTTGGGAATTTAGCTACTTGAGCTGGGCTTCTTGTGGGACTTTCAGCAGCCTTGTGTTCCTCCCCTTGGGGTGAAGGAACCTTGTCAGTCTCCCTGGTATCATTTGCTCCCCGTCCTCCTGTGATTTTAACAAACTTTTCAAGGAAGAAAAACAAAATATTTTCTTTACACTGGCCACCCATAACAGCCATTTCCTCATTATTTCTCCCATAAGTTGCTCAGAGAAAGCTGCGTCCAAGTTTCCAAGAGTCGCTCCAGAGAGAACCACAACCTCCTCAGACGAGGGAACCATGCTGTTGTCAAAGGCACTTGGGGTCATTCAACAGTGCCTAAACTCACAGTGAGAAAATAATCTCGAAACCTGGGTAAGAAAATTGTTAGAGAGATGCCTCTGCCCCAATTAAGGTGGTAACGAGACCAAATCCAAAATGGATTTTATGGAACAATAAATGTGAGGTAGAGTGAGAGATGGAAAGAAAGAGAAAGGGAGGGAGAGCAAGGGAGTGACAGGGACAGAGACCTCCCCTGGGACAGAGCAAGTGTGACATTGTCCCCTGTGTGTGTGGCCTTCCCAGGGTGGGGGTTTTACACCTGAGCCAGTTTGGGTAAGGGGGGTGGTGTTCACCCCCTGAGCAGGGATCACCCCACTGTTTCAGGATGCAATGCAAGATGTAACCAAATGCATGTTTGCAATCCCCATCTTCATCAACTGCTATAAACAGGTGGGGCAGTGTTCTCTATCTCTTGCATGACTCAGCCCTGATAATGCCCTCCAGGGGAGATATCTTCCGGGAATGGGCCATTGAGTGTCCCTGCAGGACTGATCAAATTCCATCATCCCATTGTGGGATGCTCCACCCAGGGGGAGGATCCAAGCATTCCTACCTGGATATAAGCTGAGCCTTGCAAGACCAGGAGCAGCTTGCCTACTGGATTCCCAGAGGACAAGAGCTCCATAACCACCCCTGGACCCTGGGAGGAAGACCAGACCCTTCTACAGGATCACGGCTTGGACAGAATCCTGTTCATCACTCCAACAGGACTGCAGCCACCATTGAATGGGACTGCTGCCACCACCCTGACCAACAGCGTGTCAGGTCATATCCTGACTCTGTCAGTTTAAGGCAGTGTTTCTGTATCATTGACTTGATCTAAATTTTCTTATTAAATTTCAATTCTGACATAGACTCTCCCCCAGGTTTGCCTTCAAGCAGTGCAAAATACAATGTACTCACCCCGTGTTTTTCTCCCGAAACAGAAATTCCCATCGCAAAACCTGTGCCAGATGGAGGAGAAGGCTGCAAGGAAGAGGAAGATGCCCCAGGACACCCAGGCAGGTGAGGAGGAAGTCAGTGCCCCTTTCCCCCTCTCTCCTCCTCCATCTCCCAGCCCAGCACAGTCCCTGGCTGCAGGACAACCCTGCTGCCAACCCCGTTCTGCCAGGGATGCACTGGGGGGATCTCCTTCCCCTTCCCTCTGGCACAGAGGCAAATCCCATCCTCTCCTTGTCCTTTCTTCCCCAGGGAAGAAGCTGAGGATGGAGACCAGGGAGGACAAATTCCTGCAGCAGAACCTTGTAGAAAAGGCAATTTTTAGTGGCTCCATGGCACAGGAATACAATGAGGAGGAAAAGCCCCAGAGATCCCACAGGAGGAGGGGCTGCAAAACCATCCCAGGGTGCTCTGAGGAGGAAAGACCCACCCTGAGCAAGGTAGGTGGACAGAGCTTCAGCCAGAGCTCAGAGCTGGTGGCCCATGAGCAGCTTCACGATGGGGAGAAGCCCTACAAGTGCTCAGAGTGTGGGAAGAGCTTCAGGCAGAGTGGCCACCTGATCCGCCACCAGATGATCCACACTGGGGAATGGGCCTACGAGTGTGGGGAGTGTGGAAAGGGCTTCAGCTGCAGCTCTGCCCTCGTCACCCACCAACGCATCCACACTGGGGAGAGGCCCTATGAGTGTGGGGAATGTGGGATGAGCTTTAGCCAGGGCTCACACCTGATCTCCCACCAGAGGACCCACACCAGGGAACGGCCCTATGAGTGTGGGGAATGTGGGAAGAGCTTCAGGCAGAAGTCCCACTTGACCCAGCACCAGAGGATCCACACTGGGGAAAGGCCATACAAGTGTGGGGAATGTGGGATGACCTTCAGTCAGAGGTCCCAGCAGATCATGCACCAAATGATCCACACTGGGGAGAGGCCCTATGAGTGCACCCAGTGTGGGAAGAAGTTTCAGAGCAGCTCCGATCTCGTATGCCACCAGCGGATTCACACTGATGAAAGGCCCTTCCGCTGCCCTGACTGTGGGAAGGGCTTCAAGCACAACTCCACCCTCATCACCCACCAGCGCATCCACACTGGGGAGAGGCCCTACGAGTGTGCCCAGTGTGGGAAGAGCTTCACCACCAGCTCTGACTTGACCAGACACCAACGGAGCCACCAGTAAGGGAAGCCCTGCAAATGCCCCAACTGCAGGAACAGCTTTATGCCCCGCTCCAGCTTTATGCCCCATTAGAGGGCCCACATTGGTATGAGTCCTGGGGATCCATGTTCCCCGTGATTCATGCTGGGAAGACACCTGTCCATTTTCCTGCCCCTGTCAATGGGGGAGGAACATGACATGATGTCGGACTGAAGAACATGAGGGTCTGGCCATGGCCCTGTCATTACATTCAGTCCCACCTCAGGTCATTGCCAGGGACAGGAAAGGGACTCTCTCTTTCCCTCACCAGGGAGAAAGGTATCCTTTCCAGGCAGGGGAAATTGTGGTCAGGAAGACTGAGTGAGTTGTGTTGTAGTTTTCCCTGTCAAAGCTTTTTTTTCCCTTCTGTCGCCAATCTTGTTGCTGTTCCCAATAAATTTTTCTTATCCCAGCCCGGGATCTTTCCATTTTGTGCTTTCCATGGGAGGCGGGAGGGCAGCGAGGGCAGCGTGGTTTTAGCGGGAGCAGGAAATTGGGGAATCCCATTCCTGAAGCCCGGCCCGTGGAAACCGAGCATCCCAGCTGGTGCCAGCCCTGGTGGCCATGGCAACAGCCTTGGGAGCGGGTCCCTGGCTGGGGCTGTGGGAACCTCTTCCCTCTGGTGCCCAGGGACAGGAGTGGAGGGAACGGCTGCAGCTGAGTCGGGGCAGGCTCAGCTTGGACGTCAGGAAAAGGTTTTTGCCCAGAGGCTGCTGGGGCCCTGCCCAGGCTCCCCAGGGAAGGCTCCCAGCTCCAGGGCTCTCTGAGCTGCAGCAGCGTTTGGACAGCGCTGCCAGGCCCAGGCTGGCATTGTTGGGGTGTCCTGTGCAGGGCCAGCAGTTGGACTGGAGGATCCTGATGGGTCCCTCCCAGCTCAGCCCATTCTGTGCTTCTGGGATCCCATGAGCCTGGGGATGGGGCTGCCAATGGTTGCCATGGCAACGGGCTCTGGCTGCAGGCCTGAGCTGGTGTCCATGGCAACCACCCCTGGCATGGGGTCTCCATGGAGCTGCCAAGGGACTGACCATAGCAACAGGGGCTGGTGATGGTTGCCATGGAAACTGACCATAGCAACAGGGGCTGGTGATGGTTGCCTGCTAAGGATCAGATTTGTCACAGGCCCTCAGAGGGATTCCATGGGGACTTTCCAAGAGTCTCCAGGCTGTTCCAGAGCTGGAATGTCACAGGCACAGACAGGGGCTCCATGGAGACCTCCCAGGGCTTTCTGGGGATGGTAAAGAGCCCTGTGGTCAGAGGCAGTCACAGCCATTCCATGGTGACATCCCAGGGCACCTTGGGCTGCAAAGGCACCGATCTGTCACAGGCACTCACGGGGGCTCCACGGTGACATCCCAGGAGTGCCCAGGCTGCCAAAGAGCCGGGATGTCCCAGACACTCACAGGGGTTCCTGTCATGGGCACAGTGGGAGCTTCAGGCAAAGTTTATTAGAGAAGCTCCTGTTGGGTCTCAAGGTTCAGAAAGGAGCCCTAATAGCCCCCACAGATCCCCAAATGTCCCCATTCAATCAGAGATGACACAGACTCAGATCAGAAGGCTAAGGGCTATAAGCCACCTGTTTATTCAATCCTCTTTTTTATATCTTGGTTTGCTAAAGGTGGACCTCATTGGTCATTTAATCAACACATTTCACATGATTGGCCAATTAAGACAACACCCTTCAGTAAACAACTTTTTGACAAAGAGCCAGCTTATTACAAACATTGTCGGGGAACCAGTTATTGATTTTTTTTTATGTTGGGCCTTTCTGGGGGCTCCCTGGATAGAGGAATCCCTCCTGTAGCAGTTCTCTTCCAGGTAAAATGAGATTCATGGGACTTTTTCAGTCCTCAGCTTCTTGTTTATTGTTATCTTATCTAAAGTTTTGCATGTTGTGCACACCAAGCTCAGTATGCTGGAAAAACACATCAAAATGGCTCTAAAATGTACGGTTTCAAGGTCTTTTAAAGTTGTCTGATCCAATTAACTCTTAAACATACACTGTTTCTTCTTATCTACTAATAACTCTTCCCTTGACTGTCCACATAACCTCTGCACTGTGCTTTCCTTGACCAATCGCCCTGTGCCACCAACACTGCAGAAAATGGAGCAGATGAAGAAGAAGACAGGGACTACATCCAAATTCCTCCATTTTGCTTCTTATCTGAACCATACTAAAAATCCCAAAACCTAAATTTCTCACCCTAGTGACACAGTATACTACCCTCTAATCTATTTCACACTTTAGTAAATCCTAATCTGTCTCAAAGTCCTGGAAGTCCTCTCCATGGATGAAGGTTAAAGGCAGTGTTTCTCTGGGGGTCAGGATCCCTCAGAGCAGACAGAGAAATATTCCCTATGCCTTGGTGTCCCACACATTTAACTTGAAATCCTTTAACCCTTAACACATGAAGTTACCCAAAAATGTTCCAGGTAAGCAGGATTACAAGAAGAAGAAATAGAGAACAACAGAAAGACACAAGATCCATAGAAAGACACACACAGAGCTACCAACTGCTGGGGTTCCAGCATCGCCAACAGAGGAACCCCAGGAGAAGGCAGGATCCAGACCCTGGACTGCCCTCGTGCTCCGGCTTTTAACCCCCTGGGCCTTCATGGGCCCACCCCTGAGGTGGGACTGCCAGTTGCTTGTCCAATCAGAGCCAGGGTAGCACCAGCTGCTGGTGTGTGATTGATTGACACGTAGACCAATCAGAGCTGGATTAGCACTGCCCTGCTGTGTGACTGATTGACCTCTTGATCAATCAGAGTTGGGTTAGCACTGCCTGCCATGTGATTGACAGTTCTGCCAGGCCAGGGCTGGGGGCGGGGCTCTGTCCCACCACAAACCAAGGCCTGACCCAGCCCTGGCCCCACACGGGCATTCCGAGCATCCCAAGGTGTCTCGGGACATCGATCTCATCCAGCCTCTGACAGCGACCACGGTGACACTATGGAACCCCATGGAGCCATGGGTCAGTTGTGACAATGGAGATCCAAGGAAACGATGGTGAGACTGTGGAATCCAGGAATCATGAAATCAAGGAGACCATTGTGCAAATCAGGGGCCTGTGGAAGCAAGGATTAATGATCAAACTGTGGTTTGATTGTGATTGATTTAAAACAGACACAAGGAGCCATTATTTCACAGCAGGGCTGCATGGGGCCAATGGACCCTTGTGACTCTGTTGGGGCTCATGAAACCAAGAAGCCATTGTGACACTGCCAGACCTCATGGAACCAAGGAGACCATTGTGACAATGTGGGGACCCATGAAGTCAATGGAACATGGAACAGGTCTGCCTGGATTGGCCTTCTGGGGGCTGTCTGACAGGTCCCACTGAATTTGACATGTCAAGGGCCAATTCCCATCTCACCGTGAAGCACTGGGCCTCTGTGCTTTTATTCCTATGGGAAAGAACTGTCTTTCTTGTCTAGGCACCCATGGCCAAAATGGGGATTCTGCATCTAAAATTCCATATATCCAAGGGTTACTCCCAGACAAAATCTGCCCATACAGTCAAGTCTGGATAGCCTTGGCCTCTGGCGACTGCCTCTCATCTGCCCCTGCACCACTGGGGCTCACTTGTTTCCTTCCTGTGGAGACCATTGTGACACTGCGGGGCATTGTGGAACCAACAGGCCATGGTGACACTGCAGGCCCTTGTGGAACCTGTTACACTGTAGGAACTTGTGGAACCAAGGGGAACATTGTGACCCTGCAGGGTACCATGGATCCAAGGGGCTGCTGTGACACTGTGGGGCCTCGTGGAACCAAGGACCCCACCAATCCTTGTGGCTCTGTTGGCCCGCATGGTCCCAAGGGGCCAGTGTGAAGCAGCAGGGCTTTGTGAAACCGAGAGGCCATTTTTGCAGTTCAGGGCCTTGTGGAGCAAAAGGACCATTGTGATCCTTAGAGGCATCGTGGATCCATGGAGAGCATTGTGGCATTGCAAGGCCCCATGGAATCATGGATACCATTGTGACCCTGCAGGGCCTCATGGAAGGAAGGGATCATTGTGACACTCTGGGAACTTCCGGAACCAAGGGAATCATTGTTGCACTTCTGGGCCCCAATGGAACCCAGGGGCCATTGGAAACATCGCGGCTTCATGGAACCAATAGACCATTATGGCACTGTGGGGCCTTGTGGAACCATGGAGACCAATAAGATCCTTAAGGACTTGTGTAACCAAGGGACCATTATGACACCAGAGGGCATCATGGAAGCCAGAGAACCATTGTGACACTGCAGGGCCCTGTGGAACCAAGAGAACACGAAATAGGTATGGCTGCCCTTGTCTCCCAGGGGTCATTTGACAGGTCTGGCTGACCTTGGAATGTGGAAAGACACTCCCATCTGCCCCTGAAACACTGGGGCTCTGGGCTTTCCTTTGTATAGAAAAGAACTGTCCATCTTTTCCAGGTATCCATGGCCAAAATTAGGATTCCATCTTAAATTTCTGTGTATCCAAGGATTGCTGCCTGACAAAAGCTACCAGGACAGACAGGTCTGGCTGGTCTTTCACTCCTGAGTGCATGAACTTACCTGTTTTCCAAACACCGGAAAGGTTTGTTTTCTTTGCTTTGCTTTGTATGGAAAAAAAAATCATCCTTCTCCAGGCATAAATGTCTGAAATTAGGATTC
The DNA here is from genome assembly GCA_039654755.1 of Calcarius lapponicus. Classification (NCBI taxonomy): domain Eukaryota; kingdom Metazoa; phylum Chordata; class Aves; order Passeriformes; family Fringillidae; genus Calcarius; species Calcarius lapponicus. The sequence continues at coordinate 1,116,033 of JBBFKN010000043.1, forward strand.
CACATTTATAATTTTGAATATCCAAGGGTTGCTCCAAGCAAACCTGCCAGGATAGACAGGTCAGGCTTGCCTTGGCCTCTGGTGGCTGCCGTTCATCAGCTCCTGAAACATGGGGCTCTGTGGTTTCCTTCCTATGGAGACCAATGTGACATTGGGAGCCTTGTGAAATGAAGGGGGCATTGTGGCACTGCAGAGTACCATGGATCCAAAGGACCATTGTGACACTGTGGAGCCTCGTGGAACCCAGGACATCATTGTGGCTCTGTTGGGCTGCATGGTCCCAAGGGACCAGTGCAAACCAGCAGTGTAAGAGTTAGCCCAGGTGTAACTGAGAGTCAGACAGATTTTCCCCAAAAGATTTGGGCATGAGTTTCCAGCCCTGGGAATAATTTGTTTAACTTAGGGTGATCTTGAGAGTTCCTCCATAAGCCTTTCGTGTTGCTATGCTAACTTGTCCAGGTTCTACTCCCCTATTGGTTACTTGTTTCCCCTGTATGGTTATTCTTCTAAAGAATTCTACCCCCAAGTGTACATGCTGTTGCTTCTCCTTTGTCTCGGGCCTTGGATCCTGCCCCTCATACTGTTCTCAACGTCTCCCTGTATATTGTTCTCCCCCCTGTTATTAAAGTTCCTTTTAAACAACTCCATTGATCCTGCTCCTTTTCATTTTCGCCACCCTCGCCCTGAAGTCAGGGAACCAGAGAGGTTTGTCGCAGCCACCCTCATTGTGACCTTTGGTGCCCGAACAGGGACCATGACACTCAGGGCTCCCTGTGTCAGTCATGTCAGCTGGGGTTGGCTGATGGATAGGCCAGTGCTCCCCGGGATTTTGGGTTGTGCGGGGCCCGGCGGATTCATTGTTGCTTCAAGGGACCTTGCCCAGGATCAGCAGGGACAAAGATGGTTTCACCTGCATAGGATTGCAGGTGTGTTTGGGGAAATGCAAGACATTTATTGCCCATTTTGCCACTGTGTTTTTACAATATGCACCCACGTCCCATAATTGACTTGAGGTGTTCTGGCGGCTCTTCCCCATAAGGCAGAGAAAGAGAAAAATGGGCAGCCAGATGTCCAAAGTAGAAAGGAGCATATTTGGATGCTTTAATTCTCACTCATCGTGACATAGTATCTTCAAAGACTGAATTAAAATCAACATGAGGTGGATCATTAAAATTTTCCAGACGCCTCTGCTGACAAAATACATACCACTGAATTTTGGGACTCAGTGAGAGTTAAATTGTACAACCTTTCGATCAAAAGGGACCTCATTGCACCCCACATGCTCCCCATCTTCCACACCATCCTTGAGACCCTTCACCAGCAAGCAGTGTGTTGAAAACTCAATCCATTGGTGACTCCTAACTCGGGACCTCCCCTCAAACCTGCCTTTCTCAGACCTCACATGATGGTCCAAGATGGCAATGGCCACGCGGTCTTGGAGCATCATGCCCTGGAGACTCAAGATGGAAGGAGCCTGAATGTGGCTGGGGAGCCCAACCATCCTCCCTCCATCTTGGCTCCTCCACTTCCTGCTACCACAACCTTCTCTTCTGCCCTGAATGAACCTCCAGACTCCAACCCCACAACTGTGGGTCATGTCCCACTGTCAATCATTCCACCTCCACCCTGGGCCATGCCTCCAGAACTCCACCCTGGAAGTCCGCCATCCTAAATCAAGGCCCTTCCTCCCCAACACCTAACAAAATGGCAGTGCCCTTTGCCTCACCCTCCGGCAACAATATAACCCCATGATCAAAGATACTAAGCCCAGCTGTCACACTATTTCTAATCCAAATGTTTCTGCTCCAAGTTATTCTTCCTCCCCAGAAGACAGTTTGGATTCCCCAGAGCCACCTTGCCCCTCAACCCCAGCAGATCCCTAAAAAAGGATCCGGAAAGAAGCAGTTAAGGAAGGAGACTGGCAAATAGTCTCGAAACGCCTCCTTGCCCCCATATGTTATGATAGAAGCAGACAGAATCCCAGCTATCAGCCAAAGGCTAACAGGGAAATCAAGGATCTGTGTAGGGCAGCTTAAGACCATAGGAAGGACTTACCTTGTTTCAATGGCCTGATGAGGGCCATGTTTACCTGTCTTAACTCCCTATGATTTAAAATATATGATGACCATGTTGTTGTCACCTACAGAATACACCCTGTGGGAAGGGGGATGGATGTGTTTGCTAAATCAATTAATAGCAGACTATGCTAATAATGAGGCAAGGGCAGAATTGACAATCAACCATTCAGCTGGAGAAGGACAACACAGCCTACCAGATGATCAAGCAGCAGGTATCCCCAGAAAAGTATGGGATGATATCAAAGAGATGGCTTTGCAAGCTTTAATCCAGGTATCGGATGGTAGCACCCCCAATTTGGACTACCTTGGGTGGCTGCAGCTAAAGCTTTAGGACAATTAGACCATCTTGGGTGCCTGTTCAGTAAGCAAACCAATGCTACCTCCCTCACATTGAATGGGCTGCTCTCAGACATAGAGACCATCAGACATGCCACCTTGCAGAACAGCGATAGAGTTTTTATTCTGGGCACATGGGCATGGCTTTGTAGACTCTGAGGGCATGTGTTGCTTGAACCTCTCCAGACACAGCGAGTCAATGCACAAGAGCATTCAGGTACTGAAGTTCAAGAAGCTTCAAGTGGAAAACAAAGACTGGTTCAATAAACTCTTCCAATCCAGGGGACTAGAGGGTTGGGTGATGTCTAGCTACAACAGGACTATTAATTCTCTTAGTTTTTGTTGTTATATTGTTAATGGTCCCCTGTTTTTTGGATGCTTTTATAAAGTCTTACAAAATTCTTTCAGTTCCATCTTTGTTTCAAAACAGAAAGGGGGAAGATACCTAACTCAGGCTCCTCATGGACTCCTTGGAGGAGAGAAAAGGAGGCCAGGATGGCATAAAAACCGCTCAAAGACTCAGTGTCGAAAGGAAAATCCTTAAAAGTACTTAAAAGTATTCTTAAATCCATAAAGTACCTTAAAAACCTTGAGTATCTCAAGGCATTAATGAGCCCCACTGAGTGCCAGTACAAAGCTCTCAAGGGACTCCTTAAAGCAGATAATTGGGGCCATGATTGCACAAACCTCTCACAGAGTCTGGATAAAAAGAGAAGCACCAAGTACCTTAAAATAACTGAAGTACCCTGAAGTATTAATGAGCCCCACTGAGTGTTGTTACTGACAAAGCCTCTCCAGGGACTAATTACAGCAGATAATTGAAGGCCATGATTGCACAAACCTCTCAGAGACTCCAAGGCAAAAGCCAAACCCAAAGTCCTTGGAAAAACCTGCAGTCCCTGCAGGGAGCATTCAGGAGCCCCCAGGGCCATTGCTGAGCAAGGCTCCCCAGGGACTCCTTGCAGCAGATCCTTGAGGCCACTGGGATGTGGGCATGGGGGGGATGCTGAGGGCAGGACAAGGGGCTGACAGTGCCCAGCCTGGCTGGGGCTGTGCCAGGAGGCCCCAGGGCCTCAGGACAAGGTGTCTCCTCCCAGCCCTTGGTAGCACAGACCCTGCTGTGCCCCAGGGCACCAAGACTTGGCTTCTCTTTGTCCCCACCTGTCATCACTGCCTGCAGTTCTCTGATCTGCCTGGGGCCTGGGGACACTTTCTCAGTGGTGTTCCTCAGTGGGACCCATTAAAAGTCCAAGAAACTTTGGAGTTGGATTCTGGCTTGGAGTTCTGGAGAGGTTTCTTCAGCTCCCTCTCAGGGACTGATGTTCAGGGCCTGAGCACAAAACCCCAGAGGCTCATTCAAGTCCTTGTGCTATGTCTGTGCTGCTGAGCTGGGCTGGGCTCCTGGCACAGAGGCAGCTCCTGGTAAGCAGGAAGAGCTTCAAAAGCACATTTCTCTTGCTGAGCAGCTCTTCTGCCAGCCCAGCAGGGCTGGGGCACTGCCTGCAGCCACCCTGGGCACAGCACAGAGGCACAGAGAGCTTCAATCAGTCAGGGCTGGGAAGGTGCTGAGAAGTGCCTGGGGCAGAATCCCTGCCAGCCCTTGGCACAGGAACCTCTGGCTGCAGGACAATGCAGCTGCAGCTCCTGGAGCCATCTTCTAAAGCTGGAACATCCCATTGCCTCCAGAGCCTGTGAGTACATTCTCTGATTGTCTCTTGTGCAGAGCAGCCAGGGGTGCCCAGGGCTGTCCTGCAGAGCAGGGTCCTGCAGCCCAGGGTGCTGTGCTGGGGCAGGGACTCTGCTGCCTGCCAGGGACAGCTCTCAGCCAGCCCTGGCAGCTGCTCCCAGCGCTGGGGAGAAGCTCTGGGGGGAAGGAGCCACCCTGAGCAGGGCAGGGGCTGCTGCTGAGAGGGGCTGGGTGGGGCAGGGCTGCTCCCAGCTCCAGACCAGCCTGGGCACAGCTTTCCTGAGAGTGTTTGCAATTTCCTTCATGGAGAAGGATGGGAAAGCTGGGGTGATGGCAAAAAGATTTTTGCATTTTATACATTTTTCATATATTTTTAGCTCTGTAAATTACTATTAGATTACTATTACTACAATCCTTTCTTTAGTCTATTAAGCCCTTAATTAACTCTATTAAAGTGCTATTATATACATTTATAACTATAATCCTTAATTAACTCTAGTACGTTTCCTAAACTTTCTCTCAGATTTTAGAACAATAAGCTGACTGTCTAAATACATTCCTGAAATATAGTCCTATTATCAGTCTTATTATAAAATAGTTTTATTATCAGGAAGAGAACCTACAACAACATTTTATTTTTTCACCAGAATGGGAGTAGTCATAACAAAAGGGGAAGGCAAAGAAGCCCTTGGATCTACTCCAATGGGTTGAGCCAGGGGTGTGTAGCTGGGGCAATTGAATCTCCTATTGGATCTTCCTGTTAAATATCTTTATAATTCAACCTTAAGAAATTGTTGAAATCAGGGGCCGGGTGTGCCCCATCCCCACTGGGACACCTGGAAGCTTCCAATTAATGTCTTGTTTTTCCTTTGCTGTTCTAACACTGTGGCAAGGGGTTTTTTACTCTTTGGGTTATAGACAACAGGGGGATGAGAGAAGCAGAACAGGAATTGTAATCCCAGAATCACAGAACATTCTGAGTTTAGAACCTTGAAAGAGGGTGAGACATTCAGGGATTCCTCTGCTCTGGGCAGGGTCTGGTTTATCCCAGGGTGACCCGGGAGTGTGATTGTGCTCTGATTGCAGCCAAAGGTGCAAAGCCAGGGCAGCTGGGAACAAGCCCATCCAGCCCCTCACCTTCCCTCAGCCACAGGGAATCCTTTGCCTCTCCCATCTCTCAGTGGCAAACTCTGAGTGCAGCAGAAATGCTGGGGATTTCTGACCTCAGAGAGCCAGGAATGATGTGTGGGTAGGAAAAAAATTCCTAAAACCAATTCCTGCCATCATTTAGAAGTGTGAGTGCAGATGCTACCAAGCCTGTCTGCATTAGGAATTATTCCTGTTAGAAATCCTGAATATCCAGCCTTGTCCCTCTGCCCCATGGCCAGAAATCCAGGGACGGGGCAGGGATGGCCCCTCGAGAGCCCCCACGCACAGGCCTGGCTGCTGCTGGCACACTCAGCCAGCACAACTGGAGCTCAGGCAGGGACATGGGTAAAGATTTTTTTCCCAGAGCAGGAACAAGGCTGGGTGAGTCCCAGCAAGACAGTCTGCAGGGAATGGCCCAGGTATGGCTCAAAGCAGCCTCTGCTGACTTGTCACTGTCCTTTCTCCATGAACAGATCCCCAAGTGCAGCCCCAGCAAAAATGTCCAACAGCAGCTCCATCAGGCACTTCCTCCTGCTGGCATTGGCAGACACGTGGCAGCTGCAGCTCCTGCACTTCTGCCTCTTGCTGGGCATCTCCCTGGCTGCCCTCCTGGGCAACGGCCTCATCATCAGCGCCGTAGCCTGCGGCCACCACCTGCACACGCCCATGTTCTTCTTCCTGCTCAACCTGGCCCTCGCTGACCTGGGCTCCATCTGCACCACTGTCCCCAAAGCCATGCACAATTCCCTCTGGGACACCAGGAACATCTCCTACACAGGATGTGCTGCACAGGTTTGTCTGATTTTCTTCTTTATGGGAGCAGAGCTTGCACTCCTGACCATCATGTGCTATGACCGCTACGTGTCCATCTGCAAACCCCTTCACTACGGGACCCTCCTGGACAGCAGAGCTTGTGCTCACATGGCAGCAGCTGCCTGGGCCAGTGCCTTTCTCAATGCTCTCATGCACACGGCCAATACATTTTCCCTGCCCCTGTGCCATGGCAATGTCCTGGGCCAGTTCTTCTGTGAAATCCCCCAGATCCTCAAGCTCTCCTGCTCACACTCACACCTTAGGGAACTTGGGCTTCTTGCTCTAAGCTGTTGTTTAGGACTCGGATGTTTTGTGTTCATTGTTTTCTCCTATGTGCAGATCTTCAGGGCTGTGCTGAGGATCCCCTCTGAGCAGGGACGGCACAAAGCCTTTTCCACCTGCCTCCCTCACCTGGCCGTGGTCTCCCTATTCCTCAGCACTGCAGCATTTGCTCACCTGAAGCCCCCCTCCATGTCCTCCCCATCCCTGGATTTGTCAGTGTCAGTTCTGTACTCGGTGGTGCCTCCAGCCCTGAACCCCCTCATCTACAGCCTGAGGAACCAGGAGCTCAAGGCTGCAGTGTGGAGACTGATGACTGGATGCTTTCAGGAAAATTAAACTGCTGGCCAGTTTCTGAAAATCACTTGTACTAAAATACATTGTTGATGCTTCTTCTCCGTTTCATTGTGGAGATTTCTTTCATTTGTTTTACTTTTATCATGTTGTCAATAAAAAAAAGTGATTTCTTGTGCCATTTCTCATTTTGTTTGTCTCCACCTTCCCTGTGGCCACAGACTGTGTCAATGAGCGGCTGCACTCTCAGTGGCTTTAAAGGAAGTAAAGGACCTCCCAGCAGAGTTTTCTGCAGAGATGCCCTTTTGTTGCCTTCTCTGGAGCTGCAGCAGCAATGTCTGTGTGCAGAGCTGGGGCAGATCAGTGCTGGCCCAGCAGCTGTGCCCAGCAGCAGCAGCAGCACTTGGTGTTGCCAGTGCTGCTGCCGTGGCCCTGCCCCGCTGCCCTGCTGGGCCTGGTGTTGCTGCAGGGCCTGAGTGCTCTCGGGGCCGGGCACAGCCCTGGGGGTGGCAGTGCCGGGGCTGCAGCAGGGACAGGCCATGGGCACTGCTGGGGCAGCGCTGAGGCCTCAGCCCAGGGCCTGGGGGCTCCAGGCTCCTTGCCCAGGCTCTCTCAAGAACATGGCCAGGCCAATGCTCAGCACAGAAACCCCCGTGAGCAGCCCCAGGCTGGCCGTGGGCAGGCTGGGGGCAAACAGCATGGCTGGGGCTCTGCAAGGGCCCTGGGGCAGACGGGAAGGAGCAGCAGAGCAGGGGCTGATCCATCCCCAGTGCGCTGCACAGCCCAGGGCAGCGTCCCAGAGCGTCCTGATGGAGCTGCCAACAACATCCCCCCTCTGCAGCCCTGGCCTCTCCCCAGCTCACACAGGTGCCCCATCCTTGCAGGCACAGCCACGGCAGCACTGGCTCAGCAGCCCCTGTTTGCATTGCACACAGCAGGCGGGAGCACGCCCATGCTGTTGCTGTGGGGACATGAACCTGAGGGAGCACAAACGCCATCAGCCCCTGGGGCCAGCAAGGGCTGGGGGACACCAGGGAAACCACTCAGCTTTGTCCTGGCCTCTGCACTCAGCCAGAAAGTTTGTTCCCATCAGCTGGGAGTTTCCTGTGCCACTGCAGACGCTGTTGCTCAGAGCCAGGGCTGCCTGGCAGCCACCCCCACCACTGCCCTCAGCATTTCCTTGCCTTCACCTTTGCTTTCTTACTCCTCCTGCTACGAATTTCTTCTAATTGCTCGCCCCAGTGGGCCCAGAACTGGACACAGCACTCAAGGTGCTGCCCAAGCAGTGCTGAGCACAGGGGAAGAATCCCTGCCCTGCTTCTGCTGGCCACACCATTCCTGAGCCAGGCCAGGAGCCATTGGCCTTCTTGCCCACCTGGGCACACTGCTGCCTCATGTCCAGCCTGCTGTCCATCAGTCCCTGCAGGTCCCTTTCTGCCTGGCTGCTCTCCAGCCACTCTGTCCCCAGCCTGTAGTGCTGCAGGGCTTGTTGTGGCCAAAGTGCAGGACCCGGCACTTGGACTTGTTAAACCTCACCTTGTTGGATTTGGGCCCTGGATCCAGCCTGTCCAGGGCCCTGTGCAGAGCCCTCCTATCCTCCAGCAGATCAACACTCCCAGACAACTTGGTGTCACCACGATTCCATGAGGCCCCAGAGTGTCCCGATGGTCTCCATGATTCCATGAGGCCTCCCAGTGTCACAATGTCTTTTTGGTTCCATGGGACCCCTTGGTGTCACAAAGTCCCTTGGATCCCTTGGCCCTGCAGTGTCACAATGGATCCTTGGTTCCATGAGGTCTGGCAGTGCAGCAATGCTCTTCTTGGTTCCACAGGGTCACAATGGCTTCTTGGTCCCAAGGGACACTCTTGCAGTCTCTAGCTGGTCAGAGTGACCCCAAGAAATGTTAGAAAGTTTTTTTTCCCAGCCCGGCAGTCGAACAAGCAGTCCGAGCTCTTCATTTCTCAGTCTCAAGATTGTTTATTGTATCTTATCTATAAAAATTCTTTTTCCTGACCTGCCGAGGTCCACTCAGCAAGACAGTCTAAGGCACTCTGCCTGCCCCAGGGCTGCGTTATCTTTTTACACTAAAAACTACATGTACAATATTTAAAATTACTTTCCAATACCTATCACCTATGTTAGACAGTAAGCTTCTACTCTAAACCAACCTAAAAGTGCCATTATCACAGCAGAAGACAGAGGCCAAGCAGAAGAAAGAGAACGGCTGGAATCACCCAGATCCCTCCATCTTTCCCCCTGAACCCCCATTCTAAAAACCCCGAAAATCTATTTTTTCACCCCGTGATAAATTCACTATCATTCTACTTCAAATTTCATGGCTTGTAATTCTTCATATAAGGTTGGTAATTGTTTTTTTAAAGGGCTAAATCAAAGGAACAGGGGTCTTGGGCTCTGTGCCAAGGTGTCTGAGCCCCCTGGGCAGGGACTCGAGTCCTCCAGGGCAGCCAGAGGAATTTCCTGGGTTCTGACAGGGAGTGACTGGAACGAAAGTGAGGGTTAAAGGGAGCAACTGGAACCATGTGGGGCACAACTGGTTCATACTGGCAGGGACTGGAACCACACTGGTATAATCTCTGGGTCATACTGGGTGTGACTGGACTAATACTGGGAGGGTCTGAGAGTGACTGGGAACACACCATGCACATCATCCCTGTGCTGGGGGGGACTGGGAGCAACTGGGAGCATGTTGGGAGCCAATGGCATCATACTGGGAATGACTGGGTTGATCTAGCTGGAGGCAACTGGGACCATACTGGGAGTGATTGGAAGTTACTGGGATTATACTGGGACCATACTGGGAGTGCTGGCATGTGACAAGGATCATACTGGAGGTTACTGGGCTCATATTGCTGTTGAAAAGGAGCAACTGGGATCACACTTTGGGTGCTACTGGGATCAACTGAGAGAAACTGGGACCATGCTGCAAGCAAACTGGAGGAACTGGGAATGACTGGATGCATGCTGGAGGCAACTGGGATATACTGGGAATGACTGAAATCATACTGAGATAACAAGCACCTTACTGGGAGCACTGGGAGTGTCTGGGAATAACCATGGACATCTTGAGGGCAACTGGGATATACTGGGAGTGTCTGTAATCATACTGGTGATCACTGGGAACACACTGGGAACAATGGGGACCAAGCTGGGGAGAACTGGGACCCCACACTGGGGACAACTGGGAGTGAGTGGGAGTGACTGGGTCTACACTGGGGGCAACTGGACATGACTGGGACCATGCTGGGAGGGACTGGGATCATATGGGCAGCTGAACCACGCTGAGGTAACTGGGAGTGCCTGGCAATGACTATGAGAATGTTCAGGGCAACTGGGATATACTGGGAGTGCCTGAGACCACGCAGGTGGTGACTGGGACAATACTCGGAGCTACTGGGAATGTGCTGGGGGAACTGGGACCATGCTGGGGACAAGTGTGAGTGACTGGGGCCCTGCTGGGAAAGACTGGCATCATACTGGGAGTTACTGGGGCTATACTAGGGGCAACTGGGAGAACAGGGAACACACTGGACTAAAGTGGGAGCAACTGGGACCGTGCTGGGGGCAAACTGCATCATAATGGAGAATGACTGGGAGTGCCTGGGCTCATGCTGGGAGCAGCTCCTGCCGGCCCCGGCAGCCCCGAACCCTTTCCCAGCCATGCTGCCCCTCCAGCCCCAGCCCCCCCAGTGCTGGGGTGCCAGCAGTGCCAGGGGTCCCCCCCCCCACCTCGGGGTCCCCCTTTGGCTTCTGGGGCTCTCCTCTCTCCGGGCTCCCGCTCAGGGAAGCCGCGGCTCTCCTGGGGCTCCCCAAAACCGGTGTCCCACTGCCAGGGCTCTGCTGCCACCGCCCCCACCGGGACCCCCCAAAAACACCTCCCGAGGACCCCCCAATGTCACCCCAAGGGCCACCTGCAGCTCGGGTTTGGAGCCCCGCCAGCTCCAAACATCCCCCCAAAAACCCCAAACCCAGGCACCCCCCGGGATCTTTGGGCCGAGCTCCCCCGCTCCGGCCACCTGCGGGATGGGGGGCGATGCTCCCGGGGTGCTGCGAGTTCAGGCAGCGCCGGAGCCGCGGCGATTCCCCGTCCTTTCCTCCTGCTGCTTCCTGCTGCCGCTCCACTTCTTCCTCCCTCCCTCCTCCTCCTCCCCACTCCCGGAGCCCTCGCAGCCCGCAGGAGGGGCGGGGATGGAGCCGGGACGGGTCGGAACGCAGAGAGGGCTGGGGGGATGCCAGGAGTGGGAGTGACTGGGCTGTACTGGGATTGTCCTGGGAGCAGCTCCTGGGTGACTGGGTCCTACTGGGATCACCCTGGGATCACCCTGGGAGTGAGGGGGAGCAGCGCGATGGCTCCAGCGCTGGGGCTGGGGGCGCTCCTGGGGGCCAGGGGGGAGTGGGACCCCCGGCACCGGGACCCTGAACCGGCACTGCCGGCACCGGGACCCCCCTGCTCCCCTTATCCTGCACAGGGACCCCCCTGAATCCCCCATTCCCAGATATCAGGAGCCCCTGCTCCCCTTTTCCCAGCCATCCCATGGCTCCCAGCCTCCAGACTTGGCGTAGGCTTGACTCTGGGGCACCCTGGAATGCCTTGGTCCCCCATTCCTGCCTTTGCCCAGCACTGAGACCCTCCCTGTCCCTCAGCTGTGCCCTGTCCTTTGGCTGTCCCCTGTCCCTCAGCTCTGTGGGGCCAGGGGTGGCAGCAGGACTCGGGGCAGCCCTGGGGGAGAACAACCCTGAGCCCCAGCTGGGCCAGTTCCCCCAGTTCCCCCCAGGTCACTCCCAGCATGGGCCCTGTGGCTCCCAGTCACCCCCAGCATGGCCCCAGTCACTTCCAGTTACACTCAGTATGATCCCAGTATCATCCCAGTTACTCCCAGTATGATCCCAGCATGGTCCCAGGTGTTCCCATTCACCCCTACTATAGTTCCTGGCACTCCCAGTATGGTTCCAGTCCTTCCCAGTATGATTCCAGTATGAACCCAGTCACTCTCAGTATGGTGCCATTTTCCCCCAGTATGGTCCCAGTCACTCCAAGTCACCCAGTATGATTCCAGTCACTCCCAGATACTCCCAGTATTCTTCCAGTAACTTTTTTTATGGTTCTTCTGTGATCCCAGTCACTCCTGGTCTCTTCCAGTATGTCTCAGTTGTCCCTAATGTGTTTCCACTCACTCCCAGTTGCTCCCAGTATGATTCCAGTTGCTCATAGCCACTCCCAGTCACCTCCAGCATGATTCCAGTCACTTCCTGTATATATCCCAGTTGCCATCAGCCTGCTCCCAGTCACTTCCAGTATGATTCCAGAAGGATCCCAGTCACACCCTCAGTGTGGTGCCAGTTGCTCCCAGTCTGATCCCATTTGTCCCAGCATGGTCCCATTTCCTCCCAGTATGATCCCAGTTTCCTCTAGCACAGACCCAGTCCCTCCCAGTATGATCCTGCTCTGATGCCATGATGATCCCACTTGCTCCCAGCGTGGTCCTAGCTGCTCCCAGTTGCTCCCAGTCTGCTCCCAGTTGCTCCCAGTGGCCCCGGTGTGATGTTTTGGAATGGGAGGAAATTTAGGGAAGTGATACAAAATTTTGTGTATATCTGACAGTCTGTTGAGCTGCTGAAAAGCTAGACACACTTTTGTGAAACACACATGTTAAAGATGAAAAAATTTGGAAACTTTTTTTTTTCTTTGTTGGTTGGCAGGGAGGTGCTGGGTTTTGGATTGGGCTCTGTGTATCGGCTGGGCTGGGCTGGTCTGGGCTGGGCTGGGCTGGGCTGGGCTGGGCTGGGCTGGGCAGTCTTGCTGCGGGCTGGGCTTCTTTTCTATTCTCTGGGCTGGTGCTGGCTTCTCTCTCCACGGGCTCTGGTTTGGCCGGGCTGGGCTTCAGCAGCTGCCGGGCAAGGAGACAGGGGAGGCTGCGGAGCTTTAGCCAGAGCAGGGCTGGCTGTGCCTGTGAGGATCTCGCTGTCAGGCTGCTGCTGCTTCTTCTTAGCGTGGCTGAGACCAGAGACTTCTGTAGCTGGTGTAGAAAACTAAACACTAACTATAAAGCTGATCTGAACACAACTGAGCCATAGCTTTCTGTTACAAGCTATTGGTGAGTAGGCTTCAGGCATGATGTTAACTTTTTCAGTACTTCAATCTTCTTTTGAGTGAGAGAAAAGGACAAAATGCAAGTATATTTAAAAACAACGTGAAGACATTCAAGTTAATAAAAAAGTTAAGTCCCAGATGGGAGGGGTGAGAAGATGCTTTGTTTTTAGAGCTGAAATCCTCTTGTAAGCTATAAAGAAAAGACTCTTTTTCCTTATAACACATAAAACTACAAGGAGATAAAAGTGTTTCAATTGATATCAAGTAACGGCCTCCATGTTAAAGTAAGCAGATGTTAAAATAACTGTAATCCCATGAGAAGTTTGTACAAAGAAAGAGCGTAGTCTTGTGCTTCTAAAAAAAGAAGATCTCTGTTCCCAGAGATGAAGATGATTTTAGGGCCTGATAATGAGAACTTTTGCCTTTGAACAGCTCATCTTTAAAACAATACCCCATAAATCAACATAGCCCATTGCCAAGCTGTGGGAAGGCTTGTAGAAATAAGAAAGATTTCAGGATAGCAAGGTTCCCCTGGCGGTTGTTATTCATGACAAAATTGAGAACCATGAGAAAAATGTTTTTTCCTTTTGTAGAAAAGTCTCCATAACTTTAACAAGAGGGACTTCTCTTCCTAAGTGAACTAAGAAAAGACTATTTTAGAGGTAGTAAACTGACTAGAAATCTTAAGTTTAGTTTGTTTACATTGTCAGTGAGAAAGAAAAAGTTGTGGGGAGAAGTATTCTGAAAGGTTTGCTTTGATTCTTATTACCTATTTTTTTCCTTTTAGTTGCTTTTAATAAAATTTTTCTTTATACTCTTTTAAAGTTTTGAGCCTGCTTTATCTTTCTCCCAATCCTACCTCACAAGGAAAAATAGGTGTATTAGTAATTAACCAACACCAAACCCACCACATTCTTTAGTATATTAGCCAAAAAATCTCAAAATTAAAGAGATCTTAAATTAGCAAGCCAAAACCATGACACCCTAGCACAGACCCAGTCACTCCAGTATGATCCCAGTAGGAATCCACTGTGATCCCAGTCTTCCCCAGCACAGTCCCAATCAATCCCAATTGCCCCCAGCATAGACTCAGTGACTCCAATCACTCTCAGTGTGTTCCCAGTCACCCCCAGTATGGTTACAGACACTCTCAGTACATCCCAGTTGGTCCCACTATGATCCCTGTTGCCCCAGTTCTGGCTCTGCTGGGTCCCAGTGTACTCTGATCCTGCTGCCAGTGGGTCCCAGTACTGGGTGCGGTGTATCCTGGTGTATCCCAGTATCCTGGAGTGTCCCGGTGTATCCCGGTGTATCCTGCTGTGTCCCAGTGTATCTCAGTGTATCCCGGTGTATCCCAGTGTGTGCTGATTTGTCCCAGTGTATCCTGATATATCCTGGTGTCACAGTCCATCCCAGCCTGTCCCAGTCTGTCCCGGTCCCTTCCCTTCACTGGGAGGGACTGGGATCATACTGGTGGAAAGTGGAACCTTACTGGGCCAAGTGGATGTGACTGGGAATGACTGTGAGTGTGCTGAGGGCAACTGGGATATACTGGGAGTGTCTGTGACCATCCTGGGGGTGACTGGGAACACACTGAGAGTCCCAGCGGGTCTAAGGACACTGTGGTGACACTGTGGTGACACTGTGGGGACCTCATGGAACCAAGGGGATCATTGTGGCACCACTGGAGCCCATGGAACCAAGGGGCCAAGGTGACACAGAGGGGCTTCATGGAATCCAGAGACCATGATGGCTCTGTGGGGCCTGATGGAACCATGGAGACCATTGCGACCCTTCAGGGCCTGGTGTCACCAAGGGGGCATTATGACACCTCAGGGCCTCATGGAAGCAAGGGACCATTGGGACACTGTGGGGCCCCATGGAACTGAGGGAACATGGAACAGGTCTGGCTGGCTTGGCCTCCCAGGGGCCCCCTGAGAGGTCTGGCTCATGCTGGGATGTCAAGAGCTGCCTCTCATCAGCTGCTGGAGGACTGGGGCTCCATGCATTCCTTGTTATGGAAAGAACTATCCTTCTTTTCTAGGTATCCATGGCCAGAATTGGGATTTCACCTCCAACAGAGACAGTTCCCATAGGAATATTGCCAGGACAAGTCTAGCTGGCAATGGTTTCACAAGGGTCACCTCTCATCTGTCCCCAGAACACTGGGGAAGGCTCTGTGCTTTCCTTCCTGTGGGAAAGAACTGTCCTTCTTCTCCAGGCACCCATGACCAAGATTGGGATTCCACCTCCAAATTCCCTACATGCAAAGACTGCTCCCAGACAAAATCTGCCATTCCTGACAAGTCTGGCTGGTCTTGGCCTAGTGAGGATCTCACCTGCCTTCCAAACACTGGGGATCTGTGCTTTCCTTCCTATAGAAAAGAGCTGTCCTTCTCATCCAGGTGTCCATGGCCAGAATGGGGATTTCCACCTAAAACATTGCCTTACTGTGAGAGACTGGAGGAGATTGTTGGCTCAAAACATTTCATGTGTGGGGGAGGAAGGGGCAGGTCCAGCCTTGCCCTGCCCTGGAAGCCCAGCCCTGCCCTGCCCTGGAACCCCAATCCCCCCAGAGCCTCTATCCCAGCCCAGCAGTGGCTGCCAGTCCCTGGCACAGCACAGGCAATGCTCCACAGCCACCTCTGCAGCCCACAGCCCAGCTCCTGAGGGACCAAATGAGCCCAAGCTCCACCTGGGGGAAGGGCCCAGGGAGACCAAGGGGTATTGAAGGCTGACCACAAGGCAAGCACACATCTTGACTCAACCTCATCTTGGAATTTCCATCTGAACATCACTGGAATCCAGGAGTTGATAGCTGTGTGTGTGCTTCTCTGTATCTTTTGTTTCTTTCTCTCTTTCTGTGTCTTCTCCTTCATCTAATTCCCTCCTCTTGCAAATTTTGAGTAAGTTTAAATTGAACGAGCTAAGCATTTGTGAAGTTGAATGGGCCAAGTTAATGCTCTGAGAAGTGTTTTTGATTGATTAAATGTTGCAATAAACCTTTTGCCAAGTTTCTCTGATTTTCTAAATTTGCCAGTGAAGGCTGTTTTGTTGATTTGAGCTCCTGACAATCTCTTGTACTGGTATTTCTCCAGTGCATCCAACTCAGAGGATACAAACAATTGTAATTCCTTTTAAATATCTCCTTGAGAGAATTCTTCGGGGGATGGGAGTCAGGGCTTGTCTGTCCTGCTTGGGTGGGGCTTTCCCAGCCACATTCCACACTCCATTGCCCAGCTGGAGCCGCTGCTGCCTCTGAGTTGTGCTGCCCCAGCCCCAGGGACGCTCTCCTTGTCTGCCCATTCCCCCACGGTCTCTGGGCAGGGATGGCCTCACTGGGGGCTGCTGACATCCTCAGCAACTTGGAGGCTGCTGCTGAATTTCACTGCTGCAGAGGCTTGTTCAGCCTTCAGCTCTTCAGTGCAGGAATTCAGTGTCCCAGGGCTCATTAACATTCAGAACAGCTTAACAAGCCAAGCCTCTGGGAATAATTTGATTTTAATTTTCAAATCACTTGTGGTTACTTAGATCTCAGTAGTATATCTGCAGTGAATGCAATATATTTAAAAAGACAGGGAGAAAAGATTTCTTAGGGCCTGTTTGTGTTTATTTCCCTGTTAATTCATTGATATGTGCAATCTCCAATTAACACTGAATCCAAGTACCTCCTCATGCAGTTTGAATGGATATGAAAATCAAGACCCTTCATGGCTGACAATCAATCAGACTCTGTCTCTACCCCCACCCCACCATTTCCCCCATCCAAGCCCTGGCACTCAGAGCAGCCTTGTGCAAATCTGAGCTCCCTCCAGCCCAGGCTGCACCTGCAGCTTTCAGCTCCTTGGCTCCAACTCCCACCTGCTTTCCTTGGAGAAGGAGCTGCCTGAGACACAGAAGGATGTTCATTTATTGCCAACCAACAAAGCCAAGGGAAGGCACAGCTCCATCAAATGCAAAAGTCATTCCTCTGCTGGATATTAAATCCAATTTCCACAGCAGACAGCCTCAGAGCAATGGAAAGCACCTTCTGTGCCCAGCACAGATCTCAAGGTCCCCCCAAACCCTCCCTGCCCCGATTCTGCCCAGATTTGCTCTTTGCACACACAAGTCACAGGCTGAAGTCAGGAGCTCCCTCCATGGCCAGAGGGAGGAAAAGAGAGAAAGGGGATGAAGAGCTCTCCTGTGCAGAGCCAAGGTCCAAGTGCAGCCCCTGCAGTGCCACCACAACTCATCAGGTTTGTGTCCTTTGGGGTCAGGGCCTGGTGACACTCAGGGGCACAGAAAGGTTTCTTGCCAACAAACACAAGCTGAACATTTGAACAGTTGAAAAACCATCACAGCTCTTCCCTCAGCTCTGTGGGATGTCCCAGCAGCATCTAACATGTCCCCCAGGGATTTCTGTACAGAAACAGTTCTAGACAACGATATAAGAAAATATAATTCTGTGATAGATGTAATATAAGTAAGGTGCTGACTAATGTGATATATATTTGAACTTCACAAAGATTGGACAACTCCCTGAAGTCCAAAGCATGAAACCAGTCAGTTGAGAAGCACTTGAATGACAAGAGAGTATCTGGAGCAGGAAATCTGGGAGCAAGGGAAAGGACATACATCCATCTCGTCTAGTGAAGAGATGTCCTTAGACATGGACATTTCAAGAGGAGAGCTAGAAACACCTGAAGGGAGAGGGTCATTAAATGTTAGACTGAATGTTGGTGGCAAAGGTAAAGGAGAAGATGAGATTTCTTCACCTGCCATCAGAAGAAGAATGCAGTAGATCCAGGAAATTCCTGTTCCTGGTGGGAAACTTTTGCCATTTCCCAAAAGTTCTCAAATGACGCAGATAATAAAGATTTGCTTGTATATAATGAAAATACCAGGTATTAACACCTGTGCCCCTTTCCAGGCAGACATCAGCTGTGTCCCCATGAACAGGCAGTGCCACTTGTGCCCTGAGGTGCCCAGCTGGGATTGGATCTCTCTGACAGCACCTGAGGGAGAGCAGAGCACCTTGCAAGCTGCAGGTCCCTGACAGCCCCACAGGGCTCCTGTCCCATCAACATCTGCTCTGCTCCAGTCTGAAACAGGGCCCAGCATGGTGCCGGGATCATCAGAGAGCTGAGGTGTGTGCTGGAATTCAATGCCCTCCCCATCCCACAGCAGCCCTGCATTTCCCTGCTGCAGCCTTGGTCTCCAGCACAGCCATGGAGGCTCTTTGGGCTCTGGGCTGTTGCTGCAGCCCCCAAGGGCAGATGAGCTTTGCCTCTGGCAAAGTCAGGCCTGGCCAGCGCAGGCCATGCTCAGCAATTGCTTGTGTGTGCCTGGCCTTGCTGTCAGCCCCGGCAGCGGCTGCATGGCCCCTTTGTGGCCCTGTGCTGGCCCAGCCATGGTGGCCCAGCCCCTGTGCAGGCCCAGCCCAGGCCAGGAGCATTGCGGCTGGGAACGGCCCCTGTGCCGTGGTGCCCACAGCAGCCTTGGGGCTCTGTGCCCCATGGCCTCCCTGCTGGGCAGCCTCTGCCAGCTCCTGCAGAGCCCCTGGCACCTGTGGGGCTGCACAGACAGCCCTGCCCCGGGCTCTGCCGGCCTCTGGGCCAGCAGAGAGGCAGCCAGGGCTGGCCATGGCCGGGAACAGGTCCTGAGCCCCGCAGGAGGATGGAGCTGGGCCACAGCCAAACTCAGCCCAGGCCAAAGCTGGGCTCAGCAGCCAGGGCTGCCAACACATGGGCACAGAGGCTGGCACTGACAAATGTCCTGGGCCCCCTCCCTGCTCTGTCCGTGCCACCAAGGGCACAGAGCAGCCTCCTCTCTGGGTCACTTGCCTGTTTGCAATGCCTTGCACAGGCGCTGGCCCTGCCCCACAAGGCCTGGCCTGAGTCCTGCCCCTGCCCGCTCAGCCAGGCTGAGATGGACACTGATGGTTTCTGGGCCAGGCTCTCGCAGCCCAGCCCAGCTCCCTGCAAGCTCTGCCAGCTGCCCTGAGCTCTGGGCAGCACCAAGGGCCTCTCTGAGCCCAGCCCAGCCCAGCCGGCTCTGGCCCCACAGCTCTGCTCAGGCCAGGCTGCTCTGGGCACTGCCCCACGGCCTCAGCCCCTGGCAAGGGCACAGCAGCAGCTGCAGCTGCCACAGGACTCAGCCCCAGCCATGGGGGAAGGTGCTTGGCCAAGGCCAAAGGAGGCTCCCATTGTGCCCTGCTCCCCTCGGGCTGAGGTGCTGAGAGCTCTGCAGCCCCTGCTGCCATCCCATCTGCCCAGGGCAGCACAAGAGCCCCGGCCTTGGGGCCCTCAAGAGCTGCTCCTGCTCCAGGCCCAGGGTCCATGCCAAAGCTGGGGCAGGCAGAAAGCTGTGCCCATTTCTGTTCATTGCTGCTCTGATGGGGATGGATCCTCAGCCACTTGGAGGTTGCTCATGAATTTTATTACTCCTGAGGCTTCTTCTTTCTTAGCTCTTCAGTTCAGGAATTTAGTAAGAAAAGCTCATAAACATTTGTGCAAACCCTCAAACAAGAAAAGCCCCTGGGAATGATTGCCGTTTAAAATTCTTCTTTGGTTAATTAGATAATTTTAAGAACTGTATTCAAAGTGAATATACTGTATTGAAAATAATGCAGAGAAAATGGTTTTGTCCTGTTTTCTTTTCCTGTTTATAGATTGATATCAGATATGTCCAATTGATATTGATCCCCAGCCCCTCCAAATGCGGTCTGAATAGATAAGAAAATCAAGACACTTCATGGCTGACAATCAATCAGACTTTCTCCCCATTCCCTCCCCACCATTTCCTTCATCCAGCCACTGGCACTCCTATGGATCTGGAATGGTGTGGCCAGAAGGAGCAGGACAGGGACACTTCCCCTGTGCTCAGGACTAGTTGGGTAGAAGCTTGAGTGCTGTGTCCAGTTTTGGCCCCCCCTGGTGTGGGCAATAGGAAAAATTAGAAATAGGAAGAGCAAAGAAAGCAAAGGTGAAGCCAAGGAAATGCTGAGGGCAGTTTGGGGGTGGCTACCAGGCAGCCCTGGCTCTGAGCAACAGCGTCTGCAGAGGCACAGGAAACTCCCAGCTGATGGGAACAAACTTTCTGGCTGACTGCAGAGGCCAGGACAAAGCTGAGTGGTTTCCCTGGTGTCCCCCAGCCCTTGCTGGCCCCAGGGGCTGATGGCATTTGTGCTCCCTCAGGTTCATGTCCCCACACCAACAGCAATGGGCTGCTCATGGGGGTTTCTGTCCTGACCATTGGCCTGGCCGTGTTCTTGAGAGAGCCTGTGCAAGGAGCCTGGAGCCCCCAGGCCCTGGGCTGAGGCGTCAGCGCTGCCCCAGCAGTGCCCATGGCCTGTCCCTGCTGCAGCCCCGGCACTGCCACCCCCAGGGCTGTGCCCGGCCCCGAGAGCACTCAGGCCCTGCAGCAACACCAGGGCCAGCAGGGCAGCGGGGCAGGGCCACGGCAGCAGCACTGGCAACACCAAGTGCTGCTGCTGCTGCTGCTGGGCACAGCTGCTGGGCCAGCCCTGATCTGCCCCAGCTCTGCACACAGACATTGCTGCTGCAGCTCCAGAGAAGGCAACAAAAGGGCACCTCTGCAGAAAACTCTGCTGGGAGATCCTTTAATTCCTTTAAAGTCACTGAGAGCACAGCCCCTCATTGACAGAGTCTGTGGCCACAGGGAAGGTAGAGAGAAAAAAAATGAGAATTGGCACAAGGAATGGCTTTTTTTTGTGGACAATATGAAAAAAATAAATAAAAGAAAAAAACCACAACGAAATCAACAAGAAGTATCAAAGAGGATTTTTATTACAAGTGATTTGCAGAAATTGCCCAGCAGTTTAATATTCCTGAAACCATCCAGTCATCAGTCTCCACACTGCAGCCTTGAGCTCCTGGTTTCTCAGGCTGTAGATGAGGGGGTTCAGGGCTGGAGGCACCACCGAGTACAGAACTGACACTGACAGATCCAGGGATGGGGAGGACATGGAGGGAGGCTTCAGGTAAACAAATATGCCAGTGCTCAGGAACAGGGAGACCACGGCCAGGTGAGGGAGGCAGGTGGAAAAGGCTTTGTGCCGTCCCTGCTCAGAGGGGATCCTCAGCACAACCCTGAAGATCTGCACATAGGAGAAAACAATGAACACAAAACAACACAGTGAAAAACTGCCAGTAACTGCAAGAAGCCCAAGTTCCCTGAGGTAGGATTTAGAGCAGGAGAGCTTGAGGATCTGTGGAACCTCACAGAAGAACTGGCCCAGGGCATTGCCATGGCACAGGGGCAGGGAAAATGTATTGGCTGTGTGCATGAGAGCGTGGAGAAAGGCACTGGCCCAGGCAGCTGCTGCCATGTGGGCACAAGCTCTGCTGCCCAGGAGGGTCCCGTAGTGCAGGGGTTTGCAGATGGACACGTAGCGGTCGTAGCACATGATGGTCAGGAGATAAAACTCTGCTGAAATGAAAAACATGAAGAAAAAGACCTGTGCAGCACATCCTCTGTAGGAGATGTTCCTGGTGTCCCAGAGGGAATAGTGCATGGCTTTGGGGACAGTGGTGCAGATGGAGCCCAGGTCAGTGAGGGCCAGGTTGAGCAGGAAGAAGAACATGGGCGTGTGCAGGTGGTGGCCGCAGGCTACGGCGCTGATGATGAGGCCGTTGCCCAGGAGGGCAGCCAGGGAGATGCCCAGCAAGAGGCAGAAGTGCAGGAGCTGCAGCTGCTGCGTGTCTGCCAATGCCAGCAGGAGGAAGTGCCTGATGGAGCTGCTGTTGGACATTTGCTGTGACTTGGTATGGGGATCTGTAAAAAAAGTAATCATGGAATAGTTGGGTTTGGAGAGGACTTGAAATATCCCAGCACAGCCTGGGGTCACTTTCCCCCCACTGCCTGCCCAGGGCTCTGCTGCCTGGAGCTGTCCCTGCCAGCAGCTGCTTCCCTGTGCCCAGGGCTGGGCCCTGCCAGTGCTGCCAGAGCCCAGCCCTGGGGGCTCAGCTCTGCCCTGCAGAGCCCTCCCAGCTCAGGCACTGCCCAAGGGCAGCTCTGGCTCTGCAGGCTCTGATGGCAATGTCAGAGCAACCCCGAGGACGCTGGAAAAGAGACACTGATGCTGCCTGTGAGGGGCCCTGTGCTGATCACTGTCACTGCTGGATTTATTCAGATCTGACAGAAAATGTCTTTATTTTCCTCAGCCTGAACTGAGAGATGAATATCTATGTGCAATGTCCCATCCTGGCAACCCAGAGCAGTAGAATAAAAAAGCAGGACTTTCCCTTTTATACAGCCCCTGCTTCACTGTGCTGCCTGTAAAATCTACTTGGAAATGTTCTGCAGTTAAATGCCATGCTGGGAGCAGTCCTGAACAATGCAGCATCCTCCCCAAACAAGGAGATCACTTCCAAGCCTGACCAGCTGTCTCCTCCCACCCAGATCTTGTCTCCCAGTGCTGGGAGCAGCTGCCAGGGCTGGCTGAGAGCTGTCCCTGGCAGGCAGCAGAGTCCCTGCCCCAGAACAGCGCCCTGGGCTGCAGGACCCTGCTCTGCAGGACAGCCCTGGGCACCCCTGGCTGCTCTGCACAAGAGACAAGCAGAGAATGTACTCACAGGCTCTGCAGGCATTGGGATGTTCCAGCTTTAGGAGATGGCTCCAGGAGCTGCAGCTGCATTGTCCTGCAGCCAGAGGTTCCTGCGCCAAGGGCTGGCAGGGATTGTGCCCCAGGCACTTCTCAGCCCCTTCCCAGCCCTGACTGATTGAAGCTCTCTGTGCCTCTGTGCTGTGCCCGGGCTGGCTGCAGGCAGTGCCCCAGCCCTGCTGGGCTGGTAGAAGAGCTGCTCATCAAGAGAAATGTGCTTTTGAAGCTCTTCTTGCTTTCCAGGAGCTGCCTCTGTGCCAGGAGCCCAGCCCAGCTCAGCAGCACAGACACAGCACAAGGACTTGAATGAGCCTCTGGGACTTTGTGCTCAGGCCCTGAACATCAGTCCCTGAGAGGCAGCTGAAGAAACCTCTCCAGAACTCCAAGCCAGAATCCAACTCCAAAGTTTCTTGGACTTTTAATGGGTCCCACTGAGGGACAGGACTGAGAAAGTGTCTCCAGGCCCCAGGCAGAGCAGAGAACTGCAGTCAGTGATGACAGGTGGGGACAAAGAGAAGCCAAGTCTTGGTGCCCTGGGGCACAGCAGGGTCTGTGCCAGCAAGGGCTGGGAGGAGACACCTTGTCCTGAGGCCCTGGGGCCTCCTGGCACAGCCCCAGCCAGGCTGGGCACTGTCAGCCCCTTGTCCTGCCCTCAGCATCCCCCCCTAGCCCACATCCCAGTGGCCTCAAGGATCTGCTGGAAGGAGTCCCTGGGGAGCCTTGCTCAGCAATGGCCCTGGGGGCTCCTTCATGCTGCCTGCAGGGCCTGCAGGTTTTTCAAAGGACTTTGGGTTTGGCTTTTGCCTTGAATTTCTGAGAAGTTTGTGCAATCATGGCCTCCAATTATCTGCTGTAATTATTCCCTGGAGAGGCTTTGTCAGTAACAACACTCAGTGGGGCTCATTAATACTTCAGAGTACTTCAGTTTTTTAAGCTACTTGGTGTTTTAATTTTGATACAGAATTTGTGAGAGGTTTGTGCACTCATGGCCCCAATTATCTGCTTTAACGAGTCCCTTGAGAGCTTTGCACTGACACTCAGTGGGGCTCAATAATACTTTGACATACTCAACGTTTTTAAGGTAGTTTTTGGATTTAAGAATACTTTTAGATACTTTTAAGGATTTTCCTTCCCACACAGAGTCTCTGAGAGGTATTCGTGCCATTCAGGCCACCAGTTCTCTTCTTCAAGGAGTCCACGAGGATCCTGTGTTGGGTATGTTCCCCCTTCCTGTTTTACAACAAAGATGGAACTGAAAGAATTTTCTAAGACTTTCTAAAAGCATCCAAACAAACACGGGACAATTACCAGTACAGCAACAGCCACTGAGAGAATTAATAGTCATGTTTTAGCTAGACAACATCCAACCCTTTAGTCCCTCGGATTGGAAGAGTTTATTGAACCAGTCTTTGTTTTCCACTTGAAGCTTCTTGAACCCTTCCTTCAGCACCTGAATGCTCTTGTGGATTGACTCACTGTGGCTGGAGAGGTTCATGCAGCACATGCCCTCAGAGTCTACACAGCCATGCCCATGTGCCCAGAGTAAAAACTCTATTGCTGTTCTGCAAGGTGGCATGTCTGATGGTCTCTGTGTCTGAGAGCAGCCCACTCAATGTGAGGGAGGTAGCATTGGTTTGCTTACTTAACAGGCACCCAAGATGGTCTGATTGTCCTAAAGCTTTAGCTGCAGCCACCCAAGGTAGTCCAAATTGGGGGTGCTACCATCTGATACCTGGATTAAAGCTTTCAAAGCCATCTCTTTGATATCATCCAATACTTCTCTGGGGATACCTGCTGCTTGATCATCTGGCAGGCTGTGTTGTCCTTCTCCAGCTAGATGGTTGATTGTCAATTCCGCCTTTGCCTCATTATTAGCATAGTCTGCTCTTAATTGATTTAGTAAACATTTCCATCCCCCTTCCCACAGGGTGTATTCTGTAGGTGACAACAACATGGTCATCATATATTTTAAATCATAGGGAGTTAAGACATGTGCTGTAAACATGGCCCTCCTTAGGCCATTAAAACAAGGTAAGTCCCTCCTATGGTCTTTATCTGCCCTACACAGATCCTTGATTTCCCCATAAACCAATGGCTGATACCTGGGATTCTGCCGCCTTCTTTCATAACATATGGGGGCAACGAGGAGTTTCGAGACTATTTGCCATTCTCCTTCCTTAACTGCTTCTTTCCAGATCCTTTCCTAGGGATCTTCTGGGGTTGAAGGCCCAGGTGGCTCTGGGGAATCCAAACTGTCTTCTGGGGAGGAAGAATAACTTGGAGCAGAAACATTTGGATTAGAAATAGTGTGACAGTTAGGCTTAGTATCTTTGATCATGGGGTTATATTGTTTCTGGAGGGTGAGGCAAAGGGCACTGCCATTTTGTCAGGTGTTGGGGAGGAAGGGCCTTGATTTAGGATGGCGGACTTCCAGGGTGGAGTTCTGGAGGCATGGCCCAGGGTGAATGTGGAATGACTGACAGTGGGGCATGACCCGCAGTTATGGGGGTGGAGTCTGGAGGTTCGTTCAGGGTGGAAGAGAAGGTTGTGGTAGCAGGAAGTGGAGGAGCCAAGATGGAGGGAGGATGGTCGGGCTCCTGAGCCACATTCAGGCTCCTTCCGTCCTGAGTCTCCAGGGCATGATGCTCCAAGACCACATGGCCATTGCCATCTTGGACCATCATGGAAGGTCTGAGAAAGGCAGGTTTGAGGGGAGGTCCCAAGTTGGGAGTGACCAATGGATTGAGTTTTCAACACACTGCTTGTGGGTAAAGGGTCTCAAGGATTGTGTGGAAGATGGCGAGCATGCAGGGTGCAATGGGGTCCCTTTTGATCAAAAGGTTGTACAATTTAACTCCCACTGAGTCCCAAAATTCAGTGGTATGGATTTCGTCAGCAGAGGCGTCTGGAAAATTTGTAATGATCCACCTCATGACTGATTTTAATTCATTCATTGAAAATACTATGTTATGATCAGTGAGACTTAAGGCATCCATATATGCTCCTTTCTACTTTGGACATCTGGCTGCCCATTTTTCTCTTTCTCTGCTCTATGGAGAAGAGCCACCGGAACACCCCAAATCAATTATGGGACGTGGGTGCATATTGTAAAAACACAGTGGCAAAATGGGCAATAAATGTCTTGCATTTCCCAAAACCCACCTGGAATCCTATGCAGGTGAAACCATTGTTTTCCCTGCTGATCCTGGGCATGGTCCCTTGAAGCAATGATGAATCCGCCGGGCCTGGCACAATCCAAAATTCCAGGGAGCACTGGCCTATCCATCAGCTAACCCCAGCTGATGTGACTGACACAGGGAGCCCTGAATGTCATGGTCCCTGTTCGGGCGCCAAAGGTTACAGTGAAGGTGGCTGTGACAAACTTCTCTGGTTCCCTGACTTCAGGGCAAGGGTGGCAAAAATGAAAAGGAGCAGGATCAATGGAGTTGTTTAAAAGGAACTTTAAAAACAGGGTGAAAAACAGTAAACATGGAGAAGTCGAGAACAGTATGAGGGGCAGAATCCAAAGACCTGAGACAAAGGGGAAGGAACAACATGTACACTTGGAGGTAGAACACTCTAGAACAATAACCGTATAGGGGAAACAAGTAACCAATAGGGGAGTAGAACTTGGACAAGTTTTCATAGCGACACTAAAGGCTTATTGGGGAACTGTCAAGATCACCCTAAGTTAAACAAATGATTCCCAGGGCTTGAAACTGTTGTGGTTTGAGAGGAAGTGAGTTTTTTGGGATGCTGTGGTTAAACCAATAGGTGCTCAGATTTGAATATTGGCACGTGGTGTGGCCACTGAGGACATGGCTACGCCTCTGAGAACACAGGGGGTTAAAAGCAGAGAACTGCCAAGAAAACTTTCTTTTGGTTCCGGTGGGTGAAAGAGGTCAGAGCTCCCCTGCCCAGCTGCGGGCTGGGCGAGGGAGGGGAAGCCATGGGGCTGGGTGAGGTAGGCCAGGGCCTTGGACAGAGAGGGGAGGTGAAGGCCCCTGCAGGATGGAAGGGTGGAGGAGCACTGAGAGGCAGCAGGCAGCCCCCCGGCCCCCGAGACAGAGAGAGAGAGAGCCTGTGCCTGTGCTTGTGCCTCCTTGAAATTTGATCTCATGTGCTGGCAGTGCGGCTGAAGGAGAAGGGGGGCGTGCAGCAAGGGTGCGGTGAGAAGGTGCCCGGCAGGGCCAGCGTGGGAGTCCTGGACAGGCAGAGCCTGAGATTTTAACTCTTATCTTGGATGATGAAACCCTACAAATACTGATCCTTCTGGATCTGAATGACAAGAGAGATTGAGATGAAATAGAAGGAAATGGACAAGTGTGGTGAAAGTCCGTGCAAGTGAAAGATATCAGAAGAGTTGAGAAAAATCCTAGGTGGGAGGAGATGATGGAATGGCCTTTGGCTGGACTTGTCTTGTATAGCCATGGACAGAACCATTTTTCCTGTGACACAGAGACTGCATTTAGGGGGAGGCAATGGCTTGGAGCCAAGAGAGTGTGGTGTTATGTGAAGGAGTGCATGAACAGAGACAACAGGTGAGGAGGGTGGTGGTGCCCTCCATCTTCAGGGAAGAAAAAGATCTCTGTTCTCAAGACCCGTCCACCCCAGGGGGTGAATTTGGGGGCGGCAGGGGTCCCAAAAAGTGAGAGACTGTGCTTTTTTTGGAACTGGGCAAAGCATCCTTAAAAGGGGAACCCTAGAAGTAGCTCTGGTCCATGTGCAGTGGTGAGAGCACTGGAAGGAAGGAAGATGTCACGATGGCAAATGATCTCCGGGCGGTGCCACGTGTGACATGGAAACACACGAGGTCTCAACTGTGTTTCCAGGGGAAGCCTATGGCACAAGAGGGACTCCTCTCTTCGTGATGAACTGAGAATTGATTATCTGAAGGGTGGTGATGGACTCAGAGTTGGTGATCTGAGGGGTGGTAACTGAATTGAGAATCCAAGGTTTTGTCTCACTGTGATGTATTGGGAATTTGGTGGGGGGAGGAGGAATGTTTGGAGGGTTTTCATCCTGAGTTCTCTGTGTTTCTTTTATATATTGTAAGTTAATAAAGTTGTTTTTTTCCCTTTTATTCCTAAGCTGGAGCCTGCTTTGCTCTATTCCTGGTCCCATCTCACAGCAGACGCCAGGAGAATCTATTTTCACGGGGGCACTGGCATTGCGCCAGCGTCAAACCGTGACACCTTTGTAGCAGATGACTGGCCCGTCTACAACTCAGAGCTCCTCCGCACCACAGGTAAGAGACCCAACCTGGCAGATACTTGGGACAGGCGGACAAAAATGCTGCCCAATGCTCGAGAGGAACCCCAAGAATTGGACCAGTTGGGGTCCTCCAAGGCTACATACTGTGTCAAATTTTACTTTAGATGTCTGAAAAACAATTGGCCAGAAACTGACAGGACAAAAAACACACACCAAAAAGACAAATCAGCAATTAACAAAGCCTAGAACTATCCCTATGGATAACTACCAACTATATTGAAAAGTGGTAAATGCAATGCCTTATTACCTATCAAATTTTAACAGGGTCTGATTTCTTTAACAAGAATGCTAACAAATTTGCCATATAAAATGATGCCAGATACAGTCACAAAAAGCTGTTGGGTTGTTCAGCAATATGCTAAATTGCACGTTACTCTATTTATTTTCCAGTAACCCTGCACTTTAAAAAGTCCTACTGAATTTCTGTGTCCATGGTCCATGGAACTTGCAGTTACCATGATTTTTTATCATAAGTTATTTACTTACAATTCTAATATGCTTGTTACAACTTGAATCCCTCCAGTACACCATCACACTGTTATTTCACTTATGACTTATTCACCTTTAAGTATTCTTTTTGTGTTAATAACCTTGGACAAAATTACATCATGTCATATCTATAACTTTTAAGGATGTTCATTTTAATTCTGTTAAATTCAAGCCCAATATTTTAATGCTCAGTTACCTTCTGTTAAATAAAATAAGGTAAAGTTTTATCTGGTTATTTTTGGTAGATTTTATTTCTGTTAAGCTTCAGTATTACTAAGTTTGAACCATGTTCTATTCCAGTTTTTATGGATCCAGTTATGTTTGGTATTAATAGGAATTAACTTTGAGTTCTCTTGAGTGCACTTTTTGTTCTACCAAGGTGATAATGAAATTATGTTTATTAATTTGAAATCCTTTTAGGGTTGAGTTTAGGTTCCTCTTGTTAAGCTCTAGCACTGTCCAAATAAATTTCTATCAGGTTTGAGTGTAATTTAATCTGAGGTATCATAAATTTTACTAGTGAGCTGTTCAGTGTTTTCCTTTGATGCATTTATTCTGTCATAAATACATAAATCTTTGTATTACTGTTTTTATCGCCAGCTTTTCATATGCTTTACCATCTTTTGGTGTAATTATCCACAAGACACTTGTGTCATTTCAGGATCCTCCTTTTGTTCTCTAGCTGCCTATGTATCTCTCAGACCAGACTACCCCTCTAGCTGGGCTCACACTGTGGCTCTATGGTTTGACCCAGTGCTGTCTCATCATTTTTAAGTATTTTTCAGAGTTCCAAGAAATGATATCTCAGCATTGTGGGAAGCCTCCTCTAAACTGATGGTATTTTGACATCTACTCTCAGTAATCAGATGCAGCCCCAATTATTATCACAGAACCACTCCAAGAGTGTGCTGGGTTTAAAGCATCTCTATGCTGAGGGAATTTTGGAAGAGACAGCTATTGGATGGTTCATTAGTCTGTCAGCCCTAGACCTTTACTCCTCAGTGCTATTCTCAAGAGCCTTGTTTTAAATTACGTTCAGGGAATTCTCTCCCACTTAGAGCTTGGGTGGTGGCCAGGCCTTAGCTCTACCTGGACAGGAATTTGCCAGCAGACCCAGATGTTTTCTGCATCAAAGCTAGATTTGAGTTGCTTTGACTTGGCAATTTGACCCTCTAGACATGACAGTTGAACTATTTTTAAAGGGAGCTTGGGAATTATAATGTGGAAATAATTATCCAAGCCCCCACTGAATCGAGGTTTGTCAGCTGTTTACAGACTCTGGGATGATGGTACATTATTTCAGAGATTGCTATTTACCTAATTCCACCTATGTTGTTAGCTTTGCCTGCTATTTGAAATATTCCTGATTGTTGTATCCAAATTATTCCTAATTGCTGTAAGTTTCTTGTCCACTCCATGTATTATTTTGCTATGTTTCTTCATACTCATAACAAAAGACATGCATCTCAGTCTTAAAAAAACAAAAAAGAAGAGGAATGAACGCCTTAAGAACATTCAAATAATGCAATGTGTACATGAGAAATTTGGACGACTAATCATTTTGAATAATGCAATATTTACATGAGAAATTTGGAAAAAAGATCATCACATCTAAATCCCAACTGGATTAGAAGCACAGTGAAGCCCAATTGATTCATTAACTTCAGGAGAAGATGTGCCTGTGTTTTACCATCAGCAGCTCAAAGCAGTGACCTGTTCATTCCATCAGATACTGATCAGCTCTGAAAAAATGAGGCCCAGTGCAAAGAGAAATAACCTCATCACCTTGCAGCCTTTGTGGCCAGAGCAGGAGCAGGAGGAGCACTGCCCAGACACGGCTGTGTCTGGAAACTGACAGAGGCAATTTGCCAACAAAAGCCTCATGGCATCCTCATGGTACAGTGCTCCTACGAACCTTCTCCAGTCATTCCCTGTTCCAGCTCCCAGGAGGACATTCAGGGATGTCAAAGATCAACATTTCCAGCTAATGGACTTCCTCATACTTCTCAACTAATTGGAAACAATGGTCATTTCTTTCCATTTCCCTAAGAGACATTGGACATTATTCTTTTGCTCTCTCATGCTGCAAAACCCTGTGTCAGTGACTTGATAGAATTTAGTAAGTTTTGTTGATTGTAATTGGTCTTTTATCTATCTTCTATATCTAAGAGATAATGAGTGAAAACCTTGATGAGATAATACCCTCACACAAGTGAGCTGTTTCAACATCAGCACATAGGAGCCTTTTTTAAATTAACGAAAAGGGGGAGATGTCATAGACAGGTAGAATAATGATAAAAGAAAGGCCCTATGAAGTCAGGCCTTGTTCTGCCATATGAATAGCTGGCCTGTCATCTCTTGAGTGCAGCTAAGCAGTTACAAGTTCCCGTGTGTGGCTCCTTTGAGAATGAGACTTTGTGACCAATCTATTCTGAGGGTGAAAAACAAATGCACCTGCAACAACAAGGGATTTGTCCATGAGAATCAGTGAAGAGAACAGGTAAACAATACAGCAGAGAGATTTGATGCACAAGTGAAATCTATTTTATTAATAAATAATATAATAACTGCTAAGAAATCTATTAACTAACTAAAGTTGCTCATGAGGTCTTTCAAACTGTGTAAAATGTGTTCCATTAATAAATAAAGAGTTCTTCTCCATCTCAGCTGGGTCCGCTGGGATTTCAGTTCCCCCCCTTCTTTGAGGCTTTGGGTTCCCCCTTCTTTGGGGCTTTGGTTTCCCTCTTCTCTGGGGCTTTGGTTTCCCTCTTCTCTGGGGCTTTGGTTTCCTTCTTCTTTAGGGCTTTGGTCTCTTTTTTTTCTGGCATTCTGGTTTCCTTCCCTGGGATTTTGGTTTCTTTCCTCTCTGAGAATTTTATTTCCTTCTTTTCTGGAAGTTTGTTTTTCTTTTCTGGGAGTTTGTTTTCCTTCTTCTCTGGGATTTTAGTTTCCTTCTTCTCTGATGCTTTGGTGTCCTTCTTCTCTGGGATTTTAGTTTCCTTCTTCTCTGATGCTTTGGTGTCCTTCTTCTCTGGGATTTTGGTTTCTGTCCTCTCTGATGCTTTGGTGTCCTTCTTCTTTGTGGCTTTCTTTTCCTTCTTCTCTGGGGCCTTGGTTTCCTTTGTTGGGATTTTGGTTTCCTTCTTCTCTGGGGGTTTGGTTTTCCCGTTCTCTGGTTTCCGAGGTTGCTTCCCAACAGAGACACCCTTTTTTCCCTTCTTCTGCCTCTCTTCCTCCTGCCCCCTCTCTTCCTCCTCTAAGGCTTTTGCCTCCTCCTCCAGTTTTGAGCCAGCTGCTTCAGCTCCCTTCTGCAGACAAAATAGAAAACATGGCTGAGAGTCCCACCAGAAACTTGGGCTCCCTAGTCCAGGCTGGCCCTGCACTTCATTCCTTGACCCTAAAGCCATTTCCATGAATTCTCCTCAACCCACAGAGGTTGGGAACATCCCAAGTGAGGCCATTGGTGGAAGGGGACCTCCAGGACCAGCCAAACCTCAGCTTTGCCATCAGAAGCTCTTGACTGTGCAAGCTCCCTCTGAAGGCACAGCCAGACCCCTCCAGCCCCTGCCAAAGGCTGATCCAGCAGCTCTCTGTGCTGGTGCCTGAAAACGCCCTTTGTCTCTTGGCTTCCCAGTGTAAAGCAGAGCACAGATTGCTGACAGCTGCTCATCTCTCCTACAGTTCTTACTCTTCTCATTCAGCCCCCTTCTCCCTGGGCATAGCTGAAGCATGATTTTACAGTTCAGATTTCAGCTGAGGGTCAGAAGCAATTCCCATCGATCAGGATGTAAGTTAGACAGGCAGACCATAGGTTAATGATTATGAGATGCTTGAGCTGGAGCTGATTGTTCTATTGTTTACCATCAGGAGCTTCTTTCTAGAAGGAAGTGGAGGAAGTGAACTGTTCTAAGAACATCTTGAAACCAGTAGAACAATGGTTAGCACCTGGGCTTGATGTCACTCAATCACTAAGCAGGGGACCTTGGATCATGCCAGAGGGTCACAGAGACCTGATGAAGACATTCCTGACTTCATCCCTTAAGACCACTGACCCAATTCCAGACTATTGACCCAATTCAAGGGAAGAACTGCACAGGTGTGAAGGACCAATGACCTCATTTGAATACAGAGCGGGGATGGGAGGTGCTGGGGTTGTGCAGATGTATTGTATGTAAGATCTTGGGCAATAAAGAGAGGGCAAAGCACCTTGTACAGCGCGGTCACGCCTTTCAGGGACGTCTCTGGTGCCGCCTGCCAGTGTTAATAAACATACCACTGTCTGACTTTAATTAGTTAGAGAGTCTCTGTCCCTGATCTTCGGGTTTAATGACTCCTAGCCTGCTCCTTAATGAGAACAATCATATCAGTCAGAAAGCAAAGGCTGCAGGAACTCCTCTCCTGCAAGACAGGCTCTTGTCAGCCAGCTGAGGGTTTGCAGGAGTTGATGCTGGCACCCGAAAAACAAGCCATTTTTCCTGCTGGGAGCAAGAGACAGCCACTTTGCAGAGTCTCCCCTTGTCAGACAGCTCCAGGGCCAGCAGTGCAACAGCAGAGCCCTGCAAACAGGGAGTCTGGCTGCCTTGGGAAGAGGCTCCATGGAGATCAGGACTCATCCCAGCTGGCTCTGGGAAGGAAGCTGGAGGCCTTACCATGAGGATGCAGAGAAAACCTCATCTTACATTGGGAAGGAAACAAGGCAAAAAATCCCACACTCAGCACAGGCCGTTAGGATCTGAGTCAGCTTCTCCAAGGAAAACTCTCCTGTTTCTCCCTCCCCCTCAGCCCATGTCCAGCCACTGGCCCTGCTGCCCAGCCCACTGTCAGGGCACAGCACAGCAGGGCAGCAAAAAGGGAGCTCAGCATGAGCAGGACTTGGTGCTGGCAGGCTGGGGAGGCAACACAAGCACTGGATGGACAAGAAAATCTACCTCTGCTCCTGAAGAGTGGGCAAGATCCTGAACTTCATTCAGGGCTCTGGCTGCCACCTCCTTTCCAGTCCTGAAGCGCCTGAATTGAGATGCCAGGGAATCCATACTGGTTTTCTTCTCCTTCGGAGGCTGGGGTTGGAATTTAGGAAGGCAGAGCTCATCTCTGGAAAATAAGATAACCATGAACAGGGACCTGCAGTGGGAGGGAGGGACACCTGCACGAGCAGCTCCTGGCCAGGATGCAGCCCCTGGGTGGGTGCTGGCACCTTGAACTGAGAAATGGTTGGATCCAGCCCTTCCCAATCCAGGCTGAGCAGCTCTGTTCTAAAGGCAGCCCAGGGATGACACTGAGGTGCTGCAGCAGCTGCAACTGCTTGCACTGAGCAACTACAGAGGACAGGCATTAACACCTGGTGGGGATGCCAAAAGCACAGTGGGAGAGGAAAGACAGAGAAGGCAGCAAAAAGGTGAGATTTGAGGCACCGAGGGGCAGACCCAGCCAGTGCCCAGCCAGGAGAGCCCCCCCAGTGCCGAAGGTCAGAAACTCTGCAGCTCCACCAGGGATTTATCAGGAATGTTCCCCTGACACTGCTGGAGGTTGGGTGACATTTTCCAACACTCCCAGGCAACTCAGGTCGCATTCCCCATCCATCCATCCATACATACACAGGCTGTGGTGCTGGGATCCTGCCAAGCTCTGCCAGCCTTGGGCTTGGGGAGATTTCTGCCAGCCGTCCTGAGCTCCGTAATTGTGCTCTCTGTGCCAGGAAGCAAGCAAGAAAGATTTAAAAACAAAACAAAACAAACCACAACAGAGAAACCTAAAAACCTTCAACAGCTCAACCCTGCTCAAGGTATTTCTTTAGGGACAGCTACCACTCTCCAGCTGAAATGCAGGGCTTTTGGGGAAAAAGAAAATTACATGTTCACCTCCAAATTGAAAAGGATTAAGGTAAGAGAACCTTACAAACTACAAATTATTGTCCCAAAGCTTTTATCTTTGCAAGAAATCTCTAGTTGAGCAGGCTGACAGTTAAACAACTGGTTCTTGTGGTGGGGAGAAACCCTCCTCTTTAAGGGAAACAGCCTGAGAGTTGAAAGCAACTGTTTGGTCAAACTTCAGGCTCCCTGGCACAGCCTGCATTGCCTGTCCTTCCTGTTCACTGATTGACAGGCAGTGCCACAATGGCCCAGGTTCAGATGTTTGGTGCCATCCAGGGAATTTGGCAGGGCCATTTCCATAAGTTTTAATAGAAGTTTCAATCCTTGCAACCACTCTTCAAATGCCAGCTTTCCTTTCTTTTAGAGAAAGCTCAAGGTTCCCAGAAGTCTTCTGAAATCCTCTTTTGTGCTCAGAGAGATGCCATTTTCAAACAGATGTTTCCAAAGTTAACAGCATTTGAAAGAAGAATGAACTCAAATGCCCCTGGATTCCAGCTCAGCCGAACTCCATTCTGTGTCAGACCCTGAGATTCCCACCCCTAAGGCAGGAGCTGTTTGTGCCACCCATCCCTCCTGTCCTTCTCCACAGCAGCCTGTGCCTGTTTCCCCTGCAGAATCCCTGTCCCTGTGCACCCTGCAGGAGCAGCTGCCCACAGGCTCACATCTCCCCTTGCCCTCACCAGGGGGTTTCTCTCATCCCCGAACACGCCGATGGCGACGTTGGTGCGATGAGTGCCCAGGGCCTGCACTGCCACCACCACTGGGATCTCTGCTGTGCTCTGGGGCTGCACAATCCCACAGGGCTTGGGGCTGGAGTAGAGCACAGCAGAGTCCTCCTTGCGTTTCTGGAAGGGACAGAATGAAATGCAGCTTCAGAGGGACCTCTGAGGAAACTTTAGACTCCTTAACATCCACCGCAACAGCAACTTACACACACGTTTAAAATTCCCCAGGACAAAGGAAAAAGGCACAAACAAGATGCAAGAATTGTAGGCTTAGCACTCCCAGGGGATCCTGCAAGGAGGCTGCCAGCACAGGCATTGGTGTCTGTGGATGCAGCAGCTTTTCAGAACCCTCTGAGATCTCCCACAAGAAAACACCCTGAACTGTTTCCTCAGGAGCTTAAACTGCCTCCTAAAGTTTACAGTCAGGTAGGATCCTGTTCTCAGCAGATCTTTAAGACTGAATAGAAACCAGCAAGGTCTTATCCAAACCCTTTTTCCCCCTAGTAATCTCCTCAGTAATATTTGACAGGAGGAGGTGGATGTGATGCCAAACCTGGGGAATAAGCCTGTAGCAGCCAGGAAGGTGGCTGGGATTCCTGATGGTGATCTTTCTCTCGTAGGGCACCTTCAGGTGGCACTCATCGTACTGCAGCACTGGGGAGGACACTTGGAGCTCAGGAACGAGACATCTGGGCAAAGAGATGCCCCCAGGGCAATCAGACATACTGAGAGAATGGAGAACGTTTACCCCCAAAGATTGTGAAATGGAGCAGAGCACATTGGTCACTGTCAAATGCACATTGAACAGCCTTACAGGGATAAATTGCCTTCTATCTCTTCCCACTCCAACAGGTCTTGTCAAGGAGGGGCAAACCCTGAGAGGCAGCACCCAGAGGCTGCCAAGTGCCCCAGGCAGAGCACTTTGTGCCACAGCTGCCTCAGCCCCTCCTTTAGCCAGGAAGGCTGCAAGGACTCCTGGAACAGTCCCAGTGACCCACGAGCTCTGAGGGAGCCTTCCCAACAAGGATCAGGGCTCCCTAAGGCTCAAGGAACACACAGCTCCAGTGTCTCAGTACAAATGACTCCCTTCTCTGCCATGGTGCTGCTGCCCTGCCTGAGAACTCAGCTCTTTGGCCCAGCCCTGGAGGGCACGAGACAGCAGCTGCCCCACAGAGGGGCTGATCAGCCCCTGCCAGGCCCTGCAGCTCCCTGGCTCCTTCCCTGCACAGCTCCAGGCACTGCCTGGCCCCAGCTCCATTTGCTTGACAAAATGGCAGCCCAGGCACTGCCTGGATGGCTCTGCCTGGCACAGGGAACAGCACCAGGGAGCTGCATCCCTCTGGGCATTCAACTGACACCCACAGCAGCACAGCAGGGTGGAATTCTGCTGTAGCAAGAACAACTTTTGGACTCAACTCTGAGAACATTAAAGCTCAAAATGGGAAGCACAGGGAAGGAGAAAAACTGGAGCTGACCTGCCACATCAAGGGCTGCTTTCCCCTCGTCAAACCTTGCCCTCCCCACTCTTGCTGGCAGCCACTTCCCCCCTGCCCTGTGCCCTCATGGACAGAGCCAGACCCTGACTCTCAGCAGCTGCCTGGTGTGGCCCAAACCAGTGCACGGTGCTGCAAGCAGCACAACTCCACCTCTTGCAGCAAGAAGGAGAGGAGGCCCTCGGGAAATTTGTTCCACCTCAAGCACCAAAAACCAGGCCAATAAATGATATCATTCCTGGTGCCTTCAGAAGAGGGCCCAGGACCATGCTGGGCTGTGAGCAGAGGTGCTTTTCAGCACAGGCTGCTGTCCAAGCACTGCTGTTCTCATGTCCAGCTGGCACAACATGAGGGCATTCAGCAGCACTTCTCCTTGGCAGCTGCAGCCAGCAAAGCCTGGGCAAGGCAGGGCCTGGGGAGGCCAGGCAAGGGCTGGTACCTGGCTGTGATGATCAGGGCTGCCACTCCCTCACCAAAACCCTCCAGGTCCACCAGCATCCTCCTGTAGAACTCCATCACTGTGTTGGAGCACAGGGTCACCTGGTGGAAGAGAAGAACAGTCAATTCTTCCTTACAAAAGCTCATTACCCACGTGTGATACCCTTCAGTTCCTGAGGGAGGATTTGGCCTTCATTCTTCTGCTGCTCCATGTGTAGAGCACAGTCTCAGAGTAACAAAAGCCACATGGCAATACCAGATTTGTTAAACACACCTTGCTATCAGGGCACAGGTCAGCTACATTAAAACATTAGACTAAAGCTCTATGCACAACTGGATTCAAATTAAGGGGCCAATTTCTCATCTGACTACAATGACATACACGCACAGGAAACCTGACTTGAACACAACGAGTTCAGCTTCACAGCAGGAAGCTGAGGGCAAAGTGTGGCCCAGCAGGTGCTGGACAGTTCATGGCTGCAGAGTTTTTTTGTCTCCACTGGAGCTTCCTGCAATGAACACAAATCATTCTGCTCCCCAGGAGAAGGGAAATGAGACCAAGAAGAAAAGCTAACTGCTTTCTACAATGACATCTCTCTAACAGCCACCTTCTGCCCTCGTCCTTGCTCTGCCCACTTGCAATCAAATCAATCGCTCTCAAAAACACAAGAATGGCTTCAGGCCTTGACCATAAGGTCTGTGACCTCAGCATACGAATTCAGAAACCAAACAGTGCTCCCTGAGGAACATCCCGAGTAAGCCAGCCAGCAGAGGCCTCCCAGCAGTGCAGACCTCTCACTGCCAGGATGCTCCAACCTGGCCCCAGAGCTGAAGCCCTCCCACCCTGCAGTGGAGCTCCAGCCCTGGTGCTGCAGCGTCTGCGGCCGGGCTCTGCCGTACCTCGATGTCCTGGTGACCCTGGGGGAGGATGGTGCCTCGGCTGGGATTGATGGTGAACTCCCTGGGCTCCACATAGAAATGGATTCCCTTGCTCCAGGCCGGGTCGGTGTCCCTGCGGATCTGATCCACGCTGTCCACAGCCGGCTGCGTGCCATCGTCCGACATGCGGAGCTGGAACGTCAGGGGCACCGGGGAGCTGTTGGTGAGGCGGCAGCGCCACGTGTAGGGAAAGCCTGGGCAAGGACACAAAGATCCACTCAGGCACCCACCATGGCATCATCCTGGGGGGAATGTCCTGGCAGCATGAAAGGGGGATTGGAGCTGAGCTCTTTATTATCTGAACTACAGCTCACCGAGAAGCTGTGTGAGGAATTAATCATCACTGAGTTCCCTTGACACAGATTCCAGACTGCAGCCTTGAAAATGCCCACTCCTAGCCCTGCTGAACACTGCAAGCTTCTCTCTTTGGGATGGGGAGGAGCTCCCTCACCTGCCCCAAACCAGCACCACTTCTCCCTCAGTGATCAGTGTGCACCCAGACCCAGCATTTACTCTGAGAATTCAAGCTGTCAAATTCCCTGGTCAGCCTGCCAACACTCCCACTGTTTTCAAGATACATAAACAGTGAGTTGTCATTGGGAAGAAGCGACAATAAAAGAAAGTGAGGATGGAATCAGGAACTAGAACGCGATGCACCTCAATGCAGTTTCTCACTGCAGGACCCTTAAAGCATCTCTTGGTTTGGGCCAAACAGACTGAGCATGTCACAGCTCAGAGCCCACTCACCTGGGGGCAAACCCCAGCCTTGCTTTGAGATTAGCAATTGGGAACCAGCTCCCACCTCATCCAACAAACAGGGACATCACAGCCATGCTGCTCACTGAGACTGTGCCTGCAAGGGGATCCCCACTTTAGCTCTGAGATTTGCAGAGATACAGCCACTCATGGTGGGGGTATCCTGCAGAGCCCAGAGCAGCCACAGCCTGCTCTGCAGTGCACATCTGGCTGGGCTGGCCAGCTCTGTGGGGAGGAGACTTCTCCCCAGGCCTGCTCACCAAGAGTCACTGGAACACAGATGGGGAGAAAAAACAACTGCAGGTACAGCCCAGAGCTTCTCTGTGCCCATCAACAGTGACCACTGCCAGCTCCAGCAGGGACTCCAGCAGGGAGGCAAGAGAAGCACAAGAAGGACAAACCAGATGTCAAAACCTCAAATGAGACTGAGGCCAGCACATGCAGACAACAGTCAGCAGCTGAAAAGAAGCAAAGATACAACAGCTGCCCTCAGCTGAAGCAACCTTAGGAATGAAATGGGATTCAGCAGGATGAATCTCCTGTTTCAGAACCATATTTCCATCTGTTGCCTTTCTTGTTTCATTTCTTCAAAAGGCAACTTGACAAGTGCCTCGGTGGTGATGCAGGCTGGGGAAGAAGCAGCTCAGGAAAGGCAATGAGTTTCCTGAAAAAGTTCATCACTTCATTGTTCTGGGTTTAGGCTTGGCAGTGAATGTTCCCCTTGGTCTGGGAAGGGAGATAGAGCTTTTGGGGGGTTTTGGTGCTGGGATAGGCTTTTCGTTCGGGTTTTTTGGGGAGCTGTGGCTGTGCAGTGGGAGCTGAGGCTGGGCAGGGAGCGGAGCTTCCCTTCCTCCCGCTCGGGGATCGCAGCTCGGCCGCTGCTGCTGCGGGAGGTTTGTGCTTGGCCCGGGGCTGCCCTGGCTGCAGCTCAGCGCTGGCACCGACCCTGCCTGCCTGCCCCGCTCCTGCTGCTGCTGCTGGGCACTGCCCACATCCCCCTGCCCTTTGGGAGTTTGCAAAAGGAGCATTTCCGTCCTTCCCTCCCTCCTTCCTTCCCTGCCGGTGCGGGCTGGGAGGGGATCCCTGCCCTGCCAAAGCCCACAGCTCCTCCTGCTGTGATCACAGCTACACCAAAGCGGGAAAACGGGACTTGGCAGCTGGGAAACGTCTGTTCTTGCCTTGTTGTCTGTGCTGTCCTGATATAGTCTAGAAAAAAACTGTTATTCCTTTGCCCATAGTTTTGCCTGGGAGCCCTGTCATTTCAAAGGTATAATAATTTGGAAGGAGAGGGTCATCTTTCCATTGCAGGAAGATTCCCACCTTCCTTGTCAGACATCTGTCTTTTAAAGCAGCACAGAGACACCAGAAAATGCTGACTTTCTATTCCTTGCTTCCATTGGATCTGACAATGGCAAAATGCCCCCTGAGGCAGCAGCAGCAGCCCTGCAGTTCACAGCCTGAAGAGGCTGCTGTGGCAGACCATGAGTGAGGGGTGCTTTTCTGTTGGAAGGCACAGATCCCTGAGGCTGTGTCCC
Organism: Calcarius lapponicus; assembly: GCA_039654755.1. NCBI lineage: Eukaryota > Metazoa > Chordata > Aves > Passeriformes > Fringillidae > Calcarius > Calcarius lapponicus. The sequence goes on from JBBFKN010000043.1 coordinate 1,155,905, forward strand.
AGCCCAGGGAACACTCACCAAAGGAGATGTCCCCGAAGTCGAGCTCAGGGAGGTCGAAGTGCAAACTCGGTGCAGTGACGCTGCCCCTGGAGGCCGAGCACAGAGCAGGAAATGGCTCGGTTAAAGGGATTGCAAAGGTCCGGCTGTCGTGGCTCCGGGACACAAAACCTGGGCTCAGGGCACCCTGGGTTTCCAGGCAACACAGCCCCGTGTGCTCAGCACAGGGCCCCGTGCACAGGAGGCAGCTCAAGCCAAGGGGCAGCAGCCAACAGCCCCTGATGGGCTTTGGGCACAGGGCACGCAGGAGAAGCCCCCGGGGTGCTGGGGGTCCCATGAAGGACCCTGAACACACACCCAGACATGGCTCCGTGCCTCAGTTTCCCCAGCTGCTATGGGGATGGACCTCAAGGTGTCCCCACAAGCTTCTGTAAGCAGCCCTTCCAGCCACAGGTTCCCTGCTTTGCTCCTTCTGAGCTGGAACTGCTGTTCCCATGGGGAGCTTTCTCAGGAGAGTTTGACCCACACAATCATTACAGACAGAGCTCTGAGACACGAATCCAGGGCATTCCCAAACATCCTCTGAAAAGAGCAGCAGCAGTTCCACACAATGGACAGATGAATCCTAGAGGAAAGGACCAGCTTGTCAGCAGTGCACAGCTGGCACAGCCAAGAGCAAGAGCTTCAACAAGCAAACAAGGCTGTCCTGAATCCAGCACGGCACCTCACCTGGCCTTGAACTCAGCAGACACACTCCAAAAGTCACCAACATCACTGAAATCAGCACTTGAAGCTGCACAACACTCACCAGCTGATTTCATGGTTGATGCCAATCAGTGCCCACTCTGCCCTCTGGTTCCAAATTAAGGAGCAGTGACCTGGGCCTTGTGTTGTATTCACAGGCCTGCCCCTGGCTCTGCTCTGCACATCCCAACAAGAGACACCTGCCCTTGCTCAAGGAGAAAGCTGCTCATGCACAAACACCCCATGACCACTTTGGGGGAGGCACAGAGGAGAATCAATTATTTGATGGTAAAAGGTTCCATCTTGATTTTCAAACTAAAAAAAGCAGCACTTTTCCTCCAAAAACAAAGCCAGCACCATTGTTTCTCCACTATGGGCACACCTACAACCACTTTTCTCTTGCTAAGTAATAACTTCCTTGTTCCTTTTTATCCATCTCCCTAATCTTATTGGGATCATCCAGTGCAGATTGCTTTCATTTCTTTACTGCCTTGACTCAGTGCCTCCCACCAGCAGCAGCCCAGCTCCCAAGCTGCAGAGCAGCCAGCATCAGCTCTCCTGCTCCCACTCCATTATCCAGCAGCTCATGGCTCAGGCTGGCAGGGACAAGGCCTCACGCTGCTGTGGTGCTGAGCACTGAGCTCTGCCTCCTCTGTGATCAGCCCTGCTCCCTTTGGCTGGGCCAGGATTGTCTCTTGCCATGGCACCAGCCCAGGGGATGGTGCCCAAGTCCTTGGGACAGTTCCTGCTGCAGTTCCCTGACTCCCACATCAGCCCTTTGCTGGCTGTGCAAAGGAGGCACCAGAGCCCTCTGTGCCCAGGAGCTGGGAGCACAGCTTGTGCCCCACAGCATGGCTGGCAGAGCTGAGCTGAGGCTGCTGCTGCCCATCTGGCATGGATTATTCACACAAGTGTTTACAAACACTGCTGCTGCTGCAGAATCACCCAGGCTGGCCCATCTGCAAAGCCCTGGGGGCCTTGCTGGGTGGTCAGGTGGGACATCCCAGAGCAGCTGCTGCCCAAAGCTGATCCATCCCACAGCCTGCCATGGCCCAAGGCACAGGGAGATCCTGCAGGGAGGAGTCATTGCAGCTCCTGGGTACCACACAGGGCAGCAGGCAGCCTCACACTAAGGCAATGCCAGCATCAAAGCAGAGATTAAGACCTCAGGCAACACCTTTTTTCTCTGCTCCACCCCAAAATGAGGTAGGTGGGGGATGTCCCAGAGACAACTACAGATGTGCCCACCCAGCTCCCAGAGTCCTTACTTGATGGTCAGGATCACAGGTGTAGGAGATTCAGCCACACTGAACAGGAATTTTTTCTCAAAGCTCCCCAGCACGCTGGCATGGAAGGAGATCTGAACAGTCTGGGTGGCACCTGGTGCAATGTTGCCCTCCTTGGGCTCAAACTTGATGCAGAAGTCCGCATTTGCGGCTGAACAGATATAGGTGAAGGGAGCATCAAGAGCTCCTTGGTTCATCAGTTCCACCTGCAGAAGCAAGAAAGCAAAATGGAAATACATGTGGAACCTTCCCCTCTTGTGAGTTCTTGTCTAATGATGCAATGAATGCCCAGAAAAGGCAGAAGATACTTTGTGCTGCTGAATGGCAGAAGTCAAAAGATACAACAGGACAAGTTCTGCCTTTGGGTTTTCATGCAAAGCAGTGGCAGCTCCACAGAACTGCAGCCACCCTGGGCTTATCCCATGGGCATCACAGAGCAGTGCAGCTCTGCTCAGCATCACCAAGCTCATTGAGAGCTGGCCCTGAGAGCCCTGAGTGGGCTGATTGCAGCTGCGCAGGGAATCACCCCAGAGCTGCTGCTGCCCCAGTGAGCACAGCTCCAACAGCACCATCTGCTCATTCACCTTTTCCCACACCATGAAAACAACACATTGAGAATGAGGCATCAGCATCAAAATGTACAGACAGCACCATCTTTTGGTAAGAAAACTCAGGGTGTCTTTCCCTTCCACAGCCAAGCTTTTGAAAGTGTCTGGCATGATGCAGTGCCTCATTTTCTACCTCTTTCAGTTGCTCTCTCATGAAGTTTTTGCAAGCTTGACACTATTGGGGGGGAGGCCACAAGGGAGAAAAATCCTTTGCTTTATTCCCAGGAACACTTTTCTCTTTCTAGAACCAGAGATGCACCAAGGCTGAAGTGTGCTGAGGGACTGCTCAGCAAGGGAAAGAACTCCCAAGCCCTTTGCAAAGGCCAGCACTGAGCCAGAAGGCTGGATGGCTTTCCTGGGACTTGCAGGAATAGGCAGGAGACACTTGGCTGGGAGCTATTGGCAGTGGGCTGAAGCTCAAAGGCAGCCAGTTTGCTGCAGCTGCTTCTGCAGAGCCCAGCCCAAAGGTGCCTTGTGCCTGGCACTGCCACAAAAGCCTCTGAACATGCAGCTTTTGGAGACAGTTTTGTTTCATGTGCCAAAGGGATGTTTTGCAGGAAGCCTCCCAGCTAATCCCTAAGGTAGGCTGCACAAAAGCAGGGACTGGGGCTGCAGGAACAACAGACACACCTTTCTGACCCCCCAGGTTTGGGCAGTCCATCAAATATTCCCTGCTCACAAGTGCCCAGGCTGGCAGCAATTCCACAGCTCCACCAGGCTTGCTGCTGCCTCAGGAGCCATCAGGATCCATCCCCAGCCCTGCTGCTCACCTCATGGACATGGGGGGTGTTGACAAAAACGTTCCCAAGGTCCAGAGTCTGAGAGCTGAGCTCAACCAAGGGTCCTTGGCCTTCCCCTCGGAGCTGCAGGGGCAGCCTGATCTCACGGCCTGGGGAGAGATGTCCATGGCAGTACAATCATTCCCTCTGTCCCACTGGATTTTCCAGCCTGCCTCAGTGCTAGTCCCTGACTCTGAGCTGCATGCAACCAGCTCCTGATGCTGCAGGAGAAGATATGAACCCTTCTCTTCCCTCAGGAGAAATCCCTTGGGGCTGACTTCTAATTTCTAACCCATTCCTCGGGCTGCTTTCCAATTTGAGCCACCAGTTTGCTGAGTTTAAAACATCTCTGGTGCCCTGTAGTGACAGGCCAAGGAGTAATGGGTAGAAATGGAAAGAAAGGAAATTTAAGTTAGATATTAGTAAAGAAATTTTTACTGTGAGGGTGGTGAGGCACTGGAGCTCGGGCACCAATGGCCCGGATTGGCACCACGATCCTTTCCCTGGCAGCGATGCAGACCAGCTCGTGACAATAATCCTGCAGGAAAAGAAACTGGCTCAGCACAGGACATTTAGTGCCATCCCCATGGCACAAGAAAAACCATTTCTATAACCCTTCAAGGTCATCAATTTACCTACTGCACCCTCAAATGAACACTAATTTCTACTAGTATGTCACATTTTAAAGGCACCGGAGAACTTTGCAAAACCTGTCTGTGTGGCCTTCAGCTCTTGTGTCACTTGGGTCATACCCATACCCTTGGCCACCATCATTTTTACTCTAAATTTGAAGGATGTTAAAGAATTCCTAAGTCCCTACTAAGGAGCATGGAGCAAGGGAATACAGGACATTCCTCTTTAGGTTTCTATATTCCCACTGTCTGAGAATAGGACAAAGTGTTCAACTGACTCTAAGCAGCAAAAGGAAGATGAGAAAACAGCTGCACCCAAAGAGATCCTGCACCTCTGGCCTGGTGCAGAAACATCAGTTGGCTCAGAACTCCCCTCTAACTTTGTCTGTCCAACCAAGTCAGGAGGAGAGCAGTGCCAAGAGGCAGCAGGATGCTGTTGGAAAGGGCCTCTCTTTGCTTCCTGGCAAGGCTTCCTCCCTTCCATGCCATGTCCTAAATCTTTCTGTATAAACAAACCTCCAGATGCCAGCACTGAGATCAGACTTGCCAGGGCCTCAGCACTGCTGTTCAAAGCTCCCCACAAAAGCACCTTTGGCACGGAATGGGTGCCAGCTGACAGAGCAAGCACAGGGACAGGCATGGAGACAGAGCCCCAGCAGTGTCACTGCCACGGGCTCTGGGCTCACAGCTCTGCCTGCAGCTCGTACCTGCCCTGCACCAGCTCCTGCAGGCAGGTGCCCAAGTGCCCTGCAGCTCAGCAACCTCCTGCTGGCCAAGGGCACCCAGAGCCCAGTGTGCCTGTGCCAGGTGGGCTCACGGGCACAGCACATCCTCTGCCCTGGCCCTGCAGCTGTGCCATGCTCACTTGTGCTCTGGGACAGCACAGCTGCAAGGCTGCAGAACAGAGGGGCTGAAAAAGCACCATCTTTGCTCCAGCCCAGGGGCAGGCAGGGAAGCTGTTGCCAGTCAGGAAGGAGGAAAGCTCTCTGACCTCTTTGTTCCTCTGGTGTTTTCCATACTAATTAAATCCCTTCCAGTCTACCTAGAGATGGCCCAACATCTATCAAGAGCCCTCTGTCATTTTCATCCTGTTCCCTGTGCATCTTCCCTTGGCAATGCTCAGGGATGTGCAGGGAGGGAAGCAGAGCCTGTCAGGCCTGGCTGCAGTGCCTGCCAGCAGTGCCAAGGTGGGACCGGCTGCAGGCTGCCTGCCCACGGCCTGGAGCCCAGCTCACAGCATGCAATGGGCTGGAGCCAGGGTGCAGGGAAAACAATGGCTCTGGAGATCATGGTGTGCTTTGGCTCCTCCAGCCTCAGCTTGTTCTCGTCGGGGCTGAAGCGGATGCGCACGGGGGCAGAGGCGCCTGCTGGCACCATGTGGTGCACACCCCTGGAGTACGCCAGCTGGAAATAAGGGCAGCTCTCCATGCACACCTTCACCAGCCGAGGCACCTGCAGCAAAGAGAGGAAATGATGATTGTGCCACTTGTGGAAACAGGACCAGAGGAGACCTGTCTGTTCCCTGCTGACATCCCTCCCTGGCCCCTTTCCCAAAGCACTTTCAGCTGTGCAGACACAGGCACATCATTCACAAGGCTGAGCTTGAATCCCTTCTGTCTGGCTCCAGCATTTTGGCCAGGGCCAGCAGGGCAGTGCCTGCTGCGAAGGAAGGGCCGAGCAGGTCAGCACCAGCAGGATGGAGACAGAGCACCTGAACCAAGCCATCTGCATATTCAACAAGGCCAGAAAACCTGCTGGCTTCTGCCTGCACACAGCCATGAAGTTGTCTTGTTCCAGAGGGGGAATGTGCTACCTAAAAGCAGAACAGCACATTGTCCTGGGGGAAGGAAGAAATTCCCTTCTAGCAGACCAGGTTGGGGTAGGGACATTGTGGCGATACAGTCAGGCAGGCAGAGCAGCAAGAGAAGAGACCAAACACTGTGGCCTTACTGGGAATAAAAGCAAACCTGAAAAGCAAAAGAAGGAAAGAACACAGCAAGACAATCCCTATAACAAGGAGATGGCAAAGACAATTTAAATGGGCAGTAAAGCAGCAAGGAAGAATCATAAAGCCATGAGAGCAATCAGCTTGCCAAAAGTGACAGAAACACAGTGACTATGGGCTTCAAAGGCATTTTCTGCCTGGAGAAACAGGACCAGCACTGACTGGCAGTGTGGGTCCAGTATTAAAGCCAATCTTGGCTCTCCAGGGCTTCCTGCTGCCTGTGCAGGCAAGCTGGGCTGCTGGGCATTCCTGCCTGCAGCCAGCAGGCCAGGTTCTGCCCTCTGGAATTCACAGACACAGCACACAGGCATTTTCTAGCAACTGATAGCATCAACCCCTGAGCACCAAAATGCTCTCCAAAGTCTAAACCAGATGATTTGGACTCCCTCCTGTGTCTTCCCACCAGCCCACTCTTGGCACAAACCTCACTTGAGAAAATGTTTCCCTGACTGCAATTCAAATGGTCTCAAGTTTTTCTCTTTACAGTGGAACACAGCTGCTGACATTTTTCAACTTTTTCCCTCTCAGCTCTCTTGGGAAACTGCAAAACAATCCCAATTTCTTCAAGTGAATGTGGAAACCTCCAGGAGCACATGGCTTTGGATGTGCTGTGTTCTCCAAAGGGAAAGCAGAGCACCGTGTTGCTTTTGGAAAAGCTGAGCAGAGCTGGATGAAGCTGAGCAGGAGCCTGAAGTGGCACCTCAAGGCCTCCCACTGCTTCTGCCCCATCAGTCTGACTGCAGGGCTCTTTCAGAACACGGTTCCTGCAGTGCGAATGCCATTAATGAGAAGTGATTCCAGCATAAAGTGGAGAAGACTCAGCCCCTGAGCTCTGACTGTGAGCTGCACAAAGGGAGCCAAACAGTCTGAGAGAGGCAGAGATTCCTACCAGGAGCCAAGATTAACCAAGGAGACACAGGGTGTGCTATGGACTCAAGGCAAAGCATGAGAGCAGGTAAGAACTGTACAGCCCTCAACATTCCTATCAATCCAGAGCTTTCAAGGGAAGGAAACTCCTTTGGGATAGACACCATCAATGCATGGCCAAAATCGGGGGACAATTCCCAGCACAGGAAGATTTCCACCTCTTGCAGTTTAAATGCTGCTAGCAGAGTCCAGGGTAAAGAAGCTAAGAGACTTTTGCACGATGTCCATAGATGTTTTATTCAGCTGCGCGGCGAGATGTTCTCTCCTCCGACCCCCATCCTCCTCCCCAGTTTCCAGTCCCTCCCCCCAGGGGCCTCCCAGCAGTCTCCAGGCAGTATCAAGGTGAGACCCAATCAGGGAAAAGGGTGGGAGAGCCTCAGGCACCTATGTTCAGGCATAGGAACAGGGGAAGGAGCCAATGGAGTATAATCTAGGAGAAGCCTTCAGGGCCTCCACAACTCCCCGTTTTTTACATTATTAAGAAAGCTTTTCTGAAGGATCAACTCAATTTAACAATCAAAAGCACCTATAAAACAACTTTCAAAATGCAAACAATTCTGAGTCTCTGGTGTCCAAACAGATTTTCTGGAGTGTCTTAGAGCTGGCAGGAGGGATGTGGCATTTTCACGGTTTTTCAGGAAACTGAGTCAGGAAAAGGTTTCTTCAGCAGGGGCTCTTTGTCTCCTGTGCTAAAGTGGTTGGCTGTGACAGACTCTGCACAAGGCAGTGTAGGTGGTGGTGTGCCTGTTGGAAACTCCAAATAGAAATCATTACTTTAAAAAAAAAACTATGGTTACTTTAGGGAAACTTTCCTTTCTTTCTCTCCTAATCACGCTCCCTCTGGTATTATGAAGGAACTCTGGGGAAAGGGATTAGTGGAGGCAGACAATGGGAGACGGGAAAGGGTGGTAGGAGTTAGTGGGAACATAAAAAAGGGGTAATAGGACAATGGAAGGGAAAAGGGGAAAATGGGATGGGGGCAGGAAGGCCATAGGAATTGGGGAAGGGTATTAGAAGAAGTGGGACTTATCAGACTGGAAAGTTCTTTAATTATTGACATGGGCTTTTGAATACAGGACAGCTCGCTCATGTTCTGTGCTCTTCTTGCTTTTAGGCTGTTGCTGCGGCTTGATGGTTGTTGGTTTTGGGTTCTATTTCCTTGGTAGGTATGTGGAGGACTTCTATGATGTACATATTTTGCAGGTTTGTAGTCTGGTGCATGTTTGCTACATTGCACTGGAACTCCACCAGGTCCTGTCACGTCGGCTGCTTGGGGGCCTTTTCTTCCTTGTATTATATTAAATTCCACAATTTCTCCATCTCCTAGACTGTGGAGGTATTTCCTGGGGTTATTCTTTTTTATAGCAGTCTGATGAACAAACACATCTTCTTTGTTATCATTCCGGGTTATGAAACCGTATTTGTTTTTTACATTGAACCATTTTACTGTCCCCAAAACGTTCATGGCAAGGACTTTTTTACCTTTGCCAGGGGGTTTGTGTTGGCATTGCTGGACACGTTGCTGGTGCTGATGCGCTGCTGTGCGCAGTGCGTTCCGCTCCCGGCGCTGGTGGCCACGCTCAGGCCCAGCCCCCTCCCGGGGGTCAGCTGGCGTCTGCGGGCGCTGCCAGTGCGGGGCTCTCGGAGCAGTGGCGGGGGGCGAGGGGCGGCGATTTCTCTGCCAGGACTGTGGTTCTGAGCCATCCCCCGGCGGGGCTGTCCGCCTTCCCCGTGACAGCGGCGTCCCGGGCCCGCCGGTCTCACTGGCCCGCCCTCGGCCCGGAGGAGCACTGGACAGCGAGCATGGGCTGGCTCACTCTGGCCTTGCTAGGCGCCAGCGGGGCGGCCGCGGGCTTTCCGCGGGGGGGAGAGCCGCAGCGGGGCACGGAGCAGCGGCAGCCCTGTCCGAAGGGCTACAGCTCTTGCCACTCCCGCCATGTCTTGCAGTGCTACAGCAACCCAGGTGAACACGTCCGTCGGAGGAGGTGTGGGGAGCAAAGGGTGGAAGGGGAGACCCGCAGCCCCTGCCATGTGGACTCCGCCATCTTGGGCAACAGGAGTGCAGACGGGGGGACCCAGGGGAGCGGTTTTCAGCTGATGTTTATCTCCAAGACTTACAGCGCATTTTAACAGCATACCAAATAAAGAACTCAATTCTGTGTTAGCTCTTGACTTTTCATGAAGCACTTGTAAAAATTCATCGGTTTAGACTAAGTTCTGCGAAATGTGAGGAAAATGCTTAAATAATAACTGTAAAAAATACTTCAACTCCTCATCTGAAGACCAAAAGTTTTCTTGAGGAAAAGACTCTTTAAGGTAGAGGTAAATTTCTTGTTATGCGTGGGTGAGTGTTGTGTCCATCTTAGCTCAGTGTCTTCCCAACACCCGAGAGTACAAGGAGGAAGGAACTAAAATCTCAAACTCACCACACTGGTGTAAGAAAATTCTCGGGGTGGTGTAATGCAGATGTTTTCCAGGAGAAGAGGTCTCAGAGTAATCTGGGGGTCCAACGTCGGGCGGCATCTGATGCAGTTTAAATGCTGCTAGTAAAGTCCAGGGTAAAGAAGCAAACAGGCCTTTGCACAATGTCCATCAATGTTTAATTCAGCCGCGCGGCGAGATGTTCTCCCCTCCGACCCCCATCCTCCTCCCAAGGTCCAAAAGTCCCTCTCCCCCGGGGCCTCCCGGCAGTCCTTGGTCTCCAGACAGTATCAAGGTGAGGCCCAATCAGGGAAAAGGGCCTGAGGGCCCCAGGGCCTCCACAGCTGGCCACACAATTCCTGATCCAGGCCAGGAGCCACTGGCCTTCTTGGCCTCATGGGCACACTGCTGCCTCATGTCCAGCCTGCTGTCCATCAGTCCCTGCAGGTCCCTTTCTGCCTGGCTGCTCTCCAGCCACTCTGTTCCCAGCCTGTAGCACTGCAGGGGTTGTTGTGGCCAAAGTGCAGGACCTGGCACTTGGACTTGTTAAAACCTCACCTTGTTGGATTTGGGCCCTGAATCCAGCCTGTCCAGGACCCTGTGCAGAGCCCTCCTACCCTCCAGCAGATCCACACTCCCAGCCTACTGGGAGTGGTGTCATCTGCAAATTTGCTGATGCTGGACTCAATGCCCTTATGCAGACTATCTGTGCAGATATTGAAACCCACACTGGCTGGCTCTGATCCCTCAGCCATCCTGTGGGTGCCCTGGGATGGCACTCAAGGTGATCTGTTCCATAACCTTGCCGGGCACCCAGGTCAGGCTGACAGGCCTGGAGTTCCCCAGATCCTCCTTCCAGCCCTTCTTGGGGATGGGCTCACACTGGCACCTCCAGTGCTCTGGGACCTCCTTGCTGAGCCAGGACTGATGGTAAATGATGGAGAGCAGCTTGGGCAGCTCACCCACCAGCTCCCTCATCCCCCTGGGATGGATCTTATCTGATCCCATAGACCTGTGAGCATGTGAGTGGCTCAGCAGGTCAGCAGCTGCTTCCTCCTGGATTCCAGGGGGCTGTTCTGCTCCCTGTGCCCATCCACCAGCTCAGGAGAATACTAGGACATCCTGTCCTCATATTGAAAATTGAGACAAACGGGGTGTTAAGTAGTTCTGCCTTTACCTTATCTTTATTTACTATATTCTCTACTGTATCAAATAGAGAGTAGAGGTTCTACTTCTCCCTCCCTTTGCTATACAATCTTTTTTTTTTTTTTTTTTTTTTTTTACAGAATGGGTCAGGTTAAGTTCTGATTGAGCGTTCACCTCTCTAAATTTCTTTCACATAACCTAATAATATCCTTATACACTTCCTGAGTTACTGGTCCTTTTTTCCCCTGAGTTCCCACAAAATCTCCATGGGCAGCCTGGCCAGTCATTTTCCTCACCAGCTCATCTCTTGCCACACTGGGACAGGCTGCTCCTTCCCCCTTAAGATTACTTTCTTGAAATGTGTCCATCCTTCCTGGACCCCATTTGTTTTTAAGGGCTGTTTCGCTTAAAAAAAATCAGTACCTGATTTGGTACTCCCCAAATCAGCATCCTAAACAGGCCAAAGTTTGCCCTTCCTAATTCCAATGTAGGAATTTTGTTGCTGCCCCTCCTTCTTTCACAGTATATTGAAAACTTGATTATTTCATGGTCACTGTGCCCCAGGCAGCCTCTGAGCCCCACATCTGTCACCAGCCCTCTCTGTTTGTGAACAGCAGCAGACAGAGCTTTCCCTGGCAGTGGGAGTGTCACCATAAATTCGGTGAAACAGAAAACTCCCTAACACCAATGTAGCATTAAGAAGCAGCATTCTTTATTCAGCTGGATGCACGGGGGAGAGCTCCTCCCAAAGCCCTGCAGGCTGAGTACCGGAAAGTTTCTGTTTATTTTCTGTATTTTGCACACATATTCATTGATTGTCCTGGACTAAACACACACATGATAATAATTTCCCCAAAATCATTAACACATTTCCCCTCCCCTTTTGCATGCGTTCTTCTCTCCTGGGGTACTCCCTGGTGGTCCCTGGTGGTCGTGGACCCCAATGTTCCAGTGGGCCTGGCTGAGCTGGCAGGACACTGAGGCTGGTGAACTTCCAGTTCCCTTCTCACACAATGGGCACTGTATGGTTTCCATAGGCCTGGGGTTTTGGAGAACAAGCTCCAGGTGTCAGCTCACCTGGTGTGGGCAATTGATCATCTGGTAACATGAGGTTGTGACATCACAGAGTGGGTTATGTGAGGTCATCGAGCAGCTATGACATCATAGACTGCCTCTGTGACATCACAGGGCAGATGTCATAGGCCAGACTATGACATCACAGAGAAGGCTGTGACATCCCAGAGGGGCTGTGTGACATCCCAGAGGGGCTGTGTGACATCCCAGCAAGGCTGTGTCAGGTCACTGGGTTGGTCACTACGCCCCAGCTCCCCCTCACAGTTTCTCCCAACAAGTCCAATGCTGTTCATGCCCAGCGGGGTCCCTGTTCCCCGGGATCCCCCCGGCCCACCTGGAGCCACAGCCTCCACCAAAGGATGTTCCACAGGATCCACCCCAGAGCCTGACATGGGGACAAGGGGCCAGGGCTGTGTGACCAGGACATCAAGGATGGGGATTATCCAGGTCACTGTGGCCTGGCTTGGGTTGCCCAGGGCAGGAAAGATGTCTGGCAGCTGGAGCAGGGTCTGGGAAGGGCCTCCAAGGTGGGGCTGGAGCCCTTGGGCTGTGAGCAGAGGCTGAGGGAGCTGGGCTTGTCCAGCCCGGAGCAGGGAAGGCTGAGGGGCTCCTCATCCCAGCCTGGCAGTGCCAGCCAGGAGGGGATGGAGAGCACAGAGCCAGGCTCTGCACCGGGGGCCTGGTGGGAGACAAAAGCCAATGGGTGGAAGGGGAAAGAGGGGAGATCAGCCAGGGCATGAGGAGATGAAATGAGTCAGGCTGCTTTCAGCATTTCCTCAACACCAAGAGCAGCCTGACATCCCTTCTCCATCCACCACTGACAGCTTTGCAAATCAGGAATTGTTGGAGCTGTTTTGGCCCCACTCAAGGATGAGCATCCTGATACAAGAACTTAATTGTGTTTATATCTATCACAGAACCACGTTTATCAAAAATTACTTTTAGTAGGGAAATCACTTGATGATGTTGGACTCATCAGACATTGCTGGGACAATGCACATGGCTCAGGAAGAGTGTGGTTGTTAATAAACTGTGTCCTGTTGAACTGTGGTCCGTTGGCCATAAGGAGAAACTTCCCATGTCTCTGAGTGTCACCAGTTCCTGATCCTCAAAGGACACAAACCTGATGGGTTGTGGTTCCCACTCCAGTGGTGGCACTTGGGCCTCCCTCCATCCCCAGAGCAGAGCTCCTCTGTCCCAGAGAGTCCCTGGCAATGCAGGGATGAAGGAAACAGGACAGGCTGTGGGGATCAGGGGCAGGGCACAGCCAGGGATTTGGGGTGCTTGTGAGCCCAGGGCAGGACCTGGCCCTTGGCCTTGGTGAATCTCATCCCATTGTCCTGGGCCCATGGCTCCAGCCTGTCCAGATCCCTCTGCAGAGCTTCCTGCCCTCCAGCACAGTCACACTCCCACCCAGTATGGGCTCACCTAGGAACTGACTGAGGGTGCCCTCGATGGCCTCATCCAGATCAGCAATAAAGAGATTGAACTGACTTGGCCCCAGTCCTGAGCCCTGGGGACACCCCTGGATGTGATTCCATTTCCTCAGCTGCTCTGAGTGCCAGGGGTGTGATGAGGGAAATGGTGAGGTTGGGGTAGGGATAAAGTGTGATTTATTGTCAGCCATGGAGGGTCTTGATTTTCATATATAGTCAAACTGCATGAGGAGGTGCTGGGGGTGAATAGCAATTAGACATTGCTGATATCAATCTATAATGAGGAGAAAAAAACTTAACTGGACCAAACAATTCTCTCTTCATTGTTTTCAATGGAGTATATTCACATGGAATTCCCTTCTGAAATCTGTCTAATTAACCACAGAAGAATTAAAAGTTTGAATGATTCCAAGGAGCTTGTCTTGTTCAGGTGTTTTGAACAAATGTTTATGAGCTTTGCTCACTGAATTCCTGAACTGAAGAGCTCCAGCAAGAAGAGGCCTCTGGAGTAGTAAAATTAATCAGCAACCTCCAAGTGGCTGAGGATCCATTCCCATCAGAGCAGCAATGAACAGAAATGGGCACAGCTTTGTGGCTGCCCCAGCTTTGGCATGGGCCCTAGGCCTGGAGCAGGAGCAGCTCTTGAGGGCCCCAAGGCCGGGGCTCTTGTGCTGCCCTGGGCAGATGGGATGGCAGCAGGGGCTGCAGAGCTCTCAGCACCTCAGTCCGAGGGGAGCAGGGCAGCCAGGGAGCCTCCTTTGGCCTTGGCCCAGCACCTTCCCCCATGGCTGGGGCTGGGTCCTGTGGCAGCTGCAGCTGCTGCTGTGCCCTTGCCAGGGGCTGAGGCCGTGGGGCAGTGCCCAGAGCAGCCTGGCCTGAGCAGAGCTGTGGGGCCAGAGCCGGCTGGGCTGGGCTGGGCTCAGAGAGGCCCTTGGTGCTGCCCAGAGCTCAGGGCAGCTGGAAGAGCTTGCAGGGAGCTGGGCTGGGCTGCGAGAGCCTGGCCCAGAAACCATCAGTGTCCATCTCAGCCTGGCTGAGCGGGCAGGGGCAGGACTCAGGCCAGGCCTTGTGGGGCAGGGCCAGCGCCTGTGCAAGGCATTGCAAACAGGTGAGTGGCCCAGAGAGGAGGCTGCTCTGTGCCCTTGGTGGCATGGACAAAGCAGGGAGGGGGCCCAGGACATTTGTCAGCACCAGCCTCTGTGCCCATGTGTTGGCAGCCCTGGCTGCTGAGCCCAGCTTTGGCCTGGGCTGAGTTTGGCTGTGGCCCAGCTCCATCCTCCTGCAGGGCTCAGGGCCTGTTCCTGGCCATGGCCAGCCCTGGCTGGCCTCTCTGCTGGCCCAGAGGCCGGCAGAGCCCGGGGCAGGGCTGTCTGTGCAGCCCCACAGGTGCCAGGGGCTCTGCAGGAGCTGGCAGAGGCTGCCCAGCAGGGAGGCCATGGGGCACAGAGCCCCAAGGCTGCTGTGGGCACCACGGCACAGGGGCCGTTCCCAGCCGCAATGCTCCTGGCCTGGGCTGGGCCTGCACAGGGGCTGGGCCACCATGGCTGGGCCAGCACAGGGCCACAAAGGGGCCACGCAGCCGCTGCCGGGGCTGACAGCAAGGCCAGGCACACACAAGCAATTGCTGAGCATGGCCTGTGCTGGCCAGGCCTGACTGTGCCAAAGGCAGAGCTCAGCTGCCCTTGGGGGCTGCAGCAACAGCCCAGAGCCCAAAGAGCCTCCATGGCTGTGCTGGAGACCAAGGCTGCAGCAGGGAAATGCAGGGCTGCTGCGGGATGGGGAGGCCATTGAATTGCAGCACACACCTCAGCTCTCTGATGATCCCGGCACCATGCTGGGCCCTGTTTCAGACTGGAGCAGAGCAGATGTTGATGGGACAGGAGCCCTGTGGAGCTGTCAGGGACCTGCAGCTTGCAAGGTGCTCTGCTCTCCCTCAGGTGCTCTCGGAGAGATCCAATCCCAGCTGGGCACCTCAGGGCACAAGTGGCACTGCCTGTTCATGGGCACACAACTGATGTCTGCATGGAAAGGGGCACAGGCTTTAGTACCTTTTAGTTTCATAATATACCAGCTAATCTTTATTATCTGGGTCATTTGAGTACTTTTGAGAAAAGGCAAAGTTTTCCCAGCAGGAACAGCAATTTCCTGGATCTACTGGATTCTTCTGATGGCAGGAGAAGAAATCTCAGCTTCTCCTTTACCTTTGCCACCAACATTCACTCTAATATTTAATGACCCTCTCCCTTCAGGTGTTTCCAGCTCTCCTCTTGAAATGTCCATGTCTAAGGACATCTCTTCATTTAGAGCAGCTGCATCTATGTCCTTTCCATCGTTCTCAGATTTTCTCATGCAGATGCTCTCTGGTCATTCAAGTGCCTCTCAACAGACTGGTTTCATGCTTTGAACTTCAGGGAGTTGTCAAATCTTTCTGAAGTTCAAATAAATTTCACATCAGACAGCATCCTAATTGCGTTTATATCTATCACAGAATTACCATTTCTTATGTCCTTGTCTAAAACTGTTCCTGTATGGAAATCCCTTGGGCATGGGTGACATATCAGATGCTGCTAGGACATCACAGAGAGCTGAGGGAAGAGATGTGATGGTTATTAAACTGTTCAAATGTTCAACTTGTGTTTGTTGGCAAGAAACCTTTCTGTGCCTCTGAGTGTCACCAGTCCCTGAGCCCAAAAGACACAAATCTGATGAGTTGTGGTTCCCACTGCGGGGGCTGCACTTGGACCTTGGTTCTGCACAGGAGAGCTCTTCATCCCCTTTCTCTCTTTTCCTCCCTCTGGCCATGGAGGGAGCTCCTGACTTCAGCCTGTGACTCGTGGGTGCAAAGAGTAAATCTGGGCAGAATTGGGGCAGTGCAGGATTTGGGGGAACCTTGGGATCTGTGCTGGGCACAGAAGGTGTTTTCCATTGCTCTGAGACTGTCTGCTGTGGAAAGTGGATTTAATATCCAGCAGAGGAATGACTTTTGCATTTGATAGAGCTGTGCCTTCCCTTGGCTTTGCTGGCTGACAAGAAATGAACATCCCTCTGTGTCTCGGGCAGCTCCTTCTCCAAGGAAAGCAGGTGGGAGTTGGAGCCAAGGAGCTGAAAGCTGCAGGTGCAGCCTGGGCTGGAGGGAGCTCAGATTTGCACAAGGCTGCTCTGAGTGCCAGGGCTTGGATGGGGAAAATGGTGGGGTGGGGGTAGGGCCAGAGTCTGATTGATTGACATCCTTGAAGGGTCTTGATTTTCATCTCTCTTTCAACTGCATGAGGAGGTACTTGGATTCAATGTCAATTCGAGATTGCTATTAACAGGAAAAAAAAAACTAAACAGGACTTAAAAATGTTTTCTCACTGTCTTTTAAAATACAGCATATTCAGTTGAATGCACATTTGAAATCTCTCTTATTAACCACACATGATTTGGAAACTGACATCAAATTATTCCCAGAGGCTTGGCTTGTTAAGGTGTTCTAAATGTTAATGAGCCCTGGGACACTGAATTCCTGCACTGAAGAGCTGAAGGCTGAAGAAGCCTCTGCCGCAGTGAAATTCAGCAGCAGCCTCCAAGTTGCTGAGGATGTCAGCAGCCCCCAGTGAGGCCATCCCTGCCCAGAGACCGTGGGGGAATGGGCAGACAAGGAGAGCGTCCCTTGGGCTGGGGCAGCACAACTCAGAGGCAGCAGCGGCTCCAGGTGGGCAATGGAGTGTGGAATGTGGCTGGGAAAGCCCTGCCTGGGCTGTGCCAAGCAGGACAGACAAGCCCTGACCCCCACCCCCCAAATAATTCTCTTAAACAAGAAGACATTTAAAGGAATTGCAGTTGTTTCTGTACTTTGAGTGGGACTTAGTGGAAAAATATTGACAAGAAATCCTCAAGAGGAATCACAAGAAAACAGCCTTTACTGGTAATTTTAGAAAATTACAAAACTTGTGAAATGGTTTAATATGACATGCCATAAAAAGCCCTCAATTATCAAAGCTTTAAATTGGTCCATGCAACTTGTCAAATTTTAAGCCTACTCAGTTTTAACTTACTACAAATTGGCAAGAGAACCCAAATAGCAGAAATTGACAGAGAGAAAAAAACCAAAAATATATAGAGAAGCACACACACAGCTACCAACTCCTGGATTCCAGCACTGTTCAGATGGAAATTCAAGGAGGATCCAGGGTCAAATTGTGTGTTTGCCTTGTGGTTGGCCTTCAATAGCCCTTGGTCCCCCTGGGCCCTTCCCCCAGCTGGGGCTTGGGCTCATTTGGTCCCTCAGGAGCTGGGCTGGGGGCTGCAGAGATGGCTGTGGAGCATTGCCTGTGCTGTGCCAGGGACTGGCAGCCACTGCTGGGCTGGGATAGAGGCTCTGGGGGGATTGGGGTTCCAGGGCAGGGCAGAGCTGCTGTTCCAGGGCAGAGCAAGGCTGGACCTGCTCCATCCTCCCCCCCACGCAAAATGTTTCGAGCCAAGAATCTCCTCGAGTCTGTCACAATAGGGAATGTTTGAGGTAAAATCCCAATTCTGGCCATGGGCACCTGGCCAAGAAGGACAGTTCTTTTCCCTAGGAAGGAAAGTACAGAGCCCCAGTGTTTCAAAGGCAGATGAGAGCTGGCCCTTAGGAAACCAAGGGAACCTGCACAGTCCTGGCAGCTTTAGTCTTGGAGCTGTCCTTGATATAAGGAATTTTGGAAGCAGATTCCCCATATTGGCCATGGACGTCTGGACTTGAAAGATGTTATTTTTTCCATGGGAGGAAAGCACAGGCCCCCAGTGTTTTGAAGGCAAATGAGAGGTGGCCTGCAAGAGGCCAAGGCAATACAGAGCTGTCTGTCCTGGAAGGTTTCATGTGGGAACAATCTTCTCATATAAGGAAATTCAGATGATGAATCCTAGACTTGGCCATGAACCCCTGGAGGAGAAGAACAGTTCTTTCCCACAGGCAGGAAAGCACAGAACTCCAGGGTTTCAGGGGCTGATGAGAAGTGACCTTCAACATGCCAAGGTCAGCTGGACCAGTCAGGCAGCCCCCAGGAGGCCCAGCCAACCAGACCTGTTCCATATTCTTGGATATTTGGGGCCCTGCAGCATCACAGTGGCCCCTTGGTTCCATGAGGCCTTGCAGTGTCACAATGGATTCCTTGTTTCCATGGGACTGTGCAATGCCACAATCGCCCATCGGTTCCATGAGGTCACAGAGTCTCAAAACGGCTCCTTGGTTCTCTTGGGTTCCTCACGGTCACAATGACCCCTTGGTTCAACCAGGCCTGTATGTGTTACACTGGCCCCTTGCTTCCATGGGGACCCACAGTGACACAATGGCCCCATGCTTCCATGACACCTTGCAGTGTCACTCTGGCTGCTTTGGTTATACAGGACGCTGTTGTGTCACAATGGCCCCTTGGTTCCAGTGGGTCTGGAAGTGCCATAATGGTCTCCATGGTTCAATGAGGCCCCACAATGTCACAATGGACTTTTGGTTCCATGAGCTTTTGTACTGCCAACAACAGTCAACAACAGCCAACAACAGTCTCCTTGGTTCCATGGTCAGAAGGGTCTCCTTGGTCCCATGACGCCCTGCAGAGCCCCTTGATTCAACGAAGCCTCAAAGTGTCATAATGGCCTCCAGGATTCCATGAGGCCCTGCATGTCACAATGGACCTTTGGTTCCATGTATTCCAGCACTGTTCCATGAATCCTTAGTTCCATGGGGCCCTGTAGTGTCACAATGGCCCCTTGGTTCAGTGAGGCCTTTGGTGTCACAATAGTCTCCATGATCCCATAAGGCCTTGCAGTGTCACAAAAGGCCATTGGTTTCATGGAGCCCCACAGTGTCACTGTGGTCCCCTTGGCTCCACAAGGCCCTGAAGTGCCAGAATGGCCCTTTGGTGCCACGAGGCCTCAAAGCATAAAAATGGCCTCCATGCTTCCATGAGGCCCTGCTGTGTTACAATGAACCTTCGGTTCCCTGATGCCTCAGAGTGACACAATGGTATCCTTGGTTCCATTGGACCCTTCATCCCATGGAGACCCACAGTGTTCACTGCAGTCCCCTTGCTTACATGAGGCCCTGCCATGCTGTAATGGTCCCTTGGTTCCAGTGGGTCCCAAAGTGTTGGAACTGTCTCCATTGTTCCATGAAGCCACACAAAGTCACTGTGCTCCCCTTGGTTCCACAAGGCCCCACAGTTGAACAATGGATTCTTGGTTCCTTGAGGTTCCTCAGTCCCAATGGTCTCCTTGGATCCGCAGTGTCACAGGGGCCCCTTGGCTCCATGTGGCCACGCTATGTCACAATGGCTCATGGTTCCATGAGGCCACACAGTTTAACAATGGACCCTTGGTTCCATGAGGCCTTGCTGTGTCACAGTGGACTCCTGGTTCCATGAGCTTTCATACTGCCCACAGCAGTGTCCTTGGTTCTGCAGGGTCACGATGGACCTTTTGTTCCATGAGATTCCGTAGTAGAACATGGTCACCTTGGTTCCGTGAGGTTCTGCAGTGCCACAATGGACCCATGGTTCCACGAGGCCTTGCTGTGTCACAATGGCCCCTTGGTTCCAAGAGGTTCCTCAGGGTCACAATGGTCTACTGGGATCCGCAGTATCACAATGGACCATTGGGTCATTGTGGCCCCAATGTGCCAAAATGGATTTTGGTTCCATGGAGTTCTGCTGTGTGACAATGGACCCTTTGTTCCATGAGTTTACTCAGTGTCACAGGTCACTCCTTGGCTCCGTGAGGCCTTACTGTCATCAAATCTCAAAAATATCAGAATAAGGCTCCTTAACACTAATTTGCTGTTTCAAAGGGTATCATTTATTCAGGCCTGAGGTCTAGTGAGGGATAACTCCTAACCTTAGGTGGACATGGAATTCTACCAGTGTCACTAAATGTGTATTACAATTTACCCATTACCAAAAAACCCAACCCAAGTTCCCAGATTCAGGCCTTGCTTTTTCTATCACTGCATTCTTGAGCCAGATGTCTTCATCTTCTCTTCAAACCATTCCTGCTGGGAAGGCAGCCCCTGAATGTCTTGTTTCTCTGCTGAAAGTTCACAGGCACAGTAAAAATGGAATGAACCCTTTTGGTACTAAGCCCAAGGCTTTGTGTGGGCAGGCAGAGGCAGGCAGGAGGCAGAGCTGTCAGCAAAGGAAGGGGCCAGCCAGGTGGGGCAGCCGGGGATGCTGACAGCCTGCAGGGACAGAGGCGCAGGGCAGGGACACCGTAGGACACCTGGGCTGCACAGGGCACAGGGATGGGCAGCAGCTGCAAGACAGCCCTGACAGAGCCAACTTGGGCAGCACTTTGGCCATGGCTGCTGGGCCTGAGGCCATGAGGGGACAAGTGACCCTTGCAGGCCTGGGGCCTCATTGCCTCCTTGTCCCTGCTCAGCAGCCTGGCAGGGGCCGCCCCATGCTCCTGCCCTTGGCATTGCACATCCCCACATGCCAGTGCCCATCCGGGGAAGAGCCCTGAGCAAGGAGGGAGGGACAGGATCTGCCTGGCCAGGGGCTGGGGCTCAGGCCTTGGCCCTTTGCATTCCTGAACCACATCCAGCTTTGCTCAGCACCAGAGACACCTTTGCCTTGCTTGTCCCCATCTGTCATCAGTGCCTCCAGTGTTCTGCTCTACCTGCAACCGGGGGACACTTTCACGTGAGTTGTGTCTCTCAGTAGGACCCATAAGAAATTAAAGAAATTTTGGACTTTGAATCTGATTTTCAGTTCTTGAGAAGTTCTTTGAGCACACTCTGAGGGACTGGGTCTGATGCAAAGAGCACCAAAGCCCCAGAGGGTCATTAAAGTCCTTGTGCTGTGTCTGTGCTGCTGAGCTGGGCCGGGCTCCTGGCCCAGAGGCAGCTCCTGGCAAGGGCAGCGCTGTAGAGAGACAGCTCTGGCCAGGAGCAGCTCCTGTGCACAGCCCAGCAGGGCTGGGGCACTACCAGGGCCCCTCAGGGACACCAGCAGGGCACAGACAGAGCTCACAGGGGCTCAGCACTGGCAGGGGCTGGGGAATGGCCCAGAGGGGGCTGTGTCACAGCAGCTCTTCTGTGGCTGTGTCATGGAGGCACAGAGCAGCTGAGATGTCAGAAAGGAGCTATGTGAAAGCACAGAGTGGGCTGTGTGAGGTCACAGATTGGGCTATGACATCACAGAGTTTATTGGGTGAGGTCATTGAACAGCTACAGCATCATAGAGGTAACTGTGTGACATCCCAGAGCGGGTTGTGACTCATGGCATGGCTGTATGACATCATAGAACGGGATGTATGGTCAAAGTGTGTGCTGTGACATAACAGAGTTGCAGTATGACAACACAGGGAGAGTTTTGTGGCATCACTGAGGGGGTTGTGACATCACACAGCTGTCTGTGACATCATAGATTAGGGTGTGAGGCCATAGAGCCCACCCTGCCATCATAGAGGGTGGCCCTGTGACATCAGAGAGTGGGTTGTGACATCACTGGGTGGCTGTGTAACATCATATAGCAGGCTGTGTCATCACAGACCGGACTCTGACCTCACAGGGTGACTTTCTGACATCACAGAGACTTCTGTGACATCACAGTGCAGCTGCATGACAATCCAGGGTGACATCCCAGAGTTGGCTCTGTGACATCTCAGGGGTGCATTGTGACATCATAGAGGTCTCTGTGACATCACAGGGGCTGTGTGACATCCCAGGGGCTGTGTGAGGTCACTGGGGAGGTCACTCTGTCCCGGCCCCCCTCACAGCTCCCCCAGAGCAGTCCAACCCTGCTCGTGCACAGCGGGGTCCCCTGTCCCCCCGGGTCCCCCCACCCCTGGCCCCGCAGCCTCCCCCAGAGGATGTTCCACGAGATCGACCCCAGAGCCTGACACGGGCACGGGGGGCCGGGGCCCTGGGGGTGGCACAGGGGGACAGGGACCCCCCGGCAGCGTCCCCATGTCCCCCAGGGCCAGAGCCTGGGCCAGGGCTCCTTCACCCTGGTACCAACGAGGGCTTGAGAGTGCTGAAAAAATTCCCAGCAAGGGAGCAGCAAAACCCAGATTTAATATTAAGGGACAGCATCACAAAGTTCCTTGGCAAGAGTCACTCTGCTCCTGACTGGAGACTTCAGGCACACCAAAGAAACAAAGCAACAACAAAACCAAACACAATCCAGACAATCAAAGCAGAAATGAACTGAGAACTGTCCCAATGGGTTTTGTGTGACAAAAGGACAGTGAGGACAAGGATAAAGGGAATACAGCCCAAAAGGTGAACACAGCTCAAACTTAACGGGACTTAAATTATACTTTAATCTTAATTGATATCTTAAACATCAGAGTTTAGCAAAAGAACACCGCTTAACAGTATTTAACCTAACTTATAACCTATGACTGTGCAACTTAACA
The DNA here is from genome assembly GCA_039654755.1 of Calcarius lapponicus. Lineage (NCBI taxonomy): Eukaryota > Metazoa > Chordata > Aves > Passeriformes > Fringillidae > Calcarius > Calcarius lapponicus. The sequence continues at coordinate 1,178,332 of JBBFKN010000043.1, forward strand.
GAGGAATAACACTTAACAATATTCAACTTAGTTTATAACTTTTATTAAACATAACACCTTAGCAACAGCACAACTCTCTGAAGCATTTAACTTAGCTCATACCTCATGACTTAACCTCACTTACAGGCCTGACTGACTCAGCTATCCAAGGCACTCCTCAGAGAGCAGCATTTCTGCCACATTTCCCCAGCACAGGCACTCCTGTGTGCACACAGACACAAAGAGTCAGTGCAAGGCACCTGGGAGAAATTCCCCTGAGGGCAGGAAATGCTCCCTGTGGATCCTTTGGCATCTCCCCAGCGGGTGAAGAGTTGAGTCTGGAGGAGTGGGGGGATCGGCCCAGGCTCAGACGTTGTTGGGGATCCCCGAGTGCAGCAAATGGGAGAGTTCCCGGCTGGGAGAGGCCCCACTCAGAGGGAGTCGCTGGCCCAGGAGAGCTCCAAGGCCACCTTTTGGAGTGCTGTTTGCAGGGCCCCAAGAGAGGGGCTTCAGTCCCAGCAATGGCTCATCCTGGCCGCACTTGGCATCAGCAGCTTTCTTTGGCAGTGTGAGAACAGGGATGTTGTGCCACTGAGGGAACAAAAACAGTTCCCAGGGCTGCTCCTCCAGAATGCAGGAGCTGGTTGGGCAGCAGCAGTGCCTGGAGCAGACAGTGTTTGTGATGAGCTGCAGAGGAGCTGAGCCCAGGGGCTGTTGGCCAAGGCTGAGCCCCAAGGAGCATTTCTCAGCTGGCAGGGCGGCCTGAGAAGGGGAGGGGGGAATGCAGCAGCACAGGACCCATGGAACCAAGGGAGCATTGTGACACTGTGGGGCTCTGTGAGATCAAGGGACTGTTTTGACACTGTGGGGCCCTGTGAGATCAAGGGACTGTTTTGACACTGTGCAGCCCTGTGACACCAAGGGACCATTGTGACACTGTGAGGCCTTGGGAGACTAAGGGACCATTGTGACACTGTGGGGCCCTGTGAGACCAAGGGACCATTGTGACACTGTGGGGCCTCATGGAATCATGGAGAGCACTGTGACATTGCTGAACCTCATTGAACCAAGGGAACCATACTGATGCTGTGTGGCTCCATGGAATGCAGGGATCATTGGGACACGGAGCGGCTCCATCAAACCAAGGATCCATTGTGACACCGTGGGGCCTCATGGACCATTGGGACACTTTGGGGTGTCATGGAACCAAGGGGCCATTGTGACACTGCGAGACCCCATGGTCTCACAATAGAGCCAAAGCTCCATTGTGACATTGCAGGGTGTCATAGAACCATGGAGAGACCATTAGGACACTTCACAGCCTCATGGAACCAAGGGGCCATTGTGACACTGTGGGGCACCATGGCACCAAGGAGACCATTTTGACATTGAAGAGGCTCATGGAATCATGGAGACCATTGTGAGCCTATGGGGCCTCGGGAAACCAAGAGGATGTTCTGACACTGCAGGGCCACATAGAACCAGTGAGACCATTGTGAAACAATGAGGTCCCATGGAACCAAGGAGAGCATTCTGACATTGTGTGGCACCATGGAACCAAGGATCCATTGTGACACTACTGGACCTCATGGAACTGTGTCACCATAGTCACACTGGGGGCATCCATAGGACCAAGACGACCATTGTGACATTGTGGGGCCTGTGGAACCACAGAGACCATTGTGACTGAGACAGAGTAAAAATCCCTAGAGTAAAAGCCCATTTTGAATTAGGTGAAATATCCAGGAGAGGTGAAAAGTCTCTGAGGTTAAAGCTGAAGGAAAAACTGCATAACAGACATAATAAGGAGACAAGGGGTAGGTAGGAACCCATAACAAATTCTAGTACGAGGACAAGTCAGCCTGACCTAGGAATTCTTTCTGATAAACGAAACTAGCGGCAAATGTCACTTCGAAATCTTGTAAAAATGAATATGTATGAACCTATTGTGAAACTGTATGCATATGTATTTACAAGGAAGATAAAAAGGGGATCTGAAATTCCCAGGGTACGCATGCCTTTTGAGGAGAGCATCTCCGCATGCGTCCAGCGCTGTAATAAACATACCGGCTTTTACAACTTTAACAAAGTTGTGGGGTTCTTTTCTTTATCTCCGCAAAACATTTTGGCGAGCCGAGCCAGGAGTTCTCTGTCCCCGCAGGGGCAGAGGGGATAGACGGACCTCCAAGGCGCGCCCTAGGATTTTTTTTCCTGGTGGGGCTCCGCTCGTCTCAGCTTGCCTCCTGCAAGGACAGACAAGGACCTGCTGGCCAGCGGAGAGAAGAATACGGTATGTTCTGAGGGGCGCCGGGGGGGGGGAGAAAGAGAGATAGAAGAGCTGAGGCCAAGTAAGACGTAAGTCACTCAGAGACGTCTGAGTGCTGTGGATGCAGCTGTGGCTGATAGGGCAGCAGCAGCTGAATTAGAGACAGGGGGTGTCCGATAGAGCGGACCCCCAGTGATATGGAGCTGTGCGGCTGATGGGGCAGCGGCAGCAGAATTAGAGACGGGGGTGTCCGATAGAGCGGACCCCCAGCGATCCTGGGAGTGAGTCCAGTGAACCTCTGTGTGTGTGTGTGTGTGTGTGGTGTCCGGCCGGTGTATCATTGTGTGGTTAATGTGTCTGTAATCGTGCAAGTGTGTGGCGTATGAAAGAGAGAGCGAACAAGTGAGTTCACCCCTGGTGCGGGGGGGGTGAATTCTACCCGCGTTTGAAGCGGCCGGGTGGAGCCTGAGGAGCCGGCTGCGGCAGGCTGTGGGGGCAGGCAGTGCCCCCAGAGAAGCGGAATGAGTAGAGAAACGTCAGTGACGGTGTTTATTGTGTTTAAATCTAGTGATTTGTGTAGATTTGGTACATTTTAACTATGAGTTAAAGAGCTCAAAGAGTTTCTTTGCCCTGGATGTTTGGATTCGATCTCTGGAATTTCACTGTGTGCCGTTATTTTGATTGTGTCCAGGGAAAGCCGATGTTGGGTAAATGCGGAATTGTGGTATGCTGTGTTGTGTTGAGAAAAGTAGGCACTTTGAGAGATATGCCCTTTCCCAGTGATTTTGTGTGGTGATTTTCTTCCACTGCATTGTGGTAATTTGATTCTAGGAGTGTATAGTGGTGTTTGTGGAGATTTTAGGATTTTGTTTGCAACAAGAGTAGTATTTTACACAGAAGAACTATGGTATGGTGATTTATGTTTAACTGTGGTAAAGCAATTAAAGGAATTCCAAGAATTCCCCCCCCCCACAGCAATCCAAGTGAATTTGAGATAAGGAGGTGTGTGTGTGTCTGTGTTTGTGGGCATATCAGAGTTTTGTTACAAGCACAGCAAAGCAGTGAAGTGAGTTTGTGAGGGACGCTGATCAAGCTGATTCAGAACCTAAGATCTTAAAACTTGCGTGTAGGAAATCACATCTGATACCTGTCACCTGGAGCTGTGTGTGAAAAAAAAAAAAAAAAAAAACAGAAAGAAAAAAAAGAAAAAACACAACTACTGTAAAGCTCTGAGAAGAGAGGTTTGGGTAGAAACAAGATAGCATAATGAGAACTAACCGGAGCAAAGAGATTCCTGAACTAGCCCCTTTTAGGAGGGGGAGAAGGCTGCCAGTAGGGGCAGCTCAGAAAGTAAAAAGATTTATAATACCTCATTGCAGTTAATGCTGTTTTAAAATGAGAAAGTAAATGAGATGAAGTTTTATATGCTGATATGCTTTTGTTTTAAGAAGTCACCAAGAATGGTAAAAAGACTGTGGGACCAGACCACCCTCCTGGGCCCTTGAAAAAGAAAATAGGGGAAAGAAAAAGCAAATCAAACGTGTTGCTCAGCATGCAGCATAAGATAGCAATGTAAGAAGTAAAACAAAGATTATCATGCAAAGCGATTGCAGTTCACAAAATGAGTGCATATGATTTGTTAAAGGCTCCTCCTAAGGTAAGGGAGGAAGCATAAAGATGACCTCCCCAAAAGGGAAGAGGACTCAGGCTCTAAAGGTATACCCACTCGAACCCATCCCCCTCCTGGCAGTCCAATTTCATCCAGAACTAGGAGGTAACAGACCCCTCTGCGAGAGGCAGTGAGATCAAAAAAGGGGGTGGAGTTTTAGTTGATACAGGGGCCATATAGTTTTAAATAGAGCTTTTAGTACCTGTGGAGAATGTTTATGTTGTAGTGTGAGGAGCAACTGGCCAGTCTGAGAAGGCATACCTTTGCAAACCTTTAAAGTAACGTGTACTTAGAAGCTTTTGTATATGCTCAATTCGCTAAATATTTTCAAATGAAAAGGTTACTCTGGAGGCAAATGATATAAAGATGTTAGGCTTAACATTAACAGCCATTGAAATTAAGAAGGACATTAGTAAAAAATAAGTGTTTTCGAAGGTATGGGCCTATGGTGCACCAAGGAGAGTGAAAAATGCCCCCCCATAGTAATCAAGCTTAAGGAAAGAGCACAACCAGTGAGAGTTAAGTAGTCTCCCCCTTCAAAAGGAAGATAGGGAAGGAATCAGCCCAATAATTGATAATACTGGATTGAGGGCTGTCAATAAGATAACAAAGAGTTTATATCCTGTGATGGCAAATCCATATACTTTACTAACTTGTTTAACACCTGAGCTTACCTGGTTCACTGTTTCAGACCTGAGAGACACCTTCTTTTGCCTCCCCATCCACAAAGCCAGCCAGAACATTTTTGCATTCAAATGACACAGCTCACATGGTCCATGTTCCTGAAGACTTCAGTAATTCCCCTACTCCAATTGAAGAACAACTTGCAAAAGATCTGGAGTCCTGGGAAGCTCCACAGGAAGAAGGAAGGCTTTTGCAGTATGTGGATGATCCTCTAGTAGCCACTCAGAGAAGGGAAACATGTGTGGCCTGGACGGTAAGCCTTTTGAATTTCCTAAGACTCCAAGGATACAGGGTATTAAAGAAACAGACACAGGTAGCGAAACAGAAAGTAATCTACCTGGGGTACGAGGTGAGTGCTGGGCAATGGACTTTAGGGCAGGCTCGCAAGGAAGCCATATGCCAAACCCCGAAACCCCAGACAATAAAAGAGCTCTGAACCTTCTTAGGCATGGCAGGGTGGTGCCAGCTGTGGGTTTATAATTATGGACTGCTCGTCAGACCCCTCTATGCTCTTATTGCTGATGGAAACAGAAATCTCCAGTGGACAAAAGAAGCCGCATGGGCCTTTCACCAGCTAAAGAATGCTCTCATGTCAGCTCCAGCTTTGGGACTTCCAGATGTAAGTAAACCATTCTTCCCATTTTCCCATGAAAGACAGGGAATTGCCCTGGGAATACTGGCTCAAGACTTGGGTCCTTACCAAAGGACAGTTGCTTACTTCTCTAAGCAACTAGATGCAATGGCCAAAGGATGGCCAGGTTGCCTCAGAGCTGTAGCAGCAGTTGTGCTGAATATTCAAGAGGCACACAAGTTTACCCTCGGACAAAAATGACTGTGCTAGTGTCCCACACAGTGTCCGCAGTACTGGAAGTGAAGGGTGGCCACTGGCTTTCACAGCAGAAGTTTCTGAAATACCAAGCCATCATAGTAGAGCAAGATGATGTAGAGATAGTGGTGATTAATATTGTCAACCAAGCTTCCTTTCCCAGTGGAAATCAAGGAGAAGCAGTACACCATGATTGCCTGGAGACCATTGAAGCTACCTACTCCAGCCGCCCCAACTTAAAGGACACTCCTTTGGATGATGCAGAGACCTGGTTCACTGACGGGAGTAGCTATGTCGCCAATGGGAAGCAGCATGCTAGATATGCAGTGACCACCTGCAGAGAGGTAATCGAATCTAGACCCTTACCAACAGGTACCTCTGCGCAGAAGGCTGAGATAATTGCCCTGACCCATGCCTTGGAAATGGCAAAAGGAAAGAGAATAAACATCTACACGGACTCGAGGTATGCATTCGGAGTCGTACATGCACATAGAGCTATCTGGAAAGAGAGGGGACTGCTCACCTCACAGGGGAAGAACATCAAACATGTACAAGAGATAATCCAGCTGCTGGAAGCAGTTTAGCTGCCTGAAAAGACATATTAAGGAACAAGAGAGAGTGAGCTCAGAATTGGAGGAAAGAAATGAGCTGGCGGATGGAGAGGCAAAGAAAGCAGAAAAAGGTGACGCAATTATGGACAGATTTTCCTCAGAGGTAAGCCAGAATACAATAATACTAATCAAAAGAGACATACAACCACAAGGGGTGAGCTACCATTGAAAGAGAGCTGGTAATCCCTTCTCATTTTTGTGGTCATTAAGGAAGGAGAAGCACTAGAAAACACATCGGGGCCTAAACACTTAAAAGCTTTTATAAAGTGTGGCTCCTTCCCCAAAATGACCAAGGCTGCTAGTGATACAGAGTGCATTGAAATGAAGTGTTGACTTTAAAGTAGTAGTTTCCACAGGCTTTCTAGAACACGCATCTGATTGAGAGAATCATTGTCAAAAATTTGTATGTCACTATTACTCAGTTGACAGTGTGATCCTTGCCTCCAGACTAACCCCAAAATTACCCCAGGCCGAAACTTAGTCAGACTGGGAGAGGCCATGGGCCTGGACAGCAGTGGCAAATTAACTTTTCAGAACTCCCAAGGAAAGGGGGGTATCAATATTTATTAGTATTGATAGATACATTTTCAGGGTGGCCAGAAGCCTTCCCCACCAGCACTGTCAAAGCCCGAGAGGTGACCAGAGTATTATTACAAGAAATAATACCACGCTTCTAAGTTCCAGCCACAATATCCTCGGATAGAGGATCACATTTCATTTCCAAAGCAGTGCAACAGATTAGTAGCCATCTGGGCATGGATTGGGAACTTCACACTCCATACCGCCCCAATCAAGCAGCCAAGTAGAGAAAATGAATCATTCGATTAAGCAGCAGATTGTAAGACTGGGGCAGGAAGTTCATCTACCCTGGCCCCAAGCTCTTCCACTGGCACTATTGCAAATTTGAACTAAACCTCAGGCTAAAGGAATACAAAAAGGGAATGTCCACCCACATTGGGGTGATGACACTGGCCACCTACATGGTGGCTTTAAGCAAACAGCTCAGAGAAATTGAGAAACGCGTGGCTGGAACTTGGAGCAAGGAGCTAGACAGACCAGTACATAACATACAGTCTGGAGATTATGTATATGTTAAGCCTCTTGCAGAAAAGACTTTGGAACCACAGTGGGAAGGACCACTGCAAGCACTTCTCACCACCTTCACCGCAATCAAGATCAAGGACCAGAATGCCCAGATCCACCACTCTGAAGTGAAGAAGGCTCCAGGAGTCCCTTGGAGAGTGACACCAGGAGAAAATGAACTGAGACTAAAACTTACTCGGGCAAAATGAGTATATTGCGGTCGGGAGTAGTTTATACTTTAGTTTACAGAATTGTTTTATATGTAATTATAACTGAAGTTTTAGAACTAGAGAGTATTCTATGCAAAGAAATGCTGAATGGCCTTGGTCCCAGGCGTTTAATCAGTATACTGGATCCATGGGAGAACCTTCTGAGATACAAGATTTAAATCTATCCACTGTAGTAATTCATGGAGATCAGGTATATGAGGAGCAGGAATGGCAGGAATGGGAACTGTGGACACTTCAAGGGACAAGAGGAGAAGAAATCAAGGTAGGATGTCGGATGGTCAATGGGACAGCTTATGAGAAACCAGGTGTAATTAGTGTCTCAATCTCTCCTGATGCATACGAACATCAGAAAGTTTGTGATAACCTAAGTTATCTAACTGGGATATTAGGGACAGGGCTTGGAGTTTTAAACAGAATTGATTCAGAAATACTGATGAATAGACTGGCCACTGCTGCAGGTAGCCTAACTAAATTGAAGCAGCCTTTACAGTCATCTCTATTGGCATTAGGAACTAGCCAGTGGCAGATTTCAAAAGTACTGCCACAGTGGGAAAAGGCCGGGGACCAAGACCACAAGTTAATAGTAGAAGCACTTAGTACAGTTCAAGATAATGTGTTTTTAGCTTTCAGTTGTATACAAGCACAGTTATAGATGCAGGAAACAGCAGCTCTGATCATACAGGAAAAGGGCGAAGTCAATTTTCCAGCTGAAATTCAGAAAATTGTCTGAGACAATGCGACTGATTTTGAAAAGAAGTTTCAATCCTGGTGGACTATGATAAATTTCACCTATGATCCTGCTTCTAGTGTGGCCACTGCCTTTGTGCTTACAATACACAAGGCCACTGTTTATGTTATCCATCCCATCATTGCACTAAGATTAAACCATGAAAAAACAGTACTCCACCCTTCAGAACACAGAGTGTGGGCATGAAAAGTAAATGAAAAGTGGCAAACAGTAAACTTAGAATCCTGCATTACTAGAAAACAGATGGGATTAATTTGTGAAAGCAATACTATTAATGCTCAGGATGTGTGTCTAGACACTGAACAGAGTATTTGCCACTTCGAAGTTCATCCAAACACTGACCAGAAGACTGTGCTCGTATATACTGGAAAAGAGTGTGTATGCCTGAGAACTGCCTGTGCTGCTGTAAGAATTGATAGCAACGATGTTATTTTGTCTAGTAGAAATCATTCTAATTTCTGTATTTGTAACTTTGTTAAGATTATCAAGTGTGATTTTTCGTACTCAGCCCCAGTGACATCTCACCAGTAGATTGAAACCAATTATACAATGTATCACAGACTATCACCTACCCCTATTGGGATGGACCTTACATTAGTAAAACAATTAATTAAGCACCAAGACCTACTAGAGATCTTGAAGGAAATCTAGGAAAGCAGAAAGAAAACCTTAATCACTGTCCAACATGATACAAAGAAAATAACCAGAATTCTACAAAGAACAAAACAAAATATGTATCATCACTGGTGAGATGTGATTTTTAAGTGGTCACCAACTGCGAATAGAATCTTTAATAAGTTGTGTCATCCAATTGTAGTTTTGTTAATATTAGTTGGAATAAGTTTAAGATTATCCATCATATTGTTAGTTTAGAATTGGAGAATACTGCAACGAGTAGCTGTGTTAACTTCTTTATCAGACGTTCATGGTAAAGCATTAAGAGACACTTATTGTCGTAAGGATTTGCTTTAAGTAAAAGAATTTACTTATTTCCTAGGAAAGGGGGGAAGGAGACAGAGTAAAAATCCCTAGAATAAAAGCCCATTTTGAATTAGGTGAAATGTCCAGGAGAGGTGAAAAGTCTCTGAGGTTAAAGCTGAAGGAAAAACTGCAGAACAGACATAATAGGGAGACAAGAGAGAAATAGAGATAAACAAGATCTACTGCAAGGCCAAGCCGACCTGACCTAGGAATTCTTTCTGATAAAAGGAACTAGCAGCAAATGTCACACAAAATCCTGTAAAAATGAATATGTATTAACCTATTGTGAAACTGTATGCATATGTATTTGAAGGAGGATAAAAAGAGACCTAAAGTTCCAAGAGGTACGCATGCCTTTTGAGGCGAGCATTCTCCGCATGCGTCCAGCGCTGTAATAAACATACCGGCTTTTACAACTTTAACAAAGTTGTGAAGTTCTTTTCTTTATCTCCACAAAACACTCTTTTTTGGTATAAGCAGTTAATAACTATGTTTTTTGAATTCATAATGTCTCTTGGGCTGAAGGCTTGCATGCATTTTTGTTCCCTAGGTTTTTTTGAGATCTTAATACCTCTATGGTCCCTAGGTTTATTTTCTTATCCAGAAATAGCTCTGGTATTGTCCTTAATACGTAGTTTTTACAGCAGAGGAGCAGTGACCAGAATAGCTATCCTGCTGGGCTTGGTGGTAATGATTTGTAAGAAGTTTATAAACATGCTTGGGTCTGTTCCAGGTATGAATGGCTCATGGCTATGATTATGCACCCAGTTTGTTAGAGGAGGAACAGGGGATGAGGCTTTTCAGCCTTTGCTTTCCTTCTTCCCCTCTGAATCTGTTACATCACTATTGGGGAATGTTCAGTTTCCCCTGAATGTTAAAGAAAGCATCTTTCTGGTATTCAATCTGGTAAGCTTCCTCTATAGAGTCTGCAGTTTCTTTAGAATGAGGACTGATATTTCTAGAGGGGCTGATGAGACCCCTGACCCAGGAGTAGACCCAGGTGTGGAAAATCCTGAGGGGTCTGAGAAATGGGAGGATATGGGCCAAATCCTGAAGGAATTCTCTGACCCAATAGTCTGGGACTTTACACATGAACAAATTCAGCACCCAGCTGAGGTGGGAAAATACCTGAAAGAGAAGTACCAGGATGAGCCTAAGGAGAAGAAGATCATTGCAGTGAGCTGGGCCCTGGCATATACTTATCATACACTGGTAGATACTGTCGGGCAGCAGACAGAGACAGGGGGGCAGGGAGATAAATCAGCAGCTATCCCAGTCACTCAGGCTGCAGCCAACGGCCCAGGCTCAAAGCCAGCAGCCAAACCAGACAGTGAGCCTAAGCCAGCAGCTGAACCAGACAATAAGTCCCAACCAATGGCTGTTGCTACCAGCACTAGAAGTGGAAAGTGCACGGACAAGACTGATCGACCAGTGGATGATGATAATGATGATGATGCAGGAGAAGGACCCTCAACACCACCTGACATAAAAACAGGAGTCAAAGCAGCAGGTGCAAGATCAGATGCAAATATTGAGTCCTTTTCCCTGAAGGATCTTCGTGGCCTAAGGAATACACCCGATGACCTGATGAATCCATAGTTAGTTGGTTAGTCCGTCTTTGGGATGCTGCAGACAAGGCTACAATTCTGGATGGCACGGAAGCGAGGCATTTGGGATCCCTGTCACAGGATCCTGTCATCGACCAAGGAATGATGAGGGGGGCTAATCCACACAGCCTCTGGGCACGGGTCTTAGAAAGTGTAGCACAAAGATACCTGTGTGCAGATGATCTCTATATACAGCAAACCCAGTGGAAGACCATAGAGCAAGGGATCCCACACCTGAGAGAAATTGCAGTGGCAGAGTTTATCTTCTCAGATGATGTAACAACTAGGAATCCCGACTAGGTACCATGCACGTCTGTGATGTAGCAAAAACTTGTACAACTTGTGCCACACGAATATGCTTCTGCCTTAGCCATAATGAAGCAGGATGAGAGGGATGAGACTGTGCTTGACATGGCAAAGAAGCTCTAAGCATATGCAGATGCTGTACATGGCCCAACACACGCCAGAATTGCAGCGGTGGAAACACGTCTGCAGAAATTAGAGGATAAGATAGAGGAGAATCATAAGAAGCTCAGGGATGAGATTAAAGAAGATCTTCTCCAAATCTTGGCAGTACAGATCAGAGGTTCTGGTATCCAAGGCAGACGTTCCCCAGATGGCGAGAGAAGGTACACCCCACGAGCTGAGCTGTGGCTCTACCTGCGTGACTGTGGAGAAAACATGAGGAGCTGGGATGGAAAATCTACTGCTGCTCTGGCACAAGAGGTGCATTGAACTGAAGGAAGGCAGGGTTCTGATAGGGAATTCCACCAAAAGGAAAGCAGCTTCAGTGGCCTGTAGCCGAACTGCCAGGTATGATGATGATGGTGAAGTGTCCAATCCCCTTGAAGGAACATCCAATAACATATGTCCAAGGAAAGAAGGATAACCAGGCTTAGAGGGGCTCTGCCTCTAGCCAGGTAGAGGCTAGGGAAAACTATGTTTTCTGGATTGGGTGGATTCGTTGGCCTGGTACATCTGAACCACAAGAATAGAAAGCTTTGGTCGATACTGGTGCACAATGCACATTAATCCCATCAAGACATGTGGGGACAGAGCCTGTTTCTATTGCTGGTGTGACAGGGAGATCCCAGGTTTTTACTTTGTTGGAAGCTGAGGTGAGCCTGACTTGGAATGAGTGGAAAAAACACCCTATTGTGACTGGCCCAGAGGCCCCGTGTATTCTGAGCATAGATTATCTCCAAGGGGGGTGTTTCAAAGACCCAAAAGGACTCAGGTGGGCATTTGGGATAGCAGCTGTGGTGACAGAGGGTATCCAGCAATTGAACACCTTGCCTGGACTGTCTGAGAATCCATCTGCAGTACGACTTCTGAAGAGGGAAAAGCAACAGGTACCAATTGCCACTTCCACAGTGCATCGTCAACAGTATAGAACCACTCGAGATGCTGTGATCCCCATCCATGAGATGATCTGAGAGCTGGAGAGACAAGGGGTGGTCAGCAAGACCCATTCATCCTTCAAAAGCCCCATTTGGCCTGTGCGTAAATCTGAAGGAGAATGGAGATTGACTGTGGACTATCGTGCATTGAATGAAGTGACTCCACCGCTGAGCGCTGCTGTGCCGGACATGCTGGAACTCCAGTATGAGCTGGAGTCCAAGGCAGCAAGGTGGTACGCCACTATAGACATTGCCAATGCATTTTTCTCCATTCCTCTGGCTGCAGAATGCAGGCCTCAGTTTGCCTTCACCTGGAGAGGCGTGCAGTACACCTGGAACCGACTGCCCCAGGGGTGGAAGCACAGCCCCACCATCTTGTTTTCTTCAAGGCATGGCGACCTGGTTCTCAGTCTGGCACGGTGGCCCAAAGCCCAGGGTCACTCGGTCCATATGCTCCTGACACCAACGTGGTGGACAGCAAATGGCGTTTATTGAGGAGTCTCAGGGGTTTTATGGCTTGGGCAGTCAGTGTCATTTCCTTCTACTCAGATCTGGCTGGGTGCGGCCAGGCACGGAGCAAAGGTCTGACTGCAGGGTAGGGGGATGTCCTAACTGACCGTACAGCCCAATTTCTTCCGCACGCAGATCCTAACTCTCCACACCATCTGCCATGGACAGATCCAGGCTGCACTGGAAAAGGGTGAGGCTCCAGAACATCTGCAATATATTGATGACATCATTGTGTGGGGGAAGACAGCAGCCGAAGTATTTGAGAAAGGGGAAAAAATCATCCAGATTCTCCTAAAAGCTGGCTTCGCCATCAAGAAGAGCAAAGTCAAGGGACCTGCTCAAGAGATCCAGGTCCTGGGAGTGAAGTGGCAAGACAGACAGCATCAGATTCCCACCGATGTCATCAACAAGATCACAGCAATGTCTCCACCAACTAGCAAGAAGGAAACGTAAGCTTTCCTGGGTGCCAGAGGTTTTTGGAGGATGCACATTCCTGAAGACAGTCAGATCGTGAGCCCTCTCTACCTAGTCACCTGTAAGAAGAACACTTTCCAGTGGCGCCCCGAGCAGCAACAAGCCTTTAGCCAGATCAAGCAGGAGATTGCTCATGCAGTTGCCCTTGGCCCAGTCAGGACAGGACCGGAGGTGAAGAACGTGCTCTACTCTGCAGCCAGGAACCATGGCTTGTCCTGGAGCCTTTGGCAGAAGGTGCCTGGGGAGACTCAAGGCTGACCACTGGGATTTTGGAGCCGATGCTACAGAGGCTCTGAAGCCAACTACACTCCCACAGTGAAGGAAATCCTGGCTGCCTATGAAGGAGTCCAAGCTGCCTCAGAGGTGACTGGCAGAGAAGCCCAACTCCTCCTGGCACATCAACTACTGGTGCTGGGGTGGATGTTCAAAGGCAAGGTTCCCACCACCCACCACACCGCTGACGCTACATGGAGCAAGTGGATTGCTCTTATCACTCAGTGCACCCATATAAGTAAACTGAATCGCCCTGGGATTTTGGAGATTATTAAAAATTGGCCAGAAGGTGAAAATTTTGGTGTCAGAGATGAAGAACAAGAACCAGTGACGCAGGCTGAAGAAGCTCCTCCATATAACCAACTGCCCCCAGGGGAAACGCGCTATGCTCTTTTCACTGACAGTTCCTGTTTCATCGTAGGGATGAACCGGAAGTGGAAAGCAGCTGTATGGAGCCCCACAGGACAGGTCACAGAGACCACTGAAGGAGAAGGTGGATCAAGCCAACTTGCTGAACTCAAAGCTGTTCAACTGGCCCTGGCCATTGCAGAAAGAGAGGAGTGGCAAAAGCTCTACCTCTACACTGATTAATGGATGGTAACCAATGCCCTGTGGGGAAGGCTGGAGAGGTGGAAAGACGCCTGCTGGCAGCGTGGAGGAAAATTGGGGCTGCTGATGAATGGAACGATATTGACACTGGGGTGGAGAAGCTACCTGTGAAAGTCTGTCATGTAGATGCCCATGTCCCCAGGAATAGAGCTAATGAGGAACACCGAAACAATGAGCAGGTAGACCAGGCAGCAAAAATAGAGGTGTCCAAGATAGACCTAGATTGGCAACACAAGGGAGAGTTATTCCTAGCTCGATGGGCCCATGATGTCTCAGGCCATTAGGCCAGGTATGCCACCTATAAGTGGGCACGAGGGGTGGATCTAACCATGGACAGTATTTCTCAGGTTATCCATGACTGTGAGTCGTGTCCTGCCATCAAGCAGGCCAAGCCAGTGAAGCCCCTGTGGTACCCTGGGCAGTGGTCCAAGTACAAGTATGGGGAGGCCTGGCAGATTGACTCCATCCCACCGCCCCAGACATGCTAAGGCAAGCATTACGTGCTGACCATGGTGGAAGCCACCACTGGATGGTTGGAGACCCACCCTGTGCCTCACAGCACTGCCCAGAGCACCATCCTGGGCCTGGAAAAGCAAATCCTGTGGAGACATGGCACCCCTGAGAGAATTGAGTCAGACAATGGGACCCATTTCAAGAACAGCCTTATCAACACATGGGCTAGGCAACATGGTATTGAATGGATTTATCATATGCCTTATCATGCACCAGCTGCTGGGAAAGTTGAATGGTGTAATGGACTACTTAAGACTACCTTGAAGGCACTTGGCGAGGGTAATTTTAGAAATTGGGAAATGAACTCAGCAAAAGTCATGTGGATGTTCAACACCAGAGGGTCCATCAATTGAGCTGGTCCTACCCAGTCTTAACCCCTGCACACAGTGGATGGAGATAAAGTCCCTGTGGTACACATGAAACGTATTTTAGGAAAGACTGTTTGGACTACTCTCACCTCAGGCAAAGACAAACCCATCCATGGGATTGTTTTTGTTCAAGGACCTGGTTACACTTTGTGGGTAATGCAGAAAGATGGAGAAAGCCATTGTGTTCCATAGGGAAACTGCAGCAGTTTCAGCTCTATAGAATCGCCCAGGCTAGCCGGCCAGCAACCGCAAGCAGCACGGGGGGCACGTGTCCCTATAGCGGGGCTTCGGGACAGCGCCTGAGGCAGCGCAGTGCTGCCGGCGTTGCGCAGCGTTACAGCCGGCGACGCTGCCAGGTGCAGACGAGGCCGAGAACAGGCTGCGGAGGACGGGAAAAAAGAGCGGGCTCCATTCGGGGCAAGTCCAGGCTTTAATGATATTCCAGCAAGCGGCGAAAGACCCAGGGTAGCAATCGATTGGAGACCCTGCGGGGGCGGGATACACGTGGTTATAAGGGGTAAGGGGTAAGGGGTGGAACCAAACCAGTGGCAAATGGGAATCCAGGGAAGAGCGGGGTACATTGGATTGACATACAGAGAGAACTAATTAAAACAACCTGGAGGAGGGGCCCTGGTCCCTAAGCCTGTCACCTCGTGCCCAGGACAGAAGGTTCTGGATGGAAAGGTTGTGGCAGGGAGTGACTGGCAGGCACCGGGGTGGGGTTGAGGAAAAGATGCAATGGGTTTCTGGGGTAACCAGGGAGGGCTATAAATGGATACATAGGTTGTCAGGGGAACCGGGGTGACAGACATATAACGGGGAAAGCAGGGAGAATCAGGGCAGAACCATTATAACATACGGGGCAATAGAACTATCCAACTTAACCAGAGGGAGTAGAACAACACAACACAACAGGAAACCTAGTCTTAAGTGAGAACAGTGTGTTTCATTGTGATAGAGATGGAAACAGAATAAGGGGTGAATAATGTCCTAGATTGCAAAGTAATGTATGTGTTCTATTCCCATCTGTCTGAGGTGGGGCAGTTATCATCTGTTAATTGGGCAGTTTTTCTTTATCTCTTCCACAAACAAGTCCTTCCTCTGGGAAGACACCTGCTGATAATGGCCTGCTGAGTGTCACTGCATGACTGACAACAATCACATCATCCCATTGTGAGATGCTCCGCCCAGAGGGAGGAACCAAGCATTCCTACCTGGATATGATTTGAGATTTTGGGACACCTGAACAAACTTTTCCCACTGGATTTCCAGAGGTGCACCTGCCCCTTCCACGGGATTCCCAGAGGAGCAGCAGCCTTTTCCACTGGATCCCCAGAGGAAGACCAGTCTCATCTGTACCACCATTGGATCTTCAGAGGAAGACTACACCCTTCTACAGGACCCCTGCTCCAAAAGAACCACAACTGTCTGCAGGAAGACTGCAGGAGGACTGCAGCCACCATTTTAATTGCACTGTTCCAGCACCCTGATCCACAGGGTGTCAGGTCGTATTCTGAATCTGTCAGTGTTGTTTTCTATTACTGCATTGTTTCTTTTATTTTTACTTTCTTCCCTAATAAAGAACTGTTATTCCTGCTCCCATATCTGTGCCTGAGAGCCCTCTTAATTTCAAAATAACAATATGGAGAGAGGGGGTTTACATTTTCCATTTCAAGGGCAGCTCCTGCCTTCATTAGCAGACACCTGTCTTTTCAAGCCAAGACAACGGGAAGGGTTCAAAGCCTTAGTTATAATGCAAATAAAGTTTGAAGGAACAAATAAAATAGGAATGGGGGATGTTCTGTTAGTTCCAGAAGCAGGGTGAAATTTATTAGGACAGGATTTACAGGTGCAGTTTGACACTGGAGAGCTTCCAGAGGAATGGAAAATGGTAGTTAAGCTTCTTCAATTGAGGGAAGAAAATGAGGAGAAAATTCATGAGATGATGTGAGCAAAACCAAAAAAGTGAGGTAACTTAAACATGAAACCTATATTAATAAAAATAGTTAATGAGAACCATCCAGTTCAGGTACAACAATATCCTTTCTCCCTGGAAGGGAGACAAGGACTACGGCCAGTGATCCAGGACCTACTTGAAGACGGGACCTTAGAGCCATGTATGTCCCCCCATAATAACCCATATTACCAGTAAAGAAGTCAGATGGGACTTACAGGCTTGTCCAAGATTTGAGAGAAGTGAAAAAAAGAGCTGTGAATTGGTACCCAGTAGTGCCTAACCCCTCTACACTACTGAGTAATATCCCCCCAGCACACCAGTGGTTTAGTGTGATAGACCTAAAAGATTCTTTTTGGGTGTGTCCACTGGCAGAGCAAAGTAGGGATATATTTGCTTTTGAATGGATGACCCTGATTCCAGGAGGAAGCAACAGCTTTGGTGGACTGGGTTACCCCAAGGGTTTCCCGAATCCCCAAACCTGTTTGGTCAAACCCTAGGAGGAGAAGTAATACAACTCTTTTCCATCAAACCTGAGATAAAGCTCATCCGATATGTAAATTATTTGCTTCTCTCAGGATGGGAATGAAAAGAAATTCGGGAATCCACCATAGTGCTGTTAAATTTTTCTGGGGGACCAAGGACTTCGGGTATCAAAAGGGATTCTCTAATTTGTAGAGAGGGAAGTAAACTTCCTAGGACATGTGATTTGTCAAGGGAGCTGGCTGCTGAACCCTGAGACATTTACGGGGATAGTCTCACTTTGCCACGGTCAAAAACTAAGAGGGAAGTCAGAAGGTTTTTAGGCCTGTTGGGATATTGTAGGCTATGGATTGAAGGATACACGCAGGCCATCCAGTTCTTGTATGAAAAGTTAGTTGAAGAAGAAATTAGGTGGGAAAAATGATGAAAAAAAGTTAAGGCTTTAAAGCAAAAATTAGTCAGTGCACCAGCACTGAGTCTTCTTGCCTCAGACAAACCCTTCTTCCTGTAGATGTTGAAAAAGGGGTAACACATGGAGTAGTAGCCCAAGACTGGGGAGGATCCATGAAACCATTGGCCTATTTATCAAAACAGCTAGACCCTGTCAGCCAGGGGTGTCCAAACTGTATTCAGGCTGTAGCACAACTGCCATACTTGTAGAGGAAAGAACAAAATTAACCTTTGGGGGAAGTTGAAAGTATATACTCCTCACTCAGCCTTTCTGAGCCAAAAGGCTGAGAAATGGCTCACTGATTCCTGAGTGATAAAGCATGAAGCCATCTTAACGGTTTAGAGCTAATTGTGAGTCACCAACTCAACCCTGCCCAGTTTTTATATGGAAAAGCAGGTGAGGAATTAATACATAATTGCCTAGAGATTATAAACTATCAAACTAAAGTAAGAGAGGACCTAACAGATCAACCACTCCAAGGTGGAAAACGATTGTACATCAATGGATCTTCACGGGTAATAAAGGGGCACAGGGTATCAGGGTATGCTACAGTGCATGAAGGGTCAATGGCCACAGAAAAGGGAAAGTTACCTTCCAACTGGTCAGCGCAAGGTGTGAGTTGTATGCCCTAAAACGAGCTCTGGAAATATTGGTAGAGAAAAGGGGAACAATATTTACAGACTGAAAATATGCTTTTGGAGTAGTGCACACCTTTGGAAAAATTTGGGAAGAGAGGGGACTATTAAATTCAAAGGGAAAGGGACTGATTAATGAAAAACTTGTTTTAGAAGAGTTAGAAACCTTACAATTACCAGAGGAAGCAGCAGTGGTGTATGTTGAAGGATATAAAAAAGGGGTGACTCAGGGAGTGTGAGGGAACAATTTAGCTGATTTAGAAGCTAAAAATGCAACATAATCAGAGACAGAAAAACTAATAATAGTATTAACACCCATAAGAGAAATGCAAAAAGTCCCTGCATTCAGTGGGACAGAAGAGGAAAAACTTAAAATAGGAGCCAAGAAAGATAATGAAGGGAAGTGGAGATTAGCAGATGGGAGGCAAATGTTGAATAAACCCCTTGCCAAGAAAATGCTAGAAGGCAAACATGGAACAACACACTGGGGTTCACAAGTGCTAAGTGATCAATTTCTAAGGGATTGGGGATGCATAGGAATTTTCAGAATAGCTAAGCAAGTAACAGAACAGTGTGTGATATGTCAACAAGTTAAAATTAAAATCATGAGGAAAACACCCAGAGGAGGGCGAGAACTAGCCTTATGGCCCTTCCAAAACATCCAAGTATACTTTACTGAGCTTCCCCAAGTACAATGGTGGAAGTTTTTGCCAGTGATAGTAGATCACGTGACTCATTGGGTAGAGGTGGTACCCACTGTGAAAGCCAATGCCAGTGTTGTGAGTAAAACACTTCTAGAATCAATCATTCCCCAATATGGGATGGGAAACAGGATTGATTCAGACTGGGGAACTCATTTCACATCAAAGATCTTGCAGAAAGTTATTCAAGCCCTGGGAGTAAAATGGCAAGTACACACTCCATGGCATCCACAGAGTTCTGGTCATGTAGAGAGAATGAATCAAACTCTTAAAAGAGCTCCAGTTAAGCTAATAATTGAAATCCAAATGTCATGGATAAAATGTCTCCCTTTGGCCTTATTAAGAATTAGAACTCAACCCCAGTCAGATCTGGGGGTGTCACCCTATGAAATGATGTTTGGGTTACCCTTCCTGACCTCACCCCTGAAGGTTGCCACCAATGAGGAAGGGGAAGCCAATGCCAAGAAATAAGTGATGTCTATAGCACAAACCTTAGAAGGGCTAAGACATACAGGGGCAATTCCTCAAACTACCACCCTGGATTTCAGAATCCATAATATTAATCCTGGGGATTGGGTGATGATCAAGTCATGGAGAGATCAGCCTCTGACTCCTCAGTGGGAAGGTCCCTTTCAGGTACTGCTCACCGCTGAATTGGCCGTGTGAACAGCAGAGCGGGGATGGACTCATGGCAACAGAGCCAAAGACCAAGTAGAAGAACCCAAAGAGTGGATTGTAACATCCAGGCTGGGTGAAACAAGATTGACTCTCAAGCAGAGACTGAGAGACAACCAGAAAAACACCAAGATGCCCAAAAAGTAGAGTCAAGCTTCCACCAGCCATCTTGAGAACTGTCTTCCTGTTTTCATGGGTAAGAATGACCAGCATCTGTTGAGAAGTACACAAGGGACTGTAAAAGGTAATGGGTAAGCTTCTTTATGAAAATAAAACAAAGGAAGGAGGGCAAGACTGGGTTGGCCCCTTTGTTTGCTACCAAGAAGGCTCCATAACCTTGTTCTGGGTAGCAACCCTGTAGGCATGGTAAGGTACGGACAAAAGGCCAAACCAGACCTCTGTCATTCCTCAGTTGTCTTTTAATTCAACAGGGACTGGAGGGCAGGACCGACTTGGCCTCTGTACTCACCCCTAAGATACACTGACTATGGGCAGCAGCCACATAGGCACGGTAGATGGGAGTCAAAGCCATACTGGACCTCTGGGATGCCCTTTTGTCCATTCCAAATAAGTGTGTCTAAGGAAAACCTAAGACATTTTTCTCCTGTTCCCACTGTCCTTGCCCACATCAACAGATGCTGGTATGACTCATTCAAGAGAGAGAGAAAATTTTTTACTTAACTGTTTGAGCAAAATGACTTCTAGAAAAGGGACTCGTTAAAGCAGATAATTGGGGCCATGATTGCACAAACCTCTCACAGAGTCTGTATCAAAAGTGAAACACCAAGTACATTGAAATAACTGAAGTACCCTGAAGTATTATTGAGCCCCGCTGAGTGTTGTTACTGACAAAGCCTCTCCAGGGACTAATTACATCAGATAATTGGAGGCCATGATTGCACAAACCTCTCAGAGACTCCAAGGCAAAAGCCAACCCCAAAGTCCTTTGAAAAACCTGCAGTCCCTGCAGGGAGCATTCAGGAGCCCCCAGGGCCATTGCTGAGCAAGGCTCCCCAGGGACTCCTTCCAGCAGATCCTTGAGGCCACTGGGATGTGGGCTGGGGGGGGATGCTGAGGGCAGGACAAGGGGCTGACAGTGCCCAGCCTGGCTGGGGCTGTGCCAGGAGGCCCCAGGGCCTCAGGACAAGGTGTCTCCTCCCAGCCCTTGCTGGCACAGACCCTGCTGTGGCCCAGGGCACCAAGACTTGGCTTCTCTTTGTGCCCACCTGTCATCACTGCCTGCAGTTCTCTGCTCTGCCTGGGGCCTGGGGACACTTTCTCAGTTGTGTTCCTCACTGGGACCCATTAAAAGTCCAGGAAACTTTGGAGTTGGATTCTGCCTTGGAGTTCTGGAGAGGTTTCTTCAGCTCCCTCTCAGGGACTGATGTTCATGGACTGAGCACAAAGCCCCAGAGGCTCATTCAAGTCCTTGTGCTGTGTCTTTGCTGCTGAGCTGGGCTGGGCTCCTGGCACAGAGGCGGCTCCTGGTAAGCAAGAAGAGCTTCAAAAGCACATTTCTCTTGATGAGCAGCTCTTCTGCCAGACCAGCAGGGCTGGGGCACTGCCTGCAGCCAGCCCGGGCACAGCACAGAGGCACAGAGAGCTTCAATCAGTCAGGGCTGGGAAGGGGCTGAGAAGTGCCTGGGGCAGAATCCCTGCCAGCCCTTGGCACAGGAACCTCTGGCTGCAGGACAATGCAGCTGCAGCTCCTGGAGCCATCTCCTAAAGCTGGAACATCCCAATGCCTCCAGAGCCTGTGAGTACATTCTCTGCTTGTCTCTTGTGCAGAGCAGCCAGGGGTGCCCAGGGCTGTCCTGCAGAGCAGGGTCCTGCAGCCCAGGGCGCTGTGCTGGGGCAGGGACTCTGCTGCCTGCCAGGGACAGCTCTCAGCCAGCCCTGGCAGCTGCTCCCAGCACTGGGGGACAAGATCTGGGTGGGGGGAGACAGCTGGTCAGGCTTGGAAGTGTTCTCCTTGTGTGGGGAGGGTGCTGCATTGTTCAGGACTGCTCCCAGCATGGCATTTAACTGCAGAACATTTCCAAGCAGATTATACAGGGTGCCAAGGCTGGGGCTACATGAAAGGGAAATTCTGTTTTTTTTATTGTACTGCTCTGGGTTGCCTGGATGGGAAATTGCACATTGATGTTCATCTCTCAGTTCAATCTGAGGAAAATAAAGACATTTTCTCTCAGATCTTAATAAACCCAGCAGAGACAGTAATCAGCACAGAGCCCCTTAGAGGCAGCATCAGTGTCGCTTTTCCAGTCTCCTCAGGGTTGCTCTGACGTTGCCATCAGAGCCTGCAGAGCCAGAGCTGCCCCTGGGCAGTGCCTGAGCTGGGAGGGGTCTGCAGGGCAGAGCTGAGCCCCCAGGGCTGGGCTGGGCTCTGGCAGCACTGGCAGGGCCCAGCCCTGGGCACAGGGAAGCAGCTGCTGGCAGGGACAGCTCCAGGCAGCAGAGCCCTGGGCAGGCAGTGGGGGGAAAGTGCCCCCAGGCTGTGCTGGGATATTTCAAGTCCTCTCCAAACCCAACTATTCCATGATTACTTTTTTTATAGATCTCCATGCCAAGGCACAGCAAATGTCCAACAGCAGCTCCATCAGGCACTTCCTCCTGCTGGCATTGGCAGACACGCGGCAGCTGCAGCTCCTGCACTTCTGCCTCTTGCTGGGCATCTCCCTGGCTGCCCTCCTGGGCAACGGCCTCATCATCAGCGCCGTAGCCTGCGGCCACCACCTGCACACGCCCATGTTCTTCTTCCTGCTCAACCTGGGCTGCATCTGCACCACTGTCCCCAAAGCCATGCACAATTCCCTCTGGGACACCAGGAACATCTCCTACGCAGGATGTGCAACACAGATTTTTTTTTTTGCTTTTTTCATCTTAGCAGAGTTTTCCCTCCTGACCGTGATGTGCTACGACCGCTACGTGTCCATCTGCAAACCCCTGCACTACGAGACCCTCCTGGGCAGCAGAGCTTGTGCCCACATGGCAGCAGCTGCCTGGGCCAGTGCCTTTCTCACTGCTCTCGTGCACACAGCCAATACATTTTCCCTGCCCCTGTGCCATGGCAATGTCCTGGGCCAGTTCTTCTGTGAAATCCCACAGATTCTCAAGCTCTCCTGCTCCAAATCCTACCTCAGGGAACTTGGGCTCATTGCTGTAACTGTCTTTTTGGTATTTGGTTGTTTTGTGTTCATTGTTTTCTCCTATGTACAGATCTTCAGGGCTGTGCTGAGGATCCCCTCTGAGCATGGACGGCACAAAGCCTTTTCCACCTGCCTCCCTCACCTGGCTGTGGTCTCTCTGTTCATCAGCACTGCAGTGTTTGCCTACCTAAAGCCCCCCTCCATGTTGTCCCCATCCCTGGATCTGGGGCTGTCAGTTCTGTACTCGGTGGTGCCTCCAGCCCTGAACCCCCTCATCTACAGCCTGAGGAACCAGGAGCTCAAGGCTGCAGTGGGGAGACTAATGACTGAATGGTTTGAGGAACATTAAACGGTTGGTCAATTTCTGCAAATCATTTGAAATAAAATCATCTTTGATATTTCTTGTTGTTTTCAATTTGGGGGTTCCTTTACTTTTTTATACTTTTTTCTTATGGTCCACAAATAAATGTCAATCTTTGTTCCATTTCTCATTTTTTTTCCTCTCCACCATCCCTTTTCCCACAGACGTTGTCAGTGAGCGGCTGTGCTCTTGGTGGCTTTAAAGGAACTAAAGGATCGCCCAGCATAATTTTCTGCAGAGATGCCCTTTTGTTGCCTTCTCTGGAGCTGCAGCAGCAATGTCTGTGTGCAGAGCTGGGGCAGATCAGTGCTGGCCCAGCAGCTGTGCCCAGCAGCAGCAGCAGCACTTGGTGTTGCCAGTGCTGCTGCTGTGGCCCTGCCCCGCTGCCCTGCTGGCCCTGGTGTTGCTGCAGGGCCTGAGTGCTCTCGGGGCCGGGCACAGCCCTGGGGGTGGCAGTGCCGGGGCTGCAGCAGGGACAGGCCATGGGCACTGCTGGGGCAGCGCTGACGCCTCAGCCCAGGGCCTGGGGGCTCCAGGCTCCTTGCCCAGGCTCTCTCAAGAACACGGCCAGGCCAATGCTCAGCACAGAAACCCCCGTGAGCAGCCCCAGGCTGGCTGTGGGCAGCCTGGGGGCAAACAGCATGGCTGGGGCTCTGCAAGGGCCCTGGGGCAGACGGGAAGGAGCAGCAGAGCAGGGGCTGATCCATCCCCAGGGCGCTGCACAGCCCAGGGCAGTGTCCCAGAGCGTCCTGATGGAGCTGCCAACAACATCCCCCCTCTGCAGCCCTGGCCTCTCCCCCAGCTCACACAGGTGCCCCATCCTTGCAGGCACAGCCACGGCAGCACTGGCTCAGCAGCCCCTGTTTGCATTGCACACAGCAGGCGGGAGCACCCCCATGCTGTTGCTGTGGGGACATGAACCTGAGGGAGCACAAATGCCATCAGCCCCTGGGGCCAGCAAGGGCTGGGGGACACCAGGGAAACCACTCAGCTTTGTCCTGGCCTCTGCACTCAGCCAGAAAGTTTGTTCCCATCGGCTGGGAGTTTCCTGTGCCACTGCAGACGCTGTTGCTCAGAGCCAGGGCTGCCTGGCAGCCACCCCCACCACTGCCCTCAGCATTTCCTTGCCTTCACCTTTGCTTTCTTACTCTTCCTGCTACAAATTTCTTCTAATTGCTCGCCGCAGTGGGCCCAGAACTGGACACAGCACTCAAGGTGCTGCCCAACCAGTGCTGAGCACAGGGGAAGAATCCCTCCCCTGCTCCTGCTGGCCACACCATTCCTGAGCCAGGCCAGGAGCCATTGGCCTTCTTGCCCACCTGGGCACACTGCTGCCTCATGTCCAGCCTGCTGTCCATCAGTCCCTGCAGGTCCCTTTCTGCCTGGCTGCTCTCCAGCCACTCTGTCCCCAGCCTGTAGTGCTGCAGGGCTTGTTGTGGCCAAAGTGCAGGACCCGGCACTTGGACTTGTTAAACCTCACCTTGTTGGATTTGGGCCCTGGATCCAGCCTGTCCAGGGCCCTGTGCAGAGCCCTCCTATCCTCCAGCAGATCAACACTCCCAGACAACTTGGTGTCACCACGATTCCATGAGGCCCCAGAGTGTCCCGATGGTCTCCATGATTCCATGAGGCCTCCCAGTGTCACAATGTCTTTTTGGTTCCATGGGACCCCTTGGTGTCACAAAGTCCCTTGGATCCCTTGGCCCTACAGTGTCACAATGGATCCTTGGTTCCATGAGGTCTGGCAGTGCAGCAATGCTCTTCTTGGTTCCACAGGGTCACAATGGCTTCTTGGTCCCAAGGGACACTCTTGCAGTCTCTAGCTGGTCAGAGTGACCCCAAGAAATGTTAGAAAGTTTTTTTTCCCAGCCCGGCAGTCGAACAAGCAGTCCGAGCTCTTCATTTCTCAGTCTCAAGATTGTTTATTGTATCTTATCTATAAAAATTCTTTTTCCTGACCTGCCGAGGTCCACTCAGCAAGACAGTCTAAGGCACTCTGCCTGCCCCAGGGCTGCGTTATCTTTTTACACTAAAAACTACATGTACAATATTTAAAATTACTTTCCAATACCTATCACCTATGTTAGACAGTAAGCTTCTACTCTAAACCAACCTAAAAGTGCCATTATCACAGCAGAAGACAGAGGCCAAGCAGAAGAAAGAGAACGGCTGGAATCACCCAGATCCCTCCATCTTTCCCCCTGAACCCCCATTCTAAAAACCCCGAAAATCTATTTTTTCACCCCGTGATAAATTCACTATCATTCTACTTCAACTTTCATGGCTTGTAATTCTTCATATAAGGTTGGTAATTGTTTTTTTAAAGGGCTAAATCAAAGGAACAGGGGTCTTGGGCTCTGTGCCAAGGTGTCTGAGCCCCCTGGGCAGGGACTCGAGTCCTCCAGGGCAGCCAGAGGAATTTCCTGGGTTCTGACAGGGAGTGACTGGAACAAAAGTGAGGGTTAAAGGGAGCAACTGGAACCATGTGGGGCACAACTGGTTCATACTGGCAGGGACTGGAACCACACTGGTATAATCTCTGGGTCATACTGGGTGTGACTGGACTAATACTGGGAGGGTCTGAGAGTGACTGGGAACACACCATGCACATCATCCCTGTGCTGGGGGGGACTGGGAGCAACTGGGAGCATGTTGGGAGCCAATGGCATCATACTGGGAATGACTGGGTTGATCTAGCTGGAGGCAACTGGGACCATACTGGGAGTGATTGGAAGTTACTGGGATTATACTGGGACCATACTGGGAGTGCTGGCATGTGACAAGGATCATACTGGAGGTTACTGGGCTCATATTGCTGTTGAAAAGGAGCAACTGGGATCACACTTTGGGTGCTACTGGGATCAACTGAGAGAAACTGGGACCATGCTGCAAGCAAACTGGAGGAACTGGGAATGACTGGATGCATGCTGGAGGCAACTGGGATATACTGGGAATGACTGAAATCATACTGAGATAACAAGCACCTTACTGGGAGCACTGGGAGTGTCTGGGAATAACCATGGACATCTTGAGGGCAACTGGGATATACTGGGAGTGTCTGTAATCATACTGGTGATCACTGGGAACACACTGGGAACAACGGGGACCAAGCTGGGGAGAACTGGGACCCCACACTGGGGACAACTGGGAGTGAGTGGGAGTGACTGGGTCTACACTGGGGGCAACTGGACATGACTGGGACCATGCTGGGAGGGACTGGGATCATATGGGCAGCTGAACCATGCTGAGGTAACTGGGAGTGCCTGGCAATGACTATGAGAATGTTCAGGGCAACTGGGATATACTGGGAGTGCCTGAGACCACGCAGGTGGTGACTGGGACAATACTCGGAGCCACTGGGAATGTGCTGGGGGGAACTGGGACCATGCTGGGGACAAGTGTGAGTGACTGGGGCCCTGCTGGGAAAGACTGGCATCATACTGGGAGTTACTGGGGCTATACTAGGGGCAACTGGGAGAACAGGGAACACACTGGACTAAAGTGGGAGCAACTGGGACCGTACTGGGGGCAAACTGCATCATAATGGAGAATGACTGGGAGTGCCTGGGCTCATGCTGGGAGCAGCTCCTGCCGGCCCCGGCAGCCCCGAACCCTTTCCCAGCCATGCCGCCCCTCCAGCCCCAGCCCCCCCAGTGCCGGGGTGCCAGCAGTGCCAGGGGTTCCCCCCCCACCTCGGGGTCCCCCTTTGGCTTCTGGGGCTCTCCTCTCTCCGGGCTCCCGCTCAGGGAAGCCGCGGCTCTCCTGGGGCTCCCCAAAACCGGTGTCCCACTGCCAGGGCTCTGCCGCCACCGCCCCCACCCGGACCCCCCAAAAACACCTCCCGAGGAGCCCCCAATGTCACCCCAAGGGCCACCTGCAGCTCGGGTTTGGAGCCCCGCCAGCTCCAAACATCCCCCCAAAAACCCCAAACCCAGGCACCCCCCGGGATCTTTGGGCCGAGCTCCCCCGCTCCGGCCACCTGCGGGATGGGGGGCGATGCTCCCGGGGTGCTGCGAGTTCAGGCAGCGCCGGAGCCGCGGCGATTCCCCGTCCTTTCCTCCTGCTGCTTCCTGCTGCCGCTCCACTTCTTCCTCCCTCCCTCCTCCTCCTCCCCACTCCCGGAGCCCTCGCAGCCCGCAGGAGGGGCGGGGATGGAGCCGGGACGGGTCGGGACGCAGAGAGGGCTGGGGGGATGCCAGGAGTGGGAGTGACTGGGCTGTACTGGGATCACACTGGGATCACACTGGGATCACACTGGGAGTGAGGGGGAGCAGCGCGATGGCTCCAGCGCTGGGGCTGGGGGCGCTCCTGGGGGCCAGGGGGGAGTGGGACCCCCGGCACCGGGACCCTGAACCAGCACTGCTGGCACCGGGACCTCCCTGCTCCCCTTATCCTCCACAGAGACCCTCCTGAATCCCCCATTCCTGGACATCAGGAGTCCCCGCTCCCCTTTTCCCAGCCATACCATGGTGCCAGCCTCCAGACTTGGCATAGGCTTGACTCTGGGACAGCCTGGAATGCCTTGGTCCTCCATTCCTGCCTTTGCCCAGCACTGAGACCCTCCCTGCCCCTCAGCTGTGCCCTGTCCTTTGGCTGTCCTGTCCCCTGTCCCTCAGCTCTGTGGGGCCGGGGGGGGGCAGCAGGACCCAGGGCAGCCCTGGGGGAGAACAACCCTGAGCCCCAGCTGGGCCAGTTCCCCCAGTTCCCCCCAGGTCACTCCCAGCATGGGCCCTGTGGCTCCCAGTCACCCCCAGCATGGTCCCAGTCACTTCCAGTTACACTCAGTATGATCCCAGTATCATCCCAGTCACTCCCAGTATGATCCCAGCATGATCCCAGGTGTTCCCATTCACCCCTACCATAGTTCCAGGTGCTCCCAGTATGGTTCCAGTCCTTCCCAGTATGATTCCAGTATGAACCCAGTCACTCTCAGTACAGTGCCATTTTCCCCCAGTATGGTCCCAGTCACTCCAAGTCACCCAGTATGATTCCA
Source organism: Calcarius lapponicus (assembly GCA_039654755.1). NCBI lineage: Eukaryota > Metazoa > Chordata > Aves > Passeriformes > Fringillidae > Calcarius > Calcarius lapponicus. Next base: position 1,206,565 of record JBBFKN010000043.1, read on the forward strand.
GTCACTCCCAGATACTCCCAGTACTCTTCCAGTAACTTTCTTTATGGTTTCTTATGTGATCCAAGTCACCCCTGATCTCTTCCAGTATATCCCAGTTGTCCCTAATGTGTTTCCCACTCACTTCCAGTTGCTCCCAGTATGATTCCAGTTGCTCATAGCCACTCCCAGTCACCTCCAGCATGATTCCAGTCACTTCCTGTATATATCCCAGTTGCCATCAGCCTGCCCCCAGTCACTTCCAGTATGATTCCAGAAGGATCCCAGTCACACCCTCAGTGTGGTGCCAGTTGCTCCCAGTCTGATCCCATTTGTCCCAGCATGGTCCCATTTCCTCCCAGGGTGATCCCGGTTGCCTCTAGCACAGTCCCTCTCAGTATGATCCTGCTCTGATGCCATGATGATCCCAGTTGCTCCCAGCGTGGTCCTAGCTGCTCCCAGTTGCTCCCAGTGGCCCCGGTGTGATGTTTTGGAATTGGAGGAAATTTAGGGAAGTGATGCAAAATTTTGTGTATATCTGACAGTCTGTTGAGCTGCTGAAAAGCTAGACACGCTTTTGTGAAACACACATGTTAAAGATGAAAAAATTTGGAAACTTTTTTTTTCTTTGTTGGTTTGCAGGGAGGTGCTGTGTTTTGGATTGGGCTCTGTGTCTCAGCTGGGCCAGGCTGGGCTGGACTGGGCTGGACTGGGCTGGGCTGGGCTGGGCTGGGCGTCTTGCTGTGGGCTGGGCTTTTCTATTTTCTGGGCTGGTGCTGGCTTCTCTCTCCACAGGCTCTGGTTTGGCCGGGCTGGGCTTCAGCAGCTGCCGGGCAAGGAGACAGGGGAGGCTGTGGAGCTTTAGCCAGAGCAGGGCTGGCTGTGCCTGTGAGGATCTCGCTGTCAGGCTGCTGCTGCTTCTTCTTCTTCTTAGCGTGGGTGAGACCAGAGACTTCTGTAGCTGGTGTAGAAAACTAAACACTGACTATAAAGCTGATCTGAACACAACTGAGCCACAGCTTTCTGTTACAAGCTATTGGTGGGTAGGCTTCAGGCATGATGTTAACTTTTTCAGTACTTCAATCTTCTTTTGAGTGAGAGAAAAGGACAAAATGCAAGTATATTTAAAAACAACGTGAAGACATTCAAGTTAATAAAGAAGTTAAGTCCCAGATGGGAGGGGTGAAAAGATGCTTTGTTTTTAGAGCTGAAATCCTCTTGTAAGCTATAAAGAAAAGACTCTTTTTCCTTATAACACATAAAACTACAAGGAGATAAAAGTGTTCCAATTGATATCCAGTAAAGGCCTCCATGTTAAAGTAAGCAGATGTTAAAATAACTGTAATCCCATGAGAAGTTTATACAAAGAAAGAGCGTAGTCTTGTGCTTCTAAAAAAAGAAGATCTCTGTTCCCAGAGATGAAGATGATTTTAGGGCCTGATAATGAGAACTTTTGCCTTTGAACAGCCCATCTTTAAAACAATACCCCATAAATCAACATAGCCCATCGCCAAGCTGTGGGAAGGCTTGTAGAAATAAGAAAGATTTCACAGTAGCAAGGTTCCCCTGGCGATTGTTATTCATAACAAAATTGAGAACCATGAGAAAAATGTTTTTTCCTTTTGTAGAAAAGTCTCCATAACTTTAACAAGAGGGACGTCTCTCCCTAAGTGAACTAAGAAAAGACCATTTTAGAGGTAGTAAACTGACTAACAATCGTAAGTTTAGTTTGTTTACATTGTCAGTGAGAAAGAAAAAGTTGTGGGGAGAAGTGTTCTGAAAAGTTTGCTTTGATTCTTACTACCTTTTTTTTCCCTTTTAGTTACTTTTAATAAAATTTTTCTTTATACCCTTTTAAAGTTTTGAGCCTGCTTTACCTTTCTCCTGATCCTACCTCAGAAGAAAAAATAAGTGTATTAGTAATTAACCAACACCAAACCCACCACATTCTTTCGTATATTAGCCAAAAAAAATCTCAAAATTAAAGAGATCTTAAATTAGCAAACCAAAAGCACCACACCCTAGCACAGACCCAGTCACTCCAGTATGATCCCAGTATGAATCCACTGTGATCCCAGTCTTCCCCAGCACAGTCCCAGTCAATCCCAGTTGCCCCCAGCATAGACTCAGTGACTCCAGTTGCTCTCAGTGTGTTCCCAGTCACCCCCAGTATGGTTACAGACACTCCCAGTATATCCCAGTTGGTCCCACTGTGATCCCTGTTGCCCCAGTTCTGGCCCTGCAGGGTCCCAGTGTGCTCTGATCCTGCTCCCAGCGGGTCCCAGTGCCGGGTGCGATGTATCCCAGTGTATCCTGGTGTATCCCGGTGTATCCCGGAGTGTCCTGGTGTATCTCAGTGCATCCCAGTGTGTCCTAGTGTATCCCAGTGTATCCTGGTGTGTGCTGATTTGTCCTGTTGTATCCCAGTGTATCCCAGTGTGTCCCACTGTCCCAGTCCATCCCAGCCTGTCCCAGTCCATCCTGGTCCCCTCCCTTCACTGGGAGGGACTGGGATCATACTGGTGGAAAGTGGAACCTTACTGGGCCAAGTGGATGTGACTGGGAATGACTGTGAGTGTGCTGAGGGCAACTGGGATATACTGGGAGTGTCTGTGACCATACTGGGGGTGACTGGGAACACACTGAGAGTCCCAGTGGGTCCAAGGACACCGTGGTGACACTCTGGGGACCTCATGGAACCAAGGGGATCATTGTGGCACCCCTGGAGCCCATGGAACCAAGGAGATCATTGTGGCACCACTGGAGCCCATGGAACCAAGGGGCCATGGTGACACAGTGGGGCTTCATGGAATCCAGAGACCATGATGGCTCTGTGGGGCCTGATGGAACCATGGAGACCATTGCGACCCTTCAGGGCCTGGTGTCACCCAGGGGGCATTATGACACCTCAGGGCCTCAGGGAAGCAAGGGACCATTGGGACACCCTGGGGCCCCATGGAACCGAGGGAACATGAAACAGGTCTGGCTGGCTTGGTCTCCAGGGGCCCCCTGAGAGGTCTGGCTGAGGCTGGAATGGCAAGGGCTGCCTCTCATCAGCTCCTGGAGCATTGGGGCTCTGTGCTTTCCTTGCTATGGAAAAGAACTGTCCTTCTCTTCTAAGTACCCATGGCCAGAACTGGGATTTCAACTCCAAATTTTTCCCATAGGAATATTGCCAGGACAAGTCTGGCTGGCAGTGGTTTCACAAGGGTCACCTCTCATTTGTCCCCAAAACACTGGGGAAGGCTCTGTGCTTTCCAACTGTCCTGCTTCTCCCGGCACCCATGGCTGAGATTGGGCTTCCACCTCCAAAATTTCCTATATCCAAGGACTGCTCCCAGACAAAATCTGCCATTCCTGACAAGTCTGGCAGGCCTTGGCCTAGTGAGGCTCTCCAAATACTGGAGTTCTGCACTTTCCATCCTATGGAAAAGAACTGTCCTTCTTGGTCAGGTGCCCATGGCCAGAATTGGGAGTTCCATCTCCAACACTGCCTTACTGTGAGAGACTGGAGGAGATTGTTGGTTCAAAATATTTCATGTGTGCAGGGGAGGAAGGGGCAGGTCCAGCCTTGCCCTGCCCTGGAACCCCAGACCTGTCCTGCCCTAGAACCCCAATGCCCCCAGAGCCTCTATCGCAGCCCAGCAGTGGCTGCCAGTCCCTGGCACAGCACAGGCAATGCTCCACAGCCACCTCTGCAGCCCCCAGCCCAGCTCCTGAGGGACCAAATGAGCCCAAGCCCCACCTGGGGGAAGGGCCCAGGGAGACCAAGGGGTATTGAAGGCTGACCACAAGGCAAGCACACATCTTGACCCTGTATCCTCTTGGAATTTCCATCTGAACAGTGCTGGAATCCAGGAGTTTGTACCTGTTTATGTGCTTCTTTGTATCTTCTTTGTCTTTCTGTCTTTCAAATTCCCTCTATTTGCAAATTTTGAGTAATTTTAAATTGAAAAGGCTTAGAATTTGTGAAGTTGAATGGGCCAGGTTAATGTTATGAGAAGTGTTTTTGATTGATTGAATGTCATATTAAACATTTTGCCAAAGTTTCTCTGATTTTCTAATATTACCAGTAAAGGCGGTTTGGTTGTTTTGAGGTCCTCAGAATCTCTTGTTAGCATTTCTCCAGTACATCCAACTCAGATTACATAGTTGTAATTCCTTTTAAATGTCCCCTGGAGAGAGTTGTTTTGTGGATAGGGGTAAGGGCTTGTGTGTCCTGCTTGGCCCAGCCCAGGCAGGGCTTTCCCAGCCACATTCCACACTCCATTGCCCAGCTGGAGCCGCTGCTGCCTCTGAGTTGTGCTGCCCCAGCCCCAGGGACGCTCTCCTTGTCTGCCCATTCCCCCACGGTCTCTGGGCAGGGATGGCCTCACTGGGGGCTGCTGACATCCTCAGCAACTTGGAGGCTGCTGCTGAATTTCACTGCTGCAGAGGCTTCTTCAGCCTTCAGCTCTTCAGTGACGGAATTCAGTGTCCCAGGGCTCATTAGCACTCAAAACACCTTAACAAGCCAAACCTCTGGGGATCATTTGATTTTAATTTTCAAATCTTTTGTTTTTAAATGGAAATATCTCAGTAGTATATCCAAAGTGAATGCAATATATTTTAAAATACAGTGCCAAAAGATATTTTTTAGGTCCTGTTGAGGTTTTTTTTTCCTGTTAATTCATTGATATGTGCAATCTCCAATTGACACTGAATCCATGTACTGCTCCAAAGGCTTGTTCAGCCTTCAGCTCTTCAGTGCAGGAATTAAGTGCCTCCAGGGCTCATTAACATTCAGAACACCTGAACAAGCCAAGTCTCTGGGAATAATCTGATTTTAGTTTCCAAATCTTGTGTGTTTAATTTGACAAATTTCAGTAATGTGTTCGAAGTGAATGCATTATATTTAAAAACACAGTGAGAAAACATTTTTAAGTCGTGTTTAGGTTTTTTATTTTTTCCCCCTGTTAATAGCAATCGCCAATTGACATTGAATCCAAGTACCTCCTCATGCAGTTTGAATGGATATGAAAATCAAGACCCTCCATGGCTGACAATCAATCAGACTCTGTCCCTACCCCCACCCCACCATTTCCCCCATCCAAGCCCTGGCACTCAGAGCAGCCTTGTGCAAATCTGAGCTCCCTCCAGCCCCGGCTGCAGCTGCAGCTTTCAGCTCCTTGGCTCCAACTCCCACCTTCTTTCCTTGGAGAAGGAGCTGCCCCAGACACAGAGGGATGTTCATTTCTTGTCAGCCAACAAAGCCAAGGGAAGGCACAGCTCCATCAAATGCAAAAGTCATTCCTCTGCTGGATATTAAATTCACTTTCCACAGCAGACAGTCTCAGAGCAATGGAAAATACCTTCTGTGCCCAGCACAGATCCCAAGGTCCCCCCAAACCCTCCCTGCCCCAATTCTGCCCAGATTTGCTCTTTGCACACATGAGTCACACGCTGATGTCACCAAGCTCCCTCCATGCCCAGAGGCAGGAAAAGAGAGAAAGGGGAGGAAGAGCTCTCCTGTGCAGAGCCAAGGTCCAAGTGCAGCCCCTGCAGTGGGAACCACAGCCCATCAGGTTTGTGTCCTTTGGGCTCAGGGACTGGTGACACTCAGAGGCACAGAAAGGTTTCTTGCCAACAAACACAAGCTGAAGATTTGAACAGTTTAATAACCATCACAGCTCTTCCCTCAGCTCTCTGGGATGTCCCAGCAGCATCTGACATGTCCACCATCCCCCAGGGATTTCCGTACAGAAACAATTTTAGACAAAGATGTAAGAAAAAGCAATTCTATGATAATTTAAAACACAGCTGAGGTGATGATTAATTATTTATTTATTTGAACTTCAGAAATATTCGGCAAAATCTTGCTCCACAAAGCATGAAACCAGTCATTTGGTACTTGACAGGTACTTGACTGACCAGAAAGGATCTAGAGGAGCAAATTTGGGAGCAGTAGAAATACTTAGATCCATCTGCCCTAAATTAAGAGATGTCCTTAGATATGGCCATTTGAACAGGAGAGCAGGAAACAGCTGAAGGAAGAGGGAGATGAAATAAAAGATTGAATACTGGTGACACAAGTAGATGGGAAGATCAGTATTTCTTCTCCTTTTGCCATCAGTATGTTTCCAGGAAATCCTCATTCGTGATGGTAAAACTTTGCCTTTTCTTAAAAGTACGCAAATGACTCAGGTAATAAAGATTTGCTTGTATATTATGAAAGTAACAAGTATTAAAACCTGTGCCCCTTTCCAGGCAGACATCAGCTGTGTGCCCATGGACAGGCAGTGCCACTTGTGCCTTGAGATGCCCAGCTGGGACTGGAACTCACCGAGAGAACCGGAGGGAGAGCAGAGCACCTTGCAAGCTGCAGGCCCCTGACAGCCCCGCAGGGCTCCTGTCCCATCAACATCTGCTCTGCTCCACCCTGAAACAGGGCCCAGCATGGTGCCGGGATCATCAGAGAGCTGAGGTGTGTGCTGGAATTCAATGGCCTCCCCATCCCACAGCAGCCCTGCATTTCCCTGCTGCAGCCTTGGTCTCCAGCACAGCCATGGAGGCTCTTTGGGCTCTGGGCTGTTGCTGCAGCCCCCAAGGGCAGCTGAGCTCTGCCTTTGGCACAGTCAGGCCTGGCCAGCGCAGGCCATGCTCAGCAATTGCTTGTGTGCGCCTGGCCTTGCTGTCAGCCCCGGCAGCGGCTGCGTGGCCCCTTTGTGGCCCTGTGCTGGCCCAGCCATGGTGGCCCAGCCCCTGTGCAGGCCCAGCCCAGGCCAGGAGCATTGCGGCTGGGAACGGCCCCTGTGCCGTGGTGCCCACAGCAGCCTTGGGGCTCTGTGCCCCATGGCCTCCCTGCTGGGCAGCCTCTGCCAGCTGCTGCAGAGCCCCTGGCACCTGTGGGGCTGCACAGACAGCCCTGCCCCGGGCTCTGCCGGCCTCTGGGCCAGCAGAGAGGCCAGCCAGGGCTGGCCATGGTCGGGAACAGGCCCTGAGCCCCGCAGGAGGATGGAGCTGGGCCACAGCCAAACTCAGCCCAGGCCAAAGCTGGGCTCAGCAGCCAGGGCTGCCAACACATGGGCGCAGAGGCTGGCGCTGACAAATGTCCTGGGCCCCCTCCCTGCTCTGTCTGTTCCACCAAGGGCACAGAGCAGCCTCCTCTCTGGGCCACTTGCCTGTTTGCAATGCCTTGCACAGGCGCTGGCCCTGCCCCACAAGGCCTGGCCTGAGTCCTGCCCCTGCCCGCTCAGCCAGGCTGAGATGGACACTGATGGTTTCTGGGCCAGGCTCTCTGAGCCCAGCCCAGCTCCCTGCAAGCTCTGCCAGCTGCCCTGAGCTCTGGGCAGCACCAAGGGCCTCTCTGAGCCCAGCCCAGCCCAGCCGGCTCTGGCCCCACAGCTCTGCTCAGGCCAGGCTGCTCTGGGCACTGCCCCACGGCCTCAGCCCCTGGCAAGGGCACAGCAGCAGCTGCAGCTGACACAGGACTCAGCCCCAGCCATGGGGGAAGGTGCTGGGCCAAGGCCAAAGGAGGCTCCCATTGTGCCCTGCTCCCCTCGGGCTGAGGTGCTGAGAGCTCTGTAGCCCCTGCTGCCATCCCATCTGCCCAGGGCAGCACAAGAGCCGCGGCCTTGGGGCCATCAAGAGCTGCTCCTGCTCCAGGCCCAGGGCCCATGGCAAAGCTGGGGCAGCCACAAAGCTGTGCCCATTTCTGTTCATTGCTGCTCTGATAGAGATGGATCCTCAGCCACTTTGAGGTTGCTGATGAATTTTACAGCTCCAGAGACTTCTTCTTTCTTGAGCTCTTCAGTTCAGGAATTCTGTGAGAAGAGCTCATAAACATTTGTTCAGAATACCTGAACAAGGAAAGCTCCTGGGAATCATTCACATCTTCACTACTTACTGTGGTTAATGTTAGAATATTAAACTAACTAAAGACTGGAAAAATACAGGACCCAGGTAATCTAAGTCCCTGCACCTGCAAAACACTGTGTCCTGGAGCATAGCTGTGGTACGATAACAAGTAGTGAAACAGACACGAGAAAGAGAATTTTAACACTTAAAGAATAAGGAAGAATGGATATTGTGGCAGAACCAATAGACTGTTTAGATTACAGAATATTCATGACCTTATTACAGCTGTAAATAAATATCTGGAGCTCTAATCAATAAGCGGAGCTTGCTGATCACTTATATTGAGAGCTCAAGTCCCCCTGCATTCTGCGACAGGTTAATTAGACAGATGACAGAGGTGTACTCAAAGTGAATATACAATAGTAAAAAACAATGCCAAGAGTACGGTTTTGCTCTGTTAAGTTTTATTTTTGTGTTTATAAATTGATCTCAACAAGGTCCAATTGATAGTGACCCCCAGCACCTTCTAATGCAGTCTGAAGAGACATGAAAACCAAGACCCTTCATTGCTGACAATCAATAACATGCTGTGTCCACACCCCCTCCCCACCATTTCCCTCATCCAGCCCCTGGGACTCCTATGGATCAGGAATGGTGTGGCCAGCAGGAGCAGGGCTGTGATTCTTCCCCTGTGATCAGCACTGCTTGGGCAGCACCTTGAGTGCTCTGTCCATTTCTGGGCCCTCAATTTAGGAAGGACATGGAGGGGCTGGAGCGTGTCCAGAGAAGGGAAACAAGGCTGGTGGGGGGTCTGGAACACAAGTGCTGTGAGGAGCACAGGCTGAGGGAGCTGGGGAGCACAGGCTGAGGGAGCTGGGGTTGTTTATCCTGGAGAAGAGGAGGCTCAGGGGAGACAAGGCAGTGTCAGGGCACAGGTTGGACCTGATGATCTCCAAGGTCTTTTCCAACCTTGCTGATTCTGGGATTCTCTGAAACCACCCTTGGAGCGGTTGCAGGATGAGCCCTGGGCCTCCTCTTCAGCAGCTCCAGCAGCCCAGGTCCCTCAGCTTCTCCTGCCAGCCCCAAAGCCCATCCTGTCAGTCCTGCAGAGCCTCTGCAGCTCCTCCTCATTGCCCAGAACAGGGAGCCCCAGAGGCAGACACAGTAGCCCAGATGTGCCCCCCCTGGCCTGGGGTGCCTCTGGCAAGGGAGCAGCACCAGGCACTGCAGGAGCCTGCAGACAATTCCTGCAGCACTTGGAAGATGATCATGCTCGCAAAGGGACGTTCCCATGGGGCCAAGTCAGGAACTGCAATGGGGAGTGGGGCCAGAGAGGAAAGGGCAAACAAGAATGGGCTGTTTGCAGGGCAGGTAACAGGGCTGGGCAATGGGATAAAATTTGTACAAAGGAAGAGTAAAGAAATCAAAGGTGAAGCAAAGGAAATGCTCAGGCCCCACACTGGGGCTGCTCACGGGGGTTTTCTGTGCTGAGCATTGGCCTGGCCGTGTTCTTGAGAGAGCCTGGGCAAGGAGCCTGGAGCCCCCAGGGCCTGGGCTGAGGCGTCAGCGCTGCCCCAGCAGTGCCCATGGCCTGTCCCTGCTGCAGCCCCGGCACTGCCACCCCCAGGGCTGTGCCCGGCCCCGAGAGCACTCAGGCCCTGCAGCAACACCAGGGCCAGCAGGGCAGCGGGGCAGGGCCACGGCAGCAGCACTGGCAACACCAAGTGCTGCTGCTGCTGCTGGGCACAGCTGCTGGGCCAGCACTGATCTGCCCCAGCTCTGCACACAGACATTGCTGCTGCAGCTCCAGAGAAGGCAACAAAAGGGCATCTCTGCAAAAAACTGCTGGGAGATCCTTTAATTCCTTTAAAGCCACCGAGAGCACAGCCCCTCATTGACACAGTCTGTGGCCACAGGGAAGCTGGAGAGAAACAAAATGAGAAATGGCACAGACAGTGACATGTCTTTGTGGACAGTATCAAGAAGAGGAAATCAAAGAAAAAGAACCTCTAAGATGAAACCAACAAGAAGTATGAAAGATGACTTTTATTACAAGTGATTTTCAGAAATTGGCCAGCAGTTTAATGTTTCTGAAAGCATCCAGTCATCAGTCTCCACACTGCAGCCTTGAGCTCCTGGTTCCTCAGGCTGTAGATGAGGGGGTTCAGGGCTGGAGGCACCACCGAGTACAGAACTGACACAGCCAGATCCAGGCATGGGGAGGACATGGAGGGGGGCTTCAGGTGAGCAAATGTGCCAGTGCTGAGGTACAGAAAGACCACAGCCAGGTGAGGGAGGCAGGTGGAAAAGGCTTTGTGCCGTCCCTGCTCAGAGGGGATCCTCAGCACAACCCTGAAGATCTGCACATCGGAGAAAACAATGAACACAAAACAGCCAAATGCTAAGGAGATGGAAAACACAATGGACCTAAATTCCCTGAGGTTTGAATGTGAGCAGGAGAGCTTGAGGATCTGAGGGATTTCACAGAAGAACTGGCCCAGGACATTGCCATGGCAAAAGGGCAGGGAAAATGTATTGGCTGTGTGCAGCAGAGCAGTGAGAAAGGCACTGGCCCAGGCAGCTGCTGCCATGTGGGCACAAGCTCTGCTGCCCAGGAGGGTCTCGTAGTGCAGGGGTTTGCAGATGGACACATAGCGGTCGTAGCACATGATGGTCAGGAGAAAATACTCAGCTGAGAGGAAGAACATAAAGAAAAAGAGCTGAGCAGCACATCCTGTGTAGGAGATGTTCCTGGTGTCCCAGAGGGAATTGTGCATGGCTTTGGGGACGGTGGTGCAGATGGAGCCCAGGTCAGTGAGGGCCAGATTGAGCAGGAAGAAGAACATGGGCGTGTGCAGGTGGTGGCCGCAGGCTACGGCGCTGATGATGAGGCCGTTGCCCAGGAGGGCAGCCAGGGAGATGCCCAGCAAGAGGCAGAAGTGCAGGAGCTGCAGCTGCCGCGTGTCTGCCAATGCCAGCAGGAGGAAGTGCCTGATGGAGCTGCTGTTGGACATTTGCTGGGGCTGCACACAGGGATCTGTGCATGGACAAAAGGACAGTTAAGATTTAGAGGAGATACCTGTAACCAAAATCAAAGACATTTCCCATACACCTTTCCCTGGAACACAAACGGAAACCCTTCTGTGTTCAAGAGTTCCGGGTTATTCTTCAAAATCTCCCTCATGCCTTTCCTGGTATTCTTGGATATCAGAAACCCTCAGCATTTCTGCTGCACTCAGGGAAAGCAGAGCAAGGTCTGTGTGGGAAAGTGATGAGTGAAGACTGTGCAAAGATGGTCTGTCATTCTGACCCGTTCAGATTTTCTCTGGATTTTAACATTGCTTACCTGGAGGGTGATCACCTTCCCATGCTCCCCTTAAAATATCACCAGGTACTGCTGAGTCAGATGGATCCACCACAGCCCAGCTCCACATTTGTAGCCAAGGACTCATGTTGCTCATTTCACCAACCCACAGCATTTTCAGTGTCACAAAACCTCTGCCTTTCCCAATCAATCTCATAACTCAGAGATGATACAGGACAGGTTTGCACCCTGGATTGGAGCTCCCAGCTTGGACTGAAATCTCAGGGAGACTTCCAAGTGTCCTTATGCTGGCATTGGATTGATGGAGATGCAGCTCCTTCCCTGGCTGCCCTGACAGCATTGCCCAGAGCCAGGCACTGGGGACAGCATCACCCTGAGCCAGCTGTGCCCCCTGCCAGAGCCCCCAGGGCCGGGCAGCTGCTCCCAGCCCTGTGCTCTGCAGAGGGAACTGGGCCCGGGGCTGCAGAGCTGCCCCACGGCTCTGCTGCAGCTCTGCCTGCACAGGAGGGGCTGCACGCCTTGGAGCCCCGGCCCTGAGGGCAGAGGCTGGGCTGGGGCACAGGAGGGAGGGGGCTTGTTCAGAGGGAGGGGCTGCACTGGAGGGGATCCTGTGGGCATCTCTAAACTCTCCCTGCCACAGCATTGCTGGGGTTTGTTTTCTCTCATTGTCTGATCTTCTCTCTGCTTCCTGGAGATTTCCCTGCTGCAGGTGTTTCCCTGTGCCTGATCTCTCCTTGCCAGCACTCACAGACCCCAAATCTCTGTGCCCTCTCCTTGGCCCAACAGAACCCTGCCTGTTTGCAGGGCACTGGCTGGGGGCAGGTTCTGTTTGCAGCTTGGAGAAAGGACAGCTCAGACTGAGCCTGATGGGTCCAGCAAAGGTGATGCTGCTGCTGTCCATGGGCAGAGTGGCTGAAAGCACATTAGGGATCTCCTGTGAGCCTATTGATCACTAAAAGTAACAGTTTGGATATCTCAAGTTCTTGTCAGCATTCATAATTAATAATTCCTAATCAACCTTTAATATTTATCCCCCCTCCCTGCCATGCTCTAGTAGTAGGAAACTGAATACAAAGGCTTAGGAATATCCTATTTTCTTTTAAAATCCTTGTCTTGGAAATATTTTATGACTGACCAGAACCCCTCAGCATGTCAGATCTTCATGAGCATTTCACCTCCCAAACACCAGAAATACCCAAAGTTGTACTCACAGGCTCTGGAGACAATGGGATGCTCCAGCTTTAGGAGATGGCTTCAGGAGCTGCAGCTGCATTGTCCTGCAGCCAGAGGCTCCTGTGCCAAGGGCTGGTAGGGATTGTGCCCCAGGCACTTCTCAGCCCCTTCCCAGCCCTGACTGATTGAAGCTCTCTGTGCCTCTGTGCTGTGCCCGGGCTGGCTGCAGGCAGTGCCCCAGCCCTGCTGGTCTGGCAGAAGAGCTGCTCATCAAGAGAAATGTGCTTTTGAAGCTCTTCTTGCTTACCAGGAGCTGCTTCTGTGTCAGGAGCCCAGCCCAGCTCAGCAGCACAGACACAGCACAAGGACTTTAATGAGCCTCTGGGGCTTTGTGCTCAGGCCCTGAACATCAGTCCCTGAGAGGCAGCTGAAGAAACCTCTCCAGAACTCCAAGGCAGAATCCAACTCCAAAGTTCATTGGACTTTTAATGGGTCCCACTGAGGGACACGACTGAGAAAGTGTCCCCAGGCCCCAGGCAGAGCAGAGAACTGCAGGCAGTGATGACAGGTGGGCACAAAGAGAAGCCAAGTCTTGGTGCCCTGGGGCACAGCAGGGTCTGTGCCAGCAAGGGCTGGGAGGAGACACCTTGTCCTGAGGCCCTGGGGCCTCCTGGCACAGCCCCAGCCAGGCTGGGCACTGTCAGCCCCTTGTCTTGCCCTCAGCATCCCCCCCTAGCCCACATCCCAGTGGCCTCAAGGATCTGCTGGAAGGAGTCCCTGGGGAGCCTTGCTCAGCAATGGCCCTGGGGGCTCCTCAATGCTCCCTGCAGGGACTGCAGGTTTTTCAAAGGACTTTGGGTTTGGCTTTTGCCTTGGAGTCTCTGAGAGATTTGTGCAATCATGGCCTCCAATTATCTGCTGTAATGAGTCCCTGGAGAGGCTTTGTCAGTAACAACACTCAGTGGGGCTCATTAATGCTTCAGGGTACTTCAGTTATTTGAAGGTACTTGGTGTTTTCCTTTTGATACAGACTCTGTGAGAGGTTTGTGCAATCATGGCCCCAATTATCTGCTTTAATGAGTCCCTTGAGGGCTTTGTACTGACACTCAGTGGGGCTCATTAATACTTTGAGATACTCAAGGTTTTTAAGGTACTTTGGATTTTCCTTTCTACACTGAGTCTCTGAGAAGTTTTTCTGTGATCTTAACCTCCAGTTCTCTCCTCCAAGCAACCCATGAGGAGCCTGTGTTGGGGATGGACCTCAGTGAGATCCAGTCATGCTTTGAGACACTTTGGAGTTTTGTTTTGACTTTGACTCCTGGAAAAGTTTGTGCAATCTCCTTTTAGGCTCTGAGGTTCAAGGGCTCAACTCCAAATACACCACGGGGCTCATTAAGATCAGGCAAGTCCTGACAAACCATGGCTCTGCCTTGATTTTTCTCTGCCCTAGTGGAGTTCATCAGGAAGTGTTCTGTATTGGTTTTGGTTTGTCAATTTGAATTTTCTTGGCCAATTCATCAATTAGCATAGTGGGTTTAGTATTGGCTAATTACCAGTGCACTTACTAGAATATACTTACTCATTTCCTGCTGTGAAGTAGGATTAGGAGAAAGGCAAAGTGAGCTCAAAACTTTAAAAGGGTATAAAGAAAAGTTTATTAAGAGTAACTAAAGAAAGAGAAATAAGAATCAGAATAAAACTTTCAGAACTCTTCTCCTCTCCCTATAACCTTTTCTTTCTTACTGACAATGTAAAGTGAAAAAACGTAAAATTTTCAGTCAGTTTACCACTTCTAGAAGAGTCTTTCTTCACTTTACATAGGGAGAGGAGTCTCTCTTTCATGCTATGGAGACTTCACAAGGAAACAGTTGTCTCATGGCTCCCAATTCCCATGAATAGCAGCTACCTTGAAAAATCTGCAATTGTGAAGTCCCTCCCATTTTTTCCCAGCTTTTCCCACAGCTGTGTTTAGGGGCCATGTCAGCTTATGGGGTATTAGTTTAAAGATGAGCTGTTTAAGAACAAAGGTTCTCTTCACCTGTTTCTGAAATCATCTTCATCTCTGAGAATAGAGATCTTCTTCTCTCCCTGAGGGCACAGGGTCTCATCACTCTGCTCTCTTTCTCTTTACAAACTTCTCATGGGATCACAGCTACTTCAACATTTGCTTCCTTTAGCATGGAGTCCTTTGCTGAACAAGTCATCTCCCCATACTTTTCAATGCCTTATAGGAAAAAGAGAGTCTGATGTATCAATTACATCTTTCTCCATAGCTTTACAAGAGGATTTCAGCCCCAAGATCAAGGCATCTCCTCATCCCTCCCATCTGGGACTCAACTTCCTCTTCACTGACCTTGGTGTCTTCATGTTGCTCCTCTATGTGCCTGCACTTTGTCCTTTTCTCTCACTCGAGGGAGGATGGAAGCACTGAAAGAGTTCATATCTCACCCGGGGCCTGCAGATGGTTCTGTGACCCTGGCCAGGCTTGGTGCTTGCGGCCGGAGCTGTTTTACGATGGAGGTTTCTGCAGCGGCTGCGCTGGGGCTGTGTCAGGATGGGCCACGCTGGGGCAGGGCCAGGATCTCAGCAGCCAGGCCAGAGCACAGCAGCAGCACGGCCGCGGCCGATGGCTTCTCCTCCCCTGCCTGGGGCTTGCGGCTGAACCCCAGCGGTGGCAGAATCTTGGCCGAGCCGGCCCAGCCCGGGGCTGCTCCTGGGGCCCGGCGGATCCTGGCTGGGCCCGGGCTGGCGGCGGGGCAGGGCTCAGCAGGGCCCAGATGTTCCCAACTGCAGCCATGGCCCGGCCCGGCCTCGGCCCCACGGCCTCCCCTGCCCTGCCCGGCAGCCATGGGGCCTGGCGGGGTCCCTGGGAAGGGGCCCGGCCCCACGGCAGGAGCCGCCCGGCCCGGCCTGGCTGAGACGGGGCCGGGTCAGCCTTGGTACCTCTGTGCCAGCCAGAAGGGAAAGAGACCCTCCCAGGCTTTCTCATCTTTAACATGTGTCTGCACAGAGGCGTGTGCAGTTTCCTTAGTGGTTTAAGAGATTGTCAATTCTCAAAGCTAATTACTGATTGGCTTTTTGTCAGACACAGAGGAAACTGCTAGCAGTTTATCTTAGGACATAATTTCCATGATGCAAAACCCCCACAACAGCACAGAGCACAGAGCTCCTTTGTCCATATGTGGTGGTCATGTGCCCGAGGTTTCAAAAACCCTTCTTCGGAGATCTCTGGGCCCTCTCCAAGGTGTTTTCAAATGAAAACATTCAGCTCATAGTCTAAGAAAATCACCAAAGGACAGGGCCAGCCTGACCTGTCTGTCCTGGCTACTTTTGTCTGGGAGCAATACCTTGATATATGGAATTTGTGAAGGCCAAATTCTAATTTTGGCCATGTCCCCTGGACACAAAGGCTGGTTCTTCTCCATAGGAAGGAAGGAACAGAACTGCAGTATTTCAGGGGCTGATGAGAGGTGATCACCAGAGGCCAAAGCCAGCCAGAACAAGCAGGATTTTTTCTGGGAGATACCCTTGCATATAGGAAATTTTTTAGGGAGAGTACAACTTTTGACAATGGGCACCTGAAAAGGGGGATGGTTCTTTTCCATAGCAAGGAAAGCACAGAGCCCCAGAGCTCCAGAGCTGATGAGAGGCAGCGCTTGACATCCCAAGATCAAGCCAGACCTGTCAGGTGGCACCTGGGAGGCGAAGCCAGCCAGATCTGTTCCATGTTCCCTCAGTTCCATGGGACCCCACAGTGTCCCAATGGTCCCTTGCTTCCATGGGGCCCTGAGGTGTCATATAGCCCCCTTGGTGACCCCAGGCCCTGAAGGGCCACAATGGTCTCCATGGTTCCATCAGGCCCCACAGAGCCATCATGGTCTCTGGGTTCCATGCATCCCCTCTGTGTCACCATGGCCCCTTGGTTCCATGGGGTCCAGTGGTGCCACAATGATCCCCTTGGTTCCATGGGCTCCAGGGGTGCCACAATGATCCCCTTGGTTCCATGGGCTCCAGTGGTGCCACAATGATCCCCTTGGTTTCCTGAGGTCCCCACAGTGTCCCAGAGATCTCCATGGGAAGGAAAGAACCCAGCCCTGGTGTTGCAGGGGCAGCCACCAGAGGCCAAGGCCAGCCAGACTTGATGGTACTGGCAGATTTTGCCTGGGAGCAGCCCTTGGATATATAGAATTCCAGAGGTAGAATCTCAATTTCAGACATGGACACCTGGAGGAGAAGGACATTTCTTCTCCATAGGAAGGAGAGCACATAAAACCAGTGTTTGAAGGGCAGATGAAAGGTAGCCATCAGAGTCCTAGGTTAGCTAGATTTCTCTCTCCAGGTAACTTTTGTCTGATAGCAACCCTTGGATATGGGGAATTTTGGAGGTGGAACCTCAGTTTTGACCATTTCTGTGTAGATAAGAAGGAAGGTTATTTTCCATAGGAGAGAAAGGACCGAGCCCAAATATTTCAAAGGCTGAAGAGGAGAGAGGTAGCTCCTGGGAGGCTAAGCCAAGCAGACCTGTTTGTCCTGGGAACTTTTGTCATGGAGGAATCCTTGGATATATGGAATTTGGGAGGAGAAATCTCAATTTTGACCACAGACACCTTGACAAGAAGGATGGTTCTTTTCCATAGGAAGCAAAGCACCGAGCCCCAGTGTTTGGAAAGCAGGTAAGAGGCAGCTCCCAAGGGGCCAAGGGCAGCCAGGCCTGTCTGTCCTGACAGGTTTCACTTGGGAGCAACCCTTGGATGTATGGAGTTTTGGAGGTAGAATCCCAGTTTTGGCCATGGGCACCTGGAAGGTTTTTCCCATAGGAAAGAAAAGTGTGAAGTCCAAGTGTTCTGGAGGAACATGAGAGTTTCCCCCCCCGCTTATGCCAAGCCAACCAGCCCTGTATCTCCTGGCACCTTTTGTCTAGGGGTTATCCTTGGACATTGGGCATTTTAGAGGTAGAATCTCAATTTTGGCCATGGGCACATGGACAGGAAGAGTTCTTTTCATTAGGAAAGAAAGCACAGAGCCCCAGTGTTTCAGAGGCAGATGAGTGCCAGCCCTCAGGAAGCCAAGGCCAGCCAGACTTGTCAGTCCTGGAAGCTTTTGCCTGGGAGCTATCCTTGGATATAGGGAATTCTGGAGGAGGACTCCCAGTTTTGGCTATGGGTGCCTTGTCGAGATGGATGGTTTTTCCCCTAAGAAAGAAAAGCCCATGGTCCCAGTATTTCAAAGGCAGATGAGAGGTGGTCCCTGGGTGGCTCAGGCAGCCAGATTTGTCTCTCCTGGCAGATTTCTTCTGGAAACCATCTTTGCATATAAGGAAATTTGGAGGAGGAATCCCAGTTTTGGCCATGGGCTCCTGGAGGAGGAGGAAAGTTCTTTCCCATAGGAAGAAAGTCCAGAGCCCCAGTGCTTCAGGGGCAGATGAGAAGCAGCTCTCAACATGCCAAGGTCAGATGGACCCCAGCTGACCCCAGGTGGTCCCCAGGAGGCCCAGCCAGCCAGACCTGTTCCATGTTCCCTTGGTTTCATGGGACCCCACAGTGGCACAATGATGTCCTTGGTTCCATGAAGCTCTGGAGTGTCACAATGTTCCCCTTGCTTCTGCAGTGTCACAAAGCCCTGATGTGTCACAATGGCCCCTCGGCTCCATGTGCCCTCGCTGTGTCACAGTGGCTCCTCCGTGACACTACGGGCTGCACAAGGTCACCATAGACCCTTGGTTCCTTGGGGCCCCCGAGTTTCACAATGGTCTCCTTGATTCCATGAGGCACCACATTGTCCCCATGGCCCCTTGGTTCCATGAGGTTCAGCAGTGTCACCGTGGAGGAGGACAACGACCAGGAGGAGGAGGTGGAGGAGGAGGAAAAGGAGGACGAGGAGGAGGATGAGGAGAACGAGGATGAGGAGGAGGAAGAGGAAGAGGATAAGGAGGAGAGCAAGGAGGTAGAAGGGGAAGAGGAGAAAGATGTGGAGGAGGAGGAGAGTAAGGAGGATGAGGAGGAGAGTAAGGAGGATGAGGAGGAAGAGGAGAAGGAGGAGGAGAAGGAGGACGAGGAGGACAAGGAGGATGACAAGGAGGAGGACAGGGAAAAAGGAGTATGAGGAAGAGGAGGAGGAAGAGGAGGGGGAGGAAGAGGAGGAGGACAAGGAGGAGAAAGATGAGAAGGAGAAGGATGAGGATGAGGAAGGCGAGGAGGAGGAGGACAAGGTGGAACATGAGAACGAAGAGGAGGAGGTGGATGAGGACGAGGAGGAAGAGGTGGAGAAGGAGAAGAAGGACGAGAAGGAGGACGAAGATAACAAGGAAGAGGATGAGGAGGAGGAGGAGAAAGAGGTGGAGGAAGATGAGGACAAGGACGAGGAGGAGGACAATAAGGAGGACGATGAGGAGGACGAGGAAGAGGAGGCAAAAGAGGAGGAGGAGGAGGATGAGGAAGAGGAAGAAGAGGATGACGAGGAAGAGGTGGAGGATGATGAGGACGAGGACGAGGATGAGGAGGACAAGGACGAGGAGGATGAGGAGGATGAGGAGGACGAGGAGGAGGACGAGGATGAGGACGAGAACGAGGACGATGAGGATGAGGACAAGGACGAAGGTGAGGAGGAGGACCAGGAGGAGGGGGGAGTAGGAGGAGGGGGACGAGGAGGAAGAGGAGGAGGAAGAGGAGAAGGAGGATGAGGAGGACTAGGAAGAGGAGGACGAGGAGGACGAGGAGGACGAGGAGGATAAGGATGAGGAGGAAGATGAGGAGAAGGAGGATGAGGAGGAGGACGAGGACGAGGAGGAGGTGGAGGAGACAACAAGGAAAATGAGAAGGAGGAGGAGGAGGAGGACGAGTATGAGGTGCAGGAGTACAAGGAGGAGGACGAGGGGGAGGAGAAAGGAGTGGAGGAGGAGGATGAGGAAGAGGGTAAGGAGGACGAGGAGGAGGACGAGGAGGAGGACAAGGAGGAGGACGAGGAGGAGGAGCATGAGGAGGAGGAGGAGAAGAGGATGAGGAGGAGGAGGAGGACAAGGAGGAGGAGGACAAGGGGAAGGTGGACGAGGAGGAGGAGGAGAAAAAGACCCCTAAAAGGAACACGAGGAGGAGGGGGACAAGGAGGAGGAGAAAAATGACGCCTAGAAGGAAGACCAGGAGGAGGAGGAGGATAAGGAGGAGGAGGACAAGGAGGAGGAGGAGGAGGAGGAGGAGGAGGAGGAGGAGGAGGAGGAGGAGGAGGAGGAGGAGGAGGTGGATGAGGAGGACGAGAAGGACGAAGAGGACGAGGACGAGGACCAGGACAAGTACCAGGACAAGGACCAGGACGAGGAGGAAGACGAGGAAGAGGATGAGGACGAGGTGGAGCGGGAGGAGGAGGAGGACGAGGAGGACAAAGGGGAGGGTGTTGAGGAGGATGGAGAGGAAGAGGAGGTCAAGGATGCAGATGAGGAGGAGGCAGTGGATGAGGAGGATGATGACGATGAGGAGGTGTATCAGGAGGAGGGCGAGGACAATGATGAGGAGAAGGATTTGGAGAAGGACAAGGAAAAGGAGGAAGTAGACAAGTAGCGGGACAATGAAGAGAAGCAGGAGGATGAGGCAGCAGAGGACTAGGATGAGGAGGATGAGAACGAGGAGGAGGAAGACGACAAGGACGAGGTGGTGGAGGAGTTGGAGGATGACGAAGAAGAGGAGGAGGACAAGGATGAGGAGGAGGACGATGAGGAGGAGCATGAGGAGGAGGAGGTAGATGAGGAGCGGGTCGATGAAGAGGAGCAGGAGGATGAGGAGGACGAAGACCATGATGGGGAGGATGAGGACAAGGAGCAGGAGCAGGAGAGGGAGAATCCTGGCGCTCGCAGCGCCCGCACGCTGAGCCTGCAGCACCCCATGCCGTGGGAGCATCACCCCCAGCCCCGACCGCAGGTGAGGGCGGAGGCCGAGCTCGCCCCGGCTCCAGCCAGGGGTCTCCGGGAGGATTTTTTGGAGAGTGTTCGGAGCCGGCAGATCCCAGACTCGAGCCCCGGATATCTCTGGGCTCCCCAAGAGGAGCTTTTTCAGGGGGAGAGGAGCTGCGATCGCCCCTCGGGAGGGTCCCGGGGGCTCCACGTGGGGATGGCCCGGTACCGATGGGCAGGACATTGGTTTTGGGGATCCCCGTGAGAGCCAGGGCTGTGGAACGGGGGAGCCCCGGGGCGGGGAGAGGGGAAGGGGCGATACCGGAGCTGGGGGACCCCCGGCAGCCCGGAGATGAGGCGGGGACGGGACCCCCTGACCCTGACAGGGGCGTGTCCTGGGGTGACTTCATGATGCTCGTACCCCATCGGTCCGTTTAGCCCAGAAATGAGTTCTGCACCTTTAAGGCTGGTTCTGAGAGCGAAGGGGAGGAGGAAGAAGCAGCAGTTTGTTTTCAGAAACTGCACTCACTCCTCCACATTCTGGCTCCTGGATGGACAGAGGGTGGGACAGAGCTTTCCTTTTCTTTTAGCTAGTTTTTAGCTCTCTGAGGCAGAGAAGTTCCCTGGACTGCACTTTTCCTTTTTCTTTGGAGCTGTTTAAACCTGCTCTGCACTGAACACCCAGAACACCACCGGCAGCTCCCACCTGTGGCCCACCTGGCCGGACCTGGGCAGGGTCATTTACAGCAGGAGAGGGACTGATAAGAGCCTGATAAGTGACTGATAACAGACTGAGTGAGCTGAGCTACAGCCCAAATGGGGACATTCTGTCTTTGTCATCTCCTTTGGAGCAGCAGGAGGTTTTTTTCGCTTAATATTGTTCAATTTTTGTACTTGTGAATGCTTTGCCAGTTAAATAAAGTTTTTTTCCACTTTTCTCCAAGGAAATTTTTTCCTGAACTGGCTGGGGGTGGGGCTGCTTAATCTGTATTCTAGAGGAAACTCTTTTTGCAGGTTTTCAACCAAATTTGCCCTAAACCAGGACAAGGTGGTGGAAAGAAGGGGGAACCCCAAGTGGCTGGATTGAGGGGAGGCTGGAGAGGGGGACCCTGGGACTCCAAAACCTCCCAGAATCCCTAAGCAGGACCCATGAGAGGAGGGATCCCCAGGACCCATAGGATCCCCAACAGCCCTGAGATGGGGGACCACCAGAACCCGAGAGGGATGAGACTGGAAATGGGAAACTCCAGGTGGCTTTTTTTGATTCACTTCCCCAACCAAAGGCATTCACAGCTTGTTGTTCCCCGACCCAGGATTTTCCCCAAACTTTCCTACAGTGACATCTCCCCTGTCCCGTTCTGGGGGAGCTCAGTCCCACACCTGACCCTGATCCTGGTCTCAATCTCACTCCATGTTTAGACACACTCACAGTTCTGTATTTAATCCCATCCCAGTCCCAGACCCAATCCCAACCCCAGCCCTAAAGCCAATCCCATGTCTAGCCTTAACCCCAGTCCCAGCTCTAATCCAAATCTCAGCCCCAACTCCAATCCCAGCCCCAATTCCAGCCCCTTCCTAAATGGTCAGCCCCAAACCAAATCCCAGGCTCAGCCCTTCTGGGGCTTTGGGGGTGTCTCTGTCCCTCTGAGCCCGATGATGTTTGGGTGGGGTCACGGCAGGGCTGAGAGGGACAGAGACCCCCCAGCCTCCCCAGGTGTGAGAAGGTCACAGAGCCCCCCCAGCCCCGAGCAGCCTCAGCGGTGAGAGGGACACAGAGCCCCTGGTGCCCAGCCCTGCACAGGCATTGCCTGAGGCCAGAGGGATGGAGACCCCCCGAGCATCCCCCAGGGTGAGGGGACAGAGACCCCCGAGCATCCCCTGGGCTGAGAGGGACAGAGACTGCCCCGAGCACCCCCTGGCACAGGGGAGAGAGGGAGGGAGACCCCCCAGGCATTCCCTGGGGTGAGAATGATGGAGACCCCTGGGGAATGGCCTGGGGTGACAGGGACAGGGACACCCCCTGGAGAATGGCCTGGGGTGACAGGGACAGGGACACCCCTGGGGAATGGCCTGGGGTGACAGGGACAGGGACACCCCCTGGGGAATGGCCTGGGGTGACAGGGACAGGGACACCCCCTGGGGAATGGCCTGGGGTGACAGGGACAGGGACACCCCTGGGGAATGGCCTGGGGTGACAGGGAAAGGGACACCCCCAAACCTCTCTCAAGCATCCCCCTGGGCGAGAGGCACAGAGACCCCTCGAGCATCTCCTGGGAACTGGAGAAAAAAAACTTGGCAGAAATCAAACTTGACTCTGCATAAAATACATTGATGAATATTTGAATTTCCCACAAGTCACATGTGAGGAAAATGCAAACAAATCCCAAATATTAATAAACCAACAATAGAAGCAATTCTGTGGCAATTCCAAGTTTCATTGGTTCCTGCACAGCTCCAGCTCAGCTACTGGCAGGTTATGATAAATGAGAAGTAGAAATTAAGCCCAATACAGATAATTAAAAGAAAGAAAAAGCTCTGTGTGGGTGTCAAAATCTTACAGGGACAAAGAGAAAGGTGATTCTCACATTTGGCAAAGCGCACAAGCCTGTGAATTCAGGAGTTTTTGGGAATTTAGCTACCCTAGCTGGGCTTCTTGAGGGACTCTCAGAAGCCTTTTGTTCCTCAACGTGGGATGAATGAACCTTGTCAGTCTCGCTGGTAACATTTGCTCCCTTTCCTCCAGTGATTTTAACAAAATTTTCAAGAAAGGACAACAAAATATTTTCTTTACACTGGCCACCCACAACAGCCATTTTCTTCATCAGTTCTCCCATAAGTCACTCAGTGGAAACTGCATGGAAGTTTCCAAAAGTACCTCCAGAGAAAACCACAACCTCCTCAGTGGAGGGACCCACGCTGTTGTCAAAGGCACTTGGGGTCAGACAAGAGAGCCCTGAACTCACTGTGCCAAAATAATGTCGCAATCTGGTTAAAAAAATTGTTAGACAGATGCCTCTGCCCCAATTAAGGCACTAATGAGACCAAATCCACGGTGGATTTTTTTGAACAGTAAATGTGAAGTAGAGAGAGAGATGGAAAGAAAGAGAAAAGAGGGAAGAGCAAGGGAGTGACAGGGACAGAGACCTCCCCTGGGGCAGGGCAAGTGTGACATTGTCCCCTGTGTGTGTGGCCTTCCCGGGGTGGGGGTTTTACACCTGAGCCAGTTTGGGTAAGGGGGGTGGTGTTCACCCCCTGAGCAGGGATTACCCCACTGTTTCAGGCTGCAATGCAAGATGTAACCAAATGCATGTTTGCAATCCCCATCTCCATCAACTGCTATAAACAGGTGGGGCAGTGTTCTTTATCTCTTGTATGACTCAGCCCTGATAACGCCCTCCAGGGGAGATATCTTCTGTGAATGGGCCATTGAGTGTCACTGCAGGACTGATCAAATTCCATCATCCCATTGTGGGATGCTCTGCCCAAGGGGAGGATCCAAGCATTCCTACCTGGATATAAGCTGAGCCTTGCAACACCAGGAGCAGCTTGGCTGCTGGATTCCCAGAGGACAAGAGCTCCAGAACCATCACTGGACCTTCAGAGGAAGACCAGACCCTTCTACAGGATCACTGCTTTGACAGAATCACGTTCATCACTCCAACAGGACTGCAGCCACCATTGAATGGGACTGCTGCCACCACCCTGACCAACAGGGTGTCAGGTTATATCCTGACTCTGTCAGTTTAAGGCAGTGTTTCTGTATCATTGCCTTAATCTCAATTTTCTTCTTAAATTGTAATTCTGGCTTAGGCTCCCCCTGGTTTGCCTTTAAACCTGTACAAAAGACAATGTACTCACCCCTTTCTTTTCTCCCAAAACAGGATTTCCCATCCCCAAACCTGTGCCAGATGGAGGAGGAGGCAAAGAGGAAGAGGAAGATGCCCCGGGACACCCAGGCAGGTGAGGAGGAAGTCAGTGCCCCTTTCCCCCTCTCTCCTGCTCCATCTCCCAGCCCAGCACAGCTCCTGGCTGCAGGACAACCCTGCTGCCAACCCTGTCCTGCTGGGGATGCACTGGGGGGATCTCCTTCCCCTTCCCTGTGGAACAGAGGCAAATCCCATCCTCTCCTTCTCCATCTTCTCCCAGACGAGCTGAGGATGGAGACCACAGAGGACAAATCTCCTTGGCAGAACCTCATGGAAGATGCAGTTTTAAGTAGCTCCACGGTGCAGAATTCCAATGGGGAGGAAAATCCTCAGAGATCCTGCAGGAGGAGGGGCTGCAAACCCAACCCAGGGTGCTCTGAGGAGGAAAGACCCACCCTAAGCCTGGAAGGTGGACAGAGCTTCAGCCAGAGCTCAGAGCTGGTGACCGAGGAGCAGCTTCATGATGGGGAGAAGCCCCACAAGTGCTTGGAGTGTGGGAAGAGCTTCAGGCACAGCAGCACCCTGATCAGCCACCAGATGATCCACACTGGGGAATGGGCCTACGAGTGTGGGGAATGTGGGAAGGGCTGCAGCTGCAGCTCAGAACTCATCAGGCACCGGTGCATCCACAAAGGGGAGAGACCCTATGTGTGTCCCCCAGTTTGGGAAGAGCTTCACTCAGACCTCTATCTTGACAAGGCACCAATGGAGCCATCAGTAAGGGAATCCCTGCAAATGCCCTGATTGCAGGAACAGTTTCATGGACCACTCCAGTTTCATCCCCCATGGGGGAACCCACAATGGGAAGAGCCCTGGTGATCCATGTTGCCTGTGATCCATGTGGGGAGGACACCAGTTTCTTTTCCTGCCCCTCCCAGTGACATGATGTGGCATTGAAGAACATGAGGGTCTGGCCATGGCTGTGTCATGACATTCACTCCCACCCCAGAACATTTCCAGATGCAGAAAAGGGACTCTCTCTCCCTGAGGAGAAGGGTGTCCTTTCCAGACAGGGGAAATTGTGGCTGGGCAGACCCAGTGAGATGTGGTTTAGTTTTCCCTGTGAACTAATAAAAAAGTTTTATTTATCCCTTCTGTTATCAATATTGTTTCTGTTCCATTTGTTCCTTATCTCGTTGCTGTTCCCAGTAAATTGTTCTTATCCCAGCCCGGGATCTTTGCCTTTTGTGCTTTCCATGGAGGTGGGAGGGCAGCGAGGGCAGCACGGTTTTAGCAGGAGCAGGAAATTGGGGAATCCCATTCCTGAAGCCCGGCCCGTGGAAACCGAGCATCCCAGCTGGTGCCAGCCCTGGTGGCCATGGCAACAGCCTTGGGAGCGAGTCTCTGGCTGGGGCTGTGGGAACCTCTTCCCTCTGGTGCCCAGGGACAGGAGTGGAGGGAACGGCTGCAGCTGAGTCGGGGCAGGCTCAGCTGGGATGTCAGGAAAAGGTTTTTGCCCAGAGGCTGCTGGGGCCCTGCCCAGGCTCCCCAGGGAAGGCTCCCAGCTCCAGGGCTCTCTGAGCTCCAGCAGCGTTTGGACAGCGCTGCCAGGCCCAGGCTGGCATTGTTGGGGTGTCCTGTGCAGGGCCAGCAGTTGGACTGGAGGATCCTGATGGGTCCCTCCCAGCTCAGCCCATTCTGTGCTTCTGGGATCCCATGAGCCTGGGGATGGGGCTGCCAATGGTTGCCATGGCAACGGGCTCTGGCTGCAGGGCCTGAGCTGGTGTCCATGGCAACCAGCCCTGGCATGGGGTCTCCATGGAGCTGCCAAGGGACTGAGCATAGCAACAGGGGCTGGTGATGGTTGCCATGGAAACTGACCATAGCAACAGGGGGCTGGTGATGGTTGCCATGGAAACTGACCATAGCAGTAGGGGGCTGGTGATGGTTTCCTGCTAAGGATCAGATTTGTCACAGGCCCTCAGAGGGGTTCCATGGGGACTTTCCAAGAGTCTCCAGGCTGTTCCAGACCTGGAATGTCACAGGCAGAGACAGGGGCTCCATGGAGACCTCCCAGGGCTTTCTGGGGATGGTAAAGAGCCCTGTGGTCAGAGGCAGTCACAGCCATTCCATGGTGCCATCCCAGGGCACCTTGGGCTGCAAAGGCACCGATCCGTCACAGGCACTCACGGGGGCTCCACGGTGACATCCCAGGAGTGCCCAGGCTGCCAAAGAGCCGGGATGTCCCAGACACTCACAGGGGTTCCTGTCATGGGCACAGTGGGAGCTTCAGGCAAAGTTTATTTGAGAAGCTCCTGTTGGGTCACGAGGTGCAGAAAGGAGCCCCAATAGCCCCCACAGATCCTCAGATGTTCCCGCTGAATCAGAGGTGACACAGACTCAGATCTGAAGGTTAAGGGCTAAAAGCCACCTCTTTTTTCAATCCTCTTCTTTTATATCTTGGTTTGCTACAGGTGGACCTCATTGGTCATTTATTCAACACATTTCACATGACTGGCCAGTTAATACAACACCCTTCAGTAAACAGCTTTATGGAAAAAAGCCAACTTATTACAAACATTGTTGAGGCACCAGTTATTGATGTTTGTTTTACGTAGGGCCCTTCTGGGAGCTCCCTGGATAGGGGAAACCCTCCTGTAGAAGTTCTCTGCCAGGTAAGAGGAGATGCATGGGACCTTTTCAGTCTTCAGCTTCATTGTTTATTGTTACCTTATCTAAAGTTTTGCATTGCTGTCCACACCAGGCTCAGCGTGGTGGAAAAGCACCACAAAATGGCCCCAAAATGGTCAATTTCAAGGTCTTTTAAAGTTGTCTCATGATATTAACTCTTAAAATGTACAATATTTCTACTTATCTACCAATAACTCATCCTTTGACTGGCCACATAACCTCTGCACTGTGCTTTCCTTGACCAGTGACCCTATGCCACCAACACTGCAGAAAATGGAGTAGATGAAGAAGAAGACAGGGACTACACCCAAATTCCTCCATCCTGCTTCCTATCTACCATACTAAAAATCCCAAAACCTAAATTTCTCACCCAAGGGACATAGTATACTACCCTCTAATCTATTTCACATTTTGGCAAATTCTAATTTCTCTCAAAGTCTTGGAAGACCTCTCCATGGGCGAAGGTGAAAGGTAGTGTCTCTCTGGGGTCAGAATCCCTCAGAGCAGACAGAAATATTCCCTGTGCCTTGGATTCCCACACATTTAACCTAAAATCCTTTAACCCCTAACATGTGAAGTTAGCCAAAAATGTTCAAGGTAAGTAGGATTAGAAGGAGAAGAAATAGAGAACAACAGAAAGACAGAAGACCCAGAGAAAGCCACGCACATAGGTACCAACTGCTGGGGTTCCAGCATCACTAACAAAGGAACCCCATGTGAAAGCAGGATCCAGACCCTGGGCTGGCCTCGTGCTCCGGCTTTTAACCCTCTGGGCCTTCATGGGCCCACCCCTGGGGTGGGACTGCCAGTTGCTTGTCCAATCAGAGCCAGGATAGCACCAGCTGCTGGTGTGTGATTGATTGACAGCTCAGCCAATCAGAGCTGGATTAGCACTGCCCCTGCTGTGTGATTGACAGCTCTGCCAGGCCAGGGCTGGGGGCGGAGCTCTGTCCCACCACAAACCAAGGCCTGACCCAGCCCTGGCCCCACACGGGCATTCCGAGCATCCCAAGGTGTCTCGGGACATCGATCTCATCCAGCCTCTGACAGCGACCACGGTGACAATACAGAACCTCATGGAACCATGGGTCAGTTGTGACAACGGAGATCCAAGGAAACGATGGTGAGATTGTGGAATCCAGGAATCATGGAATCAAGGAGACCATTGTGCAAATCAGGGGCCCTATGGAAGCAAGGATCAATGATCAAACTGTGGTTTGATTGTGATTGATTTAAAACAGAAACAAGGAGCCATTATTTCACAGCGGGGCTGCGTGGGACCAATGGACCCTTGTGACTCTGTTGGGGCTCATGAAACCAAGAAGCCATTGTGACATTGCCAGACCTCATGGAATCAAGGAGACCATTGTGACAGTGTGGGCACCCATGAAGTCAAGGGAACATGGAACAGGTTTGGCCTCCTGGGGGCTGTCTGACAGGTCCCACTGAATTGGACAAGGCAAGGGCCACTTCCCATCTGACCATGAACCACTGGGGCTCTGTTCTTTTTTTCCTTTGGGAAAGAACTGTCTTTCTTGTCTAGGCACCCATGGCCATAATTGGGATTTTTGCATCTAAAATTCTCTATATCCAAGGATTACTCCCAGACAAAATCTGCTCATACGAGTCAACTCTGGCTAGACTTGGCCTCTGTTGACTGCCTCTGATCTGCCCCTGCACCACTGGGGCTCACTTGTTTCCTTCCTATGGAGACCATTGTGACACTGCGGAGCATTGTGGAACCAATGGGCCACGGTGACACTGCAGGCCCTTGTGGAACCTGTTACACTGTAGGAACTTGTGGAACCAAGGGGAACATTGTGACCCTGCAGGGTACCATGGATCCAAGGGGCCATGGTGACCCTGCGGGGCCTTGTGGAACCAAGGACACCTTTGTGGCTCTGTTGGGTTGCATGGTCCCAAGGGGCCAGTGTGAAGCAGCAGGGCTTTGTGGAACCGAGAGGCCATTGCTGCATTTCAGGGTGTCATGGAGCCAAAGAGCCCTTGTGATCCTCTGAGGCACCATGGATCCATGGAGAGTATGGTGACATTGCAAGCCCTCATGGAATCATGGAGACCATTGTGACACTCTGGGGCCCCATGGAACCAAAGGGCCATTGTGACCCTGCAGGGCCTCATGGAGGGAAGGGTATCATTGTGACACTATGGAACTTGTAGAAACAAGGGGATCTTTGTGGCACCACTGGAGCCAATGGAACCAAGGGGCCATTGCACACAGCGAGGCTTCATGGAACCAATAGACCATTATGGCACTGTGGGGCATTGTGGAACCATGGAGACCATTAAGATCCTTAAGGACTTGTGTAATCAAGGGGCTATTATGACACCAGAGGGCATCATGGAAGCAAGAGAACCATTGTGACACTGCAGGGCTCTGTGGAACCAAGGGAACATGAAATAGCTCTGGCTGCCTTGGCCTCCCAGGGGTCACCTGACAGGTCTGGCTGACCTTGGAATGTGGAAGGCCGCTCCCATCTGCCCCTGAAACACTGGGGCTCTGGGCTTTCCTTTGTATAGGAAGGAGCTGTCTATCTTTTCCAGGTATCCATGGCCAAAATTTGGATTCCACCTCCAAATTTATCTGTATCCAAGGATTGCTCCAGACAAAAGTTTCCAGGACAGACAAGTCTGGCTGGTCTTTGACTCCTGAGTGCCAGCACTCACCTGTTTTCCAAACACTGGAAAGGGCTCTCTGCTTTTCTTTTTATGGAAAAAATCATCCTTCTCCAGGGACAAATGTCTGAAATTACAATTCCACATTCATAATTTCAAATATCCAAGGGCTGCTCCAAGCAAACCTGCCAGGATAGACAGGTCAGGCTTGCCTTGACCTCTGGTGGTTGCTGTTCATCAGCTCCTGAAACATGGGGGCTCCGTGGTTTCCTTCCTATGGAGACCAATGTGACATTGGGAGCCTTGTGAAATGAAGGGACCATTGTGACACTGTGGGGCCTCATGGAACCAAGGACATCATTGTGGCTCTGTTGGGCTGCATGGTCCCAAGGGACCAGAGCAAAGCAGCGGTGCGGGAGTTAGCCTGGCTGCAACTCAGAGTCAGCCAGATTTTACCTCAAAAGAATTGGGCATGAGTTTCCAGCTCTGGGAATATTTTGTTTAAATTAGGGTAAGCTTGAGAGTTCCCCCATAAGCCTTTAGTGTTTTTACGCTAAGTTGTCCAGGTTCTCTTCCCCTATAGGGTTATTGTTCTAGAGTGTTCTACCCTCGAGTGTATATATTGTTGCTTCGCCTTTATCTCACATCTTTGAATCCTACCCCTCATACTGTGCTCGACTTTTCCATGTTTATT